>JALAZF010000217.1:8637239-10058819 GCA_022829125.1 Lathyrus tuberosus
TTGTGGTTAGTTCTATAACATTGTAGCTAGACAATCCTGATTTTGGATGGTTTGGTAACTGATATTCTTGATTTAGTTTTACTTGTAGCTTATCATTGACAAGGTATCTTTTTCTTAATTTTAATTTGTAATTTTTTATAAAGTTCAAGTTTCTGTTATTAGTTTCAAAACATCTTAAAAGTTATGTTATTGGCTACTCGCTTTCTGTAAAAAGCTATAGATGTAATCAGTAGGTTGTTCTTGAATTTACTGCCAATGATAGTTTGATGACCTAATATCGTTTTCAACAACGAAAATTGGCACTCCTGCAACTCAGGTAAAAGTCCATCACACACTCTGTTTATCATTGAATTTAGTACATCAAATGAAGTTTTTTGAGTTTGCATGACAGAACTGTTTCAATTTTGTATCATCCATCTTGACTGCAGACCATTTACCTACATGATGTAGTGTTTGCTCCCTTTGTTGTTAAGCTGACTTTGCCGCATTTCTTGGTTCAACATCTCTCCATGTACATGAAAGTCGGAGTGTAATGTTTTTGAACTATCTCTTTGTTTCCGTCACTACTATCTTGTGATTTTATTTGTGTTTTTGTGAATTCACCGATGACTCCAAACACTCCTTTTATTTGTTTCGCAGTGTTTTTAACAAGAACAAATGGTGAAATAAGTATCGGTGCCAAATGGAAAAAAAAGCTTCAATTCTATTATGAAATCTCTGCTAACAAGGGGAAGTGGATTGTCCATTCAACATGAAAACTGGAAGGTAATTATTGAAGGTTCTTTCTCTTGAAGTAGAAATATTAATCTTTATTTAATTGGTTAATACTTAAGTTGTTAACAGAAGTATTTATGAGAAACTTCTCTGGATCATTTCCATACACTATAGGTAACATGAGAAACTTATCAAAATTGGATCTTTCTAATTGTAAATTCAATGGAACACTTCCTGTTTCACTGTCAAACCTTACAGAACTTAGATACATGGATTTGTCATCTAATAGCTTCACAGGTCCAATGCCGTCACTTGGCATGGCAGAAAACCTTAGGAAACTCCCAGTATAACAGATGAGGAAGCAACTTCCGTAAGAAAAGCTCCTATACGTGTGAAAATTGAGATACCATATTTTATTGTTTCTGGAAATATTTATCAACCTGTATTCAAGAAGATTTCAAGAAATATTTATCAATCTTTTAAGCGAAATAATATGATCAACCTGTATTCAAGAAGATCGAGTTTCAGGGATATACCAAGTGCTTCTTCCAATACCTTCCGTGTTTCCTTTTTAGCCAACTCATGTAGAGAGAATTTCTCTTTTATCAGGTGACAGAACATTTGGAGTGGTTACAAAACTCGATCTTATGGATAAACGAACTAATACAGTTTATGTATGGATTTTCTTACAACTGTCTGCTTATCTTTTCTTTTGGTTATTGATAACGAAGATTGTTTTCTATGTAATTGAGTGTGAAATTGTCGTTTATAAATCAGTACAAAATGATGGATGTTCTGTGAAATCATTGTCCACCAAATCATTTAGCAACTCTATAATGGGAAGAGAAACTACCTGCTGAAGTGGAGGATGTGGGCGGCAAATCATTGGTTTCAACACAACAATTCTAAGTTGATTATCGTGTTGATGTCTGTAGTTTTTCATTTATAATTTTGTTGAATGCTGGGGAATAGCGGAAAGCAAGCAAAAAGATTTGGAAGTATTTTTCCGGGAATTATCGTGTCCACAGAGAACGGTGCTACTGAACTGCCGTTCGACAATTTCAATGTTTATGAGTTTGGATTAAAATGGGTTTAAAGTAAATAACAGAAAAGTAAATATAAACATAAAAACAATTCATTCTTCGAAGAGAAAAGACGTATCAAGCATGTATATATTCCACTCGTCACAAACATAAATTTACCGACCAATTATAGTCCACCTGCAATACTCGTCAAAATCATCCAATATCGCTCACAACAGTGTCCATCTCTGGCACACTGAGTTGAGAAGCAATCGTATCACTCTCTTCGTCACTCTCGCGCACGAAGCCTCGAAACATGGAAGGAATTTAAGTTCCGACACCATAAAGATTATCATCTAAATCTATCTCTAGCATCTAGACAATAGATATCCATCCCTAATCAAGATTTGTGAAGTTTTGATCATAACTCTTGAATCGTAACTCTGATTGACGCACGGTTCGAAGCGTTGGAAAGCTTATTCAATGCTCTTTATGAATATGGAAAAATACCATTGCTGGAACACCTGTAAAAATAAATGAAAATCAATTAAACTCAATGATATTTACACGGTACCGCACTATACACCAAAAACGTAAAGTAAACGTATTTACACATAAAGTGGGGTTTATTCAACCAATTTTAACACAAAGTAATGATAAGTGCAACAAAACTTATATACAAAAATAGGTACATTTTGCACTTATCAAACTCTCCCCAACTTACATAATGTTTGTCCTTAAACAAGAATCAAACAACTCAACGAAACCGAGTGATAACCAAAGAATCGCGAATCAACAAGTTTTGAAAAACAGACAAATGAATGGTTCAAATGAAAACGGTACACACAAAGTAAATACTTACCACTAAACTACGACGATAACATAGTCAAGAAACAAAAGCAAAATACAAAAATTCAAGCCGAACATTCTAAAACAACACAAGTTCCAAAGTGAATCACACCTAGTAAAAACAATCATCGGTAGATGAAAAACACAAAATGAGGTTCTTTTCACTCATACAACAATCTCGCAAACAAAAGACTAAATTATGCATTCATCCAACAATTCACATTGAAAACATAAAAGCAAGAATCACAAGGACTTTCAAGGTTGTAGCGTGGTCGGGTAAACAAACAAGGGGCAATTTCTAAAGGTAATTGAAACAAAAACTTGCCTAAACCTAAGGGAGTGATCAACTCTCAAAGATTCATACACCAAATTTCAACCAACTTCTTCCAAAATCCCAAGTGTTACACAACACACAATACTTATTTAGCACAATTATTCAAAACTCTTTTTGTTTCCTTTTTCAAGGATTTTCTTTTTCTCCTTTTTCACTTTTTTCTTTTCTTTTCTTTGTCATATTTTTCTCTTTTTTCTTTTCTTTTTCAATCCTCATAGAATCCAACCAATGAGTATACAATCATCCTCTCCCCAACTTGAATTCAACCGCACCATCGTGTGAATACTCCCTACTTTCTAAGGCAAGGAAAAAATCCATACAACACATAGTTGAGGTTCAAGAAATAATAAAATCCATTCAAAAATAAGTGAACTAAATACTCATAGACAAGCATTAAGTTCAAATAAAAACATGGATCAAAAAGCTCAAAGGGGTTACGAATTCTCACACACTCACAAGGTGAATTGACTATTTGGCTAAAGTGGTTGTACTCAAAATGAAACAATTGCCTTGATCCTTTTCATGCATTCATATAATCAACACAAACAAAAGATTCAACATAATAAAATCCAGTTAGAACAAGAATGTTGGTTCTCCGCGCATATATGAACAATGGAAAGCCACCTCACAAAATGGTTGGGAACTAAAGTGATTCACAATAGAACAAGTATACAAAAGAATGGATGACATGGAAGTTTGTAAAATGCCTAAGTATCATGAATATGCTAAAGTATAGAAAGCGATAAACACATACCTCGGACGTGTACAAAACTTAACAAAATCATTACCATACATCCGCAAGTTGAAACGAACCAACTTGGAAAATCACAAAAGCATCCTTAAGTAATTCAATCAAAATCTGTGAGCAAACAACAACCAAAAACATTCGAAAAGAAAAACTATAAAACATGCTTGTTTTACGTCGTAAGCTCAACGCCTTTACAGTGCTTAATTAGAAACTTCCTTCATTCATGCCATGGTGATGTCTCACCGCGCAACCAAAAGCAAGCGTCCTAACCAAACACTTAAACAAACGTTACGGGAACAAAATGTATACAACACTTGAACAAACATAATGGAAACAGACAATATATACGATATATACAAAACTCAAAAACAAAGAAACTATAGCAATGCGATTCAATATCAAAACCAATCCCCGGCAACGGCGCCATTTTGTTGAATGCTGGGGAATAGCGGCAAGCAAGCAAAAAGATTTGGAAGTATTTTTCCGGGAATTATCGTGTCCACAGAGAACGGTGCTACTGAACTGCCGTTCGACAATTTCAATGTTTATGAGTTTGGATTAAAATGGGTTTAAAGTAAATAACAGAAAAGTAAATATAAACATAAAAATAATTCATTCTTCGAAGAGAAATGACGTATCAAGCATGTATATATTCCACTCGTCACAAACATAAATTTACCGACCAATTATACTCCACCTGCAATACTCGTCAAAATCATCCAATATCGCTCACAACAGTGTCCATCTCTCGCACACTGAGTTGAGAAGCAATCGTATCACTCTCTTCGTCACTCTCGCGCACGAAGCCTCGAAACACGGAAGGAATTTAAGTTCCGACACCATAAAGATTATCATCTAAATCTATCTCTAGCATCTAGACAATAGATATCCATCCCTAATCAAGATTTGTGAAGTTTATCTCTAACACAACACAAATCCAAACATAAATGCAAAAAGATCAAGGAAGACATTGATAATGATTTGTAAAGCAAGCTTTATACAATATTATGATCAACAAAGATACATATGTTCATAGTAAATATACAAACACCCAACAAAAAGAGAAAAACATAGAGAAGAAATGGAGAAAAACCAAACATCTCTTGAGTTGTCGGCTCCGATTGATGAAGGATTCGACTCCGGATCATCCTAATGCATGCTCCACAATTGTTTTCTAAGCTAATCCTATGAAGAAATGAAGTTTGATGGAGTTGGAGCAAAAACCCCCAAAACCATAACCTAAAAAATGATGAAAAATGACTAAAATAGGCAAAAGTTACTGCCCAGGTTCGCACTGCGAGTGCCCGTTCGCACTGCGAACATAAACCGCCATTGCAACGTCAAAAACAGTGTTTTTCACACTTCTGGGCACTATTCATTCGCCCCCGGGTTCGCAGTGCGAGTGCGCCAGCGAGTGCTCAACACGGGGGTTCGCAGTGCGAACATGACAGTATGACAGAACTTGTTTTGATCATAACTCTTGAACCGTAACTCCGATTGGCGCACGGTTTGAAGCGTTGGAAAGCTTATTCAATGCTCTTTATGAATATGGAAAAATACCATTGCTGGAACACCTGTAAAAATAAATGAAAATCAATTAAACTCAATGATATTTACACGGTACCGCACTATACACCAAAAACGTAAAGTAAACGTATTTACACATAAAGTGGGGTTTATTCAACCAATTTTAACACAAAGTAATGATAAGTGCAACAAAACTTATATTCAAAAATAGGTACATTTTGCCCTTATCAATTACTAATTTCAGTATTTAACTTGCAGAGAGCTGCAAATGGAATGATAACAACGACATCTGCTAAGGAAGATACTTTCCATCATACAAGAGATTGGAGATCTCAATGAGTACTTATCATTTCCATCTCTCATTTAAATTTTTTAATATTTATCATTTCCATCACTCATTTAAATTGTTTCATATCTAATTCTATTTGAAATTACAGGAAGTTGCAACTGAAGGTCAAGAGTCAAGCAGGGAAAACAGTCATTCGCATTGAACCTCCAAGAAAACATGAAGCTCCTAGCAAAGCATATCTGGAAATAAGATAAGCGTCACATAAACTTCAGGGAAAATATGGGGTACTCTAGCCTTCTATAGCAAAAATTATAAATGCCAGCACTGTAAAAACATATTAGAAAGCAGCAGAGGTGTTTTGATGGGAGATCATTTATGTGTAATGCCAAAATATAACTTTGGATTATAGGTATTCATGAAAGGACCAATTTTATATGCTTTATGTGGACTTGCCGGTCGACTAGCCCCAGTGGGAGTTCATATATCACTTTTGTTGATAATGGCTGGAGGAGCTTTAAAGATTCAGTCAATGTGCATCGGGAAATCAATTTTGTCATAGGATATGTTCTCGATCCTACTTGACTCAACAAATTCTCTATGGATTATTATGAAACTGGAGAGATAAATGTTGGTTCTTATTATCTATAAAATGTTGCAATGAAAGTTGTAACTGGATTCATGTCACTACTTAATGCTTATACACACTGTCCCTGGTGTGCCAGTTCTATACACTGGCTTTGGTCCTCTAATGCTCACTACTTGCATAACCTACTGGTTTTGTGTGCAAGTGCATAGATAATGCATAAAGCTTGAGTGGATCAGGACATAACGTATAGTGTGAAGTAAAGATTGATTGGATCAGCACACAAGTCATTTGTGAAAGTTCATTTTATACACTTTTCTTTTAGTTCTGCATAACAGCTTCAAGTTTCCTTTTTATTGTGATTGCAAGCATAGATATTCATACTGATATTTTTGTTTCTCCACCCCAAAGTATTTTAGTTTATATTCTTTCGTTTTTTTCATTAATCTCCTTTACATAATAAATAACATTCTATTCATTTTCAAACTTCTGATTCTTAACATTTAATGAATCCAACTTCTGATTGCTAGATGAAATGCCATTCATGTTTGAAAGACATTGGTTATTATTGATGTAGCAAATTAATTTTGTTGTTCCAATTATGAGAATATACTCATTGTAATATAAAAATGTTTTATTTTCATAATGCAAATAATTGAAGTTTTAAAGCGGATGTTAAAGATGTGCACGTTATATCATGTTTTTTTTTTGCCATTGTAGCTAAAAAATATCCCTTTTTAAATTTATGCAAGTGTAGTTTTAATCATGATGACTCTATATTATAAAAATATATAGAGAGATTTTATATTGGTTGCTATATATTTGTAATTAATCCAAAATTCAAACCCCTAAAAGTCAATCTTAAAAATCGAAATTACAATGCGTTTGGAGATATGACATGAATATTAAGTGACTAATTCTAATTGATCGTACCGGGATCAGACAGAGATAGTGGCCAACGGCGTCTGGAATGGCAGCTCTGGTGAAGGTGAGAGACGGCGCGGGGGGGGGGGGGGGGGGTGCTTGCAGGGTACTCTGACGCTCAAGTGAGAGAGTGTACAGAATATCAGCAAATACAGAAAGTGAGAATGGTAGGAAGAAAGTGTCTAACCTGGCCCTCTCAAATGAGAGGGTATTTATAGAGAGCCCCCAGCACGGGGCCAACGGTTACCTGCAATGGGCTGGATCAACTAGGCCCACTCCAAGTAACTGTTAGGGCTTACGTGTAGTAGTGAAGACTAACACGTGGTCTTCGCCCTAGAGTAACTGCTCCTAGATTTCCGAAAGTAGGGCAGACCGAATCTTTCGGAAGTGGGAGGTTACTTGGAACGTGTCCACGCGGGATGCACCATTGGGTGCTCCTCGCGGGGAGGAGCCTTATGTGTCGAGGAGATGTGAAGCCCGAAGGAAAGGCAGGGCCTCGCGGGGAGGAGCTATACTGTCGAGGAGGAATATCTCAGTGGGACGTGACGCTCTCTTCTCCTATTGCCCAGGTGCCCGACGATGACTAAGTGGTCGACTCTGCCTTAGTGCCCGACGAAGCTGTGGTGCGCGCGTGGCAGTCAAGTGTCCGCAGAAGGACCTTATTGGGCCTCTCCAGGCAGTATGGGTTGGGCCTGCTCGACTGTTGGGCAGCCTCGGCCCAGTCCAGAACAGGAGCCCCCCAAGTCGTTACTCTGAGGTGTCAGAGTAATGACTTAAGGCTTACTGGCATGTCGAGGATACGCCAGGAGAGGAACCGAGGAGGCCATTCTCGTGGTCGACGTCCATACGGTCGCACATAAGTCGGGCATCGTTCAGTTGCGTTTGGTCGTCACGCCGGGGAGATGAGGGGTCTCAGATTCAAAGCATTAGGGAAAACTGGAACGACACGCGTGGAAAGATGCGCGGCTGCATGCGTGCCACGTGTCGCCTGCCATTATTACCTAGGGGGCTAGGGCGGCTGGCTAGGGTAACACACTTGAGTGCCCTATGTCCCTTGAGTTCTGCAAGAATCGCTTATAAAAAGCTCCCCCCCTCGCTCATTTCCCACTTTTCTGTTTCTCTCTCAACAATTTCACTCCTTCTCTCTCTACCTTCCACCGTAGCCGTTCGCCGCCGTCAATCGCCGTCAGCCACCGGAAACTCCGCGTCGGAACCCTAAACCGCCGCTTATAAGGTAGTTGCTCCAAAACTGATCTTTTTCTTACATTTCTCTTTAATTCCAACTAGTGTATAGCATTTCCTTGGTGAACTGATGATGTTCCCACGAGAAATGAAAGGATTCCTGGCGAATACGGCGGGAATCTTTAGTTGTTGAGAGAGGGGGTGCTAAGAATTTCATCCGCTCTTGTTGAATATTTCGGGGACCAGGGATGAACATGTCGGGGACACGTTGAATGTCTCGGGGTCCCCAATAATTACTCTTTTCGTTAGCGTCATGGGAACACGGGGGCAGAATTTTCCGGGGAGGCGATGAGTTCCCCGGTGAACACGTTGATCCTCGGCCAGTTACGTCGGGGAACCGAGAGAGCCTTGCCCCTTCTCGCCCGTTCGCTTGAACAGCGGTGGAGGGGTGAATTTGATACGACCCATCGAATTCACCGTTTCCTTTTGCTTTTCAGGTAAATGGACGATTTGGCTGCGAAGGTGGCCGTAGGATCCTTTGAAGAAGACGACCAACCCGAATCCCCCATGCCCCACATGGCCTTCGCAGAGGAACGCCCGCTCAAAGAGTGGGTCTGTAAAGAAGCCCTGGAGATGTCGTCTATCTTTGTCTACAAAGACGTGGACGACGCGTTCTGCACCGTCGAGCACAGGCTCATCGGGTCTAATAAATATTGGAAAGTTTTTCGTCCAGAGGAGCATCATCGGATATGTTCGCCTTATCGGGGAATGCGCATCCCATTATATGAATTCATGTTCGACAAGGCGGGGTGGAGGTTGCCCTTCACGGACTTACAAGAGGGAATCTTCTCCTGGTTGAAGCTGGCCCCCTCGCAAATTCATCTGAACTCCCTGGCCTTTATCCAGGCCTTCGAGCTCGTCTGTAAGTATTTAAAAATCGTCCCGACAGCGTCCCTCTTTTTCCGGATATTCCATCTACAGAGGTCGTCAGCCGGTGGACGACATGGATGAGTGTCCTTCAAGCAGAGCAAAGCTCTGTTCCATACATATTTAGATTCCGTCCGGGACTTCAAGTTCCGCTACTATTTCGTGAAGCTGGTCACCCTCGGGGCCGTACACTCGTTGTACCGGAAAGTCACTCGCGAGGTCGACGGTGTCTCCGAGGAGGTTCTAGAGCCAAGGTTCCCCCTATACTAGACGGAGGAACACTTCAAAAAGGGGGTTGACAAATACAAGGTGAGACATAATCAGCTGGACGTCGAGGACCGGGAAGCTTACGACAAGATCGTCGCGTTCGTCGAGAGCTTCAACGAGGCTCAGTACAAAACGCAGGACGGCCAGCCTATAATGGGAGCAGACGGCCAGGTGAAGAAACAACGTCGTCTGATCAATACCCGCGTTCTGCTCGAGACCTTCTCCGACGAAGAAGCAATCGAGTTGTTAGGTGGTGAAAACATCCACGATCTAAGCCTTCCTCGCATCTGTAGTCTTTGCCTTACTAACGTTTGCTTTCTTTTTGCAGGAAAAATGGCCGGAGCCGAGGAGAGATTCAAGAAATTGAAGGCGAAGAGGGCTCGGGAAGAGCAGGCCCGGGGAGAAGCGTCTCGTTCAAAAGGTCAAGATGTTACTCCTTCTGGGGCCCCGTCTAAGGGTGTTTCCTCGGCTGCGATGCCCAAAGGTTCCAGCCAATCTCAGCCTGCGGCGACCGTGTCGGGTATTTCAGACAGGCGAATACCTCCTGTCGGGAGCCAGTCTCCGGGTGCTCAAGGGACGCCGAAACGACAATGGATTTCAGACACTGAGGTCGTCGACCTGGCCCACGAAGACAATCCACCACCTCCTTCAAGCTTCGATCTCCCACCATGCCACCTCAAGCCCCGCTTCTTCTCCAAAGTCATCTATCCTCGCATCCCTCCCTCTGAAATCCAAGCTGTGCTGGGGGCTGCCGCGGAAGCGAGGAGGAAAATGATCTTTGAAGACATGTCCGCGGTCATGCGGCTCTGCTCGACTGCCATTGTTCTGAACGATGAGACTCGTCCCGTTGCCGAACTTTCTCGACTGCAAGGAAAGCTCGAGAAATTGGATGCTGAGCTGCTCGACCTGCGCAAAGAGCTGAAGGAATGCAGGGATCTCAACAAAGAACAGAGCGAGCAGCAGCAGCGGGCTGAGACCAAGTTAAAGGAAGCCGAGGAAGCGGAGAGAGGTCACCTTGCCCAAATCACAGAGCTGGAGGCAGAGGAGAAGCGGCTCAAGGAGAGGGTTGCTGAGTTAGAGGATGCGGTGCGGCCAGCTGAAGGCGAGACTGAAGAGGATAGGCTCCTAACCACTCGAGCAACGCTGGTGGCCCAACTCAGGAAGCTCGAGCAGGATCTCCGGCTAACCGAGGATGATGCTCTTGAAACTGCGAGCATTGGGTTCCAAAATGCGGTGGCGCAGCTTCGGGTCCTAAACCCCGACCTGGTGACCGATGGGGCAGATGCTGACTACGAGGTGGTCGACGGTCGGATAGTGCCGCCCGGACAAGGAGGAGATGCCAGCGAGGGAGGTAGACCGGACTCCACTGAGACTGCTGCAGAGTAGGGATATAGTTTGCTTGGCCTGCGTGCCATTTTGTTGTTTTTGCCCGACTTGTGGGCTTACTTGATGTAATATTCGCACAATGGTTATTTTTGCCCGGCTTGTGGGCTTATATGTAACATTCGTACAAAGGGCTTTGCCCGATTTTCATACTTCGCTATGCCTTTTTATTAATTCTGCTTGTGTGTGATATTTTATTCATTACTTATTTTTGCCTAAGTAGTTGAGATCACTGGTGCCTTGGGAGTTTGCTCGACTCTGATGATCCTCGACTGCGGATGGAGCTAGTCGATTGGTCGGGGGTCGTACCCCGACCTTCAACAAGGCCAAGATGTCGGTCGAGGTCTTGGCTTCGTGGCGCGAACTTCCCATCGCGAGCTGGGTGTCCTGCCTGATTGGTACGTCGACGACGGAGCTCGATCGAGGCCTCCTCGTCGGGCCAAAAAGTCTCACGCACACACTTCGTGGTTTTTGGCCGTCGTGTGATATATAGAGATGTCTCACATGTACCATTGCACGCCCCTGTGGCCACGACGTTGTACTGTCGCGGGAAGTGTTTAACTGTAGTATTGCCTGAGCTTCTCGGCATTCCATGGTCGAGCAAGTTGTTCACCGTGGAGGTTCTCGAGGTAATAGGCACCCGTCCCCGTCTTGGCGGTGACGCGGTATGGGCCCTCCCAGTTTGTGGCCAGCTTTCCTTCGCGTGAATCTTTTTGATTCCTTCGTAGGACAAGACTGCCCACTTGGAAGTCTCGTTTGATAACTTTGTCGTTATAACGCAAAGTTATTTTTTGTTTTAAAGAGGCTTCTCGGAGGGAATCGCCGGTCCTTATCTCTTAAACAAGATCAAGTTCCTCTCGCAGGGATTCGTCATTCGTTTCGTCATCGAGGGGAGCTTCTGTCCTCCTCGAGGGTTCCCTGATCTCGACGGGGATAACCGCTTCGGTTCCGTATGTTAGGTGAAATGGGGTCTCCCCCGTCGTTGAGTGTGGGGTTGTTCGATACGCCTAGAGGACGCTATGCAACTCCTTGACCCACCGTTGTTTGGCCTCGCCGAGTCGTCGCTTGAGTCCCCAAAGTATCACTCTGTTCGCTGCTTCGGCCTGCCCGTTGGTTTGAGGGTGTTCGACCGACGTGAAATGCTGTTTTGTCCCCAGTTTGGCGACGAAGTCTTGGAAGTTCCTGTCGGTGAACTGTGTCCCGTTGTCCGTGACAATGGCTTGGGGCACCCCGAATCGGGCGAGGATGTTTCTCTTATAGAAATGGAGTATGTTGAAAACAGTGATTTTGGCCAGCGCCTCGGCCTCAATCCACTTTGTGAAGTAATCCACCACGACTATGAGGTACTTGTTTTGGTACGACCCCATGACGAAAGATCCTAGGATATCCATTCCCCACCACGCAAATGGTCACGGGGACGACAATGACTTAAGCTTGTTTGGGGGAGCGAGGTACATGTCTCTGTGTCTTTAGAAGCGGTCACATTTCTTAACGTGCTCCTTTGCATCATGTTGCATAATGGGCCAATAATACCCTGCTCGGAGTGCCTTTCGGGCTAAGGACCTTCCGCCGAGGTGCTGGGCGTTGATTCCTTCGTGGATTTCTTGGAGGATCCCCGACACTTTGCTTTCTTCGACGCACCGGAGTAAGGGAATGGAGAATCCTCGACGGTATAGCTTACCTTCGACGATGGTATACGCACATGCCCGCCTCTTGACTATCCCTGCTTCTTTAGGATCGTCGGGCAGTTTGTCCATCGTCAAATATTCGTAAACCGGGGTCATCCAACACTTTGCGTCCCCTATGGCATTGACCTCGGTTGTCGGTGCGGTTTTGTTAATGCTCGGCTGGGTCAGTATCTCCTGGATAACCGATTTGTTCCCTCATTTTCTCTTGGTGATCGCAAGCTTGGAGAGCACGTCTGCTCGAGTGTTGTGTTGCACGGTATGTGAACCACCTCCGCGGAGACGAATTTCTTCAACCTTTCTTGCACCAAGGTTAGGTGCTCGATGAGACTATCGTTTTTGGCCTGGAATTCTCCCCGCACCTGCGATGCCACGAGCTGGGAGTCTGTAAAGATTTTGACTTCTTTTGCGCCAAGGTCTTCTGCGAGTCGAAGTCCAGCGAGGAAGGCCTCATATTCGGCTTGGTTATTCGATGTCTTGAAGGAAAGTTCGAGGGAGACCTCTATCAGGATGCCCTGTTCATTTTCGAGGCTAATGCCCGCTCCGCTGCCTTTTGCGCTGGAGGCCCCGCCGACGTAAATCGTCCATTTATGGGAGCCGTTGGTCGAGGATTCCGGTATGGTCATTTCCGCTACGAAGTCGGCCAGTACTTGGGCTTTCAAGGCTTTTCTTCCTTCGTATCGAAGTTCGAACTCGGATAGCTCGAGAGACCACCGGAGCATTCTCCCCGCCATATCTGGCCAGCTGAGGAGCTATCGGATAGGCTGCTCTGTCCTTACCACGATTGTGCGGGCCAGGAAGTAATGACGTAATGTTCTGGCTGCGGATACGAGGGCTAATACGACCTTTTCGATCTGTTGGTATCTGAGCTCGGGGCCCTGAAGAGCTCTGCTCGTGAAATAAATCGGTTTCTGTCCGTCGGGGGTCTCCCGTATAAGGACAGTGCTCACCGCTTCGCCGCTGACGGCCAGGTACAAGAAAAGTGTTTCCCCGGTATCTGGTCGGGATAAGACCGGGGGTTGAGACAAGACTTGCTTTAGATGGAAGAGGGCTTGTTCGCATTCCTCACTCCATTCAAAGGTCGCCTCCTGCCGGAGAAGCTTGAAGAAGGGGAGTGCGTACTTAGCAGATTTGGCTACGAAACGGGAGAGAGCCGTCAGCATTCCGTTAAGCGACTAGATCGACTTCTTCGAGTTCGGGGTGGGGATTTCGGAGAATGCCCTACATTTGTCGGGGTTCGCCTCGATGCCCCTCTCCGTGAGGTAGAAGCCGAGGAATTTCCCTGCGCGAACACCGAAGGTGAATTTGTCGGGGTTAAACCTCATGCGACATTTCCTCGCCGTGTCGAACACTTTCTGGAGATGAGCGGCATGGTCAATTTCCTCTGCAGACTTGACGATCATGTCGTCCATGTAAACCTCGAGCACGTCACTAATATTTGCCCGGAAGACCTTGTTCATCATCCGTTGGTAGGTGGCGCCAGCATTTTTCAAGCCGAAGGGCATTACGTTATAGTAGTAATTGCCCAACTTCGGTCATGAAGGCGGTATGCCGCTTGTCGGCCTCGTCCATGGGGATTTGGTTGTACCCCGAATAGGCGTCCATAAAGGATAGTAATTTAAATCTTGCCGAATTATCGACTAGTTGGTCGATGTTAAGTAAGGGATATGAGTCCTTCGGGCATGCCCGGTTAAGATCCGTGTAGTCAACGCACATCCTCCACTTTCCATTATTTTTCTTAACGAGTACAACATTTGAGAGCCAAGTCGTGTACTTGGCCTCGGAAATAAAATTTGCCTCTAGGAGGTCTTTTACAGCTTTTTCAGCAGCCTTCATTTTTTTCGGAGACTGCCTATGCCTACGTTGAGCTACGGCCCTAGCAGCCGGATCTATGGTCAGCTGATGACAAGCTACTTCAGGGTCCAGTCCGGGCATCTCTGCAGCACTCCAGGTGAACAAATCTGCATTTTCTTGGATACATGCCTTCAGTTGCCTCTTCGCTAGGTCGGGGAGTCCAGAGCCAATCTTCACGCTTCAGTCTAGGCTGTCGCCGAGAGGAACCAGCTCGAAATCTCCAACTGGAACGGGGCGCGTTGGGTGGGGAGGCTGCCCGTTGACTTCAAGTGGGAGGTCCTCGCCAGCAGCTTCTTCCTGCTCCCCGGGAAATCGGCTGTCAAGGTCGACCGCGCTGACCGGCGGGAGTGGAGCCTGTACGACGTCGGAAGGTGTCTCGGCCTGAGTCTTAGATTTGTTGCCACCAACGACGCTCAGACCCCTGATTGCTACGTCGAAACATCTTCTAGCCGCGTTGACGTCTCCGTGGAGAGTGACCACACGTCCGCGCCTCGTGTAGTATTTCATCTTCAGGTGGATCGTTGATAGTACGGCCGTTAGTTCCGCCAACGTGGTCCTCCCCATTATACAGTTGTAGAGGGACAGGCAGTCCACTACCAAGAAACGTGTCTTCACCTGTCGAGCAGTTTCCTCGATCCCGAAGGTGACCATTAACTCCACGAAACCCCATGGTCTGGTGGTTGCGCCGTTGAAGCCTTGTAGGTCTGACCCTACGTACGGGGACAAGTGTTGCTTGGTCAGCTGGAGGGTCTCGAAGAGGTGGACGTACATGATGTCCATCGAGCTCCCCTGGTCGACCAAAATTCTATGGACATCAAAATTGGCCATCTGTGCCCGGATCAAGAGGGGGATGTTGGCGTTCGGTGCCCCACCGGGAAGTTCCTCGAGGTAGAAGGTAATCGGATTTGATCTACCTTTGACCCGCTCGAGTGTAGGTGCTCGAGGAGTTATTGCCTTCAGTTCGTCGAACTTCCTCTTTATCGACCCCACGGTCAAACGGTCAGGGGCTCCGCCAGATATGACCAGTGCCTTGGGGAATGACTCCCAGGTACTGCGGGCACTTATCGAGTTCTCTACTGGGAAATTGTTCCACATGTTTCGAACAGCTTCGGGGCTGTCGATCTCTCCAGGAAAACCTAAGTCTTCAGGCCGCGTGATGGTCAATGCGACTTGCAGCGATCCGTTTTTGGGAGAGGGAGTTGACTCCTCGACATTCTGGGCCTCCTGGCCGCTGGGGCGGGGGGCCTCTTGCTGTTTGGCGTACTTCTTCAGGTACCCTTCTTTAATCAGCGTCTCGATTGCATCTTTGAGGTGGACGCAATCTTCAGTAACGTACCCGTGACTGCGATGGAACCGACAGTACTTGGACTTGTCAGCGTTTGGTTTGGAAGCCGTCGGTTTCGGGAAGCGGATTCCCCCTTTGACGAACTCTGAGTTGGTGCAGTAGCTAAAAATGCGCGCGCGGGACGTGTTCAGTGGTGTGTAGTCTTTAAAGAGGCCAGACGGTCCACGTGATTCGCGGGGCTCTTTGGTTCGGGCTTCTTTCTTTCTTTCCCCGCCTCGCCTAGGTGGAGGGGAGTCTTCTCTTCTCCTGTCTCCACCTCGCCTGGGTGGAGGGGAGTCTTCTTCCTTGTTGCCGCGGGGGCCTTCTCTGCGCCTCGAATCGAGGGCAATTTGTGCGGCTTCAGCTTCCTCGAACTCAATATGCGATTGAGCCCTCTCGAGGAGGCCTTCAAAGCTGTGGGGACGGTGTAGTCCGACAGATTCTGCGAACTTGGACCCTATCCGCAAACCCTTGATGATGAGATACATTTTGATGTGGTCGGTCACGTGGATCTCGACTGCTTCTTTGTTGAACCTCTCTATGTAGCTCCGGAGAGGTTCATCCTTCCCCTGAAAGATGGCTTCCACGGAGGCTATCGTCTTCGGATGTCGACGAGAGGCCGTAAAGTGTTTTCTGAAGCGCTCCCTTAGGACCCTCCACGACGTAATCGATTCAGAAGCTAGGTTTTTATACCAAGCCATGGCCCATTTCCGAAGAGTCGTAGGGAATAGTCGACATTTGATGGCGCCGGAGACGTTCCTGAAATCGAGCAGAGCTTCAAAACTCTCGACATGGTCATCAGGATCGGATGTCCCCTCATAGGTTCCTAAGGATGGGGGCCTCTCCAGGCCCTTAGGGATAGGGGCGTCCATGATGTGCCTGGCCAGAGGGGTCCGGTAGTCGCCGTCCTCGCTGGCTCCCGGAGACACAGAGGGGGAGTGTCGTCCATGAACATAGTGACATCTCGGGGAGTGGTCTCTTGGGCGTCCTCTCGGCTCCTCGGTTTCCGTCTTGCTCCTTTTATTTTTCGAGGACCGAACTGGTCCCTTCGGTGGCGGGGAGCGGTGGCATTTCTGAGGCTGTTCCGGCTGGGTACGCTCTAAGCGTGGCCTGCGACCTTTGGGAACCGGGGAAGGACTGCACGATGCCCCCGAGGACTGCGAACGTCTTGGAAATGGTGGTGGTCTGTGCCTTCGCGGGGAAGATCGACCACGACTTTTCTCCAGCGCCTCGATCCGGATGTTCTGGTTAAAGATCATCTGGTTGGTCTGATTGACCAACGCAAACAGGGCGGCGGTGCTCGGGTCCGCATTTGGCGGCGGGTCCACGGGCTGGAAGACGGGTTGGAGGATTGTTTCCTGTCCGTCTTGTTGAGCTGTCTCGTACTCCACTTCGTCGGAAGAGGGGGAGGCGGTGAGTCCGTCTCTGGCGTCGTTCTCCACGACGGGTCGGGCAGAGTTGTTGTCGACGTGGTTGCCAGTGCTGAGCTGTGCAATAACGTTGTCTAGAGCTTGATTCGCCGACGGGTTGGCCATGATGGTTGTTGAACGGAGGAAGCTTTGGTTTATTGAACAGAAAAACGGGGAAGCTTATGTGTTCCCACAGACGGCGCCATTGATCGTACCAGGATCAGACAGAGATAGTGGCCAACGGCGTCTGGAACGGCAGCTCCGGTGATGGTGAGAGATGGCGGGGGGGTGTACCTGCAGGGTACTCCGATGCTCAAGTGAGAGAGTGTACAGAATATCAGCAAATACAGAAAGTGAGAATGGTAGGAAGAAAGTGTCTAACCTGGCCCTCTCAAATGAGAGGGTATTTATAGAGAACCCCCAGCGCGGGGCCAACGGTTACCTGCAATGGGCTGGATCAACTAGGCCCACTCCAAGTAACTGCTAGGGCTTACGTGTAGTAGTGAAGACCAGCATGTGGTCTTCGCCCTAGAGTAACTGCTCCTAGATTTCCGGAAGTAGGGCAGACCGAATCTTTCGGAAGTGGGAGGTTACTTGGAACGTGTCCACGCGGGATGGACCATTGGGTGCTCCTTGCGGGGAGGAGCCTTATGTGTCGAGGAGATGTGAAGCCCGTAGGAATGGCAGGGCTTCGCGGGGAGGAGCTATACTGTCGAGGTGGCATATCTCAGTGGGACGTGACGCTCTCTTCTCCTATTGCCCAGGTGCCCGACGATGACTAAGTGGTCGACTCTGCCTTAGTGTCCGACGAAGCTGTGGTGCGCGCGTGGCAGTCACGTGTCCGCAGAAGGACCTTATTGGGCCTCTCCAAGCAGTATGGGTTGGGCCTGCTCGACTGTTGGCCAGCCTCGGCCTAGTCCAGAACACTAATCCTCACCAATATTAATACCTTAGGATTTATTATATCTAGAATCATGTCACCTCATAAAAAATATTGAAAACACCATTTGTTGATTCAATTATTATTTATATAATTTCAAATACATAAGTCATGTCAAAACAAATTTAACATTTATATACGGGTCAAATTTGTTGTTGATTATAGGCACTAAATTATTATGTCTTTTAAAAATAATAATTTTTTTAGTTGAAAATTTAAATTTTGTATTTTTATTTTTATTTTAATTTTAATTTGAAAAAAATGCGCGTACCATATCAGTACCCGTGGGAATGCACTGGTCTCCCACTAGTTAGAATAAAGAATAAATAGAAAAAATTAAATTAAATAAAAATAAAAATATATAATATATATTATATAAAAACAGTTAAAATGTTAAAATATTTAAAAAAAGTGAAGTGTATGCCACATGGCAAAACGTGTCATTTTTTAATCCAGTGAGCAATTTAAGATAGGTCACATATGCATATTGCTTGAAACAGTCAGCAACAGGGGGGAGTGAAAATAGAATCTTGGTTTGGTGAAGGGAGAATTAGAAAAAAAATACTTCAAGGGGGGGGGGGGGGGGGGTGGGTAAAACCAAAACCTGCTACATTGGCAGGGGTGAAGTATATTTATCCCAAAAAAGAATAATAATTAAATTAGTCTAAAATTAATTGGCAAGGGTGAAGTATATTTATCCCAAAAAAGAATAATAATTAAATTAGTCTAAAATTAATTTTGTATGAAAAACGATAACTATTTGTGACATAGGACATATGGGTTAAAAAATTAACAATAAGTATTTTTTATTTTTGATAAGATTAAGTTTTAATTATTTTTATTATAAGTTTGATAATCAAAATATATTATAAGTTGTCTTAATTTTGTATGAAATAATATTGAATCCATTCATTATTTGGGATGATATTTCTAATTTACAATAAGGGTATTTTAGACAAAAATTTTATTTGGCATGACATATTTTTAAGCATATATCTTATAAACTTATATGATAATAAAAGATTTTATAACTTTATAAGATTCTATTTTGAATAGCATTTTATATTATAGTTTATATCTTATTATTTTTTTTTTCATTTTTACTCTTATTATTTCAACTAAAATTTATTTTTATCCTTTATAATTTATTTTAATTTAAATTAAAAATAATTATATATTAAATTCAAAGAATATCAAACATTTCAATTAGCTTATCACCTATTAGTCATCAACAATCAGCTATAAATTATAAATTATCAATCATCAATCATCAACCATATGTTATATAATCTATCAATTAACTTATCAATCAATCGCTATTTTTACCATACACAACCAAAGTATTTTCTTTTAAAATCTATGTAAAGTTAAAGTTCTTTGTTTCAAAGATTTCAAAAAATTGTTTTACTTTTATTTGAAACTAGCAAGATACCTATGTAGATGCACTGGTAAATTTATTTAATAAGGTATACAATATATTTAGATTCACATGTAAATATGAAAAGAAAAAATAATTTGAAAAAAAATGTAAAATTGCACATTTGAAAATAAATAATTTACCTCTCTAAAGACAATTTTTGATTAAAATACATTAGATATTGTCCTAATAGTGACCCGTGAAATGAAAAGTTAGTGGTGTACACCATTATTGAGTTATATTAAATTTGATACAATATAAAATATTTTTAAATACACATGTCAATTTATAATGTGTTACTTAATTGTAAAATGAACACTGATTATATAAACTCAATTGGATTAAATAATCATATAAAAAAAGAGACCAATGAGATGGAAATTGAAAAAAATTTCATTTTTGAAAATAAAAAATTTGTCTCTCAAATAAAGATAATTGTTAAATAGAATAAAGTAGATATTGTTCTGATTAGTGACACGCGAAATAGAAAATTAGTTATATGCATTGATATTGAGTGTTATCTAATTTAATACAATATAAAATGTATTTAGATACACATGTCAATTTCAGTAGATTTACTTAATTATAAAACGAACGATAGTCATACAAATTATGAATATTTTATATATATAATAATTATAAAAAAATCATGTTTTTATTTTAGATAAATTTTGTGTTTTAAAAATTCAACATTTGTTAGTATTCTTCTTCATTAAATTAAAAAGAGGTTCAAATTATGTTATTTATACGTAAAAAAATAAAATAGAAAAAAGAAAATGAAGAGAGAAAAAATTAAAATTAAAATGAAAATGAGAAAGTGTGATAAAAATAAATTTTGGAAAAATTTGAAATTTGAATTAAGAGAAGAAAAGGAAGAGTGGGAAATTAAAAAGTAAAAAATGAAATATAAATGAGGTGGCAAAATGAGGTAGTTTCAATTTTTTTAATATTTGCTAATTCAAATATACCCTTTATGTATGGCAACTTTTTTCAAATGATATTTAGGAAGTTTGATGGTAGTTTATTTTAAACGATCGATAATGATTTAATCCAAATTTCTTCTTTAATAAAAAGAGAATTTTCTAATAATTTGATCTGATAGATGATTCAATCACTTATATTTGGCGGATATCTTTGATATACTTTGGAGATTATTCAATTTTATTTATATAATAATTATTTATCATTTAAAAAAAAAGTTATTGTTGGAATATAAATCATTAAGAGAATTGAAAATTTTAACCTTTTATAAATAAAAAATCATTTGTGTGTGTGGATTGTGGAATGCTGGTGGAAAATGGTGGCAAATTTTACACCTTTAACCTATGTTAACATCAAGGCTGTGTCCATGTTAGCGAAGATGCACTCTAAAGAGTGAAGTTCAATTTCTCGATTATATTCAATTTCTCAATTATATTTATGATTTATACATGACTTTTCATCACTAAAAGATTGTATAATTATGTATGAAGCAACATGGTTTTAGAATCTCACCTTATATTAACATTTCCTTTTTTTGTGAATTAACAGCAGGGGGGTTGTGATAAACGCAGTTTTTCTGGCCCGTCAGAATCTGGACACGTGGCTTCTTTGAAGCGAGATCCGAGGAAACAGAAGTCATCAGTTAAGACCTCTTCATTATTAGTGGGCCGGTTTGACAAAGCCCTTCGTGATATTGGACTGGTTCATTCAAGGGCCCATTACGACACTTGTGACGGAAACGTGAAAACGTTTGGGGCAGCTTCCATACCAAGTGTGCATAATTCTTTTTTTCCTCCACAACCGCATATTCTCAAAACACATGATGGTACGTTTCATAAGGATCCCTCATCTTTGGAGTCAAACATTCCAGCTACCACGTCTGGTTCAAATGCGTCTGTTTCTTCTCCAATCTCTACTTCCAACTCTTTTCTTCCTCTTAGAAGACCCACTGTCAAGGGAGACACTTCAGTCAAGATGGCGTCGGTATCGTCGAGGGATGGAGGTGGAGCCTTGCCAGTTGCTCGTTTAGGAGGTACGTTTCCTGATAATGTGGGTAGAAAGAGAATGGACTATTCTGGATCGGCTAATGATTTAGTTAGCGATGATATTTCGGACTCGTGCCTAGTACAACGAAATCGAAGGTTTTGGGCAAATGAGAGAAAAGCAGTGGCATCTAAGCTTTGGGATAGAGCTGCAGCTTATGGTACGTGTAATGCCCTATATAATATACATCTAGAATAATACAGTACAAGCATTTTATTTGGTACTGACACATCAAAAGCGCCTAGCGGCATCGTTCACATACTTGTCCATTTCTAAAACATAAAAACAACACATGGCACAAGTCATGGAAACTAGCCAAAATAATAAAACTAAGAATGATATACAATATCCTCAATTGTATACAATAAAAGAATACACAACGAAATAAGCTTAACTAAGCTTCTCTTGAAACATCCGAGCATCGCTCCACTTGTAACCAAACCTGCACCTAAAATATAGAAACTATAGTGGGGTGAGATACATCAAATCCCAATGAGTTCCCTATCCTATAGGTCCTCTCGGCTTTACAAGGTTCTATCAATCCTAACTCAAGTCAAGGGGAAGGGAAAAATGACCTTGAGTACGCAACCTCACAAACTCACACTATATGGAAACATGTCATGAGTTCATCAACTCAAAATATCACTAATCGATAACCACACCAAGGCATCCCCTTTTCCCGTCCGCTTCTACGTCTAGACGTTGACCCGAGTCATGAATCCTGGTAACCTACTTGACATACGAATGGATTAGGGTTCTACGGGCCATAAATCGTTATGAACCGTCGCTTCACACGGGCCATAAACCGTCATAAGCATACGCTCCCAGAGCGCCATTCGTACTGCACGCGGGAATCAAACCTCCCAAGTAGTTGTGCACATGTTTCAGAGGAGCTCGAGACCCATGAAACGCACTCACAAGATAACCGGTTACGATTACATGATCTCACACACAAACGTGATTGTATTCGACAATCACAAGGCCACAATGCCTTAAGGCCACATTCGCCTTTTCTCAAAAACGTAACAATTACACATGTTCCATACTAGCGTTTCACTCAATTCTATACCATTCGGCAATGGACACACGCCTCGGCCTCTCTTGCACGAGCGTTGTCATTACGTTATCTACTCTAGGCCAGAACTCGTCAATGAATGCACGAGCGTCGCCATCCAGAGTTTCTATCACAATTCTAATTACACCCTAGAATTATACCATTCGTTTTGGGGTCAAGTTTTCTCGCTCTTCCTAATTCATATTAACATGCATATTATCTCATTCATTTTAACAACAATATTAAATAGATATGGCATAACACAATATTACAAATAAATACATATAATCACACATCACATAACACATCACTTTCGGTTTCCCTCCGGTTCATTTAATCGGGTATCGAAACCAATATTTCTCACTCTTACCCCGTAGAATATTCCCACAGCTTTACATCGGCTATAAATATGCCTCGATCGGATTCACGATCCAAAAGATGTCAATTCTGACATTTCGCAAAACCTTACTTTCCTTCATTTTCCACTAAATAAAATATCCCACGTCATAGCTTTCTAATGACACCAAGAACGTCCTGATCTGAGTTACGGATCAAAAGTTATGAAGGAAACAAGTTAGATGTTCCGTCATGTTCGCAATGCGAAGAAGTCAGCGAGTGCTCGCTACTCATTCGCAGTGCGAAGCTGCCAGCGAATGCCTAGCCAACACTTGTTCGCTGCACCATTCGCAGTGCGAATGTCTGGCAAACAGAGGCAGAACCAAAACAAGCTAAGGTTCGCAGTGCGATACACTGGCGAACGTCTGGCGAACATTCGTCGTGCGAACGTCCAGCGAGTGCACGATTTCCCCTTCGCTGGGGGATTCGCAGTGCGAATCTGGGAAAACTGGGTTTTCCAGCAGTGTGAAAACAGAGCTAGGTTACCAATTTCTCATCCCAAAACTTCACCAACATGCAAAACATACATTTACAGATGATCATACATGGCTAATGATTATACTACACAGTTTATAGCTCTTTTTATCCGTTAACTTTCATCGATTACCAATTTAAACCATTTCTCACAAAACCTAACTTAAACTAAAATCATCTCTAATTCTAGGACTTAAGTTTCTATCTAGAACCCACCTGATAATCGAAGAGGAGTTTGAATAAGATGATGAATTGATGATCCATGAACTTCTTCTTCCCAAATTCTTCTTCTTTCTCTTCTTTCCTTTCCTTCCTTCTCTTTTCTTCTTTCTCCTTTCTTTCTTTCTTTCTTTTCTTAACAAACATATATATATATATATATATATATATATATATATATATATATAATACCAATATTATATAATATAATCCGATAGAGTAAAATATCTCCAATTGATATTTTGTCATCTCAACCAATTGACCAATTATTAGAGTTATCATAAAAGTCTCTCTCGAACTAATAATAAATTGATCTCTTCGGAGTTCAATAGTTACTCTATTGATCCAAATTGATAATACTCAAAGTACTTAGAGGGTTCCATTAATCCAATTTACCAAGGATAGAGCACATAGATGCTCATCTGATCTCATCTGATATCCAATTGAGCATTTAGATAATACGGGGTATTACAGTATGAAGGGAGGGGTTTCAAAGGACATTCTCCTCAATTCAATGGTTGCTTTGGAAAATAGAGATGTTTCCGGCAGTTCACAGAAGGTTGGTTTTAAATCAGGTCAGTCATGAATTTTATATCCTATAATATTCGAGGGTTGGGTAGCTCCATCAAGAGGAGACGGCTGAGTTTTTTATTTAGAAAAGATTGTGCTGACTTTTGTCTTCTTCAAGAGACAAAATCGGTGGTGATTTCGGATAATATGGTTTATGAGATGTGGGGGGGGGTACTGATGTTAATTGGTCGTTTAAACCTTCAATCGGAAATTCGGGTGGCTTGATAATCATGTGGAAAACGAGTGTTTTTTCACCTTCTTTCAGTTTCTCAGGAGAAGGCTTTGTTGCGGTCTGTGGTTCTTGGAAGGGTAAAGTGATTTATATTGTCAATATTTATTCTTCTTGTTTTCTTGATAAGAAGAGACTACTTTGGAAGGAGTTGTTGGATCTCAAGTCGAGATTTCCGAAGGGGGAGTGGCTCTTGGGTGAAGATTTCAATGCGGTCAGGAAAGTTTCTGAACGTAAAGAGTCTTCAAATAGGGTGAATAGGAGGGAGGTTGATGAGTTCAATGAATTTATAGCTTCTATGGGGTTGATTGATCCAGTTCCGGTCGGGAAGATCTTCACGTGGTATAGTTTGGATGGGAGTGTGATGAGTCGTTTGGATAGATTCTTGCTTACATAGGCTTTATTAGAGGAATGGAAGGTGGATGGTCAACTGGCGGGGTGTAGAGACATTTCGGATCATTGCCCAATTGCACTTAAAAGTTCTTTGATTAATTGGGGTCCAAAGCCTTTTAAGTTTTTTAATTGTTGGATTCGTCACGAGAACTTTTTGCCTTTTGTGGAAAGAAGTTGGAAGATGTCAAAGGTTAAAGGAAAAGAGATTTTCTCCTTCAAGGATAGATTAAAGTTGATGAGAGGTTGTTTGCGTAAGTGGAATAGGGAAGTCTTTGGTTTTTTGAATTTTGAGGTGGAAGCATCTATTGGAGCATTGAATGATTTGGATTTTTTTAGTTGTCGATTCGGTTTCTTTAGACCCGGCCGACATTGCTTCCAAGCGTGTATCAGCAAATGATAGAATGTGGGATTCTTTGCGTAATCAAGAGTGTTTTCTTCGACAAAAGTCCCGGATCTCTTGGCTTAAGGACGGTGACTTCAATTCTAAATTCTTTCACAAGTGCATTAAACATCGCATTCGAAGAAATTCGATTTTTGGTTTGAATACTTCTATAGGATGGATTGATAATGTGGATGAGGTTAAACAAGAAATTAGAGCTCATTTTTCCTTGCGATTTACGGAGGCTTTGCCTTCAAGACCTCTTTTAGACGGGATTGCTTTTAACTCTTTGTCCGTTGAAGAAGCCGCTTCTTTGGAATATCCCTTTTCAGAGGAGGAAATCAAGGAAGCCATTTGGAGTTGTGGTGGGGATAAGATTCCGAGGCCGGATGGTTTCACTTTGAATTTCTACAAAGCAGGTTGGGCTTTTCTAAAGAGTGATGTGTTGAAGTTCGTCGCTGAATTTCACTCTTATGCGACTCTTCCTAAAGCGGTTACTGCCTTGTTTTTGGCTTTGATTCCAAAAGAGGATTATCCTAACTCTTTATATGATTATAGACCTATTTGCCTTATTGGTGATCGCGTCTTTATGAGTCGAATGAGGGTTACTGCAAGTATACAGTTGTATCGCGTAGTTTTAAAAGATTATCGATCCCACAGAGACAAGAAATCGAACGCGCCGTTATCTATCGTTACTATGTTTATCTTAGGCTAATCAGAATTTGGGTTTTTAGTTCAAACGGGAAATTAAAGAGAAATTAAAATTTGGGAATACTAGTTATGAATAAGTTATCGGTATATAATTTGGTAACCTGCGTAGAATTAATTAAACCTAAGCCTGTAGAGATTTATCACCCTATTCGTCTGTAGGAGAAGCCGGTTTAAAAGCCCTTAACTCACACTCCCGTGGATCTTGCTTCAGACTATACTTCTAAGTCAATACGTCTGCTCTCGCTAGCCCGTATGAGGTTAAAAATACTTTTTGAAAACTAATTAAACCTAATTAACTTTAAAGCGCTTCCGCTGTTTTTAAACCTAATGCCCGATTTCAGCTATCCGGGTAAAGCCTCACACTCCCGTGGTCTCGACTTTAACCTATGTTACTTTTTTACTCTCGTAATAAAAGTTTGGGTTTTATATTAAGAAATTGAAGCCAGAAGAAGGATTGATTATTGATTTTAGCTTAGAGAAAATTAATTCATTTTAGTTACTTCATTATACACCGATAATATCGGTTTAGCTCGACATAATTTGGAAATTAAACGCGAAAGCCAGAAAATAAATAAACACATACATAATTAAGAAATAAATAAACAATGTTTGAATTTAATAACGAAACCTGGAATTCAGTAATAATGGCAACAGCAATCCCTCCACAAATCAGTAGGTTCTTGCTTGAATGTAATAAATTGCAAGGTTGAAGGCAAAGAAACAAAGAAATCTAAAGCTAAGTTGTAACAGTTCCTCAGTGTGAGAAACTGTCACTTTTGTTCGGTAATGGTTAACAAGGAAATGGAAATGCAAAGTAAAAAGAAATGACTAAAGTTCTAAAAATAAATTGGCAGCAAGACGGTATACTTTGAAAGCAGAAAATGGCCACCCCTTGTTCTTCGTGAATGTCTCTATTTATAGGCTTAGCTCAGGTGGAAGTTGGAGAAAAATCAGCCATTCATGCCAACGGTTATCCCACGTTGGACCTAGAAAACTTCGGAGGTAATTGGCATCGTGTGGAACTGCTTCTCTGAGAATTTGTAGTTGAGTCTCTGCATCCAACGTGCAATTTAAGCGCATGATGATCATGGTGTCATGTGACGGTCGTGGTGAACTTTGGAGCTGCCACGGTCGTGGCACTCCCATGACGATCGTGATATCAGCAGAAAATGGATTTCTTCAATTTTTCTTCTCTTTTCTTCTCTTTTCTTGTATGTTTTGATTCTTTTCCACATGTAGCATACTTTGACTTGTGAAATATGATTACCTGCAAAAAACACTTAAATAATCTCGAGAAAATCGGATATTAGGCGAAAAACGGAATAAGAACTAACATAAATCGAAGTTAAAATATGATATAAATTCGTGTTATCAAACTCTCCCACACTTGAATCTTTGCTTGTCCTCAAGCAATCAATCTATTAAAACGGACAAACTTTATCCAATGCACATACCTGGTATACCAATGGTGTTGAAAAAAAAAGTTTCTTGTTAGTCAGACGGGTAGTAGTGCAAAACACTAAGGATACAATGACGACACAAAGCAACAAGCTTGTCATAGACCTCTCTTTTGTACAATCCAGCCCAGATCATTATATTACAGTTTAACCATAAGTTTTCGTATCCGTTTCACCCGGTTTCATTCTAACGCAATCACATTAAGCCCTTTACCTTATTCACGCGCGTAGTGGAGTAACCGGTTAGTGACTTTGATCCCATTTTCTCGCACGGGGCCTGATACACAAATGTGGTAACCCTTTATACATCCCATTCGTAGATTGCGGGGGATCGAACAGTAGTTCGCCCTACCAAGTTCAGAATCAGGTACCTCTGAACCAATCAACAACGGATTTTCTTTCTTTCTTTCCTTGCACATTTCCACAACTGTGAGAGTTGTTGCATAATCTATTTATTTTTTTTTTCTCGGCATATAGATAAGAAAGATTTTTTTCTTCTTCTTGATTGGGCATCAAACACTTATATTCATCGGTTCCCCTCGTGGTTTGTGATATAGACGGTGCTGACTGCTAATATAAACTACTAAGGGTTACTTTGGGACTGAACTCAAGGTATAGTATAATAAGTGTCGAAACTGATATCGCATACGCAAGAGGTCTAAGGTGTCAAGACGGTATCGATCTTGTTAGCACTTCTCACGCTTCCTAACATAGTTTAAAGCTTGGTACGTCACAGACGTGCATTAATCGTAAAATTTTTTCGTTATGGAAGAATAAAGTGAGGAAATTGGATAACTGTACGAAAATATTCATATATTATTATGATAAGGAAAAAGAAAGTACAAGAAAGGGAAATATACGGAAATAAATCTAACTCTCCCACACTATATCGGACATTGTCCTCAATGTTGCGATATAAAGGGGAAATGGAAAACTAAAAAGGGAAAAAAAATACAAAAAGCAAAATAACATCAAGGTGGACCACGTCCTCTGCCTCTAGAGGGTCCTCTTCCATGCTGTGCAACGTGATCAGGAATGCCCACGTGGTGGATGTACTCGTATAAGCCCTACACTCGCAGTGTCAATGCACCCATCTCCTCGATGACACCGTCAATTCTTTGTCCTTGGTCAACTTGCCCTTGCTGGATTTGACGCATAAGTGTCATCATTTCATTCTGTTACTGGGTTTGTTGCCATATAGCCCTCAGGATTTCATCATTAGTAACTGGGTCTTGGTCAGGGCGGCGACGACATCTGGAGGTCGAAGGAGCATCATTAGCTGGCGGTGGTTGGTTCTTATAGGCGTTATCCATTTCATGCTCCATCTCATCAACAGGTCCCTGTGCTTGATCATCTGGAGCAGGCGCATTTTGCTCAGGAGCATTAAGATCAAAAAGCCAATTGGCCATATTCTGAGGGTCAATACGACTCCTGCAAGGCATGATGATACTTCTTACGGTGTTGGCTCGGACCATAGGATGGTATTTCCCATCTCGTCGTAACTTGATGAGTTGAGAGTTTCTGCAATAATCTATATCAAGGAAGACTGGAGGCAAGGAGGGTAATCTAGCAAGGTCGTTTTCCAAATTCAAACTGAGTGCAATAGAGGTGACAATCCCTCCAAAGTAGAAGGGTTTGGAGCCTCTAGTACAGTTTGACTGTATGTGTGCTAATAAAAATGGCGCGGCATTGATTAGCTCCGGATGAAAAATGCAATGAAGGAAAAACAACTCTTTAAAATTCACCTTATGGTTACTATCTCGTGCAAAGATGGTGCTTCCAAGTGTGCGGTGGACGTATCTGACGGCTGGGTTATGGATAAATGTAGCGTTAAGGCTATCCCAACTGTCAACTGTTGTTCCGGTTAAATGATTCCAAAGTTCGAACCCCGCTTGATAGAAAGTGTCCTGCGGTACTCGGCGATGGACATTCTCGCCAGGTTTGAAGCCAAGCATCTCGGCAAGATGATCTTGTTCGATTGAGTATTCTTTGCCGAACATGCGGAACTTTGTGACTCTGGATAATTGGTTCGTTTCGCTCGGAGGGGTTATGTAGGTAAAGGAACTGAGGAACTCTAAAGTGAGGGCTTCGTAAGTGGGTCGGCTCTGAGTGCAAAGCTGCCAAAGACCGGCATTCTGTAACATCCATTGAACTCCCTCAAGTAATCCTAGTTCTTCTAAGCATGCAATGTCGACATACCAGGTCGGTAGAACGGAACGGCGGTAGAAGTCAATATACCGAGCTCTTTGGCGTTCTCCTGCCTCTCCATCTCGGAAGTTTAGTGTAGATAAGTCTGGAACTTCACGTGCCATTGTTGTGTTAGAGAGGGTTTTTAGGAAGAACGTGGGTTATGGAATTTTGAGGGTTTGTGAAAAGAGAATTGGCGTATGATGTGATTATATAGTGTAATGAGAAGTCGAATGGTTATTGAAATGAGTAATGTGGTTCAAATGATAATGGGACGGTTTGGAATTTCAGAAGGTAGTGGACGGCTGGGGTTTGAATGAAGGAAGAAGAGGGAACGAATGAAACAATTCTGTTTTTACGCAGAATTCATTTCAGACCCGCGTGACGGTCGTCACGGGGTTGTCACGATCGTAACGCCCACAAAATCTGGGTGGTGAATTAGTTTAATGATAGACACGGTTCCAAACATTTTAATTCAATAGCAGGTTACAAAAAGCACATGGAAATAGCAGTAGTTTCATACACATAGATAAGTAACATTATAACACAGATTAATATAGAATTAATAGAATAGGGATGGAATTTGAAATCACATGGATTGAATAGCAGCAGCAAATGGAATTATTATTTAAAACCAAAATTGTGCTAGTTAAACTACTAGCACTGTATCAAAAAATGTATGAAATCAAATTATTCCCAACATGAAAAGATGAAAACAGAATTAATGTAAATTATTCTAAAGTAAAATGCATAAAAAGTAAGTCTTGAAAATAAGGTGCTTCATAAATCTTGCCAAGGCGTTTCTTCAAAGATGTGATGGCTTGATTTAAATGATCAAACTGTTCAACGGTCATGTCCATAAGTCCAATAATATTTTGACGCACAGTGTTAAGCTCATCCTTCACTGAATTGAATTCTTTATGATATTCATCCATGGTCTTTAAAATAGAATTCAGATTGGAAGCATAATCAGTGGCATCAGCTTTAGGAATGTCAATATTTTCTTGGAAATCCATATAGTCAAGATCATGGTAATGAGGGGGTGTTTTTGGGTCAATCTCAGGTTCAGGAAAGGTTTCTTCTGGTTCAGGAACGGGTTCATCAAGGTTATATAGCCAGTTATGTTGATCATGCACACTTGTGCGTTCATGATTTGGAAGTGTAAAGTGTGGTACGACAACATTGTTAACTAAAAGCTGGAAGTGGTTCGGACCTTGGTCCTTAATCATAGCCCTGTTGAAGCAAAAGGTGATATTCATGGGTCTAAATTCTCCAAAGGGGTTAATCTTAGAGAGTCGGGTTCTGAATCCCATAGCATCAACTATCTTAGTAACCAGGCTACCTATCAAAATTGGACTGTTATCATTATTGATAAGTTTGCAAAAGTTATTCAGCATAAAAGTAAGTCCATTAACCTCTCTAGACTAGGAAGTACAAAACATAATAAAAAGCTCGTCCCTCAAAACAGTGTTATCATTTTTGGGTTTACCAAACAGGGTATAGGCCAGGATCATATGAAAGTAACGGAAAACGGGTTTATGTATCTCGGTTGAAAGTATAGGGTCCATGTCAAAATCAAGTTTACCTGAAACTCTACCCCAAAAGTCACTCAGATCTCCAACTAACTCTAAGTCCTCTTGAACCACAGAGAAAACGTGGGGTCCTTCAGGAAATCCCAAAAGATCCGACAGTTCCTTTATGGTGAACTGGCAGCTGTATCCAAATAATCTAAATGTAATTCTCCCCCTGGTTAAACCTTTTCCACAGTGAGGGTTATAACTTAGAGAACTCAGGAATTCTAAAGTCAGCCTACGGTAACACTTATGTTTCTTATTGGCAAAACCCTCCCAACCTAACTGGCTAAACAGAAAGTCTATGCTCTCACCTACACCTAAGGCGGTCATGGTGGGTCTGTGGGCGAATTTTGTCAAAGCAAAAGGTCTAAGAGACAAAGCCTCATAGCGACGCCACTGTGTTCCATCTCTGAATTCTACTGGCATGTTATCCTCGTTTTCCATTAGTTAGTACTTTTTGTAAAAATGAATGCAGAAGAGGAGAACAGAGAGAGTAGAAAGACTTTATAATCCTGTAGTTTTTTTTCAATTTTTAAGATCAGCACAATATTTCCAAATTAAATTTAAAACGATATAAATGAAACTGAAAATTTGCAAAATAAAAACAAAACATAGAAAGCATAAAGAAATAACAAATATAAAGCATGAAAAACGGAAATCATGGGTTGCCTCCCATTAAGCGCTGTTTTTAACATCGAAAGCCTGACGAATTCAATTATATGCTTAGTTATGAGGTTCGGTGGGCAACTCTAAAAGTCTTAGGCAATTCAAATAATCTCTATTTTCAATGTTGTGATAGTGTTTTAGACGTTGTCCATTGACTAAAAATGGATTACTATTCCTCCCCTTTATTTCTACCGCTCCACTTTGTAGAATTTTTGTAATTTCAAAAGGACCGGACCATCTAGACCTTAATTTCCCAGAAAAAAGAGTTTTAATCTTGAGTTAAAGAGGAGTACAACGTCTCCCACACTAAATTCTTTTCTAGATAAGCGCTTATCGTGCCATCTTTTAGTTCTTTCTTTATATATCTTAGCGTTCTCGTAAGCGTCTAATCTTAACTCATCTAGTTCATGCAGATCTAGGATACGTTTTTCACCTGCGGAATCATACCTTAAGTTCAATGTTTTAATAGCCCAATAGGCTTTATGTTCTAATTCCACTGGAAAATGGCAAGATTTACCATAGACAAGCTTGAAAGGTGTAGTTCCGATTGGTGTTTTGTAGGCCGTCCTATATGCCCATAAAGCTTCATTGAGTTTTGATGACCAGTCTTTCCTAGAGGTGGCTACGGTCTTTTCTAGAATTTGTTTTATTTCTCGGTTCGAGACCTCAACCTGTCCACTTATTTGTGGGTGATATGGTGTTGCTACGCGGTGTCTTACTCCATATTTTGATAGTAATTTGTCAAATATTTTTGATATGAAATGAGAACCACCGTCACTTATGACAAGTCTCGGCACACCAAATCTGGGAAAAATTGTGTTTTTAAAGAGCTTTATGACTACTCGTGCGTCATTTGTAGGAGAAGCTATTGCCTCAATCCATTTTGAAACATAATCGACGGCTACGAGTATATATTTATTTCCAAAGGATGATGGAAAGGGTCCCATAAAGTCAACCCCCCATACATAAAAGACTTCTACTTCTAATATACCTTTTTGAGGCATCTCATCGCGTCTTGATATGTTACCAGTGCGTTGGCACCGGTCGCAGTTTAGTATTGCGATGTGGACATCCTTCCAAAGGTTGGGCCAGAATAGGCCGGATTGCAAGATCTTAGCGCATGTCTTTGAGGTACTAGCATGTCCTCCATAAGGAGCAGAATGACATTGAGAGATGATGTTTTCTATTTCTTCTTCTGGGACGCAACGACGGAAGATACCGTCGATTCCTCTCTTAAACAGCAAAGGTTCATCCCAATAGTAATGTTTTAGATCATGAAAGAATTTTTTCTTTTGTTGATAAGATAAGGCTGGTGGAAGTACTCCAGCTGCTAAGTAGTGGACTATGTCAGCATACCATGGCAGGGTTGTGTGCATGTTAATTTCTTCCACGACTTCTTCCATCTTTGGGTCATTTAACTGTAGAGTAGACATATCACTTTCTAGCTGGGCTATGAGCCGTTCATATGGGAAATCCTCATTAATGGGTACTGGCTCTGGTTTAATGCCTTCTAATCTGGATAAGTGGTCTGCTACTACGTTTTCGGTTCCTTTCTTATCTTTGATCTCTAAATCGAATTCTTGTAGAAGTAGGATCCACCTTAGTAGTCTAGGTTTTGCATCCTTCTTGTTAAGTAAATATCTAATAGCTGCGTGATCTGTATAAATGATGATCTTAGCTCCCACTAGGTAGGAACGGAATTTGTCAAGGGCAAAGATCACGGCTAAAAGTTCTTTTTCTGTGGTAGTGTAGTTCATTTGGGCGGAATCAAAAGTTCTACTTGCGTAGTAAATGGCATGAAGTTTTCTATCCCTCCTTTGTCCTAAGACTGCACCTACAACATAATCACTTGCATCACACATGATTTCGAAAGGTAATCTCCAATCTGGTGGTTGCATGATAGGTGCGGTAATAAGAGCTATTTTCAGCTGTTCAAACGCTTTTAGGCATTTATCATCAAAGATGAATTCAGGGACTTTCATTAATAGACCGGTAAGAGGTTTAGTGATTTTCGAGAAATCCTTTATGAATCGTCGGTAGAAACCAGCGTGTCCTAAGAAACTTCGTATTTCTCGTACGGTTTTTGGAGGTTGAAGATCTTTTATAATTTCTATCTTGGCTTTATCAACTTCAATTCCTCTATCGGACACAACGTGTCCAACTACAATTCCTTCATTTACCATAAAATGGCATTTCTCCCAGTTTAATACAAGATTAACTTTTACGCATCTTTCCAATACCATTTCTAGGTTCGATAGACATCCTTCAAAACTCTGCCCACATACGGAGAAGTCATCCATAAACACTTCCATAATGTCATCTATAAAGTCAACAAAGATTGACATCATGCATCTTTGGAATGTGGCAGGTGCGTTACATAGTCCAAACGGCATTCACCGATAAGCAAATGTACCATAGGGACATGTGAAGGTCGTCTTTTCTTGGTCGTCAAGATGAATAGGAATTTGAAAGAATCCTGAGTAACCGTCTAAATAGCAGAAGTATGAGTGTTTAGCCAATCTTTCCAACATTTGGTCAATGAAAGGCAATGGGAAATGGTCTTTACAAGTGGCTTTATTCAGCTTCCTATAGTCGATGCACATTCTACTTCCAGTTACAACCCTTTTTGTTATAGATTCACCTTTTTCGTTCTTAACAACTGTAACACCTCCCTTCTTTGGAACGACATGTACTGGGCTAACCCATTGACTGTCTGATATCGGGTATATGATTCCTGCTTCTAAAAGTTTTTTTACTTCGTCCTTGACTACAGTGCTCAAGATCGGGTTAATCCTTCTCTGATGTTCCCTAGAGGATTTACAGTCTTCCTCCAGCATAATGCGGTGCATACAAATAGAAGGGCTTATTCCTTTAAAATCAACGATGTTATAGCCCAACGCAGTTGGATATTTTCTTAAGACATCTAATAGTTTCTTTTTTTTGGTCTGTCCTAAGTCTGCATTGACTATCACAGGTCGTTCGAGAGCTTCGTCTAGGAATTCATACCTTAAATTTTTGGGTAATGTTTTCAGTTCTAGAGCTGGGTTCTTTGGGCAAGGTAGATGATCTGGTGTAAGTGCTAAGCATTCACTTAGGTTATCATCTTGATAAGGTTCACGCCAGTTATCATCTTCGAAAATCGGAGGTATTGGAATTTTTAGAATATCTGAATATATGGTCGGTTCCATCTCGATTTCTCTTACGCACTCGTCTATGACATCTAGTAAATAACATGTGTCGTCTATGGCCGGAGCTTGTAAGAATTGTGTCAAGATAAATTCAACTTTCTCTTCACCAACTTCAAAAGTTAGCCTGCCTCTCTTTACATCTATAATTGCTCCAGCAGTAGCTAGGAATGGCCTTCCTAATATGATAGGAGTAGTAGAGTCTTCTGTAATATCCATGATTATGAAATCCGTAGGGATATAGAATTGTCCTATACGAACTGGAACATTCTCTAGTATACCAACTGGGTATTTAACAGAGCGGTCAGCTAATTGTACAGACATCTTAGTTGGTCTTACTTCTCCCATATCAAGCTTCTTGCAAATGGATAAGGGCATAACACTAATACTGGCTCCTAAGTCACATAGAGCTTTGTCTATGACGAACTTCCCAATTACACAAGGTATTGAGAAACTACCTAGGTCTTTTAGCTTAGGAGGCATTTTGTTTTGAATTATTGCGCTACACTCAGCAGTAAGCGTAACTGTTTCGTTTTCCTCAATCTTTTTCTTATTGGATAAGATTTCTTTTAGGAACTTAGCGTATGAGGGCATCTGGGTGATGGCTTCTGTAAAAGGTATCGTGATGTTTAATTGTTTCAGAAGTTCAACAAATTTCTTAAATTGCCCTGCAGTTTTAGAGTTTTTCAATCTTTGGGGGTACGGAATAGGTGGCTTATAAGGTGGTGGAGGCACATAAGGTTTTTCTTTGTCTACATCCTCTTGGTTATTATCTTCCTTTTCCTTGGGTTCACTCTCTTTCTCAGTTGTTTGGTCGTTGGCAGACTTTTAGTACATGGCTGGATTTTGAAGTCTCGGGTCAATGGGTCCATCTAATTCTTTTCCACTTCTCAGTATAACAGCGTTTGCATGCCTTTTAGGATTAGGTTGTGACTGTCCAGGAAATGTTCCAGCAGGAGCAGCAGTAGGTGCTTGTTGTTGAGCCACTTGGGAAATTTGTGTTTCAAGCATTTTGTTGTGAGTGGCCAAAGCGTCTACTTTGTTTGCTAACTGCTTAATCTGTTCACTAGTGTGTACGTTTTGATTCAGGAACTCTTTGTTTGTTTGAGTCTAGGTAGCTATGAAGTTCTCTATCATCAGTTCGAGGTTAGACTTCCTAGGAACATTTGGAGTAGCTGTTGCAGCCTTTTGATAACCTGGTGGCGCAGCAGGTGCTTGACCAGGTGCATACAGTGCATTGTTGTTTTTGTAAGAGAAGTTGGGGTGATTCTTCCAACCAGGATTGTAGGTATTTGCATAAGGGTTTGCTTGAGCATAATTCACTTGATCTGTAGAGGCTCCTGCTAAAACTTGGCATTCAGGGGAAGCGTGTCCAGCTGTTCCACATAATTCACAGTTTGGCGCTACAGCATCCACGGTGGCTGTGGGTTTCATGGTCAAGTTGTCTATCTTTTGAGCTATTGCATCTACCTTAGCACGGACGACATCTAGGCTAGATACTTCGTACATTCCTCCTTTCGGTTGGGATTTCTCCACTTGAGTTCTTTCACCTCCCCATTGGTAGTGATTCTGAGCCATACTCTCGATGAGTTGTTGGGCTTCATCATAGGGTTTATCCATGAGTGTACCACCTGCGGCGGCATCTATTGTCAATCTTGTGTTATACAAGAGACCATTGTAAAACGTGTGGATAATTAACCAATCCTCAAGTCCATGGTGCGGGCATATCCTCCTCATATCTTTGTATCTTTCCCATGCATCATATAAAGACTCGTTGTCTTTTTGTCTGAAGCTGTTGATTTGGGCTCTCAGCATAGCTGTTTTGCTTGGCGGAAAATATCTTGCCAGAAAGACCTTCTTTAAATCTTCCCAAGAAGTAATAGAATTTGATGGCAAGGATTGCAACCAAGCCCAAGCTCTATCTCTTAATGAGAAAGGGAAAAGACGTAGTCTTATGGCGTCTGCTGTTACACCATTCGCTTTCACTGTGTCTGCATACTGCACAAACTTGGTTAGATATTCGTTCGGATCTTCTGTTGGGTTTCCAGAAAATTGATTTCGTTGTACAACAGATAACAGCGAGGGTTTCAACTCGAAATCGTTTCGGTTGATAGCTGGAGCGACAATGCTGTTGTGAGGTTCTTGTTGAGATGCGGCAGCATAATACTTAAGAGGTCGGTTCTGTGGTGGATCATCCATGTCTGGTTCTGATTCGGAATCTGATTCGGATTCGAGTTCAGGATCTGATTGAGATTCAGGTTCTGATAAAGGAAAAGGGATATCGTGAGCTAAGCAGTATTCTTGGATACATCTTTTTACAGTAAGAAGACGTTCAGGTTCGTCTGTTGGTCGTATGAGGTCTTCGCCAGAAGAGCGAGTACTTGGCATACAATCAACAGAAAGGGAATTTTGGTTTTTTGCCTTAGTCTATACGACGTAACAAAGGAATTACGATGTCGACTTAATTAGTCCCCGGCAACGACGCCAAAAACTTGATCGCGACTTTATGAGTCGAATGAGGGTTACTGCAAGTATACAGTTGTATCACGTAGTTTTAAAAGATTATCGATCCCACAGAGACTAGAAATCGAACGCACCGTTATCTATCGTTACTATGTTTATCTAAGGCTAATCAGATATTGGGTTTTTAGTTCAAACGGGAAATTAAAGGGAAATTAAAATTTGGGAATACTAGTTATGAATAAGTTATCGGAATATAATTTGGTAACCTACCTATAATTAATTAAACCTAAGCCTGTAGTGATTTATCACCCTATTCGTCTGCAGGAGAAACCGGTTTAAAAGCCCTCAACTCACACTCCCGTGGATCTTGCTTCAGACTATACTTCTAAGTCAATACGTCTGCTCTCGCTAGCCCGTATGAGGTTAAAAATACTTTTTGAAAACTAATTAAACCTAATTAACTTTAAAGCGCTTCCCCTGTTTTTAAACCTAATGCCCGATTTCAGCTATCTGGGTAAAGCCTCACACTCCCGTGGTCTCGACTTTAACCTATGTTAGTTTTTTACTCTCGTAATAAAAGTTTGGGTTTTATATTAAGAAATCGAAGCCAGAAGAAGGATTGATTATTGATTTTAGCTTAGAGAAAATTAATTCATTTTAGTTACTTCATTATACACCGATAATATCGGTTTAGCTCGACATAATTTGGAAATTAAACGCGAAAGCAAGAAAATAAATAAACACAGACATAATTAAGAAATAAATAAACAATGCTTGAATTTAATAACGAAACCTGGAATTCAATAATAATGGCAACAGCAATCCCTCCATAAATCGGTAGGTTCTTGCTTGAATGTAATAAATTGCAAAGGTTGAAGGCAATGAAACAAAGAAATCTAAAGCTAAGTTGTAACAGTTCCTCAGTGTGAGAAACTGTCACTTTTGTTCGGTAATGGTTAACAAGGAAATGGAAATGCAAAGTAAAAAGAAATGACTAAAGTTCTGAAAATAAATTGGCAGCAAGATGGTATACTTTGAAAGCAGAAAATGGCCACCCCTTGTTCTTCGTGAATGTCTCTATTTATAGGCTTAGCTCAGGTGAAAGTTGGAGAAAAATCAGCCATTTATGCCAACGGTTATCCCACGTTGGACCTAGAAAACTTCGGAGGTAATTGGAATCGTGTGAAACTGCTTCTCTGAGAATTCGTAGTTGAGTCTCTGCATCCAATGTGCAATTTAAGCGCATGACGATCGTGGTGTCATGTGATGGTCGTGGTGAACTTTGGAGCTGCCACGGTCGTGGCACTCCCATGACCATCGTGATATCAGCAGAAAATGGATTTCTTCAATTTTTCTTCTCTTTTCTGCTCTTTTCTTGCATGTTTTGGTTCTTTTCCACATGTAGCATACTTTGACTTGTGAAATATGATTACCTGCAAAAAAACACTTAAATAATCTCGAGAAAATCGGATATTAGACGAAAAACGGAATAAGAACTAACATAAATCGAAGTAAAAATATGATATAAATTCGTGTTATCAATTGGAAGCATGTATAGGATTTTGGCTAAGATTCTTGCTTCTAGGTTGAAGAAGGTGATTGGCAAGCTTGTATCTAAGTGCCAATTCGCTTTTATCCCTAATAGGAACATGTTGGATGGGGTTCTTCTTGTGAATGAGATGTTGGACTATGCCAAGAGGTTCAAGAAGACTTGTATGGTTGTTAAGGTGGAATTTGAGAAGACCTACGATTGTGTGTCGTGGGAATTTTTAAGGTATTTGCTACAAAGAATGGGGTTTGGGTCTTTATGGCTAAAGTGGATTGAAGCGTTGGTGTTTAATAGCACGATGTCCATTCTTGTGAATGGTAGTCCTACTTTGGATTTCTCGGTTTCTAGAGGTCTTAGACAAGGGGATCTTCTCTCTCCTTTTCTTTTTCTGTTGGTAGCGAAAGGTTTAGCGGGTATGGTTAAAGAGGTTTCGTCCATAGGGGATTTCAAGGGCTTCGGATTGGATGAATATTCGAGTATTGATATTCTTCAATTCGCCGCTGATACAATGCTTGTAGGCGAAGCTTCTTGGAATAATCTCTGGTCTTTGAAGGCAATTCTTCGAGGTTTTGAATTAATTTCTGGGTTACGAGTCAATTTAAATAAGAGCAAGCTTCTTGGTGTTAACTTGGACCCGAAATTTGTTCAAGCGGCTTCCTCCTTTCTTAAGTGTGAGATTGATTCTTCTTCTTTTTCTTTTCTTGGGATTTCGATGGGGATTAATCATAGGAGATGTGATGTTTGGAGACCTTTAGTGTCGAAGATTAAGAGGAGTATTGAAGGGTGGCATGTTAGACATCTCTCCATTGGGGGGACAGTGGTCCTCCTAAACTCCATCCTTTCCTCTATTCCGATTTTTCTCTTTTCTTTTTATAAGGCCCCCAAGGCTATTATAAAGGAAATTATCTCACTTCAAAGATCTTTTCTTTGGGGGGGATGAGGAAAAAAGGAAGATTAAATGGATTAGTTGGGAAATAGTTTGCCTCCCTAAGAAAGAAGGTGGCCTTGGTGTGAAACATTGTGGGAAGTTCAATATTGCGCTTCTTAGCAAGTGGAAGTGGCGGATGTTGAACGAACAAAACTCTTTATGGACTAACTTTCTTTCTTGCAGGTACGGAGATATCAAAAGAGCTATGCTACACGCTCCCTCATTTCATTCTAGAAGTAAAGTATCTCTTTGGTGGAGGGACTTATGCACGATGGACAAGGATTCAAATTGGTTCTCAAATTCTATTTCCTTCAAGCTTGGATCGGGTTTGTTTTTGGAATTTTGGTATGATAGGTGGGTAGGTACTTCTTCTTTCGACAAACTATTTCCAGAGTTATTCTTTTGGGTTGTGGATCGTCATGCCAAGGTGTCATATATGGGCTTTTGGAGTGGGGATGAGTGGAAGTGGTTGATTCCGCCCTTGGGTTATCCGAATAATTTCGGGGCTGCTTTGCAACGGCTTGTGTTGATGGATCTTCTCCGAGAAGTGCGGCCAAATTCATCGTTGGAGGATGGTGTGGTGTGGTGGAAAAGTACAAAAGGTTTTTCGGTTAGTAATGCCTATCTTTCCATTATGTCTTGTGACTTTAGAATTTCGGAGTTAAATGATGTTATTTCTTTAGCATTGAGTCGTCTTTGGCTCTCAAAAGTTCCTAGCAAGATTGCAATATTTGGTTGGAGATTAATTTGGAATAGACTTCCAACAAAATTGGAATTGTCAAAACGTGGTATTTTGGTGGGAGCGCATTCTTTGGTTTGTCCTCTTTGTTTTTGTGTTGAAGAGAATTTGGATCACCTTTTCTTTGAGTGTGTCATTTCTAGAAGACGGTGGGAGTCGTTTTGCTTGTGGCTTCGGGTGGATGTTACTCTATCGACAAAATCTTTTTTGGATTGGCTCATTATTTTTTACATGAATTGTAAGTTGGTTTGGAGAAGGATTTGGGTTGGTTATTTGGCTTAGGTATGGCTTGGGCTATTTGGACTAGTAGAAATGAGATTCTTTTCAATGATAGGCTTTTGACTAACTTTGATGGGTTGGGGCTTGCGAAAAGGCTTTCATGGGATTGGTTTTCGGTGTTATTTAGTAGCGGTCCGAGCGTGTCTTGGTCGAAATGGTGTTTGGACCCTACTAGTGCTTTCTAGTGTTCTTTGAGTAGGTTGTTTTGCTTTTAATCCCTTGTTAGTTGAGTTTGTAATTTTCTGTCCTATTGTTTGAACTTGTTGGGTTAAAGCATCCCTAGTGCTTTTTTATATATCCAAATTTACTTATAAAAAAAATAGACGAATTTTTAATTCTTACATAAATTTAGAATGGATATAAAAAATAAAAGGATGCAAAGTACTAACAACGATGAAATTTAATATATTACACATGATAGAACATTCACCACTTTGCTTCAAAATAAAACTCATCATCACATATACATGGTGATTTATAGAGTTGCGAAATAACTATACTAGAGGTGAGAGATAGATAATACATAACCATAAATGATTCATGTCTATCTATACCTTTTTTTTATTTTTTCTACACTCAACATTATTAATTCATGATATTTATTACTGAGAATGTTGATATTATCAGTTACCGTTGTTGGAAGCACCACCATGTCCACCGTGTCCACCTCCACCGCGGTAACCACCACCACCACCATTATGGTAACCACCACCACCATTGTAACCACCTCCACCGTTATGGTAACCGCCTCCACCATTGTGGTAACCGCCACCACCATTGTATCCACCTCCATTGTGGTAACCACCTCCATTATGGTAACCACCACGGCCGTAACCACCATATTTGGCATCGTTTACTTGATTTGGCTTTTCAACAACATCTGCAACATTGTAAATATATATGACATTAATTATAACTCAGTCATTAGTCATAACGTGTTTATATAATTTGTATATATACTCTTAAAAAATATATATTTTAAACTCAAATTAAGAAAAATAATGTATAACTAGCTCACCCTCGGTTAATTCCCTAGCTGACACCTCTGATGAAATAAGAAGAACCATGGCCAATAGGCCAAGAATGAGCATTGCATTTTTGGAAACCATTGTACTCAACTCAAGATCAATTGAAATGTGATATTTGGTAGTGAAGGATGAGAAAAATAGTAAGAAAGTGTTCTCTATTTATAATGGAAGGAAGTAGGAATCAATACGGAACCTTTAGATGGTGGTTGGAATGGTAGCTCGTATGTATTAATTGAATCTTATCTTTAAGACTTGTAAAGATCGGAGGCTGAGGATGTGAAATGATGCGCTGCTGTTCTTGTCCACTAGTGGAAAGTGACAGTGTTGAAATCGTAGTACTTCTTGTCCACACTAGCTATCTCGTGGAGGTACGTTCCTAATAATCTACACATTTTTATAATATTTTTTATATACGGTAAAATATTTGAGTAAACAATCAGTTTTAGTTTTTAAATCAACATGCTGGAATCGAATTTGTTTAGGAATGCTAGAACATCTTTCAACATCGTGAATTGGAATTTAATGTAATTTACATGTATGGTTTTAAATTGTATAAATATAGTTGATGTGATATCCTCTACAACCGCGTTAAACTTCAATTGTGGTGTGAATGAAAAGTATTCTTCTGATCATCTTTAAAAATCGCATCATATAATTTTGGCTAAATTTCTTCAGATATTTTTATCAAAACTCAAAATTCTAAAATACCAAAGCTTAATTTAATTTTTTTTAACACCACGTGCTTTTTAACGATATATTTGAAAGACCTTTCAATTAAACTTCACGTTGCAACAGCCATAATGCACAATATTGCAGCAAGCACGGTAACTACAATCACAATCGCATTCACATTTACGATCACAAACACAATTTAAAAGCATGTTTACATGTATACACTACCCTTGCGTTTGTTGTTATAACTAAAAACTAGGAAGTGATACCCCTCAATCCTTGGAGAACTTCAGACCAATCAACTTAGTCAGGTGCATCCAAAAAATCATTTCTAAATTGATGGCGACGAGATTGCGCAGTGTTATTAATCGCTTGATTGATCCTTCCCAAACCGCCTTTATCCCGGGTAGACAATTATTAGATGGAATCGTACTCCAACCTTTGGGCTCTCAAAGGTATTCTTCGTGCCTTCGATTCGTGCCTTTGATTTGGAAGACGAGAATACCGTTGAAGATTAAAATTTTCGCTTGGCGTTTGATTCTCAATCACCTTCCTACTCGTATGAATCTTATCGCAAGAGGAGTCATCGAAAACGACCACGACAAGATTTGTGTTCTATGCTTTAACGACTTAGAGGATATGACTCGCCTCTTCTTCGATTGCAACAATTCTATATTAATTTGGAGGTTGGTTTGTGATTGGGCCGATATTGATTGGATTACGGAAATCGATTGTTGCAATCATGCCATGACTTAGGTTACAAGGTTGTATGGTAGGTGTAATAAAGATTCGATTTCGTCTCTTTGGTTTATCACTTGCTGGAACATATGGAGGGTTAGGAACGACATCTTGTTTAACGACGAGGTCGCTAACGTGGATTTTATTTTTTGTTCTACTGTTGTTTCCTCATGGAGATGGTTGGCAATAGAAAAACTTGGTAGGGTGAGTTGTAGCCTTTATGAGTGGAGTAAGTTTCCCTTTGACTTCTTGTAATTCTCGTTTGTTTTCGTCTCGTCGAGTCGATTGGTAGGTTTTTCTACCTTCTTTTTGTAGCTTGTTTTCTCGTTTGTTTTCTTTTTAATATAGTGTTATAAAATTGTTGATATTTATAAATCAGGACTTTAAAACAAAAGATTATGATAAAAAATCTTCCCTATAATAAAAAACATCAATGATTAGTATTTGTAATTTATATAAGCATATATATATAGAAAATGAAAGCTCCAATCTTTCATAGTTTATTAAGTTCTAAGGTTAACTTTAGCTATAACTTTCTATTAACTTAAAATATCAAATGGCAGTCATAAGGTCAATCATTAACTAACAATAACTATACTTGTCATATATCTATATATCCATTTTTACTATATGTAATTTTTATTATTCATATGCCATTTTCCATATTATTTGGGAACGTTTTTATACCAATCAGAGTTTGGATAAAAAATGCTCTCGAAACCGTCTTTAAATATGCTTTTCTTGTTGTAGAAGTTGTAAGTCACACCAATTGATTTGAATAAAATAAAATGAAAGTTTTCAAGTTTTAGAGATCTTTAAGAGTTTTATCTTGGGAAACTAATAATGATGGTGAAATAAGTGGCTATAAACATATGTTTTAAATAAACTTTTTTAAATATAAAATATCTGTTTTTAAAAATAAAGATTATATATATTAATATAAAAATGAATAAACTTAAAACTTTAAAAATTTTAAAAAATATTTAACAACTAAAATTAATTAGAAATATGGTATATTTAAATGGGTAACATGCTAATTTCAAAATATGGTGGATATTTTGACAAATCAATCCATTCAAAAGTACTACGGATATTGAAGTTGCCAGATACGATAATGACAGTTCTCTATTTATTTGAATTTTTCTTTTTTTCTTCGAATATAATAAATTATATGCATTCAATGTTTCTCTGTTTTTTCAGTGAGTACAAATTTTGGGCCCGTGAGCATTTAATGTTATCAATCATGTAACCAAATAACATTGCAATTTGTGAAAAATTGTTGCCGACAAGATTATTAGTTCTAACTCAAATGATAGAAGTTGTGATAATGTCTACTAAAACGGCGTTTTAGAAGAAAAACGTGTATTAATGTAAGCAACTAAAATATTTAGTCTCTTGAACAAGACCAAAACATTGCACATGAACTATGATTGTTTTAAATTATGAAATAACATTGCATGTGTATTGATGTATATTGATGTATATAACATTGCAATCTTTTTTTATCAATATGCATAATTATATCGACAAACAAAAATTAAAATGTATACAAACTTTTATAAATTATAATTGTTTTCTATGAAATTTACTATTTTAAGAACATTCAATAATTTCTTCATTGTCAACACTGTTAAAATGTCACGCTATATATAACCAAATATGATTTATTCATTTATCGTACATTAAATTTTTTATATTTTTTAAAAATATAATACAATTATATTAATTAATTGATTCAATAAAAAATAGGAAGATTATTATAACTAACACTAAAAGTATCATTTTTTATTAAATTTCCAATATATTTATTATTTCATACTTTAATTTAATAGACTTGGAAGATTATTATAATTAGATTCATTGATATTTTTTATTTTGTTATCAATATAATTTTCAATAAATCTGAAAGATTATATATTGTTTTAGATAATTATTATTTTTTGAATGAAAAATAAAATTTATTAATAGAGAGATGGAAAAAATAGTGTAATTATATATAGTGCAAATTTAAGAGGGGATGAATTAGTATTGTTTGATTTTTATGCCTCTAAAGATGAATAATGTAGAAAATAAATAACACAATGATTTATATTAATTTCTCTTATAATCAAAGGTACATTTAGTGTAACACCCTTCTAAAAACCACACGAAAATAACGATTAATTTAATCATATAAACACAACCATACGGGTGCTACACTTTATTGATGACAACCAGCTGATTCAAAGGAGAATAAACTGAAGAACTCATCTCAGGTTTGGTTTGGTCAGCACATAAATAAGAGGAAAAGAAGAAGAAGAAGGAAAAGAAACTAAACAATAATCTTACCGAGTTAAGAATTTTGTCAGAAAAAGGACACAATGATGTTTCACAAGACAAAAAATAGTAACAGCAAGTACTAAAAGAGAAAACATCATTACCCAAAGGTTATTTATCCAGCAGACAAATCAAAAGGACTTTTATTTGCTTGTAACTTGGCCAAGGTACAGATGAGAAAAATCCTAAGGGGGTACTAGGCTAAAAATCAAAGGGTTAAAAGAAAATTGAAAGGAATGCGGTAGTTGAACTATAAGATACATCAATTGCTTTCAAACAACAACCTCACAAATTATTTCTCTTTCTGAGGAAGTTTAATTCCAAGAGAAGGTCTAAACTGTTTTGAGGAATAAAAAAGGGAGCTAACTCTTGCTTAAGAGAGTTAAATTATTAAATGTCACAAAGGTTTTGATTCTTTTAGGGATTTGTTGATTGTAACCTGGCCCTGGCTGGGGATTTTTAAAATGAAAATCAACCCTTGTTGAGGATTAGTAGAAACTTAAAGGATGAGTTTGAATGTCTTAGAGGTTTTGACTCTCCTAAGCATTGGTGTATTGATAAAGATGATTAGGATCTATCCGATGCTTTTAGGAAACCCGAGGGTCCTTGTATGAGGACCAATAGGAGGCTAAGGATGCTTCTTAGAAGCCCGTGGGTCCTTGTATAAAGCCTAAGAGGAGGCCGAGGACGCTTCTTAGAAGCCTGTGGGTCCTTGTATGAAGCCCAAGAGGAGGCTGAGTGTTGAGACTTTCTAAGTCTAGGAAGAGTTCAAGAAAGGTTTTACTGGGAAATAATCCTTTCTTTGTTGAACTGTTCCAGGTTTAAAGGGATTAAAGAAGAGGTTTCACTTGGAAATAATCCTCTCTTTATTGAAGTGTTTGAATAAATTGAACAAAGCCCAAGAGGAGGCTGATTGTATTGGGGAGAAGGATTCCTTTGTACAAGAGGGAACTTGTTGTTTAAACTAAGTTATACTGATTGAAAGGATCCTATTGTTTGAACTAGTCTAAACTGAGGATGATTTAAATGCTAAGAAACTTAACAAGATATATACCAGTATATATACAGATATATGAACAAGTATATAAACAAGTATGAATTGAATTGAGAAAGGTGGTGGGTCTTATTCTCTAGATAAAGACCCAAGTGTATTGTGATTGATTAAATGTTTTCTTCAAGATTGGATTGGTGTTTTGAGAAATTGAAGAAAGTTTTGAAATGATTTTAATTTGAAGATTACTTGTTCTTAAGTAGGAGATAAGCAAAGGTGTTTGGTCTTACACTCTGAATAGAGGCCCAGATGATTGTTTGTATCCTGTACAAAGTCCAAGATGAATGAGGCTAAAAGATTTTCTATTTGCAAACGGGGGTGTTGGGTTTTACACTCTATCAGAGGCCCAGATGATTATTTAAAACAAAGTTTATGTGCAAAGGAATGAGACTTACACTCCTAACAAAGGCCCAAAGATTGTAGTGAAAACAACGATCGCACCGTGATTTTGAAAAGCGCAATGGGACTTATACTATATCAGAGGCCCATGAAGTGATTTATTTACAAAGAGGATTGAGTTTTACACTCTAATAGAGGCCCAAATGATTGTTATGAAGTTTGAAAGATTGAATCGAAGTAAAACCCTAATTTTATATTTTAAAGATGTTTTCAAAGAAAATTAATAAAAAATGTGTAATTTATCAAATGAATCCATTAATCATGTAATAAACAATGATTAAGGTTTATGAAAAAGATACTTTATCCACATGAATATTTGAAATTAATTAGGTTTAGGAAAAATCAAAAAGAAAATATTTTAAAAGTATTAAAAATACTTACAAAATCAATATTTTTTTAACCTAATAAAAACTTTATCAAAAATACTTATTTTTGTGGTTTAAAATAATAGAGTATTTAAATGGTATGTGTGAAAAAATTGGTTTTAAAAATAATTAATTTGATAGGAGAAATCAAAATTTGAAATTATTTTAAAACAATTAAAAATAACATATCAAATATATTAAAAATATATCAAATACAATTTAATTTTTATTTTTTTGGTGAATAAATTATTTAAATATGTGGATGATATTTGTGCAAAAGTTCATTTTAAAATAATTGAAATTGAATATAGAAAATAATTTTTGAAAATAATATGAAACTATTAAAAAATATTTAAAATTTTAAAATTTTGAATTATAATGCGAAGAACACCATCTTCTTCCTCGTGCCACCCAGATTTGCAAAATCCCTTCTATCTCACTCAATTCGTAATGAAATTGCTCGATTTTAAACAAGGAACACGATGGTACCAATTAATTTCATTGATTTTAAGTGTGAAGTGAGTTATCAAGTGATGAACAGATTAACCTTAATTTTTGCAAGAACAATGTGAAATCTTATACGCGATTGATACATATCAATTTATTGAGGGAAAACATTCTATATATGTGAAGAAACATGTTGGTAACATAAAATATCAAAAATGATGCATGTTTCATGGAGTTTGGGAATTTCAGGCTTACCTGTGCAAGAGGAAATCGAATCCTCAGTTGTAGGTGTTACAGATGTGAAATGATGACCTGGATAGCTTCTCCAGACCTCAAGGAATGTGTTGATGTGCTTGGAATGGATTGAAACCTCCTGGTTTAATGGGCTAGACTCAAACTGCAACTTGCTTAGGATGAACTATAATCTTGATGAACTTGATGTTACAGATAATGTTTAAGTGTTTAGATTACTCATATATGATGTATATGATGTGTTTGAACCAAAAGTTTAAGCCAAGAAGCTCTGGTTTTGAAAACATGATTCTCACTTTTGAAATTTTTGAAACTTTGAGTGAAAGAAAGAAAAATAGAGAAAACAAGTGTTGTGTTGTTTTGGTGTGGTTTGAATGATCAGAAATGAGTTCTATTTATAGGTGAATGAGTTTGTCTTGACTGAATAGTGATAGCTTTAAGAATAAGTGCTCATTCAATATTTTTGGCAAGATACCATTACTTCCATGCCAAGGTACATTGTCACTTCTAAGTAGTATAGCCAACTTTTGACCAATTCCACATTTCTCAAATGTTTTTATTGTTGTTTATGCATGAATCTTGACCGAAAAGAGTACCTTTGTTGAATGTGCACTATTACAGATAAATGCACTTTGAATTCAAGGCATATGTGACAAAGCTTCATCATTTGAAATGTGATTCTCCTTGACTCATCACTTGATCTTGCAGGTTTGTGGTGACTCATTCTGATCCATGTTGAATTGGTATGATCATGATCATTGCACTTGACTTCAAAATCGTGTAGTGCAAGAAATGACCAAAACTAATTTTGCAAAACAGTTTGCAACAATGTGTATTGAGACCTCCATAACCCTTTGCTCAAGTGATTATCTCATGCTCTTGGGCTCTTTGGAAAGCTTGAAGGATGTAGTTCAACTTTGATGTTCACCATTGGACTTGATTCATCTTAGATCATGGTGAAAAATCCCTTCACATTTTGATGTTTTGACTGATCTCAACTTAGGCAGATTTCAATAAGTGTTGAAATTCATTTCATACTTTTCTTGATTTTGATCACTTCATAACTTAAAATCCAAGCAGTTTTTGGCCATGGATCAATTTTGCACTTTTGTAGTATGTGATGAGATCTATTATTTGAGCTTTGAATCTAAGAAAATGGTTTCTTGGTTTGGAAGTTATGGCTTTTGAAAGTTGGGTACCTAAACACTTTTTTCATAACTTAGTGAAATTTTCACTTTCTCAACATTGCCCCTTTTACAAGTTACCTTGATTTCTTGATCAAATCTTGTTCAAATACAACAACGGGTCATGTTTTCTTTTATAATGGTTCATGATGAACAATTTTGGCCAAAAATTCAAACTTTAACTTTGGGTCTCAGATGAATTTTGTGCAGAGAAACCCTAATTCCAGATTTTCAATGTATGGATGTCCCAAGGTGATTTTAAACTTATGAATGGACATCAAGGGTACATTTGAGTGTCTTGAATCATATCCCAAGGTTTTAGATCATGTCTTGGCCAAAAGTCAAAGGTATGGTTGACTTTTCATCAAAACCCTAGTTTATGGCTCATATGGATTTGAGTTCTTGCATTGTTTGTGAATCAAGTTATTTGAAACTTCCCCTTGATCACAGTCTTCAGCCATGGAACTGGTCTTGGTTTCTTCTGAAATAAACCTCCCATCGATCCTGGTCTTCAGCCATTTAAAAGGTCTCAGTTTCTTTTGAAATAAACCTCCCCTCGATCCTGGTCTTCAGCCATGGAACTGGTCTCAGTTTCTTTTGAAATAAACCTCCCCTCTATCCAGGTCTTCAGCCATGGAACTGGTATCAGTTTCTTCTCATCAAGTTCTTCTCTTGACAAGGAATGCTATTTGTGAGGGTTTTCATCCAACTTCTCAATGAGATTTACTGGGGAGATGTCGTTTGATGGAAAAACGTGCTTCATCATATTTCCCTTCGAGACTTCTTCGGAGAGATGTTATATGATGAGTAAAGATTTGATGTCAGACTGGCTGGGAGGACCATTTACCTGAACTACAGAGGTGTGCAAACTTCTCGGTTGGAGACGCCATTTGTTGGAGAAATTACATCATACTTCCATTCGAGAATCTTGATGAGAGATTATGTGTGATGTAATTCGATTTTGAGGTGCTGATGACTTCCTTGAAAGTAGGATAATATTCTCCGGGAGTGACTGCCATTTTTTGACTTATTGGAAATTTATGGGGAAAAACCAGACTTCTTTGTTTACTGATCGGTAGAGATTTCTTGGGGGATGTGATGTCCATATTGCCAAGAGTCTTTTGTTGAGAAGCTTTCGCGGGGGATTTTCCTCAATCCGGGAAAGTAAAATATCATCTTCAATGGCGAAGAGTGATGTTCCAAAGGTGTATACCCAAATGTCTTCTTGCCTTTCAGAGGTTCAAGTTATCAAAGTGGTCGATGACCAATTTCAATCCAGGAGTAAATCGGCGAAAGATTATTTAGACGAGACATTTCCCAACGAGGAAAGAACGCAAACTGGGATTTTATCCTATCCAAGTGTGGAAATGAAAATCTTACACGATGATCAAACTCAGTGGGGATTTTAGAAAGAATATATATTTTCTTCCTAAGGCTGATAACTCTAATGGAGATTGGACTTTTATCACTCGGGGATAAACATGACCAAAGTGATTGAAATATGATATGCAATATGAATTATGAATATGAATTATGAATATGAATCAACTATGCATGATGTATGTATGAAATGCTTATGCTAACAAAACAGACATGGCATACGGACTGGTGATGACCACAACTGGATAATCGAAATTTTGGGGAATAAAAAGTATCACTGGTCTATTGAGGGAACAAATTCTTGCTCCTGAACTTTTCATATTCTTGGTAGTAACAAAATGTGACTCCTGGGGAGTGAAATTTTTTTATCAGTATTTTCTGAAGATAGAAGCCTGTTGGAGGAAGGGTTTCCTGTTTCTATCTTTATTCCTAGAGATAGAAACCTGATCTTGATTCCATCGTTGGTCTGAGGGGATATGAAACTCGGCCTTTACTGGGGGTGATAGATGGGATGCTCCAACTTATCAATTTGAAGTAATCGATCCTCCACTCGGGATATACTGATTACAAGGAATATTTTTATTCTGCATTTTGACGTTTGATTGCTTTCGAAGAAGCTGTCGATGTTCCTTTTCATGTTCATTGATAAAAAGGAAATTGCCATCTTTATTTTAAAAGAAGAAGTAAATTTGAAAACAAAAACTAAATTCATTTTTGGGTTTCAAGAATGTTAATCATATCAAAATGTCAATTTTCAAAGCAGAGTAAATGAGAATTGCAAACAAAGGGCACAAGGGCTCAAATTTTTATTGATAGAATAGTAAGCAGCCAAACGCGTGATCCCATAGAGCATTACAAAGTTTAGAAAATGGTAATTTAAAGGGAAAGGGGCTACATTGAAACATAACGACCACTTTTCTTCCACCAACTTTTGCCTAGATTTCCTTTTCAGGTTTTCGATCTATCTCGATGATCTTTGTTTATGTCTCTAATTTTTGCCTAGACCGCCCTTTTGAGTTTTCAGTCCACCGAGACGCTCCTTTTTTTGTTTGTTTTAGGAGAAGTATTTCTTGACTACATTAACATTGTGGGGGTAGGTAAATTCTTCTTCATCCTTTGTTGAGAGTATCAAGGCACCCCCTGAGAAGGCTTTCTTAACAACGTAAGGACCGTCATAATTTGGAGTTCATTTGTCCCTGGAATTAGTGAGAAATGATTGGATCTTTTTGAGCACGAGGTTGATAAGTGCAAATTGTAGCTATTTTTGTATATAAGTTTTGTTGCACTTATCGATACTTTTTGGTTAATATCGTTTGAATAAACACCTTTTGTTTGTAAATACGTTTACTTTATATTTTAGTGTATATATTTCGTATCGTGTAAATATCATTGAGTTTAATTGATTTTCTCTCATTTTTGTAGGTATTCAAGCAATGAGATTTTTCCATTGTTGTATAGAGCATTAAATAAGCTTTCCAGCGCTTCCGACCGTGTGTAAATCAAAGTTGCGGTTCAGAAGTTGTGGTCAAAATAAGGGTTGGCTTGCTATCAAGTTCACTTTGCGAGTTTGCCAACGAATGTTCGCTTTGTGAATGGCTGGCGAGTTCCCAGCGAAGGCTCCCAGAATTGGACAGGGGAGAAAGAGACCAAAGTTCGCTTTGCAAACTGTGCAGCGAGCATTCGCTTTGCGAATAAAACGTTCGCACTGCAAACTTCTGAAGAAAAGCAGAGGCGGTTTAGCATTTCAGAGGCACTTAAATGCCAATTTTAGGTATTCGCTTTGCGAATAGATCGTTCGCTTTGCGAACTGGTCAAATTCTGTAATTCTATAAGTTTATTTTCAGTCATTTTTTAGGATGGTTTTGGGGATTTTTGCTCCCAACTCCATCAAACTTCATTTTTCAGTAGATTAGCTTAGAAAACAACATGGAAGCTTGCATACGGATGAACCGGGGTGGATTGATCGTCAATCGGCTTTGACAAACTGCGAGATGGTTGGTTTATTTCTATTCGTCTTTGTGTTTTTCTTCTTTGTTGGGTTGTTGTATATGTATTTATTCTGAACTCATGTATATTTGTCGCCCATGGCGTTGTATGATATTTGCTTTACAAATCTTTATTGGTGATTGTCTCTGATTTTTGCTTTATGCGCGGGGTTTGGGTTGTGTTAGAGATAAACATCGCAAACTTTGATTAGGGATGATTATCTGTTAGTTTCTGGATGCTAGAGATAGATTTAGAGCTAACAATCTTCAATAGGTGTCGAAGTTTAATGCCTCTGTATCTTGAGTCGAGTGCGAGAGTATCGACGATGGTAACACGGTTGTTCTCTCAGCTCAGTGTGTCAGAGACAGACACTGTTGTGAGCAATGCTGGATGATATTGAGGAGTATTGTAGGTCGAGTATAACTGGTCGGTAAGTTTAAGTTTGTGAGGAGTCGATTATGTGCACGATGGATAAGTTTCTTCTCTCTAAAGAATGAATTTTCTTTTATGTTAATGTTTACTTTTCTGTTTTTACTTCACCCATTTTAAATCCAAACTCATTAACATTGAGATTGTCGAACGAAATTCTTTCCCTCGAACCGATCTCTGTGGAAATGACATAAATCCCGGAGGGAATTCTTCCGAAAATAAATATTTTTGCTGGCCGCTTTAGAGCTTCAACAAAATGGCGCCGTTGCCGGGGATTGGTTTTGATATTGAGTCGCATTACGACAGTTTCGATGTTTTGGAGTTTTGTACATGATTGTTTATATTGTATATATGCTTGTAAAGATTCTTGTTTTGCTTTTATTTTACATTATGTTTGTTTAAGTGTTGTATACATTTTGTTCCCATAACGTTTGTTCAAGTGTTTGGTTAGGACACTTGCTTTTGGTTTGCGCAGTGAGGCATCACCATGGCATGAAGGAAGGAAGTCGCTAGCTAAGCATTGTAAAGGCGTCGAGCTTACGACGTAAAACAAGCATGTTGTATTATTTTTTTTTTTGTGGTTTAGCTTAGATAGTGTGGTGAACATTCATTAAACAAGTTGTACTCGGATTTTTCGTGGAATTTTCAAATCTTCACTTTACAACTTGTTTAATCCATTTTCACCTGGTCTTTTAGTTTGTTTATATTAATAGTTTTCGTGTTTGTCAATGAGCTTGTTTTGAGTAGCTTGAGGAAATTTAAGGTGATTTCCCAAGTTTGATCGTTTCAACTTGCGAATGTATGGTAATGATATTGTTAAGTTTTGTACACGTCCAAGGTATGTGTTTATCGCTTTCTTGACTTTAGCATATTCATGATACTTAGGCATTTTACAAACTTCCATGCCATTCATTCTTTTGTATACTTGTTCTTGATGTGAATCACTTTAGTTCCCACCCTTTTTGTGAGATAGCTTTCCATTGTTCATATCTGTGCGGAGTACCAACGTTCTTGTTCTAAATGGATTTTATTATGCTTAATCTGTTGTTTGTGTTGATTATATGAAAGCATGAGAAGGATCAAGGCATTTTGTTTCATTTTGAGCACAACTACCTAGCCAAATAGTCATTCACCTTGTGAGCGTGTGATCATTCGTAACCCCTTTGAGCTTTTTGATCCATGTTTTATTTGAACTTAATGCTTGTCTATGAGTATTTAGTTCACTTATTTTTGAATGGATTTTGTTTTTACTTGAACCCTCAACTTTGTGTTGTTGTACGAATTTTTACCTTGCCTTAGAAAGTAGGGAGTATTCACATGATGATGTGGTTGAATTCAAGTTGGGAAGAGAATGATTGTTTACTCATTGGGTGGTTTCTATGAGGATGAAACAGAAAAGAAAAAAGAGAAAAATATGAAAAAGAAAAGAAAAGAAAAAAAGAAAGAAAAAGAAAATCCTTGAGAAAGGAAACAAAAAGAGTTCAAATAATTGTGCTAAATAAGTATTGTGTGTTGTGTAACACTTGGGATTTTGGAAGAAGTTGATTGGAATTTTTGGTTTGAGTCTTTGTGAGTTTATCACTCTCTTAGGTTTAAGCAAGTTTTTGTTTCAATTACCTTTAGAAATTGCCCATTGTTTGTTTACCCGACCACGCTACAACCTTGAAAGCCCTTGTGATTATTGCCTTTGTATGTTCAATGTGAATTTTTGGATGGTTGCATAATTTAGTCTATTGTTTGCATGATTGTTGTGCGAGTGATAAGTACCTCATTTTGTGTTTTTCATCTACCGATGATTGTTTTTTCTAGGTGGGATTCACTTTGGAACTTGTGTTGTTTTAGGATGTTTAGCATGATTTTTGTATTTTGCATTTGTTTCGTGACTATGTTGTAGTTGTAGTTTAGTGGTAAGTATTTACTTTGTGTGTACCATTTTTCATTTGAACCATACATTTGTTTCCGTTTTTCAAAACCTGTTGATTCGTGATTCTTTGGTTATTGCTTTTGTGTTTTTAAGTTTGCTTGATTCTTGTTTGCGGACAAACAAGTTTAAGTTGGGGAGAGTTTGATAAGTGCAAATTGTAGCTATTTTTGTATATAAGTTTTGTTGCACTTATCGATAATTTTTTGTTAATATCGTTCGTATAAACACCGTTTTTTTTTGTAAATACGTTTACTTTACATTTTAATGTATATATTGCGTATCGTGTAAATATCATTGAGTTTAATTGATTATCTCTCATTTTTGTAGGTATTCAAGCAATGAGATTTTGCCATTGTTGTATAGAGCATTGAATAAGCTTTCCAACGCTTCCGACCGTGCGTAAATCAGAGTTGCGGTTCAGAAGTTGTCGTCAAAATAAGGGCTGGTTTGCTGTTAAGTTCACTTTGCGAGTTTGCCAGCGAATGTTCACTTTGAGAATGGCTGGCGAGTTCCCAGCGAAGGCTCCCAGAATTGGACAGGGGAGAAAGATACCAAAGTTCGCTTTGCGAACTGTGCAGCGAGCATTCGTTTTGCGAATAAAACGTTCGCACTGCGACCTTCTGAAGAAAAGCAGAGGCGGTTTAGCATTTCAGAGGCACTTAAGTGCCAATTTTAGGTATTCGCTTTACGAACTGGCCGGATTTTGAAATTCTATAAGTTCATTTTCAGTCATTTTTTAGGATGGTTTTGGGGATTTTTGTTCCCAACTCCATCAAACTTCATTTTTCAGTAGATTAGCTTAGAAAACAACATGGAAGCTTGCATACGGATGAACCGGGGTGGATTGATCGTCGATCGGCTTTGACAAACCGCGAGATGTTTGGTTTATTTCGCTTCGTCTTTGTGTTTTTCTTCTTTGTTGGGTTGTTGTATATGTATTTTTTTCTGAACTCATGTATATTTGTCGCCCATGGCGTTATATGATATTTGCTTTACAAATCTTTATTGGTGATTGTCTCTGATTTTTGCTTTATGCGTGGGGTTTGGGTTGTGTTAGAGATAAACATCGCAAACTTTGATTAGGGATGATTATCTATTAGTTTCTGGATGCTAGAGATAGATTTAGAGCTAACAATATTCAATAGGCGTCAAAGCTTAATGCCTCATGTCGCTCCCAAAAGATTTGCATCCAACGGTACAAACGCGAGAGTGGCACGGAAAAACACAGAGTCGCCAGCAATGTGTATTTATCCCGAGAGAGGGAAAGAAAACACTGCATAAACCTGAAAAGAAAGGGAAAGAGCATGGTCTCACGACCAAGAGAAACGGGTGCGGGAGTCGGTTACGCAAAGGGAAGGTGCTAGCACCCAACACGTCCATCGTACTCGATGGGATCCACACTTGCTGTCTGCATCAAAGGGTGTCGTCGTCTGGAACTCCACTGCTACTGGACCGGAGAAGAAACGAGAACGGAAGGAACGGAGAAACTAAGAAGAAAAGGAAAAAGAAGTGACTCGATAGGACGTTATCGTTGTCCTAGGCCTACGTACTCCCTCAGTGCAATGGGAAAGTCAGAGTCAACGTAGTTCGGACGGGAACTGTGGGGGAAGGTTGCTCGCCAAGACAAGCGCTGTCTTGTGCCTACATATCCTCAATCGGACGAGAGAGAGGAATTAGAGCTAATGTAGTTCATGGGTATGACCACGGATGGGTAAGTGTTTTTTACATGAGCGACGAGCTCTTTTCTGAAAAAAGAAGTTTGAAACCCAACAATCCCGAAGGATAAAAAAAATTTGAATTTGTTTGGTGTTTTTTAAGACATAAGTGTTTTATGTTAGTTCGTAACTTACATTGAACCAAAGTCTACCATGCGGGAACGAGTGAATCGCATAGTCACCCCCAAATGGGACGTATACTAAACACCCTAGAAGAGGAAGGGAGACCCCTCGTTCTTTATTTCCTACACTTAAGGCTCGAGCGCAATATATGTTATATTTTATTAAGTGTTTTCAAGAAGTTTTGAGATGAGAAGAGAGAAGACACAAAGGAAACTCTAAAGGGAAACTAAGAGTCCTAATGTTATCATGCATGGATGACCTATGGTTAGTGAGGCTTAGGAGAGACGACTACCTAAAGCCTAATGCTAATCCTACTCCAAGCTTAATCAAAAATTAAGTTGAACTAGGTAGCTCTAAGGGAAAAGAATCCAAGACTTAATCAAGTCTTGAGATTCATGGGATGAGAAAGAGTGAGAGAGAAGAAAGAAGCATCTTAAATGCTAAAGCAAACACAAGTATGAAAGCTTAAAAGAGAAAGGAGAAGTTAGAATGTGGATAACTATCCACATCCCATTCACTTATCATTAGCCCCTACATGCTTAGCAAAAACAAAAATAAGCAACAATAAGACAAATGAAACCCAAACAAGTTACAACCCAAAGAGAAATGGTTACAAACCAAATGAAACCCATACAAGTCAGAATGAACACCTTAGAGGTGACCCATAATGTTTACCAAACAAACTCAAGCAAAGAGAATGCAAACAAATGGCCAAACATCTAAGAAGATCATCAAAGAAGGAGTAGAAGAAGAATGAGTGGATATGCAAGGTGATCATGCAACAATGCTTCAAATAAAATCAAAGTCAGAATGTGGATGACCTAAACATGTGCCTAAACATGCTATACAAGTGTCACATGAGGCATACAAGCAAGTATCCAAGCATTAAGAATCATTAGAAGAAGGAGAAGGAAGCATGTAAGTGAAACATGTACACCGAATAAGTAACAACCTCACACCAATAACCTATAATTGCAATCAAATGACCTATAATGATTCAAACATGGTTTATGAAGTCAAAGAAACAATCCCAAATAATGGCACAAGTGCCTTCTCAAACAAGTAATCAAACACGATCAAAGATGTGCACAAAAGAAGACCTCAAACAAAGAGCAATCAAAAAATTAGAAAATCATCTTCAAAACTTACCAAATTAATTCTCAAGACTCCTCAACTAGGGGAAAACAACATGTCAAAAGTTCATGCAAAAATTCACAAGATAAGTCCTTTAATCAATCATGCAAAGTCACATGGGAATTATGAATCAATATACAAAAGAGAGGGGCTAAAATGCAATATGAAAGGAGTTTAAAAATATTAGAAATTTTTTTTTATGCACTTTAATATGTTGATGAAATAATGCAAAAAGAATGGACTCCAAATGTTTTATATGCTATGATAAATAAATTCTCAAAGTTGAAGTGTGCAAATAAGAACAATTTTCAATGAAAATAAAAGAAAATGCCAAAAATATGATGAAAAATGACCAAAGTCAGAAATAAAAAATGTCCAAAATTAATTAAATGCAAAAACATTCTTCATGATTTTTTTGGTGGTTTTTGGATACATAAAACTATTTAAAAAAAATGCAAATGATATAATTACATGAAAATAAAATGAAGAAATAAAATCCAGGGGGGTGTCAACAGCAAGCATAGCACGTTGGAACATGAAATGGATCAAAGCAGGGGTGCCAATAGCACAAAAATCCCAAAGCGCTTTTATACTAGACTCAGAGTCAACAAACTTGACTCCATCATTGCCATAAGATTGATCCAATGGACCCACGCGCAGTCAACAAATCCAATAGTAAACATGATGAAAGGCTCAGATCCACATTCATACCATAATAAACATGCACGCGCATACACCAAACCATCAACAATTAAAATACAAGCACGTGAAGGGCACATGAATTTTTAATGTGCTAGCATAAATCAAACCATCAGATGAATCCAACGCATGAGATCAAATCAAACAATCACACAATCATACATGATCAAGGGCGCAGATCAGAGGTACATGATAAGTAACATGGATTACAAACACACAAACCACAAAATAAAAACAAATTTTAAATGACGTGGCACCCTTATGACCATCAGATCAAAAGATCCAATGGTCCAGACATCATCACCTTCATTGAATCCTCAGGCCACCTGAAAGTGAACCAGACGCCAGAGCCCTAGCTCCGGTCGTCTTCTCCGGTGACACTAAACCACAAAATCTCCAGAAATCAAAAACAATACCATAGTTCTACTCAGAATTCAACAAGGATCATGAATATACAATTTGTTTCACCAAATGATCAACACACAAGCCAAATCGAAGGAAAACAAGTTAGATCTAAAAACTTTAATCATCAAATACTCCCATGATACACGTCCAAAACTCACACAAATCACCTCAGAATGATCAGTGAACATCATAGATCATAATGCACACCACAAAATCAAGTTCTATGATGGTGAAAAGTAAGTTAACCTGAAAGTTGCAGAGCTTGCAATAGACCAAGAAACCCTTCCAAAAGCTGCAGATCTTCCTCTTTTGAGCTCTATTAGCAAAATAAATGCAAATAGAGACTTGAAATAGGCTGGATCTAAGACTTTGAACTTGAACCAACTTGAAATGCACTTATGGAAAACTTCACTCTCCGCTCAAAACAATGGATGATTCTTGCTCTACCAAGTGTGTAGGTCACAAATATGAAAAAAAATTCTTTAGAAACCCTTGTAATGAATGAGTTTCGAAGAGAGAAAGTTTGGGTGAGAAAATAAGATTCTGAACAAATGGGAGTGCATGACCTAGTAGTGAGGGCATGAGTTAGCTTATATACATCTCATAAGACCTCTGATCATAATTAGCAATTGATTAATCCCTTGGTTAGTGAGTTTGGATGGTTTACGCCAAAATGCATTTTGTGATACCACCACTAATCCACACGTGCATTCCCATGCTTTCTATGATGGATCACTCATATTTCATTTGCTAATCACACATGAATTGAATTTGGGCTTTGAAAAGTCTTGATTTGTGAGTTTTGATGCTTCTTGCAAAAATGTACTTTGTGAAATAAGTGAGGTACAAGTCATGAAATGGAGTGAAATAAAGGTAAAAAATGGTCCTCATGGAATGTACTTTGATGTTGTAATGTTACATGAAGCAATAGAACCAAATATAGGTCAATATGAACCAAAATGCAAAAGGTGTAAAAATGACACCATAAGAAAAACCCTAAAATCACCTTGCCTTGTTTTGGTCATATCTAGAGTTCCATAAATGGTATTGACATGTTCTAGTACTTTTTGAAAAGGGGAGAGAAAAATCTACAACTTTCATGTTGGAGGAAAATTCATTTTAAGCTTTCTTGATGATGACAAGCCAAGTTGAATGTAGTGGAAAAACTGCCAAAAATGGAAAGTTCTCATTATAGGTCATTTTCCAAATTTAGTAACTTTGCACAAACTCTTGATTCTTGATGAGTGACATGAATCTTGACATTTGAGGACTATATGAGGATGTGAGACTTTAAAAATCATGAAGAGGACCTCAAAATCCCACGGTTGACTTTCCTCCTTACAGTTGACTTTTGCTTACTTCACAAGTAACTGATCCACTAAACATCTTCCACAATGAACCACTAGCCAAACCACTATCCATGAACACTTGTGAGCATATGGAATACCATAAGAACATGCTTGAATCCACAAAGCCCTTCAAGAAGCCATTTTGAAACCAAAACCCTAATTTGGACCATCTGATTATGAGAGTGAGATTCACTTGAAATCCTTTGCCAATCTTGACCTTATGATGATATGATGAACCCCTCAAACCATCTTGAGGCTTGAGACTCCTTTGAGATGAACCAAGTACCTTGATCCCATGCTAAGAACCAATGATATGCACAAATGCTAATGCAAGAAATGCAAAGAAACATAAGCCAGTTAGCTAAAAGCAAGAAGGCAAATTTTGGGGTGTTACAGCTGCCCCTATTCAATCAACTTGGTCCTGAAGGTATGATAGCAACGGCTGTCATGCGTTCAAAGGATTCACGGAGATTGAATACCAAAAGAAACCTGAAATTCGCAATCCTCAAAGGAGAGACGACTCCGCTGGGGAACAAGCTATATATGCTGCACTGTCACAACACATACGAGTGTTGGAAACCAATACAAACAATGTATTGAATAGTCTTGAAATAAACACAAACGAGTGTTAACTATGCTGGGGATAAACACTGACGGGTGTCAAGGAATCAAAGATATCATATACGGACGGGTACTGAGAAGATACACGGACGGGTGTAAAAAGATTCAATACGGACAGGTACTGAAAAGGTACACTGACGGGTGTAAAAAGATTCAATACGGACGGGAGTAAAAAGGATTCAATACGGACGGGTGTAAAAAGGATTCAATACGGACGGGTACTGAAAAGGTACACGGACGGGTGTAAAAAGATTCAATATGGACGGGTACTGAAAAGGTACACGGACGGGTGTAAAAAGATTCAATACGGACGGGTATCGAAAAGGTACACGGACGGGTGTAAAAAGGATTTAATACGGGCGGGTACTGAAAAGGTACACGGACGGGTGTAAAAAGATTCAATACGGACGGGTATCGAAAAGGTACACGGGCGGGTGTAAAAAGGATTCAATACAGATGGGTACTGAAAAGGTACACGGACGGGTGTAAAAAGATTCAATACGGACGGGTACTGAAAAGGTACACGGACGGGTGTAAAAGGTTCAATACGGACGGGTATCGAAAGGTTGTAAAGCAACTTTTATCGGGGATTAATCTCATTGGGGAATGGAAGGCAACACGGACGAGTGTCATCAAAAGGTCAATATGGACGGGTATTGAAAAGGTACAAACACGGACGGGTGCTGAAGGAAACACGGACGAGTGTCAGATAGTAAAAACCTTGAGGGGATAAACCAAAGGACCACCTGAACAAAGGGGTAAAACGATATCACAGGTTCACGATCCTAGCAAAACAATCTGCCAGGGAATGTCAAATATTGCTTTGAATGACCAAACCCAACACCTGTGGAGTAAAGTCAAAAGATACTCTCCTGAAATCCGGTTTTCCTGACGAAGGAAAAACTCAAACCTGGCTTATGCTTCAGATGCATATGTTTGAATTTTGCCGTAATGCTCCACACGAAGTGGAAATGCTACGCATTTAGGCGGATACCATGCAAAAAAAATGCTTATGCAATGCAAAAGAACGTCCCAGCGAAATAAACACTGAGAACAGAAGCAACTCCACCGAGGACAACAAACTACATTGTCATCAAACTAAAGAACAATGCTGAGGAAAACTTCACCCTGCTAGGGAAGATCACAATCACCAATTCTGCTGGAGATGGATGAAACTCTGATAGAATACCCACTCTGTTGGGGAATATCAAGATCAACAACTCTGCTGGAGATGGACGAGACTCCGAGAGAATACCCATCAGCTGGGGAGGGAAATGAAAACTGAAGATGGAAATTCCTCCGCTGGGGTTCCCCAAATACTTCAGAACTTGGATTTGACGCCTGCCAAAAACGATTGGACCTAAGACCTACCAATCACCGCCAGACTCTGCTTGGGGATGTCGGTGAGCTTAATCTGCTATTAGGGAAATAACTTTACCCTCACCCTGCTGGGGATTAGATCAAGCCGTTGTTGGTGAGACTATACCTTATGACCAACTGAGGAAAGTAGACACCAGGACCATGGCGATATAAGCACCTTTATCCTGCTGATGAGTACTGATCATCATCAGCACATCTGCTCAGGAAAAAAAAGTAGTTGTCAACCTCCACTCTGCTAGGGGATGAACACATGTTTCCTGACTAGCTAGGGAAAAACGACAGCCCCATACTTTATGGGGAAACACCACCTGCTGAAGAAAGGTGAGCCAAATCACATCTCTGGTTGGGGGAAAACCTCTTATATCATGCTGAGGGGGACGATCCTCAACGACTCTGCTCGGGGAATTACCTTTTTATACTCTGTTGAGGAAGACGACCCTCGATACTCTGATGGGGAAGAGTAATAAACTGCTGAGGACGATCAGACTTCAAAGTTGGGGAGAGCTCTACTGGGGAGGTACACGTGTCGTCCTGCAAAACCAACAGAAAGGTCTACGTGCAAAAATGATTACTTTAATTATCATCATAGTGACTTTCGCCTAAGCAATTGCCACTGTTTTCCAACTTGTTTCATAGAGCTCAACATTTTAGCATGTAATGTTTATCAAAAACATCGGACATTTTCACAAACAAAACAGGTAAAACAAAAAAACAAAAGCTCTTTGACTGAAATGCAAACTTTATTAAATGATGAGCCTGTAAATAGGCATTTACATCTGGAAGCAATTCCTGAAAAGAGGTAATTGCGCAAAAAGTAAAAGAAAATACACATGTCGGCAATGTGGGGAACAGACATCCACCATGACTCGACTCAGCTATAACCCATATGACTTGTTTATCCGCAGATATTTTGGCCTTTGAAGATGACTGACTGGACTGATTCCTTTCCTTCAAATTTTCCAAGTGTGAATAGTGATCACAGATCGAACGCCGATCGTAGTCTTTGCTTTTAAATCCCTAACTTTTACCTGGATCGCCCTTTTCGGGTTTTCAATCCACCGGGATACCCATTTTTGTCAAAGTTGCCTTTTCAGGTTTTCAACCTTGCGGGTTTATTTCTTTTTCTTTTTATCCTTAATTTTTGCCTGAACCTTTTCTTTTTATGGTTCGCCAAGATGCCCCATTTTTGCCTGAACCTTCTTTTTATGTTCAGCGGGTCTCTTTTATGCAAAGTATTTTTTTACTACATCCGCGTTCACAGGGGACGTAAAATCTTCGCCATCCATAGTTGAGAGTAATAAGGCTCCACCAGAGAAAACCTGTCTTACTACATATGTCCCTTCGTAATTCGGAGTCCACTTGCCCCTGTGATCTGTTTGAGGAGGAAGGATCCTTTTCAAAACCAATTCACCAGCCTGAAAACACCGAGGACGCACTTTCTGATCAAAGGCTTTCTTCATCCTACTCTTATACAACCGGCCATGCGCAATGGCTTTCAATCTCTTCTCTTCAATGAGGTTCAGTTCATTCAGCCGGGAACGCGCCCACTCAGCTTCATCAAGCTTCACTTCTGACAAAATTCTCAAAGAAGGAATCTCCACTTCTAATGGCAGGACTGCTTCCATACCTTATACCAGTGAGAAAGGAGTTGCCCCAGTTAATGTGTGTAATGAAGTACGATATCCGTGCAAAGCGTAAGGCAACATCTCATGCCAGTCTTTGTATGTCACTACCATCTTCTGCACGATCTTCTTTATGTTTTTATTAGCCGCTTCAACAGCCTCATTCATCTTCGGGCGATAGGGAGAAGAATTGTGATGCTCAATCTTAAAGCTTTGGCATAGCTCCTTCATCATCTTATTGTTCAAGTTCGAACCATTGTTAGTAATGATTCTCTCCGGGACTCCATACGGGCAGATGATGTCCTTCTTAATAAACTGGGCTACCACTTTCCTAGTGACGTTGGTATACGAGGCTGCTTCCACCCACTTCGTGAAATAATCAATAGCCACCAGGATAAAACGATGTCCATTCGAAGCAGTCGGCTCGATCTTCCCAATCATGTCAATGCCCCACATGGCGAAAGGCCAAGGTGACGACAAAACATTCAGAGGAGTAGGCGGTATGTGCACCTTGTCAGCATAAATCTGGCATTTATGACATTTCTGGGCGTATTTAAAACAATCAGACTCCATAGTCATCCAATAATACCCCGCTCTCAACAATTTTCTTGTCATAGCATGCCCATTGGCATGAGTACCAAAGGAAACTTCGTGAACCTCTTCCATTAATAGGCCTGCCTCGTGTTCATCAACACAACGTAGCAAGACCATGTCAAAGTTTCTCTTGTATAACACATCGTCCTTGTTCAAAAAGAAGTTTCCTGATAACCTCCTCAATGTCTTTTATCCTTGGAAGATGCCCCAACTGGGTATTCCTGACTCTTCAAAAAGACTTTGATGTCATGATACCAAGGCTTTCCATCTGATACCCCTTCAACTGCAAATACGAAAGTAGGTCTGTCCAAGCGTATGATTCTGATTGAAGGAGTTTCATTCCAACGATTCACCTGATACATTAATGACAACGTTGCCAACGCATCAGCCATCTGATTCTCTATCCGGGGAATGTGATGGAAGTCCACTCTGTCAAAGAAAGGTAACAACCTTCTGGCATAGTTGTTATACGGAACAAGATTTGCTTGACGAGTCTCCCATTCACCTATAATCTGGTTAACCACCAACGCAGAATCACTATAAACATCGAGGTTCTTGACTCTCAAATTAATTGCCTCTTCTAACCCCATGATGCATGCTTCATACTCTGCCTCATTGTTGGTGCATATGAACACTAATCGGGCAGTGAAGGGTATATGAGAACCCTGTGGAGTCGTAATGATTGCCCCGATTCCGTTACCATATGAATTAACAGCCCCATCAAAAACCATCTTCCACTGAGATCCAATATCAGGTCCTTCATCAGGCAAAGACTCTTCACAATCCTTCATCTTCAGATACATGATATGCTCATCCGGAAATTCAAACTTCATCAGTTGATAATCCTCAATTGGCTGTTCGGCAAGATATTCTGACAAAACACTTCCCTTTATGGCCTTTTGGGAAACATGCTGAATATCGTATTCTGTCAGAACCATCTGCCAACGGGCTATTCTACCAGAAAGTGCTTGCTTCTCAAACACATACTTGATCAGATCCATCTTTGAAATCAGAAGGGTTGTATGGTTTAACATATACTGCCTCAAACGCTTAGCGGCCCAAGCGAGTGCACAACATGTTTTCTCCAGCATCGAGTACCTTGACTCGCAATCAGTAAACTTTTTACTCAAGTAGTAGATGTCGTGCTCTTTTCTACCTGACTCGTCTTGTTGACCGAGCACACAACCCATTGAATTCTCAAGAACCATAAGATACATAATCAAAGGTCATCCTGGCACTGGTGGCATAAGGACCAGAGGTTCCTGCAAGTATTCTTTAATCTTTTCAAACGCCTTTTGACAATTTTCATTCCACCTGACCGCTTGATCTTTTCTTAACAACTTGAAGATTGGTTCACACGTGGCTGTGAGATGCGAGATGAACCTAGCAATGTAGTTTAATCTCCCTAAGAAACCACGAACCTCTTTTTCTGTCTTCGGCACAGGCATTTCTTGTATGGCTTTTACCTTCACAGGATCAACCTTGATACCTTTTTCACTAATAATAAACCCCAGCAATTTTCCTGATCTCACCCCGAAGGTGCATTTGTTTGGATTCAACCTCAGTCTGAATTTTCTCAATCTTTCAAACAACTTCTGAAGATTTACCAAATGTTCTTCTTCCGTCTGTGACTTCGCAATCATGTCATCAACATAGACCTCAATCTCTTTGTGAATCATATCATGAAAGAGAGTCACCATTGCCCGCTGGTAAGTTGCCCCTGCATTTTTCAATCCAAAGGGCATCACTTTGTAGCAAAAAGTTCCCCACGGTGTTATGAATGTTGTCTTCTCCATGTCCTCTGGGGCCATCTTGATTTGGTTATACCCAGAGAAGCCATCCATAAAGGAAAACACAGAATACTGAGCAGTGTTGTCAACTAACACGTCAATATGAGGGAGCGTGAAATCATCCTTTGAGTTTGCTCTGTTCAAATCCCTGTAATCAACACACATCCTGACCTTCCCATCCTTCTTAGGTACAGGCACGATGTTAGCAACCCATGGAGGATAATTTGTTACGGCAAGAAAACCGGTATCTAACTATTTCTGAACCTCTTCCTGGATTTTGACAGACATCTCCGATTTAGTTCGTCTCAATTTCTGCTTGACTGGAGTACAACCTTCTTTAAGTGGTAGCCGGTGTACAACAATATCAGTATCGAGCCCAGGCATGTCTTGGTAAGACCAGGCGAAGATGTCCACATACTCACGGAGCATTTCAATCAATCTTCCCTTGACATTGTCTTCCAATGCATCCCCTATCCTTACTTCCTTTATGGCGTCCTCGGTTCCCAGATTCACAATCTCAATTTCCTCCTAATGAGGTAGGATGACTCTCTCCTCTTGCTTCAACAATCTGGCCAACTCTTCGGGCAGTTCACAATCTTCGTCAGTTTCTTCTTCAGCCTGATAGATTGGATTGTCAAAGTCATACCGAGCTATAGCTGAGTCATGATTGGTGTCATCTGAACAAAAAGACTTGCTTGATTGATGAGGTATGTCTTATTATGTATGCAACAAAAGAAACACATTGCCATTTTGATGTGGGTTTTTAATGCATAAAAATAAAACAGAAAGACAGAGATCAAAATATTTGAGTGTGAAAAGTCCTTTATTGATGATAAAGCAAAACATGCAACAGTTAAAAGCCCTACAAATAAAATCACTACGTCTTGGGCAGAACGCAGGATTAACATAATAGGAAAACAAAGCAATTACTCGAAGCCAGTCACTTGAATGACTTTCTCGGAAGGCCAGTTGCACAGACTTTCTCCCGGGACGCAGGGGCGAATCCAGCTATCCATGTCACAATCACTGTCCCCTTCTTCCTCAATGGCATTAACTCTGTCGAAGAAAACACCAGCACTAGTGAAACGGACTGGGCCATAGAATTTGGGAGGATCCCCGTCTCTCCTGGATGGCTTGTATCCTAATCCATAAGTATCCCTCTTCTCCTGAACTTCAACCATTTAGCCCCACCTCTGTGAGCTACCAGCCTCAACCACAGCTTTGGCGTCCTTAAACGAAGACATAGAAACTTCAGGCTGATTTGCCCCTGCAGGCTGCTCTATAGCTTCAGATTAGACAACCTCTTCAGAAACCTTCACCTTCTCAAACCCCTGACACAACGTCTCATGGATTTCACCATCCACTTCCACGTATTTGAAGGTTGACAGCTGACTAATCATTATGTCTTCTTCTCCGCACACTGTCACTACGTGACCATCAACCATGTATTTCAGCTTTTGATGCAAAGTGGAAGTTACAGCGCCCGCACCATGGATCCAAGGACGACCCAACAAATAGCTGTACGCTGGCTGAATATCCATTATATAAAATGTTGCATCAAATATTTCTGGTCCAACCTTGATCGGAAGCACAATCTCACTAAAGACAGATCTCTTTGAGCCATCAAAAGCTCGCACCACCAAGTCACTTGGTGTACAAATAAGTCCCCTGGTATCTAACTTCATTAATGCTTTCTTTGGCAATACATTCAACGATGATCCAATATCAACCAATACATGTGACATCAGTGAACCACGACACTCAATTGAAATATGCAGGGCATGGTTATGATTCCTCCCAGCAGGAGTCAAATCAAGATCTGTAAAACCCAAGCCATTACCCGCATTCACGTGCGCTACAACCCATTCCAGCTAGTTAACAGAAATCTCTTGAGGAACGTAGGCTGCATTCAAAACCTTCAGAAGAGCATTCTTGTGAGCATCAGAACACAATAGCAAAGACAAAATAGAGATCTTGGACGGGGTCTGATGTAACTGGTCCATGATCTTGTAATCACTTTTCTGGATGAGTCTCATAAACTCCTCTACATTTTCAGAAAAAGCATCATCAACCGGCTTCACTATAGAATCAGTAATCACTGGAGTCTGGACAGAACCATCCATTGCCTGTTTTCCCCTATCTTGCTTAGAAGTACTGGGTTGATCATTAACAGGAGTAATCACTCTACCACTTCTTGTTATAGCATCAGCTTCAACCTTAACTTCAGGATTAGAACTTACTGATGAAGTAGCCATTAATTCCTGCTTTTGTCCATTGACAAACACCTCTGCGCCATAATTCCAAGGAATAGCCTTAGTGCTTTCATACGGAATGGGTCCAGCCCTTATGATAATAACTGGAGGTGGCCTTGTCGGACCAGAAATAGTAATCATTTTGAAAGGAATAGTAATAGTAGCAACCTTCTCACTGACAGCTTCTTCTTGCTGATTACCTCTATCAAACTGTAAACAGCCCTCATTAATCATACTCTTCTTCAACGAATCACAACCATTAACCTTCGTCAAACAATCTGAGCAGTTCTCATCACAACCCGGATAGACGCCACCCTTCAATAACCTGTTTTTAACCACAGCCAGCGAAGTCTTTAGCTCCTCAACATCCATGATCAAATTCAAAGCTTCACATTCCTCAATTATCGCATTCACCCTCGGCCCATTGTGGTCAGGCATCGAGTTTTGAATAAGATTGGGCCCAACATTCGAGAAATTGATAGCCTTAGAGTCTACAAGGTCTTGTACCTTGTGATGAAACGCCCTACACTTCACCACACTGTGCCCCGGAGCACCAGAGTGAAAATCGCAGTGTGCGTTAGCATCGTAGCCTCGTGGGAGTTCCCCTGTTGGTGGAGCCAGGGTACAGAGCTCAACTAGACGCAACTACAGCAAATGTTGCAACAACTGTGCATACGACATTGGGGGTTGATCAAAATGCCTCTCTGCATTCCTTTGTCTGTTCTGATACTGGCCCTGCTGCCCGTTCTGATTAGCATTACTCCTCTGTTGCGGTGGTGGAGGTAAGGTTGTTGGGATAGTTACCAATGCTACTTATTGATTATTGCCCTGATGTTGTTTCCCTTTTCCCCTGTGAGATGATACAGCGTTGGCCTCTCCTTTCTTCTTATAACTATCAAATGGCTTCTTTCCATGCCCGAAGGACGATCCGTCACCACTAGAAACTTTTCCAGCCTTAATTCCAACCTCTACCTTCTGTCCGATAGTAATCACATCTGCAAACTTGCCTAGAGAACAAGGCAATAGCTTCTCATAATAATGCTTAGGTAGTGTGTCCATAAACGTATCCAACTTGAAATGCACTTATGGAAAACTTCACTCTCAGCTCAAAACAATGGATGATTCTTGCTCTACCAAGTGTGTAGGTCACAAATATGAAAAAAAATTCTTCAAAAACCCTTGTAATGAATGAGTTTCGAAGAGAGAAAGTTTGGGTGAGAAAATGAGATTCTGAACAAATGGAAGTGCATGACCTAGTAGTGAGGGCATGAGTTAGCTTATATACATCTCATTAGACCTCTGATACATAATTAGCAATTGATTAATCCCTTGGTTAGTGAGTTTGGATGGTTTATGCCAAAATGCATTTTGTGATACCACCACTAATCCACACGTGCATTCCCATGCTTTCTATGATGGATCACTCATATTTCATTTGCTAATCACACCTGAATTGAATTTGGGCTTTGAAAAGTCTTGATTTGTGAGTTTTGATGCTTTTTGCAAAAATGTACTTTGTGAAATAAGTGAGGTACAAGTCATGAAATGGAGTGAAATAAAGGTCAAAAATGGTCCTCATGGAATGTACTTTGATGTTGTAATGTGACATGAAGCAATAGAACCAAATATAGGTCAATACGAACCAAAATGCAAAAGGTGTAAAAATGACACCATAAGAAAAACCCTAAAATCACCTTGCCTTGTTTTGGTCATATCTAGAGTTCCACAAATGGTATGGACATGTTCTAGTACTTTTTGAAAGGGGGAGAGAAAGATCTACAACTTTCATGTTGGAGGAAAATTCATTTGAAGCTTTCTTGATGATGACAAGCCAAGTTGAATGTAGTGGAAAAACTGCCAAAAATGGAAAGTTCTCAGTATAGGTCATTTTCTAAATTTAGTAACTTTGCACAAACTCTTGATTCTTGATGAGTGACATGAATCTTGAAGTTTGAGGACCATATGAGGATGTGAGACTTTAAAAATCATGAAGAGGACCTCAAAATCCCATGGTTGACTTTCCTCCTTACAGTTGACTTTTGCTTACTTCACAAGTAACTGATCCACTGAACATCTTCCACAATGAACCACTAGCCAAGCCTCTATCCATGAACACTTGTGAGCATATGGAATACCATAAGAACATGCTTGAATCCACAAAGCCCTTCAAGAAGCCCTTTTGAAACCAAAACCCTAATTTGGACCATCTGATTAGGAGAGTGAGATTCACTTGAAATCTTTTGCCAATCTTGACCTTATAATGAAATGATGAACCCCCCAAACCATCTTGAGGCTTGAGACTCCTTTGAGATGAACCAAGTACCTTGATCCCATGCTAAGAACCAATGCCATGCACAAATGTTAATGCAAGAAATGCAAAGAAACATAAGCCAGTTAGCTAGAAGCAAGAAGGCAAATTTTGGAGTGTTACACCTCTGTATCTTGTGTCGAGTGTGAGAGTGTCGATGATGGTAACATGGTTGTTCTCTCAGCTCAGTTGTGTCAGAGATGGATACTGTTGTGAGCGATACTGGGTGATATTGAGGAGTATTGTAGGTGGGGTATAACTGGTCGGTAAGTTTAAGTTTGTGAGGAGTCGATTATGTGCACACCGAATAAGTTTCTTCTCTCTGAAGTATGAATTTTCTTTTATGTTAATGTTTACTTTTCTGTTTTTACTTCACCCATTTTAAACCCAAACTCATTAACATTGAGATTGTCGAACGACATTCTTTTCCTCGAACCGATCTATGTGGAAACGACATTTTTTGCATAATTAGAACACATAATTCTTTTTCATATAATTTTTTATTTATTTATAAAAATAGTGGATCAGAGAATAATGAAGTCAAGATGTCATAGTAACTTTTAAGACATTTTACTTAATATTTTAGAGAAAAAAGGAAATGCACTGACAGTTTAAAATATTTTACATTGTCAACCAATCACAACCATGTGTCAAAATAAAACATATTTTTATTTTAAAAATACTGATATTATATGACAATTGGAAACATTTTGATTGGTTAAATGTGTAAAACTGTCTTACACTGACAATGCATTACCATTAAACTCATATTTTATCGATAAAAATAAATCAATGTTTATGTAATAACAAAATGTAATATTAGTAATTTTAATAAATATTTCTTTGTTCGATGCGGAATGAATTGCTTTAATCATATATATTGACCATTTCTTAATACACCACCCAAGTTTCTTATACACCACGTGAAATTTCGTTTTTGCCCCCTGATTCCGGATGTGCACATTGTAGCGAGCGATTTTGGATGCGGTTCTTAAGCGCTGGTCGCTCTCTGCGGTTGAGCTTAAAACTACAGGTCGATTCATTTTTTATCCTATTGTGAGCTGAATAAGGAAGGGAAATATATGTCTCCAATTAACCCTGCTTTGCATACTGAGTTTAAACAGCGGTCTGGTAGGTTACGGATGCTATCAATGTGGGGGGGCCTTTGTACTGGTTATTCGTATTTCGCCAATACATGTTTCTTTCTTTCTTTTTTCTAGGCAAAGGGTTTCTGGCGGGGAATAAGGATTAGGATGCTAGGACTGATGCTTTTGAATTACTGCTTTTGATTGATGGGGATATGGGATTTGGGTTTTTTGTTGATTGCGCTCGCTAAGATCTTTTCTTTCGATCTTATGCCTACGTATTCCCGTTTACCGAAACAGGGAAATCAGAGCATTCGTAGTCCCTCCTATTCTATGGGAGGAAATTGGTTTTTGGTGTCTTGTTCAAAGCCCAAGACATGAAGCGAAAGGTGATTTGTATCTTGTTCAAAGCCCAAGATGTGAAGCTAAAAGGTCTATTTGTGTCTTGTTCAAAGCCCAAGACGTGAAGCTGAAAGACCTCGGCTTTAGAGAGAATTTGTCATCTCTAAAGAGGGGAGAAGGAGAATTACTTTAACTGGGATACGCGGATCCGAGCAATGCCATAATTTCTGAAGAAAGGGTTTTAACCTGAAGGAGAAGACTTTAACTAAGTGTAGAGCAATGCCATCTTTCCTTGGGAATTTCTCATGCTAAAAGAGGGACAGTGGCATGGATGTAGATGATCCAGAGGCTTGCCGCTTACAGCGATTAGATGAAGGGAAAGGAGTTTTTGATGTTTGTGTACTGTGGACGAGGCACAGCTTTGATGCTAAAAGGTCGATTGGATCAACCAGTGGTTTTATTATACAAAGCCTAAGAGGAGGCTAAATTCCGCTAGGAAAATCATTATACAAAGCCTAAGAGGAGGCTATTTTGTGTCTCGTACAAAGCCCGAGAGAGAGGCTAAAGGTTTTTGACCCAGTGGGGCATATCGTTATACAAAGCCTAAGAGGAGGCTAGCAAAGAGTTCGACTCTTGCTTAAGGGATTTATATCTCGTACGAGGCCCGAGATGGAGGCAAAAAAGGGGTGATTGACTCAACGAGGGAATCTTTTGTGTCTCATACAAAGCCTGAGAGAGAGGCTAAAAGGTTGTTTTGACTCCACTGGGGAGAATTTTGGTATCTCGTATGAAGCCCGAGATGGAGGCTACTGTAACTATTTCAGTTGAGTGACAGATCCAATATACTGATTTAAAAGAGAAAATCAGTTCTTATATGAGCAACACTGTACTCATGGATTTAATTTGAGGATCAGGGGTATTTCCTTCTCTTTGAGGAAACGGGAAATCCAAAGGGTATTGAGACTGTCCGAGTCTGCGGGTTTCCTTCCTATTTAACGAAGGGTGCTTGAGAATGTCTTTGAGACTCAAGGAAGTTAGACTGTCCGTGTCTAGAGTTTTATCTTTGGTACTATGCTTTGAGAAACAGTAGTAGACTCTATGAAAGGACTGTTCTATGAGGATGGCTAGGTTCTGTTCCTATACCTCTAGGAGGTCGTCGGGACAATTTGTACGAAGCCCAAGAGGAGGCTGGAATCTTTTAAGAAGCCGACGGGTCCTTGTACGAAGTCCAAGAGGTGGCTATCATTCCCGGAGGAAGAGATCATTATACGAAGCCTAAGAGGAGGATGTGAATACTTCTAAGAGGCCGTAGGGTCCTTGAATAATGCCCAAGAGGAGGCTAGGTTGCTTTTACGAAGCCGGAGGGTCCTTGTACAATGCCCAAGAGAAGGTCGATGCTTTTAAGAAGCCTGTGGGTCCCAAACCAAAGAAAAGTCCAAGAAAAACTCTTTTAAAGATAAAATCACTGGTAAACGTGCGAGGTTTACTATCCAGCAACTTTAACTCTGAAAGAGGGTTAAATGACCAGTTCTGAGGTTTGAAGAAATTCAAGAGAAGTTTCACCGAGAATAATTCATCTCCGGGGAATAGAATTTCTTGACGATTCCTAAGGAGGACAGCCGAAGAGAAGACTGTATCTGGTGCTCCTATTGGGGATCTAGGCGTCTATTTCTACGAATAAATGAAACGGCGTCACCTAGTTCTAGACGTAGTTGCTGGGGAAACTCGAAATATCTATACTATTATTACACAGTAGATATGAGTTTATGAAAGGAGACTTACAGTGAGCAGCCCCACAATACAGTTTATAATATGAAAGCAGTAAATGAAAGCGATAACCACTTACTCGGTTGTAGTGCTTCCATGCTGTTTGGTTAGTTGTTCAACAAAGAAAGATTGAAAACAACAGTATATTCAAAATCAAAGGAGAAAGTGCTTTGAAAAAGAAAGATTTGGGGCTTACAGCTCAAGGAGAGGCCCAGAGTTTTATCAGTGAGCGCACTGTTTGACTTTGTACAGCGGGACTTATACAAGTGACTGGGGCCCAAAATGGTTTTCTATACAAAGGGATGGGTCTTACACTCTCTCAAGAGGCCCAAAAAGGTTTAAAGAAAAAGTGTGGGGCTTATAACACGAGGGTAGGCCCAAATGACTCTTCGTTTAAAAATGGCGATCGCGCCGAGGTTTTCTTTTAACGCGGAGGGACTTATACAATAAGTGAGGCCCAAAATGTTTTAGTTAAAAGGGGGATTGGGTCTTACACTCTAATAGAGGCCCAAAGTGTTTTGAATGGGTCTTATAGCTCAAGGAGAGGCCCAGATGTTTTTTTGAAAAGGCGACGATCGCGCCGTTTGTTTTTTGACGGTGTCGCTCCCGGGATTTTCATCCTAGTACAAACGCGAAAGTGGCACCGAAACAGAGTCGCCAGCAATGTGTATTTATCCCAAGAGAGGGAAAGGAAACACCGCATAAACCTGAAGGAAAGGAAAGAGCATGGTCTCGCGACCAAGAGAAATGGGTTCGGGAGTCGGTTACGCGAGAGGAAGGTATTAGCACCCCCTCGCGTCCATCGTACCCGATGGGATCCACGCTTGCTGTTTCGATCAAAGGGTGATAGAAAAGAATACTGGAAAAGGAACTAAAAGAAAGAAATGGAAAGAAAAAGAAACAAATGTAGGGAAAATAAAAGAAGTGCTCGAATGGGCCCTACCCCACTGCCTACGTATCTCATCGGGAATATGAGAATCAGAGCGACGTAGTTCCCCTCACTAGGGATGAATTGTTTGTGTTTTTTAGAGAACGGCTGACGTTCTAGCTCAGGTGTTGCAGGCTCGCTGGTCCGAGTGCGTTACCATCTTGCAAGAGAACGAGTAGAAGCGCGTTCGTGCGTTGAGAGTGAATGAGGTGAGAAAAGAATTCCCGAAGGAAAGACGTTATTGTTTGTTTTTGTCTTTTAAGAGTTTTTTATTTGTTTGTTTGCATATGATAGTGTATCTGAATCTTAGTTATTGGAATGTGTACTTCCTCACATTCCAAGATGGAATGGGTAAGAAAGCACACTAAGGGTGAAGAAGACCCTCACACTTAGTTCCAATTGTCAAGGTTCAAACACACTAGCATACTTGTGTTTATTAAGTGTTTTGTTGATTAAGAAATGAAGAAGTGTTTTTCTTTGTACCTTCAACAAGTATTGCATTTAAGTCCCTCATACAAGATCAAATGTTTAACACATTGACCCAAGATGGGCTATATGCTACACATTCTAAGATTACAAGAGAAGACCCCTTATAATCTTTTCTTTATATGAAAGGCCTAAATGCAATAAATGCCTACCTTTATTATATGTTTTGAATTTTCTTTGAGATGAGAAAAGAGACTCAAGGGAGGATAAAGGTAAAAATCTATATGGACTAAGACTCAATCCTAATTGAAGATTAAAGAGAGTGATCCTAAAGTTTGTGAGGTTTCAACCTAAAGTCTAAAGAAAGAAAGAATTAAACAATTCACTTCCAAAATGGAAGATGAATTGTAATTCAAAAGGGAAAGTAATGAGTTATTAAAAGAAAGCACATAAGTGCTTAACAAAACACAAAATGAAATTGTAAAAGAGAAAGGATAGAAGTTGAATGTGGATTCCTTATCCACACTCAATTGAAACTTACCAAAGCCCCTACATGGTTAGCACAATCACTTACAAGTAAAGTAAGAAGGTATAATGAACAAATCAAATTCAAACAAGTTGACAAACAAAGTGAAATGAGATTAAATGCTATACATGCTTCCAAGTCAGAATGTAACTCATATTTACACAACTTAATGTTATCCTAAATGAGCATACCAAATCATGCAAACAAAATCTCAATCCAACAAGAAGCAAAGAAGAAAAGGTGAAGTGATGTGAATGTGGTTCATACTTGTGAAACAAGTGACTTAAGGTGCAAGATAAACATCAAGCATGCAAAGATGAAACCCAAATGTCATGATCAGAAGTCAATTAACATGCTATACATCCTCAAACAAAACCACAACTCATGGCACAAGTGCCTTCATGACCAAGCAAACCAAACATGAGGCATACATTCACAAAATGAACAAGTTAAACTTCATGCTTCAAACAAATAGCAAACATGCTCCAAAAATTATGACTTTCACCAATCAAACACCTTAAACCCATGCCATTAACATATCAAGTCCACAAGCAATGAATCAGAACCAAAGTCACTCAACAATTAGGTCAAAGTCTCATGGAAGTTTCATGCATTCATGCTCAAAGCAACACATCAAAAGTCATCCAAAAAAAGGCTTAAAAATCATCTCATAAATCTCAAACATACCTCAACATATTGTGACCACAATGCAAAAAGAAAGGCATCAAAATCATTTTTTATGATCAAGAACAAAAATGCACAAAATCATATGTCACATTAAGTATGCATGCAAATGGAAATTCAAAAGAAATAATGGAACAGGGGCAAAATGGTCATAAAATCAGAAAATAAAATCATAGAAAATTTCCTAAATGTTTTAAGAATACACATGAATTTTTGTAGAATTTTCCAATATCATTTGATATTTTTAAAAATCAATTATGAAACGTGTAGCAAAAATGAAAATAAAATATGAAATGCAATATGAATGGGGGTGCAACCATAGCAAATCCATAGTTCAATTTAATTGGGCTTTAGAAGCGTGGGGTGTAAATAACAATCTGTCATAGGTCCAATTACGCGCAAAACACCATAGTAACCATGCACTCCAGTCAACAAAATTGACTCATCAATAGCCATTAGATCAAGTCAAGGTCAAGCCAAAGTCAAGGTACGCAGATCCAACACACGTGGATGAGGACACACACTCACTACCATGTACCATGCCACACAATGTTTAAGTGGATTCAGAAAATACGCATGTGACCAGCACATGCCTTTTAATGTGCTGTCACCATACAAGCCACACGATCGCGCAAAATGAATGGACACGATTAAAACGTGAAAAAACCCTAGCTATTGAAGTCACCGGCCGGAGATGACCTCCGGTCACCTTCTCCGGTCACACCACCACCGTCTGCAACTCACATGTTCACCAAAACACACAATACGCATACCAAAATGAAGCTGAGATAATGGAGATCAATAATACGCAGTTATTTTTCACACAACAAGCATGCACACAAAGAACAGAGAGGATCAAACCAAGCCCTAACTTTTGGATCTAAGCCTCTACAAGGCCTATCAACTAGCCGGAGTAAGCAGAGCTTCTATCAAGCTTAAAACACAAAAAAACAAGTAAAAATAGACAGAGATCGTGCAAGGTAATTTCAAGAGTTCAAACCTGAATGATGATGAAACTTGGAATGCACAAGAATACCAGAAGGAGATGCTTCTTCCTTGAGCTTCACTTGGCCAAATAAAGGCTTGAGAGCTTGAATTCGTGCAAAGAATCAACCAGAATTTCAACTCTCTTGATCCTGAACTTCTTTAACTGAACCTATGCACTCTTGTTCTTAATCTCCAAAGTAGAATCAAGATGAAGATGGAGATGAAATGTAGGAGATGATGATGAAATTCGTGTACAGAGAGGGAGAAAAAATCAGAGAATGTGGAAAGAATTTGAAGTGTTTTTGAGAGAATGTGGCTGGGAATGAAATTTGAGTGTGAGTTTTCTATTTATAGTATGAACTAACCATGGTTTAATGAGTGGAGTTAACTGAGTTGGATGAGTTAAAGTGAGTGCACCCTAACTAACTGAGTCAAGTTAGTTAGGGGCGAGTTATTGAGGCTGAGTTATGGTGAGGTCAAGCTCATGACAGTTATGGTGGAAGGGAGAAAAGGAGAGTGAAGCTGCCAATCTGTGCATCAGAAACTTGCTAAGCAAGTTTGTTCCTTCTATTCTCATGTATGGCACGTGACAGTGTGCATTATGTAAGTAACTTGTGCTTGGTTGAAAGAAGAAACAAAAGTGAGGAGGTGTTTGTGGTGTGACTGAACCAAACTGCTAACTCTGATGTGATTCCTCAGTTGGAAATGGTGAAGTTTGCGCATGGATATCTCTCTCTTCAAGCCATGGACATGAGTGATCTTGGTACCATTTCAAAGTGTGTACATGGTATAACAACTTTGATGTTGAAAAGAAGTGAAAATGAGACTTGCAACATATTGAAAATGAGCTTCAAACATAGGAACTCAAGACAGGCTTACAATGCTGCAGAATGCGCGCATGTGTGGCATGACCTGGTTGTGACCTGGTCAAATTTCAGTTACATTGACCATACTTTGAGCCATCATAACTCATTAACCTTTGATCAGATGAAAAATTGATAAACACCAACTTTGAAGATCTCACATAGAGGAACAACTTTGATGTTGAAAGATTTTCCATTTGAAGCCTCTAATCATGAGTAATTGATCAATACATTTGGCCCACCATGTGTTTGTGAAAATGACTGCGCGCGTGCCTTGAAAATCTTGGTCATGACCTAGTTTTGAACCTACTTTGCTCAAACTTTGATCAATCATATCTCACTCAATTTTTATCCAATGGAGATGTTCCACACATGGATTTGAAGCTTAAAGCAAGGCCTTTCATTGAGGCAGAGTGGAATTTTCATTTGGTGCTCCAAATTTAAATGGCCTTGGTTCAAACTCTGATGCAAAATGGCCAAAACTTGCTATTTTTAGTAACCCTACTTCATCCAAAAATGGCAACTTTTTACATCTTGATTTTTTCATGATTCCTTTGGAGTTTCTTGATCAAATTTTGTACATTGGTCACATATAACATGAATTTCATGAATTTGGCCTCAAAAAGTCAAGAGTTGACTTTTTCCTCTGATTATTTGACTTTGCCCCAATTTCTCTGATTCTTGATCTTTCTTCCAATTGAACCACCTCCAAAACTAATTGAGATGCAATCTTCCACATCCATATACCTAGGGACATATAGAAAACCATGACATCAAGTCTTGCCCAAAAAATCAAAGATTCCCTGATTTAAATGGAAACCCTAATTTTGGCCCCCTTTGGTTAGGAGGTAAAAGTGCAGTCTTCAATTTCAAATTCCTCAGAGTATGCTGTGTGTCCCCTTAAAGGATGATGAGAAATGCCACTTGAGAATGATTTTGGATCAATGAGCTATCTCTTTTGAGGGTTTTCCTTCAATTTTTGAACCTCTTGCATGATGAAAGATGTATTGCTTCAATCTCCCATTGGATTTCACTTTCTTGAGATTTTGGAAGATCAATTGAGATAGTATGAGACATGAGAGACCTCTTGGCTTGCCTAGAGCCAACTTGATTGACCTTTTTGTGCTTTGAATGATTCCTTGATTATCCACCTTCCACCTGATCACATGCCCTGATGGTAAGAAGGATGCCATGCTTCATTTTTCTATGTTAAATGCAATGTAATGTTAATGAGGTGGATATGATATGATAAATGATAATGCCATGCTATGATGACAAAAGGGGAGAGCAAATTTTGGGGTATTACAGCTGCCCCTATTCAAGCGCTGTAGACCTGAATGCCTGAAAGCAAATGCTTTCGGACTTTCAAGGTATATAGTGATTGAATACCAAAAATAACCAAAAATTTGCTCTGGATGATGAAAAAGAAAAGGGATATAAACCCAATGGGACTGCTGGATTGAATCTTCGATGAAACGTCGGAGAAATCTGTCTTTTGAACGATGCCAGACGACTACTGGCTTGCCACGCTACTGGTGGACTTTAATAATGTCTTTTATGCAACTCCAGACGACTACTGGCCTGCCACACTACTGGTGGGCTTTAATAACGTCTTTTGAACGACGCCAGACGACTACTGGCTTGCCACACTGCTGGTGGACTTTAATAATGTCTTTTATGCAACTCCAGACGACTACTGGCCTGCCACACTGCTGGTGGACTTTGATAACGTCTTTTGAACGACGCCAGACGACTACTGGCTTGCCACACTACTGGTGGACTTTAATAATGTCTTTTATGCAATTCCAGACGACTACTGGCCTGCCACGCTACTGGTGGACTTTGAAAACGTCTTTTGAACGACGCCAGACGACTACTGGCTTGCCACACTACTGGTGGACTTTGCAGCTTCGTGCCACCCGAAGATGGACTTTTGCCAATCCACTGTTGGACTTTTGCCACCCGAAGACGGACTTTTGCCAATCCACTGTTGGACTTTTGGCTGCTTTGCCACCCGAAGATGGACTTTTGCCAATCCACTGTTGGACTTTTGCCACCCGAAGACGGACTTTTGCCAATCCACTGTTGGACTTTTGCCACCCGAAGACGGACTTTTGCCAATCCACTGTTGGACTTTTGCCACCCGAAGACGGACTTTTGCCAATCCACTGTTGGACTTTTGCCACCCGAAGACGGACTTTTGCCAATCCACTGTTGGACTTTTGCCACCCGAAGACGGACTTTTGCCAATCCACTGTTGGACTTTTGCCACCCGAAGACGGACTTTTGCCAATCCACTGTTGGACTTTTGAAATTTGCCACCCTTAGATGGACTTTTCGCCAATCCACTGTTGGACTTTTGGAATTTTAAAATCGAATTACTCTCTGCCTCCGCGCCAGACATCTCTGCCGACTCTGCTGAGGAACCACAATCAATGATTTAATCTCGGAGACTCTTAAAAGGATAATATCTCTGCTGGCGAATGGATGAACAATCCGTCTGCTTCGAATGGTCAAGCTTGCCAAAAATAAATTGGACTTTAAGATATGAGGGAATGACGACTCTGCCAGGAATTATTCCATCTGTTTGGGGCTGGATTCTGGTCACAGCAACTCCGCTGGGGATGAGAATTCTTAATGACGTCCTGCTGGGGAAATGAGCCATTAAAACTCTGCTTGGGGATTTATTCAACCCAAGATCCTTTATAGGGATTATCAACCTTCTGACCCGGCTGGGGAAAGGCTGTACCATCCTTGTTGAGGAATAGATTCTGTCGATCTGATAAACCTCTGCGGGGAGAACGACAACTCAGCTGGGGAGTATTGCTGACAAGATTCGATGCTGACCTTTGTGGGGATACCATGACCAGAGATACGATCTTGCTGGATATCAGGGCTACTCTGCCAGGGATATGCAAATCCTGGTTAGAAAATTCCCCTGCAACTTACTAGGAAAGAGTCCTTTGGGGAAACTCAAAGATGACTGTCAAGCTTAGGATAAGTACCACAATGCCCCATGTTAGGCGAGCTTTCCTTTAGACAATTCCGTTGGGGATGACGAGTTTATAACAAACTCTGCTGGAGGAAACTGCTTTAAAACGTCTCGTGCTGGGGAATGCCTTTTGAGAGAATTTTACAGAAGACCAACTGTCCTCAAACTCTACTGGGGATGATCAACACTTCATGCTGGGGAACCAAACATGCCCCGTGCTTGGACAAAACAACAATTCGTCCCCGAAGGGGATGTCATAAGAGGATTTTACAGAAGATCTAGCCTCTTCAAACTCTTGTGACTTCGCTGGGGATAATGACCATCAGTTTTAGTGTCGATGAGACCACCCTTTTGGGGAACCTGTGACCGTTATCGATATAGAAAAGCTTGTAGCTGTTGGAAGTACTGAATGAGAGAATCGACTTAATAAGATACAACGGTACCCAGTTGAACTTAATTCACTGATATCGACCCGTTATGAACAATCGTCGACCGAACGATGAACGCCGATCTCCTTACCCATAATTGCCCCAGTCTTTTGCGTGGAGTGATTTATTACTAGTCTTGTGCTTAAAATCATCTGCACCTGCTACCTGCAACAAAAGAATATGCCCACATGCTCCGAATATTGCGTGGCTAGAATCCACCATCCGGGAGTATTCAACATTCGAAGTAATTTCAAATGTTTTTTTCTGCGCATGTTATTGCAAGGCTGCCATGTTTTCAAATGCAATGTTTTATCAAAAATTAGGACGTTTTTGCAAACAAAGCAATAAAACAAAAATAGAAAGCTTTTTACTGAAATTCAATTTATTGACTGAGAGCCCAGAATAGGCAATTACATCCGGAAGCAATCCCTGGAAAGAGGTGATCGCTAAAAATTGAGAAAAGAAACTATCCTAATGGCAATGTGAAAACGGAATTCCACTGAGTTTCCATTCTGTTATGACCAGTATGTCTTCAAAACTCCCCGACCTTGCCTTCTGAGGAATGATCAGACCGATTCCTATCCTTCAGAACGTCAGTTGTTCAAACGGTGACAGGGTACAGATAACTCAAACCGTAGTCATTCGCTTAAATCCCTCTTTTGTGTGGACCGCCCTTTCAGGTTTTCGATCCACCAGGATACCCTTTTTGCCTAAGTTGCCCTTTCGGGTTTTCAACTTACCGGGTGTACAAAAAATTTTTTCAATTATATCCCTAATTTTTGCCCGAACCTTATTCTGTTTTTGGTTCGCCGGGATGCCCTTTTTTGCCTGGATTTTTTTATTTTTATTATCCAGCGGGTCTATTCATGCGAAGTATTTTTTGACTACGTCCGAGTTGACAGGGGATGAAAAGTCTTCGCCATCCATGGTTGTAAGCAATAAGGCTCCGCCCGAAAAGACCTTTTTAACCACGAATGGACCTTCATAATTAGGAGTCCATTTGCCCCTGTGATCTGTATTGGGAGGAAGGATCCTTTTGAGTACCACATCTCCGACTTTATAAACCCGAGGACGCACCTTTTGGTCAAATGCCTGTTTCATTCTGCGCTGATATAGTTGCCCATGACATACAGCCGCCAATCGCTTTTCCTCAATAAGGCTCAGCTGATCAAATCTGGCTCGTACCCATTCAGCCTCATCTAGCTTAACATCCATCATAACTCTGAGGGACGGAATCTCTACTTCAACCGGTAGCACTGCCTCCATACCATATACAAGTGAGAATGGGGTTGCCCCAGTGGACGTGCGTACCGACGTTCGATACCCATGCAAAGCAAATGGTAACATCTCATGCCAATCTTTGTACGTGACAACCATTTTCTGCACAATCTTCTTGATATTTTTGTTGGCCGCTTCGACCGCGCCATTCATCTTTGGGCGGTACGGAGAAGAATTGTGGTGTTCGATTTTGAAGTCCCGGCATAATTCAGCCATCATCTTATTGTTCAAATTAGAACCATTATCAGTAATGATTCTTTCGGGAACTCCATATCGGCAAATGATATCCCGTTTTAAGAAACGGGCGACCACTTGTTTTGTAACATTGGCATAGGATGCGGCTTCAACCCATTTGGTGAAGTAATCAATTGCCACCAAGATGAAACGGTGACCATTGGAAGCTGTAGGCTCAATCTTTCCGATCATATCAATGCCCCACATGGCAAACGGCCAAGGCGACGACATGATGCTCAACGGATTTGGAGGCGCATGCACCTTGTCTGCATAGATCTGGCATTTATGGCATTTGCGGGCATATTTGCAACAATCTGACTCCATAGTCAACCAATAATATCCCGACCTTAACAACTTTTTAGCCATTGCATGCCCTCCGGCATGGGTACCGAAAGAGCCTTCGTGCACTTCAATCATCAACAAGTCTGCTTCATATCTATCCACACATCTAAGCAGGACCGTGTCAAAATTTCTTTTATACAGCACGCCATCTTTGTTCAAGAAGAAACTACCAGCTAACCTTCTCAACGTCTTCCTGTCTTTGGACGATGCCCCGGGCGGGTACTCTTGACTTTTCAAGAAACACTTAATATCATGAAACCATGGCTTGTCATCAGACGTTGCATCGACCGCAAACACAAATGCTGGTCTGTCAAGGCGGGATACCTCAATCTTAGGTACATGGTTCCATCCTTGCACTTTGATCATGGAAGACAAAGTGGCCAAGGCATCAGCGAACCTATTCTCATCTCGAGGAATGTGGTACAGTTTCACTGTTGTGAAAAATGTCAGCAATCTCCTCGTATAATCTCTATACGGCACTAGATTTGCTTAGTGCGTGTACCAACTCCCTTTCACTTGATTGATTACCAAAGCTGAATCACCGAATATATCAAGGGTTTTAATCCGTAGATTAATCGCCTCCTCGATCCCCATTATACAAGCCTCGTACTCTGCTTCATTGTTGGTGCATCCGAAAGTTATTCGGGCAGTGAACGGCATATGAACACCTTCTGGCGTGATAAGAACTGCTCCAACTCCGCACCCATTCATATTGACAGCCCCATCAAACATCAGACTCCATTTGGATTCAGGGTCTGGCCCCTCCTCCGGAAGTGGTTCCTCGCAGTCTTTAGCTTTGAGAAACATGATGTCTTCATCAGGGAAGTCAAACTTCATGGGTTGGTAATCATCAATCGGCTGTTGCGCAAGATAGTCGGACAAGATACTTCCTTTGATGGCCTTTTGTGAAGTGTAATGAATGTCATACTCTGTCAAGACCATTTGCCACCGTGCAACTCTGCCTGTCAATGCCGGTTTCTCGAAAATGTACTTGATAGGATCCATTTTTGAAATCAACAAGGTTGTGTGCCTAACCATATATTGCCTCAATCGCTTAGCGGCCCATGCAAGTGCACAGCATGTCTTTTCACGCATTGAGTATCGGGACTCACAATCATTGAACTTTTTGCTCAGGTAGTAAATAGCATGCTCCTTCCTACCTGTCTCGTCATGTTGACCGAGAACACAACCCATGGAACCTTCAAGCACTGTCAGATACATTATCAGTGGTCTCCCTTCAACTGGAGGCATTAGAATCGGAGGTTCCTGCAAGTATTCTTTTATCTTATCGAATGCCAATTGGCAATCGTCATTCCACCTGACCGTTTGATCTTTCCTTAACAATTTAAATATTGGTTCACACGTGGCTGTTAGGTGAGATATGAACCTTGCAATGTAGTTCAATCTACCCAAGAAACCACGAACCTCTTTTTCTGTTCTCGGTTCAGGCATTTCTTGTATTGCTTTCACCTTGGCAGGATCAACCTCGATTCCTCTTTTGCTCACAATGAAACCTAGCAACTTTCCAGAACGTACCCCAAACGTGCACTTGTTTGGATTTAATCTCAGACGGAACTTTCTCAACCTTTCAAACAGCTTTTTCAGATTAACCAGATGTTCCTCTTCTGTTCTCGACTTGGCAATCATATCATCTACATAACATTCGATCTCCTTATGAATCAAGTCATGAAACAATGTCACCATCGCCCGCTGGTACGTTGCCCCTGCGTTTTTCAACCCAAAAGGCATTACTTTATAACAATATGTACCCCACGGAGTAATGAACGTGGTCTTCTCCATGTCTTCAGGTGCCATCTTGATCTGGTTGTACCCGGAGAAACCGTCCATAAATGAGAACACTGAAAACTGAGCTGTATTATCGACCAGCACATCAATATGAGGTAGTGGAAAATCATCTTTCGGGCTAGCTTTATTAAGATCTCGATAATCCACACACATTCTCACTTTTCCATCTTTCTTCGGTACTGGCACGATGTTGGCTACCCATGGAGGATACTTTGTCACAGCAAGAAAACCAGCATCCCACTGCTTCTGGACTTCCTCCTTAATCTTTAAGGCCATGTCGGGGTGAGTCCGACGAAGTTTCTGCTTGACTGGCGGACATTCTTCTCTCAATGGTAGCCTGTGCACGACAATATCCGTATCCAACCCCGGCATGTCTTGATACGACCAGGCGAAGACGTCAACATACTCGCGCAACATTTCCGTCAGAATTTGCTTCACATCTGCTTGCAAGCTGGCACCAATCCTGATCTCTTTTTTGGCGTCCTTGGTACCAATATTGATGATTTCTACAGTCTCCTGATGAGGCTGGATGACCTTTTCCTCCTGTTTCAACAATCTGGCCAGTTCTTCAGGGAGTTCACAATCTTTCTCATCCCCTTCTTCGGCTTGATAAATCGGATTGTCAAAGTCATACATGGCCATATCAAAATCGTTATCAGTGGTATCCGGAGGATCAAGTCTGCATGAACGGGTTCATGCCTTATTTTAGAATTTATTTTTAAGCAAAACAAAAGAAAATGAAACATTGCCATTTTATTTTTTTGTGCAAAAATAAAAACTGAAAGACAGAGAACAAAATTTGATTGCAAAACGTCCTTTATTAATGATTAAACATTGCAAATGCAACCATGGTGGCCCTACAAATGAATCTATACGCCTTGGGCAGAGCGCAAGATTTTGTCATGCATTATGGTTAGAAAAACAAAGAAAAATTACTCTGTCTGAAGAGTAACCCGGATGACTTCTTCAACGAACCAGTTTTGCACTTGTTGTCCCGAAGCATGAGGGCGTACCCAGTTGTCCAAGTCACAATTACTGTCAACACTATCCTCCGTGGCTGCACAAGACTGGTCCATGTAGATAATTCCCCCACTATTGAAAGTAATGGGTCCCCTGCTCCCTGCATCTGGAGTTGTAGAGGGATGATAACCAATACCAAATTTGTCTTCCTTCATTGGGGTCTCTATCAACCTGCCCCAACCTTGGGCGTGGCCTGCCCTGACGACTTCGACAGCTTGTTTGTAAGATGAAATGGAGGTACCAGCCCCAACTGGTACAGAAGAAGACTCAGGTGCATCGTCAATATTGACTGCTTCAAATGATTGGCACAGCATCTCATGAATTTCCCCATCCATTTCAATGTACTTGAACGTGGATAAGTGACTCACAAAGATGTCTTCTTCCCCACACACTGTCACAACCTGCCCTTCAAACTCATACTTCAGCTTTTGATGTAGAGTGGAAGTAACAGCTCCAGCTCCGTGAATCCAAGGGCGTCCCAATAGGCAGCTATATGCAGGTTGTATGTCCATTACATGGAACGTGGATTTGAATACCTGTGGTCCAATTTGTACGGGCAATTCCACCTCACCAAACACAGATCGTCTAGTTCCATCGAATGCTCTGACCACCAACTCACTAGGCCTTAAGATCAAACCATCAACTTCCAGTTTCATTAATGCCTTCTTGGGCAAGACATTGAGTGATGAACCAGTGTCTACCAGTACATGAGATAACACTGCGCCCTTACACTCCATCGTGATATGCAAAGCCTTATTATGGTTTCTTCCTTCAACAGTCAAATCTCTACTTGTAAAGCCCAAGCCATGGCTGACATTAACATTGGAGATTACGCCCTCGAGCTGATTAACAGTAATTTCTTGTGGCACGTATGCACTCTTTAACACTTTCAACAACGCCTGCCGGTGCGCATCAGAGCACATCAATAGTGACAAGATTGAAATCTTTGAAGGGGTCTGATTCAGTTGGTCCACAATCTTATAATCGCTTTTCTTGATTATCTTCATAAATTCTTCCATTTCCTTATCAAAAATAATCTTTGTCTCTGCTTCAGGTGTAGGCGCACTTTCAACCACCTGTTTACCCTTAGCCTTTGCTGCAGCTTCTACCTCCTTATCACTTCTCAAGGTTTGGGGAGCGAACAACCTTCCACTCCTTGTAAAGCCCCCTACACCCCCTACATTATCAATATTTGGGCTGACTGACGGCTCAACTTCCTGCTTTTTACCTTCGTAATATACATCTGCCCCATAGTGCCATGGGATAGCTTTCGTAGATGTGAACGGAATTGGTCCTGGCACCGTGATAGTGACAGGACTGGGCCCTTTTGGCGCAACACTAGCCACAGGAACTGCATTGACCGGCATTTGAATCTCAGCGGGAGTGTAATAGATGGTCACGGTTGATATCTCATCAGTGGCTTTCACGACTCTGTCGAACTGTAGACATCCTTCATCGATCAGATTCTGTAAACCCATCTTCAACTTATCACAGCCGTTCTCCTGATTCATACACTCAGAGCAATCTTGATTACAGCCCGGGAACACCTGTCCCTTCAATAAACGATCTTTTACAACCAACAAAGAAGTTTTCACTTGATGAACGTCTAACACCAAATTCAATCTCCTCCCATCTTCAATAGCGTACACATTTGCTGCGCTATGATCAGGCATGGGATGCTGAGTAATATTAGGAGCGGGAGAGAAATTGATGGCTTTAGCATCAATCAAATCTTGTACTTTATGATGGAAAGCCCAGCATTTTTCAATGGAGTGCCCCTGAGCACCTGAGTGGAACTCACAACGAGCATTAGCATCGAAGTTAGGTGGCAGGTTTCCAGCAACCGGAGCTTTCATAGTACGGAGTTCTACCAACTTTAACTCGAGTAGCCGGGGCAACAGCGCGGCATAAGTCATAGGGAGAGGATCCATCTTACGATCCCTCTGTCTAGACCTTTGCTGGAAAAAAGGTTGTTGCTGTGGAACTTGTTGTTGGGGTTGTTGTTTCTGAACAGACGGTGTGGGGATTGTTACAGCATCTACCTGATAATAAGCTCGAGAACGCCCTCTGCCTCGTCCTCTAAACACAGCATTCGTATCACCTTCTCTTCTTTTCTGGTTACTAGCAAACGGTTTCTTCGTCCCCGAAGAGCCAGCCCCACTCACATCCTGGATCTTTCCAAGCTTTAACAGACTTTCTATTCTTTCTCCCGCAATCACAATATCAGCAAATCCAGTTGACGGACAAGCAGCTAATCTATCCAGATAGGCCCCTTGCAAGGTGCCCATGAACATATCTGCCATTTCTCTGTCTGACAAGGGAGGTTGGACCTGGGCAGCCATTTCCCTCCACCTCTGTGCATATTCTTTGAAACTCTCCTTGGCATTTTGTGACAATCCCTGCAATTGGGTGCGGTTGGGCGCCATGTCAATATTGTACTGGTATTGCTTCAAGAACGCTTCTGCCAGATCTTTCCAATTCTTCACAGCAGCTCTATTCAACTTCATATACCAGGTCAAGGACGCCCCAGCCAGACTGTCCTGAAAATAGTGCATCCATAGCTTCTCGTCATCCGTATGGGCTGAAATCTTCCCAAAGTAAGCTTGAAGATGCGTTTGGGGACACGCATTGCCGTGATACTTATCAAAAGTGGGAGGCTTGAATTTAGGGGGAATTCTGACTCCTGAGACCAGCCCCAAGCTGGTAACATCAATACCCATAGAGTTCTTGCATTCTATGGCCCTGATCTTTTCTGCTAACTCCTCATACCTTCGATCACCTTGATTACCCACATCAGCGTCTAGTAGAGTAAATTGGTCTTCCAGAGTATCTTCAAGAGTAACACCAGCATGCCTACCATTCCCATTACCCCGATTGTTACCACCAGGAGGAGGGTTGCCACCGGGAGGAGGAATGCCATGTCCCTGTGAATTGTCATGATGATCACCTTCGGGCCCATTGTCGGGACGCTCTACCAGAAGCCTCAGTCTCTCCTGATTTTGCGCCATGCCAGTCATGAGGGTCATGAACTGGTCCATACGCGCCCTCATTTCCGCCAAATCACTTTGCACTTGATCCATGATTCTTACTTGATTCCTTCGCGTCGAATATCGGTGAATGTGACTCTCCGCTATACTGCCTGAAACCAAATAAAGGTTAGAGACCCCGCAACGAGTACCTGAAAAGCAAGTAACAAAAATGCAAAATGATATGCAATGCCATGCAATGCTATGCTTGTCATTTCCTAGGTGCTTTACACCCTGATTCCAATCCAAACCACGGAAATCTGAAGACCAGAAATTGTGATATAAAGAGACGTGTCGTGGTCATGTGCTTGTGCGCAGCTATCTGATAAAGAATAATTCTGAATAAAACTGCTCATACTCATTCAACAAAATATTCAAGTACATTTAAGAAAGGTTCAACCGCAAATGCAATACAAGGAAAAATGGATCCATCAACAAGCCTGATGGTAACCATTAACAACAAAATATAAGGAAAAGAACATCAGTCTGACAATTCCACACCCTTCAGCTTATCACTTGAGTACTTGATTTCCTCAAAAAGTATATGGGTACGCTGGTGATTCGGCTTTTCAATCATTTCTTTGATCAAGACATCCCTTTTCTCAAGAGCTTCAGTTAAAGAACCCATGTGCAGCATCAGAGCCTCGTCATCACACACTCCTTTGTGTCTCTTTATGCCAGCTTGCGTCTTGAGTATCTCCCTTTCTATCATGACTTCTTCAAGCTCTTTCTTGGTATTCTTCAACTGGCTTCTAACTTCTTCTAACTGCTCTTGACTTTTATCGAGGCTTTCCCGATACTTTCTCCTCTGCTCATGTGCCTTTTTAAGCTCCTCGTCTTTAGTCTTCGACTGATCCTTTAACTCGGCATTTTCAATTCTGACTTCATCCCAAGCTTGACGAAGTTGAGCTAATGAATCCTTGCTTCGGGCTAAAGCCTGTTTTGTAATCTTGTGAGCCTGACTAGTGTCATCTGCTCCCAAAGTAAGTTTCCGAAAGTACCGAGCTCGGTCATCAAAATCTTCCTCTTTGTCAGCCAAGGTTTTTTCCGCTTTCAAGGCTCTCTTTTCCAACTCTTTGTTGTCAGCTAGAGCTTTCTGAAGACATCTGCTCATTCCAGAATTTTCTATCTGCAGCTCTCTGACCATTTTCTTCCACTTCTCACATTCTTCAATAGCCACCATAGTGGGTTGTTCTGGCTGTACTGCACATAAAAGAGGTCCCCTTGAAAAGGGTAAAAGCAATTCCTTTACTTTCGTTTCAATCCACCTGTCATATTCAGGATAAGATCTACAATCTCCTCTTCCAAAAACTGCTTTTCCAATTTTGTGCTTATCTTTCCAAGCATTCACTACTTCTACCACCTTCGCATCTTTAGTTCCTGTAAAGAATAAAGATTCTTCCACATCTTGCTCTGTAGGAGGATCCCTGGAAGCATACCCAAACTGTCGGATGGCCAAAACTGGATTATAATTGATCCCTCCTTTTCTGCCAATCAAAGGCACATTTGGAAAATTTCCGCATCTTGTGACCAGCTCTATTCTCAATAACCGGTGGTCAAACCATACAATGTTATCAGCAGTTAAACTCATCAATCGTTTAGACCATTTCGCCACATCTTTGGTTTCCACAAAGGCACCTGTCTGAGGCAAATGTTTGAAAAACCAATGACTCAGCAGTGGAGTACAACAACTGACAGATCCTCCCCTCCTTTTCTCATTCTTATAGTGCACAGAATGATAAAAATCTCCTAACAAAGTAGGGACTGGATTTTTAAGAACGAAAACTCTTGTTGCTTGCATATCCACAAAGTCTTGCTGATTGGGAAAGAAAACTAGGCCATATATGCAGAGAGCCAGAATGGAATTGTAAACCGTCCAATTTTTAGCACTTGCAGCCTCCTGGGCCTGTCCAGACAGAAATTCTAAATGAAATCCGCTAACTCCATTTTTACTGCTCACACCACTCTTTATCACTGCCTGATCCATTTGTAACGCAGCAGCAATTTCTTTTACGCTGGGAGAACTACCAGAGAAGAATGGTATTGCCGACGTAATCGGAATTCCCAAAATAAATGAGAATTCTTCCAGTGTTGGCATCAAAATGTAATCTGAAAAAAGAAAGCACCTCAACGAAGGCTCGTAGAACTGCAGCAGAGTGTGCAAAGCATCATGTTCATACTTGGTGATTGTACGGACCATCCCAACCAAATTCCCGTAGCTCTTCTGAAACCTATCAAGAATACCCGGACCAGCCATATCTATAACTTTGAGCAATGAATCCAAGACAGGATCTGGAAACTTGTAAGACACATTGTTCTTTCTCTCGGCGACGATCTCTGTTGAACCCATGGATCGGAATCAGAAATGTATTATGCACCTGAAAATGACAAACATAACTGTTATGATATGATAATGCAATGCAAAAGGGCATGTGATCAGGTAATCAAGTGTCGGTGTCTGTATTGAACTGTGTGCACTGCGTCTCTGTACTGAATCTGGCAATATCTGAGATGAACACTTAAATCACTGTCATAGGATACAATGTCTGAAATCATCATAGAATCACAAGTAAGGTAGGTAGGAGGCTGGGTTTCCTGCAAACCTGTAAACATCCCGTCCATACTCACATGTGGTTCTTAGAAAATAAGGCTTGTCAGCTTCGGAGGTTTGAGAAGCAATAACACATTCAGCCCGTAGGATACAATGCTATGCCAATCAAAGAGGTCGTCCACTGACTCCCCTTAGAAAATAAAAGTCATCCTATGCAAGTTCCAAAGTGGGCCCTCGGGTGCGAATGGGTTTGCCACAGAATGTGGTCTGCCATTGTCACCACTAAAAAGGGATATCTCCACTAAGGTCCTCATGATCGGTCACTAGAGTCGACAGCTCTCTAGATCTACATCCTGGAATACGCAAGATGCGCATGCCACGACGTGTCCCAAGATAGCCTCGTCTAGCTGTGAATTTCGTGAACACCCAACGCACTCCAAACGGCACGTAGGTCCCACTACTCTCCACTCTAATTCTAAGTGTATACTCAAACCTGTGTAATGGGCTTATCTCTCAGAAATCCCATCCCGCCAAACAGAAAATAGCACAGTCCAGTATAGCATAATATATCATATGAAATGAAAATGCTAAAATACGGTAAATACAGTAATGTACAGTAAAGCAGTAAATAACCATACAATAAAACAGTAAATACAACACAACAGTAAACACCCAATGAAAGAAAAACAGACAAGCGCTAGGATTGACTCGCTTAGGGATGGACCAGCAATAGGTCAACCTCATGTCCCCAGCAGAGTCGCCAGCTGTCGCTCCCGGGATTTTCATCCTAGTACAAACGCGAAAGTGGCACCGAAACAGAGTCGCCAGCAATGTGTATTTATCCCAAGAGAGGGAAAGGAAACACCGCATAAACCTGAAGGAAAGGAAAGAGCATGGTCTCGCGACCAAGAGAAATGGGTTCGGGAGTCGGTTACGCGAGAGGAAGGTATTAGCACCCCCTCGCGTCCATCGTACCCGATGGGATCCACGCTTGCTGTTTCGATCAAAGGGTGATAGAAAAGAATACTGGAAAAGGAACTAAAAGAAAGAAATGGAAAGAAAAAGAAACAAATGTAGGGAAAATAAAAGAAGTGCTCGAATGGGCCCTACCCCACTGCCTACGTATCTCATCGGGAATATGAGAATCAGAGCGACGTAGTTCCCCTCACTAGGGATGAATTGTTTGTGTTTTTTAGAGAACGGCTGACGTTCTAGCTCAGGTGTTGCAGGCTCGCTGGTCCGAGTGCGTTACCATCTTGCAAGAGAACGAGTAGAAGCGCGTTCGTGCGTTGAGAGTGAATGAGGTGAGAAAAGAATTCCCGAAGGAAAGACGTTATTGTTTGTTTTTGTCTTTTAAGAGTTTTTTATTTGTTTGTTTGCATATGATAGTGTATCTGAATCTTAGTTATTGGAATGTGTACTTCCTCACATTCCAAGATGGAATGGGTAAGAAAGCACACTAAGGGTGAAGAAGACCCTCACACTTAGTTCCAATTGTCAAGGTTCAAACACACTAGCATACTTGTGTTTATTAAGTGTTTTGTTGATTAAGAAATGAAGAAGTGTTTTTCTTTGTACCTTCAACAAGTATTGCATTTAAGTCCCTCATACAAGATCAAATGTTTAACACATTGACCCAAGATGGGCTATATGCTACACATTCTAAGATTACAAGAGAAGACCCCTTATAATCTTTTCTTTATATGAAAGGCCTAAATGCAATAAATGCCTACCTTTATTATATGTTTTGAATTTTCTTTGAGATGAGAAAAGAGACTCAAGGGAGGATAAAGGTAAAAATCTATATGGACTAAGACTCAATCCTAATTGAAGATTAAAGAGAGTGATCCTAAAGTTTGTGAGGTTTCAACCTAAAGTCTAAAGAAAGAAAGAATTAAACAATTCACTTCCAAAATGGAAGATGAATTGTAATTCAAAAGGGAAAGTAATGAGTTATTAAAAGAAAGCACATAAGTGCTTAACAAAACACAAAATGAAATTGTAAAAGAGAAAGGATAGAAGTTGAATGTGGATTCCTTATCCACACTCAATTGAAACTTACCAAAGCCCCTACATGGTTAGCACAATCACTTACAAGTAAAGTAAGAAGGTATAATGAACAAATCAAATTCAAACAAGTTGACAAACAAAGTGAAATGAGATTAAATGCTATACATGCTTCCAAGTCAGAATGTAACTCATATTTACACAACTTAATGTTATCCTAAATGAGCATACCAAATCATGCAAACAAAATCTCAATCCAACAAGAAGCAAAGAAGAAAAGGTGAAGTGATGTGAATGTGGTTCATACTTGTGAAACAAGTGACTTAAGGTGCAAGATAAACATCAAGCATGCAAAGATGAAACCCAAATGTCATGATCAGAAGTCAATTAACATGCTATACATCCTCAAACAAAACCACAACTCATGGCACAAGTGCCTTCATGACCAAGCAAACCAAACATGAGGCATACATTCACAAAATGAACAAGTTAAACTTCATGCTTCAAACAAATAGCAAACATGCTCCAAAAATTATGACTTTCACCAATCAAACACCTTAAACCCATGCCATTAACATATCAAGTCCACAAGCAATGAATCAGAACCAAAGTCACTCAACAATTAGGTCAAAGTCTCATGGAAGTTTCATGCATTCATGCTCAAAGCAACACATCAAAAGTCATCCAAAAAAAGGCTTAAAAATCATCTCATAAATCTCAAACATACCTCAACATATTGTGACCACAATGCAAAAAGAAAGGCATCAAAATCATTTTTTATGATCAAGAACAAAAATGCACAAAATCATATGTCACATTAAGTATGCATGCAAATGGAAATTCAAAAGAAATAATGGAACAGGGGCAAAATGGTCATAAAATCAGAAAATAAAATCATAGAAAATTTCCTAAATGTTTTAAGAATACACATGAATTTTTGTAGAATTTTCCAATATCATTTGATATTTTTAAAAATCAATTATGAAACGTGTAGCAAAAATGAAAATAAAATATGAAATGCAATATGAATGGGGGTGCAACCATAGCAAATCCATAGTTCAATTTAATTGGGCTTTAGAAGCGTGGGGTGTAAATAACAATCTGTCATAGGTCCAATTACGCGCAAAACACCATAGTAACCATGCACTCCAGTCAACAAAATTGACTCATCAATAGCCATTAGATCAAGTCAAGGTCAAGCCAAAGTCAAGGTACGCAGATCCAACACACGTGGATGAGGACACACACTCACTACCATGTACCATGCCACACAATGTTTAAGTGGATTCAGAAAATACGCATGTGACCAGCACATGCCTTTTAATGTGCTGTCACCATACAAGCCACACGATCGCGCAAAATGAATGGACACGATTAAAACGTGAAAAAACCCTAGCTATTGAAGTCACCGGCCGGAGATGACCTCCGGTCACCTTCTCCGGTCACACCACCACCGTCTGCAACTCACATGTTCACCAAAACACACAATACGCATACCAAAATGAAGCTGAGATAATGGAGATCAATAATACGCAGTTATTTTTCACACAACAAGCATGCACACAAAGAACAGAGAGGATCAAACCAAGCCCTAACTTTTGGATCTAAGCCTCTACAAGGCCTATCAACTAGCCGGAGTAAGCAGAGCTTCTATCAAGCTTAAAACACAAAAAAACAAGTAAAAATAGACAGAGATCGTGCAAGGTAATTTCAAGAGTTCAAACCTGAATGATGATGAAACTTGGAATGCACAAGAATACCAGAAGGAGATGCTTCTTCCTTGAGCTTCACTTGGCCAAATAAAGGCTTGAGAGCTTGAATTCGTGCAAAGAATCAACCAGAATTTCAACTCTCTTGATCCTGAACTTCTTTAACTGAACCTATGCACTCTTGTTCTTAATCTCCAAAGTAGAATCAAGATGAAGATGGAGATGAAATGTAGGAGATGATGATGAAATTCGTGTACAGAGAGGGAGAAAAAATCAGAGAATGTGGAAAGAATTTGAAGTGTTTTTGAGAGAATGTGGCTGGGAATGAAATTTGAGTGTGAGTTTTCTATTTATAGTATGAACTAACCATGGTTTAATGAGTGGAGTTAACTGAGTTGGATGAGTTAAAGTGAGTGCACCCTAACTAACTGAGTCAAGTTAGTTAGGGGCGAGTTATTGAGGCTGAGTTATGGTGAGGTCAAGCTCATGACAGTTATGGTGGAAGGGAGAAAAGGAGAGTGAAGCTGCCAATCTGTGCATCAGAAACTTGCTAAGCAAGTTTGTTCCTTCTATTCTCATGTATGGCACGTGACAGTGTGCATTATGTAAGTAACTTGTGCTTGGTTGAAAGAAGAAACAAAAGTGAGGAGGTGTTTGTGGTGTGACTGAACCAAACTGCTAACTCTGATGTGATTCCTCAGTTGGAAATGGTGAAGTTTGCGCATGGATATCTCTCTCTTCAAGCCATGGACATGAGTGATCTTGGTACCATTTCAAAGTGTGTACATGGTATAACAACTTTGATGTTGAAAAGAAGTGAAAATGAGACTTGCAACATATTGAAAATGAGCTTCAAACATAGGAACTCAAGACAGGCTTACAATGCTGCAGAATGCGCGCATGTGTGGCATGACCTGGTTGTGACCTGGTCAAATTTCAGTTACATTGACCATACTTTGAGCCATCATAACTCCTTAACCTTTGATCAGATGAAAAATTGATAAACACCAACTTTGAAGATCTCACATAGAGGAACAACTTTGATGTTGAAAGATTTTCCATTTGAAGCCTCTAATCATGAGTAATTGATCAATACATTTGGCCCACCATGTGTTTGTGAAAATGACTGCGCGCGTGCCTTGAAAATCTTGGTCATGACCTAGTTTTGAACCTACTTTGCTCAAACTTTGATCAATCATATCTCACTCAATTTTTATCCAATGGAGATGTTCCACACATGGATTTGAAGCTTAAAGCAAGGCCTTTCATTGAGGCAGAGTGGAATTTTCATTTGGTGCTCCAAATTTAAATGGCCTTGGTTCAAACTCTGATGCAAAATGGCCAAAACTTGCTATTTTTAGTAACCCTACTTCATCCAAAAATGGCAACTTTTTACATCTTGATTTTTTCATGATTCCTTTGGAGTTTCTTGATCAAATTTTGTACATTGGTCACATATAACATGAATTTCATGAATTTGGCCTCAAAAAGTCAAGAGTTGACTTTTTCCTCTGATTATTTGACTTTGCCCCAATTTCTCTGATTCTTGATCTTTCTTCCAATTGAACCACCTCCAAAACTAATTGAGATGCAATCTTCCACATCCATATACCTAGGGACATATAGAAAACCATGACATCAAGTCTTGCCCAAAAAATCAAAGATTCCCTGATTTAAATGGAAACCCTAATTTTGGCCCCCTTTGGTTAGGAGGTAAAAGTGCAGTCTTCAATTTCAAATTCCTCAGAGTATGCTGTGTGTCCCCTTAAAGGATGATGAGAAATGCCACTTGAGAATGATTTTGGATCAATGAGCTATCTCTTTTGAGGGTTTTCCTTCAATTTTTGAACCTCTTGCATGATGAAAGATGTATTGCTTCAATCTCCCATTGGATTTCACTTTCTTGAGATTTTGGAAGATCAATTGAGATAGTATGAGACATGAGAGACCTCTTGGCTTGCCTAGAGCCAACTTGATTGACCTTTTTGTGCTTTGAATGATTCCTTGATTATCCACCTTCCACCTGATCACATGCCCTGATGGTAAGAAGGATGCCATGCTTCATTTTTCTATGTTAAATGCAATGTAATGTTAATGAGGTGGATATGATATGATAAATGATAATGCCATGCTATGATGACAAAAGGGGAGAGCAAATTTTGGGGTATTACAGACGGTATCGGGACTTATACAATAAGTGATGCCCAAAGATGATTTGGTCAAAAAAGGATTGGGTCTTACACTCTAATAGAGGCCCAAAGTGTTTTGAAAATGATTTATGAGGGTTGAATTAATCCAAAACCCTAATTTGTTTTCAAAATGTATTTAATTGAATAAAAATTCAATTAAAATGATCAAAATTGTTTAACACATGGAAAACAAATTGTGATCTTGGATTAATGCTTCAAAAATTAAGTATTGACCTACAAAATAATTAGAAAGCATTAAAAGTTGCAAAATCAATGTAGAAAAAATATTTAAAATGCCAAAAACAATCAAAATATTAATTCTTTACAAAAATATCAATTATATGAAATAAATAATATTTTTGGGATTTTTTGATAAAATAAAATATTTTAACATTTTTGTGAATTATTAAAAAAAGAATCAACTCAAAATCATTAAAACTCAGAGAGAAATTAATTTTTGAATCAATTAAACAAAATCACAAAATTCAAATATTCAAATTATTCAAAAATGGCGCCAAGAACAGCTGAAGAACACGCGCGTGTTTTTGGTTTCTCAGATTTGCGTTTTCTACCCAATCTCCATGAATACGTAATCATATCATGCAATCCACATATCATTATGCTCGTCTCAACCTCACGATCATGTCTATGTACTTTAATTTCATTTAAATTAAACATACAACAAGAAATCACGAAGAAACCTCAAGAACCCTAATTTCTGCATGAAGGCTAGGATTTTTGATACACGATTCAAACAATGCAATTAATTGAGGGAAAACATTCCATGCATGATTATGAACATATGGCCAAATTATTGTGCGAGGAAATATGCATATATTGAGAGATGCCCAAGTTTAGGCTTACCTTCAAGTCGTGACAGCAAGAGCAGATGTGATTTTGAGTTGGAGGTGTTACAGACAAGTTGTGATGATCTGGACAGCTTCCCTACACCATATGGAGTGTGTTTGAACACTTGGATTAAATTGAAATGGACTGGATCAATTTATGGCATCTCAGCTGCAACTTTACTTCAAACTTGTGTGGATGGCAAGTGATTTTGAGATTTTGATGTTCCAGATGTTATGTGAGTGTTTGATCAGCTCATATGTGATGTATGTGAGGTGTGTGAGTGATTGGTTTGTGCAGAATTGCTCTCAAACTCAAAACCCGATAGCTACCTTGCTAAGAAAGGCATTTTTGCCAAGAGAAAGAGATTTTGAGGAAAGCATCTGTTAGATGGCTTTGGTGTACTTAAACTGACCACAATTGAGCTCTATTTATAGTAGAGCAAGTTTGTTTTGCAAGGAATAGTACATGGCAGCTGGTAAGTAGGTTTCCTCAATGTTGGCCAATGGAAATGAAAGTCTCCTCTAGCCATTGACTAGAGGCTAGGGCACAGAGCTTTGGTCCCCTTGGTATTGGATAAGTCTTGACTGATTTCAGATGAGAATGGCTCAGTCCATGCCACCTTGATGGTTCCATTGAATGCCTCATTCCAAATTTGAAGTCTTGTCCCTATTTTGGCCATTCTAGGTCCAACATGCTATTCTTTGTTCCTTGGACCTTGGAGGCTTGGCTCAGTGATTGTCCCATTTGGATTCAATCCTCTGAGGTGTCCAAGTGGATTGGAGCAATTGCAATTGGCTGATTTTGGCAAATCGAGCCAAAATGCAATTTCTGCCTTGCTTTGACAGATTTCAGCAAGGCAACTTGCCAATGTTGTATCTCATGATGTAGGTTGAATTTGGCAATGTTCTTGGCCATTTTGGAAAGCTCTTACATGATACAACAAATGTTTGAACAAGTTTGGTTTTGATATCTTTTGATTCCAAGTGAGAAATCCCCCTACATTTGGCAAAAAGTGAAGCAAAATTCTGACTTAGTGAAAATTTCACTAAGTGTTGGAAAAAGTGACATTTTCACTTTTCAGCCACTTTGATCACTCCATAACTAAAAATCCTTAATGAATTGGAATGACTTGTAGTTGAAGTTTTTGTAGGTGATAATGAGGGCTACAAATCCACCTTTGGATGAGAAAAAATGGCCTTGTGGTTTAGGAGTTATGGTCCTCCAAAGTTGGTACCTTTGCCACTTTATTTTTAACTTAGAAAAATTTCTAAGTTTTATGGTTACCCCTTTTACAAGTTATCTCACTTTTCTTGATTTTTCTTGATGAATGATGATTCAAATCATACATTAACATCATTTTAGGGTTAAAAATCCATTTTGGTGAAAAATCTCAAAAAGTTAAAGTTGACTTTTGTGCACAGTTGACTTTTTATCAGATGAATTCCAAACTGTGCAATTCTTCAGGAAATCATGTCCTTGACCTAAATCAAACTTGATGGACATGCTCCATGGGTGTCATAGGGTATATTCAATCATGTATTAGGGTTTGGGAGCATGTCCAGGTCAAAAGTCAAAGTTACAGTTGACTTTTCCCTTAAAACCCTAATTGTGGTGCAGATGAAAATGAAACTTGTTGCTCAAGCTTCTTGGATCAATCCATTGTTCCAAATGGATCAATATGGTGTATTAGAGACCCTCAAATCATCTCTTGAGGTCTTGGCTCATGGTTTATCCCAAAAGTCAACTTAGGGGTGAATTAGGTCAAGAAACCCTAATTCCTGATTTTTGATGAATGCATCCCCTGAGGCAAAATTGACTTGATGCATGGGTTCATGAGGTTCCATGAAGTATATTAGGTCATGTTTTGGATCATTGCCTTGTACCCAGATGAAAATTTCCATCTGGAGGCCCTGGTCGACCAAAACCCTAATTTGGTGACACTGTCGATCTTGAGACTTGATCCACCTAGAAGGGAGCAGCCTTGTGCTTAATCCTTGAAGTGGGAGTCCTTTTTTATCCATTGTGGATGTTTGAGAGATTAGACAAGTTGAAGATCAAGTCATTCCTTGATTGATCCTTTGTCTAAGCACTCAGAGAGGGCTTGAAACCCTAATTTTGATTGTATTGGATGCTCACCCATCTTTGGGGAGACTGATGAAGCATAAAGGTACATCCATATTGTGATGATGATTTTCACAATGATGGGAAATCTAAGTGGTCAAAATTTGGGGTATTACACACATCCGGACGCACCGTTTTTTTTAAAACGCTGATGTGTTCCGGATGTGCACATCCGGAAACATAGTATAGCTTTATTTTTTTAAATTCCGGAACTGTAGATCTGGAAAATAGCATAACTTTATTTTTTTTATAAAAATCGGTTTTGTCGGTTGGTCGCATACGTTAATATATCATCGCAAGTTAATATACATTCGAATGAGGGGAGCGAGAAGGGATTAGGTTTCCTGCCCATAAAAAACTTTGTTCTTCGTATCTCTTCAATAGAAAACTTTGTTCTTCGTATCTCTCCAATAGAAAACTTTGTTCTTCGTATCTCTTCAATAGAAAACTTTGTTCTTCGTATCTCTTCAATAGAAAACTTTGTTGATCCTTTCTCTCCGGTGTAACCACTGCTTCTGTTATCTTTCTTTGTTGATCGTCCAACACTACAGATGGACTCAATATATTTCGGAGATAAACCCTTTTCGTTATTGAAAATAAGTAATGTGGTTGGTGCACCAGTAACAGTAATGTCATCAGAAGTTATAACAAACTCTAGGGTTGGAGTCTCTCCGTCAATATAATGGTTGTCTTCGGCATTCCGATAAAGTTAGGGCTCAATATATTTCGGAGATAAACCCTTTTCGTTATTGAAAATAAGTAATGTGGCTGGTGCATCAGTAGCAGTAATGTCATCAGAAGTTATAACAAACTCTAAGGTTGGAGTCTCTCCGTCAATATAATGGTTGTCTTCGGCATTCTGATAAAGTTAACAACAGATTTACGGTCATGAATATAAACAGTTATGATTTAACATCATGAATGCATCATGAAAGGTTAAATGTACTTGAATAAGCTCCATGAGAAAATGAACATCTTTAGAATAAAGTTTAGCGGAGAGATTCTTGATAGCGTGATGAAGATCTTGAGTCAATGGATTAGGTTTCCCGCCAATAGAAAACTTTGTTCTTCGTATCTCCTATTACCACTTACAGAACCAGAATCAGAATTTTCTACTTCACTTATGTAGTATCGAGCGCGGAAAGCTAGCAAGTGTACATAATAAGCAGGAGGAACTGTATCATTAATATACAAGTTATAATATATACATATACATCAATAGACATCAGCAAGTGTGCATAATAAGCTTGCAAGTGGGCATAATAAGCATAATAAACAAGTTATAATATATATACATATACATCAATATACATCAGTATGTATCATTTAGAAAAAATCAACGCGAACCTGTAAAATATAATCCTTCTAGGCTTAAACCCAGTTGATTTATAGAAAGCCACACGTCACTCCCTGAATTATCCTATCATGAGGAATACACAAATCTAACAAAATTATCTTATCATTCCAGCGGGCAGATTTCCCTTCTAAGGATCCACTGTTATTTTAAAGAGATCTTGAATTATCTCCTCGCAATGAACCTGAGCAGAAACAATTCCTCTGTATCTTGTGACCCAAAGTCAATCCATTGGTTATGCAAGTGGTAATAGGAGTACCACCAACTTTGTGTCGACTCTGGTAATCGAAGTATTAATGATTTACTGTTGATCGTTATTCTTTTAAAATACATATTATTATTATTTCTTAAAATAAATATACCTTTTTAAGTTTCAGCCATTTTTCCGGATGTGCATATCTGAAATACGCGTAACTTGTCATTCCGGATTTGCACATCCGGAACAAGGCAACGTTTTTTAAAAAAACGGGGCGTCCAGATGTGCACATCCGGAACTGAGGGACAAAAAAATAATTTTACGTGGTGTATAATAAACTTGGGTAGTGTATTAAGAAATTGTCTATATATTTTACCAATATGTTTACGTTTTAATTATGTTATGGCATCCTTCATAACAATTGCTCTTTGGTAAAAGTATAGTGTTCTCTTAATCACAGTGTTGACATGTTTTGCTTACTATACTAAAAGTGCAAATTATTTAATGATGCTTTTGGAGTATTCTATGAACATTTCTGTTTTCCAACTATACTTGAAGACATGTGGTTTAATTAATTTATTTAAGAATATCTTTAAATACAAGATTATGTTAAACTAAATAGGTGCAAGAAGTTGGTCCTGAATTCAACCTTGCAAGAACATTTACTTATATTTCTTTTAATATAGTATTATACAATTGTTAATATTTATAAATCAGGACTTAAAAAAAAAGAGATTGTGATAAAAATCTTCCATATGATAAAAAACATCAATGATGAATATTTGTAATTTATATAAGCTTATATAGAAAATGAAAGCTCTAATCTTCCATAGTTCCTAAAGTTCTACGGTTAGCTTTAGCTATAACTTTCTATTAACTTAAAATATCAAATGACAATCATAAGGTCAATCATTAATTATCAGTAACTATACTTGTCACATATATATATATATATATATATATATATATAGGGAAATGCTAACATACACCCAAAATTGGTGGGCCCCACACAAAAATACACAACATTTATTTTCTTTCTAATTTTTTTCTTCATCTTTCTAATGTGGGTCCCACCCAAAATTAGTGGGCCCCACACAAAAATACACTAAGATGTATGTTGCTAATGCACACCTACATGGGTGTGCATTAGCATAACCCATATATGCCAAAATTGGCGGGCCCCACACAAAAATACACTACATCTATTTTCTTTCTAATTTTTTTCTTCATCTTTCTAATGGGGGTCCCACCCAAAATTAGTGGGCCCCACACAAAAATACACTAAGGTGTATGTTGCTAATGCACACCTACATGGATGTGCATTAGCATAACCCATATATATATATATATATATATATATATATATATATATATAGGAAATGCTAACATACACCCAAAATTGGTGGGTCCCACACAAAAATACACTACATCTATTTTTTTTCTTCATCTTTCTAATGTGGGTCTCACCCAAAATTGATGGGGCTCAAAATGGAGTAAGACAAACAACCAAAATGGAGTAAGACAGACAAAAGAAAAAACCAATCAAAATAACCAAACCAAAATTGATAGCAATAGAAAAAATCAAGTACAAACAACCAAATCAAACATTCAAAATGGAGTAAGACAAACAAAAGAAAAAACCAATCAAAATAACTAAGAGAAGAAGAGGTGCTATTCACGGCACTGAGTCCGACGATTTAATCTTAACACTCGACCAACTCTCCTCAAACATCGGAATAATTCCTTGAACATAAAACCATTATGCACCAACCATATATTCCAAACAGTCTTTAACTATATAACGCTAACCAATCTACGAATCTGCGCCACTTTTAATAATGTTGGAAATTCACCACTCCCTATGATGATTTCGCTTCAATCTTGATCTCAAGATTGATCACCAACCCACAAACAATACGTAATGACAATGAAGAACAAAGAAAGAAGAAGAACAAGCTAACAACATGAAAGAAAAGAGAAAGAAGAGAAATATTTAGAGAAAAGTGTTTCTACCCACGAACAGTGGGATTTCTTCTATTGCTATTATTCACTTGCTAATCTGCAAACTGGGAATGCAAAATATGTTACAATGTTCAAGGGAAGCTCCCTATTTATAGATTTAGAATTACAAAGGTGATCAGTCACCATTTATGCTATGTATTTTACGATTCAACTGTGAATAAGTCAGGTAAACTGTGTGAATTTGAGTTTGTTTTAGTAGTATTTAGGTGTGTTTTAATTTTATCTAATGTGTCATGAATTATGAATTTTTCGAGGATATTTTACGCTTGTGGTATGTTAGCAGGTCGAATGCACATTTGGAAGCTTAGAGGATCGAGCATTGGGTGTACAACCGAGCCGGTGCGAGAAAGCGGAAGAAAATGCAATATTTGGAAGACTTGCTGCCCATACGCGTATTGCTATAGGTGATACGCGTAAGGCCCTTCCTGGTACGCGTATGGTACGTGAATGGGCAGAGGGTTGAGAAAATTGAGGAAAAAGAGAGCTTCTGCCCATACGCGTATTGATCTTGTCAATACGCGTATCATGTTGCGTGCTGGCTGGCTTCTGGGTCCATACGCGTAGGGAATGTGGTGCAGAACAGACCAATACGCGTATGAGGTACGTCAATACGCGTATTGAGGCCCAAAATGGATGAAAGCCCAGAGTTGGACTATTTAGTCCTGGAACGCGATTTTTCAAGGGTTGGACGATTTTTGGGAGCAAAATACAAGATTTGAAGGCTGGAAACTCAGATTTTCGCAAGGGATTCACATGTTCAAGAGTTTTCGGACGATTGAAGATTGATTCATCGAGATAATTTGTAATGGCAACATTTTCATCTATTATTTTCTTTTTCTTTATGAGTAGCTAAACCCCCCATTGCTAGGGGGGTGACCCTGAATCTTCATGTAATGAATTCGATTTTATTAATGCAATAACTATTTTATTCAGTAATCGTTGACTTGTTCTTAGTTCTTTGCTTAATTCCTAAACCGTCGGAAAAACGGATTTTGAACCTTGACATGTAATTTTTGCTGGTCAGCGGTTATATGTTGATCTGACTAAGAACATTTGATAATAAATATTGCCTAGGACTAGGGATACTTTATCAAAACCGAAATTTCTTGATATATACAAACTTGATCATGAATGTAATTATCTATGGACATAGTAATTAGATTACATGTTCAAAGATCTTTTCACTAAGGACTTAGGATTAGATAATCTAAAGAACCGGTACTCAAACGTTTTTTATTTTGGTATTGCATTTATAAATTGTAATCGTTGCATGAGGATTCATTCACCAAACCCTAGCAATTTACTCATATCTGATATTGTTCAACTATTTACTCGTTTTATTTAAATTTTAGTTATTGAAATTTTCAACCACCAAGACTTTTTGTTTAATTGAAAGTATTTTTAAACTCTGTATCGTCAAGCAGTCCTTGAGATTCGATACTTGGGATTTTTCCCTTTATTACTACAATAGGCAAAATAGTACACTTGCTATTTGTCCTATCAAGTTTTTGGCGCCGTTGCCGGAGACTGCCAAAGATTATAGAGTTTAACAATTTTTCAATTAGAATTTTGTTGCTCCGCAACCAAAATTTTATTTTTTATGCTTAATTTATATTTTTCTTTTTATTGTTACTAATCTCTGTCTAATCTGTGAATGCGAGGTAAGGCCTCAGCTGATTTTCATTTTGACGCAGAACCAGAAAGAACTTTGCACGCTAGGCTCAGACAAGCTAAAAGAGAAAAACTGGCAACATCTGACGCAGAACAAGTGATTGAAGAACACGTCTCGGTTCATTCTGAAGATTCTGATTTAGAAACAGATTCGCATCCAGAACCTGTTAATATGGCTGCAGATCCACCTCCCGCAGAAAGACTTCTGGGTGACTATGGCAGAGAGAATCATCCAGCAGCGCGGTTGACAATAGTTAACCAACCAGTCAATGCTGCCCATTTCCAGTTGCACCCGTCTACTATTCGTCAGTTGGAAAGTAAACCTTTTGCAGGAAAGATTAATGAAGATGCAAACAAGCACTTACAGAGGTTCCTGACTATGGCCACCTCATTGAAAATTGAGGGGCATTCTGAAGAGGCAAAGAAGCTGGTTATGTTTCCGTTCACTTTATCAGAAGACGCTGAAGAGTGGTTTTATTCTTTACCTGCAGGAAGTATTACTACTTGGCAACAGATGGAAACTGCTTTTCTGAATGAGTACTTTCCCGCTTCTGTGTATATCCGCAAGAGATATGACATCCTAAATTTTAAACAGAAAGACAGAGAGTCACTTGGAGATGCGTATAAAAGGTTCAAGAGGTGTTTAGTTGCATGTCCTACACATAATTTGGATGCAACTGAACAAATGCAAAATTTTGTAAATGGGCTGAAGATGAAAACTAAGCAACTCATTGATACAGCTGCTGGTGGCTCATCCAACTTTTCAACAGCCACTGGTATCAAAAAGATCATTGAAGCTATAGCTGCAAATGAGCATTTGGAACTATATGATCGTACTGTGAGTCAACCTGAAGGAAAAATTGACTTGAAACTGACAAATCAAGTAGCGAAGATGGAAGATCAGATTGCAGCTGAATTGGAAAGAAGATTGAAAGCTATGAATTTAGGTACTCAGACTGTAGCTCAAGTTTAACCAGTTCAAACTTTGATTTGTGAAATCTGTGGTGGACCGCACTTTGCCATGCATTGTGTTGCCACTGCGAAACAAGTGCAGGCTATTAATTACCTGAGGCAGAATAATCCATATTCAAAAACATATAATCCGGGGTGGAAAAATCATCCTAATTTCTCCTGGAAAGATCAGCAGGGTAATGTTCAGAAGCAGGGACCACCACAACAACAACCACTTTACCAGCAACAGTATCAACCGCAACAGCAACCTTATCAGCAACAGGTACCAAAGAAAGCAGATTGGGAGATTGCTATAGAAAAGATGGCTGCTCAGAGTGTTCAATTTCAGGAAGAAACCAGAAATAATTAGAGGAACACCAATGCTTCTATAAAAAATCTGGAAGTTCAACTGGGTTAGATAGCACAACAGCTAACGAGTTCTCAAGCACCAGGTACCTTACCTAGTGCAACAGTGACAAATCCAAGGGATCACAGTAAAGTAAATGTTGTAACAACAAGTAGTGGGAAATCAGCTGAAATACCTGAAGAGAAATCCGAGGAGGAAGATCAATTACTTGAAGTGGATCTTGAAATCTTAGAAAACAAGAATCCACCTGAGGAAGAAGTGGTTCCACCACCTGTTGTGAAGGAGAAGCCAACCGAACCAAAACCCATCATAAAGCTTCCATTCCCACAAAGAAATAAGAAGAAGAAGCAATATGAGAAAAATTTTCAGAAGTTTGTAGAGATGTTCAGGAAATTAGAGATCAACATTCCATTCTCTTAGGCACTTGAGCAGATGCCTATTTATGCCAAATTCATGAAGGACATCTTCTCAAAAAAGCGCACCACTGACACTGATCCTGTTATACTAACTGAAACTTGCAGTGCTATTTTGCAGGGTATGAAGATTCCAGTGAAGAAGCTAAATAGAGGCTCAGTTACTATTTCGTGCACCATTGGAGATAGGTCCTTCAAAAGGGCACTGATTGATTTGGGGGCTAGTGTGAGCCTTATGCCGTTGTCTATTTACAGGAAGCTAGGAATTGGATGTGTTCAAGATACCAGAATGACACTCTAATTTGCAAATTATTCAGTTAAGAGACCATTTGGGGTAGTTGAAGATGTTCTTGTCAAAGTTAATAAATTTATCTTTCCTGTTGATTTTGTGATTTTAGAAATGCCCGAAGATGAGGGTATCCCTCTGATTCTGGGAAGGCCTTTCTTGGAAACAGGTAGATGTATGATAGACATTGAGGGAGGTCCCATAACCCTCAAAGTTTACGATGAAGAGCTGAAAATTAATGTTAGGAATACCATGAAACATAAAGAGGATATAGGTACGAACCACTCAGTGGAAGTGATTGATCAAATAGTGACCAACACCATTCAAAGCAACTTCCCTAAATCACATTTGGAAAGAGTTATGAGTTTGTCAACAAAAGAGATTGAGGACCATGATGATGAGAAAGAAAAATAAGTTCTTGCTATGCTAGATGCACAACCACCTTGGTTGAAATCCAGACCACACCGGTGGGAGGATTTGAGAGCTTCACCAGAAACAGAGACTAAAAAAGGGAGTGAAACAGGTACAAGTTCTGAACTAAAACAATTACCTGTGAATCTTAAATATGTCTTTCTGGAATCGGGAACAAGATGTCCTGCTATTATTAACTCTAAGCTGAATGAAAAGGATGAAGAAAAGTTAATACAGGTCCTTAAGAAACACAAGAGTGTTATTGGGTGGACTATTGGGGATTTGAAGGGAATTAGTCCCACAGTATGCATGCATATGATACTGATGGAGGATAATCAAAAACCAGTAGTACAACCCCAGAGGAGGTTAGATCCGGCAATGAAAGAAGTGGTACGAAAAGAGGTTGTAAAGTTGTTAGATGCAGGATTGATTTATCCCATTTCAGATAGTTCTTGGGTGAGTCCTGTGCATGTGGTACCAAAGAAAGGAGGAACAACAGTGGTTGTGAATGAAAAGAATGAACTGCTCCAACTCGTACAGTAACAGGTTGGCGAGTATGTATTGATTACAGGAGACTTAACACTGCAACAAGGAAGGATTATTTTCCCCTTCCTTTTATTGATCAAATGTTAGAAAGACTTGTAGGTCACGAGTACTATTGTTTTCTGGATGGATACTCTGGGTACAATCAGATTGCTGTAGCCCTAGAAGATCAGGAGAAGACCGCATTTACATGCCCTTATGGTATTTTTGCCTACAGACGGATGCCATTTGGGTTATGCAATGCCCCAGCTACTTTTCAGAGGTGTATGACATCCATATTCGCCGATATGCTTGAAAAGCATATGGAGGTATTTATGGATGACTTTTCTGTTTTTGGTTCTTCTTTTGATCATTGTTTAGCTAGCTTGTCTCTTGTTTTGCAAAGATGCCAGGAAACTAACCTTATTCTCAACTGGGAGAAATGTCATTTTATGGTGCAGGAAGGTATCGTGCTAGGACACAAAATTTCCCGCAAGGGAATTGAAGTGGACAAAGCAAAAGTTGAGGTGATGGCTAACCTCCCACCTCCTGTGAATGAAAAAGGGATAAGGAGTTTCGTGGGACATGCAGGTTTTTATCGCAGGTTTATCAGAGACTTCTCAAAAGTTGCCAAACCATTGACTGATTTGCTTGTCAAAAATAAGCCATTTAATTTTGATGACAATTGTAAGGTAGCTTTTGAGACGCTAAAGAGTAAGTTGATTACTGCTCCTGTTGTAATTGCCCCCGATTGGTCTCTACCTTTCGAAATTATGTGCGACGCAAGTGACATTGCTGTGGGGGCTGTCTTAGGACAAAGAAAGGACAAATTATTGCATGTCATTTATTATGCTAGTACGTCCTTAACCCGACCCAAATGAATTATGCAACTACCGAAAAGGAGTTGTTGGCCGTGGTTTATGCTTTTGACAAATTCAGGTCATATCTACTTGGTTCTAAAGTTATTGTGTATACTGATCATGCTGCTTTAAAGTATTTGTTTGCTAAGAAGGAATCAAAACCAAGGCTGTTGAGATGGATACTCCTCCTCCAGGAGTTCGACTTAGAGATCAAGGATAAAAAGGGGTGTGAGAACACGGTTGCGGACCACTTGTCTCGCATGTCCCCAATAAAAGAAACTGAGGAGGAGCACCCCATTCAAGATACATTTGCTGATGAGAGAATACTTGCTGTTACTGGTGCACCATGGTTTGCTGACTATGCAAACTATGTGGTAGGTGGGGTGATACCTAATGATTTTAATTCTCACCAAAAGAAAAAGTTTCTTTATGATTGCAGGTTGTATCTGTGGGATGACCCATTCTTGTATAAAAGGGGAGTGGATGGACTGATCAAAAGATGTGTGCCAGAAGGTGAGCAGAGAGATATACTAAAAGCTTGTCATGATTCTGAGTATGGAGGGCATTTTAGTGGAGATAGGACAGCGGCAAAAGTCCTCCAGTCTGGGTTGTATTGGCCCACCTTATTCAAGGATGCTCACTATCTAGTCCGAGAATGTGATAGATGTCAAAGAACTGGTAATATCTCCAGAAGGAACCAGATGCCTCAAAATTCTATGCTAGAGGTAGAGTTGTTCGATGTGTGGGGTATTGATTTTATGGGACCGTTCCCACCATCTTTCGGCAAGAATTATATACTGGTTGCGGTAGATTATGTGTAAAAGTGGGTCGAAGCTGTAGCACTACCCACTAATGATGCTAAAGTGGTGGTGAATTTCCTGAGGCATAACATTTTCTCCAGGTTTGGGGTACCAAGGGCGTTAATTAGCGATGAAGGTACTCATTTTCTGAATAAATTGATGGAGAATTTGTTAAAGAAGTACAATGTGAAGCATAAGATAGCCACACCGTATCACCCCCAAATGAGTGGACAAGTTGAAGTTTCTAACAGGCAAATAAAGCAAATTCTCGAAAAGACTGTTAGTGTGTCTCGAAAAGATTGGTATGTGAAGTTAGATGATGCACTGTGGGCATACAGGACAGCTTTTAAAACACCAATAGGTATGTCTCCTTATCAACTTGTGTATGGTAAAGCCTGTCATTTACTGCTCGAACTCGAACACAAAGCTTTTTGGGCTTCTAAATTCCTGAACTGTGATCTTCTGAAAGCTGGTGAATCCCGAACGCTTCAACTTCATGAGTTGGAGGAGTTTAGGAATCAAGCTTATGAGAATGCCAAAATTTATAAAGAAAACACGAAAAAATGGCATGATCAGAAGATCCAGAAGAAGGAATTTTGGGAAGGACAGTTGGTGTAGTTGTTTAATTCCAGGTTGAAGCTGTTTCCTGGTAAGCTGAAGTCAAGATGGTCTGGTCCGTTCATCATTCACAAGGTGTTCCCTCATGGAGCAATAGAACTAAAGAATGAGAAAAATGGAGATACCTTCAAGGTTAATGGACAGAGGTTAAAACCTTATTATCAAGGCCAATGAGGACCAATAGACGAGGTTAAGCTCATATGAGCATGAGGTAACCCGTCGAGCCATGCGACGTTAAACGAAGCGCTGCTTGGGAGGCAACCCAAGGGAGTTTTTGTTTTATTTTAATTTTGTCCGCGTAATTTTAGTTTAATTTAAAAATTGTTGGTTTGTGTTTCATGTCTTTTGAGTCAAGTTTCATCAAGGGAAGGTCTCGGAAAAAGGTGGACTTAGAAATATCTTGAAAAAGACAAATTTTTGGAAAAAAATCACATGTCCACTGCCAATACGTGTATGGAGTGAGTGATACGCGTATTGGTGTGAAAGAATAAGGGCTCCCTGGTGAAACACGTAGCATACGCGTATTATTCTCTTACGTGATCCAGGTACGCGTAAGGAAAACTAATACGCGTAAGGCCTTATCAATATACGTGTATCATCCTTCATACGTGATCTGTTACACAAAAGGGAAATTTACACTGAGTTTTCTTGCGTAACGTACGCGTAACAGATATCCATACGCGTATTGCCTGCGTATGATACGCGTATTACTTTTTGGTCAGGTTTATATTTATTTTTCATACGCTTACGTCATTTTTGCATCTTTCTATTACGCGACTTCGTCGTATCACTCTGCTTCTCTGTGTTTTTGTTCTCTTTTTCTTCCAGTTTCATAGGAAATCGTCACGATGGCTGTCCCATATGTAGAAACTAGGATATTTCTCTCTGACGATCATGAAGCAAGGTACAACCACTCAGAACTCGCACATTCATAGAAGAGAAACAATGGAGTTTTGGGGAAGGTGAATTGCCAGAAATTGCTGCTATTCTGAAAAAACAAAAGCTGGGCCATTTGAATAAGAACATAAGGCCGGTTGCAATGGATCTGGTGAGGGAATTTTACGCCAATGCCTACAAGGTACCAGGGCGAGCCGTAGAGAACAAGGTCGTTGAGATGACTTCTTGGGTCCGCGGGAAAGAAATCAAATATGATTGGAAGACTATTAACAGTGTACTCAAGTGTCGATTTCATGATTCACATTGTCAGTTCTTCGACATAAAGCTTTCAGACAAGAACAGATGGCCCTACAACACCATAAAGGATCTGATTGCACGACCGAGAAAAGATTGGCATCCGACCACCAAGTCACATCCATCTAAGATCTTAGTCGTTGATCTAGCCCCTATTCCTAAAGCTTGGGCTTATTTCATTCACCATACTTTGGACACGAATCGGAGTGGCTCAGATTTGATCACTGAGAGAGCCCTGATGCTCTATTTCTTTCTAGAGAAGATACAAGTGAATATTGGGAGAATTATTTCGAAGGATATGGATGAGATAGCCCAATCATCGAAGAAGTCTCTAGGACACGCTTCGGTGATTGAGCTCCTGTGTAAGAAGGCTGGCGTGGCGGATTTGAGCGGTAATGTGATGGTGAGACCGGCACGTTGTCTTGATACTATGTGGCTGAAGGAATACACTATTTCCGTTGATGAGCACCGACCCCTCCGACGCTCGCACGATCGTGAGGCAGGTGCCAGCACTCAGAACTAGGATGACCATCAGACAGCGCAAGAGGCACCTCCAGTACCCCCACCAGTTACTAATGAGGATTCACTTGAGCATAGGATGCAGATGTCCCATTTTTAAATGATGCAGGACTTCTGCTATCATTACGGACTCTCTGGTCGATATCTGACACATCAGACAGACGTGTGGGAAAGGGCTCAGAGGTTCAGAGAGAGGTTCGGTGGCGACCCTCCATCACCTTATTATGGACAGTTTACTTTTCCTGGGTGGACTCACCCAGTTTAGATTGGTGGGCCGGTATCTCAGCCTCGGCAGTCCACATCGCGACCGCAGCATCAGAGTCCTCACCGACCTCAGCATCAGCAGACACCCCCAGAGCGATCGGAGGAGATGACACCGGTCACTGCCTTTGTCCATGGGCGATTACAGATGGAGCCGTCTGACCTCATAGACTTTGATGCTGAGATGCGGGATAGAGATGACGGAGCAGGATTTTGATGATTATTTTCAGTTATTTTCTTTTTATTAGTATTTTATTCTTATTGTATTTTCTAGTATTTATATTTGGTGTACTTCTATTTTTATTTTTATTTTCATGCTGTACTCTTAAGTGCCCATTTTCGGGTTTTTGTAATTTAATGAATTTTGGTTTGCATACAGTTTCTTGAGTTATTCCAGTTGATATTGTATGATTACTAGCTATAGTGGATGAGTCTGATGACTTTCACAACCTATCTACTTGTCCTCGCATAAAGTCACCCTGATGGTTTGATACTGCTATTTATGATCGGACGCACTGATGAAATAAAGTGTTAAAACCAGGAGCCAAAGAGACTTGATCAAGGAGACACTGTTGAAGCTGTCAGTTTTACCTATCCTGGTGAGAGAAGAAAAAGCCAAACACATATATCATCATGAGAGAAATATCAAGTATGACTTTATCTACCATAGTTTGCGTCCGTTCTTTTTGAATATTAACTGTATGAGTACACACACTGAGGCAATTCTTTTGTTTATCACCTAGAGCCTTTTTAGCCATCCCGTTATAATTATTATCCTTCGTTCACCCCATTTGAGCCTGTATCCTTTGTTTTTCCCTTACCCATTATTATTAACGCATTGGCCAAGTATTTTTCCCTACCCTGTTCAGAGTACGTGTAATTCTTTTGAGATCTATGTTCAATTTTAAGTTTGGGGTTGCTTTTGGAATAGCAACATTTAAGTCTGGGGTAGCTTTGCAGTTGAAAGTAAAACACGGTGAGTTAAAAAAAAAAGAGAAAATAATAAAATTGCACTCACCGAATGTATTTTAAAATTCCCCACAAAAGCACTAATGGACGAACATGGCTCGAATGATCTCACATACTCTAAACCAAAAACTCTTGTTTTCCTTTTTATATCCTACCTTAACCCAAGCCCCGTTACAACCCAAAGACCTCAAAAAGTGTGTGTGTTGTACATGTTGATAAGAATTGAGAATTTATTCAAACTACTGATATGATATTGCTTACCTTGATTTGAGCGTGTTAACACTTTAACCCTGAGAGACTTGGTGAGAGTGTGATATGAGATGACAGGTGAAATAGTGTTTACTAGAAAAAGGTTTCTAGATTGCTGGTTATGAGGAAAAATCAGAAAACCCAAGGCAACATTGAAGGGTCCAGTGCAAAAGATTTCAGCAGTGTTGTGGTAAGAACTGTTTTTACAGTAAGTTTGGGGTGACGTGATATGTTTTATGTAGAATGTTACTTGAGGGCAAGCAACAAGATAAGTTTGGGGTTGTGATCAGTCACCATTTATGCTATGTATTTTACGATTCAACTGTGAATAAGTCAGGTAAACTGTGTGAATTTGAGTTTGTTTTAGTAGTATTTAGGTGTGTTTTGATTTTATCTAATGTGTCATGAATTATGAGTTTCCCGAGGATATTTTACGCTTGTGGTATGTTAGCAGGTCGAATGCACATTTGGAAGCTTAGAGGATCGAGCATTGGGTGTACAACCGAGTCGGTGCGAGAAAGCGGAAGAAAATGCAATATTTGGAAGACTTGCTGCCCATACACGTATTGCTATAGGTAATACGCGTAAGGCCCTTCCTGGTACGCGTATGGTACATGAATGGGCAGAGGGTTGAGAAAATTGAGGAAAAAGAGAGCTTCTGCCCATACGCGTATTGATCTTGTCAATACACGTATCATGTTGCGTGCTGGCTGGCTTCTGGGTCCATACGCGTAGGGAATGTGGTGCAGAACAGACCAATACGCGTATGAGGTACGTCAATACGCGTATTGAGGCCCAAAATGGCTGAAAGCCCAGAGTTGGACTATTTAGTCCTGGAACGCGATTTTGCAAGGGTTGGATGATTTTTGGGAGCAAAATACAAGATTTGAAGGCTGGAAACTCAGATTTTCGCAAGGGGTTCACATGTTCAAGAGTTTTCGGACGATTGAAGATTGATTCCTCGAGATAATTTGTAATGGCAACATTTTCATCTATTATTTTCTTTTTCTTTATGAGTAGCTAAACCCCCAATTGCTAGGGGGGTGACCCTGAATCTTCATGTAATGAATTCGATTTTATTAATGCAATAACTATTTTATTCAGTAATCGTTGATTTGTTCTTAGTTCTTTGCTTAATGCCTAAACCGTCGGAAAAACGGATTTTGAACCTTTACATGTAATTTTTGTTGGTCAGCGGTTATATGTTGATCTGACTAAGAACATTTGATAATAAATATTGCCTAGGACTAGGGATACTTTATCAAAACCAAAATTTCTTGATATATACAAACTTGATCATGAATGTAATTATCTATGGACATAGTAATTAGATTACATGATCAAAGATCTTTTCCCTAAGGACTTAGGATTAGATAATCTAAAGAACCGGTACTCAAACATTTTTGATTTTGTTATTGCATTTATAAATTGTAATCGTTGCATGAGGATTCATTCACCAAACCCTAGCAATTTACTCATATCTGATATTGTTCAACTATTTACTCATTTTATTTAAATTTTAGTTATAGAAATTTTCAACCACCAAGACTTTTTGTTTAATTAAAAGTATTTTTAAACTCTGTATCGTTAAGCAGTCCTTGAGATTCGATACTTGGGATTTTTCCCTTTATTACTACAATAGGCAAAATAGTACACTTGCTATTTGTCCAATCAAAAGGCCCAAAACTCTAAAGCCCAAAATATAGTAGCATGCCAAACCTAGAAATCCCTAAAAGAGGGACAAGACTCCAATTTTGGATTGAGGCATTTAATGGATGCACCAAGGTGGCATGGACTGACACATTTGCAACTGAATTCAGTCAAGACTTATCCAACAACTAGGGAACCACAGCTCTGAGCCCTAACCTCTAGCCGAGACTTGGATTCTCATTGATCAACATTGGCCAAACCTTTGCTGCAGTTGCCATTCACTATTGATCCCAAAACAAACTTGCTATACTATAAATAGAGCTCATTTGTGCTCAGTTTGAGTACACCAAAGCCATCAAATAGATGCTTTCCTCAAAATCACTTTCTCTAGGCAAAAATACATTCTTTAGCAAGGTAACTCTGAGTTTTTGAGTTAGAGAGCATTTCCATCACAGCTCATGATCCAAACACATGCAATATGTCATATCTAAGCTGTCCAAACTCTCACAAGTGACCTGTAATCCTTAAATCTCAAAGTCACCTCTTAAAACCTCAAAATAGGCTTTTTATGCATTTTTCAAGCCATGTCTTGATTCAGTCACTTTCCAAACCAGATAAAGCCTCAAACACACTCCAAATATCATCCTTGAACTTTCCTAAATGGCTCCCAACATCTGGAACACCATTTGAGAGAGTTGCTATTTTGGCCATTTTAACCCCTTTTGCAAGAAAGGGCCAGTTTTTGTTTTTGCAGGTTCCAGCTGATTCTAATCATCCTAAAAGCTTCTAAGGGATCATTTGAGAGTGTCCAAAGCATCAAACCATTTCTGGAACAAGTAACTTGGTAGATTGCACAAAAAACTCCAAAAGCTCAAAAAGAGGTAAGCATCATGACTTGAACTTTCCAAAATATGCATTGCTTTGAGGTCCATTGATCATGCATCTCTTACACATGTTATATGTGTTATGTTTGTACCAAATTATCATGTAATTCATGCTTGTACCAAGAGATGGCACAGAAAATACAAATCATGGCCTATTTCAAAACCACTATCGGGTTTTAAGATAGGAGCATGATCTGAAAAAAAATACCACCACCATTGGATTCCTTGTGAAATTCTGGGCCAGATGCATATAAATTTTGTCCCCAACCATGGAGAAATGAGAAAGTTATGGACCTTCCCGTTTCTTGCCAAAACATGCCTTGGCCAGGCCTTGAAAACAAGGCAAGCCATGTATATTTGTTGGTTGGTTTTAATCAACGGATGTATCACCACCCCAGTGGTAAGGCGCTCGCCCTATAACCTTGAGGTCGTGGGTTCAAACCCCACCCATGCCATTTTGTGTTTTCTCACATTTTGCTTTTTTTTCCAATATTTTCATGTTTTGTTAATTAATTGGAAAATTAATAATTCCCTCAATTTTAATTATTTTTTATTGGTTCTTTTTGCAAAAAAATCACAAAAATGTTGAAATATTTTATTCCACAAAAAAATTGGATTTATATTATTTATTTAATATAATTAGTATTTTTGTGAATAAATACCTTTTATTTGTTTTTAAACCTTTTAAAAATAAATATTCATTGTGGAAAATCAAAACCAAATAGGTTTTAGTTCATCTTGTGATTAAAACCTCATTTTTCAAACCTAAAACCAAAATCACAAGTTGTTTTATTCAAACTTATTTGGCATTTTTATCATTTTTATTAATTTTCTTTGAATAATTATATTAAAGAATGATGAAATTAGGGTTTTAATTGATTTTCACCCTAACAAACTTTTCCAAACACTCCTGGGCCTCTAATAGAGTGTAAGACCCAATCCCCCTTTTGAAACCAAAATAGTTGGGCCTCAGTCATCGTATAAGTCCCACTGTATTTTCAAAAAACCACGGCGTGATCGTCGCCTTTTCAAAAATAAAAAAACCTTGGCCCTCTCCTTGAGCTGTAAGCCCCACCCCTTGTACAAAAAACATTTTTTGGGCCCCTTGAGAGAGTGTAAGACCCATCCCCTTTGTATAGAAAACCTTTCTTGGGCCTCAGTCACTTGTATAAGTCCCTGTACAAAACGACAGTGCGATCACCGATAAAACCCTGGGCCTCTCCTTGAGCTATAATCCCCAACTTTCCTTTCAAAGCACTTTCTCCTTTGATTTTGTAATATACTGTTGTTTTCAATCTTTCTGTGTTGAACAAACTAACCCAACAACATGGAAGCTCTACAACCGAGTGTAGCGAGCGATTTTGGACGCGGTTCTTAAGCGCTGGTCGCTCTCTGCGGTTTGAGCTTTGACTACAGGTCGATTCATTTTTTATACTATTGTGAGCTGAATAAGGAAGGGAAATAGATGTCTCCAATTAACCCTGCTTTGCATACTGAGTTTAAACAGCGGTCTGTTAGGTTACGAATGCTATCAATGTGGGGGGGCCTTTGTACTGGTTATTTGTATTTTCGCCAATACGGTTTTCTTTCTTTCTAGGACTTTCTAGCGGGGAACAAGGGTTAGGATGTTAGGACTGGTGCTTTTGAATTACTGCTTTTGATTGATGAAGATATGGGATTTGGGTTTTTTGTTGATTACGCTCGCTAAGATCTTTTCTTTCGATCTTATGCCTACGTATTCCCGTTTACCGAAACAGGGAAATCAGAGCGTTCGTAGTTCCTCCTATTCTATGGGAGGAAATGGGTGTTTTGGTGTCTTGTTCAAAGCCCAAGACGTGAAGCGAAAGGGTAGTTTGTATCTTGTTCAAAGCCCAAGATGTGAAGCTGAAAAGTCTATTTGTGTCTTGTTCAAAGCCCAAGACGTGAAGCTGAAAGGCCTCGACTTTAGAGAGAATTTGTCATCTCTAAAGAAGGGTTTGTCTGTCACAACTATTGGGTGACTGGTTATAAAGGAGAATTACTTTAACCGGGATACGCGGATCCGGCAATGCCATAATTTCCTTTATAGGGGATTTTAACCTGAAGGAGAAGACTTTAACTCAGTGTAGAGCAATGATATCTTTCCTTAGGAATTTCTCATGCTAAAAGAGGGACAGTGGCATGGATGTAGATGATCCAGAGGCTTGCCGCTTACAGCGATTAAATGAAGGGGAAGGAGTTGTTGATGTTTGTATACTGTGAACGAGGCACAACTTTGATGCTAAAAGGTTGATTGGATCAACCAGTGGTTTTCTTATACAAAGCCTAAGAGGAGGCTATTGGCCCAACAAGAGGGAGTTTTTATGTGTCTCGTACGAAGCCCGAGAGAGTGGCTAAAAGGGTTGACTCGACAGGAGAATCTTTTATACTCAACAAGAGAGTGTTTTTGTATCTTGTACGAAGCCCGAGATGGAGGCTAAAAGTTTGACTCAACAAGAGAGTCTTTGTATCTCGTACGAAGCCCGAGATGGAGGCTAAAGGTTTGACTCAACAAGAGAGTCTTTTTATCTCGTACGAAGCCCGAGATAGAGGCGAAAGGGGTGATTGACTCAACGAGGGAGTCTATTATGTGTCTCGTACAAAGCCCGAGAGAGAGGCTAAACGTTGTTTGACTCCACTGGGGAGGATTTTGGTATCTCGTACGAAGCCCGAGATGGAGGCTAAACGTTTGCTTCGCTGGGAAGAATCATTGTACAAAGCCCAAGAGGAGGCTATGGTAACTGTTTCAGTTAAGTGACAGGTCCAGTATACTGATTTTAAAGAGAAAATCAGTTATTATATGAGCAACACTGTACTCAGGGATTTGATTTGAGGATCAGGGATATTTCCTTCTCTTTGAGCAAACGGGAAATCCAAAGGGTATTGAGACTGTCCGAGTCTACGGGTTTCCTTCCTATTTAACGAAGGGGTCACTTGAGAATGTCTTTGAGACTCAAGGAAGTTAGAATGTCCATGTCTAGAGTTTTATCTTTTGTACTATGCTTTGAGAAACAGTAGTAGCCTCTATGAAAGGACTGTTCTATGAGAATGGCTAGGTTCTGTTCCTATACCTCTAGGAGGTCGTTGGGACAATTTGTACGAAGCCCAAGAGGAGGCTGGAAACTTTTAAGAAGCCGACGGGTCCTTGTACTAAGCCCAAGAGGAGGCTATCATTCCTGGAGGAAGAGATCATTATACGAAGTCTAAGAGGAGGCTGTGAATACTTCTAAGAAGCCGTAGGGTCCTTGTACGAAGCCCAAGAGGAGGCGGGGTTGCTTTTAAGAAGCCTGTGGGTCCTTGTACGATGCCCAAGAGGAGGCCGATGCTTTTAAGAAGCCCGTGGGTCCCCAAACCCCGAGAAATTCAAGGCAAGCTATTCACAAGGAATAGGTCAAGTCAGGAAAGTTCAAGAATTTGGAAGAAACTCAAAGATGCCATTCACGGAGAAGACATTCATCTTGGGGAGTAGAGTTTCTTGACAATTCCTAATGAGGAAAGTCGAAGAGAAGACTGTATCTGGTGATCCTATTGGGGATCTAGTTGTCTATTTCTACGAATAAACGAAACGGCGTCACCTAGTTCTAGACGTAGTTGCCGGGGAAACTCTAAATATCTATACTATTATTACACAGTTGATATGAGTTTATGAAAGAAGACTTACAGCGAAACAGCCCCAGAATACAGTTATATATATATGAGTTTATGAAAGGAGACTTACAGTGAAACAGCCCCACGATACAGTTATATATATATGAAAGCGGTAAATGAAAGCGGGTAAACACTTACTCGGTTATAGAGCTTCCATGCTGTTTGGTTAGTTGTTCAACAAAGAAAGATTGAAAACAACAGTATATTCAAAATCAAAGGAGAAAGTGCTTTGAAAAAGAAAGATTTGGGGCTTACAGCTCAAGGAGAGGCCCATGGTTTTATCAGTGAGCGCACTATTGAATTTGTACAAAGGGACTTATACAAGTGACTGAGGCCCAAGAAAGGTTTTCTGTACAAAGGGATGGGTCTTACACTCTATCAAGAGGCCCAAGTGAGTTTTAAGAAAAGAAATGGGTCTTACTACTCGAGGGTAGGCCCAATGGTTAATTTTAAAAAGGGCGACGGTCGCGCCGAGTTTTTGTAAACACCGTGGGACTTATACAAGTGACTGAGGCCCAAAATTTGGGTATTTACAAAGGGATTGGGTGTTACACTCTATTAGAGGCCCAAAGAGTTTAAAGAAAAGAAATGGGGCTTACAACACGAGGGGAGGCCCATAGTCTTTATTTTCAAGATGAATATTCACTTTTAAAATGCTTAAAAACAATTAAAAATGAATTTATTCACAAAAATATCAACTATATTAAATAAATAATATAAATTTGATTTTTTTGTAGAATAAAATATTTTACTATTTTTGTGATTTTTCAGAAAAAGAACCAATAAAAAATAATCAAAATTGAAGGAGTTATTAATTTTCCAAATTATTAAAAAATAATAAGAAAATATAAAAAAGAGGGGTTGGGTCTTACACTCTATTAGAGGCCCAAAGTGTATTTTTGTACAAAATATGGGGCTTACAACTCAGGGAGAGGCCCAAAATATTTTTAGTTTGAAAATGGCGATCGGGCCGAGATTTTTCTTTTAACGCAGAAGGACTTATACAATAAGTGAGGCCCAAAATTGTTTTGGTTAAAAGGGGATTGGGTCTTACACTCTAATAGAGGCCCAAAAGTTTTGAATGGGTCTTATAGCTCGAGGAGATGCCCAAGGTTATTTCTTAAAAAGGCGACGCTCGCGCCGTTTGTTTTTGACGGTATCGGGGCTTATACAATGAATGAGGCCCGGCCCAAAAATGATTTGGTCAAAAAAAGGATTGGGTCTTACACTCTATTAGAGGCCCAAGTGTTTAAAAAAGATTTGTTAGGGTGAAAATCCAAGAAAACCCCAATTTCATTTTTTAGGCATTTTTCCAAGAAAAATTAAGTAAAAAATGATAAAAATATCAAATAAAATCATTAAATAATGATTAAAGTTTATGAAAAAAATATTTTATCAACATAAATATTTAAAATCATTTTCGTTTTTAAAAATCAAGAAAAAAAAAGAAGTCATTTTAAAAGCATTTAAAACAATTTAAAACACTATTTTTAAATATATTAAAAATAATACTTTTTTTTTATTTTTTTGGATTAAAATATTATGGGGTACGAATTGGAAAATGATGATTTTTTGCTATGTGAAAAAAATTGGTTGAGTTTTGAAAATAAAAAGTAAGAAAAAGAGAAAAGATATCAAAATATCATTTTCGACATTTTTTGGGGTAAAAACGAGTACCGAAACTTTAATTTTCAACACGTTTTTATCAAATTTCAAACACTCATAACTCTCTCAATTTTTATCGGAATCAAAATCCGGAAATACCTGCATGACCGATTTTTCGCAAGGAATCCGATGATATTACTCACGCGCACGGAAAATCGACGCACAAAACGCAGAAAAAACTGCTATCGTTTTGAAAATACCGTTCCGCGCCGAATTTTCAACACGCGTAACTCTCTCGATTTTTATCGGAATCAAAATTCGGAAGTACCTACCTGACCGATTTTTCGCAAGGAATCCGATGGTATTACTCACGCACGCGGAAAATCAACGTATAAAACGCAGAAATTAAAAAACAAAAACTGCTATCGATTAAAAACATCGTTCCGCGTTGAATTTCAAACACGCGTAACTCTCTCGATTTTTAACTGAATCAAGATCCGCAAAAATCTATCCTGACCGATTTTTCGCAAGGAATCCAATGGTGTTGCTCACGCACGCCGAAACTCAACGTACAAAACGCAGCGATAAAAAAACCAGAGCTGCTGCGTGTAAAAACATCGTTTCGCGTAAAATTTCAAACGCGCGTAACTCTCTCGATTTTTAACCGAATCAAGATCCGCAAGAGCCTATCTTGACCGATTTTTCGCAAGGAATCCAATGGTATTACTCACGCACACGGAAAATCGACGCACAAAACGCAGAAATTAAAAAACAAAAACTGCTATCGTTGTTTTCGACGCCGTTTCGCGTAAAATTTCCAATGCGCGTAACTCTCTCAATTTTCATCGGAATTGAAATCCGTAAAAACCTATCTTGACCGATTTTTTGCAAGGAATCCAATGGTATTATTCACGCACTTGGAAACTCACTGTACAAAGTAAAAAACAGAACCGCTATCGTTAATTCGACGTTGTTTCGCGTAAAATTTCCAACGCGCGTAACTCTCTCAATTTTTATCGGAATTGAAATCCGTAAAAACCTATCTTGACCGATTTTTCGCAAGGAATCCAATGGTGTTAATCATGGAAACTAAAACTTAATGTATAGAACACACCAATCACAAAAAATCAGAACTGTACATGTTTTAAAAAAACCAAAATTCCACAAAACAAACACGTCAAAATGCAAATAGTGGGAGGATCACAACATACACATTAAGGACTACATTTTTGTCTCAAGAATTGTTCAATATGATGCATGTATGCAGACAACAAAGGAAAGCATGATTCAAAGAATTCAAGTTGTGGATTTTACCTCTTTTTTGGAGATTTTGAGCAACCTTCCAAGTGCTTTGTTCCATAAATGATTTGATGCTTTGGACAACCTCAAATGACCTCTTAGAAGCTTTTAGGATGGTTGGAATCGGCTGGAAACCTCTGGAGCAAGTTTGTGCACTTTCTCGCGAAATGGTCAAAAACGGCCAAAATGCCAACTCTCTCAAATGGTGTTCCAGATGTGTGGCACCATTTGGGATAGTTCAAGGATGATATTTAGAGTGTGTTTGAGGTTTTATCTGGTTTGGAAAGTGACTGAATCAAGACATGGCTTGAAAAATGCAAAAAAGTGTCATTTTGAGGTTTTGAGAAGTGACTTTGTGATGTTGTGATTACAGGTCACTTTTGATGGTTTGTACAGCTTACATATGATATATATGAGGTGTGTGTGTGATTAGTTTGAGTGGAATTGCTCTCTAGTTCAAAAACTCAGAATTTCCTTACTAATGAAGGCATTTTGGAGTGAAAGAGAGAATTTGAGGAAAGCATCTGTTTGATGGCTTTGGTGTACTCAAACTGAGCAAAAATGAGCTCTATTTATAGTAGAGCAAGTTAGTTTTAGGATCCACAGTGATTGGCAACTGCAGCAGGTGTTTGTTCCATGTTGGCCAATGGAAATGCAAGTCTCCTCTAGCCATTGACTAGAGGTTAGGGCACAGGCTGCTGGTTCCCTTGGTCTTGGATAAGTCTTGACTAATTTCAGATGAGAATGGCTCAGTACATGCCACCTCTAAGCATCCATTAAATGCTCCAAACCAAAATTGGAGTTTTGTCCCTCTTTTAGGGATTTCTAGGCTTTGGCATTCTTTTCTTTGTTCCTTGGACTTGGGAGGTTCATGGATCAGATCATCCCACTTGGATTTGATCCTTAGATGTGTCCAAACTGATGACAAGGCTTGAAAATTCGTGTGGCACAAAAAATGTGCAAATCTGCCTTGTAAAATTCAGCTTCAGCAAGGCCTTTTGTAAGATCCATAACTCCTTGCTCGAGTATGCTACATGGACGTTCTAGGACTTTTCGGAAAGCTTAGATGACGTACTTCAACTTTGATGTTTAACATTAGACCTGGTTCAACTTGGATCATGGAGAAAAACAGCCTTGAAGTTGGGACATTGTGCTGAAAAATGTCAATTTTAACTTTTTAGCCATTTTGATCCAAGCATAACTCAAAATCCTTAATGAATTGGACTTAGGTCTAGTTGAAGTTTTTGTAGAGGGTAATGAGGGCTACAAATCAAGATTTGGATGGAGAAAAATGGCTTTGTGGTTTAGGAGTTATGATCCTCCAAAGATGGTACCCTTGCCACTTTTTTTCATAACTTAGAAAAATTTCTAAGTTTTTATGGTTACCCCTTTTACAAGTTATCCCACTTTCTTTGATTTTTCTTGATGAATGATGATTCCAATCACACATTAACATCATTTTAGGGTTAAAAAACCATTTTTATGAAAAACCTCAAAAAGTCAAAGTTTGACTTTTGTGCACAGTTGACTTTTTATCAGATGAATTCCAAACCGTGCGATTCTTCAGGAAATCATGTCCTTGACCTAAATCAAAATTGATGGAGTTGTTCCATGGGTGTTATAGGGTGTATTTAATCGTGTCCCACGACTTGGGAGCATGTCCTGGTCAAAAGTCAAAGCTACAGTTGACTTTTCCCGCGAAACCCCAACTGTGGTTCAGATGAAATTGAAACTTGTTGCTCAAGCTTCTTAGGTCAATCCATTGTTGCAAATGGATCAACGTGGTATTTTGGAGACCCTCAAATCATGTCTTGAGGTCTTGGCTCATGATTTGTCCCAAAAGTCAACTTAGGGGTGAATTAGGTCAAGAAACCCTAATTCCTGATTTTTGATGTATGCATCCCCTGAGGCTAAATTGACTTGATGATGGGGTTTATGATGTTTCATGGAGCATTTTAGGTTATACTTTGAAGCATCAGCTCATGCCCAGAGGAAAATTTCCATCTGGAGGCCCTAGTCGACCAAACCCTAATTTGGTGACACTGGCGATCCTGAGGCTTGATCCACCTAGAAGGGAGCAAACTTGTGCTTAATCCTTGTAGTGGGAGTCCTCTTGATCCATTGTGGATGTTTGAGAGGCTAGACAAGTTGAAGATCATGTCATTCCTTGATTGACCCTTTGTGTAAGAGCTCTGCGAGGGCTTGAAACCCTAAATCCTGTTTGTAGTGAATGCTCACCCACCTTTGGGGAGACTAATGAGGTACAAAGGTACATCCATATTGTGCTGATGATTTGCACAATGATGGGAAATCTTAGTGGTCAAAATTTGGGGTATGACAGATGCCCCTATTTAATCTTCTTGGACCCGAAGGTATGAATGACGAAGGTGTTCGGGCATTCGGGGTGCAAGAGGATTAAATATCGGAATACCCGAAATTTTGATGGTGGTTATGAATGGTAGGTTACGCATTCATCTTCTTTAGCTAAGCGAAGATGCTTAGAAAAGGTAAACTTCCCCTCGATCCTGGTCTTCAACCAAGGAGCTGGTCTCAGTTTTCTTTTGAAATAAACTTCCCCTCGATCCTGGTTTCCTACCAAGGAACTGGTCTTAGTTTCTTTTGTAAACTTCCCCTCGATCCTGGTTTCCTACCAAGGATCTGGTCTCGGTTTCTGATATAAACTTACCCTCGATCCTGTTTTCCTACCAAGGACCTGGTCTTAGTTGCTGAAATAAACTTCCCCTCGATCCTGGTTTACTACCAAGGATCTGGTCTCGGTTTCTGAATTAAACTTCCCCTCGATCCTGGTTTCCTACCAAGGAACTGGTCTAAGTTTCAGAAAAACTTCCCCTCGATCCTGGTTTTCTACCAAGGAACTGGTCTAAGTTTCAGAAATAAACTTCCCCTCGATCCTGGTTTCCTACCAAGGAACTGGTCTAAGTTTCGAAAAAACTTCCCCTCGATCCTGGTTTTCTACCAAGGAACTGGTCTTAGTTTCTTTTGTCAATAAACTTTCTTGACAAGGAACGCTATTAGTAGCAGTTTTCCTCAAACTTCTCGCCGAATTTTCCTGGGGAGATGCCATTTGAGTGGGAAAAGATTTGATGTCAGACTTGCTGGGGAACCCATTCGTCTGAATTGTTGAGGTACACAAACTTCTCTATTTTGGAGACGCCATTTGTCGATTCTACTAGGGAAAACGAGTCTCTTGAGAGACTGTTATCGTTTGGGGTCTTACATCATACTTTTCTCGGGATCTTTCCGGAGAAATGCCATATGATGGAATCCAATTTTGAGGTGCCGATGACCTTTTCATCAATGGTTTTTCGGAGAAAAACTGCCGTACCGCCGAATCTCTGATTAAGAGGCTTTCTCTTGGGATTTTCCTTAATCCAGGAAAGCAAGGATATCATCTTCAATGGTGAAGAGTGATATTTGTTGAAAGTTTTCTTGTTTCTCAGAGGTTCAAGTTATCAAAGTGGTCAAGGACCGTCCCTAATCCAGAGATAAACTGGAGGAGAGATTGCTTAGATGATTCACTTCCTAAAGAGGAAAGGTCTGACAACTCGATTGAGATGACTTTTACCACTAGGGGATAAGACCGACTAGAGTGATAGTGATGCAATATGAATGTGAATGCAAATCAATAATGCATGATGTATGTATGTATATGCGGACAAAACTGACGCAACATACAGACTAAGAGATGAACATGACTGGATACTCGGCCACCGCGGGGCGTGTAGAAATATCGCTGGTTCAAGATAGCAATTCTGCCTTGCTTAGGAGAAATGGTCCCTGTTGGGGGCGACGTTGGTCGGGCTTAGGAGATGAGAACTCGGCCGAGGATGTCAGACGAAACATGGTCTCTGACATTGTTGATCCTTCATTCAGGCGTACTGGTCTAGAAGGAGTACTTTGATTCTGCACTTTGAGGTTCGAACACCTTTGGAGACGCGATTGATGTTCTTTCGATGTTTAACAGTCAAAAGAAATTGCCATCTCTATTTTAAAAAAGCAGAAAAAGTTTTAATAAGTAAATTCATTTTTGTTTTATTTCAAGAATCGTTAATCATGTTAACAACGTCGTTCTGTAAAGCTAAAACAAATAAGAATTACAAACAAAAGCACAAGGGCCCAAATTTTATTGATAAGATGGAGATCAGCCAAACGCGTGATTCCAAAGAGTATTTACAAAGTTTGAAAATGGTAATTTACAGGGAAAAGGGCTACGTTGAAACATAACGACCACTATCCTTCTACCAACTTTGAATTCGGGACATCCTGAGCTTCTGTCGAAGATGACCTTGACTGGAGTTTTCCTCCGATGGATGTTGTAACTGCTGCTGAGGGACTTGCCTCTGTTGAACATAGTTACTTGCCATTATCCCTAATTTTTGCCTGGATTGTACTATGATGTTTCCAATCCATCGGGATGATTTTTTTTCATATCTCTAACTTTTGCCTGGACCGCCCTTTCGGGTTTTCAATCCACCGAGACGTTTTTTATTTTTTTTTATTTTTTTTATTTTTTAGTTTTGGCAAAGTATTTCTTGACTACATCAACATTCGTGGGGTAGGCAAATTCCTCTCCGTCCATGGTTGCAAGTCTCAAGGCGCCGCCTGAGAAAGCTTTCGTGACCACATAGGGGCCATCATAATTTGGGGTCCATTTGCCCCGAGAGTCAGTGAGAAAAGATTGTATCTTCTTGAGCACGAGGTCTCCTTTTCTGAAGATACGAGGTCAAACCTTTTTGTCGAACGCCCTTTTCATTCTTTGCTGATACAACTGACCGTGGCATAGTGCCGTGATTCGCTTCTCTTCCATCAGATTTAGTTTGTCGTGTCGACTTTGACACCATTCAGCTTCGGTGAGCTTAGCTTCCATCAGTACTCGGATTGATGGGATCTCTACTTCTATGGGGAGCACTGCTTCCATGCCATACACTAGAGAGAAAGGGGTAGCCCCAATTCCGTTTCCGTAATGATTGACAGCTCCGTCAAAGATAAGTCCCCACTGGGAACCTGGTTCTGGCCCTTCACTGGGTAGCGGTTCATCGCAATCTTTCATTTTTAGATACATGACATCTTCGTCTGGGAAGTCAAACCCGATTGATTCTTGATTGTCAATCGGTTGATGAGCCAAATGATCGGCTAAAATACTTCCTTTAACGGCTTTCTGAGCGTGGTACTCTATGTCATATTCTGATAACAGCATCTGCCAACGGGTAATTCTTCCCGTGAGAGCAGGTTTTTCGAAAACGTACTTGATTGGATCCATTTCAGAGACCAACCAAGTAGTATGACGAATCATGTATTGGCGAAGACGTTTGGCTGCCCAAGCCAAAGCGCAACAAGTTTTCTCAAGCATTGTGTACCGAGTCTCGCAGTCGGTGAATTTCTTGCTTAGATAGTAGATGGCAGACTCTTTCCTTTTAGTTTCGTCTTGTTGGCCAAGTACACATCCCATTGAGTCCTCTAGGACTGTGAGGTAAATGATCAGTGGTCTTCCTTCCACTGGAGGTGATAGAATCGGAGGATTCAACAGATATTCCTTGATACTGTCGAAGGCGGTTTGGCAATCTTCTGACCAAACGCAATCCTGGTTCTTTTTGAGTAACTTGAAGATCGGCGCGCATGTCGCGGTCATGAGGAATATGAATCTGGAGATGTAGTTCAAACGTCCCAGGAATCCTCTAACTTGTTTTTCAGTTTTCGGAGAAGGCATTTCTTGAATGGCCTTGACCTTGTCAGGATCAACTTCAATTCCTTTCTGGCTGACGATGAACCCTAGTAGTTTCCCTGAACGGACACCGAAGGTGCACTTGTTAGGATTCAAGCGGAGCTTGAATTTTCTTAGGCGTTCGAACAATTTTGACAGATGTTCAACGTGCTCACTCTCTGTTTTTGATTTTGCAATCATATCATCGACATACACTTCGATTTCCTTGTGTATCATGTCATGAAACAGAGTAGTCATGGCCCTTTGATAGGTTGCCCCGGCGTTCTTCAAACCGAACGGCATTATCTTGTAACAAAAGGTGCCCCATGGGGTGATGAATGAAGTTTTCTCCATGTCTTTAGGCGCCATTTTGATCTGGTTATAGCCCGAGAATCCATCCATGAAGGAGAAAATTTTGAACTTTGCTGTGCTGTCAAACAGGATGTCAATGTGTGGTAAAGGAAAGTCGTCCTTTGGACTTGCCTTGTTTAGATCTCTGTAATCAACACACATTCTGACCTTTCCATCCTTTTTGGGAACGGGTACGATGTTGGCTAACCATTGAGGATATTCAAATGTAGCAAGGAAACCCGCGTCAATCTGTTTCTGTACCTCCTCTTTGATTTTGATAGCCATGTCCGGGTGAGTCCGTCTCAACCTTTGCTTTACTGGCGGACATTCTGATCTCAACGGTAAGTGATGTTCCACGATGCTGGTATCCAACCCTGGCATATCCTGATAAGACCAAGCGAATACATCGGGGAATTCTTTGAGAAGCTTTATCAAACCCTCTCTGGTAGTTGAACTGAGCAGTGCCCCAATCCTGATTTCTTTTCTCTCTTGCTTTGAACCCAAGTTTACCGTTTCCAACGGCTCTTTGTGAGGTTCAATGGACCTTTCCTCTTGTATGAGTAATCGGGAGATCTCATCTGGAATTTCGTTGTCAACTTCTTCTTCAACCCCGAATATCGGGAACTCAAAGTTGGGAAAAGGCATCGGATCGTATGTTTCAACTGGGTTTAAAACAAGCAATCTGCATGACGTGATGATTCTTGTTTAGAAGAGATAGAGAAAATGCAAGTGTGTGCAGTGTATTTGTTTTACTGCTTGTTTTTATTTTTGAATTGTTTTTTAGGATTACCATTTTCTGAAAAAGCAAAAAGAGAAAACATCAATTAATGCGGAAATTACAGAACGACGTTATTTTATTAATGAACAAGTCGAATCTTGAAACTATATCCCTATAAAACAAAACTCTGTCGCTTTGGGCGAAGCGAAGAGGGAAATTTACAGAAAGCGAGCCCTATCAAAACATCCGTTTCACCTGGGCAGGGTGAAAGGTTAAAGATGGCAATTACTTTGACTGGTGAACGGCCTTCGAAACCTCGACAGCAACCCATTGGCGGCGAACTCCTCGGTGAATCACAAAGTCTGGCACCTTCCTTGATTTGTCTTCAGAAATAACGCTGATTTCTGGTGGAGCAGGATCATTGGAATCTGTCTCCCAGGCAGAATTGTCGTAGGAGGATTCCTCTGTTGCATTCTGCAGAGTATTGGTGCTCTCAGCTGTATCTCCCCATCCAGTTGGCTGGATATCTTCGAGCCTGATACGAGAGCTTTCGGGAGCGGTGTACTTGACCATATAGGCGTATTTTCCACTCGGTTGTCCCAAGGTGTCCCACACTTTTTTGGAACTGGAGGAGTCATCCCTCTCGATGACATTGACCTCAGGAAAAGCATAGTTGATGAATTCTAGTCCTGCAAACGTTGCGAATTCATCTTCATGTTGAGTAGTTTCTGAATGACCTGAGTGTTGATCCCATGACATGGTGGGGATACAGGTATTCTGTTCAATGACGCTCAGCTGAGTTTCATTGTTCGGCTGACTTTCTTGCCCCAAGTCTCCTGGGTAAGGCTGCCACATTGGCAGGCCATCCATCGGGCCATAGTAATTGTGATCAAAGTTGTCTTTCATCAGAGTGTCTTCCTCTAATGAATTTGGCGGAGCACGACATCCTTCCGGATCACAATCTCCGTAGATCATTTCGACATCTGATCTTGGTATAAATCTCGGACTTTCTGTAGGAAAGCAAAAAGGCATAGGCACCTCTTCCTGAGACATATAACCGTCCTCATTAAGATAGGACTTCCACTCTTCATCTGTGTCAGAGGAATCTTCCTCGTTGATAGCATGAACTGTCTGAGACACTGGGTGAAGGCAACCTCCACTGTGGAAGAAGTTTTGAAGGGGATGAAGACTTCCATCGTTGGCAGCTGTCTGGGTACAGGTTGCAGAAAAACCAAGACCCTTCTTTGTTTTATTGTCAATAGGGATGACAAGTTGTCCCCATCCTATCGTATCGGTGTTCTTGACCGCTTTGATAGCATCGTTGTATGAGGAAATCGAGGTTCCTCTTTCGAATTGATTGTCCTTGCTTACCGACAGTGCTTGGAACTGTGTTCCAATAACCTCCTCGGGTTCTATACCAGTAGATGATGACAAGTTGCTTACGAGCAAGGCCTGTTCTCCACAGACTGTGACTAGTTGATCGTTCTTGATGAACTTTAGCTTTTGGTGGAGGGTTGAAGTAACTGCTCCAGCCTGATGTATCCAAGGTCTTCCTAATAAACAACTGTATGTTGCCCGGATGTCCATGACCTGGAAAGTGACTTGGAAAGTGTGAGGACCAACAGTTATAGGAAGATCAACTTCGCCGATAACTATTTTTCTGGATCCGTCAAATGCTTTGACGACGACCTCGCTGACTCTCATCGGAGGGCCCTTGAATGATAATTGCATCAAGGTGGACTTCGGCATAACATTCAGGGCTGACCCTGTGTCTACCAGTACGCTGGCTAAAGCATCGTCCTGGCAGTTAACTGTAATGTTGAGCGCCATGTTATGACGGCGACCATCTTCGGGTAATTCCTCATCACTAAATCCCAAATTATTGCAGGAAGTGATATTAGAGACAATACTATCGAACTGTCTGATTGTTACATCCTGTTCCACAAAGGCTTGCTCCAAGACTTTCTGTAGAGCCTCCCTGTGGGCTTCTGAACTGAGTAACAGTGATAATACCGAGATCTTTGAAGGAGTCTGCAACAGTTGATCGACAATGTTGTATTCACTCCTTTGGATGAGCTTCAGCATCTCATCATCATTTTTCAAAAGGTCGGGATTACTGGATTGACCAATTGGTGGATCGGGAGCTTCTGTCTGAAGTTCCTTTTCTTTGTTAGGTTCCCCAACCCCTCGGTTGAAGATTCTACCACTTCGTGTTACACGACTGATGTCTGCAATATTCACAACGGAGGGTAATGGAATTTCCTTTCCATTCTCAATTATCGTTGCACCGTATTTGTAAGGGATTGCCTTAGTTGATTCATACGGTAGTGGTCCCGGTAGATAGATGACTATGGGGACTTTCTGATTTTTCTGACCATCGTAAGTAATCTCGATCCGTTCCTGGTTGGGAACTTTAGATTCATCAAATAGAGGGATGATGGAAAAAACATTCCTGGTCTGGTGACGACCAGATATGGTAACAACATCCTCAACTTGATCGGCAAGGTAATTCGGCGTCCAGTTGATGGGTCTAGAACCCGGATATGGACGAATTTCTCCACGGTCCACCTGACCCTGAAGAGTTGCTCTCATCAGGTAACACCCTTGGTTACTTTCCGAACAGATGCTACAACCGTCATAATTGTGTGGTGGCACCTGGCCACGCCCACTTTGAATACAATGTAACCTCACTAGGTTAGCTTCCACTGATCGGACATCCTGACTTTGATGACGAGTAGGATTCCTGTTACTGATACTAATTTGCTGAGTATCTTCGTCCATGTAGATTGGCATCCACCAATGATTTAACAAGTGCTGAAGTGCCTCCTGAACAGGGGTACAACCTCGATCGTTTTCGCAACCTGCTTTACAGTTTTGATAGTCATGTGATATTAAGAATCCGAGTCGGACCTGCTCAGCATGTAACTCTACCAGGTTGGTATTCATCAGGCGAATATCGAAGATCTGAACCATATTGATCTGATAAGGGTTCTTATCATGGTAGTCTTGGATCCATCCAAGATCCATCTGACGCTGGAGGGCCTCTTGTATGAAAGAGCATCCCTGTTTGTTTACCGAGCAAGTCAGACAGGAACTGTAATCGTGTCGCGGCAGATTATGATACTGACTTTGCCTTGAGTGCATCGCCACCAAGTTGACATTCATTGCACGGATATCGTGGTTCTGAATGACATTGGAATTCGTATAGACCATGTTAACTCCACGAACTCGGTGCTCTTGGATCCCTCTGAGATCCATCTGATCCTGTAGAGCTGATTGTACTACCGAACATCCCTGGTTGTCTTTAGAGAAGATATCACACTAGTGATAGTTATGAGGTGGCACATGGCCATATCCGCTCTGTCTACAATGCATCTTGACCAGATTGGTCTTTAACAAGAGTACATCATGAATTTGATAGACATTGTTAGTCTCTTTCTCAATCAGATTGACTGCAGCTTTCTCATGTTGAGGCAGCGGGTTCGTGAGAACGTTGGGATTCGTATCTTTGAAAGATAAGAGCCCGCTCCTAACAAGCTTTTGCACGTCAGACTTGAAATTGAGGCAAGTCTCTATGTTATGCCCTAATCCTCCTTGATGATAAGGGCATGTCTGATCCACCTTAAACCAAAAAGGCAGATTTTCCGGTACTGTAAGAGGAGACTTAGTCTGAATGTGTCCCTTAGCCAGTAGTAACGGAAATAATTCTGCGTACAACATGGGTATAGGATCAAACCCTGATGGTCGTGTTGTACGGTTGTTATTATATGGAGGACGAGCCTGCTGAAGAGGCTGTTGTGTCCTTTACTGATCAGGTTGGCTCTGCGCAACCTGAGGTTGATACGTAGGAATAGGAGCAGGGCTGGTAGCCGGAATCACAGCTGCTACTGGCTGATAACGTCGCCTTTGCTTTCCGAGAGAGATATTCCCAATATCTTGTTCTTTTTTCTTAGGGAGAGCACTACCGTATTTTTTAGTACCGCTCGTCGATCCAGTGTCTTTTACCAAACGTCCTTCTCGGACGGCTTCCTCAAGACGTACGCCCATGCCGACCATCTCGGTGAAATCACTGGGCGCACTGGCAACCATTCGGTCATAGTAAAATGAGCTTAAGGTCTTTAAGAAGATCTTTGTCATCTCTTTTTCCTCAAGAGGCGGACAAATTTGAGCGGCAATTTCACGCCACCTTTGAGCATACTCCTTAAAGGTTTCCTTGTCCTTTTGCGACATTGATCTGAGTTGATCTCTGTCGAGTGCCATGTCCAAATTATATTTGTATTGTTGGACGAAGGCAGTGCCAAGATCTCTGAAAGTGCTGATCGTGGCACGGTTTAAACCCATGTACCATTTTAATGCGGCACCGGTTAAACTATCCTGGAAGTAGTGAATCAGTAGGTCCTGATTCTCGGTCTGAGCTGACATCCGCCGAGCGTACATCACCAGATGGCTTTGAGGGCAAGAGTTACCCTTGTATTTTTCAAAGTCGGGCACTTGGAATTTGTGCGGGAGTTTCACATTGGGGACCAAGCAGAGGTCTGCGGCGTCCTTTCCAAATAGATCCTGACCACGAATGGCTTGCAGTTCCTTCTGCATTTCCAAGAACTGTTCATGGAATTCATCCATTCGGTCAAACATAGTTTCCTTCTTACCAGAAGGTGTCTATGGAATCTGTCCTTCCGGGACAGTGTGCACCACAGGGGGTGGCACCGTGACTACGACAGTGAGTTTGGGCGCCTCCCGAAGTTTGTAACCTTCAGGAGTCTTCAACATGCCCCTGGCATCTTCGCTTTCCCGAAGTTTGTAACCTTCAGTCCCAGCGGCTTCTGTTGCGATTCCCTGATCTTCAGTGATCGGCAGAACATATCCTCCCGGGATATAGTTGACAGGCATGCCCCAGGGACGATCTTTCGGCATCTGATACCTAGGATCATTCTTCTCCACTATGGGCATTGAGGTGATCTCTGAGATCACAGTTCTTTGTAGCTGAGCTTCTGCCATGGCTTGCATGTCGTTACGAAGCTTTCTCATATCCTCTCTTAGAGCGTCGATTTCTTCTTTCAACTCTCTGTTTTCTTCCTCAAGATCAATCATCTTTTTCTGACGATTAGCCCAGGTATTATACGAATGAGACAGTTTGACTCTAGAACCGAGACACAAACGTGAGATTCGTAGGTAAGAAGAATGCGTTACATGAGAATGATGAATGCAATGATTATATTAATTATTTTTTTTGTTTAATCAAAATAAACTTCGACAATTAGATTGCAAATATCAAACAGTGGGGAAACCCCTTTTTATTGAATTCCAAAGGATTACAGAAATGGAAATAAAGTAGATTACAAGATGCGGAAACAGAAACCTAAGCTAATGGGTCCAGAGTCCTCTCTGAGGAGAACTCGGGTGCTGATTCTGGTATCTTCCTTTTCTTTGACCAGGGCTCTTGGGCCGTTGTCGGGTTGTCATTCCTTTGACAAGTGAAAGGAGCGAGCAAATTCCTTTGGTTATCTTGATTCTCTACAGCATGCTGCTCCAAAATTTCAATCAGAGCATATTTCCCTTTCAGTAATTGCTGTATTTTGGTGCACTCTACGTCGAGGATGCGGTACTTGTTCTTCCAAGACCTTCTCTCCTTTTGAACTTTGTTGAGAGTAACCTGAAGCTTTTCAGTTTCCATCATGAAGTACATGACAGGTTCCCTCGGCGGAAGAATTCCGTAACGAGGATAAGGCATCTTTAGCTTGAGAGCTCTAGTTTGTACCCAATGGAGATAAGGCTCCACCGAGACACAGTCCGGTTTTCCCAGAGAATCCCGTCCTTTCTTATGAACATGTTTCCAAGCGTGCACTATTTCCATCTTTAGTGCTCTATCACTTTCTCCTTCCTTGAAGAAAAGACCTTCCAGATGAACACCCAGTGGGATGTGTCTCATCGGGTATCCAAATTGACGAAGAACCAATATCGGATGGTAGTTGATTCCTCCTTTAGTTCCTATGAGGGTTACGTTGGGGAAGTTTCCACAACGGTCAATGATTCTGATTCCCTCATAAATCCTATTACACTAATCTATATCAGAGTTGGTGAGGGACATGATCTTCTGCGACCAACGTAAGGCACTCTTACAATCCCAAAAAGCAGCAGACTTGGGCAGGTGTGAGATAAACCATTTATAAAGCAGAGGTACACAACATGTGATCTCCCCTCCGCTGTACAAATTTCCCAAGTGTACAGAATGATACGCATCTGCGAGCAAAGTCGGCACAGGGTTTCCAATGAGAAAAACCTTAATAGCGTTAATATCGACGAAGTTATTGATGTTGGGAAACAAAAATAACCCGTAGGTGAGCAAGACAAAGATGCTTTCAAAAGCAGTTATGTTTCCTATACTGGCAAAATACAGGGCCTTCTTTGTCAAGAACTGGGCTGGCAAACCTTGGATGCCACCCTTAGTAGTCATGTGAGTCCTGACCTCAGACTCGTCCAAATGAATTGCTCTTGCAATTGTCTGATTCTTTGGAATTTCTTCCAGTCCAGAAAATGGAGCTCGATCTGTAATGTGTAGATCGATCAGATGAGAATACTCCTCCAGCGTTGGTGCTAGCTGATAATCCGGGAATGTGAAACAGTGATAAACCGGATCGTAGAATTGAATGAGCGCATCCATGATTCCCTCAATCACATGGACTCTTAATAGTGGTAGCAAACCTCCGTACTTGGCTCTGAAAGCCTCTCGGTTAGTGATCATCCCTGCTAACCTTCTCAAATCCCCTAGTTTTAGAACCTTGAAGGTGTTCGTATGAGTTCTCCTTCTACCGAAATCCATTAGCGTAATCCTTTTCTCTGATATTTGCAATCACAGTCTTAGTTTAATTTGAAAAACAGAGAGACTAGAAGAGAAGTTTTTTGAATGTTTTAATGTTTTATTAAATGAATACATGAATGCAGCACACAAAAACATAGAAAAAACATGGGGTCAAAGGGTCGTTGTCATGAAGTCAAGGCTCTACCCATCCCCAAAGGTTTATACTAGGGTGATTTTTGTACCTGTACTCATTATCATCAGCTCCTCCCAGGAAAGCAAAACAACAAGCAGATCGCCAGCGAGTTGTAGAGCAATCTTAGAGTAAGTGCCATTCACCGAGAATAGATCACCAGCCTCAAATGAGGGTAGTATCGCGTAACAACTATTTCCGATAGTTTCCGCACTACGAAAGGGTTTGGCTCCTCAGCTTCTCAGACTTAACAACCGGCCCATTGGCTAGAAGAGTGAATGGGTTGCGTTGGTCAGCCTCCACTGAGGTTGATGGTCAACCCCGTCGCCATCACTTATCGTAAGTGTATACTCAATCTTTCCACATACGGCATCACCCGCATTCCCATTAGCAGAAAAATAAACACGTATAGCAATTAGGAAAAGTAATATATATATATTTGTCCTAAACATCCTAGACTTATAAAGCTAAGAATCCTAAGTTCCTGACAGAAAATGGGTTCCCCGGCGGAAGCCCCAATCTGTGGTTTCACACAAGAGATGAAAAGGAAAAAGGAAACAAAGATCGGCCCCACGGTGGGCGCCATTTTTCTGTAGCGAGCGATTTTGGACGCGGTTCTTAAGCGCTGGTCGCTCTCTACAGTTTGAGCTTTGACTACAGGTCGATTCATTTTTTATCCTATTGTGAGCTGAATAAGGAAGGAAAATAGATGTCTCCAATTAACCCTGCTTTGCATACTGAGTTTAAACAGCGGTCTGTTAGGTTATGAATGCTATCAATGTGGGGGGGGCCTTTGTACTGGTTATTTGTATTTTCGCCAATACGGTTTTCTTTCTTTCTAGGACTTTCTAGCGGGGAACAAGGGTTAGGATGTTAGGACTGATGCTTTTCAATTACTGTTGTTGATTGATGGAGATATGGGATTTGGGTTTTTTGTTGATTGCGCTCGCTAAGATCTTTTCTTTCGATATTATGCCTACGTATTCCCGTTTACCGAAACAGGGAAATCAGAGCGTTCGTAGTTCCTCCTATTCTATGGGAGGAAATGGGTGTTTTGGTGTCTTGTTCAAAGCCCAAGACGTGAAGCGAAAGGGTAGTTTGTATCTTGTTCAAAGCCCAAGATGTGAACCTGAAAAGTCTATTTGTGTCTTGTTCAAAGCCCAAGATGTGAAGCTGAAAGGCCTCGACTTTAGAGAGAATTTATCATCTCTAAAGAAGGGTTTGTCTGTCACAACTATTGGGTGACTGGTTATAAAGGAGAATTACTTTAATCGGGATACGCGGATCCGGCAATGCCATAATATCCTTTATAGGGGATTTTAACCTGAAGGAGAAGACTTTAACTCAGTGTAGAGCAATGCTATCTTTCCTTAGGAATTTCTCATGCTAAAAGAGGGACAGTGGCATGAATGTAGATGATCCAGAGGCTTGCCGCTTACAGCGATTAGATGAAGGGGAAGGAGTTGTTGATGTTTGTATACTGTGAACGAGGCACAGCTTTGATGCTAAAAGGTTGATTGGATCAACCAGTGGTTTTCTTATACAAAGCCTAAGAGGAGGCTATTGGCCCAACAAGAGGGAGTTTTTATGTGTCTCGTACGAAGCCCGAGAGAGAGGCTAAAAGGGTTGACTCGACAGGAGAATCTTTTATACTCAACAAGAGAGTGTTTTTGTATCTCGTACGAAGCTCGAGATGGAGGCTAAAAGTTTGACTCAACAAGAGAGTCTTTGTATCTTGTACGAAGCCTGAGATGGAGGCTAAAGGTTTGACTCAACAAGAGAGTCTTTTTATCTCGTACGAAGCCCGAGATGGAGACGGAAGGGGTGATTGACTCAACGAGGGAGTCTCTTATGTGTCTCGTACAAAGCCCGAGAGAGAGGCTAAACGTTGTTTGACTCCACTGGGGAGGATTTTGGTATCTCGTACGAAGCCCGAGATAGAGGCTAAACGTTTGCTTCGCTGGGAAGAATCATTGTATAAAGCCCAAGAGGAGGCTATGGTAACTGTTTCAGTTAAGTGACAGGTCCAGTATACTGATTTTAAAGAGAAAATCAGTTCTTATATGAGCAACACTGTACTCAGGGATTTGATTTGAGGATCAGGGATATTTCCATCTCTTTGAGGAAACGGGAAATCCAAAGGGTATTAAGAATGTCTTTGAGACTCAAGGAAGTTAGACTGTCTGTGTCTAGAGTTTTATCTTTTGTACTATGCTTTGAGAAACAGTAGTAGACTCTATGAAAGGACTGTTCCATGAGAATGACTAGGTTCTGTTCCTATACCTCTAGGAGGTCGTCGGGACAATTTGTACGAAGCCCAAGAGGAGACTGGAAACTTTTAAGAAGTCGACGGGTCCTTGTACTAAGCCCAAGAGGAGGCTATCATTCTCGGAGGAAGAGATCATTATACGAAGCCTAAGAGGAGGCTGTGAATACTTCTAAGAAGCCGTAGGGTCCTTGTACGAAGCCCAAGAGGAGGCGGGGTTGCTTTTAAGAAGCCTGTGGGTACTTGTACGATGCCCAAGAGGAGGCCGATGCTTTTAAGAAGCCCGTGGGTCCCCAAACCCCGAGAAATTCAAGGCAAGCTATTCACAAGGAATAGGTCAAGTCAGGAAAGTTCAAGAATTTGGAAGAAACTCAAAGATGCCATTCACGGAGAAGACATTCATCTTGGGGAGTAGAGTTTCTTGACAATTCCTAATGAGGACAACCGAAGAGAAGACTGTATCTGGTGATCCTATTGGGGATCTAGTTGTCTATTTCTACGAATAAACGAAACGGCCTCACCTAGTTCTAGACGTAGTTGCCGGGGAAACTCTAAATATCTATACTATTATTACACAGTTGATATGAGTTTATGAAAGAAGACTTACAGCGAAACAGCCCCACAATACAGTTATATATATATATGAGTTTATGAAAGGAGACTTACAGTGAAACAGCCCCACAATACAGTTATATATATATGAAAGCGGTAAATGAAAGCGGGTAAACACTTACTCGGTTATAGAGCTTCCATGCTGTTTGGTTAGTTGTTCAACAAAGAAAGATTGAAAACAACAGCATATTCAAAATCAAAGGAGAAAGTGCTTTGAAAAAGAAAGATTTGGGGCTTACAGCTCAAGGAGAGGCCCAGGGTTTTATCAGTGAGCGCACTATTGAATTTGTACAAAGGGACTTATACAAGTGACTGAGGCCCAAAAAAGGTTTTCTGTACAAAGGGATGGGTCTTACACTCTATCAAGAGGCCCAAGTGAGTTTTAAGAAAAGAAATGGGTCTTACTACTCGAGGGTAGGCCCAATGGTTAATTTTGAAAAGGGCGACGGTCGCGCCGAGTTTTTGTAAACACCGTGGGACTTATACAAGTGACTGAGGCCCAAAATTTGGGTATTTACAAAGGGATTTGGTGTTACACTCTATTAGAGGCCCAAAGAGTTTAAAGAAAAGAAATGGGGCTTACAACACGAGGGGAGACCCATAGTCTTTATTTTCAAGATGAATATTCACTTTTAAAATGCTTAAAAACAATTAAAAATGAATTTATTCACAAAAATATCAACTATATTAAATAAATAATATAAATTTATTTTTTTGTAGAATAAAATATTTTACTATTTTTGTGATTTTTCAGAAAAAGAACCAATAAAAAATAATCAAAATTGAAGGAGTTATTAATTTCCAAATTATTAAAAAATAATAAAAAAATATAAAAAAGAGGGGTTGGGTCTTACACTCTATTAGAGGCCCAAAGTGTATTTTTGTACAAAATATGGGGCTTACAACTCAGGGAGAGGCCCAAAATATTTTCAGTTTGAAAATGGCGATCGCGCCGAGATTTTTCTTTTAACGCAGAGGGACTTATACAATAAGTGAGACCCAAAATTGTTTTGGTTAAAAGGGGATTGGGTCTTACACTCTAATAGAGGCCCAAAAGTTTTGAATGGGTCTTATAGCTCGAGGAGAGGCCCAAGGTTATTTCTTAAAAAGGCGACGCTCGCGCCGTTTGTTTTTGACGGTATCGGGGCTTATACAATGAATGAGGCCCAAAAATGATTTGATCAAAAAAAGGATTGGGTCTTACACTCTATTAGAGGCCCAAGTGTTTAAAAAAGATTTGTTAGGGTGAAAATCCAAGAAAATCCCAATTTCATTTTTTAGGCATTTTTCCAAGAAAAATTAAGTAAAAAATGATAAAAATATCAAATAAAATCATTAAATAATGATTAAAGTTTATGAAAAAAATATTTTATCAACATAAATATTTAAAATCATTTTGGTTTTTAAAAATCAAGAAAAAAAAAAAGAAATCATTTTAAAAGCATTTAAAACAATTTAAAACACTATTTTTAAATATATTAAAAATAATACCTTTTTTTTTATTTTTTTGGATTAAAATATTAAGGGATACGAATTGAAAAATTATGATTTTTTGCTATGTGAAAATAATTGGTTGAGTTTTGAAAATAAAAAGTAAAAAAAAGAGAAAAGATATCAAAATATCATTTTCGACATTTTTTGGGGTAAAAACGTGTACCGAAACTTTAATTTTCAACACGTTTTTATCAAATTTCAAACACTCATAACTCTCTCAATTTTTATCGGAATCAAAATCCGGAAATACCTGCCTGACCGATTTTTCGCAAGGAATCCGATGATATTACTCACGCGCACGGAAAATCGACGCACAAAACGCAGAAAAAACTGCTATCGTTTTGAAAATACCGTTCCGCGCCGAATTTCCAACACGCGTAACTCTCTCGATTTTTATCGGAATCAAAATCCGGAAGTACCTACCTGACCGATTTTTCGCAAGGAATCCGATGGTATTACTCACGCACGTGGAAAATCGACGTATAAAACGCAGAAATTAAAAAACAAAAACTGCTATCGATTAAAAACATCGTTCCGCGTTGAATTTCAAACACGCGTAACTCTCTCGATTTTTAACCGAATCAAGATCCTCAAAAGCCTATCCTGACCGATTTTTCGCAAGGAATCCAATGGTATCTCTCACGCACGCCGAAACTCAACGTACAAAACGCAGCGATAAAAAAACCAGAGCTGCTGCGTGTAAAAACATCGTTTCGCGTAAAATTTCCAACGCGCGTAACTCTCTCGATTTTTAACGGAATCAAGATCCGCAAGAGCCTATCCTGACTGATTTTTCGCAAGGAATCGAATGGTATTACTCACGCACACGGAAAATCGACACACAAAACGCAGAAATTAAAAAACAAAAACTGCTATCGTTGTTTTCGACGCCGTTTCGCGTAAAATTTCCAACGCGCGTAACTCTCTCAATTTTCATCGGAATTGAAATCCGTAAAAACCTATCTTGATCGATTTTTCGCAAGGAATCCAATGGTATTATTCACGCATTCGGAAACTCACTGTACAAAGCGAAAAAACAGAACCGCTATCGTTAATTCAACGCCGTTTCGCGTAAAATTTCCAACGCGCGTAACTCTCTCAATTTTCATCGGAATTGAAATCCGTAAAAATCTATCTTGACCAATTTTTCGTAAGGAATCCAATGGTGTTACTCATGCAAACTAAAACTTAATGTATAGAACACACCAATCACAAAAAATCAGAACTGTACATGTTTTAAAATAACCAAAATTCCACAAAACAAACATGTCAAAATGCAAATAGTGGGAGGATCACAACATACACATTAAGGATTACATTTTTGCCTCAAGAATTGTTCAATATGATGCATGTATGTGGACAACAAAGGAAAGCATGATTCAAAGAATTCAAGTTGTGGATTTTACCTCTTTTTTGGAGATTTTGGGCAACCTTCCCAGTGCTTTGTTCCAGAAATGATTTGATGCTTTGGACAATCTCAAATGACCTCTTAGAAGCTTTTAGGATGGTTGAAATCGGCTGGAAACCTCTGGAGCAAGTTTGTGCACTTTCTCACGAAATGGTCAAAAACGGCCAAAATGCCAACTCTCTCAAATGGTGTTCCAGATATGTGGCACCATTTGGGATAGTTCAAGGATGATATTTAGAGTGTGTTCGAGGTTTTATCTGGTTTGGAAAGTGACTGAATCAAGACATGGCTTGAAAAATGCAAAAAAGTGTCATTTTGAGGTTTTGAGAGGTGACTTTGTGATGTTGTGATTACAGGTCACTTTTGATGGTTTGTACAGCTTACATATGATATATATGAGGTGTGTGTATGATTAGTTTGAGTGGAATTGCTCTCTAGCTCAAAAACTCAGAATTTCCTTACTAATGAAGGCATTTTGGAGTGAAAGAGAGAATTTGAGGAAAGCATCTGTTTGATGGCTTTGGTGTACTCAAACTGAGCACAAATGAGCTCTATTTATAGTAGAGCAAGTTTGTTTTGGGATCCACAATGAATGGCAACTGCAGCAGGTGTTTGTTCCATGTTGGCCAATGGAAATGCAAGTCTCCTCTAGCCATTGACTAGAGGTCAGGGCACAGGCTGCTGGTTCCCTTGGTCTTGGATAATTCTTGACTAATTTCATATGAGAATGACTCAGTACATGCCACCTCTAAGCATCCATTAAATGCTCCAAACCAAAATTGGAGTTTTGTCCCTCTTTTAGGGATTTCTAGGCTTTGGCATGCTTTTCTTTGTTCCTTGGACTTGGGAGGTTCATGGATCAGATCATCCCACTTGGATTTGATCCTTAGATGTGTTCAAACAGATGACAAGGCTTGAAAATTCGTGTGGCACAAAAAATGTGCAAATCTGCCTTGTAAAATTCAGCTTCAGCAAGGCCTTTTGTAAGATCCATAACTCCTTGCTCGAGTATGCTACATGGACGTTCTAGGACTTTTCGGAAAGCTTAGATGACGTACTTCAACTTTGATGTTTAACATTAGACCTGGTTCAACTTGGATCATGGAGAAAAACAGCCTTGAAGTTGGGACATTGTGCTGAAAAATGTCAATTTTAACTTTTTAGCCATTTTGATCCAAGCATAACTCAAAATCGTTATTGAATTGGACTTAGGTCTAGTTGAAGTTTTTGTAGAGGGCTACAAATCAAGCTTTGGATGGAGAAAAATGGCTTTGTGGTTTAGGAGTTATGATCCTCCAAAGTTGGTACCCTTGCCATTTTAGGGTTAAAAAACCATTTTTATGAAAAACCTCAAAAAGTCAAAGTTTGACTTTTGTGCACAGTTGACTTTTTATCAGATGAATTCCAAACCGTGCGATTCTTCAGGAAATCATGTCCTTGACCTAAATCAAAATTGATGGACATTTTCCATGGGTGTTATAGGGTGTATTTAATCGTGTCCCACGACTTGGGAGCATGTCCTGGTCAAAAGTCAAAGCTACAGTTGACTTTTCCCGCGAAACCCCAACTGTGGTTCAGATGAAATTGAAACTTGTTGCTCAAGCTTCTTAGGTCAATCCATTGTTGCAAATGGATCAACGTGGTATTTTGGAGACCCTCAAATCATGTCTTGAGGTCTTGGCTCATGATTTGTCCCAAAAGTCAACTTAGGGGTGAATTAGGTCAAGAAACCCTAATTCCTGATTTTTGATGTATGCATCCCCTGAGGCTAAATTGACTTGATGATGGGGTTTATGATGTTTCATGGAGCATTTTAGGTTATACTTTGAAGCATCGGCTCATGCCCAGAGGAAAATTTCCATCTGGAGGCCCTAGTCGACCAAACCCTAATTTGGTGACACTGGCGATCCTGAGGCTTGATCCACCTAGAAGGGAGCAAACTTGTGCTTAATCCTTGTAGTGGGAGTCCTCTTGATCCATTGTGGATGTTTGAGAGGCTAGACAAGTTGAAGATCATGTCATTCCTTGATTGACCCTTTGTCTAAGAGCTCTGCGAGGGCTTGAAACCCTAAATCCTATTTGTAGTGAATGCTCACCCACCTTTGGGGAGACTAATGAGGTACAAAGGTACATCCATATTGTGCTGATGATTTGCACAATGATGGGAAATCTTAGTGGTCAAAATTTGGGGTATGACACCGAGTAAGTGTTTACCCGCTTTCATTTACCGCTTTCATATGTATATAACTGTATTGTGGGGCTGGTTCATTGTAAGTCTTCTTTCATAAACTCATATCGATTGTGTAATATTAGTATAGATATTTAGAGTTTCCCCGGCAACTACGTCTAAAACTAGACAAAACCTCGTCTCCTTACATCAATTTTAGATAACTAGATCTAAGAAATTTTCTCCTTGAACAGTTCATATACAAAAGGCCATTGTTCCAAGTGAAACCCCTTCTGGAACTGTTCATCAGCCTCCTCTTGGACTTAGTGCAAGGACCCGCAGGCTTCCTAAAAGCATCCCCGCCTCCTCTTGGGCGTTGTATAAGGATCCGTCGGCTTCTTAGAAGTTTTCACAACCTCCTCTTAGGCTTCGTATAATGATTCTTCCTCCGGGAAGAAAGCCTCCTCTTGGGCTTCGTACAAATTATCCCTCGGCTTCTTTAAAGTTTCTAGCCTCCTCTTGGGCTTCGTATAAATTGTCCCGATGACCTCTTAAAGGTATAGGAACAGAAATTAGTCATCTTAATAGAACAGTCTTTCAAAGAGTCTAGATCTTTCTACCGCAAACGTACTGTCTCTTAGTTTCTCATAAGCATAGTACAAAAGATAAAACCCGTAGACTTGGACAGTCTGAATACCCTTTGGGTTTCCCGTTTTCTTAAAGAACAAGAAATAACCCTGATCCGCTGATCAAATCCATGAGTACAACATTACCCATATAAGAATTGATTTTCTCTTTATCCAACATACTGGACCTGTCACCCAACTGACACAGTCACCAGCACACTGGGCTCCTCTTGGGCTTTGTACAATGATTCTCCCCAACGGAGCTAACCTTTTCACACTCTCTTGTTAAGTATAAAAGACTCTCTTGTTGAGTCAAGCAACCCTTTTAGCCTCCATCACGGGCTTCGTACGAGATACAAAAACATTATCTTGTTGAGTTTAAAAGACTCTCTTGTTGAGTCACCAAACTTTTAGCCTCCATCACGGGCTTCGTACGAGATACAAAAACATTCTCTTGTTGAGTATAAAAGACTCTCTTGTTGAGTCACCAAACTTTTAGCCTCCATATCGGGCTTCGTACGAGATACAAAAACACTCTCTTGTTGAGCATAAAAGACTCTCTTGTTGAGTCACCAAACTTTTAGCCTCCATCCCGGGCTTTGTACGAGATACAAAAACACTATCTTGTTGAGTATAAAAGACTCTCTTGTTGAGTCACCAAACTTTTACCCTCCATTTTGGGCTTCGTACGAGATACAAAAACACTCTCTTGTTGAGTATAAAAGACTCTCTTGTGGAGTCACCGAAATTTTAGCCTCCATCCCGGGCTTCGTATGAGATACAAAACACTATCTTGTTGAGTATAAAAGACTCTCTTGTTGAGTCACCCATCTTTTCGCCTCCATCTCGGGCTTCGTACAAGGTACAAAAACACTTTCTTGTTGAGTATAAAAGACTCTCTTGTTGAGTCAAACAACTTTTAGCCTCCGTCTCGGGCTTCATACGAGACACCAAAACACTCACTCGTTGAGTATAAAAGACTCTCTTTTTGAGTCAAACCGCTTTAGCTTCCGTCTTAGGCTTCGTACAAAACACACAAAAAGACTCTCTTTTTGAGTCAAACCCTTTTAGCCTCAATCTTGGGCTTTGTACAAGACAGAAAGAACATTTTCCCCGAAAAAGTCAACCTTTTAGCCTCCTCTTAGGCTTTGTATAAGGAAGCCCCGATTGAGACAATCAACCTTTTAGCATCAAATCATGCTTTGGTCACAACATACAAACATCAACAACTCCTCCTTAGAGATGACAAATTCTCTCTAAACTCAAAATCCTTTAGCTTCATATCTTGGGCTTTGAACAAGATACAAATAGACCCTCCAGCTTCACATCTTGGGCTTTGAACAAGATACAAACAACATTTAGCTTCACGTCTTGGGATTTGAACAAGACACCAAAACACCCATTTCCTCCCATAGAATAGGAGGAACTACGATCGCTCTAATTTCCCTAATCCTGAGAATACGTAGGCATAAGATTGCAAAAGAATCTTAGCGAGCACACTAATAAAAAAACCCAAAGTCCATTACCTCCGTCCAATCTGGCGCAGTATCCTAACAAAATTCCCCATAAACAGTCCCGGTATTTCGTTCTTAATAAAATAACCAAAGAGAGGCCCCACATCCACAAAGCATCTGTAACCTAACAGATCGCTGTTCAAACTCAGTATGCAAGCAGGGTTAGTTGGAGATATCTATTTCCCTTCCTTCATCAGCTTCAATAGGATAAAAAATGAATCGACCTGTAGTTACCCCCCCAAGAGCGACAGTGCTTAAGAACCACGTCCAAAATCGCTCGCTACAGAAAAATGGAGCCCACCGTGGGGCACATCATTTCATCTCTTGGGTAGAAACCAAAGAATGGGGACTTCACTGGGGATAAGACTTTTTGTTGACCTCACTAGGATCTTTGGTCAAAACCTTTAAATTGGGAAGGAACCACGGAATGGCGACTCCGCCGGGGAGCCATTTTCTGGTAGGATCATAGGATCCATAGCTCTTAAAAGTCTAGAACATTAGGACAAATATATATACTGCTTTTCCTAATTGATATCTGTGTTTATTTTTCTGCTAATGGGAATGCGTGTGCTGCCGCATGTGGAAAGACAGAGTATACACCTAGAAAAACCTCTTTCAGTAGTGCGGAAGCTATCGGAAATAGTTGTTACGCAATACTACCCTCTTCTGAGATTCTTCGAATTACATCACCTAGCACGGTTCCGGCCCGCTGATGTGATCTCGACAAGAATTAATGATTTTGAGAGACAGGTACAAAAATCACTAGTATAAACCTTTGGGATGGGTAGAGCCTTGACTTCATGACACCGACCCTTTGACCCCATGTTTTTTCTATGTTTTTGTGTGCTGCATTCATGCATTCATTTTAAATACATTAAACAAAGAAAATCTTCTCTTCTAGTCTCTCTTTTTCAAATTAAACTAAGACAATGATTGCAAATGTCAGAGAAAAAAAGAATGCGCTCATGGATTTCGGTAGACGGAGAACTCACAAGTATACCTTCAAGGTTCCAAAACTAGACGATTTGAGAGGATTAGCAAGGATGATCACTAACCCTGACGCTTTCAGAGCCAAGTACGGAGGTCTGCTACCTCTGTAAAGGGTCCATGTAATTGAGGGAATCCTGGAGGCACTAATTCAGTTTTACGATCTGGTCTATCACTGTTTCACATTCCCGGATTACCAACTAGCACCAACATTGGAGAAGTATTCTCATCCGATTGATCTACCCATTACTGACCAAGCTCCCTTTTCTGGACTGGAAGAAATTTCAAAGGATCAGACCATCGCAAGAGCAATCTATTTGGATGAGTCAGAAGTCAGGACACACATGACCACTAAAGGTGGCATCCAAGGCTTTCCAGCCCAGTTCTTGACAAAGAAGGCTCTATACTTTGCCAGTATAGGGAAAGTGACTGCTTTAGAAAGCATCTTTGTTTTACTCGCCTACGGGTTATTTCTGTTTCCCAACATTGATAACTTCGTCGATATCAACGCCATTAAGGTTTTTCTCATTGGAAACGCCGTACCAACCTTGCCCGCAGATGCGTATCATTCTGTACACTTAGGGAATTTGTACAGAGGAGGGGTTATCACGTGCTGTGTACCCCTGCTATATAAATGGTTTATTTCCCATTCGCCTAAGTCTTCCGCTTTTTGGGATCATAAGAGTGCCTTACGTTGGTCGCAGAAAATCATGTCTCTTACCAACTCTGACATAGATTGGTGCAATAGAATTTATGACGGGATCAGGATCATTAACCATTGTGGAAACTTCCCCAACGTACCCCTTATAGGAACTAAAGGAGGAATCAATTACCATCCAGTATTGGTTCGTCGTCAATTTGGATACCCGATGAGGCATGTCCCACGTAATGCTCATCTGGAAGGTCTTTTCTTCAAGGAAGAAGAAAATGACAGAGCACTAAAGATGGAAATAGTGCACGCTTGGAAACATGTTCATAAGAAAGGACGAGAGTCTCTAGGAAAACCAGATTGTGTCTCGGTGGAGCCTTATCTCCACTGGGTACAAACTAGGGCTCTCAAGCTAAAGATGCCTTATCCTCGTCATAGAGTTCTTCCACCAAGGGAATCTGTCATGTACTTCATGACTGAAACGGAAAAACTTCAGGTTACTCTCAACAAAGTTCAACAGGAGAGGAGGTCTTGGAAGAACAAGTACCACATTCTCAATGTGAAGTGTACCATAATACAACAACTACTGAAAGATAAGGATGCTCTAATTAAGATTTTAGAGCAACATGCTGTAGAAAATCAGGATGACCAAAGGAATTTGCTCGCTCCTTTCACTTGGAAAAGGAATGACAACTCGACAACGGCCCAAGAGCCCCAGTCAAAGAAAAGGAAAGTACCAGAATCAGCACCCGAGTTCTCTTCAGAGAGGACTCCGGACCCATTAGCTTAGGTTTCTGTTTCCGCACCTTGTAATTTACTGTATTTCCATTTCCGCAATCTTTGAATTCAATAAAATGGGGTTTCCCCACTGTTTGATATTTGCAATCTAATTGTCAAAGCTTATTTTGATTAAACCAAAAAACAATTAATATAATCATTGTATTCATCATTCTCACATAATGTATTCTTCTTACCTACGAATCTCACGTTTGTGTCTCGGTTCTAGAGTCAAACTGTCTCATTCGTACAATACTCGGGCAAGTCGTCAGAAAAAGATGGATGATCTCGAGGAAGAGAACATAGAGTTGAAAGAAGAGATCGACGCTCTGAGAGAGGATATGAGAAAGCTTCGTAACGACATGCAAGCCATGGCAGAAGCTCAGCTACAAAGAACTGTGATCTCAGAGATCACCTCAACACCCATAGTGGAGAAGTATGATCCTAGGTATTAAATGTCGAAAGATCGTCCTTGGGGCATGCCACCCAACGATATCCCAGAAGGATATATTCCGCCGATCACTAGAGATCCGAAAACTTCAGCAGGAGCCGCTGGGCCTGAAGGTTACAAACTTTGGGAAAGCGAGGATGCCATAGGCATAATGAGGACTCCTGGAGGTTACAAACTTCAGGAAACGCCAAGATTCGCTGTCGTAGTAACGGTACCACCACCTGTGGTGCACACTGTCCCGGAAGGACAGATTCCACAGATACCTTCTAGTAGAAGGGAAAGTATGTTCGACAAAATGGATGAATTCTAGGAGCAGTTCCTGCAAATGCATAAGGAATTGCAAGCTATTCACGGTCAGGATTTATTTGGAAAGGACGCCGCAGACCTTTGTTTGGTCCCCGATGTGAAGGTCCCGCACAAATTCCAAGTGCTCGATTTTGAAAAGTACAAGGGTAACTCTTGCCCTCAAAGCCATTTGGTGATGTACGCTCGGCGGATGTCAGCTCAGACGAAGAACCAAGAGCTGCTAATCCACTACTTCCAAGATAGTTTAACCGGTGCCGCACTTAAATGGTACATGGGATTAAATCGCACTGAGATCAGCACTTTCAGAGATCTTGGCGCTGCCTTCGTTCAACAATATAAATACAATTTAGACATGGCACTAGACAGAGATCAACTCAGATCTATATTGCAAAAGGACAATGAGACTTTTAAAGAGTACGCTCAGAGATGGCGTGGAATTGCCGCTCAGATTTCTCCACCTCTGGAGGAAAAAGAGATGAAAAAGATTTTCTTAAAAACCTTGAGCTCATTTTACTACGACAGAATGGTTGCCAGTGCGCCCAGCGACTTCACCGAAATGGTTGGTATGGGAGTGCGTCTCGAGGAAGCCGTTCGAGAAGGACGTCTAGTCAAAGATACTGGGTCGATAAGCAGTACTAAAAAATACGGCAGTGCTCTCCCTGAGAAGAAAGAGCAAGATATTGGGAATATCTCTCTCGGAAAGCAAAGGCGACGGTACCAACCAGTAGCAGCTGTAACTCCTGCTATCAACCTTGCGCCTGTTCCTACGTATCAACCTCTGGTTGCTCAAAGCCAATTGCATTCTCAGCAATTTCAGCAAAGGACACAACAGCCTCTTCAGCAGGCTCGTCCTCAATACAACAACAACTATACAACGCGGCCACCAGGATTTGATCCTATACACGTATCGTATGCATAACTATTTCCGTTACTACTGGTCAAAGGGCACGTCCAGACCAAGGTTCCTCTTACAGTATCGGAAAATCCGCCTTTTTCTGTTTAAGATGGATCAGACTTGCCCTTACCATCAAGAAGGACCAGGGCATAACATAGAAAATTGTCTCAGTTTCAAATCCGATGTGTAAAAGCTTGTTAGAAGCGGGGTCTTATCTTTCAAAGATACGAATCCAAATGTTTTCACAAACCCACTGCCTCAACACGAGAAAGCTACAGTCAATTTGATAGAAGGGGAATCTAACAACGTCTATCAAATTCATGATGTACTCTTACTAAGGGCCTACTTGGTCAAGATGCATTGTAGAAAGAGCGGATACGGCCATGTGCCACCTCATAATTATCACCAGTGTGATATCTGCTCTAAAAGAAATCTGGGATGTTCTGTGGTGCAAGCAACTCTACAAGAATAGATGGATCTCGGATGGATCCACTGCTTTCATTCAAAACCACGACATCCGTGCGATGAATGTTAACTTGGTGGTAATGCACTCAAGGCAAAGCCAGTATCATAATCTGCCGTGACATGATTACAATTCCTGTCTGACGTGCTCAGTAAACAAACAGGGATGCTCTTTTGTACAAAAGGCCCTCCAGCGTTAGATTGATCTTGGATGGATCCAAGACTACCATGATAGGAATCATTATCAAATCAACATGATTCAAATCTTCGATATTCGCTTGATGAATACCAGCCTGGTGGAGTTACATGCTAAACAGGTCTGGCTCGGGTTCCTGGTATCACATGATTATCAGAACTGTAAAGCAGGTTGTGAAAAAGATCAAGGCTGTGCCCTTGTCCAGGAAACACTTCAGCACTTGTTGAACCATTGGTGGCTTCCAATCTATATGGATGAAGACACCCAGTAAATTAGTATCACTAACGAGAATCCAACAGGATATCAAAGTCAGGATGTTCGGTCGATGGAAACAGACCTCGTAAGGTTACACTGTATTCAAAGCGGACGTGGCCAGGTGCCACTACACAACTATGAGCGGTGTGGAGTTTGCTCAGTGGATAATCAAGGATGCTACTCCATGCGAGCAGCCCTTCAAAGTCAGTTGGACTACAAAGAGATTCAGTCGTGGTCAAGTTCTGGATCAGTCACCTATTTTGCCGATCAAATCGAGGACGTTGTCGTAATTTCTGATCATAAGAGGACTAGGGATGTTTGTGCCATCATCCCTCAACTTGACGAATTGAGAGTTCCAAACCAGGAACGGATCGAGATTACTTACGATGGTCAGAAAAATCAGAAGGTTCCCATAGTCATCTATCTACCGGGACCACTACCGTATGAATCAACTAAGGTTGTCCCTTACAAATACGGTGCAACAACAATTGAGAATGGAAAGGAAATTCCATTACCCTCCGTCGTGAATATTGCAGACATCAGTCGAGTAACGCGGAGCGGTCGAATCTTCAACAGGGGAGTTGGAGAACCCAGCATAGAAAAGGAACCTCAGACAGAAGTTCCTAATCAACCAGTCGGTCAATCAAGTGATCCCAACCTTTCAAAGAATGATGATGAGATGCTGAAGCTCATCCAAAGGAGTGAATACAACATTATTGACCCACTGTTGTAAACTCCTTCAAAAATCTCTGTGCTATCTCTTTTACTCAGTTCCGAAGCGCACAGGGAAGCTCTACAGAAAGTCTTGGAGCAAACCTTTGTGGAACAGGATGTAACAATCAAACAGTTCGATAGCATTGTCTCTAACATCACTTCCTGCAATAACGTGGGATTTAGTGATGAGGAATTACCCAAAGAGGGTCGCCGTCATAACATGGCGCTCAACATTACAGTCAACTGCTAGGATGATGCTTTAGCCAGTGTACTGGTAGACACAGGGTCAGCCCTGAATGTTATGCCAAAGTCCACCTTCATGCAATTATTGTTCAAAGGACCTCCGATGAGAACCAGCGAGGTCGTCGTCAAAGCATTTGACGGATCTAGAAAAACGGTTATCGGCGAAGTCGACCTTACCATAACTATCGGTCCTCACACTTTCCAAGTCACTTTCCAGGTCATGGACATCCGGGCAACTTACAGTTATTTATTAGGAAAACCTTGGATACATCAGGCTGGGGCAGTCACTTCAACCCTCCACCAAAAGCTAAAGTTCGTCCAGAATGACCAACTCATCACAGTCTATGGAGAACAGGCCTTGCTCGTAAGCAACTTATCGTCATCCACTTGTGTAGAACCGGAGGGGGTAATCGAAACCTAGTTCCAAGCGCTTTCGCTACACAATGACAATCAATACGAAGGGGGAACTTCGATTTCCTCGTACAAAGATGTTATCAATGCGGTCGAGAGTACCAATACAACAGGATGGGGTAGCTTGTTATCCCTACTGACAATAAGAAATAGAAAGGTCTTGGCTTTTCTTCAACCTGTACTTAGACGACTACGAACGATGGAAGTTTTCATCCTATTCAGGACTTCTTCCACATTGGAGGTTTCCTTCACCCAGTGTCCCAAGAAGTGCATACCATCAACGAAGGTGATTCCTCCGATACGGAGGAAGAATGGAAGTCATATCTCAACAAGGACGGTTATATGTCTCAGGATGAAATGCATACTCCCTTTTGCTTTCCTGCACAGAGCTCGAGATTTATACCCCGGTCAGACGTCAAAATGATATACGGATATTATGATCCGGAAGGATGTCGTGCTCCGCCAAATTCATTAGAGGAGGATGCTCTGATGAAACACAACTTTGACCACGACTACTATGGCCTGATGGATGGCCTGCCAATGTGGCAGCCTTACCCAGGAGACTTGGGGCAAGAGAATCATCCAAACGATGCATAACAACTCAGCATCATTGAAAAGAACACCTGCGTCCCCACCATGTCATGGGATCAACACCCAGGTTATCCTGAAAATACCCAGCACGACGATGAATTCGCAGTGTTTGCAGGACTAGAGTTCATCAACTATGCTTTTCCCGAGGTTAACGTCATCGAGAGGGATGACTCCTCCAGTTCCAAAGAAGTGTGGGACACCTTGGGACAACCGAGTGGAAAATACGACTTTAAGGTCAAATACACCATTCTTGAAAGCTCCCGTATCAGGCTCGAAGACATCCAGCCAACTGGATGGAGAGATACAACTGAGAGTACAAATACTACGCAAAATACAACTGAGGAATCCTCCTGCGACAACTCTGCCTGGGAGACAGGTTCCAATGATCCAGCTCCGTCAGAAATCAGCGTCATTTCTGGGAACAAGCAAAGAAGGAAGGTACCAGACTCTGTGATTCACCGAGGAGTTCGCCGACAATGGGTTGCTCGCAATGTTCCGAAGATTGTTCATAAGTCAAAGTAATGGCCATCTTTGTTTTAACCTTTCACCCTGCCCAGGTGGAACAGATGTTTTGATAGGGCTCACTTTCTGTAATTATCCCTCTTCGCTTCGCCCGAAGCGACTGAGTTTTGTTTTATAGGGCTGTAGTTTCAAGAATCGACCAAATCATAAATAAAATAACGTCGTTATGTAATTTCCGCATTAATTGTTGTTTTCTCTTTTCGCTTTTTCAGAAAATGGTAATCCTAATAAACAAAAATAAATAAAAACAAGCAGTAAAACAAAATACACTGCACACACTCTTGCATTCTCTCTATCTCTTCTAAACACAAATCATCACGTCATGCAGATTGCTTATTTTAAACCCCGTTGAAACATACGATCCAATGCCTTCTCTCAACTTTGAATTCCCGGTATTTGAGGCTAAAGAAGAAAATGACGATGAAATTCCAGAAGAGATCTCCTGATTATTCAGACAAGAGGAAAGGTCCATTAAACCTCACAAAGAGCCATTGGAGACGGTCAACTTGGGTTCAGAGGAAGAGAGAAAAGAAATCAAGATTGGGGCACTGCTCAGTCCGACTGTCAAAGAAAGTTTGATAAAGCTTCTCTAAGAGTTTCCTGATGTATTCGCTTGGTCCTATCAGGATATGCCAGGGTTGGATACCCGCATCGTGGAACATCATCTACTGTTAAGATCAGAATGTCCGCCGGTAAAATAAAGGTTGAGACAGACTCATCTAGACCTGGCTGTCAAAATCAAAGAGGAAGTACAGAAACAGATCAACGCGGGTTTCCACGCCACATCAGAGTATCCTCAATGGTTAGCCAACATCGTACCAGTTCCGAAAAAGGATGGAAAGGTCAGAATGTGTGTAGACTACAGGGATCTAAACAAGGCTAGTCCAAAAGACGACTTTCCTTTACTACACATTGACATGCTGGTTGACAGTACAACAAAATTCAAAGTTTTCTCCTTCATGGATGGATTCTCAGGCTATAATCAAATCAAAATGGCACCGAAGGACATGGAGAAAACCTCCTTCATCACCCCATGGGGTACTTTTTGTTACATGGTAATGCCGTTCGGTTTGAAGAACTCCGGGGCAACCTATCAACGGGCCATGACTACTCTGTTTCATGACATGATACACAAGGAAATCGAAGTGTATGTCGATGACATGATTGCCAAATCTAAGACAGAAGAGGAGCATGTGACCCACCTGTCAAAACTATTCGAGCGTCTGAGAAAGTACAAACTCCACTTGAATCCCGACAAATGCACCTTTGGTGTTCGTTTAGGGAAACATTTAGGATTCATCGTCAGCCAGAAAGGAATTGAGGTTGATCCTGACAAGGTCAAGGCCATTCAAGAAATGCCTTCTCCAAAAACTGAAAAACAAGTAAGGGGATTCCTGGGACGTTTGAACTACATCTCCAGATTCATATTCCTCATGACCGCGACATGTGCACCAATTTTCAAATTACTCAAAAAAGATCAGGACTGTGTTTGGACAGAAGATTGCCAAACCGCCTTCGACTGTATCAAGGAATACTTATCGAACCCACCAATTCTATCACCTCCAGTGGAAGGAAAACCACTGATCATCTATTTAATAGTCTTGGAAGACTCCATGGGTTGCGTGCTTGGGCAACAAGACGAAACCAGAAGGAAAGAGTCTGCCATCTACTATTTGAGCAAGAAATTCACCGACTGTGAAACTCGGTTACTATGCTCGAGAAAACTTGCTGCGCTTTGGTTAATCTCCGCAATGGATCCAATCAAGTATGTCTTTGAAAAACCTGCTCTCACGGGAAGGATTTCCCGTTGGCAGATGTTGTTATCAGAATATGACATAGAGTACCACGCTCAGAAAGCCGTTAAAGGAAGTGTTTTAGCCAATCATTTGGCTCCTCAACCGATTGACGATCAGGAATCCGTCGGATTTGACTTCCTAGATGAAGATGTCATGTATCTAAAAATGAAAGACTGCAGTGAACCGCTACCCAATGAAGGGCCAGAACCAGGTTCCCAGTGGGGACTAATCTTTGACGGAGCTGTCAATCATTACGGAAATGGAATTGGGGAAATCATCATAACACCTCAGGGTACCCACATTCCTTTCATAGCTCGACTAACGTTCAAGTGTACGAACAACGAGGCCGAATACGAAGCTTGTATCATGGGTCTCGAAGAAGCGATCGATTTGAGGATCAAGAACTTGGACGTATACGGCGACTCAGCCCTGGTTATTAATCAGATCAAAGGAGATTGGAACACATACCAATCAGGACTGATTCCTTTCAAAGATTACGCGAGAAGGTTGTTACCCGTCTTTGATAGAATCGAGTTACATCATATTCCTCGTGAGGAGAATCACATTGCTGATGCCTTAGTCACTCTCTCCTCTATTATTAGTGTAGGTCAATGGAATAACTTACCTAAGATCGACATAATGCGCCTTGAACGGTCCGCTTACATCTTCACGATCGAAGCAGTCATAAACGACAAACCTTGGTATGACGATATCAAATGCTTCCTTCAGAAACAAGAATACCCACCTGGGGCATCTAGAAAGGACAGAAAAACCCTCAGAAGACTGGCTGGAAACTTCTTCCTTGTAATACCCCAAAATTTGCTCTCCCTCTTTGTCATCATAGCATGGCATTATCATTTATCATATCATATCCATCTCATTAGCATTGCATTGCATTTAACATAGAAAAATGAAGCATGGCATCCTTCTTACCATCAGGGCATGTGATCAGGTGGAAGGTGGACAATCAAGGGATCATTCAAAGCACAAAAAGGTCAGTCAAGTTGCCTCAAGGCAAGCCAAGAGGTCTTTCATGTCTCATACCATCTCAATTGATCATCCACAACCTCAAGGATGAGAGATACAATGGGAGATTGAAGCATTACATCTTTCACTATGCAAGAGGTTCAAAAACTGAAGGAAAACCCTCAAAAGAGATAGCTCATTGATCCAAAATCATCCTCAAATGGCATATATCATCATCCTTTAAGAAGGTACACAACATACTCTGAGGAATTTGAAATTGAAGACTGCACATTTTTCTCCTAGGAGGTGGGCACCAAAACTAGGGTTTCCCATTAAATCAGGGAATCTTTGATTTTTTGGACAAAACTTGATGTCATGGTATTCTACATGTCCTTAAGTGTATGTGTATGGAAAATTGCCTCTCAATTGGTTTTGGAAGTGTTTCAATTGGAAGAAAGATCAGAAATCAGGAAAATTGGGGCCAAGTCAAATAATCAGAGGAAAAAGTCAACTCTTGACTTTTTGAGCCCAAAATCATGAAATTCATGTTACATATGTCCAATGTACAAAATTTGGTCAAGAAACTCCAAAGGAATCATGAAAAAATCAAGAGGTGGAAAGTTGCCATTTTTGGAAGAGGAAGGGTTACTAAAAATAGCAGGTTTTGGCTATTTTGCATCAGAGTTTGAGCCAAGGCCATTTAAAATTGAAGCACCAAATGAAAATTCCACTCGGCCACAACAAAAGATCTTGTTTTAAGCTTCAAATCCATGTGTGGAACATATCCATTGGATAAAAATTGAGTGAGATATGATTGATCAAAGTTTGAGCAAAGTAGGTTCAAAACTAGGTCATGACCAAGATTTTCAGGGCACGCGCGCAGTCATTTTAACAAACAGTTGGTGGGCCAAATGTACACCTATTTTTCTCATGGTTAGAAGCTTCATTTTCAAAACTTGTCAACATCAAAAATGTTCCCTGTAATGTCTTCTTCAAGTTTCATGTTGGACAAAATTCCATTTGATCAAGTTATGAGGGAGAAATATTGGTCTCAAGTTAGGGTGGTTATGTTGAAATTTCGTGCCATGCCAGCCTTGCCAATCGACCACCTGGTGCGCCCATCAGCCAATCTTGTGTGCTTAAGTTTATAGTCATTTTGGAGCATGTTTGAGGCATCATTTCAATTCCTTTTTCACACCAAACTTGTAGCACTATGTGCCCTCTTTCCAATGACTCCAAAAACACACCAAATCACACACAATGCCAAGAGAAAATCACCATTAAACATCCATGTTTGCATTATTTCCAAACTGTCTTAAAAAACCAGAAAAAATGAATGTTGTTGTTGTTGTCTCAGCTTGCTCGTGCATTGCTCACCCTCCAACTCTTTCTTCATTTAACCAAACACTCATCACATGTCCATGCACATGAGCACGTGCCATGCACGAAAATAGAAAAAAGCAACTTGCTGAACAAGTTTGGTGAGACAGCCGTGCAATGTCAGTTCATTTTCACTTCCACCATAACACCATGGACCTCCACCACTATAGCACACCCACAGCTGACTCGCCCTAACTAACTTGGCTCAGTTAGTTAGAGACAGCTCAGTTAACTCAACTTGGACTCAGTTGACTCACTCACTTAACCACCTCTGGTTCATTTCTAACTCACACTATAAAACCAAATTTCACTCACATTTCTCAGACAACACTCATTTCTCACATTCACTTCAGAATTCTCCTCTCACTCTCTCTGATTTTGCTCATCTTCTTCTCCACGATTTCAACTCCATTGTGCTTCCATTGATCATTGCTTGGTGTGGTTGAATCAAGAGCAACAAGAACAACTCCATTTCTGCAAGTTCAGCATCATTGCAAGCTTCAATATCCTTCATCTATTTACGAATCCATAGCATTTATTTTGCTAAGTTTGAAGATCTAGAAGCTCAGCATATCAAGCTTTTCTCTGGTTTTTCTCAACATCTCCAATTGCTCCACATTTTCAGGTTTCATCATTCAACTTTGCTTCAGTTGATTTTCATTAATTTTAGCTTGTTTTTGTTAATTTAAGCTTGATAGAAGCTCTGCTTACTCCGGCTAGTTGATAGGCCTTGTAGAGGCTTAGATCCAAAAGTTAGGGCTTGGTTTGATCCTCTCTGTTCTTTGTGTGCATGCTTGTTGTGTGAAAAATAATTGCGTATCATTGATCTCCATTATCTCAGCTTCATTTTGGTATGCGTATTGTGTGTTTTGGTGAACATGTGAGTTTGCAGGTGGTGGTTGTTGGCCGGAGAAGGTGACCGGAGGTCATCTCCGGCCGGTGATATTTATTCTAGGGTTTTGTTTGCAGTTTTAATCGTTGCCGTTGATGTGTTCCCATCGTGTGGTGAAAAACGTGACAGCGCATTAAAATAGGCGTGCATGTCACGTGTTTTTATTTCTGATTTCATTTAATCATTGTGTGGTGCAGTGCATGGTATGTAGTGTGTGTCTTCACGCGCGTGTGTTGGATTCAATTACTTTGACTTTGGTGTTGACTTGACTTGATCCAAGGGTGATAATTGCTTGACTTTTGTTTGACTGAGTGTGCATGATTGCTAGTGTGGATTGCGCAGATGTGGACTGGACTAAATTGCTATTTGCACCGTGTGTTTCAAAGCCCAAACCATTTTGAACTGATAATTTGCTATGCATGCACCCCCTCTCTTATTTTCATTTCCTTTTATTTTCTCCATTTTATACATGCTTCCTTTTTAATTTTTTTAAAATTACTAAACTACATCATAAAATTCTGGAAAAATTCATAAACATTTTCAAGACATTTACAAAATTTTTGATATTTTTATTTCATGATTTTATGACATTTTTTCCCCTGTTTCATGTTTTTCTTTGAATTTCCATTTGTATGCATTCCAAATGTGGTACATGAACTTGTGGAATTTTGTTCTTGCTCATTACAAAGTCTTTTGACTTGATTCTTTTTGCACTGATTCACTAATACATTGAAGCATGTTAGTTTATTTTTTTTTTTTGATTTTTTAGATCACTTTATGACATGTTTTTATGCTTGTCTTTGCACCACTTTGTTTGATGTTTCAACTTGACCTAATTGCTTTGTTTGAAGTCATTTTTGATTTGAATTTTGACATGCTATTTTGATATATGACTTGCTTCTGACTTAGGCATTCCAATACCATGCTTGCATAATTTTCATAGGTCCATTTGATTTTTGTTTGATGCATTACATTTGAAGCATAATCCATGGCATGTCATTACAACTTTAGTGCATGTTTACATGAATTCTTTTGTGCATATTTGTATGAGCATTTGCATATGTTATGAGCCATTCATATGATATTATAGGTCTTTGGTACACATTATAGGTCATCTTTACATGTTCATTTCAATTTGAACTTTGTGCATCATTAACATGTATTGTTTGCACTTTCTTTTTGAACTTTCATTTCAATTCTTCTTATATTACTTCTTGAATGTCTTGATGTTGATTCATAAATACTTTTGAGATGTTTATAAACCATTTTCCATTTAGTTTCAATTCTGGTTGTTGATTTACATGTTCCATTTATGCATGTCCTTTTCCTTTCTTTTCATCTTTCATCTATCCTTTCTTATGATAACATGTTTGAATGCTATGGATGATGATTGTTGCTTGTTCATTTGAACTTGTATGATGATATTCACTTGTTGTCCATATGATGCACATTCTGGTTGTGATCTTAAGATTTGATTCTTCATCTTTTTCTTTTGGACTTTAATGTGTATTAAGTACTTTTTGCTTCTTATACATGTTTCCATGTTTACTAACCATGTAGGGGCTTTGGTAAGTTTCAATTGAGTGTGGATAAGGAATCCACATTCAACTTCTATCCTTTCTCTTTTACAATTCCATTTTATGTTTTGTTAAGCACTTATGTGCTTTCTGTTAATAACTCATTACTTTCCCTTTTTGAATTACAATTCATCTTCTACTTTAGAAGTGAATTGTTTAATTCTTTCTTTCTTTAGACTTTAGGTTGAAGCCTCACAAACCTTTAGGATCACTCCCTTTAATCTTCAATTAGGATTGAGTCTTAGTCCACATAGGTTTTACCTTTTCTCCTCTCTTGAGTCTCTCTTCTCATCTCTTAAAGGAAACTCAAAACATCTAATAAAGGTAGGCATTTATTGCATTTAGGCCTTTCATATAAAGAAAAGGTTATAAGGGGTCTTCTCTTATAATCTTAGAATGTATAGCATATAGCCCATCTTGGGTCAATGTGTTAAACATTTGATCTTGTATGAGGGACTTAAATGCAATACTTGTTGAAGGTACAAATAAAAAACACTTCTTCATTTCTTAATTAACAAAAACACTTAATAAACACAAGTATGCTAGTGTGTTTGAACCTTGACAATTGGAACTAAGTGTGGGGGTCTTCTTCACCCTTAGTGTGCTTTCTTACCCATTCCATCTTGGAATGTGAGAATGTACACATTCCAATGACTAAGATCCGGATACACTGTCATATGCAAACAAATCCAAAACACTTCCTTCTAAAAGACAAAAAATAAACAATAACGTCTTTCCTTCGGGAATTCTTTTCGCACCTCATTCACTCTTAGCGTACGAACGCGCTTCTACTCGTTCTCTTGCAAGATGGTAACGCACTCGGACCAGCGAGCCTGCAACACCTGAGCCAGAACGTAAGCCGTTCTCTAAAAAACACAAACAACTTTCCCTAGTGAGGGGAACTACGTCGCTCTGATTCTCATGTTCCCGATGAGATACGTAGGCAGTGGGGTAGGGCCCATGCGAGCACTTCTTTTATTTTCCCTACATTTGTTTCTCTCTCTTTTCCAGTTCTCCAAATAGAAGTTCTCTTTTTCAGTGTCTTTTTCCTACACCCTTTGATCGAGACAAGCAAGCGTGGATCCCATCGGGTACGATGGACGCGAGGGGGTGCTAATACCTTCCTCTCGCGTAACCGACTCCCGAACCCATTTCTTTCGGTCGTGAGACCATGCTCTATCCTTTCTCTCAGGTTTACGCTGTGTTTCCTTTCCCTCTCTGGGGATAAATACACATTGCTGGCGACTCTGTTTCGGTGCCACTTTTGCGTTTGTACCTGGATGAAAATCCTGGGAGCGACATTCCTGAGCGGTGATACACTCCATAAGAGAAACTTCGACATGGTCCTGCTTCGATGTGTAGACAGACCAGAAGCAAACATGCTGATGAAGGAAATTCACGAAGGATCCTTTGGCACTCATGCCAATGGACACACAATGGCGAGGAAAATTCTGAGAGCAGGGTACTATTGGTTGACAATGGAATTCGACTGCTACAAGTACATGAGGAGGTGTCACAAGTGTCAGATATACTCCAACAAAATCCATGTACCACCAACGCATCTCAAAGTTCTCTCTTCCCCATGGCCTTTTTCCATATGGCGAATCGACATGATTGGCATGATTGAGCCCAAGGCTTCGAACAGACATCGGTCCATTCTAGTAGCCATTGATTACTTCACCAAGTGGGTCGAAGCAGCGTCATACGCCAATGTAACCGACAAGTGGTGGTCCGATTAATCAAAAACAATCTCATATGCCGTTATGGTGTTCCAAGCCAGATCATTACGGATAATGGATCTAAACTGAAGAACAAGATGATAAAGGAGTTGTGTGCTGAGTTCAAGATCGAACACCATAACTCATCTCCCTACCGACCCAAGATGAACGGAGCGGTAGAAGCGGCTAACAAGAACATCAAGAAGATTGTTCAGAAGATGGTTGTAACTTACAAAGATTGGCATGAGATGCTACCCTTTCCTCTTCACGGTTATCGCACATCTGTCCGCACTTCAACAAGGGCAACCCTTTCTCTCTAGTATATGGCATGGAGGCAGTCCTTCCCATAGAAGTAGAGATACCATCAATCCGGGTATTGATTGAAGCTAAGTTAACAGAGGCTGAATGGTGTCAAAGTCGACATGACGAACTCAATCTAATCGAAGAAAAGTGAATCACGACACTTTGCCATGGTCAATTGTATCAACAAAGAATGAAGAAGGCGTTTGACAAAAGTGTCCGACCTCGCGTCTTCAAAAAAAGAGACCTTGTGCTAAAAAAGATACAATAATTCCTCACTGATTCTCGGGGCAAGTGGACCCCGAACTATGATGGCCCCTACGTGGTCAAGAAGGCTTTCTCAAGCGGCGCCTTGAGACTCGCAACCATGGACGGAGAGGAATTTTCCTACCCCACGAATGTTGATGTAGTCAAGAAATGCTTCGCCTAAATAAAAAATTTTAAAAAAAAAACGTCTCGGTGGATTGAAAACCTGAAAGTGCGGTCCAGGCAAAAATTAGAGACATGATAAAAAATAATCCCGTTGGATTGGAAACCTCAAAGTACAATCCAGGCAAAAATTAGGGATAATGGCAAGTAACTATGTTCGACAAAGGGGCAAGTCCCTCGGCAGCAGTTACATCATCCGTCAGGAAAACTCCGATCAAGGTCATCTTCGACAGAAGCTCAGGATGCCCAGAATTCAAAGTTGGTAGAAGGATAGTGGTTGTTATGTTTCAATGTAGCCCTTTTCCTGTAAATTTTCATTTTCTAACTTTGTATATATTCTTTGGAATCACGCGTTTGGCTAATTTCCATCCTTTCAATAAAATTTGAGCCCTTGTTCTTTTGTTTGCAATTCTTACGTGTTTTACCTTTACAGAACGACATTTTAACAAGAGTAACGATTCTTGAAATAAAACAAAAATGATTTTATTTGTTAAACTTTTTCTGCTTTTAAAATGAAGATGGCAATTTCTTTTGAATGTTGAACATCAGAAGAACATCGGCCGCTTCTCCAGAAGTAATCGAGCTTCAAAGTGCAGAATCAAAGTACCCCTTCTAAACCAGTACGCCTGAACAAAGGATCAACTGTGTCAGAGACCTTGTTTCATCTGACACACCCCGGTAAAGTTCTTACCTCCTAAGCTCGACCAACATATCTCCCCGCAGGGACTATCTCACCTAAGCAAGGCAGAATTGCTATCTTGAACTGAGGATACCTTTTCATTTCCCTCTGTGGCCGAGTATCCAGTCGTGCTCATTAAGTCTGTATGTAGTGTCAGTTTTGTCAGCATATACATACATACATCATGCATTATTATTTTACATGCATATTCATATCACTATCACTTCGGTCAGTCTCGTCCCCCCAGTGGTAAAGTCTTCTTGTCAATCGAGTTGTCAGTTCTTCCCTCGTCAAGAAGTGACACATCTGAGCAATTTCTCTTCCAGTTTATTTCTGGATTGCAACCGGTTCCTTGACCACTTTGATAACTTGAATCTATAAAAAGGCAAGAAATTCCTTCAAAAACGTCACTCTTCGCCATTGAAGATGATATCCTCGCTTTCCCAGATTAAGGAAAATCCCCAGAGAAAGCTTCGCAACTAAAGACTCTCAGCAGCACATTGGTTCTTCTCTCCAGGACGTTAATGTTAATGAAGTCATCGGCACCTCAAAATTAGGGTACATCATTTGGCATTTCTCTGAGAAGATCTTGAGAAAAGTATGATGTAATATCCCTAAACAGAAGCAGTCTCTCAAGAGACTTGTTTTCCCCAAGTAGAGTCAACAAATTGCGTCTCCAACAGAGAAGTTTGTGTACTTCTACAATTCAGACCTGGGTTCCCCAGCAAGTCTGACATCCAATCTTTTCCCATCAAATGGCATTTCCCCAGGAGAACCGCTACAAATAGCATCCCTTGTCAATAAAGTTTATTGACAAAAGAAACTGAGACCAGTTCCTTGGCTGAAGACCAGGATCGAGGGGAAGTTTGTATCAGAAACTAAGACCAGTTCCTTGGTAGGAAACCAGGATCGAAGGGAAGTTTAAATCAGAAACTAAGACCAGTTCCTTGGTAGGAAACCAAGAACGAGGGGAAGTTTACAAAAGAAACCAAAACCAGTTCCTTGGTAGGAAACCAGGATCGAGGGGAAGTTTAAATCAGAAACTAAGACCAGTTCCTTGGTAGAAAACCAGGATCGAGGGGAAGTTTTACCTTTTCTAAGCATCATTGCTTAGCTAAAGAAGATGAATGCGTAAGCTACCATTCATGACCACCATCAAAATTTCGGGTATTCTGATATTTAATCATCTAGCATCCCGAATGCCCGAATACCTTCGCCATTCACACCTTCGAGTCCAAGAAGATTAAATAGGGGCATCTTTCATACCCCAAATTTTTACCACTAAGATTCCCCATCATTGTGCAAATCCTCATCACAATATGGATGGACCATCATACCTCATTAGTCTCCCCAAAGATGGGTGAGCATCCACTACAATAAAATTTAGGGTTTCAAGCCCTCTCTGAGCTCTTAGACAAAGGATCAATCAAGGAATGACATGATCTTCAACTTGTGTAAACCTCTCAAATATCTATAATGGATCAAGAGGACTCCCACTTTAAGAATCAGTCACAAGGCTGCAACGGTCCAAGTGGATAAAGCCTCAAGATCGCCAGTGTCACCAAACTAGGGTTTTGGTTCACCAGGGCCTCCAGTTGGAAATTCTTCTCTGGGCATGAGCCATTGCTTCAAAGTACAACCCAAGGTACTACAAGGGACATCATGAACCCAATCATCAAGTCAATTTGGCCTCAGGGGATGCATTCATCAAAAATCAGGAATTAAGGTTTCTTGACATAATTCACCCCTAAGTTGACTTTTGGGACAAAACATGAGGCAAGACCTCAAGACATTATTTGAGGGTCTCTAACACACCCTATTGATCCATTTGCAACAATGGATTGATCCAAGATACTTTATTCACAAGTTTCAATTTCATCTGAATCACAGTTAGGGTTTCGCGGGAAAAGTCAACTGTACCTTTGACTTTTGACCCAGACATGCTCCCAAACCTTAGTACATAATTCAATACACCCTATAACACCCATTGAACATGTCCTTCAAGTTTGATTTAGGTTAAGGACTTGATTTCATAGAGGATCGCACAGTTTGGAATTCATCTGACAAAAAGTCAACTGTGCACAAAAGTCAAACTTTGACTTTTTGAGATTTTTCACAAATATGGTTCCTTAACCCTAAAATGATATTAATGTGTGATTGGAATCATCATTCATCAAGAAAAATCAAGAAAAGTGGGATAACTTGAAAAGGGGTAACCATGAAAAACTTAGAAAAATTTCTAAGTTATGAAACAAAGTGGCAAGGGTACCAACTTTGGAGGATCATAACTCCTAAACCACATGGCCAATTTTCCTCATCCAAAGCTGGATTTGTAGCTCTCATCACCCTCTACAAAAGCTTCAAACTGAACTCATTCCAATTCCTCATGGATTTCAAGTTATGGAATGATCAAAATCAAGAAAAGTGAAAATGTCACTTTTTTCCAACACTTAGTGAAATTTTCACTAAGTCAGAATCTTCCTTCACTTTTTTCCAAATGTAGGGGCATTTTTCACTTGGATCCAAAAAGTATCAAAACCAATTATGATCAAATAGTTATTGTATCAACAAGGGCTTTCCAAAATGGCCAAGAACTCCATCAAATTCCACTTGAGCCATGAGATATGACAATGGCAATATGCCTTACTGAAAACTGCCAAGGCTAGGCAGAATTTTGCACTTTTGCTCGATTTAGTAAAATCAGATAATTCCAAGCCTTGTCATCATATGGAACACATTTGAGGATCAAATCTAAAGGGGACAAACACTGATCCAAGCCTCCAAAGTCCTTGGAACAAGAAGTAGCATGCCAAACCTATAAATCCCTAAAGGAGGGACAAGACTCCAATTTTGGATTGAGGCATTTAATGGATGCACCAAGGTGGCATGGACTGACACATTTGCAACTGAATTCAGTCAAGACTTATCCAACAACTAGGAAACCACAACTCTGTGCCCTAACCTCTAGTCAATGGCTAGAGGAGACTTGGATTCTCATTGATCAACATTGGCCAAACCTTTGGTGCAGTTTCCATTCACTATTGATCCCAAAACAAACATGCTCTACTATAAATAAAGCTCATTTGTGCTCAGTTTGAGTACACCAAAGCCATCAAACAGATGCTTTCCTCAAAATCACTTTCTCTAGGTAAAAATACCTTCTTTAGCAAGGTAACTCCGAGTTTTTGAGTTAGAGAGCATTTCCATCACAACTCATGATCAAAACACATCCAACATGTCATATCTAAGCTGTCCAAACTCTCACAAGTGACCTGTAATCCTTAAATCTCAAAGTCACATCTTAAAACCTCAAAATAGGCTTTTTATGCATTTTTCAAGCCATGTCTTGATTCAGTCACTTTCCAAACCAGATAAAGCCTCAAACACACTCCAAATATCATCCTTGAACTGTCCCAAATGGCTCCCAACATCTGGAACACCATTTGAGAGAGTTGTTATTTTGGCCATTTTAAACCCTTTTGCAAGAAAGGGCCAGTTTTTGTTTTTGCAGGTTCCAGCTGATTCCAATCATCCTAAAAGCTTCTAAGGGATCATTTGAGAGTGTCTAAAGCATCAAACCATTTCTGGAACAAGAAACTTGGCAGATTGCACAAAAAACTCCAAAAGCTCAAAAAGAGGTAATCATCATGACTTGAACTTTCCAAAATATGCATTGCTTTGAGGTCCACTGATCATGCATCTCTCACACATGCTATATGTGTTGTGTTTGTACCAAATTATCATGTAATTCATCCTTGTACCAAGAGATGGCACAGAAAATGCAAATCATGGCCTATTTCAAAACCACTATCGGGTTTTTCAATAGGAGCATGATCTAAAAAAAATACCACAACCATTGGATTCCTTGTGAAATTCTGGGCCAGATGCATATAAATTTTGTCCCCAACCATGGAGAAATGAGAAAGTTATGGACCTTCCCGTTTCTTGCCAAAACATGCCTTGGCCAGGCCTAGAAAACAAGGCAAGCCTTGTATATTTGTTGGTTTGTTTTAATCAACGGATGTATCACCACCCTAGTGGTAAGGCGCACGCCCTATAACCTTGAGTTCGTGGGTTCAAACCCCACCCATGCCATTTTGTGTTTTCTCACATTTTGCTTTTTTTCCAATATTTTCATGTTTTGTTAATTAATTGGAAAATTAATAACTCCCTCAATTTTAATTATTTTTTATTGGTTCTTTTTGCAAAAAAATCACAAAAATGTTGAAATATTTTATTCCACAAAAAATTGGATTTATATTATTTATTTAATATAATTAGTATTTTTGTGAATAAATACCTTTTATTTGTTTTTAAACCTTTTAAAAATAAATATTCATTCTGGAAAATCAAAACCAAATAGGTTTTGATTCATCTTGTGATTAAAACCTCATTTTTCAAACCTAAAACCAAAATCACAAGTTGTTTATTCAAACTTATTTGGCATTTTTATCATTTTTATTAGTTTTCTTTGAATAATTATATTAAAGAATGATGAAATTGGGGTTTTAATTGATTTTCACCCTAACTGTTTGTTCTTGTGATTGGCTGAAATTTTGGTAAAACAATGTTAATGTCATGGTTGATGTTTCAACATGAGCTTCTAACATTATTGTTATTTAACATTCAGGCGTGGTAAGGGTGTAAGGGTTGCAGCTGTGTGCTGATGTTAAACCCGATGTCTTAATGTCAGTTGTGAACATCAGTCAGAGATGTTTTATTAGGGCTGCGCGTGTTGCTGGATATTTTGCTGAAGAGAATCAGAGATTGCAGGCGAATATCATGGGGAGATATATTCTGGTGCAATCATTTATGAAGAGATTAGTTTGTTGCTAATTTAATGCAAAAAGATATGCAGAATAATTAGAGTTAATTATGAAGAATTGATTGAAGATTTAATTGAAGATCTATTTAGTAGCAGAATCTTTTGCAGATTTGGTACAGAAGATTTGTTGTGATTTGAAGGCCCAAATCCAGTTGGGAAAAAAGGTTATAAATAGAATGCTTGTAATCTAGAATAGATACGGGTCCAATATGTAGATCATTAGGGCTTAGTCTAAGTGAACCACTCGGGTTGTGAGATGGTCACCGTGTTCTTACTCAGAAACCTGTTGGTAATGAGATTTGTATTGTTCTTGGAGGAAGCTTTGAAGCAACTCCAAGAGATTGTTCTCAGACAAGAGTCGTGGCTGAGTTTAGGCACAGAAGTGTGTCTTCTACTCTTCTGTGGTTGAAAAGTTGTTGGTAATCAAGCTGTTGATGCAGTGGAGGAGAAGTTGACTGCTAGACATCATTGCGATGATTGTGAGTGAGATGGAGTCTCTTATCTAGGGAGAACTTAGATAGAAGGGTCATTGGGTAGTGATTAAATTAGGTAGATTGTTAACTGGTTTGTTGAGTCTGTAATTTGATACTACTAATAGTGGACTTCCTTCTTGGCTTGGTATGCCCCCAGATGTAGGTTGTTGAACCGAACTGGGTGAACAATCCTTGTGTGCAATTCTGTGCTTTTATTGTCTTGTTCATACTGCAGATATTGATGTTGTGACATCACACTTAACATCACATATCTGGTACCAGAATTTCAATTGGTATCAGAGCAGGCATCTTGTCTGTTTCTGGATGAGATCTAGCGAAGATACTTTCTGGTTCATGAGCAAGGAAGAGAGTTATGAAGGATGAACTATTCATGATAGTATTGTTGGCACGTGGTTTATGCTGATAGTGTGCAAGGATTTTTGAGTAGTGCCTGAAGGTTGTTGAGGAGTTGTTATGTGTTCCACTGCATGGTATCTGTTGTCACCCTGGTTGGTTCTTGTATCTCTGGTGTTGAGATTCTAGGAAGATATTCTCTTGGAAAGACATTAGGGTTTGGTCTCCTCAGCAGGATTTTCTCTGATGTTGTAGTTTATGCAAGACAGCTTCAACTGGTTGGTTAGAGATGCCAACGTTACTTGAGGATTATCTCATATCTTTGTTTGGGAGAGAAGTGTTCATAAATGGAAGGATCAGAAGAAGAATATATTTCAAGTCAGACATTGAAGACCAATCTGTTCAGAACAGTGATTCCTTCTTTATCATCTTTCTTGATGGTGAAAGAAGAGGGTAGAGCCAAAGAAAAAGAGTATCACTGTCAAATCTTTCATGCGGGAGTGAAGATCTTGATAAGTTATCTCTTGAGCCTAGTTGTGTTGACTTAATGAGGAAGTTTCATCAAGAAAGAAGCTGAGCTTAATATGTCTCGACATCGCGCTACACATCAGCAGTCTATGGTAAATGCTGAGTCAAAGTTCTATTAGATTATAGCTGTTTTGAAGGATCACTGAAGCTGTGAAGTTGAACATTGTGTGAGATGATGTTTATAATGTCATAGCACCTCAGATGTGCTGGTTGAAGAAAAGGTAGAGAAGGAGATGATCCTTGTTTGAGCTAAACTGTCTGAGGATAATATTATAGGGTAAATGCATCCAAGATTTTGTGTGCAGTAGCAGTGTAAATCAGCCTGGGGTCAATTGGTGTCTGGGTTAGTTGTATGGAATGAACTCTTCCAGTTTTGTGGCTTGAAGGATTGAAAGTAGCAGTTTGTCTATGGTATGTTTATGCAGAAGAATGACAGTTATCACTCTTAAGTTAGACAAGAGGTCTAAACCTTGTGCTTATAAGAAGAAGCTTCTGGAAGAGTGTGTTATGCAAGTTACTGCAGTTTTGATTGATCAGATGGTGATATGTTCTCGTATGTTCCCTACCAGAGATATGTGTGGATCCATAGGAGATGTGATATAGACTGATGTCGGATCTGATGTTGAAACATCATTTCAGTTCTTTGTCTTCTCAGCCAGAAAGTTAGTTGTGCTCATGGTGAAGTATCAGGTCAAGCCACTTACCAAATCTGAAGTGATCAGTGGGGTGGATTAACAAAAGAGGGATCAGCTAGTGCCTCAAGTGTACAGGAAAAGAATGTTAGACCAGATCAAATGCCGTACCTTGTGTGAGAAGGTTACCTTATCACATACGATAAATAGCTTGACAGTAGTTGAGTATTTGTCTGCTTTTGATAAGGCTGTGCATCTAACCGATAATGAATACTCTGACGGGAGATGAGCGTTTATCTAAGATGTTGTGCATTCAACTAATGACAATATACAATGATGGGAGACTATGTATATGTCTGATGTAAAAATGCAGGACTGCAGAAGTGTTGAGAATTTACTTTTCTCTATTTTTCTCTTTGTGGTGTGTTGGTGTGTGACGACCTGAATTATGTTCTTGATGGTTGGATCAGTTTATTTCTGATCTAGGTGCTTTGGAACATGGGTTTTGTTGTGTGAAAGTCGAGGATATGTGGATGTTATCTTTGGCTTTCTATTGACGGCTCTACTAAGAGAAGTGGCATTCCTTGGTATAGCTATGGGGTAGTCTTGAACTACTTATTTTCTGAAGATTCAGATGCAGTAGGTTTGAAGTCTTTGGATTTTCTGAGCAGGATGGAGGTTGTCTACTCAAACTTGATTGTTGAATCAAGTCTATGAGGGCATGGAAATCTATTTCTACAAAGGGAGGAGGTTCTTCTGAGTGGCAGAAGGTAGAGCTGAATTCAACAGTTGGATGACATTATGTTCTGACATCTAGCTTAACATCAGGAGTCTCAGCTGGTGATGTGGCACATCAGCTAATGATAGGGTGATCTACAGGAATGAACAATAGGTTACTTCAAAAAGATCGTTCTCATGGAAGTTTGCGGGAGCTGCAGGAAGGAGAAGATGTTACATGACCATGGCTTAGGGAGTCTAAGTGTGTTTACTTTTGAGCAAGTGGAACATGTGACTTGAAGATCAAGGTTCCTTGGTGGATCAAGATACCTTTGTGAGAGTTCTGACAAACGCGATTGAGGTGATCAAACTGTGGCATTTGGTTGATCTCAGGAGTGGATTCGAAGAATCAAGATAATCAGAGTGTGGCAGCTGGTTATTATTGAGGATTGTCTTGGAACAAGTTACTCTTGGGAAGAAGGGTGATGAGTTGAAGACTCAAGGAGATTATTCTTCTTGAAGGTAGATGAGAGTTTAATTCTCTAATTCTTTGGATTACTATGCTATAGTAAGTCCAGTTGGTGGAGCATATCAAGAATCATGGTGATGATGTCTTGGTGTGTGGCAGATGTTGGGACATTATCTGGTGAAGGATGATTATGCTCTGGTTCAGGAGCTTGGTGCATACATTATGCCTAAGGAGCGTCTACATAGTCATACGGGAGAATGATGAAGTAGAAGGTCTGCCTTGGATGGAGAATGTAGAGAAGACTGAAGTAGATCAGGTATTGATTGATTGAAAGTCTAAAGATGAAGAGTATGATAGGGAATGGCTACCTTTGGAGAAAGGGACAATGGTACCAATATACATGTGCTCAGTAAGTGTGCTCAAATGTTCATCTTCAGCTAGAGCATTGGTTAACCATGACAGGGGGAGTACTTGTCCATGAATTCTGCAGCAAAGGTGCATATATTGTGAAGATTGCATGATGATCAAGCTTGTGGAGACTGGTTGTCTCTTATGAGGATCTAATGTCAGATAACATGTTATGACATTAGGCTGTTGGTTGCCATTGGTTGTTATAACAATTGGTTCTAGTCATGTGAATGATGTGAGCAGATGCCTCTGAGAAGAAGTCTGAAGACAAGTTTACTGGTTCGGAATGTATAATCTTCTGTGGAAGTCTTGGAGTGATAATGTTGTGAGCAAGCAGACATTGTGTGATAAGATGTCAAAACATGGTACAGGATATGTTTTTCTTGAGCGAAACAAGGATTTATGTTGGACGGTGGTGTAAGGATAAGGTGAAACACGTGTCTTCGACTATGCATGGAACTGTTTTGGCACAATTTATGGTAAGTATCAGTTAGAGGCAATAAAGGCGGTCAAGACTGTTTTGGATGGTAGACATTGAATTTGGATGGAGTTTTTAGTTCCTAAAATAGCGTTTCTATGACCAAGAACGTTGACTATTCAAAGCTCGTTAATTCCAAAGTTACTGGTCAGCTATTTATAGAGGTTATTTTGTGCTCCTTCAACCAGTGAGTGTTCTTTTTCATAAGTCTTATGGCTTTTGTTCATTTTTGGGTGAGCACTACTTGGGTCTGGTTCTGTGAGGGCTTCCTTTGCCAATTTGTGGCTAAAAAGGGGGAGAAAGGAAAGGGTTTTGCCAAATGGTTTACGCAAATGCTATGTCTGGAGTTTGCAGTTCCAGATGTGGTTCAGAGATGTCAAAGAGGATGTCCTATCCTTAAGTTGGTGTTGAGTCTTTGTGACTTGTGTCCCGAGTTATGAACACAGTTGTGACTTGTGTTCTGAGTTACCTGGGTTGGCAGAATGGTGCTTCTTAAGTTTCATCTTATGCCACAGATTAAACCCAGTGTCTGATCAATGAAGGTGTGCAGAATTCTCTTATGCCACCATTGGTCTTTGATGAATAGACAAACATTTCTTTTCTGGAGGAGTCTTCTACATTTGTTCTGGGTATGTCCTGGAAGGAAAAAGAAATGTGTTGGATTGAGGGGGAGTGTCAGATATCTTCTTCCTCATGTGCACCAATACTCCAGGACTTTCTACTTCATAGGTCCTAATGTGCTGCCTGAAGTTGCTGTGCTGTTGTGATGTTATGTCAAGCATGATGTCCTAACATCATTCAAAATTACCCAAGAAGATGATTCTCCATGGTTGTTGTACACAGTAGCTACTGATGATTATTGTTAGGATCATATGACTTCTAACAGTAGTATAGGGTTGTAATTGCTGCTGTAATTTGAGCTATAATGTTTATATATTTGTTTTAGCCAAAATTAGCCAAAGGGGGAGATTGTTAGTTCTTGTGATTGGCTGAAATTTTGGTAAAACAATGTTAATGTCATGGTTGATGTTTCAACATGAGCTTCTAACATTATTGTTATTTAACATTCTGGTGTGGTAAGGGTGTAAGGGTTGCAGCTGTGTGCTGATGTTAAACCCGATGTCTTAACATCAGTTGTGAACATCAGTCAGAGATGTTTTATTAGGGCTGCGCGTGTTGCTGGAAATTCTGCTGACGAGAATCAGAGATTGCAGGCGAATATCATGGGGAGATATATTCTGGTGCAATCATTTATGAAGAGATTAGTTTGTTGCTAATTTAATGCAAAAAGATATGAAGAATAATCAGAGTTAATTATAAAGAATTGATTGAAGATTTAATTGAAGATCTATTTAGTAGCAGAATCTTTTGCAGATTTGGTACATAAGATTTGTTGTGATTTGAAGGCCCAAATCCAGTTGGGAAAAAAGGTTATAAATAGAATGCTTGTAATCTAGAATAGATATGGGTCCAAGATGTAGATCATTAGGGCTTAGTCTAAGTGAACCACTCGGGTTGTGAGATGGTCATTGTGTTCTTACTCAGAAATCTGTAGGTAATGAGTTTTGTATTGTTCTTGGAGGAAGCTTTGAAGCAACTCCAAGAGGTTGTTCTCAGATAAGAGTCGTGGCTGAGTTTAGGCACAAAAGTGTGTCTTCTACTCTTCTGTGGTTGAAAAGTTATTGGTAATCAAACTGTTGATGCAGTGGCGGAGAAGTCGACTGCTAGACATCATTGCGATGATTGGGAGTGAGATGGAGTCTCTTATCTAGGGAGAACTTAGATAGAAGGGTCGTTGGGTAGTGATTAAATTAGGTAGATTGTCAACTAGTTTGTTGAGTCTGTAATTTGATACTACTAATAGTGGACTTTCTTCCTGGCTAGGTATGCCCCCAGATGTAGGTAGTTGAACCGAATTGGGTGAACAATCCTTGTGTGCAATTCAGTGCTTTTATTGCCTTGTTCATACTGCAGAGTGTTGTGACATCACACTTAACATCACATATCTGGTACCAGAATTTCACTAACAAAGTTTTCCAAACACTCCTGGGCCTCTAATAGAGTGTAAGACCTAATGCCCGTTTTGAAACCAAAATAGTTGGGCCTCAGTCATTGTATAAGTCCCACTGTATTTTCAAAAAACCACGGCGCGATCGTCGCCTTTTCAAAAATAAAAAAACCTTGGGCTTCTCCTTGAGCTGTAAGCCCCGCCACTTGAACAAAAACCATTTTTTGGGTCTCTTGAGAGAGTGTAAGACCCATCCCCTTTGTACAAAAAACCTTTCTTGGGCCTCAGTCACTTGTATAAGTCCCTGTACAAAACGACAGTGCGATCACCGATAAAAACCCGGGCCTCTCCTTGAGCTATAAGCCCCAACTTTCCTTTCAAAGCACTTTCTCCTTTGATTTTGTAATATACTATTGTTTTCAATCTTTTTGTGTTGAACAAACTAACCCAACAGCATGGAAGCTCTGCAACCGAGTAACTGTTTACCCACTTTCATTTACCGCTTTCATATGTATATAACTGTACTGTGGGGCTGTTTCACTGTAAGTCTTCTTTCATAAACTCATATCGACTGTGTAATATTAGTATAGATATTTAGAGTTTCCCCGACAACTACGTCTAGAACTAGACAAAACCTCGTCTCCTTACATCAATTTTAGATAACTAAATCTAAGAAATTTTCCCCTTGAACAGTTCATATACAGAAGGCCATTGTTCCAAGTGAAACCCCTTCTGGAACTGTTCATCAGCCTCCTCTTGGGCATAGTGCAAGGACCCGTAGGCTTCCTAAAAGCATCCCCGCCTCCTCTTGGGCGTTGTACAAGGACCCGTCGGCTTCTTAGATGTTCTCATAGCCTCCTCTTAGGCTTCGTATAATGATTCTTCCTCCGGGAAGAAAGCCTCCTCTTGGGCTTCGTACAAATTGTCCCTCGGCTTCTTTAAAGTTTCTAGCCTCCTCTTGGGCTTCGTACAAATTGTCCCGACGACCTCTTAAAGGTATAGGAATAGAAATGAGTCATCTTAATAGAACAGTCTTTCAAAGAGTCTAGATCTTTCTACCGCAAACGAATTGTCTCTTAATTTCTCTTGAGCATAATACAAAAGATAAAACCCGTAGACTTGGACAGTCTCAATACCCTTTGGATTTCCCGTTTCCTTAAAGAACAAGAAATAACCCTGATCCGCTGATCAAATCTATGAGTACAACATTACCCATATAAGAACTGATTTTCTCTTTATCCAACATACTGGACCCGTCACCCAACTGACACAGTCACCAGCACACTGGCCTCCTCTTGGGCTTTGTACAATGATTCTCCCCAACGGAGCTAACCTTTTCACACTCTCTTGTTGAGAATAAAAGACTCTCTTGTTGAGTCAAGCAACCCTTTTAGCCTCCATCTTGGGCTTCATACGAGATACAAAAACACTCTCTTGTTGAGTATAAAAGACTCTCTTGTTGAGTCACCAAACTTTTAGCCTCCATCTCGGGCTTCGTACGAGATACAAAAACACTCTCTTGTTGAGTATAAAAGACTCTCTTGTTGAGTCACCAAACTTTTAGCCTCCATCTCGGGCATTGTACTAGATACAAAAACACTCTCTTGTTGTGTATAAAAGACTCTCTTGTTGAGTCACCCATCTTTTCGCCTCCATCTCGGGCTTCGTACGAGATACAAAAACACTCTCTTGTTGAGTCAAAAAACTTTTAGCCTCCGTCTCGGGCTTCATACGAGACACCAAAACACTCTCTCGTTGAGTATAAAAGACTCTCTTGTTGAGTCAAACCCCTTTAGCTTCCGTCTTGGGCTTCGTACAAGACACACAAAAAGACTCTCCTGTTGAGTCAAACCCTTTTAGCCTCAATCTTGGGCTTTGTACAAGACAGAAAGAACATTTTCCCCGGAAAAGTCAACCTTTTAGCCTCCTCTTAGGCTTTGTATAAGGAAACCCCGGTTGAGACAATCAACCTTTTAGCATCAAATCATGCTTTGGTCACAACATACAAACATCAACAACTCCTCCTTAGAGATGACAAATTCTCTCTAAAGTCAAAACCCTTTAGCTTCATATCTTGGGCTTTGAACAAGATACAAATAGACCCTTCAGCTTCACATCTTAGGCTTTGAACAAGATACAAACAACATTTAGCTTCACGTCTTGGCCTTTGAACAAGACACCAAAACACCCATTTCCTCCCATAGAATAGGAGGAACTACGATCGCTCTGATTTCCCTAATCCCGGGAATACGTAGGCATAAGATTGCAAAAGAATCTTAGCGAGCACACTAATTAAAAAACCCAAAGTCCCTTACCTCCGTCCAATCTGGCGTAGTATCCTAACAAAATTCCCCATAAACAGTCCCGGTATTTCGTTCTTAATAAAATAACCAAAGAGAGGCCCCACATCCACAAAGCATCTGTAACCTAATAGACCACTGTTCAAACTCAGTATGCAAGCAGGGTTATTTGGAGACATCTATTTCCCTTCCTTCATCAGCTTCAATAGGATAAAAAATGAATCGACCTGTAGTTACCTCCTAGAGCGACAGTGCTTATGAACCACGTCTAAAACCGCTCGCTACAAAGATATCTTAAACTAACCCTGTACGCAAATGTTTTCTCTAACAAATGGTAAGAGATCAGGGATCGGGGTCTGGTTATACAAAGAGAAGCTATGGATTGGGAAAGTTTCTCCTTTGGGAGTGTTGAGAGAATGTTTTTTGTTGTTTTCGGGTTTTCTGTTGTTTTTGGGAAGGTACCTGGACCTAAGATTTTTTATTTGTGTGCTCGCTAAGATTTCTCAATCTTATGCATACGTATTCCCGTAAAGAGATTTGGGAAATCAGAGCAATCGTAGTTCCTCCTATTTCTATGGGAGGAAAGATATTTGGTGTCTTGTTCAAAGTCCAAGATTGAAGCTAAAAGGGTGGTTGAGAGAGAGAATTTAACATCTCTAAAGGGAGAAAACTCACCTATTCATCACAAATGTTGAGAAATTGATTTTAAGGGAAATTACTTTAACTGGGATATGTTGAATCTAGCAATTGCATAGTTTCTTTTATAAGAGGGATGTCATGAAGGAATAAGCTTTAACTCAGTGTAGAGCAATGCCACTTTTTCCTTTATGATTCTTTTATGCTAAGAGAGGGACATTGGCTTGGATGTATGGAATCCAGAGGCTTCCCACTTACAGTAGTCAAATGAAAGATAAATTTTAGTCAGGATAAGGGAAGGACTCCAACTTGGATTTTGAATCACCAAGTGTGCCACTTACTGTAATTATCTGGACAAAGGTTTTGACTGTTTTGTTATGTTATGTATAGAGGATGTATCTTCCTGCAGAGTGGACTCTTGGTCTCATCTGAGGGGATGTTGATTTTTATGTGCCCTGATCAAAGCCCAAGGTTGAAGATAAAGGAATCTGACTCCTCTGGGGATTGTTTTATCTGTCTTGTACAAAGCCCAAAATTGAGGTTGATTGGGGGAACTTTTTATATGAAGCCTAAGAGGAGGCTGACTTTTGTTGATGATTATTGAAATCCAGGGGAAGGTCTAAATTGTCTTCGAGAATCCAAAGGGAAACCACTCTGGCTGAGGAATCAGGGAAGAGTTGAAGTACCAAATGCCATGAGGCCCTGATTCTGTTAGGAATTTGTTGAGGTCAATCTGACCTTGGCTGGGATTTTTAAGGTGAAAGTTTAAACCTAGTTTGGTCATAGGGGTTTAAAGGTGAGTTTGAAAACCTCAGAGGTTTTAACTCTTCTAGAGACTGGTATATTGGTAAAATGATCTAGATCTATCATGTGCCATTAGAAAATCTGTGGGTCTCTATGTTTAGTCAAAAAGGAGACTATGAGAGTGAGACTTTCTAAGTCTACTTGAATGAAGCCCAAGAAGAGGCTGAGACAATCCAATATCTTATTAAGAGGAGATAGACTCTGGTTGGAATGAGATCTTTATATGATGCCCAAGAGGAGGCTGTTGGTTGATGATCAACTTTTGAATGGTAGAATGTTCTAGAATTTTGACTCTCTTAGGGATTAAACTAGTAGAGATGACTAAATTTTATCCTAAGCTTTTAAGAAGCCTTTGGGTCCTTGTACTAAGCCCAAGAGGAGGCTAGGGAACTTCTAAGAAGCCTGATGGTCCTTGTACTAAGCCCAAGAGGAGGCTAGGGATACTTCTAGGAAGCCTATGGGTCTAAGCATAAGAAGAGTTCAAGAAAGGTTTCACCGGGAATAAGTCTTATCTTTGTTGAATAGTTCAAAGGTTTGAAGAAATTCAAAAGAGGTTTCACCGAGAATTAATCCTCTCCGGGAAAATGAATTTCTTGTATATGTTTCTAAGTTTTGACAGTCTTGAGAAAATTTTCACCAGGAATAATGCCTTTCTCTTGAATAAGCCCAAGAAGAGGCAGACTATATTGAGGGGAAGTTTCCTTTGAGGGGACTAGTTATTGACTATGTTCAGGAGTAACCTCTAGTTTGACCTAAGTGTAGACCAAACAACCGGGGAAAATTCTAGACAGATATGCACAAGTATATACAGATGAATAAATTAACAGGTATATAAACAAGTATGCATTGAAAATTAAAGATGTTAGGTCTTACACTCTGAAAAGAGGGCCAAGTGTATTGTGATTTGTTGTGTTGATAACCACTGTAGGATCAGGGTTTTAAGAAATTGACGAAAGTTTTGAGAAACCTTTGAATTTGAATTAAAAGAAAGTTGTTGTTATTTGAATGAAAAGAAAAGATTGTTTGGGGTTTATAACTCAAAGAGAGGCCCAAGTGGTTTAAAAGCAGTTTCACCGGGAATAATGCTCCTCTTAGTACCAGTTTAAAGAACAGACAGATGATTTTGAAAATAGAGGTATGGGGCTTATAACTCAAGGAGAGGCCCATGGAAGTTGTTTCTTGTTTAAAATAAAGTTTATGTACAAAAGATTGGGGCTTATACTCAAGGAGAGGCCCAAATGACTTATTTTAAAAATAGTGATCGCACTGTGATACCGAAAGACGTTTTGGGACTTATACTATAGCAGAGGCCAAAAATTTGTTTTTAAAGAAGAAAAATGGGGCTTATACTCAAGGAGAGGCCCAAGCGTATTTGTACAGAAGAAAAATGGGTCTTATACTCAAGGAGAGGCCCAAGATTTTTATTTGAAAGGCGACGATCGCGCCGCAGTTTTGAAAACCACAGTGGGACTTATACAATGACTAAGGCCCAAATTATTTATGTACAAAAAGGAGTGTCTTACACTCTGCAAAGTGGCCCAAAGTGTTTCAAATGAAATTTAAAAATGTATTTTTTTTCAAAGAAAAATCAAATAAAAATTATTAAATTTATCAAATATATTCAATAAACATGTTATGAACATTGATAAATTTTTGAAAATTGATGTTTTATTCACATGAATGCTTGAAATTCATTTGGTTTTGAAAAAATCAAGAGAAATAATTCTTTTAAAATGTTTAAAAACAATTAAAAAGAAATTCTTTACAAAAATTCAAAATATATTAAATAAATAATATTTTTTTTGATTTTTTGGTGGAATAAAATATTTTAACATTTTTGTGAATTTTGAAAAAAAGAATTAATGAAATATGATTTAAAATCAGAGAGAAATTAATTTTTGAAGTCAATTAAGAAAATTAATTATAAATTCAAAAATTCAAATTATTTGAAAAAATGCGCCAAGAACATCTTCTTCCTTGCGGGTGCCCTATTTCCCCAGATTTGAAAACCTCTCATAACTCTCTGATTACTCAATGATTTTGCACGATTCCAACATCAATATCACTCGTGTTTGAACAAGGAACAAGATGGTACCATTTAATTTCATTTCTTTTAAGTGTGGAGAGAGTTATCATGTATGAACATAGAAACCTTAGAATTTGCAAAAACTATCGTGAAATCCTAAACACGAATGAAACATAGAAATTGATTGAGGGTTATCACTTTATGAACTACCAGAAGCATGTGGTAACTTGAGAACAAATTTATGATGCATGTAGTATAGAGTTTGAGAGTGCCAGGCTTACTTGTGCAAGAGGAATTCGAATTCTGATGTAGAGGTGTTACAGATGTTATGTGATGATCTGGACAGCTTCAATGAACCTTATGTAAGGTGTTTAGATGCTTGGAATGGATTGGAAACACCTGGAACTCTTTGTGGTACCTCAACTACAACTTGGCTCAAGTGTGATTTAGAGGTTTGTGATTCTGATGTTACAGGTGATGGAGAAGTGTTTGGATAGCTTCTATATGATATATATGAGGTGTCTAATTAGTTTTGATAGAATTGCTTCCTATTGAAAAATTCGAAAGTTACATGAAAAGGAAGCAAATTCTGGTTTTGGAGAGTGAAATGAAGGAAAACATGGATTGGTATCTTTTGGTGTGTTCAAATCAGTCACAAACGACATCTATTTATAGTAGAGGAAGTTTGTTTTTGAAGGAATAATGAATGGAGGCTGGATCACCCTATTATTCAATGGTTTTTGTCATGTAGCAAAAGTCTCTTCTAGCCATTGACTTGGGCTAAACTTTGCAGGTTTAGGTCCTCTGATCTTTGAAAAAATCTTGACTCATTTGGACTGACTTGTAACTGATCCATGCCACCTCTAAGTATCACATAAATGCTTGATCCCAAATTTGAATTTCAAGGTTCATGTCATGATGATTTTGCATGTGCCTAGTTGAATTCTAGACTCCTTGATAAAGTAACAAGTGATTCATCAGAAGTTTTGTGTTTTTGGAAGATGACAAAGTTGGCAAAGTGGCAAAACTTGAAGGAGGAAATCGTGTGGCACAAGTCATGCATTCATGTTGTTGTGTAGGCAGGGTGAAAAATGACATTTTGGGAAGCTCATAACTCCTTGCTCAAGTTGAATCATGGGAGGCTCTTGTACTTTTTAGAAAGCCCATATATCATACTTCAACTTTGATGTTTAACTTTGGTCTTGAATCATCTTGGATCATGATGGACAATGCCTCCAAAGTTGGACAATCTTGTAGTATGTAATGATAGCTTTCATTTGAGGTTTGGATGAAAGAAAAAGGTTACTTGGATCACAAGTTATGATCTTGCAAAGTTACCCCTTTTGCAAGTAACCCCACTTTTCTTGATTTTTCTTGATGGATGATGATCAAAACCATAAGTTAACATTGTTTTTTACTTGAAGAAGCCATGTTTGTCAAAAAAATCTCAAAAGTCAAACTTGGTTATTGGGAACAGTTGACTTTTTATCAGATGAATTTCAAACTTTGGGATCCTTTATGAAATCAAGTTCTTGGGCTAACTCAAACCTAAAGGATGGATTCCATAGGCTTTTTAGAGTGTCTTGAATCATTTTCCAAGGTTTGGAGATCATGTCTTAGTCAAAAGTCAAAGGTATGGTTGACTTTTTATCAGAAACCTTAGTTTGTGGTCCAGATGAATATGAACTTTTATATTGCTCATGAACCAAGTTCTTTGTGTCAATTTGAACTTGTGAGAGGATCAATATAAGATATTTGAGGTCTTCAAAACATTCCTTGAGGTTTTGGCTCATGCCTTGCTCCAAAAGTCAACTTAGGGGTGAATTAGGTCAAGAAACCATAATTCCTGATTTTTGATGAATGCATCTCCTGATGCTATTTTGAACTTAAGATTGGATTCATGAGGTCCTTTTGAACTTCTTTAATCATGTTTTGAAGTATTGGCTTATGCCCAGATGAAAATTTCCCTTTGGAGGCCTTATTCGACCAAAACCCTAATTTGGTGACACTGATGATCTTAAGACTAGATCAACTTGAAATGTTGTACTCTTGTGCTTGATTCTTGATGTGGAAGACCTCTTAATTCTTCAAGGATGTTTGAGAGGTTTGGCATGATGAAGATCATTTCCACTCTAGGTTAATCCTTTGCATGAGTACTCTAAGAGGCTCCAAAACCTTAATTCTGGATTGATGTGAATGCTCAACAATCTTTGAGAGGAGTGATGAGGCATGAAGGCACATCGATATTGTGGTGATGATTTGCACAATGATGATAATTTTTGTTGTCAAAATTTAGGGTATGATAGATGCCCCTATTTATTCTTCTTAGACCTGAAGGTGTGAATGGCGAAGACATTTGGACATTCAAGGTAAAAGATGATTAAATATCAGAATACCTAAAATTTTGATTGTGCTTGTAAATAGCAGTAATTTGATCGTTCATCTTCTTTTGCTAAGTAATGTTACTTAGAAAAGGGTAAAACTTCCCCTCGATCCTGGTCTTTAGCCACAGAACTGGTCACAGTTTCTTTTGAAATAAACCTCCCCTTGATCCTGGTCTTCAACCATGGAACTGGTCTCAGTTTCTTTTGGAATAAACCTCTCCTCGATCCTGGTCTTTAACCACATAACTGGTCTTAGATTCTTTTGAAATAAACCTCCCCTCGATCCTGGTCTTCAGCCATGGAACTGGTCTCAGTTTCTTTTGGAATAAACCTCCGCTCGATCCTGATCTTCAGCCATGGAACTGGTCTCAGTTTCATCTTGCCAAGTACATCTTTTGACAAGGAATACTATCTGTGATACTTTTTTTTACCAAACTTCTTACTGGAGAGATGCCATTTTGATGGAAAAACGTGTTTCATTATACTTCTCTTTGAAATTTCTTCGGAGGGATGCCAGAGGATGAGTAAAGTTTTGATGTCAGACTTGTTGTTGAGGACCATTCATCTGAATTGCAGAGGTGTGCAAACTTCTCTTGTGGAAGATGCCATTTGCTTGGGAAATTACATCATACATCCTCTTTTCGGAGAGATGCCATGTGATGTAATCCAACTTTTAGGTGTTGATGACTCCATTGAAAGCTAAAAATTTTGGAGAGAAACTGTCGTATTGCTAAGAGTCCTTTATCGAGAGGCTTCCTCTAGGGATTTTTCCTAAATCCGGGAAAGCAAAATATCATATTAAACGATGAAGAGTGATGTTCCAAATGTGTATAACCAAACGGCTTCAGGTAGTTTAGAGGTTCAAGTTATCAAAGTGGTTGAGGACAGACTCCAATCTAGGAATAAACCAGAGAGAGATTGTTTAGACGGTACATTTTCCTGACGAGGTAAAAACATAGACCGGAATTTTGTCCAATCTGACATGGTAAGGAAGACTGAAACTCTATCGGAGAGAGGACGTTTATCACTTGGGGATGAGTATGACCAAAGTGATAGTAATGCAACATGAATATGAATCAATTATGCATGATGTATGTATGAAATGCTTATGCTGACAAGACAGACATGTCATACGGACTGGTGATGAACACAACTGGATACTCGGCCACTTTGGGAGATGGGGGTATCACTAGTGATTCTGAAAGTAGTACTTTTGTTTGAGAACAGGGATTCCTACGTTTGTTGTGGTTCCCGGAGGTGCAAACTTGCTAGGGATAGAAATCCGTTCTTATTTTTTAGGGGTAGATCCCACTAAGGAGAAAAACCAATCATTGGTTCTCCGAGGTAAATGATATATTGGGGATGTCAGATGGGACATTCCGTCTGAAGCACTTGATGCTTTATTCAGGGTGTACTGCTCAAAAGGAGCATTTTGATTCTACACTTTGAAGTTTGATCACTTCCGGGGAAGCCATGGATATTCCCTTTTTGTGTTCAGTAATCGAAAGGAAATTGCCATCTTTATTTCAAAAGCAGAAGTAAAATTTGAAAACAAAAAGTAAATTATTTTTTTGTTTCAAGAATGTTAATCATATTAAACATGTCATTTTACAAAGCAGAATAAATAAGAATGGCAAATGAAAGGCATACAGACTCAAATTTTATCGATAGAATGGTAATCAGCCTAATGCATGATCCCATGGAGCATTACAAAGTTTAGAAAATGGTAATTTAAAGGAAAAGGGGCTACATTGAAACATAACGACCGCTATCCTTCTACCAACTTTGAATTTTGAGTATTCTTGGGCATATACTGAAGATGACTTTGATCGAGAATTCCTTAACAGATGACGTTGCCTCTAAGGAACCAACCTTGTCGGATGCAGTTACTTGCCATGAATCCCTAACTTTTTCCTAGATTGTCTTTTCAGTTTTTTAATCCATCAAGATGATCATTGTTTATGCCTCTAATTTTTGCCTGGACCGCCCTTTCAGGTTTCAGTCCAACGAGACATTTTTTTTTCATTTAGGCGAAGTATTTCTTGACTACGTCAACATATGTGGGGTAAGTAAACTCTTCTCCGTCCATGGTTACGAGTCTTAAGGCACCGCCTGAAAAGGCTTTCTTTACAACATAGGGGCCATCGTAATTCAGAGTCCATCTGCCCCTGGAATCAGTGAGAAATGAGTGTATCCTCTTGAGCACGAGGTCTCCTTCCATGAAGACACGGGGTCCGAATTTTTTGTCAAACGCCTTCTTCATTCTTTGCTGATATAACTGACCATGGCATAAAGCCGTAATTCTATTTTCTTCGATTAGAATTAGTTTATCGTATCTACTTTGACACTATTCTGCTCCCGTTAGCTTGGCTTCCATTAATACTTTCATTGATGGGATCTCTACTTCTATGGGTAGCACGGCTTCCATGCCATATACTAGAGAAAAAGGAATTGCCCCTGTTGAAGTGCGGACGAATTTGCGATAACCATGAAGAGCAAAGGGTAACATCTCATGCCAATCCTTGTAGGTTACAACCATCTTCTGAATAATTTTCTTAATGTTCTTACTAGCCTCTTCTACCGCTCCGTTCATTTTAGGTCGGTAGAGAGACGAGTTATGGTGTTCGATTTTGAATTCAGCACACAACTCTTTCATCATCTTGTTGTTTAGGTTCGATCCATTATCCGTAATGATCTAGCTTGGAACACCATAACAGAATATGAGATTGTTTTTGATAAATCGGACCACCGCTTATCTTGTCACATTGGTATATGATACTACTTTGACCCACTTAGTGAAGTAATCAATGGCTACCAGTATGAACCGATGTCCGTTCGAAGCTTTGGGGTCAATCATGCCGATCATGTCGATCCCCCGTATAGAGAAAGGCCATGGAGAAGAAAGAACCTTGAGATGCGTTGGCGGTACATGGATTTTGTCGGCGTATATCTGACACTTGTGACACCTCCTAATGTACTTGTAGCAATCATATTTCATTGTTAGCCAATAATATGCCGCTCTCAGGATTCTTCTTGCCATTGTGTGTCCATTGGCATAGTGCCAAATGATCCTTCATGAATCTCTTTCATTAACATGTTTGCTTCTTGTCTGTCCACACATCTGAGCAAAACCATATAGAAATTTCTTTTGTAGAGCACCTCATTGTTTAGGAAGAAGTTTCCAGCCAGTCTTTAGAGAATCTTCCTATCTTTTCTTGATGCCCCGGGCGGGTATTCCTGTCTCTGAAGGAAGCATTTGATATAATGATACCGTGGTTTGTCATCTATGACTGCTTCAATCGCGAAAATGTAAGCGGGCCTATTAAGGTGCATTATGTCGATCTTGGGGACGTCATTCCATCGACTCACTATAATCATGGAGGATAGAGTAGCTAGTGCATCAGCCATGTGGTTCTCTTCACGAGGAATGTGATGAAATTCAATTTTGTTAAAGAAGGGCAGCAACCCTCTTGCGTAATCTTTGTAGGGAATCAATCCTAGTTGATATGTATTACACTCTCCTTTAATTTGATTTATAACCAGGGATGAGTCTCCATACACATCTAAGTTCTTTATCCTTAACTCAATTGCTTCTTCGAGGCCCATGATACAAGCTCCGTATTCGGCTTCATTGTTTGTGCATTTGAATGCCACGATGATTACCCCAATTTCATTTCCATAAATGTTGACAACTCTGTCAAATATTAGTCCCCATTGTGAACCTGGTTCTGGCCCTTCGCTTGGTAGCGGTTCATCGCAATCTTTCATTTTTAGGTACATGACATCTTTGTCAAGGTAATCAAATTTGACTGATTCCTTATCGTCAATCGGTTGATGATCAGCTAAAATAATTCCTTTGACAGCTTTCTGAGCATGGTACTCGATTTCGTATTCCGATAACAACATCTGCCAATGGGCAATCCTTCCTGTTAAGGACATCTTTTCAAAGACATACTTGACCGGGTCCATTTCAGAGATTAACCAAGTAATGTGACAAATCATGTACTAGCGAAGACGTTTGGATACCCAAGCCAGAGCGCAGCAAGTTTTCTCAAGCATAGTGTATCGAGTTTCACAGTCCGTGAACTTCTTACTTAAGTAATAAATGGCAGACTCTTTTCTTTTTGTCTCGTCTTGTTGGCCAAGCACACATCCCATAGAGTCCTCCAAGACTGTTAAGTAAATGATCAGTGGTCTTTCTTCCACTGGGGAGACAAAATTTATGGATTCAACGGATATTCTTTGATGTCATCGAAGGCCTTTTGGCAGTCTTCTATCCATATACAACTTTGATTCTTTCTGAGTAGTTTGAAGATCGGTGCGCATGTCGCGGTCATGAGGGATATGAATAGTGAGATGTAATTGAGACGTCCCAAAAATCCTTTTACTTGTTTTTCAGTCTTTGGTGAAGGCATTTCTTGAATGGCTTTAACTTTGTCGGGATCAACCTCAATCCCTTTTTGGCAGACGATGAATCCCAAAAGCTTTCCTGAACGAACACCGAATGTACATTTGTTGGGATTTAGACGGAGTTTGTATTTTGTCAGACGCTCGAATAACTTTAATAGGTGTTCCACATTCTCTTCTTCTGTCTCTTTGTGCATCATGTCGTTAAACAAAGTTGTCAAGGCCCTTTGATAAGGCCCATTGAAGTTTTCTCCATATCTTTTGGCGCCATTTTAATTTGATTATAGCCCGAGAATCCATCGATGATGGAGAAATCTTTGAATTTTGTTGTGCTGTCTACCAGCATGTCAATGTGTGGTAGGGGAAAATCATCCTTTGGACTTGCTTTGTTTAAATCTCTGTAATCTACACACATTCTTACTTTCCCGTCCTTCTTTGAAACTGGCATTATGTTGTCTAGCCATTGATGATACTCTGAGGTTGCAAGGAAACCGACGTCGATTAGTTTATGTACTTCCTCCTTAATTTTGATGGCCATATTTGGATGAGTCATTCTCAGTCTTTGTTTTACCGGAGGACATTCTGTTTTCAGTGGTAAGTGATGTTCCACGATGCTGGTATCCAACCCTGGCATGTCCTGGTAGGACCAAGCAAACACATTTGGAAATTCTTTGAGATCTTTTATCAAGCCTTCTCTGACAGTTGGACTGAGCAGTGCTCCAATCTTAACTTCTTTCTTTTCTTCTTCTGAACCTAAATTGACCGTTTCCAACGGCTCTTTGCAAGGCTCAATGGACCTTTCCTCTTGTCTAAGTAGTCGGGAGATCTCTTTTGGATTTTCTTCTTCCTCTTCTTCTTCGGCTTCGAATACTAGGAATTCAAAGTTGGGAGAAGGCATTGGATCGTATGTTTCAATGGGGTTTAAAACAAGTAATCTAAACGACGTGATGATTCCTTTTTAGAAAAGGTAGAGAGAATGCAAAAGTGTGTGAAGTGTATTTTGAAAAAGTTTGTTTTTATTTTGTTTTGTTTTTTTTAGGATTACCGTTTTCTTATAAAACGAAAAGTGAAAATAGCAATAAATGTAGGAATTCAGAATGACATTATTTATTTATGATTTGTCGATTCTTGAAACACCACCTATAAAACAAAACTCTGTCGCTTTGGGTGAAGCGAAGAGGGATGTTTACGGAAAAGTAAGCCCTATAAAACATCCATTTCACCCGGGAAAAATGAAAAGTCAAAACAAAGATGCGGCAATTACTTCAATTTATGAACAACCTTCAGGACATCGACCGCAACCCAATGGCGACGAATTCCTCTGTGAATCACAAAGTCCGGTACTTTTCTTCTTGGTTTGTCTTCAGAAATGACACTGATTTCCGGCGAAAACAGAATGGCATGTACGTCTCTCCCAGAGATATATAACCTTCATCATTGAGATAAGATTTCCACTCTTCATCTATATCAGAAGAGTTGTTCCCATCGATGATGTGGACTTTTTGATGTACTAGGTGGAGGAAGCCTCCACTGTGGAAGAAATCCTGAATGGGACAAAAACTTTCATCCTACTTGGTAGTCTGGGTACATGTTGGAGAAAAACCAAGACCATCTCTTGTCTTGTTATCAGCATGAATTACAATTTGTCCCAATCCTTTTATGTCATTACTCCATATTACTTTGAGAGCGTCTTTATACGAGGAAATCAACGTTTTTTTTTCTTGGTGATTCTCATTGCTCACTGAAAGTGCTTGAAATTGAGTTCAAATGACTTCATCTGGTTCTACACAGGAGAATGGTGATAAGTTACTCACGATTAAATCTTGCTCCCCGCATACCGTGACTAATTTTTCATTCTTGACGAACTTCAGCTTCTGGTGAAGTGTTGAAGTGACTGCCCTGGCTTCATGTATCCAAGGTCTTCCTAATAAACAGTTGTATGTTGCTTGGATGTCCATGACCTAGAAAGACTTGGAAAGTGTAAGAACCAATGGTTATGGAAAGATCGACTTTGCCGATAACTGTTTTCCTGGATCTGTCAAAGGCTTTAACGATGATCCCACTGCCTCTCATCGGAGTACCTTGAAAAGATAGTCATACCTAGGTTGACCTTAGCATGACGTTCAAGGATGAACCTGTAACTACCAGTACACTAGCTAAAGCATCGTCCTGGAAATTGACTGTGATATTGAGTGTCATATTATGGTTCTTACCTTCCTCTGGAAATTCTTCATCACTGAAACCTAAATTGTTGCAGGAAGTGATGTTGGAGATAATGCTATCGAACTGACCTACTGTCACATCTTTCTCTACAAAGGCTTGTTCTAGAACCTTCTGCAGAGCTTCTCTGTGAGCTTCTGAACTAATCACGAGAGATAACACAGAGATTCAAGATGGAGTTTGTAACAATTGATCCACAATGTTGTGATAGAACAAGGTTTGGTTCTGCAATAATACCTCTGAGTTTTGATGATAACAAACAAGTATGTTTGTATGAACAATTTTGGTATTCTAATGTTTGTTATTTTGGAGAATTTAACAAACAGGTTATGCTTCTGATAAATAGCGTGGCAAACTTATTAGAAGAGAATTATTCCACTTCTGCGCTACGTATTGCTCTGCTGAACAACAACATTTACTTCAGAAGACTCTGAAGTTACCTGACTCTGATACAATGCCTTAAGAAAACAAGTTTTGAAGATCTGAAGACAGAAGTTCTGATGAACAAGTCCAGATGCTGAAGACTTATGATTGTGAAGACAACGGGTTCTGAAGACCAAGTGCTGAAGACTCTAAAGATGTAGCTCTGAAGACTTGAAGCTCTTAAGACCCAAGTTACATTTTCCCTTCTTCTAACTCATGATCTCAGAAGCCTCTGAAATTTGGAAGTTGAGAAGACTAAGCAACGTGGTACAATAGTACAACAGTACAAGGACACACTGCTCCACTCCGGATAGGGCGGACGTAAATGTATTATTTGTTTCCCACGATCCTTCAAGCCGCCAAAATTTTGAAATGTCAGAAATATCCTTCAACAGTCATATCCATGCATGGCTATATAAAGGCTTGAAGACTTCAAGAATGAGCGCTAACAATACTGCGATTTTCACTGTTCATACATTATATTGTTAATATCATTCTTAAGTCAATATTGTTCTTAAAATCTGTTTACTCATCAACTTGTGTAGAAGCATCATTATTGTAAACAAACCTTTGTAACAAACAGTTGTTTGTGTTCCCTAAAGGACCGGGTAGGTCAGAATTTTTAGGAAGACTAAGACAGTGTGTTTTAGTGTTGTTAGTCACTTGCAGTTTGGCTTGTGCATTGTATTCCTTATGGGACCGGTTAGGTCAGAATTCTTAAGAAGTCTAGGACTAGTGTGTCTTAGAGGTTATTGTTAGTCACCAGCAGTTTGCTAGTGCAGCTGTAATCAGTTTGGTTATAGTGGATTAAGTCCTCGTTTGAGAGAGGCAAAATCACCTTGGCGGGTGGACTAGACTAGCTTGAGGATTTCTCAAGTGAACTAGTATAAACATACTGTGTTCTTTCTTTTCAGTTCTTCTTGCTTTATTATCAAGAAGTGAAGTCTGCTTGTAAAGGGGATTATTTTTAGAAAATAGTTTTTATTTAAAAAACCCAATTCAAACCCCCCTTTCTTGTGTTTTTCACACCTTCAATTGGCATCAGAGCTCCGGTTCTGAGTAGATAAAAAGGTTGAATTTTTATCAAGCACCTAACAGTGTTCAGTACCGATCCAAAGTGTGAAAAACAATGGCTGCCCTAGTTGGTACTTTTCATGTCACTTCTGATAATAATGAAAGAGACTCATATAGTGCAAAAACTCCTATCTTTGATGGCGAGAAATTTGACTATTGGAAAGACAGAATCAAATGTTACTTTCTAGGATTTGATTTGGATCTATGGGATTTGGTAGTTGATGGCTATAAACATCCAGTAGATGCTGCGGGAAAAAAGATTGCCAGAAGCTTATTTACAGAGGCTCAAAAGAAAACCTACAAGAATCATCAAAGAGCAAGAACAATTCTGCTAAATGTTATTTCATACACAAAGTTTGAAAAGATTACAAATATAGAGACTGCAAAATCTATCTTTGACTCTCTTAAGATCACTCATGAAGGCAACGCTCAAGTCAAGGAGACAAAAGCTCTGGTTCTAATCCAGAAGTATGAGGCCTTTAGAATGGAAGACGACGAATCTTTGGAAACTATGTTTTCAAGATTCCAGATGCTTGTTGCAGGACTCAGAGTTCTGGACAAAGGTTATTCTACACCAATTCTCTTTGTTATCCCCAGCGGACTCAGATGCTTCCTATTCTCTTTGCTTTTACTTTCTTGGTTTCGACACCAATTCTCTTTGTTATCCCCAGCGGAGTTTCTTTCATTCTCGGTTTTGACACCATTATTTTCCTAGTCTTTTGTGCAAACGCTCTTACTGTGGGGTCTTTCCCAGTTGAGTTCTTCTTTCTTTTGCTCTTGGTTTTGACACCGCTTTCCCTTCCTTTTCTGTTCGGTTCCCCAAACTACGGAAGCTCTGGTTCTGCATTCTTTTGAATGTATGATACGTAGGCATGAGATCGCAATGATCTCGGCGAGCACACTTCCACCCTTCTTTCTTTCTCCCTTTCTTCCTTCCTTTTGTCCCCTGGTTCCATGAACTACGACGCTCTGATTTCCTCATTGCACTATGAGGGTACGTAGGCACGAGGGCCACAATCATCCGCGAGCAATTTCTTTCTTTTCTTTCTTTTTCCCCTTTCTCTCTCTCATTCCTTTTAGCTAGAAGCCTTTAGATAGATAACCCATCCAAGCCTAGAAGCAAGCGAAATGGTTCCCGTCGAGTACGACAGATGCGTTAGGTGCTAGTACCTTCCTTTCGCATAACCGACCCCCCGTTCCCGTTTCTCTTCCCCTTGGGTTTTATCAATATTTTCCCTGTCCTTTGGGACTAAATAAAGTTCGGTGGCGACTCTGTTATATCTTTGAGTGTGTAATTCACTCAGGTAGAAACCTGCCATCTTCAGCTGGCGACTCTGCTGGGGACAGATTGACCTATTGCTGGTCCATCCCTTGAGGGGTCTCGCCTAGTTTCGTTTGCTTTTCTTGCTTATTTTGGGTGTTTATCTTTCGTGCTTTGCTCGCTTTATCTTTTCCTTGCTTTAGCTTTATGTTTATTTATTGCATTTCTTTACTACTTTGAATATTCATATGCCGCATACTCTGGATATTTGCTATTTTCTACTGTTGGCGGGTTGGGTTGCTACTTGAGAGATAAGCCCAATACCCAGGCTTGAGTATACATCCAGGATTAGAGTGGAAAGTAGTGTGACTTGTGTGGCATTTATCTAGACTTAGTATACACGAAAACTCCACATCCAGACGAGGTTTTCCTTGGTAATATTCTATCCTGCGCATTTGGGGCAGACAATGAATGTAACCTGGAAAAATGTCGACTCTGGCGACCATTTCCCGAGGACTCAGTTGCGGCACTCCTCCCAAGGAGCGATAATGGCCGACCAGAAATAGTAAACCCATTACGCTTCTTGATCCGAGGACCCAAAGCTGGGAACTTGTCATAGGATGACCTTTTTTTTGTGGGGAATCAGTGGACGACCTCTTTGATTGGCAATAGTATTGTACCCCGAGGGATGAATGTACTATTGCTTCTCAAATCCAGAATCCGAAACTGAGAGTCCCGCTTTCTATATCATGCCTGTGAGTGGGATATTGGGTTTTTCTGCAAGAAACCAAGACTCTTCCAACCTTTGTTCTCTCATTGCGTCAGATCTCGCACCGACACAACACTACCTTTGCAGATGTTCAGATTTGATTATTCAGACTATGCTGGCTTGTTGATTCTGTTGTTGCATATCATCTCATCATGTCAAATTAATTTTTGCATAAATATTTTAAAACTTTATTTATGCATAAATTTCATTCATTCATGCTCGCATATGCACGTCCCTTCATCTGGAACTGTTGTTCATCCATGACCGCATTCCTTATAGCAAGGCGACGACTCGACATCGGTATTTTACTCGCTCAAACAAATCCAGAATCATGGCTGACTTTGAAGCTGAGAACGCTGCTTACAAGGAAACTCTGGCACAATTTCAAGGTCGGATGGATCAGTTCCAGACGAACATGGATGTCATTATGGAGCTCCTTCGTGCTCAGAGGGATACTACTGCTGCTACCACTGTTGTTGCAACCACTACTGATGCAACTGTTGTCACTCCTGTTGTGACTGTTCCTCCTGTTATTACGGCTACTCCTACTGTTGTTGTTCCTTCTCCTGCTTTGGTTGAAGTACCCATTGAGCCTATGAATCAGCCTGCTGTTCAGCCTAGTTTGAACCAGATGCTTGCTGGTTTTCCTTGGGGCATGTCTCCGAATTACACTCCTCAGCTTGCAAATAATGGTAGTGCCTTCATGCCATATCAGCCTTTTGTTGCGCCCATGCCTAATGGGAATGCTGCCGCCTATCCATGGGTCATGCCTACTCCAGTCCCGCCTCCAGTGGTGAATGATGATCCTGAGAATCTTCAGGTTCAGTCTCATTAAACTGTCGGATTGGTTGATACTGAAGCTCATGATGATGAAGAGCATGTGTATAGGGGCCCTCCTATTCATGTTCCGGTTCCATCTCAGGCTGCTCAAACTGCTGTTCAGAATGTTCATCCTGGGATGTTCTATCTTGGGGCATCTTCCTCAGCTACTAGGGTACCTCCTCCGAATTATTTGTATGATGTTCTGATGGGTCAGAATGCTGGTTAGATGGTTAATCCTGGTTTGGTGTATCCTTCTCAGTTTGCTACTCCACAAGTTCACGCTCATGCCGCTTCTCAGCTGCCAAATCCTCAGATTCTAGTTAGGCCCACTAATCAGAGTAGATCTGTTGACTACAAGTTGTTGGAGGACCATATCAGGGCTATTGAAGGGTTCTCTGCTTTTGGCATGGAAGCCAAAGATTTGTGTTTGGTTCCGAATGTTCTGTTGCCGCAAAAATTCAAGATACCTGATTTGCCAAAGTATAAAGGCTTGATCTGTCCTCGTAGTCACATCACTATGTACTGCAGGAAGATGGCATCCCATATTGATAATAATGAATTGCTTGTTCATTGTTTTCAAGATAGTTTGTCTGGTGCTTCATTAGATTGGTACATGGGCTTGGAGCGCAGCAAAATCCGTACTTGGAGGGATTTGTCTGAAGCGTTCGTGAGACAATACAAGTATAACCATGATCTGGCGCCCACTAGATTGCAATTGCAGAATCAGTCTCAGCGCTTAGCTGAAACATTCAAGGAGTATGCACAAAGATGGCGTGAGGTGACATCTCGTGTACGACCGACTCCCTCTGATAATGAGTTGGTTGACATCTTTATGGGTACATTGCAGGGATCTTACTACGAGAAAATGGTGGGTAGTTCTTCATCGAACTTCACTGATGTTGTGACAATTGGTGAACGGATTGAGAATGCTTTGAAGACTGGAAAGATTCCTGGAACTGCTTCCCAGCAGCCGGCCACTCAGAAATCTCAGAACAATCATTCCAAGAAAAAGGAAGGTGAAGCCAACGTTGTGACAGCTCAAGTTTCTCCTCAGTATCAAGCTCTCATGGCTCCCTTGCCATACTATCCGTATCCGTACATTGCTGTTGCACAGTATCAACAACCTCCATATCAGTATCGTCCGCAACAACCAGCTCAGAATGCTCAGAATCAGCAACTGAATCAACAGAATAACAAAAATCATCAGAATCAAAACCGTCAGAACAACAACAATCAAGGAAACCGTAAGCGTCCGAATTTCGACAGAATTTCGGTGACATACACTGAATTATTTCCTTATCTGGTTCACCAAGGGGCAATTATCCCCAAGCAGATTGCGCCTGCAATTCCTCCATTTGGCCCGAAGCATAACCCAAATGCATCCTGTGCCTATCATGCTGGATACATAGGACATGCAACAGAGGATTGCTTTGTTTTCAAAACCAAGGTTCAGGCACTCATTGATAAGAAGGTTCTGACTTTTGCTGAGGAAGGACCCAACATTCAGAGTAATCCGTTGCCGAATCACGGTGGGCCTACGGTTAACATGATTGGGGATAATTCCAGGGCTGAATTGATCATGGATATCGATGAAGTAAGGACCCCGATGGCTGTGGTTTTCAAGAGATTGAACGAACATGGGTTGTTGAAAGGGTTGCATGGTAAGTGTAAGATTTGTGACGATAATCCCAACCAGTGTCGAAGGCTGAAGGGTTGTGTCAAGATTCTGATGAACCGTGGAGAAGTGCAATTTGCCAGATCTAAACCTGATGAAGAATTTGCCACTATCGAGCCGTTCACCATCGTCTATAGGAAGGTTCCTGTGGAATCCCTTATGCAGAAGAGGATGCAACCCATCGTGGTTTGTCCGCCGAAGCCGTTTCCGTATCAGAATTCTAAAGAGGTACCTTGGAAGTATGGGTCTACTGTGTTTTCTGGAGGTCAAGAGATAAGGTTCGCTGAATCTGAGATAGTGAATGTTACAACAGCTGGAGGTATGACTTATAGTGGGCGAGTGTTTGCCCCGAAGGTCACTACAAAGCCTGTGCAAATTTCAATTGTTGTTTCTCCCAAGGAGACACCTGCATTCGCAACCCCTGTTGTTCAACAAGGGGCATCTACTGCCGTTCCAGTACCGATTATCCCGTCTGAGAAAGTTTCAAAAAGCAAGGAGACCCTTAATGATCAAGAGTTCCTTAAGATGATCAAGAAAAGTGACTTTAAGATTGTGGATCAGTTGGGTCAGACTCCCTCGAGGATCTCAATCTTGTCCTTACTTATGAGCTCGCCTGCGCACAAATCAGCTTTGTTGAAAGTTTTGAACAGTGCTCATGTTATGCATGACATATCCTTCGTCGAATTCGATGATGTAGTGGCCAATATAACTGCAAGTCGGAATTTGGGTTTTAATGAATCAGAATTGCCTCCTGAAGGAACTGCCCACAATAAAGCGCTGCACATATCTGTAACCTGCACAGACATCCTGTTATCTCGTGTTCTAGTGGATACCGGTTCTTCTCTCAATGTGATGCCTAAGGGCACATTGAGTCAATTACTAGTGGAAGGGATCGAGATGAGACCAAGTGCCTTAGTTGTCAGAGCCTTTGACAGTTCTCGAAGACAGGTCATTGGAGAAGTGGATTTACCCATCAATATTAGGCCGCATCTGTTTACCATTACCTTCCAAGTGATGGATATCAATCCTGCATACAGTTGCCTACTGGGTCGTCCGTGGATCCATGCTGCAGGGGCAGCTACCTCCATTTTACATCAGAAGTTGAAATTCATGTTTGGCGATCAACTTGTCATTGTCTGTGGTGAAGAGGATCTGATTGTGAGCGAGTTATCATCTTTCCAATATGTCGAGACCGAAGAAGGCATAGCTGAGGTGACGCTGCAGTGTATCGAGTTCGAAGATGTCAGCTCTGCTTCAACTAGTCAAAGTAGATCACCATAATTGACTTTAGCATCTGCTAAGATTGCTAAAGAGACCATCGATAAAGGTGTCTTGCCAGGCTGGGGGCAAGTGATTGATGTGGTTGAGAAGCATAACCGTTTTGGAGTGGGCTATCATCCTGGTCGCCAATCTGGTTCCTCTTATCAGAAGCAATGCATATTTGTCAAGTTCCATAGCGCGGGTTTCTAGCAGGGTGACATCGTGGCAGCTGCTGATGACGCTGGTCCCAGTAATTAGATTTCAAGCTTTGTGCGCAAATGTCCGTCGGGTTTCAAGCTCAACAATTGGACATCTACCGTGATTCTGGTGGTTTTCCCATATAACATGTAATGCATTTTGCTTTTTCATTCCCTCGTCCTCGCCCGAGACGAGTGGATAGCATGTAAAGGGCCACACGCTTTTGTAATATTATGTGATCAATAAATGAAAATTTTTTGCATTCAAAATCATGCTCTATTCTCTTTCTTTATTTTAACTTTTCACAAAACAAATGGCAAAAGTTTCTTTTCTTTTTCACTTTTAAAATAGCTCATTCTAAACATATTCATAAACATGCAGAACTAATAAAAGCATTGATAACAACATGGCAAACATCCATTGTAATTCTGGAATTCCAATTAACCAAGCCGAAGAAGATGGTAAGGTAGATTATGAATTACCGGCTGAACTGGCAAGGCTCCTTGAGCACGAGCGTAGAGAAATTCAGCCACACGAAGAGCCAGTGGAAGTTGTCAATCTTGGTACTGATGAGGTCAGAAGAGAAGTCAAGGTTGGCACATCCCTCGCAAAGCATGTACTCTCCGAGTTGGTCAAGTTATTGAAAGAGTATGTTGATATCTCCGCCTGGTCCTATCAAGATATGCCTGGGTTGGATACCAACATCGTTGAACATCACTTGCCACTCAAGCCCGGATGTCCTCCTGTCAAGTAGAAACTCAGAAGGACTAGACCCGACATGGCACTCAAAATCAGAGAAGAGGTAAAGAAACAGCTTGATGCTGGGTTCCTAGCCACTTCCGAGTATCCTGAATGGATTGCTAACATCGTCCCGGTGCCTAAGAAGGACGGTAAAGTCAGAATGTGTCTGGATTATCGAGATCTCAACAAGGCAAGCCCGAAGGATGATTTTACTTTGCCTCATATTGATGTCTTGGTAGACAACACTGCGCAGTTCTCTGTCTTTTCCTTCATGGATGGTTTTTCAGGATATAATCAGATCAAGATGTCCCCAACTGATATGGAGAAAACTACTTTTATCACCCCATGGGGTACACATTGCTACAAGGTCATGCCATTTGGTCTAAAGAATGCAGGGGCAACATACCAACGTGCCATGACAACCCTTTTTCATGATATGATACATAAAGAGATTGAGGTTTACATGGACGATATGATTGCCAAGTCCAAAACTGAGGATGATCACTTGGTCATTCTGAAGAAGCTTTTCGACAGACTTCGAAAGTTTAGACTGCGGTTAAATCCTGCGAAGTGCATCTTCGGAGTTCGATCTGGTAATTTGTTGGGCTTTATTGTAAGTCAGAAGGGCATTGAAGTTGATCCTGATAAGGTTCGAGCAATTCAGAACATGCTGCCTCCCAAAACAGAAAAAGAAGTCCATGGCTTTCTGGGCAGACTCAATTACATTTCAAGATTCATTTCTCATTTGACGGCTACCTGTGAACCAATGCTCAAAGTACTAAGAAAAAATCAATCGGTTGAATGGAATAATGATTGTCAGGAAGCATTTGACAAAATAAAATAATACTTGCAAGAACCACCAATCTTAGTACCGCCGGTTCCGGGTAGGCCTTTAAAAGGGTATCTCACCATTCTCGATGGGTAAATGGGATGTGTATTGGGTCAACATGATGACACTGGCAGAAAAGAACATGCAATTTACTATCTGAGCAAGAAGTTCACTGATTGTGAGACTAGATACTCACTCTTGGAGAAAACTTGTTGTGCTCTGGCCTGGGCTGCTCGACGCCTACGACAATACATGATTTGCCATACTACTTTGTTGATATCCAAGATGGATCCAATAAAGTACATATTTTAAAAGCCTGTTGTCTCTGGAAGGATTGCTCGGTGGCAGATGCTGTTAACTGAGTATGATATCCAACATGTTACCTAGAAAGCAATAAAAGGGAGCGTCTTGTCTGACTACCTTGCTCATCAACCTATAGAGGGTTATCAACAGATGAAGGTTGACTTTCCCGATGAGGATGTTCTGTCTATCAGGGATTATGAGACTCCAGATCCTGATTTAGGACCCGAACCAGGGGCGCGATGGACCCTCGTGTTCGACGGTGCCTCCAATTCTAACGATCGTGGAGTCGGTGCTATCCTCATCTCTCCAACGGGTTTTCACCTTCCTTTCAGTGCCAGATTATGCTTTGCAAGTACCAACAATATGGCTGAATACGAAGCATGTATCTACGGTATTGAAGCGACAATTGACATGAGAATCAAGATTCTTGAGGTCTATGGAGATTCTGCCTTGGTCATCGGTCAAGTTAGAGGGAACTTTGTGACTCGGGATTCCAAGCTGGTTCCGTACCAAAAACACATAGCAAAGTTGATTCCTTACTTTGATGAGATCACTTTTCATCATATTCCCAGGGAGGAAAATCAACTAGCTGATGCTCTTGCTACTCTAGCATCCATGTTCAAGGTCAAGTGGAAGAATGAAGCTCCTCATATCCGCATAGATCACTTGATCGAACCAGCACACTATTTAGCAATCGAGGATGAGTCTGATGACAAGTCTTGGTTCTACGACATCAAAAGATATTTGGAAAAATAGGAATATCCCGAGGGTATCACTATCACTGACAAGAAATCTCTTAGGCGGCTTTGCGCCAAATTCTTCTTAAGTGGTGGTATACTGTACAAGAGGAATTATGATTCCGTGTTGCTCAGATGCGTGGATAGACACAAAGTAAACACGATCATAAGGTCCATACATGAGGGTTGCGAGGGTGTACATGCTAAAGGTCCTGCTATGGCCAAGAAGATCCTTCGGGCTGGGTATTACTGGACGACAATAGAGGTAGATTGTTACAACTTTGCCAAAAGGTGTCACAAGTGCCAAATCTACGGAGACAAGATCCATGTGCCTCCAACTCCATTGAATGTCTTGACGGCACCTTGGCCATTCTCCATGTGGGGTATAGATATGATTGGAATGATTGAGCCTAAGGCTTCCAACGGTCATCGATTCATTCTAGTTGCTATCGACTACTTCACCAAGTGGGTTGAAGCTGCTTCTTATGCAAACGTTACATGACAAGTGGTTTCCAGATTCATCAAGAAAGAGATAATTTATCGTTATGGCATTCCTAGCAGCATTATCACAGACAATGCAAGCAACCTGAATAACAACATGATGAAGGAGTTGTGTCAAGAATTTAAGATCGAGCACCACAACTCTTCACCATATCGGCCCAAGATGAATGGCGTCGTCGAAGCAGCAAACAAAAACATCAAGGGGATTGCCCAGAAAATGGTCAAGACTTACAAGGATTGGCACAAATTATGCACTGCATGGCTATAAAAATTCAGTTTGCACTTCTACTGGGGCAACTCCGTATTCGCTTGCGTATGGTATGGAGGCAGTTCTACCCATTGAAGTCGAAATTAATTCACTCAGAGTCATCATGGAAGCAGGTCTTGACGAAGCCGAATGGGTTCAATCCAGATACGACCAGCTGAATCTCATCGAAGAGAAGCGCCTTACAGCCGTTTGTCATGGTCAATTATATCAGAGACGTCTCAAGCGAGCTTTTGACATGACAGTTCTCCCTCGAACATTCCATGAAGGCGAGCTCGTGCTCAAGAGGTATTCACCTGTTCATTCGGATCCACGAGGCAAGTGGACTCCCAATTATGAAGGACCTTTTGTTGTCAAGAAGGCCTTCTCAGGCGGAGCCCTGATCCTCACCACAATGGATGGGGAGGAGTTGCCATCGCTCATGAACTCCGATACAGTCAAAAAATATTATGCCTAAAAAAACTGGATAAAAGTCCGCTAGATTGACATCCGCAAGGACAATCTAAGCAAAAATGGACGTCCCGATGGACCAAAATAAGAAATGTCCATGCAAAAGTTAGGGACAATGAAAAAAACAATAATAGCCCGCTAATTTGAAAACCCGAAAGGGCGACTTAGGCAAAAATGGGCATCCCGGTGGACGAAAAAAAATAGAGAAAACATGTCCAGGTAAAATTAGGGATAAAGGCATTGATTGTGAACACTTGAGCCTCTCTTCCTCACGGCTAGACCTTAGATGATAACAGAACACTCCAATCATCATCAACTGGGGCAAGGCGTTGGAACCTAGACTTACAGGGGATGGTGCCCAATGTTGTAAACAATGCAAAACATTATTTCCCTTTGCCATTTACACTTGTTTTTCAATTTTATTGCAATTTTCCTCATCAAGGATTTTGCATCCTTGTACACACTTTTATGTACAAAAATTTTACATTCAATAAAATGCATTCTTGGTTATCTCAATTTGTTTTCATTCCAGTATTTTATTTGCAAAATAAACAATTATTTGTGATCACATAATACTAAAAAACGTTGAGAACAATAAAAAGCTAAATCAACCGAGAAAGCAATATGCATTGCATGTGTTACTGGTAACTCCTGCAGGGTGATGGGTAATATCCATTGGTAAGCCTAACGCCTAGCCGGCAATGGGATGATTCTATGAAGAAGTTGTTTCCTCCTCAGCAGTTCCTCAGCTGAGTCATCATTCTCCCAGTAGAAGGTGTTCCCCCAGCAAATAAGCTTTGTTTTTTTCCCCAGCAAGGGTTGTGCATCATCTCTTCTGATTAGAAACTATCTGTCACTAGAAGCAGTGGTTTCTCCTCAGCTGAGTCAACATGATTCGGGAATCTCTTTGCCCCATGCAGAGCCAGCCTTGGTAGAAAGGATTGACTTGGTTCTTTCATCCCCAACAGGGACAACCATGGTGATTTAGAAACCTGAGATGTCCTCAGTTTCTCTCCCCGATAGGATCATCATCCTTTGTGAAATTTTTTCTCCAGCGGAGATTGTCTTCATCTGCGGGTCCTCTCCCCGACCGAGGGTGTCGAAGTCGTTTTGCTACGGTTTCTGCCTAATCACTTCTCACTGTGCCTCAGCTTGAGCCTTTGCATTGCATTATATCAAGCATCATGTAGAAACGCATACATATCATATGCATCGATCATACTCCCTCTCTTTTTGCCTGACTTATCTCCCAGCAGATTTTTCAGCCAAACCTTGCACTTATCTATTCTTCAACTCTTCTTTTGTCTCCGTCGGCCAATTTCTCGAGCTACTCTTTTATTTAATCCCCTTTTACCTCGAATCATCGAAAAGCTGGCGCAATTCATACATTCAGGTCCAAGCGGATTAAATAGGGGCAGCTGTCGTAACCCGAAATTTGACCTCCCTCTTTTGCCTTATGCATAAGCATAAGCATTCGCATCGCTGGCATACGCATTCGCATTTTTTTTCCTCTCGTGTTTTAATTGCAGGATATTCAGGTTTTTCAAGCCCGATTAATCATATCCTCACAAGGTCATCACCTCATCAAAACAAGCACAAAATGAAGGTTTCCATACCTATTCCTCAATACAAGAGGTGGAAAAGCGAAGCCGGGACCACAACACCCTTTTTTAGGCAAATTAGGCACATTTTGGCCTGGTTAATTGATTTAACCGCCTTGACTCAGTGAATTAAGTCCAACTAACTCCTAACCAAGTTCCAAACCCAAAGCTAATTCCTAACCAAATTCCAAACCATTTCACACTCCATACCTAAACTCTATATAAACACACCTTCACTCACTTTTCAATTCCTCAACCATTCTCTACCATTTTTCACCAAGCTTCTCACATTTCACTCTCAATTCTCTCATTTTTTCTCTGATTTCTCTACTCATTCTTCATCTTCATCTCAATTCTTCTCCATCAAACCTCACCAAAAGCTCTTATTCTTGAAGGATAATCACTTTTCACATTGAAAGTGATTAATTCTTGAGCTTAACCTTCATCATTTGTCATTATTTGAGTGGATTTCTGGAATTACATCTCATTCTACTTCAATCCAAGGGTTTCACACCATTTATTTTGGTGCAAGTTCGATTTCGGGGCATTTTCGCGTTTTTGATCGGTTTCGACGCGTTTCATCTACAATCCAAGGATCCTCTGGTTTTCTCTAATTTTCTGCACCAAGATCACTTTGCAACTTTTAGTAAGGCACATCTCAGCCTTGTAGGTTGGTGGATTTCATTCATTTTACCATTTCGATCGTTTTCGTATCGTGTGCGATGTAATTTCGACATTCTTGCATGTGAATTGATTACACTTTTGATAGATCCATGATCTTGTTTGTTAATTGATTCTATTGTTGATCATTTGCTGTTTCTAAGCTTGATTTTTCGTGCATAACTGTTTACCCTATCATTGGAGTGATTGCACAATAAAAAAGTTGGCCAAAAGCACTTTTCAAAACTGATTTTCTGCCCCATGTACAGTGTTAATCGATTAACACATTGCAGTGCAATTGTGTTAATCGATTAACTAGTGTTTTTTTGCACTTTTTCACGTTTTAATCGATTAACACATTGCAGTGCAATTGTGTTAATCGATTAACACTGAACCAGAAGGCCATTTTCTTGCATTTTCAAGTGTGTTTGCCATGCTTTCTTCATTTAAACTTCCATTGATTGTCATTCTTGATTTTATGGATGTTTTTAATGTCATTTCACTTCTGGTTGGAGCATGTTCATGAACTTTCGATGCATTTTCGATTATTCATTTGTTTCGGGTTCTTAGCATTGTATGAACATGGCAATTCTTGCACTATCTTTGTTCACATGATACATGATTTTGTGTGGCATTTTGGTGATCATTTGGCACTGTTTTGCACCTTCCATTTCAATTTGTATTAAGTTTATTCTCCATGGATATACTTAATTCGGTAATCAATAATTCACTCCTTTTTGCTTTAATGACTTTTCATCCTCTTTGGAAAGTTGTAAGCATGTTTCTCCCTTGATTAATTGATCGAAACTTTGTTTCGATTAATCGATCTTCCATTTTCCTCTCTTTAGGCCTCCTTTAGAGCTTTCTCTTTTGATTCCCTCGTAGAGTTGGAGTTCGCGCTACGCCTTGCATCGGAGCACTGTACAAATTGACGCCGTTACGCTGTTCACTTCACAACACGCATGAGCACTGTACAACATTGGAGCTGTTGCGCTGTCCGTTTCAATTTCTGTACAATACTTTGAGCGTTAGAGAAGGAATCAGGATGGTTGTCCTACCCTCATTCTGACTATTTCTTGGGTAATCGCATTTGGCCATCTCTTTCGAGAATAGTCATCTCTATCCTCAACCTGTAGTGTTGCTCCTTCCCCAGTCAGATTCACCCTTGATCACTTGTGCTCTTCTCGATCTCTCCTTTTGATCAATCACGATCCTTCTTGGTTAACATCATTATTCTTGCGCTAGCAATCTCCTTTTGTTTCACTACTCCTTTCCTCTTGTAGTCAATCGTTGCCTTTTGATTCCCCTGAAGGATCTCAATCTCTTTTCTGCGGTCAATCACAGTCTGTCTGTTAAATCCGTAAATCCCTTGAAATTCACAATCTATTCATAGTTCTTCTCCCGTTGTTGGTTTAACCACTGCTTGTCAGTTAAAATACCAATTTTGCTCTCTTACTCATTTAATCACAGCCCGTCTGTTAATACTAAGCACCTTTTGGGTTAATCACCTTTCCTTGGTTAATCACCCGTTTCTTCAGTTAACCACAGTCTATCTGTTAACACTGAATTCCTTTTGGGTTAATCTCCTATTCTTGGTTAATCACCCTTTTCTTCAGTTAACCACAGTCCGTCTGTTAAAATACTGAACCCTTTTTTGAGTTAATCACCTTCTCTTGGTTAATCAGTCGCTTTTCTTTTCGGTTGATCACAGTCCGTCTGTAAACACCGAATCCCCAGCAGTTGGCAACCTCCTCTTGGTTCGAATACTTACACCCTTGGGTTAGTAACCTTTCTTTGGTTCAAATACCCTTTCTTCGGTTGAGTACTGTTTGTTCAGTAACTTTACCAAACCCCTTTGGGTCACGACCTTTGCTCGGTCCCACACCCGTCCTTTGGGTCACGACCTTTGCTCGATCCTACACCCGTCTTTTGGGTCACGATCTTTATTCGGTCTTCCACCCGTTTTTCTGGTTAATCACAGTTTTCTCTGTTAAAACCAATGCTTCTCTATTCCCACAGAGTTGCACTCCTTTCTTTCCTCGGTTAACCACTGTTCATCAGTTAATATACCGATGCCCCCCTCAGAGTCAAATACCTTCTCTTGGTTCAGCACTTTCTCTCTTAGTTTATCACAGTTCGTCTGTTGACATCGGCTTCTTTTCCCTGCCAGGGTCCTACCCTCTTTCTTCAGTTAACCACTGCTAGCCAGTTAGTATACCGAGTCTCCTTTTTCTCTTGGTTATGACACCATCCTTTTATTTGGATCCCCAGCGGAGTCCTTCCTATTCTCTTTGCTTTTACCTTCTTGGTTTCGACACCAATTCTCTTTGTTATCCCCAGCGGAGTTTTTTTCATTCTCGGTTTTGACACCATTCTTTTCCTAGTCTTTTGTGCAAACGCTCTTACTGCGGGGTCTTCCCCAGTTGAGTTCTTCTTTCTTTTGCTCTTGGTTTTGACACTGATTTCCCTTCCTTTTCCGTTCGGTTCCCCGAACTACGGAAGCTCTGATTCTGCATTCTTTTGAATGTATGATACGTATGCATGAGATCGCAATGATCTCGGCGAGCACACTTCCACCCTTCTTTCTTTCTCCCTTTCTTCCTTCCTTTTTGTCCCCTGGTTCCATGAACTACGATGCTCTGATTTCCTCATTGCACTATGAGGGTACGTAGGCACGAGGGCCACAATCCTCCGCGAGCACTTTCTTTCTTTTCTTTCTTTTTCCCCTTTCTCTCTCTCTCCTTCCTTTTAGCTAGAATCCTTTAGATAGATAACCCATCCAAGCCTAGAAGCAAGCAAAATGGTTCCCATCGAGTACGACGGATGCGTTAGGTGCTAGTACCTTCCTTTCGCATAACCGACCCCCCGTTTTCGTTTCTCTTCCCCTTGGGTTTTATCGATATTTTCCCTGTCCTTTGGGACTAAATAAAAGTCGGTGGCGACTCTGTTGTATCTTTGAGTGTGCGATTCACTTAGGTAGAAAACAACCATCTTCATGAACGTAATATTTTGATTCATATAATCAAATTCTGAAAAACAATCTGCTTACATTCTAACTAATAAACTTTTGTTTCTGATAGATTTGTTTTCTTGTTTTCTCTTTCGGGAGATATGGAATCTGAATATTTTTGTCATCTAATGTGTTTGACTCTGATATTTTAAGATCTCAATTAGTGCAATTGACTTCTGGAAACTGAATCAAGACTCTAAAGATCTCAATATCTTACCTATTGCTACCATGGGGAGTTTACCCAGAAGGTTCATGAGTCAGGATATTTGATCTTCATCCAGTCTGAGATTCAGGGGGAGATTCTCATCAGAAGGATAAGTATTCCTTAACCTTCTTATTTCGGTTAATTTTTTTTTATGAACAAAATTGTGCCATCAAAATACATAGTTTTGTCATTATCAAAAAGGGGGAGATTGTTAGAACAAGATTTGGTTCTGCAATAATACCTCTGAGTTTTGATGATAACAAACAAGTATGTTTGCATGAACAATTTTGGTATTCTAATGTTTGTTATTTTTGAGAATTTAACAAACAGGTTCTGCTTCTGATAAATAGCGTGGCTAAGTTATTAGAAGAGAATTGTTCCGCTTCTGCGCTACGTATTGCTCTGCTGAACAACAGCATTTACTTTGGAAGACTCTGAAGTTGCATGACTCTAATACAATGACTTAAGAAAACAAGTTATGAAGATCTGAAGACAGAAGTTCTGATGAACAAGTCCAGATGCTGAAGACTTATGATTGTGAAGACAACGGGTTTTGTAGACCAAGTTCTGAAGACTCTAAAGATGTAGCTCTGCAGACTCTGAAGACTTGAAGCTCTTAAGACCTAAGTTACGTTTTCCCTTCTTCTAACTCATGCTCTCAGAAGCCTCTGGAGTCTGGAAGTTGAGAATAGTAAGCAACGTGGTACAACAGTACAACAGTACAAGGACACACTGCTCCACTCCGGATAGGGCGGACGCAAATGTACTATTTATCTCCCACGATCCTTCAAGCCGCCATAATTCTGAAATTTCAGAAATATCCTTCAACGGTCATATCCATGCATGGCTATATAAAGGCTTGAAGACTTCAAGAATGAGCAAGCTAACAATTCTGCAATTTTCACTGTTCATACGTTCTATTGTTAATATCATTCTTAAGTCAATATTATTCTTAAAATCGGTTTACTCATCAGCTTGTGTAGAAGCATCATTATTGTAAACAAACCTTTGTAACAAACAATTGTTTGTGTTCCCTAAAGGACCGGGTAGGTCAGAATTTTTAGGAAGACTAAAACAGTGTGTTTTAGTGTTGTTAGTCACTTGCAGTTTGTCTTGTGCATTGTATTCCTTAAGGGACCGGTTAGGTCAGAATTCTTAAGAAGTCTAGGACTAGTGTCTCTTAGAGGTTGTTGTTAGTCACCAGCAGTTTGCTAGTACAGTTGTAATCAGTTTGGTTATAGTGGATTAAGTCCTCCTTTGAGAGAGGCAAAATCACCTTTGCGGTTGGACTAGACTAGCTTGAGGCCAATTTCTCAAGTGAACTAATATAAACATACCGTGTTCTTTCTTTTCAGTTCTTCTTGCTTTATTATCAAGAAGTGAAGTCTGTTTGTAAAGGGGATTATTTTTAGAAAATAGTTTTTATTTTAAAAACCCAATTCAAACCCCCCTTTCTTGTGTTTTCACACCTTCATGTTGTACTCGCTTTTTTTGAATAAGCTTTAACATTTCATCATTGTTATTTATAGGTTCCGTGTTGCTGGATTGACCGACTTGTTGATTAGGAACTTCTGCTTGAGGTTCCTTTTCTTTTGCAGGTTCTCCAACTCCTCTATTGAAGATTCGACTGCTCCGGGGTAACTCGACGGATGTCAGCAATGTTCACAATGGATGGTAGTGGAATTTCTTTTCCATTTTCTATGGTCGTTGCACCGTCCTTATACGGGATAGCCTTTTCTGACTTGTATGGTATTGGTCCAGGCAAGTAGACGATCACAGGGGCTTTTTGGGCCTTTTGACCGTCGTAGGCAACCTCGATCAGCTCTAGGTTGGGAATTTTACTACTGTCAAGGGGGGTCTTTGATTCATAAAGTAGAGGAATTATAGTGCAAACATCCTTGGATTTGCCTGAAACGCTGCACGATTTTCTTTTAGTCTTTCTGGGATCGGGTCTTATATTAGGAAGTTTAGGAGTAATATTACTTACCAACCCCATTTTTTCTGCTTTTTCGTTGGGACTGGTTCTTGTTTGTATATCTTTATTATATATTTTAGCAAACTCGTATTTTGTAGCTGCATCACAGCTACTTATTTATGTGGGAGCTATTAACATTTTAATCATATTTGCTGTAATGTTCATGAATAGTTCCGAATATTACCAAGATTTGAATCTTTGGACCGTAGGGGATGGAATTACGTTGATAGTTTGTACAAGTATTTTTGTTTCATTAATCACTATTATTTCAGATACATCATGGTACGGAATTATTTGGACTAAAAGACCAAATCAGATTATTGAGCAAGATTTGATAAGTACTAGTCAACAAATTGGAATTCATTTATCAACAGATTTTTTTCTTCCATTTGAACTAATTTCAATAATTCTTTTAGTTTCTTTGATAGGTGCAATTGTCGTAGCTCGCCAGTAATAAATCTTTAGAGAACTAGTAATAGAAATCAAGATTCTTTTTTTTTTCAATTTTCTCACATTCATTTCTGTCGAATTCTATGTGAAGTGAAAGAGTTTTTATGTAGAAATTATTTTTTTTTATTGCCAATATATTCTTTTGTTAATGAATCCAAATTTATAAGGAGTTGGTCAATGATGCTCGAACATGTACTTGTTTTGAGTGCCTATTTATTTTCTATTGGTATCTATGGATTGATCACGAGCCGAAATATGGTTAGAGCCCTTATGTGTCTTGAACTTATACTAAATGCAGTTAATATAAATCTAGTAACTTTTTATGATTTTTTTGATAATCGCCAATTAAAAGGAAATATTTTTTCAATTTTTGTTATAGCTATTGCAGCCGCTGAAGCGGCTATCGGACTGGCTATTGTTTCCTCAATTGCTCGTAACAGAAAATCAACCCGTATCAATCAATCGAATTTGTTGAATAAATAGCATTAATCCTATCATAATCAAGTCGAATTTCAAATAGTGTAATATTAATCTAATCAATTCATTTGAGTATTTATTCGACACAACTTATGATCATATCATGTTTGCATTGCCTAAATCATAAGAAATGAAAGTATCCTGGTCCTCTTCTATTTATTCCCTCTTCTAAATTTATGTAGACGCCTTTTTTTATTAACAGTTAATAATATTATCACAAATCATTGATTCATCTGGTATATAAATATACGATTCATTTACGAGTTTACTAGATCGATAATTTGCATTTTTGAGCATCCAAAATTACTATAGAGAATGTCACATTCAATAAAGATTTATGATACATGTATAGGATGTACTCAATGTGTCCGAGCCTGTCCCACCGATGTATTAGAAATGATACCTTGGGGTGGATGTGTTGGTTGTAAGAGGTGTGAGTCCGCTTGTCCGACGGATTTCTTAATTGTTCAAGTTTATTTGGGGCATGAAACAACTCGAAGTATGGGTCTCGCTTATTGATTCGTTTCAAAAAACACCACAGGAATACATTTTTTACTGGCAAAAACTCGTGCTCAAAATAAAAAAAATACAGTAGCCCAAACAAGATGTCCAAATAAGAACATCCACGCCTAGACTGATAAACTATTCATACCAAAGGGGTTATATCCATTGATAAGTTGTGAAGAATTTAACCATAGATAATCTCTTAACCATCCCATCAAATAGGTTGAAGATTCATTAAACTGTGAAACATTACCTTGCCATAATGTAATGTGCTTCCAATGCCAATAAAAAGTAACCCATCCAATGGTATTTAACATCCAGAAAACTGCCAAATAAAATGCGTCCCAAGCAGAAATATCACAAGTACCACCTCGTCCCGGACCGTCGCAAGGAAAACTATAACCAAAATCCTTTTTATCCGGCATTAACTTGGAACCACGTGCATCTAAAGCACCTTTTACTAAGATCAATGTAGTTGTATGTAAACCAAGAGCAATAGCATGATGAACCAAGAAGTCTCCAAGCCCTATTGTTAAGAATAAAGAATTACGATTCTCATTAATAGCATTTAACCAACCCGACAACCATATGCTTCGCCCCGCATTGAGCGCCGGACTATTCTTTGAAGATAAAAGTACATCGAAACCATATGAAGTTTTACCATGAGCAGATTGTATCCATTGGGCAAATATGGGTTCGATCAAGATTTGTTTCTCCGGAGTGCCAAAAGCAAGCATGACATCATTATGGACATAAAGTCCCAAAGTATGGAACCCCAGAAATAGGCTGGCCCAACTTAAATGGGATATGATAGCTTCTTTGTGCTCTAACATTCTTGCTAATACATTATACTCATTCTGTTCGGGATTGTAATCTCTAATAAAAAAGTTAGCTCCATGAGCAAAAGCCCCTGTCATAATAAATCCTGCAATGTATTGATGATGAGTATATAACGCAGATTGAGTAGTAAAGTCTTGTGCTATAAACATATAAGCAGGTAACGAATACATGTGTTGAGCTACCAAAGAAGTAATGACCCCTAACGAGGCTAGAGCAAGGCCTAATTGAAAATGAATTGAATTATTGATTGTGTCATAAAGACCCTTATGTCCACGCCCCAATCTACCCCCCGGAGGAATATGCGCTTTTAAAATATCTTTTATACTGTGCCCAATACCGAAGTTAGTTCTATACATATGACCAACAATGAGAAAAAGAATTGCAATAGCTAAATGATGATGGGCCATATCGGTAAGCCATAAACTTTGCGTTTGAGGATGGAATCCCCCGAGAAGTGTTAGAATGGCAGTTCCCGCGCCTTGCGAAGTACTAAATAAATGATTACTAGAATCGGGGTTTTGAGCATAAAGATTCCACTGACCTGTAAAAAGTGGCCCTAATCCTTGAGGATGAGGCAATACACTTAAGAAATTATTCCATCGAACATATTCTCCTCTGGATCCTGGAATTGCCACATGGACTAAATGCCTTGCCCAAGCTAAGGAACTGACTCCAAATATTCCAGTAGGTGGATGTCACATCTTTGGTTTTTATTAGGATTCCCATTAGTTATGCTAACTTGTTTCATGTCTTCATCCTGGTAGATCAGAAGCCACCAGTGGTCCAAAAGATTTTGAAGAGTTCTTTGTACACGCGCATCACCTTGGTCGTTTTCATAGCATTCTTTGCAGTCTTGTTAATCGTGCGAGGCTAGAAAACCAAGTCCGACCTGCTTGGCATGCAATTCCACTAGACTAGTATTCATTAAGCGGATGTCGAAGATTTTAACCATGTTAACCTGATGATCATTCTTTTCATGGTAGTCTTGGATCCATTCGAGATCCATTTGATGTTTGAGGGCCTCTTGTACAAAAAAACATCCCTGATTGTCTTTTGAGAAAATCGGGAAAGCGCTGTAATCGTGCTGCGACAAATTGTAATACTGACTTTGTCTTGAATGCATTGCCACCAGATTGACATTCATTGCACGAATGTCGTGGTTTTGAACAATGTTTGGATGTGCATGGGCCATGTTTACTTCACGAATCCTGTGATCCTGAATCCAGGCCAGATCCATTTGCTCTTGAAGAGCTGCTTGTACTATGGCACGTCCTTGATTGTTCTTGGAACAAATATCACATTGATGATAGTTGTAAGATGGCACATGGTCGTACCTGCTCTGTCTGCAATGCATTTTAATCAAATCTGTTCCTAGTAAGCGTACATTGTGAATTTCATAATTGCTTCCAGGTACTATTTCTATCAAATTCACCGTAGTTTTTTCATGCTACGGTAATGGGTTCGTCTGATCATTTGGATTAGTATCTTTGAAAGATAAAACCCCGTTTCTAACGAGCTTCTATACATCCGATTTAAAGCTGAGGTAATTCTCAATGTTATGTCCTGATCTTCCTTGATGGTAAGGGAAAGTTTGATCTGCTTTGAACCAAAAAGGTGGATTTTTTGGTACTGTAAGAGGAGTCCTGGTTTGGACTTTCCCCTTGGCCAGTAGAAGCGAGAATAACTCTGCATATAACATTGGTATAGGGTCAAACCCTGATGGTCGTGTAGTATGATTGTTATTATTGTACTGCGTGTGAGCTTGCTTAAGAGGTTGTTGCTGCCTTTGTTGATACTGTTGTTGACCGGGTTGGCTCTGGGAAACCTGAGGTTGATATGTCGGAGCTGACGCTAGGTTGATAGCGGGAGTTACTGCTGCTACCGTTTGATACCTTCGCCTTTGCTTTCCCAGAGAGATATTACTGATCTCTTGCTCTTTCTTCTTTTGGAAAGCACTATCGTATTTTTTAGTACTGTTGGATGGCTCTGCATCTTTGACCAATCACCCTTCTTGGACTGCTTCCTCATGGCGTACCCCCATGTTCACCATTTCAGTGAAGTCACTAGGCGCACTGGCGACCATTCAGTCTTAATAAAATGAGCTTAATGTTTTCAGGAAGATCTTTGTCATTTCCTTTTCCTCGAGAGGAGGACAGATCTGGGCGGCGATTTCATGCCATCTTTGAGCATACTCCTTGAAGGTTTCTTTATCCTTTTGTGACATTACTCTGAATTAGTCCCTATCTGGTGCCATGTCCAAATTGTACTTATACTGCTGAAAGAAGGCTGCCCCGAGATCTCTAAAACTACTGATCTTGGTGCGGTTTAAACCTATGTACCATTTGAGTGTGGCACCGATTAAACTGTCTTGGAAGTAATGGATTAGTAGCTGTTGATTTTCTGTCTGGGTAGACATTTTTCGAGCGTACATTACCAAATGACTTTGAGGGCAAGAGTTGCCTTTATATTTTTCAAAGTCAAGCACCTTGAATTTGTGCGGTATCTATACATTAGGGACCAAACAGAGATCGGCGACGTCTTTTCCAAATATGTCTTATCCGCGAATGGCATACAGTTCTTTCTGCATTTACAAGCATTGTTCCTGGAATTTATTCATCCTTACCTACACTTCTTCATTTTTGCCAGATGCAGCCTGTAGAATCTTTTCCTCCAGGATAGTGTGTACCACTGGTTGTGGTATAGTCATTACGGCAGTAACTCTTGGCGCTTCAGTGACCTGAAGTTTTTAACCTTCAGGCATTTCTGTCGTAACCTTTGTATCTTCATATACCTGAAGTTTGTAACCTTAAGGTATGGCGGTTCCTGCTATGGATTCCAGGTCATCAGTGATAATAGGTATATATCCTTCAGGTATAAAGTTGAGTGCAAGCCCCTGGGGAAACCTTTAGGAATGTTGTACTGAGGATGACTGCTAGGTGTCTCAAATGCTGGTGTAGACGTAATCTCCGAGATCACAGTCCTTTCATGTTGCTGTTCCTGGGCTGCTGCCAGGGATTCCATGGTGTTGTGGAGTTTCTCCAAACTCTCCTTTAGAGCATTGATTTCTTCTCTCATCTCTCTGTTCTCTTTCTCGAGATCATCCATTTTCTTTTGTCAATTGGCCCGAGTATTGTACGAATGAGACAGTTTGACTCTAGAGTGCGACACATGTGTGAGACTCAATTACAAAGATGTGCTATGTGAGAATGATGAATGATATTTGAATGATATTTTTTTTAGTTTTTGTTTTCAAAAGAACTTTTAAAAATTATATTGCAAATATCACACAGCGGGGGAGACCCTTTTATTGAACTCGAAAGATTGTAGTATTTTACAGGGAAAAGTACAGTATTTTACAAAGTGCGAGAAGGAAAATTAGGCCTATGGATCCTAAGTTCTCTCTGAGGAGAGCTCAGATGTTGATTCTTGAATTTTTCTTTTCTTTGATTGGGCCCCTTCAGCTGTTGTCGGGTCGACGATCCTTTGCCAAGTAAAAGGAGAGAGCAAATTTCTTCGTTCCTCCTGACTTTATATTGCATGTTGCTCTAGTATCTCAATCAGAGCATCCTTTTACTTTAGCAGTTCCTGAATCTTGGTACATTCCAAATTAAGAATCTGGTGCTTGTTCTTCCAAGAGTTCTTCTCACGTTGGACCTTGTTGAGAGTGATCTGGAGTTTTTCTGTATCAGAGATAAAATAAAGGACAAATTCCTTTAAGGGAAAAACTTCATGACGAGGGTAAGGCATCCTCAGTTTGATAGCTCTAGTTTGTACCCAGTGGAGATAAGGCTCTGCAGAGACGCAATTTGGCCTCCCCAGGGACTCTCTCCACTTCCTGTGAATATGTTGTCAGGCATGCACTATTTCTGTCTATAGTGCCCCGTCATTTTCTCATTCCTTGAAGAAAAGACCTTCCAGATGAACATTATGTGGGATATTCTTCATCGAGTATCCAAGTTGATGGCGAGCTAAAATTGGATGATAGTTGATCACTTCTTTTATACCAATGAGGAGTACGTTGGGGAAATTTCCACATTTGTCGATGATTCTTATTCCTTCATAGACCCGGTAGCACCAATCTATGTCAGAATTGGTTAGAGACATAATCATCTGCGACTATCGCAGACTGCTCTTGTGATCCCAAAAAGCAGTAAACTTAGGTAAGTGGGAAATAAACCATTTGTAGAGTAATCGCACATAGCATGTGTTCATCCCTCCACTGTACAAATTTCTTAAGTGTACATAATGATAAACATCCTCGAGCAGGGTTGGGACTGGGTTCCCAATTAAGAAAATATTAAAAGCATTGATGTCGACGAAGTTTTTAATGTTTGGAAAGAGGCATAAACCATATATGAGCAGAACAAATACATCTTCAAAAGCAGTTACATTTCCTATACTGGCAAAGTATATAGCTTTCTCTATCAGGAATTGAGCTGGTAAACCCTGGATTCCTCTCTTGGTGGTCATGTGAGTCCTGATATTTGACTCTTCCAAAGAGATTGCTATTGCAATGGTTTGATCTTTTGGAATTTCTTCCAGTTCGAAAAATGGATCTTGATCAGTGATAGGTAAATCAGTTAGGTGAGGGTACTCTTCTAGTGTTGGTGTGAGCTAATAATCTGGAAAAGTAAAGCAGTGGTATACTGGATCGTAGAATTGAACCAGTGTAAATAGGATTCCTTCAACCATGTTGACCTTCAAAAGAGACAACAGTCCTCTGTGCTTAGCTCTGAAAGCCTTAGGATTAGTAATCATCCTTCCCAATTTTCTCAAGTCTTTTAGTTTTGGAACCTTGAAGGTGTACTTATGCATTTTACTTCTACCGAAATACATAAAGCAACCTCTGATATTTGCAATTATTGTTTTAGTTCTTTTAGAAAAGATTTTTTCTTGTTTAAAAAGAGTTTTTTAATGAGTGCATGAATGCATGAATTCATGAATGCAACAAACAAAAACATTTGAAAACATGGGTTTAGGGGTTCATCGTCACGAGCATGGAGTCATGGATCTACCCATCCCCAAGGTGTGTACTAGAGGTTAAATTTTGTACCTGTAGAACGGGTTCTAACAAAGGTTCCTAAAACCATTGACCCCTCTTGAGGATATTAACAGCAAACTGACTGACTCATGAGAGCTGTAATATCCCAAGATGAATCTCCTTTGAGTGTAGTATCGCGTATCAACTATTCTTGATAGTTTCGCACTACCTAACGGTCAAATGGATAAATGTATACTAACCTCAGTTTCAAGGGTAACCTAAAGGGAAAAAACAATGCTTTCACGACTTGCTCGTTCAACATTGGTAATTCCACGCGGGCACCTCCACTGATTCGGTGGACTCTCAAGTTAGCTTGGTCGGGATTCACTCCCTATAAGCCTCCCTGAATACACCATCACTTATCTTAATGGTCTCTCGGACTCACCACATGCGTATTAATCGCATTCCCAGATGACAATAATTTAAACAAGTATACCAAGTAATATGACAGTATATGATAAAAAATGAGAAAGCATGTAAGATAATAGAAAAATAAATTCAAATTAAGGCCTAGACCTATTAGGAAATCTAATTCTAAATCCTGACAAAATCCCCAGCAGAGCCGCCATTTTTCTTTAGTCGTCGGTTTTCTTCGGTGACACGACCACCTACTGCATGTTTGGTGTTACTTCCTGATCTCCGTATTTATCCTATGAAGCTTGAAAGGAAGGGGAAGATATCTTAAACTAACCCTGCACGCAAATGTTTTCTCTAACAAATGCTAAGAGATCACAATCCACTTCTTGCTTTGTGGGACTGGGGCCATTCCCCCCGTTTGCCTTTTCTGAAGCTAAATCGTGGATGAGTCGTTCTACAAATGACCCGGCAGATGGAATGCCCTTCGGAAACTTGTCGGATTCCTCCTGAATAAGGGGCTTGATAAGCTTAGCTAAATAAAATTTGATAGTCTGACTTAGTTCAAAATTAAGCTGAAAAGGATCCTCGGGTTATCGAATATCATAAAAGAGAAGAGTGGTAGGGAAGTTACTAACACCCAGAGTATCTATAGTAATCTATAGGAACCTTCTTTTGTATGTATTTCTGCTAATTTGAAATGCTTTCTTGTGTTTATCAGCTATGGATTGGGAAAGTTTCTCCTTTGGGAGTGTTGAGAGAATGTTTTTTTTTTTGTTTTTGGGTTTTCTGTTGTTTTTGGGAAGGTACCTGGACCTAAGATTTTTGATTTGTGTGCTCGCTAAGATTTCTTAATCTTATGCATACGTATTCCCGTAAAGAGATTTGGGAAATCAGAGCAATCGTAGTTCGGAAAGATATTTGGTGTCTTGTTCAAAGCCCAAGACTGAAGCTATCATAGTTTTTGTGTCTTGTTCAAAACCCAAGATTGAAGCTAAAAGGGTGATTGAGAGAGAGAATTTTTCATTTCTAAAGGGAGAAAACTCACCTATTATTATTAGGGAAATTACTTTAACTGGGATATCTTGAATCCAGCAATGCCATAATTTCCTTTATAAGAGGGATGTCATGAAGGAAGAAGCTTTAACTCAGTGCAGAGCAATGCCACTTTTTCCTTTATGAATCTTTCATGCTAAGAGAGGGACATTGGCTTGGATGTATGGAACCCAGAGGCTTGCCACTTACAACAGTCAGATGAAAGATAAATTTTATCCAGGATAAGGGAAGGACTCCAGCTTGGATTTTGAATCAACAAGTGTGCCACTTACATCAATTATCTGGAAAAAGGTTTTGATTGTTTTGATATGTGATATAAAGAGAATGTATCTTCCTGCAGAGTGGACTCATGGTCTCATCTTAGGGGATGTTGATTTTTATGTGCCTTGATCAAAGCCCAAGGTTGAAGCTAAAGGAAACTAACTCCTCTGAGGAGTGCTTTATCTGTCTTGTACAAAGCCTAAGATTGAGACTGATTGGGGGAATTTCTTATATGAAGCCTTAGAGGAGGATGACTTTTGCTGATGATTATTGAAATCTAGGGGAAGGTCTAAATTTTATTGGGGAATGCAAAGGGAAACTACTCTGGCTGAGGAATCAGGGAATAGTTGAAGTACAAAATGCCATGAGGATCTGATTCTGTTAGGGTTTTGTTGAGGTCAATCTGACGTTGGCTGGGATTTATAAGGTGAAAGTTTAAACCTTGTTGGGGTCAGAGGGGTTTAAAGGTGAGTTTGAAAACCTCAAAGGTTTTAACTCTTCTGGAGACTGGTGTATTGGTAAAATGATCAGGATATATCCTGTGCCTTTAGGAAACCTGTGGGTCTTTTTGTTTAGTAAAAAAGGAGACTATGAGAGTGAGACTTTCCAAGTCTACTTGAATGAAGCCCAAGCGGAGGCTGAGACTATCCAATATCTTATTAAGAGGAGATAGACTCTAGTTGGAAATAGATCTTTGTATGATGCCCAAGAGGAGGTGGTTGGTTGAAGATCAACTTTTGAATGGTAAGATGTTCTAGAATTTTAACTCTCCAGGGGATTGAACTAGTAGGGATGACTAAATTCTATCCTATGCTTTTAGGAAGCCTTTGGATCATTGTACTAAGCCCAAGAGGAGGCTAGGGAACTTCTAAGAAGCCTGATGGTCCTTGTACTAAGCCCAAGAGGAGGTTGGGGATACTTCTACGAAGCCTGTGGGTCCAAGCCAAAGAAGAGTTCATGAAAGGTTTCACCGGGAATAAGTCCATTCTTTGTTGAACAGTTCTATGGTTTGAAGAAATTCAAAAGAGGTTTCACCGGGAAATAATCCTTTTTGGGAAAATGAATTTCTTGTATATGTTTCTAACTTTTGACAGTCTTGAGAAAAGTTTCACCGTGAATAATGCCTTTCTCTGTTCCAGATTGAATAAGCCCAAGATGAGGCATACTGTATTGAGGGGAAGTTTCATATGAGGGAACTAGTTATTGACTATGTTCAGGAGTAACCTCTAGTTTGACCTAAGTGTGGACCTAACTGCCGGGGGAAACTCTAGACAGGTATGCACAAGTATATACAGATGAATAAATTAATAGGTATATAAACAAGTATGCATTGAAAATAATAGATGTTGGGTTTTACACTGAAAAAGGCCCAAGTGTATTGTGATGTGTTGTGTTGATGACCACTATAGGATTAGGGTTTTAAGAAATTGAAGAAAGTTTTGAGAAACCTTTTAATATTAATTTGAATGAAAAGAAAGTTGTTGTTATTTGAATGAAAAGAAAAGAATGTTTGAGGCTTATAACATAAATAGAGGCCCAAGTGCTCTAAAAGCAGTTTCACCAGGAATAATGCTCCTCCTTGTACCAGTTTAAAGAACAGACAGATGATTTTGAAAATAGAGGTATGAGGCTTACAACTGAAGGAGAGGCCCATGGAAGTTGTTTGTTGTTTAAAACAAAGTTTATGTACAATAGATTGGGGCTTATACTCAAGGAGAGGCCCAGATGACTTATTTTGAAAACAGTGATCGCACAGCGATACCGAAAGACGTTGTGGGACTTATACTATAGAAGAGGCCCGAAATTTGTTTATAAGGAAGAGAAATGGGGCTTATACTCAAGGAGAGGCCCAAGATTTTTATTTGAAAGGCGACGATCGCGTCGCGGTTTTGAAAACCACAGTGGGACTTATACAATGACTGAGACCCAAATTATTTGTGTACAAAAAGGAGTGGGTCTTACAGTCTACAAAGAGGCCCAAAGTGTTTCAAATGAAACTTGAAAAATTAAAATCAAAGGGAAAACCATAATTTTAATTTAAAAATGTATTTTTTTTCAAAGAAAAATCAAATAAAAATGATTAAATTTATCAAATATATTCAATAAACATGTTACGAACTTTGATAAATTTTTGAAAATTGATGTTTTATTCACACGAATGCTTTAAATTCATTTGGTTTTGAAAAAATCAAGAGAAAGAATTCTTTTAAAATGTTTAAAACCAATTAAAAAGAAATTCTTTACAAAAATTCAAAATATATTAAATCAATAATATCTTTTTGTTTTTTTTTTGGTGGAATAAAATATTTTAACATATTTTTTAATTTTGAGAAAAAGAATTAATAAAAAATGATTTAAAATCAGAGAGAAATTAATTTTTGAAATCAATTAAGAAAATTTATTAAAAATTCAAAAATTCAAACTATTTGAAAAAAGGCGCCAAGAACATCATCTTCCTCGCGCGCGCCCTGTTTCCCCAGATTTGCAAAACCTCTCATAACACTTTGATTACTTAATGATTTTGCACGATTCAAACATCAATCTCACTCGTTTTTGAACAAGGAACAAGATGGTACCATTTAATTTCATTTCTTTTAAGTGTGGAGAGAGTTATCATGTATGAACACAGAAACCCTAGCATTTGCAAAAACTATCATGAAATCCTAAACACGAATGAAACATAACAATTAAATGAGGTTTATCACTTTATGAACTACCAGAAGCTTGTTGGTAACTTGAAAACAAATTTATGATGCATGTAGTATAGAGTTTGAGAGTGTCAGGCTTACTTGTGCAAGAGGAATTCGAATTCTAATGTAGAGGTGTTACAGATGTTATGTTATGATCTGGACAGCTTCAATGGACCTTATGTAACTTGTTTAGAAGCTTGGAATGGATTCTGATGTTACAGATGATGGAGAAGTCTTTGGATAACTTCTATATGATATATATGAGGTGTCTACACCATTAGTTTTGATAGAATTGCTTCCTATTGAAAAATTCGAAGGTTACTTGAAAAGGAAGCAAATTCTGGTTTTGGAGAGTGAAGTGAAGGAAAACATGGATTGCTATGTTTTGGTGTGTTCAAATTAGTCACAAATAACATCTATTTATAGTAGAGGAAAATTGTTTTTGAAGGAATAGTGAATGGAGGCTGGATCACCCTATTATTCAATGGTTTTTGTCATGTAGCCAAAGTCTCTTCTAGCCATTGACTTGGGCCAAACTTTGCAGGTTTAGGTCCTCTGATCTTTGGAGAAATCTTGACTCATTTGGACTGACTTGTAACTGATCCATGCCACCTCTATATATCACATAAATGCTTGATGCCAAATTTGAATTTCAAGGTTCATGTCATGATAATTTTGCACATGCCTAGTTGAATTCTTGACTCCTTGATCAAGTAGCAAGTGATTCATCAGAAGTTTTATGTTTTTGGAAGATGACAAAGTTGGCAAAGTGGCAAAACTTGAAGGAGGAAATCGTATGGCACAAGTCATGTATCCATGCTGTTGTGTAGGAAGGCTGAAAAATGCCATTTTGGGAAGCTCATAAGTTCTTGCTCAAGTTGAATCACGAGAGGCTCTTGTACTTTTTAGAAAGCCCATATATCATACTTTAACTTTGATGTTTAACTTTCGTCTTGAATCATCTTGGATCATGATGGAAAATGCCTCCAAATTGGATAAATCATTAGACTAATTCTGTCTCAAAAATGTCAATTTCTAATTTTTTGTGTTTTGATCAATCCATAACTCAAAATCTATGAAGATTTGGGATATGGTGTAGCTGACAATCTTGTAGTATGTAATGAGAGCTTTAATTTGAGATTTGAATAAAAGAAAAAGGTTACTTGGATCACAAGTTATGGTCTTGCAAAGTTGGGTAAAAATCACTTTTTCTTATGACTTAGTGAAAATTCAAGTTCTTGGGCTACCTCAAACCTAATGGATGGATTACATCAGTGTTTTAGAGTGTCTTGAAACATTTCCCAAGGTTTGAGATCATGTCTTAGTCAAAAGTCAAAGGTATGGTTGACTTTTTTATCAAAAACCTTAGTTTGTGGTCCAAATGAATTTGAATCTTTATATTGCTCATGAACCAAGTTCTCTGTGTAAATTTGAACTTGTGAGAGGATAAATATAAGATATTTGAGGTCTTCAAAACATTCCTTGAGGTTTTGGCTCGTGCCTTGCTCCCAAAGTCAACTTAGGGGTGAATTAGGTTAAGAAACCCTAATTCCTGATTTTTGATGAATGCATCCCCTGAGGCTATTTTGAACTTATGATTGGATCCACAAGGTCATTTTGAGCTTCTTTAATCATGTTTTGAAGTATTGGCTTATGCCCAGAAGAAAATTTCCCTCTGGAGGCCTTGGTCGACCAAAACCCTAATTTGGTGACACTGAAGATCTTGAGACTTGATCAACTTGAAATGTTGCACTCTTGTGCTTGATTCTTGATGTGGAAGACCTCTTGATCCTTCATGGATGTTTGATAGGTTTAACAAGTTGAAGATCATGTCCATTCTTGGTTGATCCTTTGCCTGAGTACTTTGAGAGGGTCCAAAACCCTAATTTAGGATTGCGTTGAATGCTCAACAATCTTTGAAAGGACTGATGAGGCATGAAGGCACATCCATATTGTGGTGATGATTTGCACAATGATGGGAAATCTTGTGGTCAAAATTTAGGGTATTACAGGATTTCCTCCATAGGTGCTAGAGAAAAAAATCATAAGTGATGCCATGTCCTCGATGCAATGTTGTGTTTGATAAAAAGGCAGCACAAAACCTTGAAGGAGTTAGGAAAGCCAAACAAAGACGTGAAGAGAGAGCCTCTCATGGTCAACGAGGATTTAACCTGAGGAGATTTCTAATGGAAAGTGGATAAGACCAAACTAAGCCAAGGGTCCCAGGTGCAAGACCCACCACTTTCAAGCCGTTTGCAGAGATTTCTAATGGAAAGTGGATAAGACCAAACGAAAACAAGGGAAAAAGTCAGCAGAAATGGCAGAGCTTCGACGTAGATAGAGGCTCATTAGTGGTATACCGCAGAGAATTCCAGACTTCGAAGAAGTCAGCCTACATCTCAGAAAATTATAAGGGAAATAATCCCATGTTTAGATCACAATGGAGAAGGGAACAGAGAAGAAGGAAGGCTCAGAGAGAGGCTAGGGCAAAGGCAGAATCAAGTACCAACCTACCGACTAACAAGACGGACAGGGAGGAACCAAAGCCTGTCGAAAAGATGCCGGTGGGGAGAAATTTATTTGCCACATAAAAAGAAGAGGCCAAAGAAAAGCATGATCGAGCAATTACTGAGGATGAGATGCTTACCAACAATTTCGACTCAGGTTCGAAGCAGTCTTTGGATATCATAGTGAATGTGGTGTAATTGCTCCCCAGGTTATTCGACCAAATAACTGAGGTCGAAGAGTTGGATAATAATACTGAAATCGAAATGGCTGCACTTAAACATGTATGCTATTATGTGATGAACAACAGTTGTGTCGAGGAACAGAATGCGTTCTTCGAGCGCCCAGACGAGGCAATGAAAAGTCATTTGAAGCCTCTATTCTTTACATGTAAGGTCGAAGATGTTCCTGTTAACAAAATCTTAGTGGATTGTGGTACGACGGTGAACCTAATGCCATGCTTCATGTTGAGGAAAATCGGGAAGTTCGACACTGATACTAAGCCCCATAATATGGTACTCTCCAACTATGAAGGAAAGGTGGGTACTACTTTGGGGGTGATTCAGGTCGATCTTACCATAGGTATTGTTACAAGACCGACCATGTTTATGGTTGTCAAAACGAAATCCAATTACAACTTGTTAATTGGCCGTGATTGGATACATGGGATAGGGGTTGTACCTTCATCCATGCATCAAAGGGTAGCTATATCCCGCCCAGACGGCATTGTGGAAAACATTGAAGCAGACGAAGGTTATTTCAAGGCTACAATTAATCATGTCGACAAATGCCATTTCGAAAAGCACTTAGCTAACATAGCTCCATGTAACCATGCCAACTTTGCTAGCGCAAGACCTTCTGGAAGAGATCGACTTGGGGGAGGGGGCAACAAAAAGGCCAACATATATCAGTACCGATATCATCCCACAACTCAAGGTTGAAGTGATCCAATTGTTAAAGGAGTTTAAAGACTACTTTAAATGGGATTACGACGAGATGCATGGCTTAAGCAGAGGTCTGGTCGAATTGAAGTTGTCAATTAAGCCTGGGAAGAAGCCATTCAAGCAGAATCCAAGGCGGCTTGCACAGAAAATTCTATCGAAGATCAAGGAGGAGGTCGAAAGACTTCTTCGTTGCAAATTCATTCGAACAACCACGTATATCGAGTGGTTAGCAAATATTGTACATGTTATTAAAAAGAATGGTACTTTGAGGGTTTGCATAGATTTTAGAGATCTAAACGCTGCGACCCCAAAGGACGAATACTCAATGCTTGTGGCAAAAATGCTAGTCGATTCTGCCACTAGCGATGAAAACCTTAGTATGCTCGACGGGTATTCTGGATATAACCAAATATTCATTACTGAGGAGGATGTCCCTAAAACAGTGTTTCGATGCCCGGAGCTTTAGGCACCTATGAGTGGGTAGTCATGCCTTTTGGTCTAAAGGATGCTGGGGCAACATACCAAAGAGCGATGAATTCGATCTTCCATGATTATATAGAGACTTTTATGAAAATTTATATTGACGATATTGTTGTTAAGTCTGTTCCTGGGAAGAACCACATTGACCATCTTCGACAATCTTTTGAAAGGATGAGAAGACATGGTCTGAAAATGAATCCTCTCAAATGTGCTTTTTGTGTGCAGGCGGGGGATTCACTACAAGAAAAATGCATTTTAGCATCAATATTTTAGCGTCGACCACGACTCCGACGCTATTAGTGGCTCTTTTGCGTCGCCGAAAGCCGACACTAACATGTTTTTTATTTGATATTTATTTTTTAATATGTCTTACATATTGGCGTCGGCCAAAACCGACGCTAATGAATTTCCAAACTAAAAGTATTATTTATTTATTTATTATTTTATAAAAATACTAGCGTCGCATGGAGGCCGACGCCAAATATTGATGTGAAATAAATTTCATTTCCCACCACTTTTTTCGTTTCCCTCCCTATATATTTATATTTTTTATTTATTTTTATTATTTTATAAAAACATTAGCGTCGCATAATGGCCGGCGCTATATTGGAGCGAAATATATTTCATTTCCCACCACTTTTTTCTTTTCCCGGTTTATTTATTTATTTTTATTAGTTTATAAAAAAACCAATAGAAGAAAATAAAAGAATAAAATAAAACCAATAGAATTTCATCTTCGTCTCAAAACCGCTTCTCATCTCAAAATCGCTTCAGCTTCATCTTCGTCTCAAAGCTTCTCATCTCAAAATCGCTTCAGCTTCATCTTCGAGTGTAAGTGTTTCTCATCTCATTGCGTTTATCATCTCATTTTCGTTCTAACTCATTAAGGGTTTTTGGTAGAAACACTCTCAGTCTCACGAAGTTTCTTAATCTTTGTTTGATTTGGTGTAAGTTTCTTCGCATTTGATTTAGGGTTTTGGTGTAATCTCCATTTTGATTCGTTAATCACCATATTGTTTCTTCTAATTTCTTTCATTTCACAAAATTTCAAGGGATCGCTTTAAGGGTTCGATTTGATCAGGAAATAACTTTAAGGGTTCGATTGATATACTCTTCTTCAAAGAATTTGATTTTAAGGTTAGAATCTGCGTTTCTTGTTGTATATTCGGTTCGATTCTTCATTTCGGTTTGAATTTCAGGAACTTAAATGTGCTTAAACTGTTTTCATATAAGTTGTTTTTATAAACTGTTAATAACCATGAATATTTCTGATGATGAACCATACACATGTTTCAGAATTCAGTTGGGGTGAATTAGAATAGAAAATAGTTAGTTTGGTTAGGATTCTGTTATGTCAGTTAGTTGAAGTTAAGAAATTAGCTTGGTTAGGAGCTAGTTGAACTATTCTGTTAGTTAAGAAATTGTATAGGCTGTTAGTAGTTTAAAATGTTAGGAAGGTTAGTCTGAACTATGTTAGAATTATTAGGGACTGTTAGTAATGTTGACTGTTGTGCTGAATAAATGGAAACATTACGGAGCTCTGAAAATTCATGCTAGATTGTTCAATAATCAATAAACTGAATGAAAATTTTAGAAATACGTCCTGTTGTCACGTGTTTTGACAAAACACCTATCAACACCTCAGATTTGTCACGTGTTTTGACAAAACACCTATCAACATGAAATTCAAAATACACCCTGTTGTCTCTAGAAAACTTGGTCACAGACATAAGATTTTTAGTGATTGTAGGCACCAACAATAAATTATTTAGTGTAAGTGTGGTGTGTGTGTAAGATAAGGTGAAGTAAAAGAAGATAAGCCAACAGAAATAATTGGCACACCTTGGCCATTGTCGAGTAACACTTGATCAGTGCCAAGAGGATCATACTTTTAGAAAGAAAATCTGCATTGTTGGTAACATGATATGTAGCTTCTGAGTCTGGGAACCAAGCCTGATAAAGGTGATTGTTACATTAGTGACATTTATACCAACACCAGTGAGATAAGCTTGTGGTTGAAGAGTTGGTTTCTGAGGAAATCCTGGTGCTGGACCTCGTAAAGATGGAGCTAGCCATTGATTAGGGTGAGGAGAAAGCCATTGATTAAGATTGGAGGGTGGAATAGAAGATGTAGAACTATTAGTCCATTGATTTTAGTTCATGTAAGGTGGCCGCTGCATTGGACCTCGTTGAGCAGTTTGCCACATGGTATGCATCAATGAGGTATGTCTATGATAACATACAAATTGAGCCAAGGTGGAAGGATCGTGACTTACATAGAAGTAGAAGGTGTTGTGGAAGTAGCTTGAGCAACATTAACAGAGATAGGTTCAGCAAGTACATTCCTCTCCGCTTTCTCCAGTTTCGCTTCATGAGATAGAAGCATAAATTTTGTTTCAATGATGGGACACAGAGTAGAACGATACTGGATGTTTGATGATATGGCATTGTATTCTTCTGGTAAATCCATCATGAACTGCCTCAATTCGACCGCGATGCAAAATCAGACCATCGATTGAATAAAGAACATCAACTATTTGTTGAATCTGAGAAAGAAACCCACCAGATATTTCCAGGATAACAAGCTGACATTGATAATGAACTAGTGCCTATATCATTCTCATCACAATGGGGTGTATATGGAGTTTGAAATCCGGAGAAACACCTGTACAATTTCACTCTTGCTTAAGTGTTTATTTTATAACAATGTCGTGGATCAGAATTTTTAAAATCTGGACAAACTCTAGTGTTGATACTGAAATTAAAATCCAAAGGTTTTGGGGCTTGAAAATGGACTTGGAGACGGTGATAGATATGATATCACATCCAGCTTAATCATACTATCACTATCAATATTTGATAGTGATAACACAACAATGCCTTGAGGCTTGAACTGTCACTTTCAGTCACGCACACTTAAACGACCATAATTCCCGTATGCATCACTTTATTCTTTTTTGCTGAGAATGTGCATATATCGTATATGATTTGTACTCTTCTTCTGCCACCTGCTTTAGCTTGCGAACTTCTCTGACCTATAACACAACTAACCAGGTTGTTTGTTATTAGTGTATCAATTTTCTCGTGCTATTCTTGGAATCTAAATCAGAACTAACTACTGCGTGGAGATAAAATTGCAGTATAATTACAACGTTTTCTTTTTTGCAGTTGCCACTCATAGTCACAGTTTATGCTCCAACAAAATAGTATTTTCATGCTGCTATGTTGCTGAGTGGTTTGTCTTATTAAATCATAAAAAATAAGCTGTCTGAATTCATTTGTGTCTTAGGCATGTATTTTGAAGTGATGAGATTGAATTTTTTTACAGTTTTTTTCATACTTAAATAATTCTTTTACTGCCTCAAAAATGTTTTATTGTTTTATCCTTCTCTGTTTTGTACCTAGCTTTTATGGTTTCTGCACTTTACTATTTAGTTTCATGATGATGGTGATGATGAGTGTGACTTGATTTATTCTTCGTCTTACAGAACAGGAAGCTAATAAGCTTAGAACCTTTGTGGATCAGCCTGCTTTTACGGATCTTGATTGGGTATGATTCAAAATATGTTATGTTCTTTTTTGTTTTGTTTTGTTTTTGCATGGAATATGTTATCCAAAATTTGATATATTATCCAAAATTTAATGGATCAACCTTTGTTTTGTTTATATATATATTTGATATATTATCCAAAATTTAATGATTTGATTAACATTATGGTACGATGTTTCGATGAATATCCCAATCATATATAAATATTTGTCATTATTATAAACAAAGTTGTTTTGGTAATGGAATGATTGTGTTTGAATGAACTATTGATTTCTATTCTTAAATTTGATGAGTTCTATTCTTGGAATTATAGTACGATGTCTCAATGATCTGGCCCTATTGATTTTCGCTTTTTATTATTCTAATCTAATCATGAGACATGTGAACGCAGATTAGGTTTTGAATTTTACGTTGAATTTCCTATGTGGTCATATAGAATTCTAGGTTTTAAAGATTAGAAACTTATATTTGTTTTTTATGTAGAGAATGGATCGAAGTTGGATGTATGATAGAGTAAACTCCAATAGGTATGGTTTGAAAGATGAATTTATTAGTGGAGTTGAAGAGTTTGTCAATACAGTGATGAATCGACCTCAGTTTTTAAACGAAGGAGGGATAAGGTGTCCTTGTGTAAATTGTGTCTGCATTCTCTTAAAAACACCTAATGAGGTCAAACTCCACTTGTACAAATATGGTTTTTTGTCCAACTATTATACATGGACTGATCATGGAGAAGAGAATCAGAATGTGGATCTTGATGGTCATTCTAGTAGTGGCGGGAATGCTGGTGAGGATAATCTAGGTGATGAAGAACAATTTGATGCAATGAATGAAATGGTCTCTGATGTTTTCAGGCCATTTGTTAATGTCTCAAATGTGAATGCTAATATGGAAAACGAAACAATTAGTGAGGGTGAGGTACCAAATGAAAAATCTCAACGATTTTATGATGAATTAATCTCTGCAAACCAACCCATTTATGAGGGAGCTTCTGAATCCAGACTATCTATTTCAGTTAAGTTGTTGGCTGCCATGTCTAGTTAGCATGTTCCTCAAAAGGCCATGGATTTTTTCTCTCAAATGCTCGTTGATGTTTGTCCAACTAAAGAATGCTTACCTGGAAACTATTACCAAGTGAAGAAGTTGGTGTCTAAGTTGGGATTGGAAGTTGAGAAAATTGATTGTTGTGTGAATGGATGCTTATTATATTTTAAAGAAGATAGCACCTTAACTCAGTGCAGAGTTTGTGGAGCTGCTAGGTATGTTCCTCGAAAGTGTGGAATGGGAAAATACAAAGATGTGGCAGTGAAGAGAATGTTCTATTTTCCAATCATTCCTAGGTAATAACGACTTTAAGCTTCAAAGGAATCTGCAGCTCAGATGAGATGGCATCGTGAGAACACCAACAATCCAAATGTTTTGCGTCACCCATCTGATGGAAAAGCTTGGAAACACTTCGATGAAGTTTATCCCAATTATGCTAGTGATCCAAGAAATGTACAATTGGGTTTATGTACTTATGGGTTTACCCCATTACATTCAAGCCTCTAGTTCTCCATATTCATGTTGGCCAATAATAGTCACACCATACAATCTCCCTCCCAAAATGTGCATGACCAAACCATACATGTTTTTTACTTGTCTTGTACCTGGACCTTACAACCCGAAAGTTAAAATAGATGTCTACTTGCAACCTTTGATTGATGATTTGCAGCGCTTGTGGAAAGATGGCATTGTGACATATGATATCTCAATGCAGCAGAATTTTGTAATGAGAGCGCATTTAATGTGGACATTCAATGATTTTCCAGCATATGGTATGTTGTCTTGATGGGGGACACAAGGTAAATTAGCATGCCCTTATTGGATGGACAATACAGATTCCTTCACCTTACGATTTGGTGGAAAAAGTTGTTGGTTTGATTGTCATCGTAGGTTTTTACCAATGGATCATCCTTCCAGGAAAAGTAAAAAGAGATTTACAAAAAGCAACATTATGAAAAAACACCACCACCAATGTTTACCGGCCATGATGTTTGGGAAGCTATTCTTGATTTTCCAAAAGTCACAGACAGTGTCTGGGCCACCAAATTTCCAGGCTATGGGAAACAACATAAATGGAACAAAAGAAGTATATTTTGGGATCTTCTATACTGGAAGGACAACTTGTTAAGGCACAACCTTGATGTGATGCACATAGAGAAGAATGTATTTGATAATGTGTTTTACACTGTCATGAATGATCCTGCAAAAACAAAGGTCAATGAGAAGGCAAGATTGGATTCACCTCTTAACTGTTTACGTGGGGATTTAGAGATGCGCCCTCTACCTAATGGAAAGATGGCTAAGCCAAAGGTAACATTTTCATTGACACCCGAAGAGGCAAAGTTAGTTTGTAGATGGATTAAAGAACTAAAAATGCCGGATGGTTATTCCTCGAATCTTTCTAGGTGTGCTGATGCTACCAAGGGTAGGATCAAAGGGATGAAAATCCATGACTGTCATGTATTCATGGAGTGTTTGCTTCCAATTGATTTTCGTTCCTTGCCTCTTGAGATATGGAAGCCACTAACTGAGTTAAGTCATTTTTTTAAAGACTTGTGTTGTAATACATTGAAGTTGGAAGACCTTGTTAGGTTGGAACAAAACATTCCCATCATCATATGCAAGCTAGAAAGAACTTTTCCACCAGGTATCTTTGATTCGATGGAACATCTCCCGATTCACCTACCTGCTGAAGCAATCCTTGGTGGTCCTGTACATTATCGTTGGATGTATCCATTTGAAAGGTAATTGATGTTCAATTTTTTGTAGATTAATTAATAAATGAAAAAACATTTTTTAATCGTTTCATGTGTAGATTGATGGGAGACTACAAGCGTTTGGTGAAAAATAAGCCAGGGTTGAAGGTTCAATATGCATTGCCTACTTGCACAGTGAAACTACTCATTTTTTCTCTCACTATTTCAAGACCTTTAGTTTGTTGCCAAATAAAAGTGCAAGGAACGATCCTCGATCAGATAATGAGAATTCCCAACCAACACTTTCAGTTTTTAGTAAATGTGGTCGTCCTAGTTGAAAGGCTCAACTCTATTCGTTGATTGATAAGGAATGGAAGTCTACTCACGTGCACGTCCTAATCAATTGTGACGAGGTTAAACCGTATCTCGAGTAAGTACATTTTTGTAAGACAACTGCGTTGTTCTCAACCAATTTTTATAAATACACTCATCAATTTTATGAACGATGTCAGATTGTTCATGCAATATCATTCTATCAATGAGGAAGATGCGTCCGGTCTTATACACGAGCAGTTTCCTTCATGGCTAAAGAACTATGTTAGTATATTTCTCACAATTTATATTATGTGGTTGACAATAAACTATCTATAAGGTTAGATATATTTTTAGGTGAATGGTGAGAGAAATGGAACGACTAGTCCATATCTGAAGGCCTTAGCTCTCGGCCCTAATCCGAATGCCACATCATGGAACATATACTTTGTTAATGGGTACAAATTTCACATTCAAGAATGGAGTCGTGGTAAAAAGACTACTAATTGTGGGGTACATGTTAAAGGTGTTACAAATGGAGGAGAAAATGATTTTTATGGCATCATCCAACGTATCCTTCAATTGGAATACCATGGCTTTAGCAACAAGATTTCCCTATTTTATTGTGATTGGTTTTATCCTACAAATAATACTGGCACAAAAGTTAATATTGAGTACAACATTGTTGACATTAAAATGAATAAGCGATATCGTCAGTATGACCCGTTCATTCTTGCACAAGAAGCAAAACAAGTGTATTATGTCCCATATCCAGAAATGTGTAGGAATATGCGTGGATGGTGTGCAGCAATCACCACAAAACCACGGGGTTATGTCGAGATAGACAACACCGGGGATGAAATTCCTTATCAATCTGATGAAATGTTACCAGTTGTGCCTATTACAGAAGTTGAAGAAATACATGGTTTAGCTGATGGAGGGTTAATTAACGAGGTCGAGCCAATAACAATGACAACTGAACCAATGACTCAAGATTTAAAGAACATTTTATCTTGTTTTTATTATAGACCTTTATGCACTTATTTTTTCTCAAAGAACTAGTTGGTTATCGAAAGAATGAGCCTATTTCATATGTATTTGAAATTCTCATAATTTTCTTTGGTATTATGTGTGTTATCCTCTATATTGTAATTCTGTCTGTATTAATGAGTGAATATGAGAAGAACTAGTTTTTATCACTGTTCAATCATGAGAATGACACTAAAATAATAGTGCCTATATAGACAGATTATAGAAATGTTCAAATGAAGCTAGTCATGTATTGTATTTGTTTGGGTTACAATGTATGACTAAAATTAGAGTCCAAATGTTCAAATATATCAATTAAGGTCTATTGTGAAGATAACATACTCTGCTGGTGCATAACTAAGAGTACTAAGCAGTGATACTTTAGGAAATGATGTAAGGAATAGAATATGTTAGCATGATTCTATTTTCAATGCATAACTTTTTTCATGTTTCATTTGACTCTTAAGAAATTTATGATGTGTTGCAACTTCTTATCTTGTTGTTACTAAGTGTTGTTCATATTGTTACTCAGTGTTGGCAGCTTTGATATAGATTTTATTGAAATGACTGGACAAAATGGAAAGAGAAAAGCACCATCGAGCACATCTAAGTAAGATGACTAAACCTTTTCTCCTATTTGGTTTTTTTTCCTAATCAATTAATAATGTTTGGATTTAGACTTATATTTTTGATGGTTTCTTTGTAAAAAAAAGGTGTTGACAGGTTATGCCGTCAACGACAGATTCCACCTGGGACTCTTGCTATAAACAACTCTCGTAAGGTCCATAGCAAACCTGGTTCAACGAACCCACCACCACCTACTCAGATAAACCCACCACCATCTACTAAGAGAAACCCACCACTGCCTACTCAGCCTCCACCATTGGTTCAAACAAATCCAACACCATCACATACTCAACCTCCACCACCTACTCAGCCTTCACCACCTACTCAGCCTCCACCACTTACTCCACCTTCGCCACTTACTCAGCCTCCAACACCAATTCTGACAAACCCAACACCAATGCCTACTCAGCCTCAACCGGCAAACCCGCCTTGTGAGGAGTTCATAATCATTCCTACTCCAGGATATACTCAGCCTCATCCGCAAAGTCCTCCCCATCACACCACAGACGAGGAAGTGCAGAGGGACCAAACACTTTCTAATGAGGAACAACAACAAGACGGTGGGCAAAAATCGAATATCTGGATTGTGGAAGCAAGTAATGCGTAAGTAAATGATTCAAGTTATATAGATATTCTTACATGTTTTTTATTGTGGTTTTAATTTGTAAATATGGTTGCTAGTGTCATGTTAATCTATCTTGTAGAGGAGAATACATACATACAGGCTCAACTTGATAACTCCACTTGAATTTTGATAACTCCACTTGAATTTGGATAGGTGTTGGTAGAGATTATTATTGTTTGTTTGTTTTACAAGGACATCAAGGTTGAATTAACTGCATAATTGCAGTAGTTGAAAACTGTGATGATAATTCAGATTTATTAAAGTGCTTAATTTTGGTAGTTAAGAATCTGTCCAGCATGGCTTTGATGTGACTGTCACCACTTTAGTTAAGAATTTGGCAGGAGCACTACTACGAAAAACCCATTTAACAATGGTTGGAAATGACATATAGTGACGGGGGCGAAGGCGTTGTTATGTAGAGTGTTGTTGTATATGAGGTACGTACAATGACGATCCGGGAACCGTTGTTGTATTCCAGTTTGCACGCACCATTTCACGATGGTTAGTTTAGTCAACCGTTGTGATATACTAAACTGTGATCTGGTTCGATTCTCAGTAACAACATCTTTTATTTATATTAGCGTTTGACATACAACTACGGATAGGTTTATAACCGCTGCCAAAAACAGACTATTTTAAATATAAAATTTATCTGCGTATCAAATTATTCCCATAATTTATCCTGTCAAAACAGCTTCTGTTTACATGCAAACACAATATGTGCATCAAACACAATTCTTCCTATATTGTTTCCTTATAAATGATTCACAGAATTTACATCAAAAGAAATTTACATCAAAAGCTAAATGAATCAGAGAATTAAGCTGCTAACATTGTTTAAATCAAATGCCAATATTATTGATTTCATTATGTGCATCAAAAGCCAAAACTATTGTTCACATTATGTGCATCAAAAGCAAAAAATACGTGCATCAAAAAATGTTGCCGATATATCATACAGCAGGAGCAGAACCCTTAAGCTGATTGTGGATATACGCCCAACGTTTACGAAGATCCACAAAGTCATCAAGGGGGAATGGGGTTTCGTCGTTAAACATCTACATAAGAGCAAAAAATTGAAGATACATCATGCATGATAATAATTCAATAGTCAACTTATATATTAATATATATAAACATTTTATGGCATATATTACCGTATCCCATGAATCAACAGTGCCGACAAGGACGATGTTTAACATCTATTTCATGATAAAATACCCACACTCGTAACTCCCGCGTTGTTTCCTCGTCTACAAATTACATGAATATAAAAACATGAATACAACCACACATGCATGAATGTAAATGAAATAAACAGGTAATCGGGCCACTTACTTTAGGAGCAAGGTATGTGGGCTTTTTTCTAACATTCCTCAATATATTAACTTGCTCCACAATGCTGCACATTGAAAATTGAATTAAACATATTACATGATAAACTAATTACAATTAATGCCAAAGAAAATGATATTAAACAAAGGCACTTACGTTAATACAAGATCTTTCATTGGTTTGTGGAGTGGATCGTGCAAGGAACACAGTAATGTCACCGTATTTGTCCTAAACGATATTATGATCAATTGCCAATGACCACTGAATGAACGCGAGAATATATATATATATATATATATATATATATATATATATATATATATATATATATATATATATTATTAGTTGTTACTAAAACAAAACTAAATATAGAATATAGAAATAAATTACAACAATACTAACCTATATAGGAATGGTACAAGGATACATTCTTTTCCTCCGTCATTTAGCTGGCTTTTCAAGTACTTTTCTCTGATAGTTTTATCATTATAAGCCCAAGCAATAAAACTTGGGTCCAAGATTCCATATGTACTTGATTTATTCAATTCTATACAAACACGGTGAATGTACCTAAATGGTCAAAGAAAATGAATAAATTAAGGGAGAAAATACAAAAAATTATAATGTTCTATAATGACATGTATATTCGACTATATATTTACGTGCACCAAACTTGCAAAATAGATAAGTCAAGCCACTTATATCCTGCGAGAAAATCCCTCACATCTTCAGGAGTGTAATACACTAAATCCAATTGTGGGCAATGTTCTAGCGTGAGGGGCTGCGCAAGGCCTGTTGTTGAAACGTAGTAGTATAAACTTGTTATTTCATTTGGACTAGGGTCCAATATCCCATTGCGGTTATCTACAGGTGGGAGGTGGGGGGGGGGGGGGGAATGTACAATTACTCCCTTTTGTAGAAGCGTGATTTACAACACTTCTACTTGGAGTTTGATCTTCACCAACGCAATGACGATCTTCATTAGTTCGTTGTTCGAGACTTTCACTTAATCTCTACATCATAACATTCAATTAGAATATAAAAAAAAAAAACACAATATATTCAATTAGAACATATAATATATATCATACAAAAATAAGCGTGATTTACGACACATACAGAATACATCTCTTGTAACCTTCCACTTCTTTCTCCGTTTTTTCCATCTCCTCCTCAAACAGCCTCCTTTGCTCCGCCAATTGCTTCTCAACATTATCAATCTTTTGTCGTTGAGCAATAAATTCAGCGGTTTCAGTGCTTCTTCTTTGAGATCCAAAGTATGACCTCAAGCCGACACCATCTCCAACACCATGGACACGGTCTCCATGCTCAACTGTTCTGATAGCTTCGAATAATATGTCATGTCGTGCTTCTGGAACAAATGTGCCTTCACGTGCCGCCACAACCAAGTTATCCTACACAACATGAGTAACTTAATTACATAAGCAAATGCATTTAAATAATAACTCATCATGAGCAATTTACATAAGCAAACGCATTTAAACAAAACATATACTTACAATTTTCTCAACAACGACTCTTGAAGCCTCAGAGGTGTACTCTCCATTAGGTCTTAATCGAGCCCTCTTCCATTTCTCATGTCTTGAAGGTGGAGATGGAATGTCACCATCTCCTCCTTCTTGTAGTTTTTCCTGCAGGATCCTCTTCTCAAGTTTCCTGTAACCCCCACGAGATAATCTATGGGGGTACATGTTTTTCGCCTTGTTCTAAATTCCCACTTCACTTTTAGCCTGTTATTAACATAGTGAAAAATGTGTATGATTAATATCTATAACTCATTAGCATAACATTATAGGTTACATAAGACTACTAGTACTAACCTTGAATTCCTCAGAACGGTGTTTCTTCGCAAACTTGTGCCACACCTTCTTCGATAAAAAACTATACCGAATCCATGGAGGTTGAAGACTGCTCTTAGGCTTCGTAATGTAGTCAGCCGTGAGCCGTGACTTAAATCCCTTCCAATGAACACCGACATAAGTTATCCACTTTCTTTTCAATTTTGAGTCATCGGTAAACTCAAAATTCAACTACATTAAATCAATATATAAGTATGAATTAGAAACTATAGGTAGTGATATCAAATATATGAAAATTATAGTATGAAATACCTTAACGTCTGTCCATAAGCTGTCTTTGACATTACAATCCACTTCTCTCCAATCATCAATCAGTATACTGACTTTGCTACGTGCAAGGAACGCAACATAACTCCTAAAAGTAGCGTAATGTGGACAATCCACTAATCTATAGTGCGAATCAAACTCGATCGGAATTTTTGCACCAGATGAGTTGCGGACTAATGTGAACTAGGGCATCATTGTGACACCTCTTTGTGATCTTTTCATTTGACTTTCAGTTGTTTGAGTTTCATTGGCTAACCTTTCATTTGTTTGTGTTTCTTCGCTGGTTTCTGATGAAGAACTCGACAAGGTCGACATCTAAGTTCAAAAACAACAACAACAACATGAACAACAATGGCAAAAGAGTTTACTGTAGATGCATGGGGAAAATATTTTACGTACCCTAAACGTGACGACGAAGTAAACGATGTTGGTGTTGGTGTTGTTGTTGTCTTCCTTCCTTACGACAACGACAGTGACGATGATGACGACGGTGTTGGTATGTGCGTAATCTTCTATTTTCTTCACTATCGTGACGATGATGACGAAAATGACAATAAATGGATACTGATGATGCAAGCTTTAGTGGAATCGTGTATTGTTTAACAGTATTGAAGGTTAGGGTTTAGGGTTGAAATCGTGTAACATTTCGTCTGGTTTCTATTTTCAATGGAATCGAAATAAGGATACTGAAGAGACAATGAGACTACCTAGTTTGGAGACTATTGAAACACTACTGCGACGGTCAAGAATTTACACCGTTATGATATATTATTTACATAATGAAATTTCATATTAAAGCACCAGAGTTATTTTTAGAATTAAAAATTAAAAAAAAAAACATACAAAATATATCACAACGGTGTATATAAACAACCGTAGTCATAACTTTTAATTTTTTTAATTAGAAGTAAATAAAAAAGTAAATGCGCGCTTTAACATAAAAGGAATAATATATATGAATACGCTGAGGTTCGAACACATGAAAGCTTGAAGGTATCACTACGGTTGATTTATCAATCATTGTTATATACAGATAATCACCACGGTTGGTTTATCAACCGTTGTTATATACAGATAAGTTTTATTCAATAAACAAATAAAATACAACCGCGCCTTAGTTTAGATATGTCACAACGGTGTATGGATGAAGCGTTGTGAGCATGGAGTCGTTGTTTACGCGTTTTGTAGTAGTGGAGTCCAGAAAATCCAGGGGCTTCCATTCATAATGCGTTTGTGATCTTCCTCTTTATCCATAGTTATCTTGTAGATTATAGTTTCTAATTCTGTCGCAGTTAGAAATTGCAGTTTCTACTATACGTACTATACGTGTCTTTCAACTGTAACATTAAGTTCTTGCATTGATTTACAAAAGATTGAGTATATATATATATATATATATATATATATATATATATATAATTAGAAATGCATTTACTTTACTAGAGAATCAAAATGCATAATATTTGCCTAAACATTAACCATGACAATGGGTACTGTTATTTATTAAGTGGCAATACATTTAGTAAACTGAATACAATTTCCACAAATGAATCTCATCCTTTGAATATACTTTTATCAGTATGCAAAGTTTTTATTCTTTTGTATTTATGTGTGACTATGCATGTATTTGAAACAACCTCTCATAGAAGCTTAGTATTGTAGCTTCTGTGTTTTTAGGGTGAAAATGTCTTTTGGACTCAAGAAATGGGTTCCAGCGCAGTTCCAAAGACATGTGAATTTCAATTATTTACAATTGAATCATTGAGTTCCTGTAATGATCCTTATATATCAGACCCATAAATATGACCCATTTTTGTGACCAAGCTGGCTAGTAATTTATTCAAGCATTCATTAGTATAACTTTGCATTATATGTAGGTTAAATTTAGGTGATCTTGTTGCCGCAATGATTCGAAAAGTTATTGAAAAGAATTATCGAGGAACCTTCTTTAATTATGGTGAGCTTAAACGCGACGGAAGAGACGACGTGAGAAAGGGGTGGTTCAACGAGTTTAAAGTAAGACATGGCATTTCTTTTTTAGTAGTTTGATGATGATGCATATTGTTGAGTTTTATTTCGTATTTGTATATTTTGTCAGAGGCTTGTATGTTGGGACCGTTGTGATGATACAAAACTGGAAGAATTGTTTCATCAGAAATGTGCAAAACGACTGTCTGATATACAACGAAAGGCTAGAGAAAAGGGGCGCAAGCCGGGTTGGATGGGCGTAGATACATGGACGTATCTTCTAGACAAGGGTTAATCGAGCATCCAAGAAAGGTGGGGCAGTCCATACAACAGGTCGTAGAGCTTACCACGATGTTGCACTTGAATTGGTGTATATATATATATATATATATATATATATATATATATATATATATATATATATATATATATATATATATATATATATATATATATATATATATACTTTGTAATTACAATGCTTTAATATAATTATATCTGATATACATTGTGACCATATATATTACCTCTAATGATAGGCTAAAACACTCAATCGACCCGCACATCCAGATGAGATTTTCATTGCCACCCATAAAAAGAAGAATGGGGAGTGGGTTGACGCTCGTGCAGCGGCAACACATGTAAGTTAACGTTTCCGATCTTAATCTAAAATTTTAAGTATTTAACATTGAATTTATGCCCTTTGTCAATAATTCAGGTGCTATGATCTTGATTTATAGAGTGAAAATAGTGAGGGTAGATCAGGGAGTTACTAGGAGTTAGTTAAAGAAATTAGTGTACATTGTATGGCACCACAATTGGATATCAGAGGCTGTGTTTATGAATCTTGCTGTAGGATGTTTTCTGTCGAGTTTTCACCCTGTTAGTTGATTAGAATGGTTTTCTGTTAGTATTGGTTAGGAGAATCGGTTATGGTTAGTTAATTTGGTTATATCAGTTAGGAATTGGTTATGAGTTTTTTTCTGGTGTAAGAAAAATGGTTAGAGGAAGGAAAATTCTGTTGGAGCTTTATATGATGGCCACTATAAGGAAAAGGGTTCTGCCACTGTTATGAGTTTTTCATTTCTGCCACTATTATGAGTTTTTTTAATGGAATTTCTGTTATAAACTTTGAAATTGAATATTATCTGGTGTACAGTTTTCTGGTGTGAAAATAAACTGTTGTGTGCAACTATTTTTTTTTCCGTTATCAGCCTGCTATTGTATTGTTTTCATGCTGCTATGAGTTCTTTTCTTTTTATTTAATTTCATCGCCGTTATAATCTTTTTTTCTGCTTGTAATTTTCTTTTCCCGAATCTCAACACCAACTGGATTATCCTATTATGAAAATATCAGGGGCTCTTCATAATTTTCTGCTTGTAATTTTTTGCTTGAATGATCCTTTGCACCATTGTCTAGATTTGTCAAGACCTTATCATTAAGGCCAACAGGAAGAAAAAAACTCTCTTTATCAGATTTTTTCTTTCTGATATCCTGCTTGTGGGTGTACGTGAATTTTTTCTGATACGCTGAACACTCTCTCTTCTTCCCCAAACTCTGCCCTGTGAATCACATTTTATATTCTTGGGTTGATTAATGTTGTGATTTAAAATTGTAAATGGTGTGATATGTTGTTGGGTTTTGAATTAGGAAAGAAACAAAGTTGTGATTACAGGACTATTAAGGTCCTTGATACATTTCAGCTTTCGAATCAAACGTGTCTGAAACTAATTTTGGAATCATGATAAATATGTCTGGTTCTTGTTTTGTGAATATTTGATACCGATTCAAAATGTTTCTGTTTTCGGTTTAACATGCTTGATTCTGTGAAGATTGAAATGAATTAATTTCTGCTTTCAATCGGAACCTGCTTGTGGATTGTTTTGGAAATAATATAATAGTGTTTGATTTTGTTTAGATAAGTCTGTTGTACCTTGAATCTCATTAACAACATTTATCTAACACAAGCCACTTTTTTTGGATTCCTTAAGATTAATGAACTAATTTTGTTATCAATTGGTTGCATTTGATTTTGACATAGTGCATTCTCTTTTGGGTCAACGAGCTGAGGAAGGGACCAAGTTGCTTGGGAAACATATAAAGTTGGTGCATATGCTTATTTGCAGCAAAACATTAGCATCACTCTTTTTTGTCAATTTTTTTGTGTGATACTGTGTTTATGAATCTTGCTAAAAATGTCTGAAGCATGTTCTGCAGTAGTTTGACACAAGCTGGTGATGAAGTGGAAGGATCAACAAGAATACAAATTTGGAAAGAAGCTGCAGGGGGTAAAACTCGGGGGCAGTGTTATGGAACTGGTCAAATGGCGCGTAACATAAGATATGGAGTGAACTTTTTAACACAGGTATCAATTACAAACCCACATAGAGAAGCAGATAACCAGGACATTGAGGCTTCCAGAGCTGAAGTTGTTGCTGCATGTGAAGAGGCTGCACGGGCTAATGCGCTGACAGAAGAATTGGCAAAGAAATTAGAAGAATTGTCAAAGAAATTTGATATGTTGCATTCTCTTCAGGCAGGTCCTTCTATTGCTCATGCGAGTGGTCATCCTGATTATGACGATTCGATACGTTTTATTTTCAAAAAAATACTAGAAGTGCATGCAACTTTCACTCAACAGATTTGACATTATCTTGGAATATGGTGGTCCAAATGGTTCTTTTAGAATATCTGGATTTTCATCAAATTCAGTTGGACTGCATAATCTTCATTTTTTTTCGATTGATAGCTGCTTATGGTGACATTTACAAGGCTCTCATATGCTCTTTGTAGCTGATTTTGTTTATGAATAATTATTTGAAAAATCTCCTTTTGTTGTTTTTGCATCGATGATTCAACAGCTCCAAGTAGTGCAGCAATGACAATACTTTTTGTGTCGGTTGATTTTTTTCATCTTATTTGTTTACTCGTTATTTTTCGTTTTTCATCTTATTTGCTGCTATTGACGTGTGCTTAAGATTTGATCAAAATCAAGTGACTATTTATTTTGAATCTTTATGTCTCTGACTCGTGATTATTTATTTTGGATGTTGCAGGACGAGGAGGATTATGAGGATGATGACGAGGAAGTTGATGTTGGTTATCATGATTAGTACGTAGATCGTTTAGGAGATTATTAGTATTTTGGAACTCATTGTATTTTGATGTTGGTGTATTTTGAAACTCATTAGAATTTTGATATTGATGTACTGGGATTATGTATTTTGAAGTATTACCAGTCAGGTTTTGATTAACAATCAGGTTTTGATTAATAATCAGGTTTTGATTAACACAGATAATCGTATTGATTAATAATCAGGTTTTGATTAACATAGATAATTTTATTGATTAAATTGATAATAACAGGTTTTGATAAAAATAGGTTACAATCAACCAAATTAATAAATTGTTGTCTAAATCTAGTAGTGTCGGCCACGACACCGACGCTAACGTGAAATGATTTAATGTCTACATCCAGTAGTGTCGGCCACGACACCGACGCTAACGCGAAATGATTTGCTGTCTAAATCCAGTAGTGTCGGCCAAGACACCGACGCTAAAGCGAAATGATTTACTGACTAAATCTAGTAATGTTGGTCACGACACCGACGCTATATCAAAATAAATTGCTGACTAAGCTTTGTAGTGGCGGTCAAAGGCCGACGCTATATATTGACATAGATATAGGTCAACTCAATCAAAAAATGACACCTGGCATTATATAGCGTCGGCTAACACCGACGCTAACTTAGTAATTTGTGTCGTGTTTAGGGTCACCAATTAGCGTTACAGTAGCGTTAGTAAAGGCCGACGCTAAACTAGCGTCTCATATCGGCCGACGCTAAATGTAACTAACTTCCAGGTTAGGAAACTCGGCCTCAACACGGACGCTAAACCGATGCTAAACCCTTGTAGCGTCGGTTTTTTGAGGTTTAGCTAGGGTTTATGGCCGACGCTAAAACAGGGTTTTCTTGTAGTGATTTCTTAGGCTTTGTGGTCCACAAAAAGGGAATTGAAATAAACCAGAATAAGACCAAAGCCATTATGGAAGCGAAAACGCCATCAACAAAGAAGGAATTACAGTCACTGCTGGGAAAGATCAATTTCTTAAGGAGATTCATCTCGAACCTTAGCGGAAAAACTCAAGCCTTCTCGCCTCTGCTTCGACTAAACAAGGAAGGATTCAGATGAGGGAAAGCTCAACAAGAAGCTTTTGACTGGATCAAGGAGTACTTGAGTCATCCTCCAATTCTAGCGCCACCTTGGAGAAATAGGAGTGTGAGATTGTACATATCTGCGTCCGACAAAACTTTAGGGAGCATGTTGGCTCAAGAGGATGAAAATGGTGTCGAAAGTGCCATTTACAACCTTAGTAGGGTTTCGAACGATGCAAAAACTAGGTATAACATAGTTGAAAAATTGTGTTTATGCTTGTATTTTTCTTGTACAAAGTTGAAGCATTATATAAAACCTGTTGATGTTTATGTTTCGTCTCATTTTGATATCATTAAACACATGTTGTCTAAACCAATTTTGCACAGTCGAATTGGTAAATGGGCATTAGCTTTAACTGAGTATTCCCTAACTTATATGCCTTTAAAGGCTGTTAAGGGACAAGTGGTAGCTGACTTCATCGTCGACCACTCTATAAACGAAAATAAGTTAAACTATCTTGAGCTCGAACCTTGGAAATTGTATTTCGCCGGTTCTAGTCATAAAGATGGTACAGGCATATGAGTCTTGATTATTTCTCCTAACAAAATTCCAACAAAATTCAAGTATAAAGTCGAAGGTCTTTGTTCGAACAATGAGGCTGAATATGAAGCTTTAATAGCCGGACAAGAGATATTGTTGGAATTGGGGGCAACTCGAGTTGAAATAATGGGAGACTCAGAGTTAGTCATAAAACAAATCACAAAGGAGTACAAGTGTGTTAAAGAAAATCTCATTATGTACTTTGTAATAGCCAATCGATTACTAAAAAAGTTCGAAGTGGTGAGCATTCGACACATACCTCGACTAGAGAATCAAGTGGCTAATGACTTGGCTCAAATTGCTTCTGGGTACAAAATTTTGAAGGAAAAATTACAAGATGCAATCAAAGTCAGAGGAAGAGTTGTGTCAGCCAGATTGTCCCCATCAAATTTGGAAACAACGAAGCTAGGATGCGCTGATAAAGAGAATTTCAAAATCTTAGCAATAGATAACTTGACGGACGAAGACTGGAGAAAACCAATAGTGGAGTATCTGCAAAACCCAATGGCGTCCACAGAACAAAAAATCAGGTACCGAGCTTTAAGTTATGTTCTTTTGGGTAATGATTGTTTAAAAAGACTCCTGAGGGAGTTTTACTTAAATGCCTTAGTGAGTCAGAGGCGTATCTAGCCTTTTTGATTATTCATAGCGGGGCATGTGGGGCTCATCAGGTAGGCCATAAGATGAAATGGCTTTTGTTTCGACAAGGTATGTATTGGCCTACTATGTTGAAAGATTGTATCGAATTCGCTAAGGGATGCCAAGAGTGCCAAGTGCATGCAGGTATACAACATGTCCCTACAGGTGAATTACACTTTATAGTCAAGCCATGGCCCTTCAGAGGTTGGGTTTTGGATTTGGTTGGAGAAATTCGACCAGCGTTATCTAAAAAACAAAGGTACATTTGGGTAGGCATTGACTATTTTATGAAATGGATCAAAGTTATACCATTGCCAAATGTTGATCAAGAAGACGTAATCGAATTCATTAAAAAACACATTATCTATAGGTTTGGAATCCCGGAAACCATTACAACGGATCAAGGATCAGTGTTCACTGGTCGAAAAATGCAAGAATTTGCTAAAGAAATGGGTTTCAAATTATTAACTTCCACACCTTATTACGCTCAGGCTAATGGTCAGGTCGAAGCAGCAAACAAAGTAGTGATTAGTTTAATTAAGAAACATGTGGGAAAGAAGCCTAGAAATTTGCACAAGACTTTGGACCAGGTTCTCGGGGTATGTTGAACCTCCCCCAAAGAGGCTACTAATTCCACACCATTTTGATTGACTTTTGGTCATGATGCGGTATTACCAATTGAGATCTATCTTCAATCGACGGGAATTCATAGGCATCATGAGATCCCATTTGAGTCATATTGGAACATGATGTTAGATGAATTAGTGGACTTAGATGCGGAAAGGCTTAATGCTTTAGAGTTATTGAAAAGACAGAAGAAGAGAGTAGAAAAGTCTTATAATAAGAAAGTCAAAGTTGGGATGTTTTCGCCTGAATAGTTGGTTTGGAAAGTAATCTTGCCTATGGATCGAAAAGATAGAGCCTTAAGGAAATGTTCCCCTAAATGGGAAGGCCCTTATCAAATCATACAAGTCTTTTCGAATGGTGCTTATGAGATTGAAGAGTTAGATCAAGATAAGAGAATTTTAAGGGTAAACGGGAAGTATTTGAAAAAATACAAGCCTACACTTCAAGAAGTAAAAATAGTTATATAGTAATCACATGCAAAATAATCGAAGCTAACATGTTAAAATGAAAATGGTTGCCAAAATGGCTAAATTCGTTACATCTGGAAGAACCACGAAGGGTTCAAAAAATTATTACATAATCCAAGAGGTGATAAAGTTTAAAATAAAGGGAACTAGAACTAAAATGGAAAGGTGGCCTTCATGCTGAAGTACTTCACCTTCAGAAGTTCTAGTCGCTTCTCACAGACAGACTTGGTCGACCTCAGGACCTCCAGTTCTGCTTCTAACTTTTGAGCCTTGTCAGCAAAGCTCAGCCCAACCTCAAGCTGTTTCGCCATTTTAAAGTTGTCAAACTTCTGGAGCTCATCATTTTGTTTCTTGGCTTTCGAAATTTTGGCCTGTAGTTCTTTTATCTGTTCCTCCCAAGAATGGATTTTTCGATTATTGGTTTCGATCTCAGCCTTGTTTTGTTCTTGGGCTTTCTCTAAATAATCTAAGCAATTAGTCGACTCCGAGGCAGCATCCCATGCAGCTGCTACAGAGCCAATATGACTTTCGATGTCTTTAGAACTTTGCTTGATTTTGGTAACATCAGCAGAAACTTGATTGATCGTTGAAGTCAGCTCTAAGATGATATTTGCAACTTCGGGAGAGGCAGTTAGAATGTCAACCCTTTTGAGAAGACTTTTCAAGGCAAGATGAGAAGTGGCATCAGACTCTATGAGTCGAAAAAGGTCACCTTTGAAAACCTTTTCTTTCATCTTTGAAAGTATTTCGCTAGGAGGATTGTTGGTTGATCGACCACCAGACACTAAAGAAGAGCTGAAAGTTTTTTCAGACGAACTCCCTCTAGAGCCAATCAAAGCCTTCAGGTATTCGCGAGGGTTGCTATTTTTTAAGGCCTCTAGTTCTTTTGCAGAGAGGGTCGCAAAGTTTCAGCCTGAATCTTTCGCAATCGACGGACCAGGATTAGATTTTAGTTCGACGATCGTCTCATCACGAGTGTCTTCATCCTCGTCTTCATCCTTGTCATCATCCTCTTCGGCATAATGATGGAATGCATAGCGATCTTCCCTTTCTTCCATGTCATCATCTTGATCTTGCTGAGTGACATCCAGATGTTCGACTCTTGGCGAGCCATCTTCAGCTTCCTCTTCGACAGGGATTTAAGGGTGATCCACTTCCATAACTGCTTCAACTTTCATGTCCTTTTCCTGATCACCTTCGTGTTCAGATCCACTGGTGTGAGAATTCTGGGTAGTAGTCCTGGGTGGCGAAGTTTCGCGTTGTTCCCTAATTGTTTAATTTATTCCGCTCATCGAGCTCTTCTAAGAATCCTTTGCAGAAGTGGGATGATACGTTGGTTCGCCTTCACTATTGAGGAGCGTGGTGTTGGTTGATTTGGCAGCTGACTGAGTAGAAACTCCTGCATCATCTTGAAAAGTATAATCGAAGTCAGTAGTCGAACAAGATTACTAAAAATATAATAAGGTATAAAATATGGTACCTTGGGAGCTTCGGCCCCAGGGCTTGAATTATCACTTTCAGGCAGGTCCGCATCCTTCTTCGAAATCTCTGCAGGAGTTGTTTCCAAAATTGTTAAGTTAGTGGGTTTCTTTGCCGGGGCCTTTACACCTTTTGTTTGAGATTGAGCTAGTGCTTTGCTCATCTTGAGTTGCCATTTCCTTTTCTTAAGTGGCTGCTCGGCAGTCGGAGGGTATCCTCCTTTGCCTTCCTTTTTTGGGGAGTCGGGGGTAGCTTTCGAGCACCTTGAAAGGAAAAATGTTAGAAAATAAGGGAATATATGAAAAGCGACAAAATTAATAAGGGGTGCGAAATACCTTTGTTGTCGTTGCTGCTGCTTTACTTCCTCCTTCTTCCTTTACTTCGGCGGGTTTCCTGAATGGTGGTTTCTTTGGAGGGATTTTCACGGCTAAAGTAAAATACAAAGCAGTTTTTATATGTGAAAGAAAATAAATAAGAAAAAATGTTGGGTCGAAATCCTCCCATTCCACACCTTCATATATTTCAGATTCGATGGGAACATCTTCGATCCCAATATGAAGACGCCCTTTGAAACTGTCTAGTGTAAGTTTGGTCGGAACCACCCGCTGCGCTTTTGGTTTTGATTGTTGGCGAAGGATTTTGATAGAATCCCCATAGGCGAACTAGTCTGGAAATGGAGGGGCAAGTGCCACTCCAAAGTCAGCGTTTGCCAGTCGAGGGAATTTGGGAGGAAACATATTAAAAGCCATTTCGTACCGTTTCTCAGGAGGAATGTACGAAGGGATCTTTAGGTTCTCTGTTTTCTTTAAAAAAAATTCCTTCAAGGTAACAGCTACGTCGCAGACGGTTCGACCAAGATCATCTAGTCTATAAACAGTTTCAAAGTATTTCTGGAAGGCTTGGATTTCTTTAATGTGCGTCGAAGTACCTTTCTTGACTATTTCCTACACAGAGAGGAAAACCTTGTTAATGTGGTGTATAAAAGCAGCCACGTCGAAAAATTCCTCTGCATAATAAGCTTTCCACCAGTCATCAAATTGTTGGGTGTAGAGAAAGCTTGGTTCGAAAGCTACTGGAAGAAGATGTGTTTAACCAGTATACCGCGCAATTTGTTTAATAACTACGGCTTCAGAATGAACTGCGTTGTAAAGATGGAGGAGATGTTTCTTCTCTTACAAGGGTTTGAGTAAAACTTGAACCAGTCCAAATTGTCGGGCGACAAGATTTGGTTGGTAAGAAATCAAAGTAACTTGGTTCTTCGAGAGATTGAACCTGAGGGTTAAAACCCTAGGAGTCAGGAAGGCTTCCCAAATTATAGTAGATTCTGCTTCTTGAGCCTTCGACGGTGCTGAGAATGGCCTGGTGAACCACTCAGGACCATACTTCCTTGCAGCGAAGGGGGCCATATGGGGTGTGAAGTCATAACGTTTAGCAAACATCATGATAAAGTTGGTAAAAGGTTGTTGAATGGGTCGACCATCAACATTATTTTAACGGATGCATATGCGTTCATCTAAAACTTATTTTAAATATTTTAATTAATTTATTTTAATAATTATTATATTAAATTTTATAAAAAAAATTATTTCACAAAGTATGAAAAAGTCGAGATTTATCGGAAATATGAAAAGTCGAGTTTTTTCGGAAATATGAAAAAGTGGAGTTTTTTCAGAAATATAAAAAAATCGAGTTTTCTCAGAAATATGAAAAAGTATGGTTTTTTCGGAAATATGAAAAAATCGAGTTCTTTCGGAAATATGAAAAAGTCCTGTTTTTTCAGAAATACAAAAGATTGAGTTTTTTCGAAAATATGAAAAACTCGTGTTTTTTCAAAATTATGAAAAAGTCGAGTTTTTTTGGAAATATGAAAAAATCGAGTTTTTTTCAGAAATATGAAAAAGTCGAGTTTATTCAGAAATATGAAAAAGTCGAGTTATTTCGAAAATATGAAATAAGTCGATTTTTTTCGAAAATATAAAAAAGTCGAGTTTTTTCGAAACTATGAAAACATTGAATTTTTACCAAAATATGAGAAATTACGATTTTTTTTCGAAAATTTAAAAAGACGAGTTATTTGAAAAAATATGAAAAAGTCTAATTTTTTCAAAAATATAAAAAAATTTGTAAGACAAAACAAATAGTTCAAAATAAAAAATTTTCAGAATATAGGAGTATCACTAAATGTTACAAACAGCTTGCAATATATATATATATATATATATATATATATATATATATATATATATATATATTAAATAAAAAAATAAATAATTTTTATTTTAATTGTTATAAAATTTATTTTAATTATTTTATTATAAAAACAATTCAATGGATTTTTTAAATTGGTTGGATGGATTTGATTCATCAATAACTTTTAACGGATTGATTGGACTCAATTCATTAACTAATATTTTGTATAATGGATGAATTAGATGAATATTTTAGGGGATGGATTAAATGAATTTTAGTTTAATAAATTTAATTGCCGCCCCTATTGTAGCTATAGAGGTTTATAGTCAAGCTAAGCCTATGGTGAAATTGGATATTTAAGGGATAATCTGGTTAAGCGTTTTTATAACAACCCATTAGCAAAACTAGCTTCAAACAGTTTGAATGTGGGCTAACAAACCTGTGAATTTTGAGCTAGTCCATGTACATGCATGTAATCAAAAAATTTCTAGAAGGTTTCTTTGTCCCTGTACTTCCTATATGAGTTGATTACATGAGGACATTTATTCTAGAAAGTTTCTTTGATTAATTGTGTTTTTTTTTTTTTTTTATCGTTTTATGGTTTTGATTTTATCATTTATTCTAATACTTTCATTCTTCTTTTGTTCTATTTTACTTCTAATTCATTCTTCTCAGAATACATTTTTTAATCTTTTTGCATAATCTAGTTTATAATTGGAGCAAGTACCTGGTTGTATCTCATGTTACATAATTTAGATTCTATTTTAACTGAGCCTTTGTAATTCATCTGCTTTTACCTTATTATATGTTTATGCTTTTATCAATAATCACACTTGCTCTTATCTTAAATATGTGTGAGTAGTATTATAATAGATTAAGACCACGAGGATTTCTTCCTACTCATTCCTGTAAGAACATGAATTCTCATAACTGAATTATAAATGAGTGTTTACATGAGAGATTCATGTAAAGAAAATTGTCTCGAAACTCTATTTACAAGAATCTGTTTTACTATCTTATATTTGCGCGTTTAGCAAATATCTGTATGAAAGTAGAGGAAACTTCATATATAAACCGATAGATTGAAAGGTGGAGGTTGATATATGGATTTAAAAAACAAATTAGTAGGTCGATAGATGAAAGTATATTATAATTTTTCAAGAAAGCATATGCAAATGCAAATAGATATTCTTAAAGAGTCTTGTTGTTAAAACATACCATAAAAATAGGGGGCTCAATGACTAAGGATACATATGCTTCGAAAGAAGACACAACCGATTAGTTTCTATTATTTCTTTGAAACCTAAAATTTTCTAAAATAGAGTTAATTACTTGATCTGGCTCAAAGATGGAAACCATGATCCTAGGTTTAGGGCTTGTTTGAATTAGTTTTGCTTTTTTACTTTTGAAAATATGTTTTATAAAACTGTTTTAAAAAAGTGCTTTAAAGAAGGGAATAAATAAAAAATTTGTTTGGTAATATAATTTTTCAAAACTGTTTTGAAAATGAAAAAGAAAAAAAAATATTTGGTATACAAAATTTTAAAAGCAGTTTTAGAGGTAAAAAATACATTTAATTATTTGGCTTTTAAAATTATTTTATTAACTAATATAAATGAACAATATTTTTATTATATTTAATAATCAAATTTTGAATTATGTAAAATTAAATATATAAATACACAATTTAATTTCTAAATAAAATTGAGACAAAACTATTTATAATTGATAAACAAATATAAAGTAAAAAATTTATCATAATTAATTATTAGATTACATGTAGACTGTAGTTAAATATAAAAGTTAATCACTGAATAAAACAAACAAATATAAACTTTTTATAATTAAACATATGATTTAGTTTAATTATATAATAGAAATTATTAAAATAAAATATTGTTATTATTATTAGAATATAATGACATAATATAATTACACATACCTGCATTGTAAAGAATAAAATCTAATTATAACTTCTAATTTTGCACGAAACAAAAAATAATTTCAATTAAAATAAGCTAATTATAACTACTAAACATAGAATGAATCAATTTATTGTTTTATTAAAAGGTAAATTCTTTACTTATTAACTAAATTGCCATTAATGAAAATTTTCTAATTTCCCGTGTTTTCAATTTGGAAAGAGATTAGAGTAGAAGTATTGAAAATCAAAACAGGTAATACTAGTTTTCATTTTTCTATTTTAAAAACAACAATTTTGAAAATAATTTTCAAAAATAAGTAAACCAAACAGATTTTACAGTTTTTTAATTTTTAAAAAGAGAATACTGTTTTTCAAAAGCCATTCAAACAGGCCCTTAGTCTTTTATTTAAATTTTAAATCAATCAAAATCACTTCAAATCAAATTGATCATCGTTCTATTTAATTAATGAAAAAGGTAAATTCGGTACTTCAGACTAATATTTTCTTACTACTCTGATAAAACTATGCACTTGCATGCCTATTAGTGGCTAAACTGTATGACTATGCGTCAAAACATAACCATCATTGTCACTAACATTTTCTGGGAGGTAACCACAACGTGGATAATCATGTTAATTTAGGCCTATCTTTGCAAGAAGATGGTTGTGGGACACTCTTCCCCTGTCCATCAGGGAAGATTATGTTAGAATCTTGCATGAACTAACTTCACTTTATTTAATTCTTAAGTGTTTTGATCTTGATCCCATTTTTTTCTTAAATATTTTAGCTAAGATTGACAGCTTTTTTGCCGGTACTCGTAATAAAAAAATGAAGTTATTAAGCATTTTTTTTACACTACTACAAAATGTATTCCACTACGGATGGTTCTCCATGGTGGTGAAAGGTTTCATAGTGTTGCGGTGAGAATCGGATATCAAGCTATTGAATTAACTTGAATCACAAATTATAATTCACCACCGATATTTAATTTATCAAAGGGAAGGAAAAAAGAACGAATAACCTATGAGTATGCAATGCAATGCAAAGTAAAAGAGAATCTAAAGTTCGGGGCTTAGTTATACCTTGGGAAGGTGTTAGCATCCTAAGTATCTGTAGTACTCTACAGGAACCTCTTGTTTAATTGTTATCTGTTTGCTAAGGGTAAAGAAAAGGAAGACCTAAGGTGCTATTCCTAAGTATGCTCGCCAAAACATCGCATCTCGTGTCTACGTATCTTGACTAAAAGAATCAGAGCATTCGTAGTTCCCCTCACTAAGGGTGAAAAGAAAAGAGTGTAAAAAAGAAAAGTGTGAAAAAGAAAAAGTGTGCTCGCCAAGGATTGACCTTGTGCCTACGTATTCTCAAATGGATATTGAGAAATTAGAGCGTCCGTAATTCAGAAAACTACGGGTAAAAGCAATGTTTGTTGGTTGGTTTTAGGAGAAGAGACAAGTTGTCATCTTAAGAAGAATACTCAACTAAACCACCACAAACATGCGGAAGATGGATCTTTGCTTCACGTTAAGAGAAGGGCTTCAACTCGGATATAGAATCAACGAGTATGCCACATACCTCTCTCAAGTGGAAAAGATCCACTACGCTAAAAAAGTGTTTAGACGGCACTTAAAAGACAACGCTTCTATACAAAAGCGCTGCTAAAAAGAATAAAAAAATTTCGCTAAAAAAAAGCGCCTTAAAAGAAAGGCTTTAGAAAGCGCTTTTAAAAAGCGCTGTAAAAGACTGCCACCTTAGACCACCTTAGAAAGCGCTTTCCAAAAAGCGCTGCTATAGGTGTCACTTTAGAGAGCACTTCTAAAAAGCGTTGTCTAAAGGCCACCTTAGAAAGCACTCTTATAGGCCTTTAATTATTTTCACTTTAGAAAGCGCTTTCTAAGGAAAAACGCCCTCTAAAGTGCTTTACTAATTAAAATATAAAACAATTCTAAACATTTTCAGAGACACTATTATTCATTTTCTCTCTCGACCGTTGCTCTAAACCCTCGCCGTCGTTCTTGCCATTGTCGTTCGTGAAAACGTTGTTGTTGTTGTTGTTCATTTCTCAAATCGTTCTCTTATCATTCATTTCTCTTTTATTATTCATTTGTCAAATCGTTCTGAAAACGAAAACGAATAAGGTACTCTTATTATTCATTTCTCTTTTACTATTCATTTCTCTGAAAACGAAAACGAAAAAGTTTTCACGATGGTTGCAGAATCTTTTTTCTTTTATTTTTCATGTATATTTTTACGAAAAAGCTTCCTCTTTTATTGTTGCAGAATCTTTTTTCTTTCATTTTTCATGTATATTTTTACGAAAAAGTATTTTTTTTATAATAAGCTCATTGTGTTATGCATTCATGATACAACCTAATTTTGTGGAAGGTATTTTCATAAGGAAGCTAATACTAAAGTATCTTCACAACTATTATTGAAATTGGGAAGGTTATTTCATGACTATTAAATATTTTCTACTGTATATTTGGCAAACTTGATTAGTATAAACAACCTAATATTGATTGAAATTGAAATTGTATTTTCTAGAACTTGTGACTTTTTGTTATAAGTTTGTTGTCTACTTTATACTTATGTAGGTGTTTACCTCTAATTGTTGCTTGTTTGTGATAACATGTTGCCACTTATCAAGTTATGACTCATAATTGGTCAATTAATGATATTTCATTTTATGATACGTGTATAGGGGTTACTTGTGTTCAAAGTGTGAAAGTCGGATCGTTTCCCTACAGGTATAACATTTTTTCTTTTTGTTTTTGTTTAGTTTAATTAGTATAACTATGGATAAGAAATGGATGTCTTCAAGTCGATTGTCGAAAGAGTACGACAATGGGGTATCGGAATTCGTTAAGTTTGCTGTTGCGCACGCCAAAGACCCCAGTCGAATGATATGTCCTTGCTTGGGTTGTTGTTTTGGGAGTTGGGTTGACGCGGTTCAGTTGGCATCGCATTTATTGAGGAGTGGAATTGATAGAAGTTATACATGTTGGAATTTGCATGGTGAGAAAATTAACAGGAATGTTGAATCGGGGGATAATACGACCTACGCTTCATACGACAATGGCACAGATACATACGATTCTGATCGAGTCGAAGAGATTGCAGAAGCACTTGAAGAAGATCTTAAGGATTGTCCCAAAATGTTTGAGAGGTTGGTAAGCGATGCAGAGAAACCGTTGTTTAATGGTTGCACCAAATTTACAAGATTGTCTGCGGTATTAAAGTTGTACAACTTAAAGGCGGGCAATGGATGGTCGGATAAAAGTTTCACAGAATTATTGGCCCTTATGAAAGATATGCTTCCAGAGGATAATGTTCTTCCCAATCGAACATATGAGGCCAAAAAGATGTTGTGCTTTATTGGCATGAGCTATGATAAGATACATGCATGTCCAAACGATTGTGTATTATTTCGAAATGAGTATGCATCGTTAAATGAGTGTCCTAAATGTGGTGTCTCTCGATATAAGAAAAAGTTGTCTCCAGCAAAAGTCTTATGGTATTTTCCTATAATTCCGAGATTTAGACGCAAATGTCTTTCTTGGTCATCGTAGATTCTTAAATTCTAATCATCACTATCGTGGGTGGAGAAAAGCATTCAATGGAGAGCCAGAACATGGTAGAGCTCCAACTATATTGACAGGTGATCAAATTTTTAAAAAGGTGAAAGATGTGACAACTCAGTTTGGAAAGCCTTTTGCACATACACTTCTCAAGATTGGGTCGAAGAAGAGGTCAATTTTTTTTGAACTGCCATATTGGAAGTCGTTGTATGTAAGACATTTTCTCAATGTTATGCATATTGAAAAAAATGTATTTGACATGGTTATTGGTACGTTACTCAATATACCAGGAAAGTCTAAGGATGGCCTTAAAGCAAGAAAGGACTTGGTACATATGGGGATAAGAACTGAATTAGGACCCTTGAAGAAAGGAAAACGAACATATCTACCACCTGCTACGTATACTCTATCTAGAAAGGAGAAAAAAGTATTGTGTAAGTTTCTAAGTGAAGTTAAAGTTCCAGAAGGATACTCTTCAGATATTAGAAGACTTGTGTCTATGAAAGACCTCAAGTTAAAGAGTTTAAAGACGCATGACTACCATGTTATAATGGAACATTTTCTACCAATAGGTATACATTCTATTCTGCCAGAAAAAGTAAGAAGCGCAATAACTAAATTGTGTTTTTTCTTCAAGTCAATTTGCAGTTAGGTGATCGATCCTGCGATCTTACCAACATTGCAAAAAGACCTAGTTATTAATTTGTGTGTTCTTGAAATGTATTTTCCTCCCTCGTTTTTTGACATAATGGTTCATCTAGTTGTTCATCTAGTGAAAGAGACACAATTGTGTGGACCGGCTTATATGAGATGGATGTACCCTGCTGAACGTTATATGAAAATATTAAAAGGGTATGTGAAAAACCGAAGTCGACCAGAGGGTTGTATTGCCGAACGATACATTGTTGAAGAAGCGGTTGAGTTTTGTACTGAATATCTGTCCAATGTACAATCAATTGGACTCCCCAAATCTCATATTGTCGAAAAAAAAGAAGGAAAAAAGTTAATTGGAAATGAAGTTGTGTCAGTATCAAGGGTCGAACGGGATCAAGTGCATTTGTATGTTCTGCACAATGAGAATGAGGTTGAGCCATATGTTGAAATGCACAAGGATGTTCTCCGAGGTTTAAATCCGAATAGAAATGAGAATTGGATAGTACGAGAGCACAATCGAAGTTTCATACCTTGGTTTAAGGATCTATTTATTCAAAGTATTATTCAGACCGCGATTCAATAACAGAAAGGTTGAGATGTTTAGCATATGGTCCAAGTATGGTCGTGTTTTCTTATAGCGCATACGCAATTAATGGATACACATTTTATGCCAAAGAACAAGATGATAAAAGTACTATGCAAAATAGTGGTGTCACCGTGGTAGCTGAAGCAATGCACATTTCAAGTGTGAAAGACTTAAACCCCAAATTTCCAAATCTGTCATATTTTGGGGTTATCGAGCGCATTTGGGTGTTTGATTATGAGAAGTTTCAGATTCCTATATTTCGTTGCAAGTGGGTTGAAAATAATAATGGCGTACGAATGGATAAGTCAGGATTTTTGCAAGTGGATCTTAATAGGGTGGGGTACAAAGATGAGCCTTTTATTCTAGCCTCTCAAGCTAAACAAGTGTTCTATGTCACTGATCCGACAAGTACAAAATGGTCTATAGTGCTTTTATCTAACAAAGTAATTGATGAAAACGTTGGAGATCAAGGTGATATTGATGTTGATATTGAATCATTTACTAGAAATGATCAAGATGAAAATATTATAGCGAATGAATCATATACTAGAAATGATCATAATGAGGGTATTTAGATCAATCCAACCGTCCGTGTTGTTAAGAGACGGGTAGAACATACTCCAAAAAAGAAAAGAAAGAGACGTTAGTGAAAAAGGTACTAGTTGTAAAATTATAGCTTATATCATTCAATATAGCTTATATCATTCAATAAATTAGGATTATGGATTTTTATATTTGTCATTTAATTTCTGTTTTTTTCTTTCTTACAGGTCAAATGTCTAGTAACCAGGAAGATACGCACGAGTAGCACGGGCTAGAGCAACCAATATTACATGGGTCAAAGTGGAGATTCCTTCAAATGGGACAATTGGTGATTTCTATCACGGTATGCATGGTTTTATAACTTAGGATTTATTTTAATATTTATCGGATATGTCATATATATAATTTATTACTTTTAAATAAATAATGCGTATTTTGTTTTGTTATGTAGTATTTCGATGATATGGCGTGTCCTTATTACACGAGGAAACAATTGCAAGATACTAAGGAGGAATTTTGCAAATTTTTTATTGCAAGAAGAATTCTTTCTTGATTGTATAGTTTGGTGAATGTAAATTCTTGTTTATTGAAATGTAAATTCTATACAGGTTTGAAACCATACAATAGAATTTGTGCGAATTCTGCATGTAAATTCTAATTTATTGAAATGTACAAATTCTAGTTTGTAGAATTTGTGCGAATTCGGCATTAATGTAAATTCTAGTTTTGAAATAGAATTTGTTGATGGAAATGCATATCCATACTAGTTTATTGAAATGTGAATTATACAGGTTTATGGAAATGTGAATTATACAGGTTTCTGCATAAAAAAAATGGTTAAAATGGGATTTTTATAAAAAATCTTCAAAATTATACGTAGACAAAAGACAACGCTTATTAGATAGCGCTTTCAAAAGCGCTGTCTAAAGTCCAGCTTTAGAGAGCGCTTTTAATGAAAAAGCGCTCTCTAAAAGTATATAAAAAAATCAATATACGTATACATTAGACAGTGCTTTCTAAAGCGCTGTCTAAGAGCACCTTTAGAGAGCGCTTTTGAATGAAAAAGCGCTTTCTAAAGTTTATAAAAAAAAATTTAAATTTTTAACGTATACTTTAGACAGCGCTTTTAAAAGCGCTGTCTAACGTCCCCTTTTAGAGAGCGCTTTTTCATAAATAAAAAAGCGTTGTCTTTACCTACGACAGCGCTGGCTTAGACAACGCTTTTAAGCGCTGTCATAGGCCAAAAAAAGCGCCCCCTTTTCCCTTGTTTGGCGTAGTGAGAGTCGACAACTTTCTCAACTATGTTATGGGGTAGGAGAATTACATCTCGACGAAGGATAACTAATGTCTAATCTCTTTGAAAAGGGAACTTAACTGTAAGTTATCTAAAGTTGACATCCTACGGGAAACTAGCCGAAGGATACAAACCTAAAGATATTAGTCTAAGGTGGACAATCTAAGTATGTACAACCTATGGTGATCAACCTAAAGGGGAAATAAAGATCATACAAAGGGTGGAAGGAATAAAAGAGAAATGCAATGCACATGACTGTAAAGTTAACCACGACCCTTCCCTTGGAGTCAAACATAGGCAATCATGAAGATTCAAAAGCCACAAGTGAATATCATACAAAACAGACACCATGCACTACTACGAAAAATCCATTTAACAACGGTTGCGAAAGAGATATAATGACGCGGGCGCATGCGTTGTTATGTAGAGTGTCTTTGTATATACGATACCTACAGTCACGACCCAGAAAGCGTTGTAATAAATTGGAAAACGCGCTACCTATAATGACAGTTATTTTAAATACCCGTTGTTGTATGTCTTTTAATAAAATAAAAAAATGCAGCATTAGAACTACCTATAATGACAGTTATTTCAAAGAACCGTTGTTGTATGCTACCTATTATGACGTTTATTTTAAATAATCATTGTTGTATGCCTTTTAATAAAATAAAATAAAATTACAGCATTAGAACAAGAACAGCAGCAAGAACAAGAACAACAAGAACATCAAGAACAACAATAAGAATAACAACAACAACAACAACAACTACAACAACATCAATAACAATAACAACAACAACAACAACAAAAAGAAGAAGAAGAAGAAGAAGAAGAAGAAGAAGAAGAAGAAGAAGAACAAGAACAAGAACAAGAACAACAACAACAACAACAACAACAACAACAACAACAACAATAATAATAACAATAATAACAACAAGGACAACATTAATAAAAAAGAACAACAAGAACAACAATAATAAAAAAGAACAACAAAGAACAACAATAATTAAAAAAGAACACTAACAACTAACATTGCTAACTCGAGTTCTGAAATTTGGTTTATGGGAGAAATAGAGTATTGTAAATGAAAGATGATGTTTGGAGGTAGAAGATGTCTAAGTTTTAATTTTCACACTTGAAATTCTGGCCTATGCAGACATCAGATGTCCTAACATATGTCAAGACATTGTGCTAAATAATCATTTAAACTCAGAGGCGCAACAGCAGACTGATACCTTGAATATCAGAACTGCACAATCACAGATGTCACGACATCTGATCCATCATGTCAGTTAAGAACAATAACAAAACTGTAAATTGCAGAATGTTAAATAAGACAATATGTGTTAACCCAGTTCGGTGCAAATCACCTACATCTGGGGGATACCAATCTAGGACGAAGACTTCACTATCTGTAGAACTGTTACAAAGCTAAACTCCCCCATTTACAACTTTATACCTAACATCTACACAATAAACATCTTTACCAAGGCTAAACTCAAACATTTACAACCCTGATATGAGATACCACACTCACGTCCTAATCAGAACCTATAAAATCTCTGTCATCTGCCAGTCCAGAACATGTCGCGGTTTCTTGACCTCCAAGTTATCTTGGACTTACTTCAAAGCTTCGTCCAAGAACAATACATCAACCATTACCTACAGGCTTCTGGTTGTATCCATGTACCTATGCCTTCCACTCTGCATCCCATACTACAGAGTGGAGACTTACAACTCTTAAGAGAGCCAACGACTCTCAAACCCTAAACCCTTATTCAACACAAGAGAACTAGGTTACAAAGTTATAAGTGATACAAAAGTTCAGTCCAAACCCTAGGTCTGAGTCTCCTTATATAGTCTTCTGTTGGGATTTTTATCTTTGATCCTGTGATTCCTTGATCCGCTCCTTAATTCTTGCAACAGATTAAAACCTGCTAACTTTGTAAGTCAGTCAGGATGTCGAGTCACCATGCTGGGACATCTTCGACATCTTTTTCTTCTGCAGATTCTTCAATTATATCATCAGAATGTTTTGCCAAAATTTAGTCAAACAACAAGTGCTTTCAATCTCCCCCTTTTGACAAATTTTGGCTAAAACATTTTCTTCTGCTTTATGCAATCAGCAAGACTCCTACATCAAGACTCATCTTGAGAATTAATTGGAGCTAAGGTCTGAGAGAGTCTCCCCTTCAACATATTCCTCCTCCTTTCAAGGGAGGTCTGGAGAACCAGAAGACGCTTCCTGAAAAAAACAGCAGTTGTAGGCTTCGTAACACTGAGAGCAAAGATTGCGTAACTCAGGTCACAAGACACAACCTGCTACACAACTCAGACTGCAAGACACAAGGAAAATAAGATTGTTAAGATGTCAAAACATCTTAACCAACATTATTGTAAAACGACTGCAGGAATGTACCCAATCCCAGACAGCATCAGAAAACCATTCTCCCCCTTTTTATCCAAAACTTGGCAAAAGTGACCAAGACAGCTCCAAACACAGATGCAACATACCCAGATTTTGAAAAACCCCATCTGTCACCAACCCAAAGAAAGAATATTGAAACTAAAGAAGATAAAAGCAATCCTATTTATAGCCAAGCCATTTCCTTAGAAAGTAATGAACCACAAAAAATAACTCCACAATAATGAACATTAATCGAAGGCAATAACTCCACCAATAGCGCACTGACCAAGACTGCTTTGACTGTTTATTCTTTTAAGAACGCCGACCAAAGAACCCATTATATGCACACATGTTTTATGACAATGTCCTGGCATCATGTCAAATATTGTCTATTCTTCCCAGATTCTTCTTCTGATTTGACATTACGACACTTTTTCACATAATTATGATCACAGTCTGCAGAGAAAAATAAATTCCCCCATACTCAACCAATGATTCTTAAGCATCCAATAAGAACCATGTAACTTGCACTGCCAAGTCTCCCCCTACCATGTAACCATGTTTTCGCCTGAAGAGTTGGTTTGGAAAGTAATCTTGCCTATAGATCGAAAAGATAGAGCCTTAAGGAAATGTTCCCCTAAATGGGAAGGCCCTTTTCAAATCATACAAGTCTTTTCGAATGGTGCTTATGAGATCGAAGAGTTAGATCACGATAAGAGAATTTTAAGGGTAAACGGGAAGTATTTGAAAAAATACAAGCCTACACTTCAAGAAGTAAAAATAGCTATATAGTAATCACATGCAAAATAATCGAAGCTAACATGTTAAAATGAAAATGGTTGCCAAAATGGCTAAATTCATTACATCTGGAAGAACCACGAAGGGTTCAAAAAATTATTACATAATCCAAGAGGTGATAAAGTTTAAAATAAAGGGAACTAAAACGAAAATGGAGAGGTGGCCTTCATGCTGAGGTACTTCACCTTCAGAAGTTCTAGCCGCTTCTCACAGACAGACTTGGTCGACCTCAGGACCTCCAGTTCTGCTTCTAACTTTTGAGCCTTGTCAGCAAAGCTCAGCCCAACCTCAAGCTCTTTCGCCATTTTAAAGTTGTCAAACTTCTGGAGCTCATCATTTTGTTTCTTGGCTTTTGAAATTTTGGCCTGTAGTTCTTTTATCTGTTCCTCCCAGGAATGGATTTTTCGATTATTGGTTTCGATCTCAGCCTTGTTTTGTTCTTGGGCTTTCTCTAAATCATCTAAGCGATTAGTCGACTCCGAGGCAGCATCCCATGCAGCTGCTACAGAGCCAATATGACTTTCGATGTCTTTAGAACTTTGCTTGATTTTGGTAACATCAGCAGAAACTTGATTGATTGTTGAAGTCAGCTCTAAGATGACATTTGCAACTTCGGGAGAGGCAGTTAGAATGTCAACCCTTTTGAGAAGACTTTTCAAGGCAAGATGAGAAGTGGCATCAGACTCTATGAGTCGAAAAAGGTCACATTTGAAAACCTTTTCTTTGATCTTTGAAAGTATTTTGCTAGCAGGATTGTTGGTTGATCGACCACCAGACACTAAAGAAGAGCTGAAAGTTTTTTCAGACGAACTCCCTCTAGAGCCAATCAAAGCCTTCAGGTATTCGCGAGGGTTGCTATTTTTTAAGGCCTCTAGTTCTTTTGCAAAGAGGGTCGCAAAGGTTCAGCCTGAATCTTTCGTAATCGACGGACCAGGATTAGATTTTAGTTCGACGATCGTCTCATCACGAGTGTCTTCATCCTCGTCTTCATCCTTGTCATCATCTTCTTCGGCATAATGATGGAATGCATAACGATCTTCCCTTTCTTCCGTGTCATCATCTTGATCTTGCTGAGTGACATCCAGATGTTCGACTCTTGGCGAGCCATCTTCAGCTTCCTCTTTGACAGGGATTTAAGGGTGATCCACTTCCATAACTGCTTCAACTTTCATGTCCTTTTCCTGATCACCTTCATGTTCAGATCCACTGGTGTGAGAATTCTGGGTAGTAGTCCTGGGTGGCGAAGTTTCGCGTTGTTCCCTAATTGTTTGATTTATTTCGCTCATCGAGCTCTTCTAAGAATCCTTTGCAGAAGTGGGATGATACGTTGGTTCGCCTTCACTATTGAGGAGCGTGGTGTTGGTTGATTTGGCAGCTGACTGAGTAGAAACTCCTGCATCATCTTGAAAAGTATAATCGAAGTCAGTAGTCGAACAAGATTACTAAAACTATAATAAGGTATAAAATATGGTACCTTGGGAGCTTCGGCCCCAGGGCTTGAATTATCACTTTCAGGCAGGTCCGCATCCTTCTTCGAAATCTCTGCAGGAGTTGGTTCCAAAATTGTTAAGTTAGTGGGTTTCTTTGTCGGGGCCTTTACACCTTTTGTTTGAGATTGAGCCAGGGCTTTGCTCATCTTGAGTTGCCGTTTCTTTTTCTTAAGTGGCTGCTCGGCAGTCGGAGGGTATCCTCCTTTGCCTTCCTTTTTTGGGGAGTCGGGGGTAGCTTTCGAGCACCTTGAAAGGAAAAATGTTAGAAAATAAGGGAATATATGAAAAGCGACAAAATTAATAAGGGGTGCGAAATACCTTTGTTGTCGTTGCTGCTGCTTTACTTCCTCCTTCTTCCTTTACTTCGGCGGGTTTCCTGAATGGTGGTTTCTTTGGAGGGATTTTCACGGCTAAAGTAAAATACAAAGCAGTTTTTATATGTCAAAGAAAATAAATAAGAAAAAATGTTGGGTCGAAATCCTCCCATTCCACACCTTCATATATTTCAGATTCGATGGGAACATCTTCGATCCCAATATGAAGATGCCCTTTGAAACTGTCTAGTGTAAGTTTGGTCGGAACCACCTGCTGCGCTTTTGGTTTTGATTGTTGGCGAAGGATTTTGATAGAATCCCCATAGGCGAACTAGTCTGGAAATGGAGGGGCAAGTGCCACTCCAAAGTCAGCGTTTGCCAGTCGAGGGAATTTGGGAGGAAACATATTAAAAGCCATTTCGTACCGTTTCTCAGGAGGAACGTACAAAGGGATCTTTAGGTTCTCTGTTTTCTTTAAAAAAAATTCCTTCAAGGTAACAGTTGCGTCGCAGACGGTTCGACCAAGATCATCTAGTCGATAAACAGTTTCAAAGTATTTTTGCAAGGCTTGGATTTCTTTAATATGCGTCGAAGTACCTTTCTTGACTCTTTCCTACACAGAGAGGAAAACCTTGTTAATGTGGTGTGTAAAAGCAGCCCCGTCGAAAAATTCCTCTGCATAATAAGCTTTCCACCAGTCATCAAATTGTTGGGTGTAGAGAAAGCTTGGTTCGAAAGCTACTGGAAGAAGATGTGTTTAACCAGTATACGGCGCAATTTGTTTAATAACCACGGCTTCAGAATGAACTGCGTTGTAAAGGTGGAGGAGATGTTTCTTGTCATACAAGGGTTTAAGTAAAACTTGAACCAGTCCGAATTGTCGGGCGACAAGATTTGGTTGGTAAGAAATCAAAGTGACTTGGTTCTTCGAGAGATTGAACCTGAGGGTTAAAACCCTAGGAGTCAGGAAGGCTTCCCAAATTATAGTTGATTCTGCTTCTTGAGCCTTCGACGGTGCTGAGAATGGCCTGGTGAACCACTCAGGACCATACTTCCTTGCAGCGAAGGGGGCCATATGGGGTGTGAAGTCATAACGTATAGCAAACATCATGATAAAGTTGGTAAAAGTTTGTTGAATGGGTCGACCATCAACATTATTTTAACGGATGGATATTCGTTCATCTAAAACTTATTTTAAATATTTTAATTAATTTATTTTAATAATTAATATATTAAATTTTATAAAAAAAAAATATTTCACAAAGTATAAAAAGTCGAGATTTATCGGAAATATGAAAAGTCGAGTTTTTTCGGAAATATGAAAAAGTAGAGTTTTTTCAGAAATATAAAAAAATCGAGTTTTCTCGGAAATATGAAAAAGTATGGTTTTTTCGGAAATATGAAAAAATAGAGTTTTTTCGGAAATATGAAAAAGTCCTGTTTTTTCAAAAATACAAAAGATTGAGTTTTTTCGAAAATATGAAAAACTCGTGTTTTTTCAAAAATATGAAAAAGTCGAGTTTTTTTGGAAATATGAAAAATTCGAGATTTTTTTAGAAATATGAAAAAGTCGAGTTTATTCAGAAATATGAAAAAGTCGAGTTATTTCGAAAATATGAAATAAGTTGATTTTTTTCGAAAATATAAAAAAGTCGAGTTTTTTCGAAACTATGAAAACATTGAATTTTTACCAAAATATGAGAAAAATCGATTTTTTTCGAAAATTTAAAAAAGACGAGTTATTTGAAAAAATATAAAAAAGTCTAATATTTTCGGAAATATAAAAAAATTTGTAAGACAAAACAAACAGTTCAAAATAAAAAATTTTCAGAATATAGGAGTATCACTAAATGTTACAAACAGCTTGCAATATATATATATATATATATATATATATATATATATATATATATATATATATATAAAATAAAAAAATAAATAATTTTTATTTTAATTGTTATAAAATTTATTTTAATTATTTTATTATAAAAACAATTCAATGGATTTTTTAAATTGGTTGGATGGATTTTATTCATCAATAACTTTTAACGGATTGATTAGACTCAATTCATTAACTAATATTTTGTATAATGGATGAATTAGATGAATATTTTAGGGGATGGATTAAATGAATTTTAGTTTAATAAATTTAATTGCCGCCCCTATTGTAGCTATAGAGGTTTATAGTCAAGCTAAGTCTATGGTGAAATTGGATATTTAAGGGATAATCTGGTTAAGCGTTTTTATAACAACCCATTAGCAAAACTAGCTTCAAACAGTTTGAATGTGGGCTAACAAACCTGTGAATTTTGAGCTAGTCCATGTACATGCATGTAATCAAAAAATTTCTAGAAGGTTTCTTTGTCCCTGTACTTCCTATATGAGTTGATTACATGAGGACATTTATTCTAGAAAGTTTCTTTGATTAATTGTGTTTTTTTTTTTTTTATCGTTTTATGGTTTTGATTTTATCATTTATTCTAATACTTTCATTCTTCTTTTGTTCTATTTTACTTCTAATTCATTCTTCTCAGAATACATTTTTTAATCTTTTTGCATAATCTAGTTTATAATTGGAGCAAGTACCTGGTTGTATCTCATGTTACATAATTTAGATTCTATTTTAACTGAGCCTTTGTAATTCATCTGCTTTTACCTTATTATATGTTTATGCTTTTATCAATAATCACACTTGCTCTTATCTTAAATATGTGTGAGTAGTATTATAATAGATTAAGACCACGAGGATTTCTTCCTACTCATTCCTGTAAGAACATGAATTCTCATAACTGAATTATAAATGAGAGTTTACATGAGAGATTCATGTAAAGAAAATTGTCTCGAAACTCTATTTACAAGAATCTGTTTTACTATCTTATATTTGCGCGTTTAGCAAATATCTGTATGAAAGTAGAGGAAACTTCATATATAAACCGATAGATTGAAAGGTGGAGGTTGATATTTGGATTTAAAAAACAAATTAGTAGGTCGATAGATGAAAGTATATTATAATTTTTCAAGAAAGCATATGCAAATGCAAATAGATATTCTTAAAGAGTCTTGTTGTTAAAACATACCATAAAAATAGGGGGCTCAATGACTAAGGATACATATGCTTCGAAAGAAGACACAACCGATTAGTTTCTATTATTTCTTTGAAACCTAAAATTTTCTAAAATAGAGTTAATTACTTGATCTGGCTCAAAGATGGAAACCATGATCCTAGGTTTAGGGCTTGTTTGAATTAGTTTTGCTTTTTTACTTTTGAAAATATGTTTTATAAAACTGTTTTAAAAAAGTGCTTTAAAGAAGGGAATAAATAAAAAATTTGTTTGGTAATATAATTTTTCAAAACTGTTTTGAAAATGACAAAGAAAAAAAAATATTTGGTATACAAAATTTTAAAAGCAGTTTTAGAGGTAAAAAATACATTTAATTATTTGGCTTTTAAAATTATTTTATTAACTAATATAAATGAACAATATTTTTATTATATTTAATAATCAAATTTTGAATTATGTAAAATTAAATATATAAATACACAATTCAATTTCTAAATAAAATTGAGACAAAACTATTTATAATTGATAAACAAATATAAAGTAAAAAATTTATCATAATTAATTATTAGATTACATGTAGACTGTAGTTAAATATAAAAGTTAATCACTGAATAAAAAAAACAAATATAAACTTTTTATAATTAAACATATGATTTAGTTTAATTATATAATAGAAATTATTAAAATAAAATATTGTTATTATTATTAGAATATAATGACATAATATAATTACACATACCTGCATTGTAAAGAATAAAATCTAATTATAACTTCTAATTTTGCACGAAACAAAAAATAATTTCAATTAAAATAAGCTAATTATAACTACTAAACATAGAATGAATCAATTTATTGTTTTATTAAAAGGTAAATTCTTTACTTATTAACTAAATTGCCATTAATGAAAATTTTCTAATATCCCGTGTTTTCAATTTGGAAAGAGATTAGAGTAGAAGTATTGAAAATCAAAACAGGTAATACTAGTTTTCATTTTTCTATTTTAAAAACAACAATTTTGAAAATAATTTTCAAAAATAAGTAAACCAAACAGATTTTACAGTTTTTTAATTTTTAAAAAGAGAATACTGTTTTTCAAAAGCCATTCAAACAGGCCCTTAGTCTTTTATTTAAATTTTAAATCAATCAAAATCACTCCAAATCAAATTGATCATCGTTCTATTTAATTAATGAAAAAGGTAAATTCGGTACTTCAGACTAATATTTTCTTACTACTCTGATAAAACTATGCACTTGCATGCCTATTAGTGGCTAAACTGTATGACTATGCGTCAAAACATAACCATCATTGTCACTAACATTTTCTGGGAGGTAACCACAACGTGGATAATCATGTTAATTTAGGCCTATCTTTGCAAGAAGATGGTTGTGGGACACTCTTCCCCTGTCCATCAGGGAAGATTATGTTAGAATCTTGCATGAACTAACTTCACTTTATTTAATTCTTAAGTGTTTTGATCTTGATCCCATTTTTTTCTTAAATATTTTAGCTAAGATTGACAGCTTTTTTGCCGGTACTCTTAATAAAAAAATGAAGTTATTAAGCATTTTTTTTACACTACTACAAAATGTATTCCACTACGGATGGTTCTCCATGGTGGTGAAAGGTTTCATAGTGTTGCGGTGAGAATCGGATATCAAGCTATTGAATTAACTTGAATCACAAATTATAATTCACCACCGATATTTAATTTATCAAAGGGAAGGGAAAAAGAACGAATAACCTATGAGTATGCAATGCAATGCAAAGTAAAAGAGAATCTAAAGTTCGGGGCTTAGTTATACCTAGGGAAGGTGTTAGCATCCTAAGTATCTGTAGTACTCTACAGGAATCTCTTGTTTAATTGTTATCTGTTTGCTAAGGGTAAAGAAAAGGAAGACCTAAGGTGCTATTCCTAAGTATGCTCGCCAAGACATCGCATCTCGTGTCTACGTATCTTGACTAAAAGAATCAGAGCATTCGTAGTTCCCCTCACTAAGGGTGAAAAGAAAAGAGTGTAAAAAAGAAAAGTGTGAAAAAGAAAAAGTGTGCTCGCCAAGGATTGACCTTGTGCCTACGTATTCTCAAATGGATCTTGAGAAATTAGAGCGTCCGTAATTCAGAAAACTACGGGTAAAAGCAATGTTTGTTGGTTGGTTTTAGGAGAAGAGACAAGTTGTCATCTTAAGAAGAATACTCAACTAAACCACCACAAACATGCGGAAGATGGATCTTTGCTTCACGTTAAGAGAAGGGCTTCAACTCGGATATAGAATCAACGAGTATGCCACATACCTCTCTCAAGTGGAAAAGATCCACTACGCTAAAAAAGTGTTTAGACGACACTTAAAAGACAGCGCTTCTATACAAAAGCGCTGCTAAAAAGAATAAAAAAATTTCGCTAAAAAAAAGCGCCTTAAAAGAAAGGCTTTAGAAAGTGCTTTTAAAAAGCGCTGTAAAAGACTGCCACCTTAGACCACCTTAGAAAGCGCTTTCCAAAAAGCGCTGCTATAGGTGTCACTTTAGAGAGCACTTCTAAAAAGCGCTGTCTAAAGGCCACCTTAGAAAGCGCTTTTAGAAAGCGCTCTTATAGGCCTTTAATTATTTTCACTTTAGAAAGCGCTTTCTAAGGAAAAACGCCCTCTAAAGTGCCTTACTAATTAAAATATAAAACAATTATAAACATTTTCAGATACACTTTTATTCATTTTCTCTCTCGACCGTTGCTCTAAACCCTCGCCGTCGTTCTTGCCATTGTCGTTCGTGAAAACGTTGTTGTTGTTGTTGTTCATTTCTCAAATCGTTCTCTTATCATTCATTTCTCTTTTATTATTCATTTGTCAAATCGTTCTGAAAACGAAAACGAATAAGGTACTCTTATTATTCATTTCTCTTTTATTATTCATTTCTCTTTTACTATTCATTTCTCTGAAAACGAAAACGAAAAAGTTTTCACGATGGTTGCAGAATCTTTTTTCTATTATTTTTCATGTATATTTTTACGAAAAAGCTTCCTCTTTTATTGTTGCAGAATCTTTTTTCTTTCATTTTTCATGTATATTTTTATGAAAAAGTATTTTTTTTATAATAAGCTCATTGTGTTATGCATTCATGATACAACCAAATTTTGTGGAAGGTATTTTCATAAGGAAGCTAATATTAAAGTATCTTCACAACTATTATTGAAATTGTGAAGGTTATTTCATGACTATTAAATATTTTCTACTGTATATTTGGCAAACTTGATTAGTATAAACAACCTAGTATTGATTGAAATTGAAATTGTATTTTCTAGAACTTGTGACTTTTTGTTATAAGTTTGTTGTCTACTTTATACTTATGTAGGTGTTTACCTCTAATTGTTGCTTGTTTGTGATAACATGTTGCCACTTATCAAGTTATGACTCATAATTGGTCAATTAATGATATTTCATTTTATGATACGTGTATAGGGGTTACTTGTGTTCAAAGTGTGAAAGTCGGATCATTTCCCTACAGGTATAACATTTTTTCTTTTTGTTTTTGTTTAGTTTAATTAGTATAACTATGGATAAGAAATGGATGTCTTCAAGTCGATTGTCGAAAGAGTACGACAATGGGGTATCGGAATTCGTTAAGTTTGCTGTTGCGCACGCCAAAGACCCCAGTCGAATGATATGTCCTTGCTTGGGTTGTTGTTTTGGGAGTCGGGTTGACGCGGTTCAGTTGGCATCGCATTTATTGAGGAGTGGAATTGATAGAAGTTATACATGTTGGAATTTGCATGGTGAGAAAATTAACAGGAATGTTGAATCGGGGAATAATACGACCTACGCTTCATACGACAATGGCACAGATACATGCGATTCTGATCGAGTCGAAGAGATTGCAGAAGCACTTGAAGAAGATCTTAAGGATTGTCCCAAAATGTTTGAGAGGTTGGTAAGCAATGCAGAGAAACCGTTGTGTAATGGTTGCACCAAATTTACAAGATTGTCTGCGGTATTAAAGTTGTACAACTTAAAGGCGGGCAATGGATGGTCGGATAAAAGTTTCACAGAATTATTGGCCCTTATGAAAGATATGCTTCCAGAGGATAATGTTCTTCCCAATCGAACATATGAGGCCAAAAAGATGTTGTGCTCTATTGGCATGAGCTATGATAAGATACATGCATGTCCAAACGATTGTGTATTATTTCGAAATGAGTATGCATTGTTAAATGAGTGTCCTAAATGTGGTGTCTCTCGATATAAGAAAAAGTTGTCTCCAGCAAAAGTCTTATGGTATTTTCCTATAATTCCGAGATTTAGACGCAAATGTCTTTCTCGGTCATCGTAGATTCTTAAATTCTAATCATCACTATTGTGGGTGGAGAAAAGCATTCAATGGAGAGCCAGAACATGGTAGAGCTCCAACTATATTGACAGGTGATCAAATTTTTGAAAAGGTGAAAGATGTGACAACTCAGTTTGGAAAGCCTTTTGCACATACACTTGTCAAGATTGGGTGGAAGAAGAGGTCAATTTTTTTTGAACTGCCATATTGGAAGTCGTTGTATGTAAGACATTTTCTCGATGTTATGCATATTGAAAAAAATGTATTTGACATGGTTATTGGTACGTTACTCAATATACCAGGAAAGTCTAAGGATGGCCTTAAAGCAAGAAAGGACTTGGTACATATGGGGATAAGAACTGAATTAGGACCCTTGAAGAAAGGAAAACGAACATATCTACCACCTGCTACGTATACTCTATCTAGAAAGGAGAAAAAAGTATTGTGTAAGTTTCTAAGTGAAGTTAAAGTTCCAGAATGATACTCTTCAGATATTAGAAGACTTGTGTCTATGAAAGACCTTAAGTTAAAGAGTTTAAAGACGCATGACTGCCATGTTATAATGGAACATTTTCTACCAATAGGTATACGTTCTATTCTGCCAGAAAAAGTAAGAAGCGCAATAACTAAATTGTGTTTTTTCTTCAAGTCAATTTACAGTTAGGTGATCGATCCTGCGATCTTACCAACATTGCAAAAAGACCTAGTTATTAATTTGTGTGTTCTTGAAATGTATTTTCCTCCCTCGTTTTTTGACATAATGGTTCATCTAGTTGTTCATCTAGTGAAAGAGACACAATTGTGTGGACCGGCTTATATGAGATGGATGTACCCTGCTGAACGTTATATGAAAATATTAAAAGGGTATGTGAAAAACCGAAGTCGACCAGAGGGTTGTATTGCCGAACGATACATTGTTGAAGAAGCGGTTGAGTTTTGTACTGAATATCTGTCCAATGTACAATCAATTGGACTCCCCAAATCTCATATTGTCGAAAAAAAAGAAGGAAAAAAGTTAATTGGAAATGAAGTTGTGTCAGTATCAAGGGTCGAACGGGATCAAGTGCATTTGTATGTTCTGCACAATGAGAATGAGGTTGAGCCATATGTTGAAATGCACAAGGATGTTCTCCGAGGTTTAAATCCGAATAGAAATGAGAATTGGATAGTACGAGAGCACAATCGAAGTTTCATACCTTGGTTTAAGGATCATATTTATTCAAAGTATTATTCAGACCGCGATTCAATAACAGAAAGGTTGAGATGTTTAGCATATGGTCCAAGTATGGTCGTGTTTTCTTATAGCGCATACACAATTAATGGATACACATTTTATACCAAAGAACAAGATGATAAAAGTACTATGCAAAATAGTGGTGTCACCGTGGTAGCTGAAGCAATGCACATTTCAAGTGTGAAAGACTTAAACCCCAAATTTCCAAATCTGTCATATTTTGGGGTTATCGAGCGCATTTGGGTGTTTGATTATGAGAAGTTTCAGATTCCTATATTTCGTTGCAAGTGGGTTGAAAATAATAATGGCGTACGAATGGATAAGTCAGGATTTTTGCAAGTGGATCTTAATAGGGTGGGGTACAAAGATGAGCCTTTTATTCTAGCCTCTCAAGCTAAACAAGTGTTCTATGTCACTGATCCGACAAGTACAAAATGGTCTATAGTGCTTTTATCTAACAAAGTAATTGATGAAAACGTTGGAGATCAAGGTGATATTGATGTTGATATTGAATCATTTACTAGAAATGATCAAGATGAAAATATTATAGCGAATGAATCATATACTAGAAATGATCATAATGAGGGTATTTAGATCAATCCAACCATCCGTGTTGTTAAGAGACGGGTAGAACATACTCCAAACAAGAAAAGAAAGAGACGTTAGTGAAAAAGGTACTAGTTGTAAAATTATAGCTTATATCATTCAATATAGCTTATATCATTCAATAAATTAGGATTATGGATTTTTATATTTGTCATTTAATTTCTGTTTTTTTCTTTCTTACAGGTCAAATGTCTAGTAACCAGGAAGATACGGACGAGTAGCACGGGCTAGAGCAACCAATATTACATGGGTCAAAGTGGAGATTCCTTCAAATGGGACAATTGGTGATTTCTATCACGGTATGCATGGTTTTATAACTTAGGATTTATTTTAATATTTATCGGATATGTCATATATATAATTTATTACTTTTAACTAAATAATGCGTATTTTGTTTTGCTATGTACTATTTCGATGATATGGCGTGTCCTTATTACACGAGGAAACAATTGCAAGATACTAAGGAGGAATTTTGCAAATTTTTTATTGCAAGAAGAATTCTTTCTTGATTGTATAGTTTGGTGAATGTAAATTCTAGTTTATTGAAATGTAAATTCTATACAGGTTTGAAACCATACAATAGAATTTGTGCGAATTCTGCATGTAAATTCTAATTTATTGAAATGTACAAATTCTAGTTTGTAGAATTTGTGCGAATTCGGCATTAATGTAAATTCTAGTTTTGAAATAGAATTTGTTGATGGAAATGCATATCCATACTGGTATATTGAAATGTGAATTATACAGGTTTATGGAAATGTGAATTATACAGGTTTCTGCATAAAAAAAATGGTTAAAATGGGATTTTTATAAAAAATCTTCAAAATTATACGTAGACAAAAGACAACGCTTATTAGACAGCGCTTTCAAAAGCGCTGTCTAAAGTCCAGCTTTAGAGAGCGCTTTTAATGAAAAAACGCTCTCTAAAAGTATATAAAAAAATCAATATACGTATACATTAGACAGCGCTTTCTAAAGCACTGTCTAAGAGCACCTTTAGAGAGCGCTTTTGAATGAAAAAGCGCTTTCTAAAGTTTATAAAAAAAAAAAATTTAATTTTTAACGTATACTTTAGACAGCGCTTTTAAAAGCGCTGTCTAACGTCCCCTTTTAGAGAGCGCTTTTTCATAAATAAAAAAGCGTTGTCTTTACCTACGACAGCGCTGGCTTAGACAGCGCTTTTAAGCGCTGTCATAGGCCAAAAAAAGCGCCCTCTTTTCCCTTGTTTGGCGTAGTGAGAGTCGACAACTTTCTCAACTATTTTATGGGGTAGGAGAATTACATCTCGACGAAGAATAACTAATGTCTAATCTCTTTGAAAAGGGAACTTAACTGTAAGTTATCTAAAGTTGACATCCTACGGGAAACTAGCCTAAGGATACAAACCTAAAGATATTAGTCTAAGGTGAACAATCTAAGTATGTACAACCTAAGGTGATCAACCTAAAGGGGAAACAAAGATCATACAAAGGGTGGAAGGAATAAAAGAGAAATGCAATGCACATGACTGTAAAATTAACCACGACCCTTCCCTTGGAGTCAAACATAGGCAATCATGAAGATTCAAAAGCCACAAGTGAATATCTTACAAAACAGGCACCATGCACTACTACGAAAAATCCATTTAACAACGGTTGCGAAAGAGATATAATGACGCGGGCGCAAGCGTTGTTATGTAGAGTGTCTTTGTATATACGATACCTACAGTCACGACCCAGAAAGCGTTGTAATAAATTGGAAAACGCGCTACCTATAATGACAGTTATTTTAAATACCCGTTGTTGTATGTCTTTTAATAAAATAAAAAAATGCAGCATTAGAACTACCTATAATGACAGTTATTTTAAAGAACCGTTGTTGTATACTACCTATTATGACGGTTATTTTAAATAATCATTGTTGTATGCCTTTTAATAAAATAAAATAAAATTACAGCATTAGAACAAGAACAACAGCAAGAACAAGAACAACAACAAGAACAACAAGAACATCAAGAACAACAATAAGAATAACAACAACAACAACAACTACAACAACATCAATAACAATAACAACAACAACAACAAAAAGAAGAAGAACAAGAAGAACAAGAAGAAGAACAAGAACAATAACAAGAACAAGAACAAGAACAAGAACAAGAACAAGAACAAGAACAAGAACAAGAACAAGAACAAGAACAACAACAATAATAATAACAATAATAACAACAAGGACAACATTAATAAAAAAGAACAACAAGAACAACAATAATAAAAAAGAACAACAATAATTAAAAAAGAACACTAACAACTAACATTGCTAACTCGAGTTCTGAAATTTGGTTTAGTGGAGAAATAGAGTATCGTAAATGAAAGATGATGTTTGGAGGTAGAAGATGTCTAAGTTTTAATTTTCACGCGTGAAATTCTGGCCTATGCAGACATCAGATGTCCTAACATATGTCAAGACATTGTGCTACATAATCATTTAAAATCAGAGGCGCAACAGCAGACTAATACCTTGAATATCAGAACTGCACAATCACAGATGTCACGACATCTGATCCAACATGTCAGTTAAGAACAATAACAAAACTGTAAATTGCAGAATGTTAAATAAGACAGTATGTGTTAACCCAGTTCGGTGCAAATCACCTACATCTGGGGGATATCAATCTAGGACGAAGACTTCACTATCTGTAGAACTGTTACAAAGCTAAACTCCCCCATTTACAACTTTATACCTAACATCTACACAATAAACATCTTTACCAAGGAAAAACTCAAACATTTACAACTCTGATATGAGATACCCCACTCACGTCCTAATCACAACCTGTAAAATCTCTGTCATCTGCCAGTCCAGAACATGTCGCGGTTTCTTGACTTCCAAGTTATCTTGGACTTGCTTCAAAGCTTCGTCCAAGAACAATACATCAACCATTACCTACAGGCTTCTGGTTGTATCCATGTACCTATACCTTCCACTCTGCATCCCATATTACAGAGTGGAGACTTACAACTCCTAAGAGAGCCAACGACTCTCAAACCCTAAACCCTTATTCAACACAAGAGAACTAGGTTACAAAGTTATAAGTGATACAAAAGTTCAGTCCAAAACCCTAGGTCTGAGTCTCCTTATAAAGTCTTCTGTTGGGCTTTCTATCTTTGATCCTGTGATTCCTTGATCCGCTCCTTAATTCTTGCAACAGATTAAAACCTTCTAACTTTGAAAGTCAGTCAGGATGTCGAGTCACCATGTTGGGACATCTTCTTCGACATCTTTTTCTTCTGCAGATTCTTCAATTATATCATCAGAATGTTTTGCCAAAATTTAGTCAAACAACAAGTGCTTTCAATCTCCCCCTTTTGACAAATTTTGGCTAAAACATTTTCTTCTGCTTTCTGTAATCAGCAAGACTCCTACATCAAGACTCATCTTGAGAATTAATTGGAGCTAAGGTCTGAGAGAGTCTCCCCTTCAACATATTCCTCCTCCTTTCAAGGGAGGTCTGGAGAACCAGAAGACTCTTCCTGAAAAAAATAGCAGTTGTAGGCTTCGTAACACTGAGAGCAAAGATTGCGTAACTCAGGTCACAAGACACAACCTGCTACACAACTCAGACCGCAAGACACAAGGAAAATAAGATTGTTAAGATGTCAGAACATCTTAACCAACATTATTGTAAAACGACTGCAGGAATGTACCCAATCCCAAACAGCATCAGAAAACCATTCTCCCCCTTTTTATCCAAAACTTGGCAAAAGTGAACAAGACAGCTCCAAACCCAGATGCAACATACCCAGATTTTGAAAAACCCCATATGTCACCAACCCAAAGAGAGAGTATTGAAACTAAAGAAGATCAAAGCAATCCTATTTATAGCCGAGCCATTTCCTTAGAAAGTAATGAACCACAGAAAATAACTCCACAATAATGAACATTAATCGAAGGCAATAACTCCACCAATAGCGCACTGACCAAGACTGCTTTGACTGTTTCTTCTTTTAAGAACGCAGACCAAAGAACCCATTATATGCACACATGTTTTATGACAATGTCCTGGCATCATGTCAAATATTGTCTATTCTTCCCAGATTCTTCTTCTGATTTGACATTACGACACTTTTTTCACATAATTATGATCACAATCTGCAGAGAAAAATAAATTCCCCCATACTCAACCAATGATTCTTAAGCATCCAATAAGAACCATGTAACTTGCACTGCCAAGTCTCCCCCTACTTGGAACAATACAAGAATGTCAAGACATCCTTCTCGACATCTCATCCTCCCAGGATAGACACATAATCACAGCTTGCTTGACGCACTAATGCAAACTGGAACTCCAACTGCATCCTCGCAGTAAAACATCTTAGATCAAGGAGCAACTCCCCTTGTCTAACGTAACTAGTGCTCCTCCACATAACACGTAAGCTGATGAATGGAAAACACAAGACGCATCTTCATGTATTCAAGAGAGCACCCTTAGTTCAAGCCCACCTGTTGAACACAATCATCAACTCTCTTATTGCTTCTTCTGACAAGAACTAATAATCACTCACACATGATCACCATCATACTACCCGTGAGGAAATGAATATAAGGATCACATTCCTTCCATAACAAACTCTTGGCTTAAGATCAAAGTCCCATTGAACCCCCCCATCCTGCAACCATCCACATACCATACGAACTCCTCTTGAATTCTCTTGTATAGACCTCTAGCTGCTTGAGGCACAAACCAATTGAATCAGAATGCTTCACATTCCTCAAAGAGACACACCGGCCCCTTAGTTTTTTATAACGATGTCCGATATCATATGCATGCTCCAGAACTTCACAGCTGCCAAACTGATCCACTACTAGCATGACTTGTAGCCAGGGGCAATATCCCCTTCGAAAGATTTTCCACTGACTTTACCAAGCCAGCAATATAGATAGACACCCCACAATCCAAGACAGTCATTCCTTCATCATGCTCCCGTATGATAACCTGTAATACTTTTGATTTTCTGGTGAATATCCACTCCTGAACTCATCAAAAACCAGACCTTCATGCAATCAACCCGTGATCCACTCCATTCTTCTAAAACACTTACATCAGTCTTCCAAGACACTTCTTCTACTCCATCATTCTCCCATATGACAATGTAGATACTTCTTAGACACGATGCAAGTAACCAGTTTCTTAAAGAACTTGAAATCCTCCATCAAGGTTAACCACCCCAAAGATGTTCTAACATCAGTTAGGACATCTTCCACACATCATAGACACCACACACCATGGTTCTTGATATGCTCCACCCCTGGACTTACTATCAACATAGTAATCCAAACTGAAGATCATCACACAACACTGCGCCACCAGTTTGAACAAAGAGAACTTCAGAAACCCAGAGTGAAATAAACTCTCATCCACCAAAAGAAGGTATACTTACATCTTCAACCCAGAACTTCTGCCACAAGCTCCAAGAGAACCAGAACCTCCTTTCGTTTTCAACTAACTACTCTTCTACATAAGTGCAATCTGTTTCAAGCATCCTGCTTGAATGCACATTATGAGACCAACCAATTGCCACTTTTTGATTGATATCACTCTTCTCCAGAATTCCCACAAGATACACTGATCCACCAATGAAATCAGATCTTCAAGTCACATGAACTACTTGCTCTATAGCAAGACATCTTGGATCCACCAAGCCTCTTAGTCATGTAACATCTTCCTATCCACAACTCCCGCAAACTGCATGAGATAGACCTTTTTAAAGCACCCATAACTTCCATTCTTTTGTAGATCACCTTATCTTAAGCTGATGTGCCATATCACCAGCTGAGACTTCTGATGTTGAGCTAGATGTCAGAACATTTTGATATGACATCCAACTGTTGAATTTAGCTCCTCCTTCTGCCACTTAGAAGAACCTCCTCCTTTCGCAGAACAATAGTTCCATGCTCTCATAGACTTGATTCAACAACCAAGTTTGAGTATACAACCTTTATCCTGCTTTAGAACTCCAAAGACTTCACACCTTCCACGTCTGAGTCTTTAGAAAAAAAGTAGTCCAAGACTACACCATAACCATACCAAAGAATGCCACTTTCCTTAGTAGAGCAGACTGTAGAAATTCAGAGATAACTTCCACTTAACTTTGACTTCCAAGAAGAGCAAGATCCATTCTCCAAAGCACCTAGATCAGAAATAAACTGATCCGAGCAGTAACCATCAAGATTATGATGCCTTCATCTTCATCTTCAACAACATCAATGTCTAGACTAGTTTCTTGCAAGGAAACTCTACAGAGAACGCATGCTTCTGTCACAACGGACTGAAGCCACTTCCTAGGTCACCACCTAAGACTAAAATAGATGTTAAAGCGTATGCAGTACCCCTCCCCTGATTCTGCACCAACATCTTGTTGAACATCTGCAATCTTGACTTTCAAGGATAATCGATTAAATACTTGTGAACTCCACAAATAGCAATTGATCTTAAATCCTTGTCCAATAACCCTTCTTCACTGTTGTAGCTAAGCTCCACCAGATCACTTCATGAACACTTATCAAGTATTCAATCTTTTGCAAGTATCTACTTCAAAGGACAATATTGAGATACCAAGGCTGCGACCCTTGACTCAAGTAACTAAGATTCTCTCTGAATGAATCTTATTTACCTCAACAATTCTTCAATCAGATTAGATCCACTCTTAGGGTCAAGAGAGATGAATCCTTCCTTGCAGTTTTGGATGGTGAAAATAAATCACCTCCACTTTCTCCAGATTGTGTTTCAAAGAAACACCTTCTAGTCAGAAGAATAACTAGAAGACTCCAGATACACGACATAGATGCCTTTATGAGTGGACTTAAGAGAATTCTCAAGTATCTTTGACAACCTGCCGATCAATAGTTTATCAAACTCCTAGAGCAAGAACCTGATAAACTTAAACTCAACTCATCTCCTCTTCAACTGACATCAACTGCACCAAGAAACCAAGCTTCCAAGTACCAAGTCACCATACCAGATATCTAACCACAACTCTCTTCACTTCATCGTTCCCGACTTTGGAATAAAAGAATGCAGATATCTTCAAATATAGAGGCCGACGATTGAGACCTTCCACCAACTGTCTTCAGTAACAACTCCAGAACCCTATAATTCTAGAGCTCTTCCATCAGAAACACATGCAGCGGAATCACCAAGGAACAGATCCTGCTTGCCCTAATAAGATGTCACAATATCTTATAAGACACACCAACAAGAGAACTAGCCACTTCTCCTGTAGTTGTTGTAGAATCTCCTTAGTAACATGAACAACCTCCGGGTTGCTCCTTTCGATCCAGAACATCCATCTCATCCATTAATACCCTTGAGTATATCTGAGTTATTGATCTGATCTTCAAAACTCCTCCTTGTTTAAACGCCAGAAAGCATCTTTCAAAGATCTCATCCAGAACCAGACAGGATGCCTGCTCTGATACCAACTGAAATTCTGACCTTTGCAGACAGCAGATGTCCTAACACATGTCAAGACATTGTGCTACATAATCATTTAAACTCAAAGGCGCAATAGCATACTGATACCTTAAATATCAGAACTGCACAATCACAGATGTCACGACATCTGATCCAACATGTCAGTCAAGAACAATAACAAAATTGTAAATTGCAGCATATTAAATAAGACAGTATGTGTTAACCCAGTTCGGTGCAAATCGCCTACATCTAGGGGATACCAATCCAGGATGAAGACTTCACTATCTGTAGAACTGTTACAAAGCTAAACTCTCCCGTTTACAACTTTATACCTAACATCTACCCAATAAACATCTTTAACAAGGCTAAACTCAAACATTTACAACCCTGATATGAGATACCCCACTCACATCCTAATCACAACCTGTAAAATCTCTGTCATCTGCCAGTCCAGAACATGTCGCGGTTTCTTGACCTCCAAGTTATCTTGGACTTGCTTCAAAGCTTCGTCCAAGAACAATACATCAACCATTACCTACAGGCTTCTGGTTGTATCCCTGTACCTATGCCTTCCACTCTGCATCCCATATTACAGAGTGGAGACTTACAACTCCTAAGAGAGCCAACGACTCTCAAACCCTAAACCCTTATTCAACACAAGAGAACTAGGTTATAATGTTATAAGTGATACAAAAGTACAGTCGAAAACCCTAGGTCTAATTCTCCTTATGTAATCCTCTGTTGGGCTTTCTATCTTTGATCCTGTGATTCCTTGATCTGCTCCTTAATTCTTGCAACATATTAAAACCTGCTAACTTAGTAAGTCAGTCAAGATGTTGAGTCACCATGCTGGGCCATCTCCTTCGACATCTTTTTCTTCTGCAGATTCTTCAATTATATCATCAGAATGTTTTGCCAAAATTTAGTCAAACAACAAGTGCTTTCAACGCGGATCACTAATAGTAGTGTCTTGGCCGTTGATATTTACTAAATGGACGGTCAAGATTTGTTTAAGGATAGTAAATAAACTCAATATGCACGCCACCTATAATGTTGGTAATGAGACTTGAAAAATGCTGGTGCTAGTACTTGAACCCATGACAAGATGCTACCTATAATGACGGTTAGTTTAAATTACCCGTGGTGCAAGGTCTGTAAGCATTTTGAAAAAATAAGTAAAGAACACTACCTATAATGACGGTTGATTTAAATACCCGTAGTTAAAGGTCTGTCACCATTTTGAAAAAATAGGAAAGAAGTAACATAATTAAAATAAGTTCAGAAAAATCTAAACACACGAAATTTAATCTAATTAGGTAAAATAAGAATTTTGAGAATGTTTGGAAATTTTTTGAGACTATGAAAACAGTAAAAAAAATTCATTAAAAATAGAAAAAATATTAATTTGGGGTTTTGAGGGTGATGTCCCATAACTTTATTAGAGTACAGGACTAGTGACCGCACGATTTTTCTGCTTCAGATGCACGAAACAGATCTAAAAAAGGAGACGATTTTCCCTAAAACCGATTTTTTGAAGAGCAAGACCTAAAACTAAATTATAGGCTATAATGACGGTTTTGCAAATACCCGTGGTGAAAGGTTGTGGGCATTTTGATAAAATATGTAAAAAACCATAAATGTTGGTGCTGGGAATTGAACCCATGACCAGGCGCTACCTATAATGACAGTTTTTTAAATTCCCGTGGTGAAAGCCCTTGCATTTCACCACGGTTAGAATATTAACCGTCATTAAAAGCCTTTTAATGAGATTAAAAAAATGTTCGAATCTACTACATCGGTCTATAGGCATGTCGTTGTAAACCTGGCGTTGTTGTATACGCGTTTTGTAGTAGTGATGACAATAATATCCAAAGAGCACAGAATGAAGCCTCAAGCGTCGAAGTTAAAATCATGAACAAATAACAGCATATGTACAAAACAAGAATCAATGCATACAATCAGCTAACAAGCAAAGTATCATGGTATGAACAAGAGAATAATAAGACTAAGAATCGAAATCATAAATTCAAAATAGAAAGAGCCAAAACCCTAAGCTACGGAATCAAATCAAATCACAAGTTAATAGTTAAATCGACAAAGAAGTTAATTAAATTAAAAACCTAAATATTTTTAAATTCTAAAATCAAAAAATTAATTGAAAAAAACTAAACAAAGAAAATATTCTTTTTGAGTTTTCACTATTTTACAAATAAATTAAATAGGAAGACATTCCTAATAAAAAAAAGCTAATTAATATCAAATATTGACAATTAAAAGTAACTAAATAATATAAAATACTTTAGATTAAAATGAACAATATTTACACAAAAAAAATTAACAATGTTATTAACAAAGTAATTAATAAAGTGTTTAATAAAAATAATTAACTTAAATATATTAACAAGAATTTTATTAACAAAGATTATTAATTAAATTAAATATGGATAATTAATAAAATTGATTAATATTTTAATTAATTAATATTAAATAAATATATTTAATATAAATAATAATACATTTTTTCTATCTTTTATGAACATGTAAAAAAACAATGAATGAATTTAAAAAGAAAGACAAAAAGAAAAGAATTAGAAAAATAATAATAATAATAAATAAATAAACAACAACCTACAAGGAGAGAGGTATTACTGCACCTCATTACACTATTTACAATATCAACACCATCATCATCATTCGCCGTAATCAAGGATGGACACATTAAAACAATCACTGAACCGGCAAGGAGAATTAGATAAAAACAAATAAATTATATATAATATAACTAATTAATAAAAATATATATATGTACATAAACTACAAAAAAAACTAACGTATAACTCATATTTCCTAACTTAATTATCATGCATATAAAAACGTTACGAATCCTTTTCAATTAAAACAAACACAAGAAAATGTTTTATCAATCAGTTTTTTTCTAATTTCAAGCATGAGAACAGACATAAGACATGTATCAATACACAAGAACAACAGCCATACTATAGTGAATTCAAACCACAAACTAAATAAACACAATATCTTGAGAAATTCAAAATCAATCTGTTAACTCAATATAGCAGCAACATCAACATTCTAAGTCACAAAGCTGTAAGTCAAACAGATGTGAATATGCAAGCAGATACGACAATCGAAATCAAGCACCACGATATTTGCAGCATTACAATATCAATATCAACCCGAACAACAGTATAACCAACGAAAATTAAAGATGCGATCGAAACAGTGAGTCGCAATACGAAAGCAAGCTTAAGTCGAATCATTACCGAAATAAAAAATACGAAAGCAAACACACTTTTGTGGATCACAAGCATGTTTACTGTGACCGAATATCCAAGAATATATCAATAAATAGAAACTGTAAACACAGCAACAACAACCAACAATATACTGAATCCAAACGATATAAAAGAATAATGGAAACCGTGTAAGTCCAAGTAGAAATGATGTGAAAATTACCGACATCGCATTGTCAACATTGTTGCTGGCGTTTTGATGCTGCTCGGTGAATAATGGAGTGTTGTAACGGTACTATGTGCGTGGAGCTAGCCGATATGCTTTTGAATTGTGTCGGAAACGGGAGGTACATCATCGAAACCATCGAGCTTTGTCGGAATCGGGAATGCAAACGAGCAGTGGGTGAAGGTCGGATTTGTGTGTAGATCATCTCTTGGAGGTCAAATAAAAGTGAACGGTAGTTTGACATCGAGGCGAGGGAGGGAGTCTGAAGGTGGTTGAAGTGTGATGGAAACTCACGACTCACATGGTGGAGATTATGTGCTTGAATCTTGAGTTGCAGGATTCATGATATGAGAGATTGATCAAGGTTAGAGATTGAAGTCATTGTGGAGCTAGTGGGAGATGTTAGCTTAGTTTTAGGAACTGGTTTTGAACTTGTTTTGAAAAATACGTTTTATGTACCTTCTTTTAGGAGGAATTTGATTTCAGTATCTTGTTTGGATAAGTTTGGATTTCAATTTACCTTTTATGATGGAAAAATAAATGTGATGTTGAATTCTCAAGTTGTTGGTTATGGTATCCTGTTGGATGGTTATATAAGTTATCTTTGTATTGTGATATGATATCCTCATCCTTAAATGTTGAAAGCTCCATTGTTAAAAGATCTAAAATTAGAGAAAAATCCTCTTTGTTGTGGAACAAGCGTTTAGGACATGTCTCTAAAGAAAGAGTTGAAAGGTTAATTAGAGATGATATTTTACCTTCCTTAGATTTCAATGATATAGGAACTTGTGTGGATTCTATCAGAGGAAAATTTACTAAGACCAATAATAAAGGTTCAACTAGAAGTTCAGACGTTTTCGAAATTATTCATACAAACATTAACAGACCCTTTTCTCATACTATTTGTGGTAATAAATCTTGTATCACTTTTATTGATGATTTTTCCCGGTATGGCTATATCTACTTGATTAAGAAAAATCAGAAGCACTTGAAAAATTTAAAAATTTTAAAACTGAGGTTGAAAAGCAACTAGGAAAAGTGATAAAGGTGGTGCGTTCTGACCGTGGTGGAGAGTATTATAGTAGATATGATTCTACTGGAAAACACATGGGGCCTTTTGCAAAATACTTGCAAGATTATGAAATTGTTCCACAGTAAACCATGTCTGGTACTCCTGAACAAAATGGTGTAGCCGAAAGGAGAAACTGCACCCTTAAGGATATGATGAGAAACATGATGAGTAGGTGTAATTTACCATAATTTTTATGGGGCGAGGCTTTGAAAACAACCCTCTATATACTTAATAGAGTTCCTAGTAAATCAGTTCCAAAAACACCTTTTGAGCTATGGACAGGTAGAAACCCCAGTTTGAACCATCTTCGTGTCTGGGGTTTGTAACACCCCCTTCTATACCCCCAAATAATCAGGTACTAATCATTTAGGCATATATTAAAAATTTCATCAGAGTATAATTACAAAGCATGGCATAAAAGAAGCATGTCACATTATACTTGAAATTAAAACATACAACACCTGCTCATAAAGATATGCAACAGTGGGGTAACTTGCACAGAGGAACTTCGTCCTTACACCCTCATCTCAATATTTAGAATAAAAGCGGAAACATTTAAATACTGAATAACATCATATATATATAGATATATATATATATCAAATACTATCCGTCAACACGGAATCATGTTTACATAAACAATTCAAGTCAAGATACATATACAAAATGTATCACAAAAATCATGTAATCCTAGCTACCCGGTGCTACATATCAGAGCCGACCGACCAAAAGAAATGAAGTCCTAAGCTTCACAAAATACCTTCAGCAACCTACTCTGCAATGCCTCATAGAGCATTATAAAATAGCAGAAGGGTAAGAAACATTATCATAATATCGATGCATATATTTATATATTTCAACATAAAAATACACATAACACATTTATTACCACATACACTATTACTCACCAATTCCATTATATAACATATATCACAACCCAAGCATATCATTCATGCACATAATCACCTATTCTCATACAATGCATACGTTTATACACAAAACATATCATTTACAATTCACTACATCCAACACAATTGCACAACAATTTCCAAAGGCTTATCACAAGCTCAATCATAAAATCAACCATTTATCAATGCATATCAAACATGCACAATACATTTATCATAAATGTACATCACCATTTTCCACACAAATAATCAATCATGACTTTCCACATATAACAATGCAATCATGATTCATGTGAATGCAAGAGACTGACACAACGACTCTATGCAAATGCATATGCGGTACCGACTCCATCAAATCTCAATACTAGTTCACTCAGGAACTCTGCAGGAACCATCGCTCGTTACATCACTGTAACTCCCCGTCGGGCCTACGATGTTCACCCACCGGTCACACCCTACACGCGGGCACACGGTGTTTATGGATCGCTCACACCCCACACGCGGGCACACGACCCGATCGCTCACACCCCACACGCGGGCACACCATCGTCTATAATCATCGCTCACACCCCAAAAGCGGGCACCCGACGTTATAGCGGATTCCTTCTGGAACCACTCCGTCACTCAGGACGTCACAACGATGCATATCATGATGCTTGACACACAAGAACTCATGACAACCAATGCATCTTCACACATATATGCAACTATAAACATGTATATAAAACCAAATACAACACCTTGCATTTTCTTGCCCTTAGGCCACACATCATCATCACAACATGTATTTTCATTTCACAACAGCACACAAGTCATACCATATCCATACCAACAACACATTGTAGGATACACATCAATTACACACAATTATAACGACAAAAGTCAACGAAACGACACTATTCCCAATTCTTGACATAATTAAATCGGTCAACAATCTCAAAATCATTTTAATAAGAAGGAACATTTTATAAGCTTTCTAATGCATCAAAACCCGCCTCAAACCGAACCACAGATCAAAAGTTATGCAGAAAACAAAATTACACAAACAGCATTGTTCGCTAGGCAAACCCTCTAGCGAGCATTCGCTACCGCCTTCGCTAGGAGAATATCCAGCGAACCAACTACCAGCTAGACAACAGACACAAAGTTCGCTAGGCGAACCCCTTGGCGAACCAATGCAACAACCATCAGACCCAAAAACACCCAAAGTTCGCTAGGCGAACAACTTCAGCGAACCTTCGCTGACCTGCTCGCTGGCCTTCGCCAGGCGAGTGCCCGTGCCCAAAAATGTTCATCCGTTCGCCAGGCGAGTGCTGGCGAGCCCTCGCTGGCCCATTCGCTAGGCTTCGCCAGGAGAACCTGCGATACCAGAAATTCCCAGAACGCTGTTCTGAGTCTTCTCCCAACCCAAAACCCCATCAAAATCAGTCCTACTCCAATAGACATCATCCAAACCATTACCCAACATGTAAACATCATTAGAAACACATTTATAAACACAAAATCACATTTGGATCATCATCAACAACATTTCACCAATTTAGTGTTTTCCAAAAACTCATGAAAATCTTTCCATCCACAAACATACACATACATAACTACACACATAGACAAGATAACAATGTTTCTAACCCTTACCCGGATTCCAAATGATCTAGCTCTTGTTCTTGATGATTTCCACTCTTTTTCCTCTTTTCTTCTCTTTTTCCCTCTTCCTCTTTCTTTCTCTTCTTTTTCTTTCTATTTCATTCCTCTTATTCCTATTTCTTTTCTTTTATTTTCTTTTTCTACACAATATTTCCTCTAATTCAATTTCTACACTTAATTCATTTTCTAATAAATTTCCTCTACAAATTACTTCCTTAATTTTCTCTAACTCATTAATAGTTATAAAATGACCAAAATGCCCTTAAGCCCAAAATTCCCGAAAACGCTCTCAAACGAGATAATACATCATAACATAGCATAAAAGCATATTATCACACCAAAGTCATAAATAGAATAATTTAACATTCAATTAAATAAAGGACTCAACAAAATTGGAATAATCGAAATCGGGACGTTACAGGGTTGCCCTGCAGAGGTTAAAATATAAATCCTTTTGAGACAAAGCTTGACCCAAAAACAAGTTGTTGTTTTTTCCTTAGATATCCGGATAGATCTAAAGAATACAAATTTTTTTGTCATGGTGATCTTAATGAGGAGGTGTACATGCATCAGCTTGAGGGTTTTGTGAAAAGTGGTGATGAGCACTTGGTTTGTAAATTAAGAAAATCTATTTATGGTGTGAAACAGTCTTCTAAACAATGATACTTGAAATTTTATGAGGTGGTAACTTCATTGGGTTTTGAAGAAAATAAAGTTGATCAGTGCATCTATCTTAAGGTCAGTGGGAGCAAATTCATCTTTCTCGTGTTGTATGCTGATCATATTTTGCTTGCCAGTAGTGATCTTGGTCTACTTCATGAGACCAAACTTATGCTAACCAAGTTCTTTGATATGAAGGATCTTGGTGAAGCATCCTTTGTGTTGGGATTGAAATACACAAAGATAGATCTCGTGGTGTGCTTGGTTTGTCCCAGAGGGCTTATGTTGATAGAGTTCTAGAGAGGTTCAATATGCAGAACTGTAAGCCAGGAGATGTTCCAATTACTAAAGGAGACAAATTCGGTAAAGATCAATTTCCTAAAAATGAGATTGAACGGCCAGAGATGAAGGGAAAACCATTTGATAATGCATTGGGCAGCCTGATGCATGCTCAAGTATGCACTAGACCTGACATTGCTTTCATAGTTGGCGTCTTGGGACGATACCAGTCTAATCCTGGGAATGATCATTGGATTGCTGCTAAGAAAGTGATGAGATATTTGTAGAGAACTAAAGTGTATATGCTTGTTTTTAGGAGAGTTGACAACTTGGAAATTGTTGGGTATACTGACTCTGGTCTTGCTAGGTGTGTTGATGATAGGAAATCTATTTCTGGTGACATTTTTATGTTGGCTGGAGGTGCGATATCATGGAAGAGTAAAAAGGAAACTCTTGTCGCCTCTTCTACTATGCAGGCAGAGTTTATTGCTTGTTATGCTGCTGCCTCTCATGTTGTTTGGTTAAGAAATTTAGTGAATAGACTTCGTATTGTTGATTCCATTACAAAGCCACTAAAGCATTACTGTGATAATAGTGCAACTGTGTTCTACTCCAAGAATAATAAAACTTCTAGTTGTTCTAAGCATTTGGAATTAAAGTATTTGACAGCCAGAGATCTTGTAAAGAAAAATGACATCGTTATTGAGTACATTGGTACTTAGTCCCATTATGTTCAAAACCATGTTGAGATCATGGGAATTGTGAGTTCTTTTGATGTACTTGGTTCGTGGGAGTTTGTTCTTTATGTCTTTTTTTAGCATGATATATTTTGGACACTTCAAGTGTTAGATTGTCAAGTACCACTACAACAAAAATGACTTTAGGCAACAACGGAAAACTGCAGCCTAAAGTTAGAAAACTGTAGCCTAAAGCTTTAGGGGACGGTTATCCAGCCGTGGAATAAACGGCCGTTGCCTATTCGTTTAGAATGCAGTTTTTTTATTTCTACCCATGGATTCTAAACACTGTCGCCTTAAATATAAAAAGGCCATGATTTTAGTTGTAATTTTAGGCTGCGGTTTTTTAATAGCTACATAAAATAACCGTCCCCAAAACATAAGAAATGCTAGCAACATATAAAAACCGTAGCCAAATCCGTAAATTCATATATTTATATATATACCCGTGCTTGAAACAGAAAACGACCACAGCTTCTAATTAGCAACTCATGAAAAGCGTTGCCTATATATTGAAAAATAAGTCCCGCATACTACATTTTTATCTTACATGCAAATGTACTAGGGGATTTTTTCAACACCCCCACAGTGTAATTTTTCAGCATCTAAATATAACAGTTCTTAGACAACTAATAATACAAACTTAAACAAATTGGTCATTTTAATTAAAATTAAATGTGGATGTATTCCACATAATTATCATAATATAAAAAGTTCTAACTTGAGAAATGTGGATATATTATACACATTAATCATTTTAATCAATTTAAACATATTAGTCAATCCTAACCTCAACACCTAAAATTCAAATCAATGTCGAATACGAAAAAAAATTTATGAAAGGGGGATTTTATTACTTAAGATATATTCTTGAAAATTTGTAAGTAAAAATATTATCTAAAGAACATAAGGTGCTCATTTTATGACAATTTTAATTTAAGAAATTGTATAACATTCTAGTATAATCTCAAAACCTGCACAAATTAGACTTTGGGTAGTTGTGCATCACTTTTTATAATTTTAGTGCGATGAAAAAAAGAAACATACTGAAATAGAGTTGGACAAGATACTCCAGGCCTAAAACAGTTGTGTCCTGCTATGTGAGACAGTCACATACAACCAACCCAAACTCCTGCGTTAAACAACAGCACCACAACAACCTATTACGCCAAGCAGCCACCCAAAATGAAGCCAAAAATACTAGAAGACAAATAACGCACCATACCTGAGACAATGATCAATCACCGTATCAATTAGTAATTATTATACGTATTATATATGCTATATATAAATAGAGGTGGCTGTAATATAGTGCGATGAAAAAAAGAAACATACTAAAACTGAGTTGAACATGATATACTCTCGGCCTTAAACTTTTTTGTCCTGATATGTGAGACAGTCCCGCACAACCAGCCCAAACCTTTTGCTAGACAACAACGATACAGCAACTTGTTACGCCAGGAAACCGCCCAAAATTAAGCCAAAATTCCTAAAGACGAATTCGACATCAGGCCTGAGACCAAGATCAATCACCATATCGATTAGCAATTATTCTACGTATTCTATATGTTATATATAAATAAAGGTGTCTATAATATATTTTTGTCTTAAATTGACATAACTGGAGTTCATTAAAACTGTAGCTCAATTACTTGATTAACAACTTTAATATAAATCAAAATATCTATGAAAAACAAAAACAAAAAAACAAAAACAAAATATGAAAATGATACAAATATCTTAAATGTAGCATTAATAAATATCTTGTGCTTCAAATATCTTGTATGTAGCATAAATAAAACAGGAATAAGTACCGTTCCAAAACATAGAATGAAAATTGTGAGTTTTTAAGAACTTGTTTTATGTATACTCTAATGCCACAAATTGAAACTATTTCAACAAATCACACTTCAATAAAAATTGATTAGTTATTATTAAGTAACAATCACGTAAGTCCTAAGTACGATTAAGACATATGATTACCTTCTTAGTGGAAAATTGATCAGTTCATTCATCTTCTTTCTTGTCTCATTTTCAGCTTCACTTTCAAATCAACGACTTCCTATAATCATAAATATATGTACATTTCAGCACTTGATGATCTCTGAGCCAATGTCTGCTCACTATCCAGAAATAAAATGAGAGAAATAGAAACCCCATGACATCTAAGTACTAATCATTTTTTAGCATTACGTATAATATTTTGTTGTGAGTTTCTAGCATTACATATAATATTTTGTTGTGATTTGTAGTTTCGATATCTAGATTCACGGTTACATATATATAGTCGCTGTAAGAGGAATGTAATTTACATATATCTACACAAAACAACACTTGACTAGTCATTTTTAAAAGTTCTTTTTTGAAATTAGGAAAGAATTATTAATTAACTATTTAATAATTATATTTTTATAGAAAAATGGTCATTAGTCTAACACACTTGACTTCTGTAGCTATCATTTTTTAATGTTAGGTAGGTTAGTAATACATATAAAAATAGGCAGTAGGTAAAATTGGGGTATTATAGCTTACTAGTTGCATCATTCAGCTATATATAATGTTTTATTTCTAATATTATGTATACATAAGTAGAAATAATTCTATAAATAAATATATAATGCCATGGAAGGATATAACTAGAGTATCAATTTGATAATTTGGAATGTGTATGCAGTTGTATTTATTAAATATTTATGATCTCGTTTTAGTTTATATTCTTAAGCTGTCGCATTAAAATATGTATGAAGCTAGTTAGATCAATATATATTGCAATAAAAATATGAAATCATTAAAAGAAGATATTAACTAAGAATCAATGTCTAATTTACTGAGTTAAAAGTATTTGACTTTAATTATATAAATTTTAATAGTGATATGAATTACGATTTGTTATTATTAATTTCAAATTATAAAGATCCCAACAAATAATATTATAAAGAAAGAAGTACCTTTTGAATTGGATTAAGGGTTTGCTCTTCTGAATGATCTTCTTGACATGGTTTCTGTAATGAACACATGAAAATGTTTGTCTTACCTTTTCAGCTAAGATCCCAGTAAACAATATTATAAAGAAAGAAGTACCTTTTGAATTGGATTAATGGTTCCTTACTTTTTCAGATAAGAAAAATGTTTGTCTTTCTTCATTTGATGGTTTCTGTAGTGAACACATCAAAATCTATTTGTTGAAAATCGGATTTAAAAAATCACTTCCACTGACCTACAATCAATAACCTTCAAGTTGTCTAAAACTACCAAGCCGTCCTGTATTGTAACTTGGAAAAATCTTCTTAAGTTGTTTAACCTTTAACTTGCACAAAAATGAGAATAAACAAGGAATCAACACCAACTTCGACTTGCCATGTGTCAGTCAACTTATTTAGTTTGGCTGGGTGGATTTCCTCCAACTTAGAAAACATGCAGACCTGCATTTTGATACATAAAAGCCATGTTGTAATCAACTCAAGTACTCGACAAAAAATGCACAAGAGTAAGTAAAAACTCTCTACATAACATTGAGTTAACTAGAAAACTATACACTTTTACATACCATGTCTAGACTGTCTCCTTCAATGATAAAAATCTTCTCCATCATCCAAAAACCACTTATAAAAAACCTTTTCAATTTCTTAAAATTACTAGCCACTGACATTGAACATAAGTATTTTAAGTTAAAGCATTCTCACACAGTTAATTTTATTAAATTTTGAAGGCAGGAACTTGACAGGTGCCCGTCTCTCCATATATTCTCCCTTTTGATTGAGGATATTTTCAAACTCTCCAGATTTGGAATTTCAATATGAAAGAACACTCAAAATCACTATATTTGCAACAACCCAAACAAATGATCACAAATTAACTACAACTAGGGGAATATTATGCAATATCATAATCCCTTTCTGTTGTTTGTTCTTCTACAAAGAGCATCTCAATAGTAACGATTGTAGCATCAAAAAGCAAAATATAAGAAATTAAAAATAAAAACAGATGAGTCTCAAGATAAACCACAACATACCTTTAAAAAACGGATATGCATGAGCGTGAACGATGAAATGAATGAGTGGAAGCTAGGGCACAAATATTTGACGAAATTGAAAGGGAATAATGAAGAAGGTTCGGACACAAAATTGTTTTAGGAGAAGAACGAAGGCCGCGCAGAAGTGAAACCTAATTTCACGTTTCAATTTCTGAATCTATTCTTTGATTGATTGATTTATTTATTCTGGTAACATTGAAAATTAACTTTTAATAAAAAGAAGTAAACTGTTGTGTATTTAAATATAAAATGGACGATTATTAATAAATAAAAGGTTAGTAGCCTAGTGGTTGTGAGCAAGGCGCATTTAGGTAGATTTCGAGGGTTCGAACCATGTTTTGCTCATTTTTAAAAAAATTCTGAATTATTAAAATTTAAAGAATGACGTTTAATTATTAAAACATGGGAACGTGGGTTCGAAACCTGGTGTTGATAAATTATATTTGCAGCTGCTGATATATATTCAAATATAAAAGAAAAAAAGACATGTGGCTTAAGCAACGGTTATCTTTCGCCTACATATATAAAGCGTTGATTCCTGCCGAGAAGGAGAAGAAGAAGTCAAAAAAGGCTGGGTCGCCGATGATTACTTGGAAGGACGCGAAGACTGTGATATAAGCTGGTCACCCTAAAGGTTGGGGAAGAGTGTTGGAGCTACCAGTTAACAGGAACAAGGTTGGTTGGGATTCCCAAGTCATCTAAAGAAGACAACCTCCGACAAAGGCAAAGGACCTGTTCCTCCTCCTGTTTTCACTAGTGTTGAACATCTTGTTGACGGCCAAGTTACTTGTGTGGAAGCTGAAGATGGTGTGCCCAAAGAAGTCTACATGGTGTATCCAAGAGCACCAAATCAAGAACTCAACAATTGGACTGTCGTGCAGATGCCTGAAGTCACCTTTGTCGAAGAGTAATTTTCCTTGTGTTGCTTTCCAATCCTATGCTCTGCCCAAGGCATATGGATTATTTTGTAGGGCCCCCATGTTTTCAATCAATATTTATCATGAATAAAATGAACTTTTTGCATTCAATTGTGTTCCCTGTCTTTCTTTTTTAATTTTGCATAAATAAAATGGCAATGTTGTTCTTGCATTTTTCTTTCTTCAACTTCTCAAAATAAAGCATGAAATCATCATCATGCAGATCCACCCCGGGTTCCATTGATAACGATTCTGCTATGGTCGGATATGACTTTGATAACCCAATTTTCCACGCTGATGAAGACTGCGAGGAAACTTGTGAGCTCCCTAGTGAAGCAAGAGTCAAAGGTCATCCAACCGCACCAGGAGTCAGTAGATATCATCAATCTTGGGACCGAAGATGACAGGAAGGAAGTCAAGGTAGGCTATGCTATAGAGGAAGATGTAAAGAGAAGATTGGTCGAGTTGTTACACCAGTGCAAGGACGTGTTCGCTTGGTCTTACCAAGACATGCCCGGACTGGATGAAGGCATTGTAATGCACAGACTACCTCTCAAGGAACGATGCTCGCCGGTGAAGCAGAAGATGAGAAGAACCCGACTTGAAATGGCTATCAAAATTAAAGAAGAAGTCCAAAAGCAGCTTGACGTAGGATTCCTGGCAGTATCCAACTATCCACGGTGGGTCGCGAACATCATTTCCGTACCCAAGAAAGATGGGAAGGTACGGATGTGTGTAGACTACAGAGATCTCAACAAGGCCAGTCCCAAAGACGATTTTCCTTTACCACATATAGATGTACTAGTGGACAATACGGCCCAATTTTCTGTCTTTTCTCTTATGGATGGGTTTTCTGGATACAATCAGATTAAGATGGCTCCGGAGGATATGGAAAAGACTACCTTCATCACCCCTTGGGGAACCTTTTGTTATAAGGTTATGCCATTCAGACTAAAGAATGCAGGAGCGACATATCAACGAGCGATGGTAACACTCTTCCATGACATGATTCATAAAGAGATTGAATGTTATGTTGACGATATGATTGCGAAGTCAAAAACTGAGGAAGAGCACCTCGTTCATCTCGAGAAGCTGTTTACAAGATTGAGGAAGTTCAGATTACGACTAAATCCCAACAAGTGTACTTTTGGTGTGAGATCTGGCAAATTGTTAGGTTTCATTGTAAGTCAAAGAGGAATAGAAGTAGACCCAGACAAAGTCAAAGTTATCCAAGATATGCCTGCACCGAAGACTGAGAAGGAAGTTCGTGGTTTCCTGGGAAGATTGAACTATATTTCTCGATTCATATCCCATCTGACGGCCACCTGTGAGCCCATATTCAAGCTGCTGCGAAAGGATCAAGCAGTCGTGTGGAATGACAATTGTCAGAAAGCTTTCGAGAAGATAAAAGAATATCTACAAGAACCACCGATCTTGATACCTCTTGTGCCAGGGAAGCCTCTCATAATGTACTTAACTGTGTTAGATGGATCTATGGGATGTGTACTGGGGCAACAAGATGAGACAGGTAGGAAGGAGCATGCTATATACTACCTGAGCAAGAAGTTCAATGATTGCGAAACGAGATACTCGATGCTCGAGAAGACTTGTTGTGCATTGGCTTGGGCTGCCAAACGCCTAAGGCAATACATGCTCACCCATACAACTCTCCTGATCTCAAAAATGGATCCTATCAAATACATCTTTGAGAAACCTGCACTCACCGGGCGAGTTGCCCGCTGGCAGATGGTGTTTACAGAATATGACATTCAATACGTCACACAGAAAGACATCAAAGGAAGCGTGTTGTCTGATTATCTAGCCCACCAGCCTGTGGAAGACTACCAGCCCATGCTTCTCGATTTTCCCGATGAAGATGTTATGTTCGCCAGAGATTATGAAATGCCAGGCCCAGATGACGAACCCGAACTAGGATCGCGATGGACGCTCGTGTTCGATGGTGCAGTAAACGCCCAAGGCAGTGGAATTGGGGCAATAATCACATCACCCACTGGGTTTCATATCCCCTTCACCGCTAGGTTGTGTTTCAAATGTACTAACAACATGGCCGAATACGAAGCTTGCATCTTTGGAATAGAAGCTACTATTGACCACAAGATCAAAATTCTAGAAGTCTATGGGGACTCCGCGTTGGTCATCAGTCAAATTAAAGGAGATTATATGTCTCGCGATAGCAAGCTTATCCCATACAGAGATCATGTCTTGAAGTTGATTCCATACTTTGATGAGATTACTTTCAACCACATTCCAAGAGAAAGTAATCAATTGGCAGATGCCCTAGCCATGCTGGCATCCATGTTTAAGGTCAAATGGAAGAACGAAGCATTTGCCATTTGTCTTGAGTACCTTGATGAGCCTGCCTACTGTTTGATGAACGAGGCCACAGAGCCTGAAGTTGATGATCATCCTTGGTTCTATGATATCAAGCGGTATCTAGAGACACAAGAGTATCCAGAGAACATCACCATCACTGACAAGAAATACCTGAGGAAGCTTTCATCAAAATTCTTCCTGAGTGGGGATGTACTCTATAAGAGGAACTATGACTCGGTCTTGCTCAGATGCGTGGATAGACACAAAGCGGATCGAATCATAAATGAAGTTCATGAAGGGTCTTTCGGGACGCATGCCAGCGGACACACCATGGTTAAGAAGATCTTCAGGGCGGGATACTACTGGATGACAATGGAAACTGATTGTTACCGCCACGTGCAAACTTGCCATAAGTGCCAAATCTACGCAGATAAGATCCATACTTCACCACTTCCTCTAAATGTGTTGACATCGCCTTGGCCATTCGCCATGTGGGGCATAGACGTAATCGGACGTATCGAGCCCACTGCTTCAAATGGACATCGTTTCATCTTAGTTGCCATCAACTACTTCACTAAATGGGTGGAAGCTGCATCTTATGCCAATGTCACTAAGCAAGTGGTGGCTCGCTTCATCAAGAAAGAGATTATCTGTAGATATGGGGTTCCAAATAAAATCATTACCGACAATGGTTCGAACCTCAACAATAAATTGATGAAGGATTTATGCGAAAGCTTTAAAATCGAGCACCACAATTCAACTCCGTACCGTCCAAAGATGAATGGAGCTGTCGAGGCGGCTAACAAAAACATCAAAAAGATTGTTCAGAAGATGGTGAAGACATATAAAGACTGGCATGAGATGTTGCCTTTTGCTCTGCACAGCTACCGCACATCAGTGCGCACTTCTACTAGGGCAACCCCCTTTTCTCTCGTGTATGGCATGGACGCAGTACTGCCGATCGAAGTAGAGATTCCTTCCTTAAGGATTTTAACAAATGTCAAGCTTGACGAAGCTGAATGGGTGCAAGCAATACTCGACCAGCTCAATCTCATTGATGAAAAGCGCATGACGGCCATCTGGCACGGTCAGCTATACCAGAAGCGGTTAAAGAGAGCTTTTGACAAGAAAGTTCGCCCTCGACATATCGAAGTAGGAGATCTGGTTTTGAGGAAAATTCAACCAATTCACACTGACCCAAGGGGCAAGTGGGCACCGAACTATGAAGGTCTATACGTGGTCAGAAAGGTTTTCTCTGGAGGAGCCTTGATTCTCTCCACTATGGACGGCGATGACCTCCCATCCCCTGTGAATTCAGATGCAGTTAAAAAATATTATGCCTAAAAGATAGACCCGGTGGACCAAAAAGAAAATCCACGCAAAAATGGGCGTCCTGGTGGACCATGTAAAAAGAGGAAGGTCCAGGAAAAAATTAGGGACAAAACGAAAGAAATGACCCGCTAAGTTAAAAACTTGCAAGGGTAACTTAGGAAAAAAAAAGGGTATCCCGGTAGGCTGAAAACCCAAAAAGGGCGGTCTAGGCAAAAATTAGGGATTAAAAAGGCGAAAACTGCATTCTATGAAAACTGGTGAATTTTCCTCCTTGATCGCGAAACTCCGAATGGGAAGGACCAATACAATCGTTGCGCTCAGAAGCAAGGCTTAAAGGGTCTTCAAAGATATACGGGTCATAGCATAATTGAAACTCGATGGAAACCGGTTTGAACATTGCCTTTGTTTTTTTATCCATTTACTTTTAAAGCAATTACCTCTTACAGGAATTGCCTCCTCTTGTAATTCGCTCTTTTAAGGGCCTTCATCAATAAAATACTATTTTCATCAAAAAAATTTCTCTTTTAATTTTGCTCCGTGATTGCAAAACTTGTTTTATTTATGATAAGTATTGCATTTGAATTCTTGGGGATAATAATTTCGGTGATGGAAAGAAAATGCGGGATTACTCTTTCTCTTAAGGTGTCTGTAGGGTAACCATGATCCCTGAGTAACATGCATAAATACCATTAAAACCACAAATTGACTTGGCCCAGGCAAGAGCCATCCAGCCTGGGTGACCTAGCATAAAGCAACATGGAGCCCTAGCATCTCCATAGCATGGTTATGTCGGCAGATTTCGAGTGTCGGGAAGTTAAGCTCATTTCCCATCCAACCCAAAGCCCAACCATACTTGGCACTTCCAACCAAAGCCCAACCTTCCTTGGCACCCCTAGACCAAAATCCACCTTTGACTGGTACCCTTCACCTTACGTATCTCCTTTTCCCCAGCAAGACCAACCATTCCTTGGCGCCTTAACCAAAGCCCAACCACGTTTGGCACGACCGTCACTTCAGACTCTCGCCTCCTCATATCCCCAGCATTTTGCATCACTTGGATGCTTATTTAGCCAGTTCTTGCAGATGATAGGGGCATTCTTGTGGACTTTGTCCCCCCATCACTTGTTAATTCCAACTCCTTTCGTGCCTTTCGCATGACTGTTTCCTTACCTTACTTTCATAGGGGATTTCCTCCTTACGCGTGAAATCTTACTTCTTAGCTTTCCTTTCGTAAGTGTTCTCGCTGCCTTACGCACGTGACAAAAATTTGTATTAGGTATCTTCGATCAATTTGGACGCTTGATGCCTATGTGTCCAAGAACTGAATGGTCGCAACTCAGAGAATGTCACCTCCGCCGTTGTGCCTATGAGGTCAAATGATGTTCTGATACCCTTTACAAGTCCCCTCTTCCTTTTGTATGAAGATGGTTATTGCCCCCAACTTACCTTTTGTGAGTCTTTCGTGTCGTTTTTCACGATGTATCTCCTCCTTGCCTTTTGCAATGTGTCCAACTTACCTTTAGTAAGAGCCTTCCCGTGCCTTTTGCATAATTTCTTCCCAACTTAACTTTTGTAGGTCTCCTTCCTACCTTTTGTAGAAAGGAATCTGTCTCTAAACCTTTTGTTCTGGAGTCATTTCTGCTATTCGCAGAAGTAAGTACGATCCTCTTCTCCCAAGGGAGTTATGTTATTTCTCCAAGCCTTTTGTTCTGGGGTCTTTTCTACCTTTCGTAGAAAGGAATTTTCTCCTAACCTTTTGTTCTGGGGTCCTCTCTACCTTTCGTAGAAGGAATTTGTCTCCTAACCTTTTGTTCTGGGGTCCTCTCTACCTTTCGAAGAAGGAATTATTCTCCAAGCATTTTGTTCTGGAGTCCTCTATACCTTTTGTAGGAGGAATTATTCTCCAAACCTTATGTTCTGGAGTCGTTTCTGCTTCTGCAGAAAATAATACGATCGTCCTCTCCAAAGGGAGTCTCCTCTACGTGATGTAGCAGGAATCTTTTTCTCTCCAAACCTTTCGTTCTGGGGTCCTCTCTGCCTTTAGTAGAAGGAAACTTTTTCTCTTAACCTTTTGTTCAGGGGTCCTCTTTGCCTTTTGCTAGAGGAGAACCAATATCTCATCCTTTATTCCTGAGTCCTCTCTATCTTTCGTAGGAGGAATATCTCATCTTTTATTTCTAGAGTCCTCTCTACCTTTTGTGGAAGAAGTATCTCATCAACCAACTTCTAGAGTCTTATCTACCTTTCATAGAAGGAATATCTCATAACCTTTTATATGTCCCGAGTATGCTACAGGGATGCCCCATTTTCAAGACTGGCAAAGCACTCATGTTCATTTCTCATTGCATATCAAGCATATCATCATATCCCTCATGCAAATTACCTCGTCCTAATGACAGATGCCTTTTCCAAGCCATCCCACAGATTCATCACCTTTCATTCCACTCCTTTTCCGGCTGAAAATTCCGGGTATTCTTATATTTAATCCCCTTGTACCTTGATTATAAGAAAGCCTTTCCCACACTCACCATCAAGTCTAAGAAGATTAAATAGGGGCATCTGTCACATCCTCATTTTCACCCTACCATTTTCATGGCATCTCCATCATATAGGCATCCCTCTAGGTCATTTTCATTCATGCTTTGCTCTGGTTCTAAAAGATTGGGATCAAGGCATCTTGGGTATCATCAATCAAGGAAGAAGAGTTCATCTTTCAAAGCAATAAACAAGAAGGTATTCTCAATGGTGATGGCTCTCTCAAGCTATAAGTTCCTCACACATCTCAAAATGTGTCAACAAGGTTGCATGTGTGCTTAGCAACAAGGTTTCAAAAGATTAAAGCTTGATCATAGCTCCCATTTTATGGATCTAGATTAGAGTTCTGGACAAAGCAACCTATGGTGGAATTCATGGGCAAGACATGTTTCCATAATTCAACATACACCTCAAGGCATCCATACAAGCCCATTGGTTCATCACAAGTTATTTCATAAGCCTTAATAAGTGGAAAGAGGATTAGTGTGTCGTCTGATCAGGAAAGTCAACTGTGGCCCTACAAAAAGTCAACCTCTGAGAGTTATGGCCGACTTCCATTCCCTTGTTGTCTAAGTTCAGTGCCAGGAGGAGAAGTTGAGGTTAATTTGAGACTATCATTACGAGTATGTGTGCTCAATGTTGGTTGATGTCTAGTTAGGTCTGACCTAATCCTAGTCAGACAAGTTTTGTTTCGTAAATAGGCCAAAGTGTGTATGATTTGAGTAGTATGTGACTGTGTTTTTAGTTAGGGTTTCTGTGTGAACTCAGATTATCTATGGATCAGGTTATCAGACTGTGCTGAATTGAGATGTGTCATGGTTGTGGATCATCAAAGATCAGTTCATTTCAGTTAAATTTTTTGGAATAGTTGTGACACAATTCGTGTTTTAAGTCTTGTTCTTATGATTTCAAGCATTTGATTCATGATGGAAATTTGGTGTAGCAGCTCGAGCGACCAAATTCAGAAAATGATTCATTTATGGTTCCATTGTTGCCTCATGATTCATTTCAAAGACTACATCCATAGTAAAATGACAAACAAATTTTTTGTTGATTAATGAAGAGCAAGAATAGGACCACTCATTCAAAGTCAAGAATTTTTTTTGGTTTGTTGTTTTGTTTGGGACGCACGGTTAAATTGTGCTTCAAATCAAGTGGCTCAAGTGTTGTTGACACGGCCATATTCATTCTCTTGACGAGGTCCACTTGGGAAAGCATTGGGCTTATCTTACAATTGTACATTCTCTCTCTTTGGATATGCGATTCCACTTAAATGTCAACTTGGACAAAAGAACTTGGACTTGTATATTTTGAAGCACGGTGTTCAATCCACCGTAAGCATGTTGTTGCAGTAGAAATTAAATGCAAACCTTTGGAAGCCAAATACACATTTCTCCAAATCAAAGTACGGTTTCATTACAAGTTTGGAAAAATCAAAGAGAATACACAGCAGTAAAATACATAACATTGAAAAAAAACTATGACTCATAAACTTGCAGCCCACGCTCGAATGCACACCCATCCACTCTGATTAAGGTCAACTCCATAGGAGATTTGGAACGCCACAAATTATGTTGACTTTGATGATTTGCAATAAATATTTTTTGACCTGCGGAATGATACGGCCATATCGGTTGTCGTCACAAGCAAGAAGTGTTCATCACCTGCTGAAGAATGGCATACGACAATGGTTTTAGCGAACGAATATCGTCATAAGCAAAGAACCGTAAACCGAAAAGCAATTCATATCATGACATAATTCAAGCATTTTCAAATATCAACAACCGGAACCAAAAATTCAATCATCATCATAGCACACAAACCCATTCCAAAATCTAAACCATAAACAAACAAATTCATGTCACAATTCAGCTCATGTCATAATTCAAAACAGGGATCACAAAACAATTCAATTCAACCAAGGTCCAAATCAATTCACACAAGTTTATTCAAGGCCGAATTTCAATACCAGAAAATAGGATCACATGTTCAGAATTCACATGGCATGCCATGTTCATTTTCGTGCAAAAATCATGGACATACACACATCCACAAGCTTACCCAAAGTCAGAAGCAAAAGGGACAACACATGTTCAGAATGGCGAAAATGGAAAAATAAAAGCAAGAGCAGAAATTCACGGTACAACAACCTTAACACCAAAATGGAAAAAGACGAAACTGTAGCAGAGCAGGCACGTAAACATAGCAGAAGGAGCAGGGACCAAATTTCACCAATTCGGAATTCTTTTTGAACAATAAGAAAGTTTTACAAGGAATACCATAATCAGAATTCAAGGGTATCTTCTAACCCTAAAATTTGTGAATATAAAGGGAAGAGGATTTCAGAGGAAAAGATCAGAATCGGCCGCACTAAAAAAAACCCTAAAGTTTCTACACACGCAAAAAAACCCCAAAACGGTCAGCAGTTCGGAAGGAGAGTAAGGGAGATCGAGAGAAAGAGATCATACCTGCGATTTGGGAGCTCCGAGGGTAAGCTTCCCGCTTTATGATTTTCTTCATGTAAATCTTCATTAACTTGAATGCAACGCGCCGCCCCCTTGATGTTTTCATGGATTTTTGAGGAACTCTGAGTTTAGGGTTTTGAAAGAGGAACGTTTCGATTTGGTGATTTGGTCGAGATTTTGAGGAAATAAATACTAGAATCAGATTCAGAACGTGATTTTGGGTGGGGTTAGTGTTTGAGTTGAGGGGATTTATGGTCCCCTCACCGGAGAGGACGGTGGTTTCCGCCGCGGATCGTCCTCTCCGGCGGGCATCTTCTATTTTCCGGCGATGTTTTTAGAAGAGAGAGAGCGTGAGGTCAGTGAGAGAGTGAGACCAAATGAAGAGATGGTTATGATAAAGTGTTATACTTATTCAGTTTTTTCAAACTTTTCTTTTAAATTCAATTTTAATCATCACATTAAATGTTTTAAATGCTCCTTATTTTTAATAAACGACTGGTGTTTCCCATGCCCTGCGTGCGATTCCTAGGCCTGCAACGGCTAAGTTTTTTTTTATTTCTCCCAAGTATTTTATTGTTGTGCTTGATATTTTGAACCGTTGGGATCCCATGCACCTTTTCCATGTGCCTTACCACGCACCCACGACTACAAACCCTTGGAGCCGGTCAAGATCTTTGACCCATGGATCTAACGACCATAGCTTGTCCATGGAGGTCAACACTGGTTGACCAAAACCACTAGATCCAGCGCCTGGGCCAGTTTTCTGGGGCCCAAGATTTTCTGAGTGCACCCCTCCAATTGCTTCTTCCAATACTGGCCCATAAGTTTTTTTTGTTTGTTGCCTTTTATTGTTATTTATTTATTTTGTTATTTCTCTTTTTTTGTTGTTTAACTTATAAAATATAAAAAAAATCTGTATATTGTTAATTATCTTAAATATATTTATTTAATACTAATTAATTAAATTATTAATTATTTTTATTAAATATTCATATTTAATTTAGTTAATAATTGTGAGTGTTGTTTAAATATTCATATGTAATGAACAATTATTTATTTTGGTCGTGCGATTTTCTCATGCGATACGTTTATACCACGATAATAATTGATTAATCTCTTGTTTACACTTTCAAAATCATTTTCAAAAACAAATTCTCGATCCAACGTCGAGCCATTTTACACCCTTGTAAGTCGACCGCCTCGTGCGTCGCAATCGACCTTATCCTAGTCAATTAGGTCCTCCATCCCGTTTAATCCAATTCCTTTGACCAATTCAAATGCAAACTCAAAACACTTCTTTAAAATTAGGTTCTCTTTGTATTGAACTAAATAGAGTGGATTGGGTGAAGACATCTTCCTCTTCGAGTATTAGGATTCTCACTTTAGAGTGTGTAGTCTCGATACTCGTCTTTCAATACGAAGACGTGACTATATTCACCACCCATTCTTTCAAAAACCTTTTTCTCTCTTTATTTCATCTCCTTGTGTCTAAAAACCTTGGTCTTGTACCAAGTGCATTTTCAAACATTTTCTTAATAAACTTAGATGGTCGTGGAGTGGTTAGGCGAAGGCCTTCTCCTATCCCGAGTGCTTGACATTACCTTTAGGGTTCACTATCATGAAGCACTTACCATCTAAATCAAAACACTTCCTTAATAAGAGAATAAAGTTCTCTATGTATTGAACTAAAGAGAGGGGATTGGGTGAAGACCTCTTCCTCTTCGAGTATTAGGGTGCTCACTTTAGAGTGTGTGGTCTTGATACTCGTCTTTCAATACGAAGACGTGACTATATTCGCCACACATCTTTCACAATAAATCTTTTGAGATAAAGAATTGGGTACTACCCGAATGGGTTCCTATCCGAGGACTTATTTCGCCCTTAAAATCAACTTTCAACAAATCAAATGTGACATCTTGCCTTGATGGCGAAAATCAACCTTTTCAAAAAGGACATGTTGCGTCCGTTCTACCGCAAACAGGTAACGCATAAGACTCCACGAGCGAGTCGCGTTACACCTAACTGCTATAACCCGCACGTTAACATCGTCCATAAAAAACACCAACAAATCGTAAGTCGAACTACGATTGCTCTGATTCTTCATTCTTGTCCGAATGTAAGATACGTAGGCACAAGATCGCGATGATCTTGGCGAGCCCCCTTCCATTTTCTTCACCCGTAGCCCTCCGAACTACGTGGACTCTAACTTTCCCATTGCACGAGGGAATACGTAGGCATACGACCGCGAAGTCCTATCGAGTCCCCTCTTCTTCTCCCCACTCTTTCTTTTATTTTCTGTCATATCCTTTGGTTCTCACCCTTCTCTTTCCCTCTTTAGAACACTCTTAGAAAGCAATTTCCTTAGCAAACATCCTTACACATAGACGAGCAAATGGTTCCCATCGAGTACGATGGATGTGGAGGGTGCTAATACCTTCCCTCTGCATAACCGGCTTCCGAACCCGTAATTTGGTTGCGAGACCATCTTATCCTTTCCTTCTTTGGGTTTTCTCGATGTTTTCCCTTCCCCTCATGGGATAAATAAAGTTCGATGGCGACTCTCCTGTTTCTTTCCTTTTCGCCTCCGGTCGACTATTTTTCGAGTAGCGACAGGTGGGAAGTTTCAATCGTGGTGAAAAGTTAGTCATCCCAATTTTTTTGTCACATGTTATGGATGATTACATTGAGGAACTTCCATCACAATATAGAATATTAAATATCTCTAACACAACAACAACAACAACAACAACAACAACAACAACAACAACAACAAGATGAAGAATAAGAACAAGAACAAGAACAACAAGAGTAAAAACAAGAACAAGAAAAAGAACAAAAAATACAACAACAACAACAACAACAACAACAACAACAACAACAACAACAACAATAACAACAAGAACAACAACAACAATGATAATAACAACAAAATAAAGTCAACAGAATTGTTAAACATTAAATATCAACAACAACAACAACTATAAAAAAACATATATAGAATCGTTAAACATTAAATCTCAACAACAACAACAAAAACAAAAACTAAATCATCATAATCATTAACTATTAAATTTCAATAACAACAACAAGAAAAAAAAAACAAGAAGAAAAACAACAACAACAACAACAACAACAACAAAAACAACAACAACAAATCTATAAAATCGTTAAATATTAAATCTCAACAACAACAACAACAAAAACATTAAACATTTTACTAAACACAACAACAAAATCTAACATTGTTAATTTGAATCCATGTTTTTCTTTCCTCATTCAAGTTGGAGAGGAGATGATGGAGTTTTGAAACTCGTTATTGAAAGAAATCATGTTTTTTAGTTTTGGTTATGAAAGAAATAATGTGTTCGAGTTTGGTTTAGTGGATGAATAGAGTTTCGTAAATGGAAAATGGAGTTTGTAGTGGTATATGTCTTGAAAAAAAAAATAGGAAGACATCACTATTAAATTTGTACGCATTTCAATATAAATGTTTATTTTTTAATTCAACAATAATATCATTTATTTATTTTAAATACTATTAAAAAGTTAAAATAACATTATAAATTATAATTGATTAATAATTTTTTTTAATTAAAAATGAGAGTAAATAAGTATGGGTATGAGTACATATATACCTATAGGATATGAATATGGGTACTTAGATATCTATAGGGTATGAATATGAGTACAAATGTTGATGCCGACATAAATATGAACTCGGGTACGAAGACTTTTTTAAATCGCAAGCATGAGGACTAATACTATAATATTATGCCCAAACTCTAACCATTGTCATTCTTAGATGCACTCTAGAGGGTGACATTCATTTTCTCGATTATGTTTATGATTTCTTTTCATGGGTTTTCATTCTTTCAATTAACCAGTGAATTGTGAGACAACGTCATAAATATGATATATACTCTCTCCGATCTTAAATATTAACAATTTTGAAAAAATGTTCACTTTTGAAAATTTTTAAATGCATTTAAATTTTACTCTTTTTCTAATTTTACCTCTATTTTTTATTTTAAAAATCGTTAAATACATGGAAATTTAAAGAAAAGTATAGATATATTTGAAATAATGATATTTAATGTAATAGTTCTAGATGTTTTTTAGTTTTATTTAAGACCGTTGAGATTTTTTTTCTTTTTTATATTAGAAACCGGAGGAAGTAAATTGTAAAGAAGGGGAAATATTAGGAACAATGATATTTGATACTGATTTAACTCATAACACATTCACGATTTTTGTTAAAACTTAAAACTTAAACTCATCATCACAAGATATATAATACACAACAAAACAAATTGCTGTCTATCTATACCTCTTCTTCTCAACACACAACATTATTTATTCATAAAATTTATTTCTAAGAAAGTTCATCATGCATGATGACATGATAATCAGTTACGAGTGCTGTCCTCAGTGTGCACAGCAACAGCTTCACCAGCATATGAGCAACACCTGCAACCCCCATAGCGTCCACCACAACAGCCGTATCGGCATCTACCTCCACCATGGTATCCACCACCACCATTGTAACCACCGCCAGGACCACCATGGTAACCACCACCACCATTGTAACCACCACCAGGACCACCATGGTAACCACCACCACCATTGTAACCTCCACCTCCATTGTAACCACCACCTGGACCGTAGCCTCTACCACCATATTTGGCATCATTTAATTCATGTGACTTTTCAACAACCACTGCAAATTCAATACTATGTTAATTAATTTTTGTAATCACCAAACATACGCACTTTGTATTATGGTTTTATAACTAAATGCTAGTAACTAGCTTGTTAGAAAGCTCATGAAAATATTTATATGTTAAACCTAAATTAAGAAAAGTAATGTATAGCTAGTTTACCATCTTTGGTATTAGTGGAAGTGCCTGTTAAGTCCCTAGCTGAAACCTGTGAGGAGACAAGAAGAACCATGGCCACTAGACCAAGGATGAGGATTGCATTTTTCGAATCCATTGTACTCAAATCTAGATCGATTGAAATGTGATATTTGGTAGTGAAGGCTGAGAAAATAGTAAGAAAGTGTGCTCTATATATAATGGATAGAAGTAAGAATCAATATGGAACCTTTAGATGGTAGTTGGGATGGTAGCTAGTATGTATTAATTCAATCTTATCTTTAAAAAGTGAAGATGTGTTTTTTTAATCTTTGATATTCATTTTGGATAGTATGGAACGGGGGCTAAGAAATGTAGCAGTGCAGTTATTGTCTATGCTATGTCTACTTGCGAATTTTTTTTTAATATAACTTGTTTTTTCAAAAAAATACTAAAAAAATCAGTTTTTCAAAAAAATTTCTAAAATGGTATGATTTGGTAGGGACCAATAAGGGTGTGGCGCCTCAGTTAGAGGCCACAAGCCAGTTCAAATGGCGCCTTAGGCCATTGGAAAAAGCTCCTGAGGAGGAGCCATTTGAAATGGCGCCTCAGGGCTTTTTTTTTTGGTTTTTTTTAAATTTTGTTTTTAAATTTTTTTTTAAATTTTGTTTTTTAATATTTTGTTAAATTAAAAAAAAAACCTTTTTTTTTAAATAATTTAAAAATTTTGAATTTAATATTTAATTAGTAATATTATTCAACTGGATTATGGTAGTGCCGTAGGCAGCAACCCCTGACTATTGGGAACAGATGCTTTAAAATTTGTTACATGCAACGGAGTCATCGTCTGATACGCCAGGGTCATTTAAATAGGTATGATCATTGAATTTTTTTGTCAAAATATTCTACCCACCATTATCTATAACATTGTGATCTATTTGTGACTATTCTATTTTGATTTTTACTTTCAAATTAAATAAAACATTAAAAAAAAATTTAAAAATGTTTTTTTTTTAATTTCCAAAAAAAAATAACACACCTTGAAGCATCTATCCCCAATAGTCAGGGGATTGCCGCCTACGGCGCTACCGTAATCCAGCTGAATAATATTATTAATTAAATATTAAATTCAAAATTTTTAAATTATTTAAAAAAAAGTTTTTTTTTAATTTAACAAAATATTAAAAAATAAAATTAAAAAAAAAAACGAAAAAAAAAAAAAAAGAAAGAAAAAGCCCTAAAGCGTCATTTCAAATGGCTCCTCCTCAGGAGCTTTTTCCAATGGCCTAAGGCGCCATTTGAAATGGTTTGTGTCCTCTAACTGAGGCGCCATTTCAAATGGCGCCACCCTTATTGGTCCCTACCAAACTATGCCATTTTGGAAAATTTTTTGAAAAACTGGTTTTTTTAGTATTTTTTTTTTATAAAACAAGTTATATTAAAAAAAAATTCTCTACTTGCTCTTAGTTGAAAGTGATAGTGAATATTTAAAGCATAGTACTTCTACCTTAAAAAAAAGTTATCTCGTGGAGGTATATTCTTAGAAAAATGCTATTCTTACACTAAAATCATACATCTACACCGTATTTCACTGTTCACCTATACGGTGAACGGTGAAATATTATAATAGTATTTTTTTAAATAAAAAATAAAAAATTATTATTTTAATATTTTTTTATATGTTTAATTGTTAAACTACATGATATTGAGATAAAATTGAGTGATTAATCAACTTCATAACTGCATTAACCAACTTTATATATTTTATTAATCAACTTTGTTTGTTATTAAAAATTATTTTTTATAATTGAACGTTTATTAACCAATTTTATAACTTCATTAACCAATCTTTTATATTGTATTAACCAACTTCGTTGACTGTTAAAAATTATTCTTAATATCGGGACGCATATTAACCAATTTCATAACTTTATTAACCAACTTTTTACATTTCATTAACCAATTTTGATTTATTACTAAAAATTATTTTTAACATCTGGACGTTCATTAACCAACTTTTTATATTTCATTAACCAATTTTATTTCACTATTTTAAAGATACTCATGTACAGTTCAAGCACTGTTCATGTATTATAAATGTTATTTTATATTTATTAACTAAATAAAAACACTGTTCACCATGTTTGGTTTAAGTATTTGGTGTAGGAAATGAGTATAGGAATAGCATACCTGATTTTCTTAATAGGGTTAAATATATTTGTGATCTTTATAAATATTTAAATTTCGTTTTGATCCCTCAAAATATTTTCTTTAAAGAATTGTCCCTCAAAAATTGTTTTTTTTTACATTTTTAATGAAAATTTCATCTTGATTTTTCAAATTTAAATGATTTACACACTTTCATATAAACATAACATGATTTTCCAAAACATTTTTTTAAAGTTCACAACTTGTTTTTAAATATGTTTGATATTTTATATCATTTTCTATTTAATTTTCTTTAAAAAATTCTTTTTTTAATTAAAATTAGGATTTTCCTTAATTTTAATTTTAATTTTTCAAACTACATTTGAAACACTTTTGGGCCTCTTTGTAGAGTGTAAGACCCAACCCCTTTGTAAATACACCATTATGGGCCTCAGTCATTGTATAAGTCCCGATACAATAAACGGTGCGATAGCTGTTTTTCATCTGGGCATCTCCTTGAGCTGTAAGCCCCAACTCTTGTATAAAAATAAAATCTTTGGGCCTCTTTTTAGGGTCTCAGTCATTGTATAAGTCCCTCTGTGATTTTTAAAACTGCGGTGTGATCGTCGCATTTTCAAATAAATCATTTGGGCATCTCCTTGAGTATAAGCCCCATTATTCTTTCTTCACAAACACTTTTGGGCCTCTTTTAGAGTGTAAGACCCAACCCCTATTTGTAAAAAAATAATTTTGGGCCTCTGCTATAGTATAAGTCCTACAACGTCTTTCGGTATCGCAGAGCGATCAATCTTTTCTAATAAGTCATCTGGGCCTCTCCTTGAGTATAAGCTCCAATCTTTTGTACATAAACTTTATTTTAAGCAATAAACAACCTCCATGGCCCTCTCCTTGAGTTGTAAGCTCCATACCTCTGTTTTCAAAATTATCTGTTTGTTTTAAACTAATACTAAGAGGAGCATTATTCCTGGTGAAACCGCTCTTAGACCACTTGGGCCTCTCTTTGAGTTATAAGCCCGAAACACTTTTTTCTTTTCAAACAACTTTCTTTTAATTCAAAATCAAATTCAAAGTTTTCTCAAAACTTTCTTCAATTTCTTAAAACCCTAATCATACAGTTAAAATCATATAATCAATCACCATACACTTCGGCCTCCTCTCAGAGTGTAAGTCCCAACTTTATTTTTCAATTTAATGCATATTTGTTTATATACCTGTTAATTCATTTATCTGTATATATTTGTGCATATTTGTCTAGTGTTTCCCCAGCAGTAAGGTCTACACTTAGGTCAAACCAGAGGTTACGTTTAACTTAGTAAAAACTAGTTCCCTCATAGGAAACTCCCTCAATACAGTCTGCCTCCTCTTAGGCTTATTCAATATGGAACAGAGAAAGGAATTATTTCGGGTGAAACTTTTCCCAAGACTGTTAAAACTTAGAAATATATATGTATAAAAGAAATTCATTTCCCCGAGTGGATTAATTCCTGGTGAAACCTCTTTTGAATTTCTTCAAACTTTAGAAATGTTCAACAAAGAAAGGATTATACCCAGTGAAACCTTTTTTTGACCTTTTCTTTGGCTTGGACCCACAGGCTTCGTAGAAGTATCCCAAGCCTCCTCTTGGGCTTAGTACAAGGACCAACAGGCTTCTTAGAAGTTCCCTAGCCTCCTCTTGGGCTTCTTACAAGGACCCAAAGGCTTCTTAATTATCTCTACTAGTTCAATCGCAAGGAGAGTCAAAATTCCAGAACATCATGCCATTCCAGGGTTGATCTTCATCCCTTAAACCAATAGCCTTCTCTTGGGCATCATATAAAGAACCCTCTCTACACTAGAGCCTACCATTTCTTGAGAGACTTGGACAGTCTCAGCCTCCTCTTGGGCTTCATTCAAGTAGACTTGGAAAGTCTTAGCCTCCTCTTGGGCTTCATTCAAGTAGACTTGGACAGTCTCAGCCTCCTCTTGGGCTTCATTCTAGTAGACTTGGAAAGTCTCATCTCCTTTTGGATCTCACACAGAGACCCTCAAGTTTCCTAAAAGCATAGGAAAACCCCTGATCCTTTCATCAATACAACAGTCTCCTGAAGAGTTAAAATCTCTAGGGTTTTTAAACTCACCCTTTAACTCCCCTGACCCCCAAACTTTCACCTTAAACATCCCAGCCAGGGTCAATTGAAAATCAACAAATCCTCAATGAAGTCAGAGCCTCATAGCATCAGATACTTTAACTCTTCCCTGATTCCCAGTAAGAGTAAATCCCCTTGGACTCCCCAATACAATTTGGACCTGCTCCTGGATTTCAACAAATCCTCGGCAAAAGTTAGCCTTCTCTTAGGCTTCATATAAGAAATTCCTCCGATCAGCCTCAATCTTGGGCTTTGTACAAGACAGATAAAACCCTCCCCAGTGGAGTCAGTTCCCTTTAGCTTCAACCTCTGGCTTTGATCAAGGCACACAAAAATCAATATCCCCTCAAATGAGACTTTGAGTCATCTCTGCAGGAAGATACCTCCTCTATACATCACATCTCAAAACAAATAATCAAAAACTTTTTCCAGATAATTGTTGTAAGTGGCACTCTTGTTGATTCAAACTCCAAGTTGTAGTCCCTCATTTATCCTGGCTAAAATCTTATCTTTCATCTAACAATTGTAAGTGGCAAGCCTCTGGATTCCTCACATCCAAGCCAATGTCCCTCTCTTAGCATGAAAGATTCATAAAGGAAAAAGTGGCATTGTTCTACACTAAGTTAAAGCTTCTTCCTTCATGGCATCTCTTTTATAAAGGAAATTATGGCATTACTGGATTCCACACATCCCTGTTAAAGTAATTTCCCTTATAACCAATTTCTCAACATTTGTGATGAATAGGTGAGATATCTCCCTTTAGAGATGACAAATTCTCTTTCAATCACCCTTTTAGCTTCTATCTTGGGCTTTAAACAAGACACAAAAACTCATCTAGCTTCAATCTTGGGCTTTGATTTCCCAAATTTTTTTACGGGAATACGTAGGCATGAGATTGTAAAATCTTAGCGAGCACAAAAATCAAAAAATTTAGGTCCAGTACCTTCCCAAAAACAACCGAAAACCCGAATATAACAAAAACAGTCTCTCAAAACTCCCAAAGGAGAAACTTTCCCAATCCACAGTAGATAAACACAAGAAAGCATTTCAAGTTAACATAACTACATGCAAAAGGAGGTTCCTATGGATTACCATAGATACACTGGGTTTTAAAATCTTCCCTTTGTATAACCAGACCCCGATCCCCGATCTCTTAGCATTTGTTGAAGAAAACATTTGCGTGCAGGATTACCATAGGATAAATACAGAAATGAAAAAATAGCGCCCCAAACCAATTTCGCGGTAAGGTGGTTGCGTCACCAGGAAAAAACCGCACGCTACAGAAAAATGGCGACTCTGCTGGGGAATTTAGGATTAGATTTCCTAAGAGGTCGAGGCCTTGCTTTGCATTTATTTTTCTGCCACCTTATTTGCTTTCTCATTATATATTCATTATATATATATATATATTATCTACTGTCATATTATCTGATACCCTTGTTTAAATTACTGTTATCTGGAAATGCGATTAATACGCATGTGGTGAGTCTGAGAGAACATTAAGATAAGCGGTGGCGTATTCGGGGAGGCTTATAGGGAGTGAATCCAGACCAAGCTACTTGAGAGTCCACCGAATCAGTGGAGGTGCCCGCGATGAATTACCAATGTTGAACGAGCATGTCGTGAAAGCATCGTTTTTTCCCATTGGGTTACCCTTGAAGCTGAGGATTAGTAGACACTTAACCATTAAACCATTAGGTAGTGCGGTGACTATCGAGAATAGCTGATACGCGATACTACACTCAAAGGAGATTCATCTTAGGATATTACAGTTCTCTTGAGTCAATCGGTTTGCTTTTAATATCCCTAAGAGGGGTCAATTATTTTGGGAACCTCTGTTAGAACCCGTTCTACAGGTACAAAAATTTACCTATTAGTACACCCCTTTGGGGATGGGTAGATCCATGGCTCCATGCACGTGACGATGAACCCCTAGACCCATGTTTTCAAATGTTTTTGTTTGCAGCATTCATGCATCCATGCATTCATTAAAAAACTTTTTTAAACAAGAAAAAAACCTTTTTTCTAAAAGAACTGAAACAATAATTGCAAATATCAAAGATTCGCGGGAAGGCAAACTCGCCGCGAACTGGGGGGGCCCTTACCGCGTCCGCGCAAAAACGGGGATATGAGCCTACTTCCTCGAAAATCTACACGGGGAAGAACTTGCTCGACCATGGAACACTGAGAAACTCAAACAGTACTACAGTTAAACACTGCCTGCGACATACTAGCATCGCGGTTACGGGGACGCACTAGGGTACAAGCGCGACACCCCTATACAGATAACGATGATTAAAGGCCGCGTTGTATGTGTGCGAGGACTTTTGATCCAACGAGGATACCTCGATCGAGCTCCGCCGTCGTTGTACCAATCAGGCAGAACACCCAGCTCGCGATGGGAAGTTCATGCCACGAAGCTAAGACCGCGACCGAGCTCTTAGCCTTCTTGAAGGTCGGAATACACTTCCGGCCACTCGACCAGCTCTCCACGCAGTCGAGGATTATCGAAGTTGAGAAAGCACCAAGATCTCTATACTTAGACAAAAATAAACAAAGTATAGCAAATACAACAACATCACACACAAACAAAACAAGTAAACATCACACACAGATAAACGCAGCAATCAAAATATAAATCCGGGCAAAAAGCCCATTGTACAAATATTACAAATATTCCAAAATCCCTTGGCACGCAGGCCGGGAAAACAAAAGAAACAAAATGAAATGGCTCGCAGGCCAAGAAAAACAAGAAAACAGAACCTATTCTGCGATCGTCCCCTCTGGCTGTCACGCCCGGTCGCGTCCCCGTCAACCTCTTACTCTTCCACCGGCTGCACGATTCGACCATCAACCATGTCGTAGTAGGAGTGGGCTCCATCCGTAATGAGGCCAGGGTTGAGGAACTGAAGCTGCTGCACAACATTCTTGAAGCCTATTTCAGCGGCCACAAGGCTGTCCTGCTCAGTCTCTCAAAGTTTAGCAATCAACGTTGCCCGCGACGTCAACAATCTATCTTCCTCGGTTTCTTCCTCGGCGGGGCGAGCAACATCTTCCAATTCAGCGACCTTCTCCAAGAGGCTTTTCCTTCCCTCCTCGGCTTTTCTCCACTTCTCCTCAATCTGTTTCAGGTTTTCGGCCTGCTGCTTCTGATGCTCAGCCTGAACTCGGTTCAGTTCTTTGCACTCAGCCAGCTCCTTGCCCACTTTTGTCACCTCGACAACAACGGACTGGAACCTCTCTTGCAGCCCAGTCAGCTCGGCTGCTGGACAAGTCTCGTCGTTCAAGATTAAAGTCGTCAAACAAACTCGCATAACGGCGGACAAGTCCTCAAGCAGGGCTTTCCTCCTCAAAGCTTGAGGAGCACCCAGGACGCCCTGGACTTCGGCAGCAGGGATACCTGGAGATTTGGCACCCGAGAAGATGCGGGGCCTCAAGTGACAAGGAGAAAGTATGAACTTCTCAGAGGGATGAATGTTCTCAACCGTCAGGTCGACGCCCACTTGCCCGTCTGTGCGTTGCCGTTTCGGAGACCCTTGACTACAGGGAGACTGAATCCCTTGGGGAGAGGACGAAGAATCCGTGGGCACTGAAGTTGTGGCAGGATGCTTTGCTCAGAGCTGTTTGACCCTACCCTTTTTCGAAGCACGGGTGTTTTTTCAGTTTCTTGAGACGCTCCTCGGCACTCGATATCTTACCTGCACAGAAAACAAAGAGGTCAGTAATTCGAAAAGTAGGACGGAGGGAAAGGCAGGTCGGGGAGGCCACCCCACCTAACAGTTCGAGAGCCTCCTCGTCAGAAAACGTCTCGAGGAGAGCCCTAGTGTGGATCAATCGACACTTCGTTAAGACCTCCCCGTCGTCTCCCAGAAGGAAGTCCCCGTTAGGCGTCACGATCTTGGCTTTGTTAAACCCACCAACGAACTTGACTATGGCCTTGTGAGCCAAGCGATCCCCTTCACAGAGTTTACTAGGGCTGATAATATAGTTGTTCGTTCCCCTCTTGAAGTGTTCTTCAGTCCAGAACAACGGGAACCTGGGCACAAGGGCCTCCTCTCGCCGCCCATCTACTTCTTCGACAACCCGATGGTACACTGAATTTATGTCCTCAAGTGTGACCAGCCTCACGAGGTAGTACCAGTATTTAAAATCTCACACAGAGTCCATATAAGTGTGAAACAGGCTGCTCACCTGCTTGAAGGACACCCAGCCATGCTTGCCGTCGACGACTTGCTGTTGAAGATGGAAAATGAAAAAAAATATGGGGACAGTCGCCCCGATCTTCAGGTATTTGCACACGAGCTCGAAAGCCCTAATGAAAGCGAGAGAGTTGGGGTGGAGTTGAGAAGGGGCCAAACGCAGCCAGACAAAGACTGACTGTTGAAAATCTGTGAAGGGCAAACGCCACCCCGCCTTGTCGAACATGAACTCGTATACGGGAAACCGCATCCCGCTATATGTCGAGCATATTCGATGATGTGGCAAAGGCCTAAACACGTTCCATGTCTTCGATGAACCCACTAGACGGTGCTCGACGGGGCAAAATATGTCAGCCTCGTCCAAATCGATAAACTGGGAGATCATGTTTACAGCCTCCTCGCAGGCCTAGTCGTCGGGTGACCTCTCCCCAGCATTGGTCGTCTCCACCATAGGTAAGTCGGGCTCGTCGTAAGTATCTAAAGATCCCTTGGCCACTTTTGATACTTCCATTTACCTGAAAAGCAGAAGGAAATGGTGAATTCGATGATCCATATCAAATCCACCCCTCCACCGCTGATCAAGTGAAAGGGCGAGGAAGGAACGTCAGGAAACGCGAACCCGCGAACATCCTCTGGTCTGCGGGGAGCGGCGTTGGGCAGGACCTCGAGATATTCGACCCACGTCCCCGTGACATTCTTCGTGTCCCCGGGGATTTCGTCAGCTATCCCCGGGAGACTCAACAAACAAACTGAGAGATATTCATCTTACGACCCCGGGACATTCTTCATGTCCTCGAGGATTTCATCGTCTCTCCCCGCGAGATTCAACGAGTAAACTAGGAAATTCCTCCATTTTCGCCGGATATTTCGGGATTTCCATGGGAATTTCATCAGTTCACCATAGATTCACCCTACAAATGCAAGCAAAAGAGGGAAAAAGAGAGAAACTTACTTCAAATGTACTTCCGGTAGGGTTCCGGTGCGGCTATCGGGGGCGGCGAACAGTGGTTGAAGAGAGAACGAAAGAGGCGAAAGTTCGAGCAAAGGGGGAGCGAAAACGGAAATGAAAAGAGATGGGCCCTATTTATAAGGGTCTCACGAGTCTCGAGGGCTCCTAGGTAATCGATTTCGTTACCCTAGTGTAGTCGCCCTAAGCAATGATGAGATGCGACACGTGGCACACGCTCTCCCACGCATGTTGCTTCATTCCCCAACACGCGTCCTTCTGTTCTCCCCGGTTCAAGCTTCTCGTATCCGCGCAACGTCGCCCAGACTCGACCAGACTAGCACGAGCGAGTTGACTTATTTCTGCCCGCTTGACCGACCGCTCCTCGTTCAAAATCCCTTCCTCGACGGGATACTTCCTCGACATGGTGCTGATCCCTAAGTCATTACTCTGACACCGCAAAGAAATGACTTGGGAGGCTCCTGTTCTGGACTGGGCCAGCGCCTGCCCCGCTGTCGGGCAGGCCCAAGCCCAATGGCCAGCGGCAGCCCAGTCCTCTTGGACGTCGGGCACGCGAGGTAAAGGCAGTTGGACAGGAGCATGTGCCCTACGGGCACACCTCTCCCCGACACCCACGTGCTCCTCCCCACGATGACACGTTCTCTTGTAACTTCCCACTCCCGAAGGAATCGGTCTGCCCTACTTCTGGAGATTTAGGGACCGTTACACCAGGGCGAAGACCACGTGCTGGTCTTCACTACGCCACGTAAGCCCTGGCAGTTACTTGGATTGGGCGTTGCAATCCAGCCCAATGCAAGTAACCATTGGCCCCACGCTGGGGGACTCTCTATAAATACCCTCTCACTTGAGAGGGTCAGGTTACACACAACATATTCTAACTCTCACCTGTTTTTCTGTACTTGCTTACTCACTTTCTTACTTGAGCGTTGGAGTACCTTGCAGGTACGCCTCCCCCCGCCGTATCATCATCACCGGAGCTGAAGTCCATACGACATTGCTGGCCACTGAACAACTGTCTGATCTGGGTAAGATCACTTCTATTTTAATAAATGATATTCACTATATTTTAAATTAACTTACCTATTTGATCAAATAAAATATTTATAGAATTAAAACATTAAATATAACCTTCATTAAAATATTTTAATGATTGTTGTTAATACTTATAAATCAACAATTTTTATAAAAAAATATTAGTTTTATAATTTGTTTGTATGTTTATCTTAATTATAAATGAAAAATTAAAATATTAAATTTAAAATAATGTAACTAGTATTAACTATGGTAGAAAAAATTAACTACTACCTTCGTTTTTTATTATTAGTCGTTTTGAGAAAATATTTTGTAATACAGTATAAGTCGTTTTGTAATACCAATAAATAATTAATGTTATTTTTTTTAGTATGTCCTTAAATATTTATTATTCTCTCTCCTTTCAATTATGTAAATTTGTATTTCTAATACAATTAATAAAAAACAATTTTATAAAATTCTTAATTTATCTTTTCTATACATCAAATATTGCATTTCTTAATATATGTGAAAAATACAAAATAATTTATAATAAAAAACGGAGAGATTATTATTTAAAATAACTAGTATTAATTTAACTATAAAATTAACACATTGTTTTCAAAATAGCCCATAAATTATGTATGGACCCATCTTTATTGAAGGGATGGAGTACTTACAATGATATATGTACAGTACTTAATTATTACAGATAATGGTGGAACAACTCTAACAAATAATGCACTGTCCCATATGCAAGTTGCATGCAAGTTGGCTGAGAGGAAATACGATAACAAACAATGTCGCATGATACCCCATCTTATTTATTGGACTTTTATACATGGTGTTCATTATTATTTGGATTAAAATATAGAGCGAATAATTCAGTTTAAATTTTTTAAATAATTATAACAGTTTTGAATTTTTGAAAAAATTAAAATCATCAATGTTTTTTTTTTTATAAGCAATTGTATTAATAGGAGAAAAAGGGGATCTCCAACCCAATACAAAAGGATCAAGAATAAGGATAAGAAGAAGGAAAATAAACTGAAACAAAACTACAAAAAGTCGAGGGGATTTTTCGTCCACTCATAGAGGTTGCAATTAGCACTACCTATCTCCAACCATCACCAAGAAGTCAAAACTACCCGGAAAAAAATAGTTTCAATGTCGCTGACTTAGTCTCTAGAAAGGATGTTATTTCTAGAGATCCAAATACATCATAAAGCAACAGCCCAGATAAAACACAACATGCCCTCCTTGCTAAAGTTCTTCACAGAATTACACCAAGCTTGCAAATGCAAAGAAGGAGAAGTTTCACTAACAGGCTGTATACCAATCCAAGAGTAAATTTTGTCCCAAACCTTAGTAATCTTACAGCAGGTAAAGAAAAGATGTTTATCCTCCTCAACCTCCAAAAAGCAGAACACACAGATTTTTTGGTGAGGGGAAGAAATCACGCCTCTTCGAACAAGATTCGCACGTGTAGGAAATTTGTTTAATAAAAGAAGCCAACCAAAAACACTTACCTTGGACGGCAAAAAGGAATTCCAAAGATAGTTGATAGCAGCCTTAGCATCAGCATTCAATAACATACCCTCTGTTTTTTCATTCACTACGCCATAAACGGATCTAACAGAGAAATCGTTGATGGTATCAGGCAGCCACAACCAAAAGTCTCGGACCTGCTGCCTCATCTGCACGGGCTGGACTAAATTCACCAGAACATTAATCGATCGATTATCATCCACCAAGGGCAGATCTTCCAACCTCTCGAAATTCCAATGCCAGTTATCTTCCACCCAATATCCCATTTCAGAAACAGTGCAGTCCTTATAAGGGTCTGCAGAAAACAAACCCGGAAATACCTATTTAAGAGTGAAATCACCACACCAAGAACTATGCCAAAACAATAGAGAATCTCCACTTCCTACCACAGGCCTGACCAAAGAAGAGAAAGGAGTACCATCCAGCGGATTTATCAATTTTAACAAATCCTTCATCCACAAAGAAGGCCTAGGCTCGATACCGTCACTACCTCCATCCAAATCTCTCTTCTGCAAGCTGCCATATCTCGAGACCAGAACAGTCCTCCAAATTTCATTTCCTTTGTTGATGAACTTCCATAACCACTTAACCAATAAAGCCTTATTGAAAATACCAACATGCTTAATCCCTAAACCACCCTCTTCTTTAGGTTTACAAATATGATTCCACTTAACCCAAGCAATACCATTTTTATCTTTGAAACCTCCCCATAGAAATCTTCTTTGAATAGCTATCATTTCCTTCACTATTTTAGACGGAGCTCTATAAAAAGATAAATAGTGAATCGACAAGTTTATAAGGACAGAGTTTATAAGGGTAACTCTACCTCCTATCGACAAGTTTCTCCCAGCCCACAAATTAAGTCTAGCTTTAAGACAGGATAAAACAGTTTTCCAAAACGAAAGTTTCCTATGATTCCCTCCTACAACCAATCCAAGAAACTTAAACGGGAGGCTACCAGATTTACAAAACAGGAAATTTTCTGCCGCTAGAAGAAAGGAAGCATCAAGCCCCACACCATAGAGACAACTCTTCCCGAAATTAATTTTAAGCCCCAAAACCATTTCGAACCCGCGAAGAATAGACTTCAAAGCCCACAAGTTAGAATGTTTACCATCGCAAATGAGGATTGTGTCGTCCGCAAACTGGAGAAGCTCAATAGAATCTTCTTCATTAACTCGAAAACCAGAGAGAATATTACAAGACACAGCTCTCTTCACTAAGACTGCCAAGGATTCTACCACAATCGCAAACAAAAACGGGGCTAAGGGATCCCCTTGTTTTAACCCTCTAGTGGCCTCAAAATCCTTTGTAGGGCTCCCGTTGATCATAACCGAGATGAAACTAGAACAAACAGCCCCCTTAATCCACTTTATCCAATTCGGTCCAAAGTTCATAGCTTCCAGAATTTTGAGCAAGAATTTCCAATCCACACAATCATAATCCTGTTCGAAATCAACTTTAAATAGCAAACATTTTCTCTTCTCTCTTCTTGCCATATCGATAATTTCGTTAGTTACAAGAACTCCATCGAGAAGATTCCTACTTGGAACAAAGGCCGTTTGTGACGAAGAAACCAACTGATTAACTACCAAAGAAAGTCTCTTGGACAGAACATTAGAGATGATTTTGGAGATACAACCGACCAAAGAAATAGGCCTATAGTTCGTCAAATCAACAGGATTGTCAACCTTCGGAACCAGAGCCAGGAAAGAAGACTTAAACACTTTGGGTAAAGCTCCAGTTTTGCAAAAAAATTGAACACAGTTGGTAATATCATAACCCAAAATATCCCAGCCATCTTTAATGAATTTAAAAGAAATTCCATCCGGACCAGGTGATTTATTACCTTCGCAGTCAAACACGGCAGCCCTTATGTCTTCTTCAGTAAAGGTCCCTCCAGAGAATTCCTATCATTAAAGCTCAGCTTGCACAAATCAGACATATCCATGGTAGGATGAAAAGAAATGGATTTGCTAAACTTAGCCTTGAAGAAATCAACACCAGCCTTCTTTATAAGAGCAGGGTCTTCTAAACAACCCTCATCGGAACCAACAGCCAAAATTTAGTTCAACCTAGTCCTCCTCTGAAGAGAGGCGTGAAAAAACCTCGAATTGACGTCTCCCTCCTTCACCCACTTAGACCTTGATTTCTGAAAAATCATTCTTTCTTTCATACGAATATTACTCCATATCTGCTCCTGGATCTCCACTCTTTTCTTAAGCAACTCTTCCGGCACATTAAGGTCAAAAAAATCCATCTCCAATTCTAATTCGTTAAGGTTCTCAACACATTAATCAATTTTAAGATCTCTCCAACCAAACACATTGAGGTTCCACCACTTCAGAGGTTCCTTAAGGGCTTTGAGTTTTTCTTTCAAAACAAACGAGGGAGAGCCTTGGAACACAAAAGATTTCCAACAATCCTTAGCAAACTTGAGGAACTCTTTATGCTCTAACCAGCAGTTGAAGAACCTAAAGGGCTTAGGTCCCTAATTGACGGAATTAGATTTAAGCCAAATAGGTCGATGATCAGAAATGTCGCGCACGCCCACATGTTGAGCTTTGAAATCCCAATCAACAATTAAAGATTCACTAACAAGGAATCTATCAATCTTGCTACAACTAGAGCCATTAGAGTTGAACCAGGTATAGCGATTCCCCACTGAGGGAAGATCAATCAATTCCAACTTTTCTATAAATGAATTGAAATCAACACAATCTCTGGTGGAAGGAGTCCCTCTTCCCTTTCTCTCTTCCTCCGATCTAGTAGCATTGAAGTCTCCCCCTATCAACCATTTCCCAGGAGAATACTTATTTTTAATCAGTAAAAGATCCGACCATAATTCCCTCTTTTCAGCCGCTCCACAAGGGGAGTAAACATTCACCACATACACCATGATTCCCTTCCAAGATAAAATAGTACAAAGAAAACCTGTTCCACGAAAGCTAGAAATGGGCAAGAAAATATCTTTATTCCAAATAGTGAGCGAACCTCCTGACAGACCCAAAGCATCACTAGCCGACCAACCAAAATTATCACAACCCCACAAGCTTTTAACTAGGGACTCAGACATATTTTTAACTTTGGTTTCTTGAATCAAACAAACCTCCACTCTTTCTTTCATCAGAGTACGTTTAATTCTTCTCCTTTTTGGGAGAAAACAACACCCACGAACATTATACGAAACAATAATCATAAACACACACTAGCTACATCCTTCTTACCCGCGAAAACCTTCTTATCTCTATCCTCCAACGCTTTAACTGCATCATCAAACAAACCTTCGTCTTCCCCATCTTCAATACCCAGACTAACCAGCGATTTCCTAAGTTTTTGAGGGACTTCAGAAAGATTTTGCATGCACTTCTGATTGCATCTGAGAATATCTTAATCGTCAATGGAGGGACAAGGATCAGACAAACTACGAGACGGATCACCAACCTCCAAAGAATGGGGAGAGGGGTTAAATTTCAAGGATCGCGCTTTGGAAATTATCTTCTTGGACTTGGGAGATTTCACGACTAGAACCACAGAAGAAGAAAGCAAGAGGGAAGAATAGAAGGAGGGTCTAAAGGGAATTTGGACTTTCTCATAAAAGTCTGAAATGGGCTTTTTCTTTTTACTTCCTTTGGATCCACCTAACAGCTTAACCTCAGGCCCACAAGGGACAACAAATGGTAGTTCAAATGGGCCAGAGTGAGAAGATAAATAAGAAACAATTCTCTCCCTTCGAAGGGCCCCACTGCCCCCAGCCACACCAACCCCACCGGGACTAACCACGCGTGCTTCTGAGTATAGATCACACTCTTCAAAGTCAAGGGGGTTATCCAATCGACACGTAACCTCGGCATTTAAAGAAGCGCTCAGGTGTGACCCAACATTAGGACTAACCTCCAATACCATAGGTTTCTTGGATGAAGAGTCAGCACATACACTGTCAAACTTTTCTGCATGAGAAAACCCATTCTCCAATGAATCACGAACAAATGAATTAGCAGAACCTGCGCTACTTCCCCCGATCACAGGAACATCCTCAAAAGGAAACATCTTTTCCTTGCTTTATTTAAACTTTAATATATTATCTATAACAATATATAAAAGTAATATATTGTTTTGGTGTAGCCTTTTTTTTCTTTCAATAGTACCCTCAAGTTATCTATAACAATATATTATTTTACCCTCAATTTAATAATAAATTGGTGAAATAAAAATTAAAAATAAAAAATCAAGCGGTTATTGATTTTGGTAGAAGTTACCAAACGATTTAAAAAAATAATAATTGTGTGGGTAATAACTTCACTTGAAAGTTACTCTTACTAATTTAAATTGTGGGGAAAGAGAAAATGGGGTGTGGAGAGAAAAGCGGTGATGAGAATTCAAATGCAAACTTCTCCTTCTCTTTCATAACCCTCATATTTTCTACATGAGAGAAGAAGAATTTTGCTTCAAGAGAACAATTGAAGAGTTTTGTTCTTGACAAAGTGAAAAATGGATGAAGATGGTTTTATATTCAATTTATTTTATTTTTGGATATGTTTCTCTCTCTCTCACTTCTTTTACTCTCGCTCACGTTAAACCTTAGTATTCTTACTCCAATGATATCTCTTTCATCATCCCCTAACTCCCTGGTTTTTCTTCAATTTATGGGACTTTTTATTGAATGATTAATGGATTTTAATATTGATTCTTGCAGGAAATATGCAATTGCATTGTACTGAATTGCAAGATTTAGTGGATTATGTATGATTAAAGAAGGTGGAGTGTGATTTTGGTGACAGATAAAGTTAAGAACAAAATTTTAAAAAAAAATGTAGATTACAGATAGGGATCATTGCAGGTTTGATAAGGAAGAAAACAAAATTGTATTTTATTTGTTTTTTGCTTTTGTGCAGAAATGAATTTATTTATTACTTTCTAATATATTCTTAAGTAAGATGATTATGGAAATCCAACAAAAGATAGTAAAAAGGTGCAGGATTTTTTCAAGAAAATAATGGCAATCCAACAAAAGACGTGTGTGTAACTGGTTTTCCCTGTTTTTATCAACCTCCCAATTTATAAGGTTTTTTACAAGAATTCATAATCTCTCAATTTATAACTTCTTAAAACAACACAAATACAAGTCGAAGATAGAATACGACTCATCCAGTGATGGTGACAACCAAATTAAACACATTCATAATTGATGGTTTGTTAGAGGTAAATAAAGGATAATAGTTCTTCATCTATATTTCTGTTTTGGTCACTTATATGCAATTTCCTCTCTCCCTATTCACTTTTTATTCTTTTTTAAAACACATATATATTGCGTTACTATTTTCTAATGTATTAATATTAAATTCTTAACTGATAACAACTTACAATAATGATATATTCGCTTACAATATTTTATAGAAGCACGAGTTTGATTTTTTTAACAAGATTTCGCCTATGTACAAGATGCTCCGAAATTTTTAAGGCGCGCAAATTTGTTCAATACCCGTTTATATTTTAACACGTTAGAGTAATAAAAGTGCGAACAAACGCGACTGTTACTAATTGCCCTAACTAATTCCTAAAGAAAACTAATATCTAGATATAAGGAGACTCGTATGTAATTAACTAACTCAGTGGAGATCTATGGTTATACAAATATATTGTAATCAAAATTAAGAAAAGAAAAATCAGAAATTAAGACAATTGATCGATTAAGAATTCTCTCATTACATTCATAAGAAAATAAGAATTCTAACATGGTATCACTAGAAGCTCCCCTAGAGATAAATGATTTGCATATTAAAAAACAAGTGTGAGTGTATAGAGAAATAAATGTGAGTTTTAAGTCTCAAATTGCTTAGAAAAGTGGAGGATGAACATTTTATAAATATTAAGTCAAAAAGATTATTTAACAGCATTTTTTCAATGCTTTAACATCAATATTAAGAATGCAGCTATTATCGATTCACCACTTTTAATAGCGTTTTATAAGTGCTATCAAATTCTCTTTTTTAATAGCATTTTTCAAAAGCGCTAACATAGATTGATATTACGCTTAATTCAATTCTAGTATTTAATAGTGTTTTTTGACCAAGCACTATGTTATATGCAGGAGTATAATAGCGCTTTTATATAAAGCGCTATGTTAGATGAATAAATTAAATAGTGTTTTATTGAAAAGTGTTATTGTAGTAAGATATATTTAATATCGCTTTCTTAAACAACGCTATTATATGTACACTTTTTTATTCTTGTGAAATATTTTATATATTTGTTAGATTTTTTTTATACCTGTGACATTTTTTTGAGTGATTCAATATACTATTAAAAGTAATGTTCTTCTGAAAATGCAAATATCAACAAAATATCATATAAGAAATGAACTTAGTTTGTATCAATAAAAAATATTCTTCAGTCACAATTTTATTTTATATATATATATATATATATATATATATATATATATATATATATATATATAGGGTTCATATCCTATGAGAATATCATTTTTATGTGAGAACATGAGAATGAATCTGAATCATTAGATTTTAAAATAAATGGTGGAGATTAGGTGTGATTTCTGTTTTTCTCTCTCCATTATTAAAGTAAATGATGGAGGAGAGAGAAAAAAAATGACACATAATCTCCATCATTCATTTTAAAATCTAATGGGTCAGATTCATTCTCATGTTCTCACGTAAAAATGGCATTCTCATATGATACGTTTCCTATATATATATATATATATATATATATATATAAAATAATAAAAAGACATTACAATCAAATTGAAACAAGTATATAGCAGCATAAATGTAAGCATTGCACATAACAAAAGAAGGTGTAGAACCACACAAAAAAAACCAAGCCAGAGGTGCTTATAAGTTATCCAACATCGAGGGGATGAAATGTTTTCCCACTTGTTTTTTTGTGGAACAATAGAACAAATCAATTATGTATTGTACAACAAATCTACTAGTATACAAGATGTTGTAAGTATGAATACTATGAAAAACTCTTAAGTGTCAATATTAAATTTGTTAAATAATTGAGTTGGACTCATCAAACTATGTATAATTTAAGTGACTAGCTAAATGTCGCGGATGCAACATGCAGCACAGACCCCTGATAACTAGCTAAAATGAGGTGGATGAAAATGCAGAAAGAAACCATTATTTACACAAATTATATTACCCCTTTGGCCAATGATTTCCTTAGTAAACAATATCCACCATATTTATTTCAAAGCATATTATGGAAAGTAAGAACCATAAAATTAAAAATTTTAAAATCTCATCTCATGAGCCTTTAGCATTCTAAATTATAATAAGAAAAAAAGTTCAATAAATATTTTTCAATATGATGAAAATTTGCACGAGTAGTATTCAAAATTCAGAAGCAGCGTAGAAAAATACGATAAATTAAGCCCCTTCATTTCATGTTGCCACATGTATGAATACTATGAAAAACTCCTAAATGTAAAAAACAACTAACTTAAGCATCGCATTCTATTACACATAATACAAAAACTTATTATTAAACACATCAAACTAAACAAAAAATAATCAAAACATGTATGATTGAGAATACAAGTAATCCCAATCCCACACATGAAATTTTTGTTTTCTATAGCTATCTAAGTTTTGTTAACTAGCCAAACCTCTTACTAATAAACATATGTCATTGTTATTTGTATTGGAAGCTAAAACAAAATTTAAATTTTTTAAAGAAGAATGCAAATGAATCACACAAATAACATCCTCAAGCATATAGAAAGTTCAATCCTCTTTGACTTCAGCTAACTTATTTTCAGAATAAGTAACACATTTGCTTGCAAGAAAATACTTCAAATATAAAAATAACAAAAAATTAAGTTAAAATTGATTACATTTTATTCCGTGTCTAATGACTATAATTTAATAATAATAATAATAATAATGATAATAATAATAATAATAATAATAATAAATATTAAAATCACTAACATTCAAAGGAATTTTATTTTTATTTTTCATGACAAAATATCAACTGTCAATACCATTAGTTTAACAAGGACACTACAAAGAAAATTACATCAATGACCCCTACTATACATCATTATTAAAAATAACATTAATTAGTAAATACCTTTTTATTTGTCCATGTGATCTTATTTGATCTAGACTTTGACACTTCAACTTTATCATAAGCACCTTAAGGTTTTGAGTGAATATGTCGTATCTCTCTCACTTGTTTGGGTGAGTCTTTAACTTTTATGTGAGTGTTTGACCCAATGTGTATGATTCTCCTTTATAATGTCCCAACAATGCATGAAGAGCTTATTCAATTTGAAAGAAATGAAGTTTGAGATTTTGTTCCTGAAGTTGCATGTCCCTAATACATTTTGGGGGAGCACCCCAATAGAATTATTTTGTTGTTTGTCTTGTCGTTTTCATTTGATTTAATTTCAACTATTGAATCTTCTTCATGATTTCACCTCTCTGGATCAAATTTTGGAATGACTCATTTTTAGCATGCATAAATCATTGGTTAGGTTTGTACTTGATCATGATATTTTTAATCAAATGCATGAGTTAGTGGAATAAGATCCATATATGTTATTGATTCGAGTTAGGTGGAAATAAAAATCTCAAAGTATTTTGAAAATTATGAAAAAAATGAGATTTTTGGTGTTTGATTGGTATTAAGCACATATCCTAATTTGAATCACTTTGGACAGAGGCAAACCAAAAGTTTTTAAACAATTTGATTCGAATCAAATTTTACCCATGATTTTAATCAGCCAATTCTAGGTCACCTGTACTAGAATTGATTCAAATCAAACATTACACCTTATTCGAATTAGATAATTTTCCATATTTTTTAGTTGGCTTAGCTTGATTGATTCAAATCAGAATTAACATTTGATTTGAATCATGGGGTCTTTAATTCAAATCAGACTTTGTTCTTGTTTCGAATAAACTAAAAAATGGTCAAAACTCTATTTTTCGTTTATTCCACTTCACTTGTTCTTTTGATTTAAATCATGAAATGCACTTTATTCGAGTCTAACTAACTTTTCAACCATATTTCATGCTTAATCTCATCCACATATAAAACCTTTATGTCATCATTTTTCATGTAACGAATAAACAAATTCATAATCATTTTTGTGTGATTTTGTGAAAAATCAACACCCTCTTTTTTTTGAAAGTTAAAAGTTCTTGCAATGAAATTCTTACGTCTTTAACTTCAATTTGATTCCAGTTCTTGATTACGAGAGACTCGTAATTGATTGAAGGAGACACGCTCTTGAAACTAATCGTTCTTGAAGATTTGGGTGAGATTTTCAGGTAGCTTGCAAGATTGATGTTGTTGTCATTGGTGCTAACAAATTCTAGTGAAAATAGGGAGGATCTTCTCCCCATATTTCCTTGGTAATGATTGTGTGGATAACAAACTATTGAGATCTATGTGCAGGGAGTGGCAACCAAGGGTTACCGCTATTAAAGAATCTAACGACCTCAATACTTTGGATATTACAAAATTGTTTGGAAAGTTAGTCGAGTTTGAAAATGAGCCGAAATGACTTGTTGATAGCAAAGTAAAGTCAAAAAAGAAAGATAACTGAAAGGAAGAGAAACATGATCTTTCTTTGAAAGCTTCGTTATCTAAAGGGAAGAATAAAAAAAAAAAGAAATTAGAAACTCTTACGAAGAATCCTCTAAAAAGGAAGATATGGGTTTATACGTCAGATGTTACAATAGATACTTAAAGAGAAACAAACTCAAGCATATCAACAATGGACTAATAAATTTCTGAAATACTCACCCACCTAAGAAAGAACACATGAAAAGGATGATGATATTACATGTTACAAGTGTAGAAAATTTTGACATTTTAGAACTACTTGTCCAAGTCTCACTAAACATCATAAAAATAAAGATAAGGAATTCTACAAGACGAAAGGAAAAATATCCAAAGCTCATAGAGCCTATATCACATAGGAAGAAGCGGATGAGAGCTCTTCATATGATTCATATTCAAGTTCAGTTTATTAGTGTGCGAAACTATGTTTGATGGCACGTAAGAAAAGTGAAACTTCAAAGGTATACAATTCTGATTCCGGTAATGAGAATTCTTAAGGTGAATTGTCTAAAGTGTCCAATGACATGTATGTTGACTCCATAAATACTTTTGAGAAAATTTCTCTCCAAAAATAAATGATTTTAAAACTTAAAGAGGAGACAAATAATCTTAATCACGCTTTGGAAACTCTTAAGGAAACACATACATCTCTAGTTGATGAACGTTATAATGTTTCATATACTTTAGTTGAAAATATGGAATTAGTGGAATGTGTTGAGTGTTAAATTTTAAGACTTGAAATTGAAACTCTTAAAGGACAACTAACAAGTGCTACTTCACTATCTTGTACTTGTTCTAATTCTTCGAGTGAAAGAGGCAAGATTTTTAAGAAAAGCCCTCGTGTCACTAAAATAAATAGAAGAGGCGTTTCATCTAAAGCTATTTTCTATTAATGTGGTAATAAGTGACACATTAGGCATCATTTTCATATTTAGAACGTTCAAGTTCCCAATGGAAAAATGACATGGATTCCTAAGTGTACCTCAACTAGCCCCAAAGAACCTAACTAAAACTGAGTACCTAGTTCTATCTATTATTGTTTTATGAAGAAATGTCTAGGAATCTTTATGGATTCTCAAGATAAGTGAAAAAAGATGTATCCAATCATATTTTTGATTGTATTGTATTCTTTTTGTTGTATTAATGTTGTTACTAGTGCAGAAAGTTTAGTCCTATATCATCATAATGGGTATGATCGGTTCATTCTCCTTTATCTGCATGTGGTAGCACTTTATTTATCTTATTTGTGTTTGATTGTTTTCATTGCATCTTAATCAGTCAACTATTTTTCTTCACGCATCAAAATGGGTTTCACATGAAATATACATGATGATACATTAGAAGAATCTAACAAAGCACCTCCTCGAAAAGGAGAATATGATGAAAAAGATCATGTGTACCCCAAAGCTTCAAAAGAAGATGATACTGATGTAACTTTTATAAATTATAATCAAATGCTTAAGCTCATTGTTAAGCTTGTTAAAGAAAATGAGAAAAGAGAGAAGAGCATTATTGATCTTAAGGATTATTTCAAATTCTTAGAAAATAGGAATAAGATTTTTTGTGAAGAAATATATAGCATTAGAAGTTGTAGAAACATAATTCAATTGGGACCTAATAAAGAGGGCCATAAAAGGGGCTATCATCTAAAAAGGGGGAGCTTCCTCCAAAGGCTAGCACCTGGTAGCCTGACGGAGGGATAAACCTTCACAAGGATAACACTTTGTAACCCAAAGAAAGGGGGAGCCGCCCCATGGCTCGAACCTAGTAGTTGTAAAGTGGTTGCACATAGATGCAGCATCTGGTAGTCCAAAAGTGGTCGCCGCAGGGATAGCACCTTGTTTCCCTATGAGGGGATAAGCCCCCTAGGACTAGCATCTATTTTCCTAATGGGGGGATAAGTCCCCTTGTTGGAATTAGGTTAAGATACATAATCCAAAGAGTCAGTCAATGGAGAAACCACATCCTCCTTGATTCTAGAAAGAACAAGTCTTCCATTGACCATTTTCTGGGTCAAAGACCTAAGGCATAACCACCCACTATCTCTGCATCCCTAGGCTTAAGGACCTCTATAAATACCTCACCTCTAGTAGGTGAGATATATATCTTAACTTATCCAGCATAACACATAAACACAAAGCCTCTCACCTCACGTGAGTTAGCCCTATCTAACCACCAAAAACACCACATAACAGGGCATCTCTCCATCACAAGCAAACCCTAATCATTATAAAAAGACTATGGCCTCTATTTGTCCCTACTAGTTTAGGGGTACCACACACTCATGTAGTTTTTGACAGGTACATAAGTGAATCCTTAAAATCATATAAGTGTGATTCTTGTATATCTTTGAAAAATGAAGTAACAAATTTGCACAAAATCTTAGAGAAATTAACTAAGGGGAAATATAAGCTCAATATTTCTTGTTAAGAAACTTATGTTAATAATAAAAGCGCATGGTATAAACAGAATAAAATGCATCATAAAAAGAAATTTAATCGTCTTAATTTTAAATGAAAATTTGGTAATAATCTTGGCCATCTTGAGCCAATTTTCTATGCTAAATTAAGTGGGTCTAAATGTAATACATCTCGACCTCTTAAAGTGACTAACGCACCAAGACCACTTAATTTGTTTTGCATGAAATGCTTTGCATCTTTGAAGGTGCTTGTTGAAAATTTGGTGAAAATGTGTAAAGCATGTGTATTCTATGAGTATACAAAATAAGTTTGGTACTTCTAATAATTCATGCTTGATAGTACTGATGGATCAAACTGTTAGCACTGGTGCTGGTTCTCAACATTTGTATTCTTTGTTGGAGCCAATGGTGGAGTTTAACAGCCTTGTGTGATCAAGTTATTCGTTGGCATTGATGATGATGCTCAAAAGTTCTGCTGGTCCTATCGATTTCAAAGTTTGGGGATTGTTGGACATGTAACTCCATAGGCAAGAGGGAGGGTCAATCGCGGAGCTCTAAAAATCAAACCATTTGATGAAAACAGTTGAAAATGTAACGAAAATTTTAATTAAATAACTTGAAGGTAAAGAGATAAAGTAAGAGAGATAAGACCATCGAATTATAGAGTTTCGGTCTAATTATAAAGCTTTTAGAATGTTATGCGCCCAAACCCCTTATATAAAGAAATGAAGTTTTCAAGATAACTTCTAACCAAACATTGAATTTGGCTTGAAGTAGTTAGTCTCTAAATAAACAAAAAATGAACATTGAAGCAGTTATTCTTCATACCAAACAGAGATTTTGTACAAGTTGATCTTGAACCAAGACGGAGTTTTGAGTTGGCTATCCTCAAAATCGAACCACAATTTTATACACAAGATGACCATGACCCAAGATGAAGTTTTGAGTTGGTTATACTCCAAATCAAACCTAGATTTATACCAGGATGATCTCGTATCCACCGTATATCCTAGTATATTTATTCTTCATAATAAAATTCAATTCCAGGAAGATCGCCCTCCTGATTGGAAATCTTGCTAATAACTTAGAGAGTACTTTATATGAGTTGGGTGGGCTCAAAACGACTTTAAACAAGGATAGATGAGCATGTCCTTAAGCATCGGGGGAAATTTATCCATACCCTTATTGCTAACACGACCTTAGAAAAATAGATCAAGTCAGTTAATGTTGACTCAACATTGACTCAGATGATAATTCCTCTTATGCAGGAGACTAGGCATTAAGTGACCGATTAAATTGTAATCATGATTTCGAAGCAGATAAGGTGATTAAAGATCATTACATAACTATAAACACAAGAGTTATTCCAACTTCATTAGTTTTTCAAGCGTAAGATAAAACAACATACTTTTTGGGGAGTCGTGTTATTTGCTTGGGTCTAATATGCAGCTTGGAAATAGGGGAGTCGTTGATTCAACCTTCCAGCTTAAGCGGTTGTGGAAGACAAAAGTTCTGTCAAAAATTCAATTTTTCGGATGGAATTTGTTTAAGAACAGACTTCCATCCAAATCATAACTTTTCAAGAGGAGGATCTTTCATTCTTTCATAGATCTCATATGTGTTTCTTGTTTTGCTTTACATGAAGATCTTTATCATATCTTAATCTCGTGTCCTTTTGCTTCAAGGGTGTGGGATTTGATAGATCTTTCAAAGGTTAAAAATCAAATCTAAGCTATGGAAAACAAACATAAAACAACAAAGATAATAAACATAGTTTTTCTCTACTTCTCAATAGAAAATACAGCAACTTAAATAGTATGGTTACTATCCCTAATGGGCCTGGGCCAGACAGAAATACATAATATAAAAACTAAATTTGAAATTTGCTTAAAACACCCCCAATACTCAAATGCAATCTTCTAACCACTTGGGCCTTCTTCTCATCCGTGTGGGCCTTCTCTTATCAATACTCCTAGTATCAAAATGGACCTTGTCCTCAAGGTCCAAGGAAGATCGAGGAAACGAGTCGATGGAAATTTGGGCCCCATTGGTTTCAGCTTGGGTACGCAAGTGGGAGGGAAAAGAATGTGATGTGTTGGCAGAGGATTGTGAAAAGGTTTAATTTATTGGCTCAAGGTGTAAGGGAGTAGGTGGGGCGGTGCCTTAGGAAGGTGAGAAAAGTGGGGGGCAGCTGGACTTTGCCATGCTAGAGGACACGTGGTTCCTACTCTCTGCAGGCTTTGAATGTTTCAAAGAGGAAATGGGGTTGGTTTTGAATTCAGCCGTTGGGAAAAGAAGAGGGCACTTGGGTGGAGATTTCGGTGGATTCGTGGCCGTTGGATTGGGACAAGTGGCAGGGGAATGGATGGTGTAAGGCATTGAAACGTGTGGGTGTTGGAAAACATGCAAAGGGTTTCTCTTCATAACAAGAGGTTGTACTTCAGAGTTTGTTTCCTCACACACTTTCGTCCTCTCATCTCTCTCTTGTGTAACTTCCAAAGTTTGAGTCTTCAAACACTTGTTTTCAAATCTTTGCCTAAGTCTTCAGACACTTTGTTTTCCAACACTTTCTTTTCAAACTCTTTGTTTCGTATGAACCCTTTCGTAAGGAAATTTTTAGAGAGATCCAAGGGAAGTTTTGAGCTTGTTTGCTGCTGCTTTCCAAAATATGGTCATAACAAGGAAACGTGAAGAACGGGGTGGATCTTAGATGATGAAGGAAGGTCTAGTTCATAAGAAAATTCCCCCACTCGTTTCGTCACTTTGAAGGGGCCAAAGAACTTTGGAGCGAGTTTTTGAGAGGATCGGCGCGCAACAGTCATTTGCCGATATGCATGAAGACGCAGAAGGACCAAGTCACCAACCTAAAAGGTAAAATCTCTGCGTTTTTTATTAGCTCATGATTCCATCTGTTTTCTGGTTTTGATGAGGTTGGCTTTAAGTTGATCCATGATTTCTTGTCGTTGCAACAGGGACGAGTTCAAGGGCTCAACAGTGGTGGAACCTTGGAGATAGTCTGGAATACAGGGCGGAGAATGACCGTATAAGGTAGTGAATGGGGACATGCAGATTGCAGAATGGAATGACGTGTTATACCATAGTTCTGCCAGATGCAAAAACTTGAACCACTTCTTTGTTTGGTCGCTAACAAAACATCGAAGGTATGTTTCTAAAGTCCTGTTGACTACTTCAGTTTATCCATCGGTTTCTGGATGGTAGGCTGTACTGAACTTAAGTGTCGTTCCTTGTGCTTTGAACAGCTCTTTCTAGAAGGTGCTGAGGAACAAGGGATCCCTGTCTGAAACAATAGGTTTTGGAACACCATGAAGCCGACAGATCTCTACTGAAAAGCGGGTTGCGAGATCCGAAGCAGTGAATCGGGTGGGTAAGGAAAAAAAGTGGGCGTATTTGGTAAGTCTATCGCAAATGACCCAGATAGTCGTGTGACCAAAGGAGTTTGGAAGATGAGTGATAAAGTCCATGGTGAGGTCTTCCCAAACTTGGTGAGGAATAGGGAGCGGTTGTAGCAAGCCTTTCTTTTTTTCTTTCTGATATTTGTTGTGTTGGCACACAGGGTAATGTTTGACATAGTTTTTGACGTCTGTGTACAGGCCCGGCCCGGCAAAAGATGTACCGAGTCTCACTGCTGTCGGTTTCACGCCAGAGTGTCCTGATACTGGTGTATTATGGAATTCATGAAGGAGGGCGGATCTCAACTTGTCACAGTCAGGTATGAATATTTTGTCTTTGTAATAAAGCAATTCGTTGATGAATTTGTATGTGTCCTCTGTTGCTTGCTTCTATTGAACTAATGATCTACCTTGCAGATCGTGGCATAAAAATGTCGGAGGTGTGTAACCAGGTCCGGAATTCTCTGATTTGGTAATTGTCGGTGAAAGAATTGAAGAGGGTCTGAAGAGCGGAAAGATCCAAGGAGGTTCTAGCAGCTAGTCTCAAGCCAAGAAACCTTTCAATAATGGATACAAGAAAAAAGAGGGTGAAACAAATGATGTCTCTGCTCAAAAAGGGCAAGCTCAACAAGCTCCCCCTCCAATACCTTATCAAATGCCATACTTCCAGTATCCGTATGTTATTGCTGCGCAATATGCTCCGATGCCTTATCAGCCAACTATCCAAGTTGTTCAAGCTCCAATGCCTCAACAAAAGGCTCCTCAGCAACAGTCATATAATCAGCAAGGGTATCAATATCCTCCTCAAAATAAACAACAGAGAGATGCTCAACAACGTCAGCCTAATCAACAAAGACCAATGAGGTCTGATAGATACTTTGATCGTCAGCTGACGACAAATGCTCAGATCTTTGCTCAATTGATGGAGAAGAGGGCAATCACTCCCAGGGACCTAGCTCCTCTAACTGTCATCCCTCCAGATTATGATGCTAATGCTCATTGTGAGTTTCATAAGGGTGCTCCAGGGCATACGATCGAGGACTGCAGAGCTTTCAAACACAAGGTTCAAGACATGATCGACTCAAAGTTTCTCACGTTCAATGGGAGGGCTCCAAACGTCATCAAAAACCCTATGCCGCCGCCAAGCTAGTGCCAGCAGCAAGCCAAGTCAAATCAAGTCAAGTCATGTTCAAGTTTCCCCAAAGAAGGCAGCCATGTTGCCATCCCGTCATTTGCATTCTTGTATTTATTTGTTTAAGTACTGTATGCTTTAAACATTGTCATTTGTATTTGGTTTTCTTAATGTAGTGATTATGCATGTTTTGAATCAGTTATGTCGTATTCACTCATTTTTTCCATTTTACTGCAAAACACCGACACATTTATCCACTTCATTCTCTATATTAAACTGTTGTTAGCAATGATTGGAGGGAGGATGATGAAAACGAAATACCCATAATTGCAAACCGTATGCTTTCGGATAAAATCTCGTCGATGATGTACAGGCATTGTTTCAACCCCCAAACACTGGAGAGACAAGGAGTTAATCCCTAGTTAAAACACTTCGAGCTAAGAAGTAGTAGTTTCCTTCAGATATTTAAACCCTTACACTCAACCTGGGGCAAGGTAGTGTTCAATTAACCCAATTACGCACTCAAATCACAAAGCAAAATCCAAAAGACACAACGGTTGTCCATCAAAGACCCATGACTTGGCAGTTACTACCCTCCAACAAAACAAAACAAAAACAAAAAAATCAAAAGCCTGCTAAGTCGAGTACCTCAAAATGAGACTTACGCAAAAATCAAGGCAATCCCGATGGACTCGAAAAGCAAAATCCGCCCATGCAAAAGTTAGGGATCAAAAAAAACAAAAGAGGCCCTCAAATCCTCAACAAAAACAAAATAAGATCCAGTGACCACCATATCAAAACCCAAAGGGTCACTGACACCCATAAAAAACAAATAAGGTGACTGCCAATTCGAGCAAACCTTGAGCCATCACTCTTACACCGTCAACCATTTTGGAAGACAAACATGTGCAGAATTAACTGAACGTAGGACTGGAGTTCATCACGAAGAAGGGGTGGGTACAAATTATACTTTGAGCCTAATATCCTTTGTTTCATAAACCGTGAACCAGACCACGTTACAATCCTCGAAAGACCTAATTGAGGCGAGGTTTATTCTGAAAGCATACTATTGCAAGGTTGCGTAAACTGACTCCCCATATTTGCTAATCTTCAGCATTGGTGTCATTCTCCTTGCTATATCTTTCACACCATCAAAATCAGCACACATTTGGGCTAACGGTTCGTTTGCCTCACTACCGCGGCACTCGAATAAATGACTCTTTTCAAAACTTGCATGAGCATTGCATTAAGATTACCATTTGTGAATGTACAATTTTAACTGCAAATCAGTGCTAGACATTCAGGACAACTCCAACAAGGGGAAATCAAATAGAGATTTGAACTTTCAGCGGTGCCGACCCGAATCAAGACTCCCCCAAAACCCACCGGCTGGGGCAAATCATTCAACAGCTCAATCAGGGGCAAGCCATCTCAAAGCACATCAAAGATCAACTTTCAGAATTGGTTAATCCGGGGCAGACCATTACCATGTTCAGACTAGGGTAAGATCCATTGTAGTAGGAAGATCCCTTTGTATCTATAAGTTAGCCAAGTAAATCCTACCAGAAACTTGCAATCATCAAGATCAGAGCAAAAACACAATCATCATTAGTCGCTCACGTCGCTATGCTCATTTTAAAGTCATCCTGACTATCAAGCACAAAGTGGTGGTCCTCTCAAGAACAAATCAACAAGTGGTCAAACTCAGAGCTTCAAGAGCATCTTCGTGTGCTTCAATCATGGCGTCTTCAACGAATTAAGTGTCGAGGAAATCAAATCCCTCCCACCGCCCAAAAGTCCAATCCTCATTGGCAACTACCAAAAAGTCCACCATGCTGGCACCTCCAAACTTATCCAATCACCCGTCTGCAATCATATGCATCGCATTCGACATCATATGCATTGCATTCAACATCATAAACATCATTAACATCATATGCATACCCAAAAAACCAAATCATACTTCCCCAACACTTGCATCTCCGCGCGTCAGCATTTGCATTGTACATCATTACAAAATCAAGCATTCGTACATGTGCATGTCAAGATCCAGGATCATTCTCAAGACTACAAGGACATCTTCAACCCAGTCAGGGGCATCCTCAGCAAATCTGTGGGTGTTCCTCACAAAGTTTTCAACCTTTTGTTGAACAAGACTGCAAGCAATCTTCGGCCCAGGCAGGGGCATCTTCTTCAAGTTCATGGGTGTTCCTCATGAAGTTATTTTAACCTTTTATTGATGATACTGTGATCTCCAAGCAAGTCAGTGAGCGTTACTCATTGAGTGGTGTTCCTCAACCTTTTGTTGATGAAGTTGTCAGCCTTAGCTCAACCAATAAACATTTCCCTGAGTCAGTGGGCGTTCCTCACTTAATTCTTTACTTCAACCTTTTGTTGATGTCTCCAAATAAGCCTCACTCATCATATCCCCATCAAACTTGACCTTTTGTCAATTGCCTTACTATCATCCTTTTGGTGGTAGTCAAACCCTGTCAACTCAATTTAGCCTGCATCCTTTTGGTGTTGGTCATCTCAAGTGGGAAGTTCCTATCATCCTTTTGGTGGTAGTAGCTTGTGTCTAACCTGTCATCCTTTTGGTGTCGGCAATCCGTAAACCATTTGGTCTGTCTATCATCCTTTCGGTGAACGACATCCTTTGTTATCATTTTTCTTATTATTATCCTTTTGGTAGTAGTAAGTTGTGACCTCACTTTCATCTTTTTGGTGAAGGGTCACTATGTGTGTGAGTTTACTATCATCTTTTTGGTGATAGGTCAGTCATCCTTTTGGTGTCAGATATCTATGTGTGTGCCCTATTATCCTTTTGGTAATAGCAGGCTTTGACCTCATTTTCATCCTTTTGGTGGAAGGGTCTGTGGTGTGTGTGCCTTATTATCCTTTTAGTAATAGCAGGCTTTGACCTCATTTTCATCCTTTTGGTGGAAGGGTCTTTGTGTGTGTGCCCTATTATCCTTTTGGTAATAGCAGGCTTTGACCTCATTTTCATCCTTTTGGTGGAAGGGTCTGTGTGTGTATGCCCTATTATCCTTTTGGTAATAGCAGGCTTTGACCTCATTTCCATCCTTTTGGTGGAAGGGTCTGTGTGCGTGTGTGCCCTATTATCCTTTTGGTAATAGCAGGCTTTGACCTCATTTCCATCCTTTTGGTGGAAGGGTCTGTGTGTGTGTGTGTACCCTATTATCCTTTTGGTAATAGCAGGCTTTGACCTCATTTTTCATCCTTTTGGTGGAAGGGTCTGTCTGTGTGCCCTGTTATCCTTTAGGTAATAGCAGGCTTTGACCTCAATTTCAACTTTTTGGTGAAAGGGTCTGTGTGTGTGTGCCCTATTATCCTTTTGGTAATAGCGGGCTTTGACCTCATTTTTCATCATTTTGGTGGAAGGGTCTATGTGTGTGTTCACTATCATCCTTTTGGTGATAGGTCTGTCACCCTTTTGGTGTCAGATTTCTTGTATTTCAACTTCTCAATCCCTTTTCTTTCTTTCAGACAAATTTGTGATTTTCTCTATTTCTAATTGACTTATACCTCGATAGAACGAATGTAACGCCCCAGTTTTGCCAATTTTATATTATTGAGTCTTTTTGGATTATTTTATTATTATTTTATTTTATTCTCGACTTTTATGCGAAAATATGTTATTTTTCGTCGTGATTATATTTTATCGCGTTTTGGGAACATTTGCGGGATATTTGAGTGTGGGGGTATTTTGGACATTTCATAGATATTTTTACTAAGTTAGTAAGAAAGAAAAGAAAATAGAAAAGAAAAGGGAAAGAAAAATAGAGAGAAAGAAAGAAGAAAGAAGGAAAAAGAGAAGAAAAGAGGAGAAGAGAGAAAATTGGAGAAAGAGTGGAAAAATCATCAAGAACAATTTCTAGGAATCGATTAATCGGGTAAGGGTGCGAAACTCGATTATTCTATGATTGTATATGATTATGTATGTGTTTTGTTGTTGTTTTTGGATTGATTTGGAGAATATTAGTAAAACTTAGATTGTGTAAGAATTGATTAGAAATGAATTTGATTGTGGTAAAAATCTTGTTGAATGCATTGTTGATTGTTCATACATGTTTGTGGTATGCTATTACACTTCAAATTGCTGTTTTTCTGAGTTTTAGGTGAAGAAATTGGTTGATGTTGGGTAGGAAAACGCAGAAATTGTTCTGCAGAATTTTTCTGGGTATGCTCTGGCCATACGCGTAAGGGGCATGTCCATACGCGTATGAGCCAAGGCGATACGCGTATCATTGGCTTGTTTTTGGGCCAATACGCGTATGAATCTTGGCATTACGCGTAACATGGGCGAGCCATGGGCCAATACGCGTATGGGTTTTGGAACGAGGAATTTGTGAAGGAAATGGGTTCTGTCCGTACGCGTATGGACATGAGTGATACGCGTATGGACAGGAGAATGTCAAAAATGTGATTTTTCAAAATGTGTTTTCGGTTTTGTCCGTAACTTTGGTTCCGATTATCCGATTTTTGAATTCTTGGTGTCGTTAGAAAGGTATCGAGTTGTACTTTGTGAATATGAGGTTTTGAGAATCGTTAGCCGATTAAATTTGGTCGGAAAATGTGAATAGTGTCGAATCTCGACTTTTGTCGTTTTTAATAGTGCGTATTTGACTTGTATTGTGTTATATGTTTGTGCTTTGGATGTGTATGCCTTATGTGCTGTTGTGATGACGATTTGTGGCCGAGAGGCAAGAAAATGCTAAGTGTGGTATATTGGTGTTTGTGGCCATTTTGGGCAATTGTGTGCATTACTTTGTGTGCACTTGAAATACATGAATATTGTTGATGCATGAGTATTTGATGTTGGCATGAGTCATTAATGTGTCAAGTATCATGATATGTATTCTTGCATGGGAAGATTCATAGATGAATCAGTTTTATAGTCTTACGCCATGAAATATTGGTAGAAGCGATTAATCCCAATTGATTGTGCGCCCTGAAATACTGGTAGAAAGCAATCGGATTGTGCGCCCTGAAATACTGGTAGAAAGCAATCCATAAACGTCGTTCGCCCTGAAATATTGGTTTATAGCGACGGGGAACATCGTAGGCCCGACGGGGAGTTACTCTATGTAACGAGCGATGATTCCAAGAGTTCCTGGGGGACTAATGAATTACAAGATTTGAAGTCGGTACCCGCATGGCATGTGCATAGAGTCGTTGTGTCGGTCTATGTGCATTGCATAAATCATGAGTAATTGTGCTTGGAACGTGTTTGATTGTATTGTGAATGATTGATGTGATGTGGTATACGATAAGTGAGAATTGTACCGTGTGATATTATATGCGACTGTTGAGCATTTGTGGTGAGAATGTGTTGCTTGTGTATTTTTGTGTTAATATATATAATTTTATGCAATTATATTATGGTTGTTTTTCTCACCCTTCTGCTGTTTTATAACGCTCTATGAGGCGTTGCAGATTAGGTTTGCTGGAGGTATTCTTTTTGTGAAGCTTTGCATCTTCATTATTTTGGTCGGTCGGCTCTGATATGTGACTCCGGGTAGTTAGGGTAGCCGCGTGCTATTGTTTTGTATATCTGATGATATATTATATTTTGGTTGTACATATGCTACCTGATGTATGACAAACTGTTTATATGTGTATATGTATTTATGTTAATCAGATTTTAGATCTTCCGCTTTAATTCTAATTTCTGAAAAGTGGGTGTAAGGAACAAAGTTTCCTCTGTTTGATTGCTACCCCACAGTTGCATATCATTATGGGCAGGTGTTGCATGTTATGTGTATATTTTGGTTACGTTGATGGGATGTCTCCTTTCTATGCCGTGTTTTCAAATGTACTCTGATCAATTTTTGAATTTTTCTTTTAACTGCTTTAAATGCATGCTAATTGGGGGTATTAGATTGGGGGCGTCACATTAAGTGGTATCAGAGCTGTTTGTGTCAGTTTGTGTCAGTTGTGGTTGTTGTGTCTGGCATATTGGGCGAGTTACGTTGGACGAGTTGTTGTTTAACCATAATTTGTTATCATAAGCTAGTAAGGTTTCCTTCTCTGGAGGAAGACGAAGACTCGAGTTTCTTATCTACCAAAGAGTTGAAGAGACTTTTGGCGGATGAGGCTCAGTTGTTCGGTGTGTTTGCATCGTTGTCGGTGGAGAGTAAAGTTTCTCTTGAGGTGTTTCCTGTTGTGTGTGATTTTCCTGAGGTATTTCCTGAAGATATTTCAGATGTACCGCCGGAGAGAGAGGTGGAATTCTCGATAGATCTAGTCCCTGGTACTAGACCTGTTTCTATGGCACCTTATCGAATGTCGGCATCTGAATTGGTGGAGTTGAAAAAGCAGTTGAATGACTTACTGGAAAAGAGGTTCGTAAGACCAAGTGTTTCTCCTTGGGGTGCTCCAGTTTTGTTGGTGAAAAAGAAAGATGGGAGTATGCGATTATGTATTGATTATCGCCAGTTGAATAAAGTGACGATTAAGAACAAATATCTGCTTCCAAGGATTGATGATCTGATGGATCAGTTGGTTGGTGCTTGTGTATTTAGTAAGATTGACTTGAGATCGGGGTACCATCAGATAAGGGTGAAAGAAGAAGATATTCAGAAGACGGCCTTTAGGACACGCTACGGGCATTACGAGTTTGCTGTGATGCCGTTCGGGGTTTCTAATGCGCCTGGTGTGTTCATGGAATACATGAATCGGATTTTCCACGAGCATTTGGATCGTTTTGTGGTGGTGTTTATTGATGATATTTTAATCTATTCTAAGTCTCGTGAGGAACATGCAGAGCATTTGCGTATTGTTTTGCAGGTGTTGAAGGAAAGGAAGCTTTTTGCCAAATTGTCCAAGTGTGAATTTTGGTTGTCGGAGGTGAGTTTTCTCGGGCACGTGATTTCAGGTAATGGTATTGCTGTGGATCCATCTAAAGTAGAAGCAGTTCTACAATGGGAGGCTCCTAGATCCGTTACTGAAATTCGAAGCTTTTTGGGTTTGGCTGGTTATTATCGGAGGTTCATTGAAGGTTTTTCCAAGCTAGCATTACCTTTGACGCAGTTGACTTGTAAGGGCAAAGCGTTCATTTGGGATATTCAGTGTGAAGAGAGTTTTTGTGAGCTGAAGAGAAGATTGACGACAGCTCCGATTCTTATTTTACCTAATCCTAATGAACCATTCGTTGTGTATTGTGATGCTTCTTTAATTGGTTTGGGTGGTGTTTTGATGCAGGAAGGTAAAGTTGTAGCTTATGCTTCAAGGCAATTAAGAGTTCATGAGAAAAACTATCCTACTCATGATCTTGAATTAGCTGCTGTGGTTTTTGTGTTAAAGATTTGGAGACACTATCTCTATGGTGCGAGGTTCGAAGTCTTTAGTGATCATAAAAGCTTGAAATATCTATTTGATCAGAAAGAGTTGAACATGAGGCAACGGAGATGGTTGGAATTCTTGAAAGACTACGACTTTGGCTTGAATTACCATCCTGGTAAAGCTAATGTGGTAGCCGATGCATTGAGCCGTAAGTCTTTGCATATGTCCGCATTGATGGCGAAAGAGTGGGAACTTTTGGAATCATTTAGAGACTTGAGTTTAGTTTGCGAAGTGACATCGGTGAGTGTGAGACTTGGTATGTTGAAAGTTACGAATGAGTTTTTGTTGTCGATTTGTGAGAAACAAAAGCTGGATTTGAAATTTGTTGATTTGATGATGAACGAGAATGAGGATTTCAAGGTTGATAAGTTTGGCGTTTTGAGATTTCGTGATCGTATTTGTATTCCTGACGATGCGGGGTTGAAAAGAATGATTTTGGAGGAAGGACACCGGAGTATTTTAAGTATTCATCCCGGAGCGAATAAAATGTACCAAGATTTGAGGAAGATTTTCTGGTGGTCTGGTTTGAAAAGAGATGTGGCTCAATTTGTTTATGCTTGTTTAACTTGTCAGAAATCGAAAGTGGAACATTTGAGGCCTAGTGGTTTGTTGCAACCATTAGACATTCCTGAGTGGAAATGGGATAGCATTTCGATGGATTTTGTAACGGGGTTACCGAATACTCAGCGAGGGCATAATGCTATTTGGGTGATTGTGGATAGGCTGACTAAATCGGCGCATTTCATTCCGATTGACATCAGTTTTTCTTTGGAGAGGTTAGCTGAGATTTATGTCGGTGTGGTTGTGAAATTGCATGGTGTCCCGTTGAGCATTGTTTCTGATAGAGATCCGAGGTTTACATCGAGATTTTGGGAGAGTCTACAGAAGGCTTTGGGTTCTAGATTGAAGTTGAGTTCGGCTTATCATCCGCAGACGGATGGTCAGACCGAAAGAACTATTCAGTCTTTGGAGGATTTGTTGAGATCGTGTGTTTTGGAACAAGGTGGTACGTGGGACAGTTATCTTGCTTTGGTTGAGTTCACGTACAATAACAGTTTCCATTCTAGTATTGGAATGGCACCTTTTGAGGCTTTATATGGGCGAAGATGTCGAACGCCGTTGTGTTGGCACGAAACAGGTGAAAGTTCGGTGGTTGGACCGGATTTGGTGCAACAAACGACGGAAAAGGTAAAGTTTATTCGTGAGAAAATGAAAGCTTCTCAGAGTAGGCAGAAGAGTTATCATGATAAGAGACGGAAGGATCTTGAGTTTCAAGAGGGTGATCACGTATTTCTGAGGGTTACGCCGGTTACAGGTGTTGGTCGTGCTTTGAAATCTAAGAAACTTACTCCTCGATTTATTGGTCCTTACCAGATATCTGCGAGAGTTGGTGCTGTAGCGTATCGTGTGGCGTTACCGCCGAATCTGTCGAATTTGCATGACGTTTTTCATGTTTCACAGCTTCGGAAGTATGTCCCAGACCCTTCACATGTTATTCCAATGGACGAGGTTGAGGTAAGGGATAACCTTACGGTCGAGACTTTACCAGTTAGTATTTTGGATCGCGAGGTGAAGCGGTTGAGGGGTAAAGAGATTGCACTTGTGAAAGTGGCGTGGGGAGGCGCTGCTGATGGTAATCTGACGTGGGAGTTGGAGAGTAGGATGCGAGAATCGTATCCAGAGTTATTTGAATCAGGTAAGATTTTCGAGGACGAAAATTTCTAAGTGGGGGAGAATTGTAACGCCCCAGTTTTGCCAATTTTATATTATTGAGTCTTTTTGGATTATTTTATTATTATTTTATTTTATTCTCGACTTTTATACGAAAATATGTTATTTTTCGTCGTGATTATATTTTATCGCGTTTTGGGAACATTTGCGGGATATTTGAGTGTGGGGGTATTTTGGACATTTCATAGATATTTTTACTAAGTTAGTAAGAAAGAAAAGAAAATAGAAAAGAAAAGGGAAAGAAAAATAGAGAGAAAGAAAGAAGAAAGAAGGAAAAAGAGAAGAAAAGAGGAGAAGAGAGAAAATTGGAGAAAGAGTGGAAAAATCATCAAGAACAATTTCTAGGAATCGATTAATCGGGTAAGGGTGCGAAACTCGATTATTCTATGATTGTATATGATTATGTATGTGTTTTGTTGTTGTTTTTGGATTGATTTGGAGAATATTAGTAAAACTTAGATTGTGTAAGAATTGATTAGAAATGAATTTGATTGTGGTAAAAATCTTGTTGAATGCATTGTTGATTGTTCATACATGTTTGTGGTATGCTATTACACTTCAAATTGCTGTTTTTCTGAGTTTTAGGTGAAGAAATTGGTTGATGTTGGGTAGGAAAACGCAGAAATTGTTCTGCAGAATTTTTCTGGGTATGCTCTGGCCATACGCGTAAGGGGCATGTCCATACGCGTATGAGCCAAGGCGATACGCGTATCATTGGCTTGTTTTTGGGCCAATACGCGTATGAATCTTGGCATTACGCGTAACATGGGCGAGCCATGGGCCAATACGTGTATGGGTTTTGGAACGAGGAATTTGTGAAGGAAATGGGTTCTGTCCGTACGCGTATGGACATGAGTGATACGCGTATGGACAGGAGAATGTCAAAAATGTGATTTTTCAAAATGTGTTTTCGGTTTTGTCCGTAACTTTGGTTCCGATTATCCGATTTTTGAATTCTTGGTGTCGTTAGAAAGGTATCGAGTTGTACTTTGTGAATATGAGGTTTTGAGAATCGTTAGCCGATTAAATTTGGTCGGAAAATGTGAATAGTGTCGAATCTCGACTTTTGTCGTTTTTAATAGTGCGTATTTGACTTGTATTGTGTTATATGTTTGTGCTTTGGATGTGTATGCCTTATGTGCTGTTGTGATGACGATTTGTGGCCGAGAGGCAAGAAAATGCTAAGTGTGGTATATTGGTGTTTGTGGCCATTTTGGGCAATTGTGTGCATTACTTTGTGTGCACTTGAAATACATGAATATTGTTGATGCATGAGTATTTGATGTTGGCATGAGTCATTAATGTGTCAAGTATCATGATATGTATTCTTGCATGGGAAGATTCATAGATGAATCAGTTTTATAGTCTTACGCCATGAAATATTGGTAGAAGCGATTAATCCCAATTGATTGTGCGCCCTGAAATACTGGTAGAAAGCAATCGGATTGTGCGCCCTGAAATACTGGTAGAAAGCAATCCATAAACGTCGTTCGCCCTGAAATATTGGTTTATAGCGACGGGGAACATCATAGGCCCGACGGGGAGTTACTCTATGTAACGAGCGATGATTCCAAGAGTTCCTGGGGGACTAATGAATTACAAGATTTGAAGTCGGTACCGCATGGCATGTGCATAGAGTCGTTGTGTCGGTCTATGTGCATTGCATAAATCATGAGTAATTGTGCTTGGAACGTGTTTGATTGTATTGTGAATGATTGATGTGATGTGGTATACGATAAGTGAGAATTGTACCGTGTGATATTATATGCGACTGTTGAGCATTTGTGGTGAGAATGTGTTGCTTGTGTATTTTTGTGTTAATATATATAATTTTATGCAATTATATTATGGTTGTTTTTCTCACCCTTCTGCTGTTTTATAACGCTCTATGAGGCGTTGCAGATTAGGTTTGCTGGAGGTATTCTTTTTGTGAAGCTTTGCATCTTCATTATTTTGGTCGGTCGGCTCTGATATGTGACTCCGGGTAGTTAGGGTGGCCGCGTGCTATTGTTTTGTATATCTGATGATATATTATATTTTGGTTGTACATATGCTACCTGATGTATGACAAACTGTTTATATGTGTATATGTATTTATGTTAATCAGATTTTAGATCTTCCGCTTTAATTCTAATTTCTGAAAAGTGGGTGTAAGGAACAAAGTTTCCTCTGTTTGATTGCTACCCCACAGTTGCATATCATTATGGGCAGGTGTTGCATGTTATGTGTATATTTTGGTTACGTTGATGGGATGTCTCCTTTCTATGCCGTGTTTTCAAATGTACTCTGATCAATTTTTGAATTTTTCTTTTAACTGCTTTAAATGCATGCTAATTGGGGGTATTAGATTGGGGGCGTCACAACGAACACTGCAGCAGTTCATTTTACTCGGTTTAATCCAATTAGATAGGGGCATCTGTCATACCCCAAATTTGTCCTATCTGTGTATAACTTTCATCTGTACGTTCGTCCACTGACAATTATTCAGAAAAATCCAAAAAATATGTTGTCTTCAACTTCATCTCTCTCTTTTTTTTTTTATCTATTTTCATTTCAAGTCATATCTATCTTTTAACCTTTTTTATCCTTCATCCAATTTAATATCCATATATAAAATCATTTATCCATATCCATTCTCATAACCATTTTGTTGTTTATCCATTTTCAATCCAGTTTTCATTCAACTATCCATTTTCATGTCCATTTCATTAATCAAATCCATCATATTCATTTTCACTTATTATCCACTTATTATTCATATTTAATTTTATCCATTCAATTCTTCTAAATCCATTTTCTTTCCATCCATATTTCAAAACCAAATCCAAAGGCCATATTTGAAACCAATTTAAATCCAAATCCATCAAACCAATTATCCACTTTTGTTACTAATAGTTTTTCAAAGTCCACCACATACAAATCCATAAGCCCATTTATTTTTCTTATTACAACAAAAGTAAAAAAAGTATGCTCCATGACATATTCTCCTGTGCCAACCGTACCACATATACACTAAAATGCTACAAGCCTGCTACACCAAACCCATACTCCAAAACCTGCTATCACAATAAAATCTCTGCATGTGCCAAAAAGCCACAACCAAGTCCTCCATGTACCAGCCTGCTGAGATACCCCACGCCATGCCGCGACAATTCCAACCTTTACCACAACAAGTATCTCAAACCTCTGCAGAGAATTGTATCCTCCTGCTACCACACCAAATCCTGCTATCAACCGTACTGCTGTGACACAAGTGAAAACAACAACACAACAATAGAAAACAAAAATAAGGTTCCCACAAGTTTGAACGGGTTTAAAAAGAAGGAGGACCTAACAAAAAAAACAAAAAAAAACACCAATCAATTCTCACGTACAAAATCGTTCATTCCGGACATAAAATGAAAAAATAATCAGCAAACCACCTCCCCTCATCGACTTCAAATACCATCAGCAACCCTCGTCCCAAAGGCATTCTGAAACTTTCTCAAACCTCCTTCATACTCCTTCATAAAACCTGCAAAATAACATACCCAAAAATCATTCTTCATCTTCAACCATAAACAAAATCGAACTAGAACAGAAAAAAATCCCAATCACAACTCAACATCCATCCTCCCTGTAAATTCATCAACAACCTTCGAATCCACCTACAACCTTCAATCAAACCCCAAAACCTTCTGCATCCTAAACCCACTCGAATCCACTCCTCACTACAACTCAAAAAACTGATTCAACTCAAAAACCATAAAACCCATTTCAAATCGAACAGAGAGAAGCAGAGAGATTCGAAACGAGAGCGAGACGAAGGAGAAATAGAGAGAAGGACCGAAAACAAAAGAGATATTGAAAGCGAACCTGTCCAAAGTCTAAACAATAACGAGCCGCCATCGTAGAAGGTTGATTCACCTTTTTTTTTTCGATCAACATTTGGCCCGTGTTCAACGCGATGATGAAGTCTGAGCGTGATTCTTTTTTTGTTTTTCATTTGTTTCAAAAGTTGCTGATGCGTGTTGTTTTGTTGACCATTTCCTTTTCAACTAATGCTGCTTTGAAAGCAGATCATTTCATTCTTAAAAAGAAAAAATATAGAAATAATGTTATGCTTCTCTTGATTTCATTTGTGTTGTTTTTCTTCCATTAATGGACACGGCCTTAGGCCCATTTCGCATGGATCTACTCCATACACACCCTTTTCAGCTTACTACACACCACCTTCTTCCTTTTACCATCCGTGTGGTGTTATGAAGGGTGGAAGAATGGGCTCAAGGCCCATGATGATTCCACCCATATATTTACACCCCTTTTAAATTCTGCTTACCATTTTATTTGTTTTAAATAATTTTTTTAGGTTTTCTATTTGATTCTAAAAAAGTTTCTTTTTCAAGGGTAGTTTTTTTAGTTTATGTAATTCATCTCAAATGTTCCTTTTTTATTTCTCATTTCTTTTCGATTTTATTTTCGATTTCATTTCAATTCTTATGGGCCAATGATATGACAATAATCTTGATTTAGTTAATTTTCTCAAATCGATTCAAAATCTTGATTTATATGAGGCCTACTATTTATTTATTTTATTTTCGATTTATTTGTTTTTACCATTCATTTTTCGGTCAATGAGAGCCAAATATCAAGATTTATCGATTTTTGGTTTTAAATCTTGATAAAGGTTAGACCTTTATTCTTTTTCTTGACATTTTCGATTTTATTTCATTTCTGTTATTTTTATTTCATTTTTATTCATTTTTGGGTCAATGAAAATCAAATACTAAAGATTATCGATTTTTCGATTTAAAATCTTAGTAAAGATGAGACCTTTCTTAGTTTTCTGACTTTTTATGTCTATTTCGATTTATATTCTTTTATTTTCACTTTTGGTCAATGAAAGTAAAAAATCGTTGATTATCGATTTCTCGATTAAATTCGGATTAAAACGAGACCAATTTTATGTTATGTCAATATTATACCTTGTTCATATTATCTAGATTATATTATTCATACTCTTATCATATTGTTCATATCCATATTCATATTTATCTAACCATTCTTATTTGTTCACCTTTAATAAAAAAACATTAACAAATATCGAAACCCTAAAACAATAATTTGATGGACTGTTGGTTACTATACTTCGCTTAGAGATTTGATTCAAGGCTTAGTTTAGGACACCTTGCACACACACGGCTTTCTCTTGGGCTACCTTACAATGAGACCCATTTATTTCATGTCATCCCTTGTAATTTACATGTACCCCCGTTCCCCATTCCGATGTACGCATTTAGTATTCATTTGATTGTGGTTTGTTTACTAGGAGCACCCCTAGGGACTAGCATAGGCAACCCATTTTCAAACTAATTCTCGATTTGTCGTCGAGCCATTTTCAAACAAACTTTTTTCAACCAAACCCTCGATTCGTCGTCGAGCCATTTTCAAATCAACCTCTAACCAAATCCTTTTTCAAACCAGACTCTTTTCATAACAAATAAACCCTTGATCCAACGTCAAGCGGATTTTCATAATCAAACTTCAAAAACAACTAACAACTATCGCAACTCATTTAAGATGAAAAATGGGGGTTCAAGTCTTTGATCTTCCTTCGATTGTTTGGGTGCGAGTTCTCTTACTCGTGTGTGAGCAATTGATTCCTCTTCTTTTAACAAATCAAATCCTTTTCAAAATAACCAAGCACATACAATAAACCCTTGATCCCACATCAAGCGGACTTTCATAATCAAACCTCAAAACGACTAACAACTATCGAAATTCTTTCAAGGTGAAAAATGGGGGTTCAAGCCTTTGAACTTCCTTCGATTGTTTAGGTGCGAGTTCTCTTACTCGTGTGTGAGCAATTGACGTCTCTTTTAAAAAATCAACCAACTCCCTTGTTTCTTGGGCGTACCACGAACTACGACTGCTCTGATTCTTTATTCTCGTCCGAGTAAAGATACGTAGGCACAAGATTGCGATGATCTTGGCGAGCACACTACCATCTTTTTTCCGTCAAACCCCGTAGTCGAACTACGATTGCTCTGATTCCTCATTCTCGTCCGAATGAGCATACGTAGGCCCGAGGTTGTGATGATCTTGCCGAGCACCCTATCCTTAAACCACCCATTTCCCCTTAGTATCTTTTCCTTTTATCTTTACCTTTCCGCATTTATCATAGAGAAGAAAACAAACAAACTTAGCTAACGAGTATCGCGATTCAAATCAAGAGGTTCCCGTTGAGTACAACGGACGTGAGGGGGTGCGCGTACCTTCCCCTCACGTAACCGACTCCCGAATCCAGAATGTGGTTGCCACGACCATGTTCTTACCCCTCTTTAAAGGTTTTTTCGATATTTTTTTTCCCTCTTTTGGGATAAATAAAGTTCGGTGGCGACTCCGTCAAACCGTTTTCCGCGCCTTTCGCGCGAGGGCGTGTCTTCGATTAAGCGATTTTTTCAAGGTTCGACACCTTTCTCAGACTGTCACTCTTTGAAATTGTCAAAGGAACTCTACTCTCCAGAGATGATCTTTTCTCAGTGAATGGCATCTCTTGAGTTTCTTCCAAATCCTCGAACTTTCCTGAAATGATCTCTTCTTGATGAATTGCATTTCTTGAACTTCTCTTGGTTTGGGACCCACAGGCTTCCTAAAAGCATCCCCGCCTCCTCTTGGGCGTTGTACAAGGACCCTTTGGCTTCTTAAAAGCTCTCATGCCTTCTCTTGGGCTTAGTACAAGGATCCAGAGACCTCTACAGGTATAGGAACAGAACCTAGTCATCAATTTGCTAGAGCTGTCTTTCTGAGTCAAGTGTCAGACCTGTTAATGGGTTGACCTTCATCCCTTAACATACCAGCCTTCTCTTGGGCATCATACAAAGATCATTCACTATCTGAGAATCGATTTCTCAAAACACCAGTAGACATGGACAGTCTCAATACCCTTTAGATTTCCCATTTCCTGAAAGAACAGGAAATAACTCTGATCCTCTGATCAATCCCAAAGCACAACATTAATCCATATAAGAACTGATTTTCTCTTTTATCCAACATACTGGACCTGTCACTAAACTGAAACAGTACCGGCACAATTAGCCTTCTCTTGGGCTTTGTATAATGATTCTCCCCAGTGGAGCTAGCCTTTTCAGACTCTCTTGTTGAGTCACCCTTTAGCCTCCATCTCGGGCTTCATACGAGATAGAAAATCACTCTCTTGTTGAGTATAAAAGACTCTCTTGTTGAGTCACCTCTTTAGCCTCCATCTCGGGCTTTGTACAAGACATATAAAACACTCTCTTGTTGAGTATAAAAGACTCTCTTGTTGAGTCAATCACCTGTCAAACAGACTCTCTTGTTGGGTCGCTTCCCTTTTAGCCTCCGTCTTGGGCTTCATACAAGACACCTACAAAACACTCTCTTGTTGAGTATAAAAGACCCTCTTGTTGGGTCACAAACCTTTTAGCCTCTGTCTCGGGCTTCGTACAAGACATATAAAAACACCCTCTTGTTGGGTCACTAGCCTCCTCTTAGGCTTTGTATAAAGAAAACCCCAGTTGAGTCAATCAACCTTTTAGCATCAAAGTATTGCCTTGCTCACAGTATGCAAACATCAACAACTCCTCCTTAGAGATGACAAGCCAAAACCCTTCAGCTTCACATCTTGGGCTTTGAACAAGATACAAATCACCTTTAGCTTCATGTCTTGGGCTTTGAACAAGACACCAAAATAACCTTTTTCCTCCCATAGAATAGGAGGAACTACGATCGCTCTGATTTCCCTGAACGGGAATACGTAGGCATAAGATTGAAAAATCTTTAGGTAGCATACTAATCAAAAACCCAAAATCCCATACCTGCATACATCAATCGAAAAGCACCATGTCTTAACATCGTACCAAAAACCTCACAGATAATCCAGACACTTGTATTCTTAAGAAAATAACCTTAAGAAGGACACCCCTATTTTGATAGCATATGTAAACCAACAGTTTTGACTGTTTAAACTCTGTACGGAAGCAGGGTTAATTGGAGATATCTATTTCCCTTCCTTAATCAGCTTAACAGGATAAAAAATGAATCGAACTGTAGTATCAAAGCTATAGTGATTCGAAACCACAAAAATCGCGCTACACATGCATTTGATTCTGAAGCAAAACAAAATCAGTGTTAGATAAATAAAATCAATATTCAAATATATGATTTTGTACTCAAATAAATATTTAAGAAAATAAACTTTAAGTTCAAGTAATTTTCTGCTCTTGCAATCCATCTTTGAGAACTTTTCCAAACGTCTTTATGTTTCAAGCGCTTCATGTTCCATATAGATTAGATTTTCAATAATCAACATGCTTTTTTAATGGATGTCCCTTAGGTTTCATGCGGATCACTAATGACAGATTCTTGAGCGCTTATAAATATTAAATGGACGTCAAATATTTGTTTATGGGCATTGAATATAGTAAATAAATTATTTAATTATCCCCTCGATCACGAAGAAAATTGAGGTGAATAAGCTTTTTTTTTAAATTACAACGTTTACACTGAATATTAAAAATACATTATAAAATCTGTTTCTCATTGATAATTTTTATTTTCCATTTCCAAATCTCATGCAAGATGCTAGAGATATTTTCAACAATGAGAATTTTATTTTCTACACATGCAATCCATCCTAAACATCTGTAGTAGATACTCAAGATCAAATGGACGGTGGTGAAATTTTATCTTTTTGGGACAACTACATATAAGTTAGTCTTAGGGTAAAATCTATTTAACGAGTATTTTTATAGTAAGATATGATTATTAAACACCTCGGTTTTAATATAAAACCGATGTTTTTTATCTTCTCCTTTTAACTATCACCTCTGTGATGACGAAAACCGAGGTAAATAATTTTTTTATAAATTACATTGTTGAATATTAAAAGAAATTGTTTACAACAAATCTTCACTGAAATCTAGATTTAATTGCATTCCCTTATTTGTTCAAACGATGAGCTCCATTCCTTGTTGGTTAAGCTCCATTATTTGTGTAACTTGAAGAAAGAATGGTTATTTGTATTTGCATTTGATCAACTGAGTACTCTTAAAATGTTGAACTCCCTTCTATAACTTAGGTTTATTCCAAAAATACAAAAACGACAACATCAACAACATTATGTTAGGATGGATAACAAGGACAGAAAAAATGTTTTGTTCAAGATAGAAGAACATTGACATTTTTTTCTGTCTTATAATCCATCCTAAAGAATGATGCTTGCGAGTTTGGGCGGCTTCATATTAGTAATGATTAGGGTAAAATCTGTTTAACGAGTACTTTTAAAGTAAAATCTTATTATTTTATGTCTTAGTTAAATAGAAAACTAAAGGGTTAGAACATTTTGTTTACATTTATAAGCAAATAAAATTATAAAGTGCGATAGTCAGGAATCGAAGCTTGTATTGAATTGTTTTTTCACCTCGGTATTATGAAAAACCGAGAGATTATATGGTTTTTCTTAAATAAAAAAAAATAGTGCCTCTTGCCTTTATATCTCTGTTTTCTATTATTCGAGGTAAAAGTTTCGTCATGAAAAGCGTTATTTGTTATAGTGGTAAATTAAAAGAGAAAAATCAGTCACAAACCAGATACAATGAACCATAATAAGTCTACATGTGTAAGATAACAACAATGTATTTTTGAAATACTGTAATAATTTTTCTAAAATATAATTATTGATCGTACATGATCAGAATTGGATCGGTGGCCAACTGCACGTCGTGAGCAACGTTACTCCGGTGGTGGTGAGAAGGTGGGGGTGTAACTGCAAGGTACTCCGATGCTAAAGTCAGAGACGGAGTAAGCAAAAGTGAAAGTGAGAATTAGAATACCTGACCCTATAGTGAAAGAGGGTATTTATATTGTTCCCCCAACATTGGGCCAACGGTCATCTGCACTGGGTTGGGTCACTAGATAACTGCTAGGGCTTATGTGGCGTAGGGAAGACCAGCACGTGGTCTTTGCCCTGGAGTAACTGCCTCGTGGTCTCCGAAAAGTGGGTTGACCAGCTCGCCGGGAAGTGGGTAGTTATCTGGTGACGTGTCCCCGTGTGGGGAGCACGTGGAGTCCGTAGCGGAGGACTCGAGGTCCCTCCCCGAGCCTTGTAGTTCCCTGCTCGACGATGGTGGGACCTGGATATGCCCGACGAGGGAGAGGATTGGGCCTTAATGGGTTGCTTAGCGTAACATTAGGTTGGGTCTGCCCAACTGGTAGGCAGGCGCCGACCCAGTCCAGAACAGGAGTCCCCCCAAGTCCTTACTCCGAAGAGTCGGAGTAATGACCTAAAGGTTAGCCCATTCGTCGGGGACCTGTTTAGTAGGGGCAGCGTGCCCGAAATGCCGAGTTGGTGGAAGATACAAGTGGTTAAGAGCAGGGGATATTCGACGGGTAGGAGTTTCGGGGACCGACATCCGTCCGACGTCCTAAAGGCCATTTCTGGTTGATGATATCGGGAGTTGTCAAACCGCCTTTTGTGAAGCCGCCTTATTTCGCTACGCGAAGGAAAGTGCGCATTACGAACTCTGTCTCTTCCTGTCGCTTTCTTCGCTTCAAGGACAGTTTGGTTCTGTTTTGCATCGCTGCCTATCGCTATCCATCGCTGTCCACCGCTTTCTGTCGCTTCAAGCGAAGTCTGATCAGTTTTGCTTCTGCTTTGTTTTTCCTAGCTCGCTTCTGCTTCACTTTGCTTCGCTATGCGAAGTCTGCAGGGCACAACTTTTCTTTGTTCTTTCTTTGATGCATTCTTTAGCCTTTTCCTGCACAAATGCAAACCAAACCAAGAAGACTTTGCACCATATTACTTTCATTCATTAGTTGAGGTATTTATGTTAGAATCTTGTCATTAAAGTAAGATAAATGCCCTATTTTATGTGCTATTTCATCTTGAATAAAACACTTATCACATAGGTCAGTCGGAAGAGGGTTTCCCCGGTAGTGGAGTGTAAGGTTGTCTTGTAGGCCCAGAGGATACTGTGTAGCTCCTCGGCCCACCTTTTCTTGGTGTCGCCCAGTCTCCGTTTCACGCCTCGAAGGATCAACCTGTTTGCGGCTTCAGCTTGCCCGTTTGTTTGTGGGTGCTTAACCGACGTTAAGTGTTGCTTCGTGCCCAGCTTAGTGATGAAGTCCTGAAAGTTCTTGTCGATGACAATTTCCTGGGGCACGCCGAACTGGGAAAGTATATTCCTCTTGTAGAAACGAAGTCTATTGTAGGCCGTGATTTTGGCCAATGCTTCGGCCTCGATCCACTTGGTGAAGTAGTCGACTCCGACGATCAGGTACTTATTTTGGTACGACCCTATGGTGAAGGGTCCGAGGATGTCCATCCCACACCACGCAAACGGCCATGGGGAGGAAAGCGTTTTGAGCTCACTGGGCGGCGACAGGTGTATGTCCCCGTGTCGTTGGCATTTGTCGCACTTCTTGATGTGGTCCTTGGCGTCCTGCTGCATGGTGGGCTAGTAGTATCCTGCTCGCAATGCTTTATGGGCTAAGGACCGTCTGCCAAAGTATTGCGCGTTGATCCCCTCGTGGATCTCTTGGATTATGCCGGAGACCTTAGACTCCTCGACGCACCTGAGGAGGGGGATAGAGAAGCCCTGTCGATATAGCTTATCCTAAACAATCGTATGTGAGCAGGCACATCCCTAACTACTCCGGCGTCCTTGGTGTCGTCGGGTAGGTTTCCCGTGCTAAGGTACTCGTATACCGGGGTCATCCAGCAGTGGCTGTCTCCGATGGCATACACGTCAGCCATGGGGATGGGTTTCTTGATGCTCGGACATAGAAGCACTTCTTGAATGACATACTTGTTCCTGCCTTTTTTCATTGTGCTCGCGAGTTTTGATAGTTCGTTTGCCCGAGTATTGTGTTCGCGCGGGACGAGACTTACTTTCGCCGAGGTGAAATTTTTCATCATATCTTTCACCAGAGCCAAGTAATCGATGAGGTTATCGTTCTTGGCTTGGTATTTTCCTTGTACCTGGGAGACCACAAGCTGGGAGTTGGTGAATATTTTTACTTCCTTAGCGCTGAGATCCCCGCCCAGTCGTAACCCAGCTAGGAAAGCCTCGTATTCGGCCTGGTTGTTTGGCGTCGGGAAAGATAACGTGCGGGAAACTTCGATCAGGATACCTTCCTCGTTTTCTAAGATGATGCCCTCTCCTCTGCCTGTCGAGCTGGATGCCCCGTCGACGTAGATCGTCCATTTTTGGGATCTGTCAGTCGAAGGTTCTGGGATGGTCATCTCCGCCACGAAGCAGGCCAGCACATGAGCTTTCAGGGCCTTTCTGGAAGTGGATAAGCATCTTTCGGGCATGCCCGGTTAAGATCGGTGTAATCAACGCAAATTCTCCATTTTCCATTATTTTTCTTAACAAGTTTAACGTTGGACAACCAAGTTGTGTACCGGGATTTCAAAATAAAGTTTGCCTCTAAGAGGTCTTTTACAGGTTTTTCAGCAGCCTCCGCTTTCTCGGGAGACTACCTACGCCTACGTTGCACTATAGCCCTAGCGGCTTGATCTACAGTAAGCCAGTGGTAGGCCACATCTAGGTCGAGACCGGGCATCTCTGACGCACTCCAAGCGAACAAGTCAGCATTCTCTCAGAGGCAGGTTTTCAACTGCTTCCTCGCCAGGTCGGGAAGCCCGTGGTACCAATCTTCACATTCCTGTCTGGATTATCCCCGAGAGTGATGAGCTCGAAGTCTCCATCTAGAATGGGTCACGTTGGGTGGAGAGGCTGCCCGTAGACTTCGACTGGGAGGTCATTGCCCGCTGCTTCTCCTTGTTCATGCTCGCTGGGGAAGCGACTGTCAAGGTCCACTGCGTTGACACGCAGGAGTGGATTCTGTTCGGCATTTGGGGGTGGCTTCACTACGGTCTTGGACTTGATGTTGATCGAGTTCAGACCCTTGGTCGCAGCTTCGAAGCATCTCCTAGCAGCTTCAATATCCCCAGGGAGGGGGACGACTTGGCCTCTGGTCGTATAGTACTTCATCTTCAGATGGACTATAGATGGTATCGCCGTGAGTTCGGCCAGAGTCGGTCTTCCCAGGATGCACTGGTACAGGGAAGGGTACTCCACCACCAGGAAGCGGGTCTTGACTTATCGGGCAGTGTCATCACTCCGAAAAGTAACCATCTGTTCGACACAGCCCCACGGTCTGGTGGTGGTGCTGTTGAAACCCTGGAGGTCTGAGCCCACGTAAGGGGTCAGATGCGTTTCATTGAGCTAGAGGGTCTTGAAGAGGTGGGCGTACATGATATCCACCGAACTCCCTTGGTCGACCCGGATCCGGCGGACATCGAAGTTTGCCATATACGCCCTGATTAGGAGAGGGATGGTGGAATTGGGGGCGCCGCCCGAAAATTCCTCGAGGTAGAAGGTGATGGGGTTCGACCTTCCTGGGACATTCTTTAATGTGGCAGTCTGCGCTAAGCTCGCGTCGATCACCTCGTTGAACTTCCGTTTGCTCGACCCCACGGAGACCTTGTTGAACCCCCTGGCGGATATAACCATTGTGGCGGGGAAACTTTCCCACGCGCTGTGAGCGGTCACAGGGATCTCGGGCTCGTCGGGGAATTAGAAGTCCTCTGGTCGGGTGATACATAGAGCGACTTGCAGTCTGTTTTCTCCGAAGGAAGTGGTCTCCTCCTTGACCCTTTGCGTCTCCCAGGCATCCTGTCTGGGGGCATCGTTCTTCTTCGTATGCTGCTTAAGGTGCCCCTCGTGGATCAGGATTTCTATCGCATCCTTGAGGTGGATGCAGTCCTCTGTGAAATACATGTGACTCCTATGGAACCTGCAGTACTTGGACTTGTCATCGTTTGGTTTGGGTGGTGTAGGCTTCAGTAAGCGGACACCTCCTTTCTGGAATTCGGAGTTGATGCACTTGGCCAAAATTCGATCGCTCGTGGGGAGCAGTGAGTAGCTTGTACTCTGTGAACCGGCCGGCTGGTCCACTTGGCTCACAAGAGTCTCTGGGATGGTCTTCTCTTCTTCTTTCTCCCCCTCGTCGGGGGGGGGGGGTAAAGTCCTCGTGCCTAGAGCTTCGGGGGCCCTCTTGATTCCGCGAGTCGCGGGCACAATGGGCGGCCTCTATTTCCTCATACTTAATGTATGCTTGGGCCTTGTGGAGGAGCTCTTCCAAGGTGCGGGGCCTTTGAATGCCCACAGCCTTGACGAGTTCGGTGCAAGGTCGTAGTCCTCGCTCGATCCGAAACTTCTTCATGTCGTCTGTGGTGGAGACCTAGACAGTTTCCCATCTCGGAGAGATTCGTCTTTTCCCTGGATGATGGCTTCCAGGGAGGCTTCCGTCTTCGGGTGGCGTCGAGAAGCAGTGAAATGCCTGGAGAACTGTCTCTTCAGCTCTGTCTAGGTGGTGATGGACTCTGGTGCGAGGATCTTGTACCACGCCATGGCACCGTTTTGGAGGGTGGTCGGGAAGAGCTTGCCCTTGATAGCTCCTCGGACGTTTCTGTAATCAAGCATTGCATCAAAGCTCTTGATGTGGTCGTCCGGGTTGGCGGTGCCATCGTACGTCGCCAAGGGTGGAGGCTTCTCCATCCCGACGGGCAAAGGGATCTCCATGATTTCCCTGGACAGTGGGGTGCGCTGGTTGTCCTCGTCACTCCTGACTGGTGATTGTAACAGGGATTGGTACCCCGACCGCGCCTGCTTCGTCGGGGGGACTTCTTGATCGGATCTTTGGCTTCTCCCCGTACTTTTTGACCTTGGTTCTCTTCTGAATGGGGGAACGTCGTTCGTTCCCAGGAGGGGACCGATCGCCCTTTAGCGCGACCACAGGTTGAGGTCGCTCCAAGCGAGGGCGATGCCCAGTCGGTTGGGGGGAAGGACTCCGAGAGTCTTCTTATCGTGTCCTCTGTGGGGGAGGAGATTGGATGTGAGAAATGGGGCGACGATGTCTCCGCGGGGGAGAACGCTACTGTCGCTCCCTCTCGAGCAGTCCAATTCGTTGGATTTGTTGGAAGATCATCAAATTGGTCTGATTAATCAACGCGAACAGAGCCACTGTGTTCGGATCAGCATTAGGTGGCGCGGGTATATGCTGGTAGACAACCGAGCTATCATCATGTCGGGCGGCGTTGAAGGCCTCGTCATCAGAGAAGTGGGAGGCGGTGTGCCCGTCCCTGTGGTCGTCTTTTTCGCTATGAACAACCACATTGGGATCGTGGTCGTCCCCGTTGTTGAATGGCACAAAGGCGTTGTCTCGAGTGTTAGCGTCAGTTCCAGGGCTGGCCATGATCGTCAAAGATTGAAGGTTGCTTTGGTTTTTATGGGAGGAAAAACGGGTAAGCAAGGGTTCTCACAGACGGCGCCACTGATCGTACCTGATCAGAATTGGATCGGTGGCCAACTGCACGTCGTGAGCTTCGTTGCTCCGGTGGTGGTGAGAAGGTGGGGGGTGTACCTGCAAGGTACTCCGATGCTAAAGTCAGAGACGGAGTAAGTAAGTACAGAAAGGTAGTGAGAGTGAAAATTAGAATATCTGACCCTCTAGTGAAAGAGGGTATTTATATTGTGCCCCCAGCGTTGGGCCAACGGTCGTCTGCACTGGGTTGGGTAACTAGGCCCTATGCAGATAACTGCCAGGGCTTACGTGGCATAGGGAAGACCAACACGTGGTCTTTGCCCTGGAGTAACTGCCTCGTGATCTTCGGAAAGTGGGTTGACCAGCTCTTCTGGAAATGGGTAGTTACCTGATGACGTGTCCCCGCGTGGGGAGCACGTGGAGTCCGTAGCGGCAGACACGAGGTCTCTCCCACAGCCATATAGTGCCTTGCTCGACGATGGTGGGACCTGGATGTGCCCAACAAGGGAGAGGATTGGGCCTTAATGGACTGCTTAACGTAACATTGGGTTGGGCCTGCTCGACTGGTGGCCGGGCGCCGGCACAGTCCTGAACAATTATCATTTAAATTTAACTTATATAAATATAAATTTATCGTCATATAGATTAACTTAGACAATTAATTTTTAAAATACATTGAGATTATAAATATTAAATGTAATCATTTGTTTTTTTTAAAATATGCATAATTTTGGTTAGTTTTTTTATATATATTTTATTTTGCAATGAACTTCTTATTTAAATACCAAAAAAAAGTTTTTTTGAAAATATAATTTCAAAATAATTTTATTTTTTACTTTTAACGTTCAATTCACATTTTAAGAGTAAAATCGTTGATATACAAGATTTTGTATTTAAATTCGAGATATCTTGATTCTTCGTATTTAAAGTGTATGCATTTAGTTATTATTTTATTTCACTACAATTAAAAGTAATAACTTTTTCTTTGTAGTTTGGGAAATTAATTTTTATTTTTAGTAATTTATAAGAAACTATAAGTAATTATTTAATAATTATGAATAAATTATATAATTCCAAAAACAAATGGATTTAATTTTATTACTTCAATTCTTAAATGATATTGAAATAAAAATAAAATTGAATGGTGTATTGAATACTGTAATTTGTTAAGAAATATGATTTTTCTTATAATTCAACGGACATTATTTTTGTCGGAAGTGAGAATCGCAAGTGGCACATCACGGAAACGTACAAATTCCACATGCGTATGACTTTAACAAACATTGTCGATATTAGATTTTATTTGCTTTTGACTTAACTATCAACCTTAGATAGAAACGTTTAGTAATTTTTCCAAAAGAATATATCACAGTGGCGTGCCCCAAAGTCATCTTGAGTATATCAACTAAATCTAAATTTATACAAATAAATAATATAGAATTCAATAACTCAATGTAATGATAGAAAAGAAGTATCCCTCCGTCCTACAATGAGTGACCCAGTTGATTTTTCACACAATTTAAGAAAAAAGGAATAAATGAAGGAAAGAGAATGATATTTTTACTAAAGTACCTTTATGATGTATTGGAAATGATGAAAGTAATATTAATTAGAGGGTAAAATAGGAAAAGTTGCATTGAAAATTGAAATGGATCATATATTTTAGAACACCATTTTATTCTAAATGAATCACTCATTATAGGACGGAGGGAGTAAGAAGAATTCAAAATAGACAGGTCATTAGGTGTCCCTCAATTAATTCATTTTGCAGTCATAATTGACTTATAGTGAAGATTAATTGAAGTGAGTTTCTATATGGTCCCACTGCTTTTAGCACGGAGTCTACGGTTTCAATTATATATATTTTTTTTTGTTTTCAGTGGAATTTTAACTAATATATCTTCAAGTCTTACTATAAACATCTTCAATATTGTTATATAAATTAAATTTTTTTTTAATAAGCAATATATTGATGAGAGCAAAAGTGATGTTCCAAAAATACAGAAACAGAATACAATATAAATTTTAAAAAATTATTAATTAAAAAAATTATTAATACATTTATTGCGACATCTTTGTATGTTAAATTTCAAAAATATTAATTTTATTTTTTTACAAATAAATGTTGCAATCAAAAATTAAACCTTAAATCAATGACATATATATATTTACATTATAAAATAAATTTTTAATAAAGAGTATATTGAAAAAATATATCATATTGTACCAACAAAATTTCTTACCTAGAAAAAACCTGCAAAAACACCAATAAAATGAAAATACTTCCAGAGCAATCAACCTAGAAGAGGAATAGTTCCCCAAGGCCACGACATCGAACAAGGAAAAATAAATTAGAAGTGCTTCCAAGAACCACCATCAACAGAAGATAAATCTCTAAAATCATACTAGAACACTTCAACTTGATAGTGGGGTCAAAATCTCAAGTCTGTTATTAGCTTAAGTGGATAATATGGTTCTTCATCCAATAAAGGAAAGTATAAGAGTGGGGTAAAGAGTTATCAAGATTACATTTCCAAGAGATTCAATAACTCATATCCTTTTATCCATCCACTTTTAGAGTTCTATATGAAAAAACGATATCATTTATAGATTTTTAGAAGCGCCACATTCATGAATGCTAAATTATAATGAGACAACCTCACATCTTTTACAAACCCCAATAATATAAAAATTTTTGAAGAGCAAAGAAAACTCCTTAGGGAGGACAAAAGACTACCCAAGCTACCTAAAAAAATATATCATAGACTTGTCGCAACCATCCAAGTCACAAATAAATGTGAAAACAACCAAAAGAGACCACAACTCAAACAAGAAGAAATAATAGGAGGACAAAAGACTACCCAAGCTACCTAAAAAAATATATCATAGACTTGTCGCAACCATCCAAGTCACAAATAAATGTGAAAACAACCAAAAGAGACCACAACTCAAACAATAAAAAGAAATAATATTAGGGGTCAAGTAAAATATATCACTTAAGAAGACTCACTTTCGTAGAAATCCTATCAAGAACGTGTGTTGCCACGAGAAGACAACAACTTTATAAAAATTCCAATTTACAAAAAATAAAGAAAAAAATAAACTATATCTAGTCGTGTAGATTGCAACACAAAGATTAAAAGAAATAAGGACATTATAAAGCGAAAGGAATTATCAACCTATACATTTGTTCCCAAAGACGGCTCCTCTATTGAAGGCCCCAAACCAACATTCCATCATCCTAATAAGAAATCTCATTCACATTCAAATAATGTTGTGCATAAATAAAATACAACCTATAGTAGATGTATCCTATATGCAGAGGGCATGATGTCAAGGAGGTAAATGTGAAAGGTAAATTCATTCTATTTTTTTTTTAATTTTGATTTTATTATAGCTATTACATTCATTAGAAATTTAGATAAATTATTTGCTTATACCACATGACAACTTAGCTATATATCCAACACATATGGCTGCTAATGGATGTTAGACTTAATGGAGAAATCAATAGAATAAGCCACAATGAGTTTTAAAGGATCAAGTGATGGAATTTGAAGGGTGAATGCAAAATATAATATATTTCTTAATAGAAGATTTATCAATTTTATAGCGGCTCTAGAGAATTGCAAATAATATGTGGGATAAAATGTCACAAAATATAAGATAAGTAGCAAAAGAGATGTTGGAAGAATCAAGAGGGTTTGTTCATAGAATTAAATAATTTTGGTGTGCAACAAAAAATTTTAAATTAAATTTCACTACTACAAAAATCACATTTCGTAATAATTTCTTATTACGATCACTTATCAATCCATAGTCATATATATATATATATATATATATATATATATATATATATATATATATATATATATATATATATATATATATATATGTATATTCATTAAGCGTCTTCATTTTTTTAAAATCGCATATCACCACGGTTTAAGTAAACAACCGTTGTGATATTTGAAAGAGCGGTACACGTTCAATCCCAATAGCTGTTGTAAATTATTAAAAATTAATAATCTTGAGTGTTTTCTAAAATGATAAAAAATTATGCAAGTGAAGGTCAATTTTTTATTTCAGAAATAGGCAAAATAATACAACCTTTGAAAATTGTTGTTGTAGGTGAAACAATATAACATTTGAAAAATGTTGCGGTAGGCGAAACAATGCAATATTTGGTAAAAGTGTCGTTGCATGCGAAACATTGCAACATTTGGTAAAAGGTCCGCTGAAGGTGAAACAATGCAATATTTGGTCGAAGTGTTACTGAAAGTATATGTTTCATCAAGGAACGCAACCTTGTGAAATATCACAACTCTAAGAAATTTGATAGTGCTTGAAACACTTATAAGGAAAATGATCTTGTACATGATTATAGTCTCAATCCATTCGAGTTAAATTAATTTTCTAACTATCTTATAAGTACTTCATAAAATGTCAATCAATCAAGGCTTTTGTTTTCTTGAGGAGGAAAGTATTAATCATTTACTTTTTCATTGCCCTAAATCTCATTTGGTTTGGGTTTATTTGCGCAATTGGTTGGGATTGAGGGATAATATTATTGGGGATGTTCTTGGGCATCTAAGGAGTTGGATTGATAGGTGCTGTTTGAAGAATATATCGGTTAAAAAAGCAGTTGGATTGTGGCTGGTTAGTTGTTGGGTTCTGTGGACCTCGAGGAACAACATCATGTTCAAAGAAGAATTTTGGGATTTAGACACTATAACTCATAGAATTACTATTTTTTCTTGGTGGTGGTTAGGCAAGAAACATAAAAACGCAAATATTTGTAACTATTATGAATGGTTTAAGGCTCCTTGTGATTTTTTGTAGGCCTTGTTTTTTGAAGTAGAGGCCTTTTGTATATAGGTTGGATACCCCTTTGTATCCTTGTTATATATTTTGCTTATAAAAAAAAGGCTTTTGTTTCAAGCATCAAAGTGATGAACCAAGACAAGATCTTCTTCCTCCTAATTTTCATGAAGCTCTTTTATTTGTGATTAATATTAATGGTTTCAACTCTAAATTTTTTTTATGACAATTGTCTTTGCACTACTAAAAATAAGACATTTAGTTAAATGATTTTACATCAGATTTCAAGATATATATAATGTGAAAAATATTTGTTAAATGATTTTACATCAGATTTCATAATAATATGAAGTGAAAAATATTTGATTTAGAGATTTTACATCAGACATTTATTTCCACTGATGTGAAAAATAACACTGTGACATATTCGTAAATAATATGAAATTTTGTTATAAAGGATTTCACATCGGGTATGGATTTGCACCTGATGTGAAAAGTTCCCTGATGAAAAAATAACAAGGTGGTAGTTTCGTAAATAATATGAAATTTTGTAATAAAGAATTTCATATCGAGCCTGGATTTGCACCCGATGTGAAAAGTTCACTGATGAAAAAATAACAAGGTGTCAGTTTCGTAAATAATGTGAAATTTTGTTATAAAGGATTTCACATCGGACTTGGATTTATACCTGATGTGAAAAGTTCACTGATGAAAGGATTTCACATCGGGCATGGATTTGCACCCGATGTGAAAAAGTCCAATCTCACTAAAACTCTAGTCCCTCTTTTTAACCCGTCGCAACACCATTAACACAAAACCCATTGAATCCCTTTTCGTGAATCATTCAGCGCACAGTTGAAACTCCCTCTTCGTGAATCATCCGGCGCACACAGCTGAAACTCCCTCCACGAGATAATATGTCTTCGAAATTTCCCCTCAATTTCTCGCCTCCCCTCAATTTTCCCTCGGATTTTCCCACACTTTTCCACCGATGACACGGAAACGTTTCCAACCAATCAGTGCCTTCAAAGAATGGCTCGAATACAAAGACGCAGTGAAGCGGAAGGACCTCGTCGGAGCTCTCAGTTTCCTGAAATCCCTTGAAACCGAGCAAAGCCTAACTTCGGAGCCTTTCGGTCAAGAAACTTCTCTGCTGGCCGAGTTGACTCGGTCTCGTTTCCGCGAATTGGAAATGTTTGGGCCGCAAAGGGATTGGGAAATTTTGAGTGCTGATAATATGAAACTTGTTGGGAATGCTTACAAGTTTCTCAAGGATAGGGGTTTCTTGCCCAGCTTCGATAAATGCAGGATTTAGGGGTGTTCAAAACCGAACCAACCCAATAGAAAACCGCAAACCAAACCAAACCAAACCGAAACCGCAAAAAACCGCATTTGGTTCGGATTTGTTCGGGCCATCTTTTAACAAAACCGCACGGTTCGGTTTGGTTTGCGGTTTGTACTTTGCAAACCGAACTAAACCAAACCAAACCGCATTATGTTACAACCCAAACTTCACTTATCCCACATCTAACCCAAAACTTAAACCCATTATGCCTTAACCTTACAATTACGAAATATTTTCTCTTACTCACACTTAACTTTGTCATGTACGTCTCACCTCTTCTACTCTAATCTCTCATCTCACATGTTTTTTCTTTTTCATTTTCTCATTTTTATGTTACTATTTTCTCTTCTAATTATATTTTTATCGCACATTTCTTCTCTAATATCACATCTCTTATGTTCTTTCTTTTTCATCTCCTCTAATCTCCCTTCTCCTCTATTTTCTGTTTTATTATAATATTTTTTATATTGTTTTATGCTACTATTTTTTCCACTTTTGTTTAAATTGATTTTTGTATATTAAATGAGAACTTTTTGTCTAAATATGATGAGTTTTGTTGTTATTTGGCAATGTGTGAATGACTAAACACAAATTTATGTTGTTTTCTATATATGTAAATATTATTCAATAAAAATCTTGTAAAAAACCGAACCAACCGAACCAATCAAAACCGCATTAGTTTGGTTTGGTTTGGTTCGGATTTTTCTTAAAAGCCAACCGAACCAAACCAAACCGCATGCTTTTTTCTCTTGCGGTTCGGATGATTTTTAGCGTCAAAACCGCCCAAACCGCACCGCGAACACCCCTAGCAGGATTATTGGTGAGTTTTGAACCTTTCTTTCTTTAGTTCCGTAGTAGAAAGTATAATATGTTGATTTTTTTAATCATTTCAGTTGATCTAAATAGACACTGTTATAAATAGTAGAAAATTGTGGTTTGTACTGAATTGTACATAGCAGAACAATAGCAATTTGTTAAAATTCGGCTACCCTATCCTTATAGAGCTATTGTTACTAAGTTGAAAAGATTGCGAAAATGGATTGGAATGACGCCACTCTGACGCGATTGGGAATTCCTGCATCCGCCGTATACGATATTACCCTTAAATTTTTTAGCAATGTATAGATTATTTTGATGTTTATCTAGAATATATTAAGGAGGATGAAGAGGGCATTGAGTTTTGATGCTTAGTTACTTTAAGCTTTAGAGGCTTAACTATTTGTTTCCTTGAATTTTATGGGAATTTGCATGTATGTTTTGTCAAAGCTTAGAAGACGATCCAAAAAACAACTAATTTGACAAGAAATCTCAGAAAATTTCAAAACTTCATGATACTAGAACCCCTACTACAATCACATAAGGATCACCTGGAGGAATTTTAATAAAAGGATTAGGAGTCTTTCCTAAAAATTTACAATGGAAACTAACAATAGAAAAGAATATCCAATGTCTCATTTTGAAATTAGAAAAAATAGTAAGGAAGGAAAAGGTTGTAGGAGCGTACCGTCATCTGAGTCCAGTGGCCAGATATGCTTTGCCAATACTTTATGCATTTGGAACATATTGATGGAATTGACACCGAAAAGAGTACGGATTGGTTCATCACAATTGATTTTTCGCATATTGTCTGGGTCTTGCAAATTTTTATCCCTAATATAGGTCCACAATTGCTTAACAACCTAAGGTCACCGTTATACATAGATGCTATAAGGCCAGAATCATAATCACATCATGTCCTCACTTTTAAAGAAATTATGGATATTAATAGTCAGTATCGGAACAACCTACATCTACCACACTTTTTCACCAAAAAAAGCAGGAAAGAAAATATTATTCCTCAGTCCTAGCCATCTCTGGTACTCCAACGCATTCCTGAAGTTGTGGAGACAAGCTACAAATTTTAGAAAAACCGCCACCACCTTTTTTCTTTACTACCTCATCACCTGACTTGTTAGAACTGAAGTACAAGAAGAAACAGAAGCTTTTAAAACAAGGGTACCTTTCTGCAAATGTGGGTAGGGTAAAGTTGCACCAGCCTTCAGAACATATTTTCCTTGCAAAATCTTGGGAGACCAAAAGTGTATAAACATAATGACAAATATAGGAAAAAAAATTACATGATGTTTTCTTTATTTATTGTTTGAAGCAGGAAAGGAGGTTAACTTGGAGTTCTACAACTTAAAAAGGTCACATGAGGAACATTTATCCTCAAAGCAATTATGAGAGTGCAAAAGTATCAACATTTCACTTCAAGAATCTAACCATAACAATAATTAGCTAAACCAAACTAACTACCATATGTTGAGTGAAATAGATTTGAATATCCAATTTTGTGATCGAAAATTTAATATATATAAAGAACATAATTTTGTGAGCCTTCCATCCAGAAATCTTTTTCTTTTCTCAATTAAAAAGATGAAAACATTCCACTTCTCTTAAGAAAATTTTGAATTATCCATCTTGAAACTCAACTAGACATACTTGATTGTCAAAACCCAGTTTTCTTCATTGCCACCACACCAACCTTTTGGAATAGCCATATAATTGTTGTTTGTTTTTCTTTACGGTGGTACTTTTGCTCTCTCTAGGATTCATGTGTCCTAATGCTAATTATTTTTGGAATGAATTTGAGGATTTTCTCAAACTTAAAACCAATCTTTTTTATTTTATTCAGGTATATTCATCGTGTATGTATTGATAATTCCACATCATAAGTATATTGATTTATGGACTCTGCTAGGTGTATGTATGTTGATAATGTGTCGAAAACTGAAGCAAATGTTAAAAAATACATACAAGATAAGTTACGTGACGAAAAGAGAGTATGTCACTTACTACCATTTATTCATAGGTAAGTTTGTATGAAATTGTATTTTCTATTTTTTAATATTGATAACATATATATTTTATGTGACATTTGTGTTTTCACACACACGTACAAAGATCATTGTCAATTAATAATCATTTGTCCAAGAGACAATATTGTGGTCGTCTTTTGTTCACTTCATCAGGTCCTTAATCAAACCATGTGGAAAATTGTTATAAAATAAGTTTATCTTTTATGTGACTTTTGTTATAATATATTATATTTCCCATATACATAAAGTGTTACAAAAGTTATTTCATATTTTATATGGCTTTATATGGATTCTTTTTCTGAATTAGTGCTTTTGGGGTTTATCAAATGGCAAATGGCAATAGAAAAAAAGCTACATGGCTACAACCCAGTGTAAGCATGGTATAAATTATAATTCTATATTCAATTTTATCATATGTATTCACTAATTATGTCATTCATTTGTAGACAAGACGACAACATAACTCTATTGATTGTGAGTACTATGTTATGAAAAAAATCTTGGATATTTTCTCTGTCAATATAATCGAGTCTTGGATGTAGGTAATATAAATAATATTTCTTTGTTATTTACTTTGCGTTTTGCAATTTAATGTGAATTTTCAAAGAATAACTTTATATTGTTATTTACGTATTGTAGGTATTTAATGACCTAACAGAATTAACTCAAGATGATTTGTATGATTTGCGACTTCTTTTGGAAAAATATTTCTTTGAGTTATATAAAAATTAAGTTTTATCAGGTGAGTTATATAGAATGGTCTATATATATCTGATTTGAGTTTCTTGACTTTGGTATTGTCTGCTGATGTTAATTGGTGTTATTATTTATTGTCAGCAATTGTGATTTTGGTGTTGTCTACTGAAACTACAACTCATCTTCTTGTGGATTGCAGGTTGGTAATTCAAGTGTGGGAAAGGACTTATAAATGGTTGGATATTTTTGTATGTTTTCACTGGTTTTGTTGTTGTAGTAGTCCACCGTGTAAACATACTTATAATTTTGTACACTTGTGTGTATTTTAGATTAGTACTTTTGTAAATCAATTGTTCATTTTGAAGAATATGTGCATCCTAGCTATTTGGTGCAATGAAATTAACAGGTTGGTCAGAAAAATATGAAAAATTAGATACGAAATAGAAACTTAAATGTGGTATGTGTGATGTTTGAAAAAATGAAAAATTAGGTACCAAAAAAATTATAGGGATTCCACCCCGATTCCGCTAAAAAATAGTCTAACTTTTTAAGAAAGATAGCATACATATTACATCTGACACGCCTTGCAACCAATGTAAAAACCTGCATTTTATATCGGGTCAGAAAGGCAACCGATATTAAATGTGCATTTATTTCAAAAATTAAATAAAGTTAAACTCATATTTCACATCATACGTAAAAATAAATCGATGTAGTAGGTGTATTTTTTACATCGGACTATTGCCTGATGTAAAATGTCTTTGATTTATTACATCTCTTGGCTTTACATCAGACCCATACCCGATGTAAAATATGCTTTCCGCCTGATGTAAAAAGTCTTTTATGCACTAGTTTTGATCGTGAAAGATACACAATTAATTCATATAACATTTTTATGGAAATTTTTGTGATTAATTTATGGATGCAATTTTTATGGAGAAATTAATATGCATGTTTCTTTATTCATAATCATAGTGAAAATTGCATATTTAACATGTGATATTAGATTACTTTTTCATGCAAATCACTTTTGTTGGTTATTAGTTATTTTCTATGCAAGTTGATATTGATATTTAATATATTGAGATGTTGTTAATATGTTTAATGCATTAAAAAAATGAATAAAGATAAGTGGATGTTAAATGGATCATATATTCATGAATAAGCCATTTGCATGTACTACTAAAATAAATTAATCACTTGACTTCAATTGTTATTTTGAAATATGTTTGTGTCTCCTTCTATAGTAAAGTTATATTGACTTATAAATAATACTTTAAAATGTTAGATGATGAATAATGCATTTATTTGTAGATAAAATAATTTATAAAAATAATATGAATATGGTGTTATGATTCATATATTGGAAACATAAAATGGTATAAAAACTAATAATAATAATAATAATAATAATAATAATAATAATAATAATAATAATAATAATAATAATAATAATAATATTAATAATAATAATAATAAAAATAATAATAATAATTTAAAGTACATGTGTTCAATTGTATTGTTGTTTGTGCAATAACTTATTAGATTGAAAAATTATTTATCTCATATTATATTATATGTGCATACTAATATGAAAAAATTATTTCTTGATCATTTTGATATTAAAAGTAATTTGTATATTTTATTTATTATTAATGAAAGTTGGCAAATGTTTATGAAAAAAAATTCATAGAAAATATTAATGTTTTGGTTAATTGTTTATTTCATAATGTTATTCTTATATGCATATAACATAGAACATTGTTAAACATGAAATTAAGAATATAAATTATTATGCATATGTTAGTTATGCAATAAAATATTTATTTTAAGAGATTATAAATAAATGAGTGTTTTATAATATGGTGTATATGACATTTATGTTTTAAACCTCTTTATAATATAAAAGTTATGATCATGGTTGTCGATTGTTATAAATATTTACTGCATTGAATATATTTTAGATAATTCAAGTAGAAGTGTAACTTGAAAGTATAATGATTATTATTAAATATTTTATTCACAATGGAAGAATGGCATAAAATTAGTTGTGTCCCAAAGTCCTTATGTCACATATATATATATATATATATATATATATATATATATATATATATATATATATATATATATATATATATATCACTACTACGAAAAGCCCATTTAGCAACGGTTGGGAATAACATATAACGACGCGGGCGAAGGCGTTGTTATGTAGATTGTTGTTGTAAGTTCGCCGTTTCTACAACGGTCTGGAAACCGTTGTTGTATTCTCGAAGCGCGCGATATATTGCAACGGTTAGGTATTTCAACCGTTGTAATATATATTAACTATCACAACGGTTATCAGTATGAACTGTTGTCATATATCTTAACTATCACTACGGTTATTTGTCTCAACCATTGTGGAATGTACCCTTAGTTTATTAAATAAAAATGTATATTGCTTCTTTTACCATCCACCTTATTAAAAAAATACAACCATTAAAATTGGTAAAGAACTATATAATCTAAAAATTAAACTGTTCTTGAAAACCAACTTAAACACACCACTGTTTTCCTAATTACATCCATTTCATTCTGCACATTTTATGTTCCTTAACATAAAATTTATGGTTCGATGGTCGGTTTCCTTCAATCCATCGATATCTTTTGTTATAGTTTACCTCATCATCGCCAAAAATCACCACGATTTTATCATCATAACAATGATCATGATCTTAACAACCACAGCGATAAGTGACGACGATGAGGTAAACTATAATAAAAGATATCGATGAATTGAAGCAAACGGACCATTGGACCATAAATTTTATGTTAAGGAACATTAAATGTGCTGAATGAAATGGATGCAATTCAGAAAACATTGACATGATAAAGGTTGGTTTTCAAATACATCTTAATTTTCAGATTATAATGTTCTATAGCAATCTAACTGATTGCATTTTCAATAAAAGGATAGTGAAACAAACGATATACATAGTATATAATAAACTAAATTTCATATATAATATCAGAATGAATTCATATATATGTACCTTATCAGAATGAATTCAAATATAGGTACCACCATCATCATCACCTTGTGAAACAAATCCTAAGAAGTGGGAAGCAATGATGAAAATTAGTTAGTATTAAATTTAACTATATACAATATACATAGTATATATATATAATAAACTAATGTTCTATATCAATTTAATTGATTGCATTTTCAATAAAAGGATAGTGAAACAAACAATATACATAGTATATAATAAACTAAATTTCATATACAATATCAGAATGAATTCATATATATGTGCCTTATCAGAATGAATTCATATATAGGTACCACCATCATCATCACCATGTGAAACAAATCCTAAGAAGTGGGAAGAAATGATGAAAATTAGTTAGTATTAAATTTAACTATATACAATATACATAGTATATATATAATAAACTAATGTTCTATATCAATTTAACTGATTGCATTTTCAATAAAAGGATAGTGAAACAAACAATGTACATAGTATATAATAAACTAAATTTCATATACAATATAAGAATGAATTCATATATATGTACCTTATCAGAATGAATTCATATATATATGTACCACCATCATCATCACCATGTGAAACAAACCCTAAGAAGTGGGAAGCAATGAAGAAAATTAGTTAGTATTAAAAACAAAACAACCAAAAGTTGAAACAAAACCCTAAGAAGTATGACTGTACCATTACAATGAAGTTCACCTTGCTTGTGAAGCATTGAAGTCGAATCTGCACAAAATGAGAACAATCAACAAAAACAACATGAAGCAAACGAGATAATGGGAACTATTTAACAAAAAGATTGAAGTAGAAGACTACCTTATTTTCCATAAACAATATGTACATTACGCTTGCTACCGCCAGCATTATCACCATGTTCATCTAGTTTTAGATTATGCAAGAAGAACTACAAGGAGGAAGAAGCTTAAATCAAAAGCTTCATGCTTCTTGTATTTCTTCTCGCAGATTCTAAAAAAGATGAAGTTTGGGTGCTAGGGTTTCGCTGTGAAGGAAACGGCGCGACTGTCAAAAAGGGAAAGTTAATTCCCTTATATAGGTAATTTTTTCACAACGGTTTTCTTAAATAACCGTTATGATAGATTATATATTAATTTAATAATATACAAAGGTTAGTTATAATAACCGTAGCGATACCCCTTATACGTGGTACAAGGTTCGACACCAGGCAACAACATTTTCCTAAAATTACGCCTAGATTATAAGTGATATCGTTACGGTCATTATTTATAACCGTCGTGATATTATTAACCGTTGCACTTCCCAACATATGAACGGTTTACAAGAAAATATAGTTCCAGAATATGAACGGTTTACAAGTTATCATCATTACAAGCATTAAACTATCAGTATTGTCATCTTCAACCTCATCTATAAATAGACAATTTTACATATCTAAATAATATATTCTTCGTAACAATGAGTTCAACAAATGAGAATCCTAGAAACCTCAATGAGGAACGTCAGGCGCCAATCCAAGAGGTCGTCCAACCAACAACTGCCAACTTCAGGGATGCCTTAAGGGTAAAGAAGGATAAGAAGAAGAAGAAGAAGAAGAAGAAGAAGAAGAAGACAAAGAAGATAAAGAAGAAAAGGAGGCCTGTATATTATGATTCCGATGAGGGGAATGAGGCGAGATGTCTAGATTATGAAGATGCATTTTATGCTATGGGTTCTGACAATGATCTTGATATGTAATATGTTTATCAATCTACTCTCAATGGAATATGTTTATCAATCTACTCTCAATGGAATATTAAAATAAAATTACCTCTATATATGTTCATCACTTACAGTTTTATTTTTAAAGTTATATATATACTCTATTGCACTTAAAAATACTAAAGAATACATTGCTGGGAATATACATCATACATTACATGGCGTTAGACATGTTTAAAAAATTAATACATGTTTAAAATCTAAAAATATGACAAAAAATACATTGCTGTGAATCGAAGCGTGAAACATGTAGTACAACGGTCTTCTAATACAAGCGTGTTAAAATGTAAAAATATGGAAAAAAATATATAATAGCTGGGAATCGACGCTTGTTACACAGCTTGTATTACAACGGATATGTAATACAACCGTCGTTATATATGGCGTTATAAATTTTTAATCTTGTTACAACGGTGGGATACGAAACCGTGGTAAACCTGGCGTCGTTAAATGGGGTTTTCGTAGTAGTGTGTGTGTGTATATATATATATATATATATATATATATATATATATATATTACATTTGTTGTTTAAGTGGTCGTAGTAAGAAATTATTACAAAATGTGTTTTTTGTAGTAGTGAAATTTAATATTTTTATTATATATTATATAAATAAATATTTTAAAAATTTCAAGTTTAAAATAAGTATTATATATCTTTTGAAATTTCAAGTCTAAATTAAAAGTATTCAAAATTTTGAATATAATATATATAATTTTCGAATATATTTTTTTAAATATTTTGACTTAATTAATTAAATATCCCAATGAAGATTAAGAAAAAAAGTTTCTCTCTTCTCCCAATTGAAAAATACTTTATTTTTAAATGTAAATTAACAATTTATATTTAGGTAATACGTAATAATAATAAATAAATTAAAAAATACAATACTACGGAAAACATATACAACAACAGTTGGAAAAGGGATACCATCACGCATTATACACCGTTGTGAAGTAGCATGTGGTTGTAAGTTTGTTATATACCACTTCAGGCGTTTGACTATTATGATATACTAGGTAACACTCTACTTATAACCATGGTTGTTTGTAGCAACCGTTCTTACATAGTCTTAAGGTCATGGGTTCGTATCTCAGCAGTTGCGTGAAAAATTATATTAGACGTGTTGTGTAATACCCCGTATTATTTAAATACTCAATTGGATATTAGATGAGATCCGATGAGTGTCTATGTGCTCTATCTTTAGTTAATTGGATTATTGGAATTTTCTAAGTGTTTCAAGTATTGTCAATTGGGATCAATAGAGCAGATTGTGAGCTCTGAAAGGATCAATTATTGATGAAAGAGACAGATCAATTATTTTAACTCGGGAAAGGATTTTTAAGGTAACTCAAATAATTGATCAATTGGTGTTAGACGATAAAATATCAATCGGAGGTATTTTACTCTATTGGATTATATATATATATATATATATATATATATATATATATATATATATATATATATATATATGTTAGGAACGAAATGGAAGAAGAAGAAGAAGAAGTTGGTAAGAAAGAGAAAGAAGAGAAAAGGAAGAAAAGAAAATAGGGAAAGCTTGGGAAGGAGCTTTGGATCATTGTTCATCCTCTTCTTCAACCTCCTCTTCGATTATCAGGTGTGTTCTAGTCAGAAACTCTAAGTTCTAGAAGCTCTTGATGTTTATAATTAGGTTAGAAATTGTGGGAAAATGATAATATCGATGAATCGACGTTTCTAACGGATAAAAAGAGATATAAATTGCATGGAATAATCAACATGTATGTAGAATCATCTGTTAAAACTTGTTATTATGTTTGAACTTGTTTAGAATGAGATAGAATTAGAAAGTGTCCATTTAAAACAAGTATTTTTGATCTTGCGCCCAGAGTAACCAGTTACCCTCTGGGGAGTAACCGATTACCCTTTGAAAATTTGTGCTCTGCGCAGAAAATGAACAAAGTAATCGGTTACCCTATATTGAGTAACCGGTTACCCGATTGAGTTTTAGCCACTGCCTATGCAGGATGATAGCGTAACCGGTTACTCTATATGAGGTAACCGGTTACCACTGTTGGCTTATGAGAATATTTTAGAAAATTCATAATTTTGAACTGTGTTTCTGATTGAAGCGTTCTTGGTATCGTTGGAAAGCTATGACGATGCTCTACCCAATCAGATCTTCTTCCATAGTGGAGGCTTCCTTCACCCAGTATCTCAAGAAGTACACACTATCAACGAGGGTGACTCCTTCGATACAAATGAAGAGTCGAAGTCCTATCTCAACGAGGATTGTTATATGTCTCAGGAAGAAACGCATACGCCATTTTGCTTTCCCACACAGAGTCTGAGATATATACCAAGATCAGATGTAAAGATGATGTACGGAGATTGTGATCCTGAGGGATACCGTGCTCCACCAAACTCATTAGAGGAGGACACTCTGATGAAAGACAACTTCGACTATGACTATTATGACCCAATGGATGACTTGTCTATCTGGCAGCCGTACCCAGAAGACTTGGGACAAAAGAGTCAGCCCAACGACGCTTGTCAACTAAGCATCATTGAAAAGAATACCTGCGTCCCCACCACATCATGGGATCAACACTCAGGACATTTCGAAAATATCCAGCACGACGATGAATCTGCCAAGATTGCAGGATTAAAGTTCATCAACTATGCTTTTCCCGAGGTCAACGCCATCGAGAAGGATGACTCCTCCAGCTCCACAGAAGTATGGGACACCTTAAGACAACCGAGTAGCAAGTACGATTACTTGGTCAAGTACACCGCTCCTAAAAGTTCCCGCATCAGACTCGAAGACATCCAGCCAACTGGATGGGGAGATCTGCCTGAGAATATTGTGCAAGATACAACAGAAAAGTTCGTCTACCACAACTCTGCCTGGGAGGAAGACTCCAACGATCCTGTTCCATCAGAAATCAGCATCATTTCTGAGGATAAACCAAGAAAGAAGGTACCAGACTTTATGATTCACCGAGGAGTTCGCCGCCAATGGGTTGCTTTCGATGTCCCGAAAGTTGTCCATAAGTCTAAGTAATTGCCGTCTTTGTTGTAACTTTTCACCCTACCCAGGTGAAACAGATGTTTTTATAGGGCTTACTTTCTGTAAATGTCCCTCTTCGCTTCGCCCGAAGCGACAGAGTTTTGTTTTATAGGGTTGTAGCTTCAATAATCGACTAAATCATAAATAAATGTCATTCTGTAAACTCCGCATTTATTGCTGTTTTCACTTTTCGTTTTTTCAAGAAAATGGTAATCCTAAAAACAAACTCAACAATAAAAACAAGCATTTTTCATAAAATACACAGCACACACTCTTGCATTTTTCTCTATCTCTTCTAAAAAATAAATCATCACGTCATGCAGATTGCTTGTTTTAAACCCCGTTGTAACATATGATCAAAATACCTTCTCCCAACTTTGAATTCCCGGTATTCGAAGCTGAAGAAGAAAAGGACGAAGAAATTCCAGAAGAGATCTCCTGATTACTCAGAAAAGAGGAAAGGTCCATTGAATCTCACAAAGAGCCGTTGGAAACAGTCAACTTGGGTTCAGAAGAAGAGAGGAAAGAAGTCAAGATTGGGGCACTGCTCAGTCCGACCGTCAAAGAAGATGTGATAAGACTTCTCAAAGAATTTCCAAATGTGTTTGCTTGGTCCTATCAAGACATGCCTGAGTTGGACACCAGCATCGTGGAACATCATCTACCGTTAAGATCAGAATGCCCGCCAGTAAAACAAAGACTGAGATGAACTTATCCTGATATGGCTATCAAGATCAAAAAGGAAGTGCAGAAACAGATTGACGCTGGTTTCCTCGCCACCTCAGAATATCCTCAATGGTTTGCCAATATAGTGCCAGTCCCGAAAAAGGACAGAAAAGTCGGAATGTGTGTAGATTACAGGAATCTGAACAAAGCCAGTGCAAAGGACGACTTCCCCTTACCACTCATTGACATGCTGGTAGATAGCATAGCAAAGTTCAAATTCTTCTCCTTCATGGATGGATTCTCGGGCTATAATCTAATAAAAATGGTGCCGGAAGATATGGGGAAAACTTCATTCATCACCTCATGGGGCACATTTTGTTACAAGGTAATGCCGCTCGGTTTGAAGAACGTCGGGGCAACCTATCAAAGGGCCATGACTACTCTGTTTCATGACATGATGCACAAAGAAATCGAAGTGTATGTCTATGATATAATTGCCAAATCTAAAACAGAAGAGGACCCACTTGTCAAAGTTATTTGAGCGTCTGAGAAAGTACAAACTCCACTTGAATCCCAGTAAGTGCATATTCGGTGTCCGCTCGGGAAAACTGTTAGGGTTCATCGTCAGCCAAAAGGGAATTGAGGTTGATCCCGACAAGGTCAAGGCCATTCAAGAAATTCCTTCACCAAAGACTGAGAATCAAGTCAGAGGATTTTTGGGACGTCTGAATTACATCTCAAGATTCATATCCCTCATGACCGCCACCTGCACGCCGATTTTCAAACTACTCAAAAAGACACAATCATTTCTCACTGATTCTCGGGGCAAATGGACTCCGAACTATGACGACCCTTTTATGGTCAAGAAAGCCTTCTCAGACGGCGCCTTGAGACTTGCAACCATGGATGGAGAGGAATTTGCCTATCCCACAAATGTTGACGTAGTCAAGAAATACTTTGCCTAAATAAATAAAAAACACGTCTCGGTGGATTGAAAACCCGAAAGGGCAGTCCAGGAAAAAATTAGAGACATAAGAAAAAATCATCCCGGTGGATTGGAAATCTCAAAGTATAATCCAGGCAAAAATTAGGGATTCATGGCAAGTAACTACATCCAACACGGGTTAAATCCCCAACAGTACTGCCATCCATCAAGAAAACTTCAAGTCAAGGTCATCTTCGACAGAAGCTCAGGATGTCCAGAATTCAAAGTTAGTAGAAGGATAACGGTTGTTATGTTTCAATGAAGCCCTTTTCCCTTAAATTACCATTTTCTAAACTTGGTAATGCTCTATGGAATCACGCGCTTGGCTGATTTCCATCCTATCAATAAATTTTGGGCCCTAGTGCTTTTGTTTACAATTCTCATTTGTTTTAGCTTTACAGAATGACATTTTAACGTGATCAATGATTCTTGAAATAAAACAAAAGTGAATTTACTTGTCAAAAATTTTCTGCTTTTAAAATAAAGATGGCAATTCTTTTGACTGTTGAACATCGAAAGAACATCGATCGCTTCTCCGAAGGTGGTTGAACTTCAAAGTGCAGAATCAAAGTACTCCTTCTAAACAAGTACGCATGAATGAAGGATCAACTGTTTCAGATGCCATGTTTCATCTAACATCCCCGGCAGAGTACATATCTCTTAAGACCGATTGAACAACTCTTTCTCCCCACAGGGACCGTCTCTCCTAAGCAAGGCAGAATTACTATTTTGGACCAATGATACTTTTTATCCCCCCGCAGTGGTCGAGTATCCCTACAGTGTTCATCTACTTAGTTTGTATGTCGTGTCAGTTTTGTCAGCATAAACATACATACATCATGCATTATTGATTCACATTCATATTCATATTGCATCACAATCACTCTAGTCGGTCTTGTTCCCAAGTGATAAAGGTCCTCTCAATCGAGTTGTCAGTCCTTTCCTCGTCAGGAAATGTATCGTCTGAACAATTTCTCCCCCAGTTCATTTCTGGAGTAGAGCCGGTCCTCGACCACTTTGATAACTTTAACCTCTGAAAGGCAAGAAACCATTCGACTGACACCTTCAGAACATCACTCTTCACCATTGAAGATGATATTTTTCGCTTTCCCGGATTAAGGAAAATCCCCAAAGAAAGCCTCTCAACCGAAGATTCTCGGCAACACAACAGTTTCTCTCCAAAAGGCTTGTTGTAAAAAAGGTCATCAGCACCTCCAAATTGGATTACATCACATGGCGTTTCTCCAAAAAGATCTCGAAGAAAAGTATGATGTAGTATCCCCAAGCTCAAGAGACTCGTTTTCCCCAATAGAGTCAACAAATGGCATCTCCAACAGAGAAGTTTGTACACCTCTACAGCTCAGACGAGTGGGTTTCCCCAACAAGTCTGACATCAAAACTTTTTTCCATCAAATGGCATCTCCCCAGTAGAAATCTCGGCGAGAAGTTTGATGAAGACCGCTACACATAGTGTCCCTTGTCAAGGAAATTATTTGACAAAAGAAACTGAGACCAGCTCCGTGGCTGAAGACCAGGATCGAGGGGAAGTTTATCAACAAAAGAAACTGAGACAAGTTCTGTGGCTAAAGACCAGGATCGAGGGGAAGTTTATTGACAAAAGAAACTGAGACCAGTTCCGTGGCGGAAGACCAGGATCGAGGGGAAGTTTATTGACTAAAAAAAACTGAGACCAGTTCCTTGGCCGAAGACCAGGATCGGGGGGAAGTTGTACCCTTTTCTAAGCATCATTGCTTAGAAAAAGAAGATGGATGAGCAAACTACCATTCATCACCACTGTCAAAATTTCGGGTATTCCGATATTTAATCCTCTTGCACCCTGAATGTCCTAATATCTTTCCCATTCACACCTTCGGGTCCAAGAAAATTAAATAGAGGCATCTGTCATACCCCAAATTTTGACCACCAAGATTTCCCATCATTGTGCAAATCATCATCACAATATGGATGTACTTTCATGACTCATTAATCTCCCCAAAGATGGGTGAGCATTCACCACAATCAAGAATTAGGGTTTTGAGCCCTCTCAGAACACTTAAACAAAGGATCAATCAAGAAATGATATGATCTTCAACTTGTCTAACCTCTTAAAACACCTATAAAGGATTAAGAGGACTCCCACGTCAAGAATCAAGCACAAGGTTGCAACATTCCAAGTGGATTAAACCTCCAGATCACCAGTGTCACCAAATTATGGTTTTGGTCGACCGGGGCCTCCAGATGTAAATTTTCATCTGGGCATGAGCCAATGCTTCAAAATATAATCCAAGATACTCTAAGGGACCTCATGGACCCAATCATCAAATCAATTTAACCTCAGGGAATGCATTTACCAAAAATCAGGAATTGGGGTTTCTTGACCTAATTCACCCCTAAGTTGACCTTTGGAACAAAGCATGAGCCAAGACCTCAAGACATGAATTGAGGGCCTTAAACTCACCACATTGACCCATTTGCAACAATGGATTGATCCAAGAAGCTTGATTCACAAGTTTCAATTTCATCTGGACCACAATTAGGGTTTTGAGGAAAAAGTTAACTGTATCTTTGACTTTTGACCAAGACATGCTCCCAAACCTTGGGACATGATTCAATTTACCCTATAACACCTATTTAATCCATCCATTAGGTTTGATTTAGGTCAAGGACTTGATTTCACAAAGGATCGCACAGTTTGGATTTCATCCGATAAAAAGTCAACTGTGCAAAACATCAAGTTTGACTTTTTGGAATTTTTTCACAAATATGGTTCCCCTAAGTCAAAAATAATGTTAATGTGTGATATTGATCATCATTCATTAAGAAAAATCAAGAAAAGTGAGGTTTCTTGCAAAAGGGGCAACCATGAGAAACCAAAATTTTTCTAAGTTATGGAATAAAAGTGGTTTTGGTACCAACTTCCAAGGACCATAACTTGAGATCCAAGCAACCGTTTTGGGTGATCCAAAGCTGGATTTGTGTTTCTTGCTACACTCTACAAATGCTTCAACTACCTCAGACTCTAATTCTTCATGGATTTTATGTTATTGAATGATCAAAATGGCAAAAACATGAAAATGACACTTTTTCCAACACTTAAAGAAAATCTGCCTAAGTTACCAGCCTTGGACACCAATGTTCATGAGGATTTTTTAGTTGGATTCAAATAGTTTCTGTTCTGGACTGGACCGTGGTTTCCTACAATCAAACAGGCCCAATCCATACAACTTGAAGAAGCCGAATAAAGTCCTAGAGAAGGACACATGACTGCCATACGCGAGGCCAAAGGTATGTCGGGCACCTGGCACCTTGACAGTGTCGAGCATCTGAGGACAAACAGGAAAGAAAGACATCACACCCTGATGAAATGGACCTCCTCGACAGATTAACTTCTCCCCGCGATAATACTCCTAATCTCGTTGACTCATAGGTCCTCGACAAGCATGGTTCTCCTCCGTTAGGTCATGTCCAGACCAAGACCACCATATTTCCTCGACATTGTAGACTCTCCCCCGAGGAGCCTACTAAAGGTCTTATCTACACAGATATGTTTCATGTAACCGTCTACTAATGGCATTAAAGGGAAGGTTACACTAGGGTGTTGACCACGAGCTGGTCATTATTACTACACGTAAGCCCTAGCAGTTACTTGGAACGGGTCACGTGCGGGTCCCACCCGTTGCAAGTAACCGTTGGCCACGCGCTGGGGGTCTACTACAAATACCCTCTCACTTGAGAGGGTCAGGATAGTTAACTTCTTACTCTCACTCACTTTCTCTGTATTTTCTGTGCCCTCACTGACTTAAGCATTAGAGTGCCCTGCAGGTACACCCCCCCCCGACCGTCTTTCATCATCATTGAAGTAGCAACAATTCCAGACGTCGTTGGTCATCTTCAAATTGTCTGATCCAGGTACGATCAGTGGCGCCGTCTGTGGGAATTTCATAAGTTTCCCCGTTTTCCTCGCGATAAACCAAACTTTCCTCATTCAACTGCCAGCAATGGCCAACCCGTCGGCGAATTAAGCTATAGACAATGTCATCACACAACTTGGTGGTAACACCCATGGCGACAATAATGCTCTTCAGCCTGTCGTGGAGAATGATGTCAGAGATGGAATCACCGCCTCCGCATCTTCCGATGAGGTAGAATACGAGACTGCTTAACAAGATGGACAGGAAGCAATCTTCCAGCCCACCTACCATCCTGTGGATCCACCACCAAATGCAGATCCGAACACTGCTGCCATGTTTGCGTTGGTCAATCAGGCTAATCAAATGATCTTCAACCAAAGCTTACGGATCGAGAAGCTAGAAAAATGCCGTGGTCGAACTTCCCCGCGAAGACACCGACCACCTCCTTATCCCGGACATTCACAATCTCTAGTGGAATCTCGCAGCCCCTCCCCAGTAAATAGAGGTCGCAGGCCACGTTTGGAGCGTAACCATACCGAGCATCCACAGAAGCGTCATCGTTCCCCGCCACCAAAAGGGCCCACTCGTCCCTTGAAGACTAAGAAGAGTAAGCCTAATGTCGAGGAACCAAGAGGCCGTCATAAGGAAAACTCCCCGAGATGTCACTATGTTCGTGGTCATAATTCTCCTTCTGTATCCCCGGGAGGCAGCGATGATGATGACTACCGGACTCCTCTATCCAGACAAATAATGGAAGCCCCTATTCCTAAAGGCTTGGAGAGACCTCCATCCTTGGGGACTTACGATGGAACATCTGATCAGAACGACCATGTCGAGAGCTTCGACGCTCTTCTCGACTTTAGAAACGTCTCCGGCGCTATCAAATGTCGATTATTCCCTACGACTCTTCGGAAAGGGGCCATGGCTTGGTATTAAAACCTGGCACCTGAATCAATAGCGTAGTGGAAAGCTCTGAGGGAACGTTTCAGGAAGCATTTTACAGCTTCTCAAAGACATCCAAAAACTATATCCTCCTTGGAGGCCATCTTCCAAGAAAAGAAAGAATCTCTCCGGAGCTACATAGAGAGATTCAACAAAGAAGTGGTCGAGGTCTATACGACCGACCATATAAAATTATATCTCATCATCAAAGCACTGCGGGTTGGTTCCAAGTTCGCAGAATCTGTCGGATTACACCGTCCTCGCAGCTTTGAAGGTTTCCTCGAACGAGCTCAATCACACATTGAGTTCGAGGAAGCAGAAGCAGCCCAGATTGCCCTTGATTTAAGAAGCAGAGAAGGCCCCTGCGTCCAGAACAGTGAAGACTCCCCTACACCTAGGCGAGGAGAGGATAGGAGAAGAGAAGATTCCCCTCCACCTAAGCGAGGCCGGGAGAGGAAAAAAGAAAATTGAAATAAAGAGTCCCGCAAATCTCGGGGACCTGCCGGTCTTTTCAAAGATTACACTCCACTAAACGTGTCCCGTGCACGCATTTTCAATGAATGTGCAAATTCGGAGTTCGTGAAAGGGGGAATCCGCTTCCCAAAACCAACAGCTCCCAAACCAAATACTGATAAATCCAAGTACTGTCGGTTCCATCGCAGTCACGGACATGTTACTGAGGATTGCATCCACCTTAAGCACGCAATCGAAATGTTGATTAAAGAGGGCTACCTGAAAAAGTACGCCAAACAAGACGAGGCTCCTCGTCCCACCGGCGAAGAAGCTCTAAATACCGAGGAGTCAAACCATCCGGACACTGGAAAACTGCAGGTTGCCTTAAGCATCACACGACCTGAAGACTTCGGTTTCCAAGGAAATGTTAGCGATGCCGAAGCTGTTCGGATCATATGGAAGAGCTTCCCGGTGGAAGAACTAGTAAGTGTTCGCAGTACCTGGAAAAGTTTCCCCCAAGCCCTAGTCATATCGGGCGGAGACCCTGAACGAGTGACCGTCGGTTCAATAAAGAGGAAGTTCGACGAACTAAGGACATCCACTCCACGAGACCCAACTCTCAGCTTATCTCGTGGAAAATCATGCCCTATAAGTTTCTATCTTGAGGAATTACTAGGTGGATCCCCGAATGCTAATATACCCCTCCTAATTCGGGCACAAATGGCCAACTTTGATGTGCATCAGATTTTGGTCGATCAGGGAAGCTCGGTGGACATCATGTACACTCACCTCTTCGACACTCTCCAGCTGACAAAGCATCACCTGTCCCCATATGTGGGATCTGATATACAAGACTTTAACGGCGCGTCTACTAGACCTCGAGGTTATGTAGAATTGTCGGTCACATTCGGAGCAGGTGAAACAACTCGACAGGCGAAGACGCGTTTCCTAGTGGTCGACTGCCCTTCCCTCTACAACTGCATCTTGGGAAGGACCACTTTGGCTGAAATAACAGCTATACCATCCACTGTCCACCTAAAAATGAAGTATTATACGACACGAGGATGTGTGGTTACCCTCCACGAGGATATTGAAGCAGCTATAAGATGTTTCGATGCAGTGATCAAAGGTCTAAGTGTTGTCGGTGGCGTCCACCCCAGAAGAGCAACCTCAGATGTCGCATAGGTTCCACTACCACTGGTCAGTGCGGTAGACCTAGATAGCAGGTTCACCGGTGTTAGTTCTCTTGTATTAGGATTGGATTAATTTTTGTAAAACAAATAATAGCAGCAATAATAATAGAGAATAGGATGTATAAACTTGCCAAGAAGAACATGTACAACAAGATGTCCTTTTGAAATGCCAGAACATGTTATGTTGAAGTTATTCAACAACTGGAACAACATGTCGAAGAAGATGTCCTATGAGGGAGCATTCGACATCGCGCCTGCTGAGCTGGATTAATGAGATTTAGTTATGTTTTGAATTATGTAGAAATTTTAAAAAGAAAATTATACATTCTATGTGGCGCATATTTAAAGGTCTAGAAGATTCAATCAGAAATCAAGTTAAATGAAGACTTTCTAAATATGGAGACATATTAGGAAATATTAGATTGAAGACCTATTTTCTTGGAGTGTATTTTGCAGATTTGTAACAGCTATTGAAGCTGTGATTGAAGGCCCAAATCCAGTTGGGTACAGGTTATAAATAGAAGGGTTTGTAACCTTGGAAGTGACGGCTCAACATGTAGAAGTCTAGGGTTCTGTCTAGGCAAACCTCCCGACTTGTGGGAAGGTTACCCGTATTCCTCAAAACCTGTAGGTAAGAGGCAGTACGTTTTGTTCTTGGAGGGAGCTTTGAAGCAACTCCAGGTTGTGGTCTTAGTTAAGGGAAAAAGCTAACAAACGGTGGAGTTTGGCATCATACTTAGCTAAGTATTGTTCTTATCAGATGTTGATGTGTCATAGAAGTTGTGTCTTGGAAGGGTGTCTTCCTTGTTGAACTATTGTATAGGTAAAGAGTCGTTGATGCAGTGGCGAATTGTCAACTGCTAGATATCATTGCGATGATTGGGAGTGAGAAGTGATTCTAATAGCTAGAGAGGATCTAGGTAGAAGGGTCATTGGGTAGTAATTGAGTGATAAGTTGTAAACTGGGAGTTTAGCTATGAATTGATACTACTGATAGTGGACTTCATCGCTGGCTTGGTAGCCCCCAGAGTAGGTGTGTTAAACCGAACTGGGTTAACAATTCTGTGTGTCTTGCTCTTATCTTTTCAGTACCATGATTATTTCAATATACCTTGCCCTTTGTGATCATGTCTGACCAGATGTCGAACGGCATGTTCTAGGACATCTGAATTCTGCACATGTACCAGAATTTCAATTGGTATCAGAGCAGTTCATTTTGTTCTGTATCTGGATGAGATCCAAGGGAAGATATTTTCTGGTTCATGGTCAAGGTAGAAGCTTTGTACTGAAAAGTTGTTTGAACTTGGAGTAGTTCATATAGGTGTGAGAATGGTCCCTAGAAGTGGAGGATGGACTGTTCGTGACAGGCAGTGGCATGTGCTGAAGGCTTGGAGGAGTGGTTGAAAAACTGTGTGTTGTGGTTATGTTAGGTTTGATTTATTTTCAAACCCGTGGTATTGTGGTGTCACCTGGATTATGATGCTAGGGGTGATATGTGACACCTGAAGGTTTTGAGGAGTTTGTGTTTTGATCTACTGCGTATCTATCTGAAAACTTCTGAGGTTGCAATTGAGGAAGTTGTTCTTCTCTAAATGTATACACTATGGTGATGGGATATATGCAAAACTGCTTCAACTTACTTTGTCAACGATACTTGAAGATTATTGTTCAAGTCCACTCATAAAGGCATTGATAAGTGAAGTTATAAGGAAGAGAAGTAATTTACTTTTGCCTCTATTCCAAAAAGGGCTACTCTCCAGTCCTTGATCTCCTTGTGTGTTCCTTGGAATGATGTCCTATCTTGTATTAGAACATTACATCAGAATTATGCTGATTTTTGTTGTCTGAAGGAATGGCATAGCAGATGCTCTAGGTGCTAAACTAATGTGGTTTGATCACATGAGTTTAGAACCTACTCTTGATCTGGAAGAGGAGGCATCTAGGTAGTATGTCTAAGAAGTTTCTGGCCTTGGAACTTATCTTAGATGTGTGAGTTGGTCATGGTGTGATCAACATGTTATTTACTCCTGAGGTCAAAGATCAAAGAGGCATGATTTTTCTCTGGAAGTATCATCTGAATGATAGTGTGAAGTTAGACTAGTATCATAGCCTAAGCTACTGTTAAAGGTGATTTATTACAGATTGGAGAGTTGGATGAGAGGATACTACCTTCTGTGATGTGATGGGTTATGATGGATGTTTCTGGTCCAGAGGCTTAAAGGGGGAAGTTTGGAGACCTTATTTTGGAATGGGGTGTTTTTCTTAGTGCGGTTGGATTCTTTTCATGATGTCAAGACTGATGTCTTAACATCTGTTAACAGAACATTCTGTTCAAAATGTTATGGTGTTTGTCTCCTGAGATCACAAGTCTCTACTTGACTTATGGACTGATGTAAGGGTCAAGAAGTAGGTGAATGTGTTCAGCAGGTGTGTTGAACAGAGAGTGCGCTCTTGAAGACATGAAGATGAGTCTCATGTTCTCCATTCATTTAAGGCATTCTTCTTGAAAAGGAGTACTGGTAGTCTTAAATAGAGAAAAGTTGATCAGATTGAGATCATGTGAGTATTGGTACAAGTGATGATTGTGTTCAACTTGTGAGTTGAACAAAGAGTGAGCTCTTGAAAACATGAAGATGCGTCTTAATTTTTCCATTCTTCAAGGTACTAAGAAGCACATGATAGGGGGAGAGTGTTACAATTTTATGCAGCTGGACGTGTGATGATAAGGGGGAGATTGATAAATCTATTATTTTTTGTGTTGGCACTTATTTTGTAGCAAATTAAGAATTTGCAGACATAACGATTTAGTATTGCTTTTGTTTAGTTAAATGGAACAGAATTAAAACAAAAATTTATTGCATCTTTGAAAGCATACAAGATTAGTAAAAACACCAAACAAAGGGTCTAAAGGTTATCCCAACCCCCCGAATCAAGAAATGTTTTCCAATCTTCGTCCCATTCGTCATCAGAGGCTTGAAGTTGCACTTGGTTTTTCTTGATGGTCTTCATCCTTGTTTTTGATGTCTTTCGTGTTCTTGTTGCTCCTGAAGATGCTCCAGCTGTGGACAGTGTTCTGTCCTTCAACTTCTGAGGATCTGGCTTCTTGTCCTCCTGCATGTGTCCATTTCATGCATTCTTGTTAGACTGACTCATGATTCTTTCCTTGGTGTGCTGATAGGAGCAAGGAGGCTTGTTATTTATAATGGATAAAGAGACCTTGTTTGTATCGCCTGACCAGTCAAAGTTGTCTTTGGCGTGGGAATTTGTTTTCTTGGGAACCTGTTTTTCTTATCACATTGGATACCAGAACTTCGTGCTTGATGCCTTGGTAGAGGTTGTCCTAGTGTAACTAAAAAGATGAGCCTAGTTTTTGTCTAGTTGTCTGGTGTGACTCCCTTTAGTTTGCTTTCGGTACCGGTTGTGATCAAGTGGTGTGTTCTTTTGTCTCGTGCTGATGTCCTACATTTTGTTACAACATTTTTGTTTGTTGTGTACCATACTTATGGAGTTGGAAGAAGTAGCATTATCGTCTGAAGTGGCAGTTCTGACATAATGTGGATTAGAATGGGCAGATTCTAGTCTTGATGGTAAGTAGCTCTGGAAATACATGGCTACTTTCATTAGGAGCTTGTGAATGTAAGGACAGAAGGTTATAGTCAGTGGAGTGATCAGAATGGCTGAAGATAAGGAGGTTCCTTCTAATACAAGTAAAAGGTGGTGACAGTCCTTATCTTGTGGGCCTTTGTTTATAGGACTTGGCAGATCGTGTATCTAATATCCCCATGGTGAGGTCTTGCTCAACATATACCAGAATGTGGCATTGTTGTTGTGATATCATAAAAGGCATTGGATGTTAAGGCTGTCGTCTAGCATGTGTGCTGGTCAAGTTGGTGCTGTGTGATGTCAAACATCATGATGGGACATATCATAGCTGTGTATGCATGAGAGGTCTGAAAAGGAGAATTGTTGTATCTGGGTGACTCTATTTTTTCTCTGCTGTTTTTGAAGGAATCTAGAAGGGATTGGGAGAAGTCATCTCAGAATCCAAGAAAGTGTGCTTGGAATGTATAAATTTCTGTGGAGTCTTGGGGTGTTAAATTTGTGAACATGCAGATAAACTATGTTGGTAAGATGTCAGAACAGCACTCAAGACATGTTTCCCTGAGCCAAACAAAGGAATATTCTAGACTGTGCATCCAGCCACGCGTAAGAAGGGAGCCTAGAAAGTGCTGATTGGCCATCCAGGACTGGTCTAAGAGCTATTAAAGGCGTTCAAAGTCAGGTTGGACGGTGCACCTTGAATTATGCTACAGGTTTTCCATTCTCAATTAACGTTCTCTTTGACCAAGAATTAAAGATCGTTAATATCTAAGAAACTGCTCTGCTATTTATAGAGGCTTCTCCTATCCTCTACCATCAGGTAAGGGTTGTTCTCATAAAAACTATGAGTTTTGTTCGGGTCTGGGTTAGTTGTGCCTGGGGTTGGTTTTATGATGGCCTCCTTTGTCAATTTTTGGCCAAAAAGGGGGAGAAAGGGATTGTTGCTCAGAGGTTCAGACAGGAGTCTGTGATTGCAAATGTTGTCCAAACATGTCAAATCAAATGTCTATCATGTTTCTTTTTGGATATTTTTTTATGACCTGTGATCTGAGTTATGAACACAGTTATGATCTGTGTTCTGAGTTACCAAGAGTGGTGGAGGGTTTGGTCTTAAGTTTCCTCTTATGCCCTTCAAAGAGCAATTAAGAGTTCTCTTATGCCACCATTGGTCTTCGAGGTTAAGAAGAGGTTCCTGGATTGAGGGGGAGTACAAGCTGTCTACTGCTATCTTCTTCCTCGTGTGCATCAACAAACTTCAGGACCTTCCTTCCTTTTATCCTGAAGATTGCTGCTCGTTGGTGCTGATGCAGTGAAGGTCTTCAGAAGTGCTGCAAAGAAGATGTCAAACAAAGATGGTGAGACATTATTTTCAAACAGAAGATCTGTTGTTGTGTGTTGTAGACTCTGAACACTACTGCTGTTGGGTGTATTTTTATATTGCTGTAAACTTCTGGATTGTAATGGTTTTTAGATTATTTGTTTTAGCCAAAATTTGTCAAATGGGGAGATTGTTAGTTCTCTTGTATTAGGATTGGCTTAATTTTTGAAAAACAAATAATAGCAGCAATAATGTAATAGAGAATAGGATGTATAAACTTGCCAAGAAGAACAGGTACAACAAGATGTCCTTTTGAAATGGCAAAACATGTTGTGTTGAAGTTATTCAACAACTGGAACAACATGTCGAAGAAGATGTCCTATGAGGGAGCATTCGACATCGCGCCTGCTGAGCTGGATTAATGAGATTCAGTTATATTTTGAATTGTACTGAATTTTTAAAAAGAAAATTATGCATTCTATGTGGCGCATATTTAAAGGTCTAGAAGATTCAATCAGAAATCAAGTTAAATGAAGACTTTCTAAATATGGAGACATATTAGGAAATATTATATTGAAGACCTATTTTCTTGGAGTGTATTTTGCAGATTTGTAACAGCTATTGAAGCTGTGATTGAAGGCCCAAATCCAGTTGGGTACAGGTTATAAATAGAAGGGTTTGTAACCTTGGAAGTGACGGCTCAACATGTAGAAGTCTAGGGTTCTGTCTAGGTAAACCTCCCGACTTGTGGGAAGGTTACCCGTATTCCTCAAAACGTGTAGGTAAGAGGCAGTACGTTTTGTTCTTGGAGGGAGCTTTGAAGCAACTCCAGGTTGTGGTCTTAGTTAAGGGAAAAAGCTAACAAACGGTGGAGTTTGGCATCATACTTAGGTAAGTATTGTTCTTATCAGATGTTGATGTGTCATAGAAGTTGTGTCTTGGAAGGGTGTCTTCCTTGTTGAACTGTTGTATAGGTAAAGGGTCGTTGATGCAGTGGCGGATTGTCAACTGCTAGACATCATTGCGATGATTGGGAGTGAGAAGTGATTCTCATAGCTAGAGAGGATCTAGGTAGAAGGGTCATTGGGTAGTAATTGAGTGATAAGTTGTAAACGGAGAGTTTAGCTTTGAATTGATACTACTGATAGTGGACTTCATCCCTGGCTTGGTAGCCCCCAGAGTAGGTGTGTTAAACCAAACTGGGTTAACAATTCTGTGTATCTTGCTCTTATCTTTTTAGTACCATGATTATTTCAATATACCTTGCCATTTGTGATCATGTCTGACCAGATGTCGAACGGCATGTTCTAGGACATCTGAATTCTGCACATGTACCAGAATTTCAACCGGGGAACAGGAAGAAGTTCCAGGCAAAGACCTCCCAGTTGAAGTCAACGGGCAGCCTCTCTACCCAACACGCCTCATCCCAGATGGAGATTTCAGGCTGATCCCTCTTGGCGACGACCCTGAGCGAACTGTGAAGATCGACCATGGATTCCCCGACCTAGCGAGGAGGTATCTGAAGGCATGTCTCCGAGAGAATGCAGATTTGTTTGCTTGGAGCGCTTCGGAGATGCCCGGATTAGATCCTCAAGTGGCTTGTCACCAGCTGACTATAGATCCAAATACTAAGGCTATAGCTCAACATAGGCGTAGGTAGTCTCCAGAAAAAATGGAGGCTGCTGAAAAAGCTGTAAAAGACCTCCTAGAGGTAAACTTTATTTCAGAGGCCAAGTACACCACTTGGTTGTCCAATGTTGTACTTGTTAAAAAATCTAATGGAAAATGGAGGATGTGCATTGACTACAAGGATCTTAATCGGGCATGCCCGAAAGACTCTTATCCATTGCCTAACATCGACCGATTGGTCGACAACTCTGCAGGATTTAAACTGTTGTCTTTCATGGACACTTATTCGGGATATAACCAAATTCCCATGGATGAGGCCGACAGAAAGCATACAACTTTTATGACTGAGTCGGGTAATTACTATTATAATGTAATGCCCTTTGATCTGAAGAATGCTGGCGCCACCTACCAACGAATGATGAACAAGGTCTTCCGAGCAGAAATTGGTGACATGCTCGAAGTCTATATGGACGACATGATCGTCAAAACCGCAGAAGAAGCCGACCACGCTGCTCATCTTAAAAAGGTGTTCGACACGGAGAGGAAATGTCGCATGAGATTCAACCCCGACAAGTGCACTTTCGGCGTTCGAGCAGGGAAATTCCTCGGCTTTTACCTTACGGAGAGAGGAATTGAAGCGAATCTCGACAAATATAATGCCTTTTCCGAGATTCCTACTCCAAAGTCAAAGAAGTTGATACAGTCACTTAACGGGATGCTAACTGCCCTCTCTCGTTTTGTCGCTAAATCTGCCCAATACGCGCTCCCATTTTTCAAACTTCTTCGACAGAAAGCAACATTCGAATGGAGTGAAGAATGCGAACAAGCCCTCCTCCATCTAAAACAAGTCTTATCACAACCCCTAGTCTTGTTCCGACCAGATAACGGGGAAACACTTTTCTTGTACCTGGGCATCACCGGTGAAGCGGTAAGTGCTGTCCTCATACGGGAGACCCCTGACGGACAAAAACTGATTTATTTCACGAGCAAAGCTCTTCAGGGTCCCGAGCTCAGATATCAACAGATCGAAAAGGTCGCCTTGACCCTCGTAACTGCAGCCAGAAGACTACGCCATTACTTCCTGGCCCACACAATTATGGTAAGAACTGAGCAGCCTATCAGACAGCTCCTTAGTCGGCCAGATATGGCGGGGAGAATGCTCCGGTGGTCTCTCGAGCTATCCGAGTTCGATGTTCGATACGAAGGAAGAAAAGCCTTGAAAGCTCAGGTACTGGCTGACTTCGTAGCGGAAATGACAGTCCCCAAATCCTTGACCAATGGCTCCCAAAAATCCTTGAGGAGGGTATCTTGATAGAAGTCTCACTAGAGCTATCTTTCAAAGCATCAAATAACCAAGCTGAGTATGAGCCATTCCTCGCAAGACTTCGACTTGGAGAAGACCTTGGCGCAAAAGAAGTCAAAATCTTTACAGACTCTCAGCTCGTAGCATCACAAGTTCAGGGAGAATTTCAGGCCAAAAATGATAGTCTCATTGAATACCTAACCTTGGTACAAGAAAAGTTGAAGAAATTTGTCTTCGCGGAGGTGGCTCACATCCCGCGCGAGCATAACACTCGAGCAGACGTGCTCTCCAAGCTAGCGAGCACTAAGAAGAAAGGAGGGAACAAATCAGTGACCCAAGAGATACTGACCCATCCGAGCATTAACAAACCTACCTCGACCACAGAGGTGAACGTTATCGGGGACGCAAACTGTTGGATGACTCCAATTTACGAATACCTGATGACGGGCATACTGCCCGTCGATCCTAAAGAAGCTGGGATAGTTAAGAGGCGGGCATGTGCATACACCATAGTCGAAGGTAAGCTATATTGCCGAGGATTCTCCATCCCTCTACTCCGGTGCGTCGAGGAAGGTAAAGTTTCAGAGATTCTCCAGGAAATACATGAAGGAATCAACGCGCAACATCTAGGCGGAAGATCTTTGGCTCAAAAAGCTCTCCGAGCAGGATATTACTGGCCCACTATGCAACAAGACGCAAAGGAACACGTCAAAAAGTGTGACCGTTGTCAGAGGCATGGGGACATGCACCTCGCTCCGCCAAATGAGCTTAAATCATTGTCATCCCCGTGACCCTTTGCGTGGTGGGGAATGGATATCCTCGGACCTTTTTTCGTAGAATCATACCAAAATAAATACCTCATCGTCGGGGTAGATTATTTCACAAAGTGGATCGAGGCAGAAGCATTAGCCAAGATCATGGCTTTCAACATATTACGTTTCTACAAGAGAAATATACTCGCCCGATTCGGCGTGCCTCAGGCCATTGTCACAGACAATGGGACACAGTTCACCGATGGAAACTTCCAAGACTTCGTTGCCAAGCTGGGTACAAAGCAACACTTTACATCGGTCGAACACCCACAAACCAACGAGCAAGCCGAAGCAGGGAACAGAGTAATACTCTGAGGACTCAAACGACGACTCGGCGAAGCCAAACAATGGAGGGTCGAGGAGTTACACAACGTCCTCTGGGCATATCGAACTACCCCTCATTCCACGACCGGGGAGACCCCGTTCCGATTAACATATGGAACCGAGGCAGTAATTCCCGTGGAAATCAGGGAACCTTCGAGAAGGACAGAAGCTCCTCTTGACAAAGAAGCGAACAACGAAGCCCTTCGCGAGGAACTCGACCTGGTCGAAGAAATAAGGACGGGTGCATCCCTCAAAGAAGCCTCTTTAAAACAAAAAATAACTTTGCGTTATAATGACAAAGTCATCAAACAAGATTTCCAAGTAGGCAGTCTTGTCTTACGGCAAAATCAGAAAAATTCACGTGAAGGAAAGCTGGCCGCAAACTGGGAGGGCCCCTACCGCGTCATTGCAAAGACGGAGACAGGTGCTTATTACCTCGAAAACCTCCAAGGTGAACAACTTGCTCGACCATGGAATGCTGAGAAGCTTAAACAATATTACAGTTGAACACTGCATGTAACTATACAAAAGTTGCCGTTACGGGGACCGTGCCATGGTACAGGCACAACACCTCTATATGCTAACGAAGGTCAAAAGTCACGTTGTGTGTGCGTTGAACTTTTGGCCCGGCGAGGAGTACTCTATTGAGCTCCGTCGTCGACGTACCTTGTAGGCAGAACACCCAGCTCGCGATGGGAAGTTCACGCCATGAAACTAAGACCTCGATCGACCTCTTAGCTTCGTTGAAGGTCGGGGTACAACCCCTGACCGCTCGACCAGCTCTCTTCGCAATCGAGGATCACTAGAGTCGAGCAAACTCCCAAGTATCCAGCAATTTCAAAATAACTTAGATAAAAATAAGTAAAATACCACACACAGAGCAGATTAAGAAGTAAAATGGAAATACTAAGTCGAGCAAGCCCATTGTAAAAATATTACATAAAACCCTGGCTCTTAGGCCGAGCAAATCAGCAAGTATGGCACGCAGGCCAGTCAATACAAAAAATTGGCACGCAGGTCAAACTGACTACACTATCACTCCGCAGCAGCATCAGCTGCCTCGGGATTCTCCTGCTCCCCCATCAGCATTTACTGTTTGTTCGGGCAACACAATCTTGCCGTCGACCACCTCAAACTTGGAATCAGCTCCATCGGTTATAAGGTCCGGATTCAGGAGTTTAAGCTGCGCCACAGCGTTCTGGAACCCGACATCTGCAAACTCTAGAGCATCATCTTCAGCCAACCGAAGATCCTTCTCGACTTCCCTGAGCTTGGCTATCAGGGCTGCTCGAGAGGTTAATAGTTTGTCCTCCTCAGTTTCATTTTCGGCTGGCCGAACAGCCTCTTCCAGTTCAGCTATCATGTCCTTGAGACGCTGCTCTTCCCCTTCCAACGCAGTGACCCAAGCAAGGTGGTCCTTCGCCGCATCCTCAGCTTCCTTCAACTTCTTCTCTGACTGTTCTCGCTGCTCGCTTTGTTTTCTGTTCATCTCCCTGCAGTCCTTCAAGTCTTTCTGCACGCCGACCAATTCAGCCTCCAAAATCTGAAGTCTATCTTTCAGTCGAGAAAGCTCAGCAGCAGAGAAACTCTCGTCATTCAGAACGAGGGCAGCCGAACAGAGCCGCATGACGGCAGACATATCCTCGATAATTATTTTCCTTCTCGCTTCCAAAGCACTCCCCAACAAAGTCTGGGCTTCAGCAGGGGCGACACGAGCACAAATAACCTCAGAGAAGTAGCGACGCTGGAGATAACACGGAGGAATCTCGAAGCTTGCAGGAGGAGGAGGGGGACTACCTTCCACATCATCAATGGTCGACCCAGTAGTCTTTGCCTGCTTAAATGTACTTTGGTCCCCCAGGGACTGATTCTCAGAGGTCACGGTTGCAGTTAGCACAACATGAGATTGCTCGGAACCCTCGGGCACTGCAGTAGAGGGAGTACTCTCAGGCACTGTCGTAGAAGAGATATCATGAGGGGTACTTTGTTCGGTTGGACGGGATTGTTCTTCCCAAGCCCTTTTTGCCTTTAGCCTCGAGTATCTTTCTGCAGCTCTGACCATTTTCCCTACAAAAAGAAAGAAAAATATTAGTAAAACAAGATACAAGAACATGAGAGAAATCTAAGTAGAGGATCTGTGCACCACCTAAGAGCTCGACAGCCTCCTCATCGGAGAAAGTCTCGAGCAGAACACGAGTATTAATCAGGCGGTGGGTCTTCGTCACCTGCTCATTACCACCTATCGAGGTCTCTCCGTCCTCGGATACGCTTGGGGTTTTATTCAAACTCTTCACGTACTCGACTATCTTGTCATTAGCCTCGCGATCCTCGACATTGAGCTTATTATGTCTTACTTTATATTTGTCTACCCCCTCTTTGTAATGCTCTTCTGTCCAGAAGAGGGGAAATTTTGGCACCATCACTTCTGTAGACAGCCCATCCACTTCTTGAGTCACCCTTTCATATATCGAATTAATGGCCTCGGGAGTGACCGGCTTCACAAAATAGTAACGCCACTTGAAATCTCGAACAGAGTCCAAGTAGGTGTGAAATAAAGCTTTATTTTGTTTGAACGACACCCAGTCGTGTCGACCATCGGTTGTAGACAGCTGCAGATGAAAAATTCGGAAGAAAAGGGACACTGTTGCCCGAATGTCAAAGTGTTTGCAGACGAGCTCAAAAGCCCGGAGGAAGGCCAATGAGTTCGGGTGGATTTGCGATGGAGCCAATTTTAACCATTTGAAGACCCCCTCTTGAAAGTCTGTGAAGGGGAGTCTCCACCCCGCCTCCTGAAACTTAAACTCATACACCAGGAAATGCATTCCCATGTAAGGTGTACATATACGATGGTCCTCGTTGGGGCGGTACACTTTCCAGGATTGCTCAGAACCGAGCAACCTATGCTCGACAGTACAAAACCCATCTTCGTCGGGGAATGTGAAGACGGACGACATAGTGAGGGCCTCCTCACACACACAGTCCTCAAGCGGACGCTCTTGTCTAAAAGCCATATGGGCCATCAAAATTTCGAGTTGGTTATCCTCTTCGAATTCATCTACGGCCACTTCAGCAGCCAATCTGTCCATCAACCTGAAAAGCAGAAGGGAACAGGTGAATTCGACGAGTCATACCAAACTAGCCGGTCAGAGATGAATAACGGATGTCCCCGGAAATCATCGCTTCCCCGAAAAATCTTGCCCTTTTTCCCGTGAAATCAACGAAAAAGAGTAATTTTTGGGGACCCAAAACATTATCAGGTCCCCGCGATGTTCATCACGCTCCCTGAAAATTTTCTACAAGTCCCCGGAATATTCATCCAGTTCCTCGATTTTATTCAACAGAAATGGAAACAGAGAAAAATTCATACACTATTTCTCTTAAAATAGCCAAAGATCCCTACCGTATACGCCAGGAATCCTTCCATTTCTCACGAGAACTTCATCAGTTCATTAGAGAAACGATTTCAAGCAAGTTAAACTTAAAGGAAATGCCAGAAAAAACAACAGTTTTGAAGAAAATACCTTGTAGATGGTGAAATAGGGTTCCGGCACGGCGTAGCACGGCGGTTCACGACGGACTTGCGATGGTTGATGGTGGCGAACGGAGGATGTGAAAACGGAGAAGGAAGAGGAAACGATTCTTGAACAAAAGAGCGAAAAATGAGAAATTAAGGGAAGAGAGAGTATTTATAGACAAATCAAGGAACTCGAGAAGCCTGGGGCACTCGAGTACTCTACCCTAGGCAGCCACCCTATGCAATGAAGACAAGTGACACGTGGCACACTTGCACCGGTCAAAAATCCACGCGTGTCCTTTCATCATCCCATCGTTTCAAAACGGAAACTTCTCATATCCCCAACATTTCAACCAGACGCAACTCTTCGTTGCCCACAAGCTATCAGTGCCCGCCTCATAATAATTGCCCGCAAGATATCAATGCTCGACATCATGATAATCATGGAAATTTTGACTATGCTGATATCCTCCTCGAATCATCCCTTGGCATTTCCCCGACACGATTATTAACCCTTAAGTCATTACTCTGATACCTCAAAGCAACAACTTAGGGGGGGCTTCTGTTCTGGATTGGGCCGTGGTTTCCTACAATAAAACAGGCCCAATCCATACAACTTAAAGAAGCCCAATAAAGTCCTTGAGAAGGACACATGACTGCCATACGCGAGGCCAAAGGTATGTCGGGCACCTGGCACCTTGACAGTGTCGAGCATCCGAGGACAGACAGGAAAGGAAGTCATCACACCCTGATGAAATGGACCTCCTCGACAGATTAACTTCTCCCCGCGAGAATACTCTTAATCTCGTTGACTCATAGGTCCTCGACAAGCATGGATCTCCTCCGTTAGGTCATGTCCAAACCACGACCACCATATTTCCACGACATTGTAGACTCTCCCCCGAGGAGCCTACTAACGGTCTTATCTACACAGATACGTTTCATGTAACCGTCTACTAATGGCATTAAAGGGACGGTTACACTAAGGTGTTGACCACGAGCTAGTCATTATTACTACACGTAAGCTCTAGCAGTTACTTGGAATGGGTCACACGCTGGTCCCATCCGTTGCAAGTAACTGTTGGCCACGCGCTGGGGGTCTCCTATAAATACCCTCTCACTCGAGAGGGTCAGGATAGTTAACTTCTTACTCTCACTCACTTTCTCTGTATTTGTTGTGCCCTCACTGACTTAAGCATCGGAGTGCCCTGCAGGTACACACCCCCCCGGCATCTTTCATCATCATTGAAGTAGCAACAATACCAGACGTCGTTGGTCATCTTCAAATTGTCTGATCCAGGTACGATCAGTTTCAAAACAAACTATGATCAGACATGTTTTGTATCATATGAGGGCTTTCTAAAAAGCACAAGAGCCTCTCACAACTCAACCTGAGCTGAGAGATATGAATCCCTCAAAATCACCATTTCCAACTGTCCCAAGCATGGCAGATTTTGTGCATTTGCTCGATTTGGAAAATTTGTACAACTCCAAGCCTTGTCATCCATTTGGCCACATCTGAGGATAAAACAAAAGGAGAATGATCTGATCCCCAAGCCTTTCAAGTCCAAGAATCTACCTATAGCCATGCCAAACCTAAAAGAGCTAAAAAGTGCCAAGACTCCAATTTTGTTTCAATGCATTCAATGGATGCATCAAGGTGGCATGAATTGAGGCAAGTTTAACTGAATGAGTCAAGCCTTATCTCAAAACCAAAAGACCATAGGTCTGTGCTCTAACCTCAAGTCAATGGCTAGAGGAGACTTGAGATTCCATTTGATCCACATTGGTCACAGACCAGCTACAGTTGCCACACACTATTCCTTGCAAAACAAACTTGACACACTATAAATAGAGCTCATTTATGGTCAGTTCAAGTACACCAAAGCACCCAAACTGATGCTTTTCTCAAAATCTCTTCTTCACTTCAAATTTTGCCTTCTAATGCAAGTCACTATTGGGCTTTGAGTTTGAGAGCAATTCCAACCAAACCAATCACGCACACACCTCATAAACATCATATGTGAGTGATCCATAACACAAAATCACATCTGGAACATCAGATTCTCAAAATCAACAGCCAATTGCTCAAGTTCTTGACAGAGTTGCAGTTGAGGTGCCACATCAAGTTCCAGCTCATTTCAATCCACTCCAAGCATTCAAACACATTCCTTGGCACCTAAGGAAGATGTCCAGATAGTTAGAACCAAGCTGCAACACCTCCATCATCAAACTCGATCACCAGCTGCAAAAGGTAAGCCTGAACTCTTCAAACTCTATGATCCATGCATCATGAATGAATTTTTGAGTTGCCATCTTGTTTCTGCATGTATGTAGAGTAATAACCCTCAATCAATTGCCTTGAATCAATCGTGTATGGAATTTCATTGGGTTCATGCTGGAATTAGGGTTCTTAAGGTTTTCTGTTGATTTCTCACTCCATACTCAATATAAATGCAATTAATCTATATGAATTTAATATAGTTAGAATTTTTGTAATTAATTTCATTTTAATTGTTTTAAAAACATTTTTTAATGAAATTCCCACTTTGATCTTTCAAAACCAATTGAATTTCAAGCGTCCATGTGATTAAACATGATTTTTCAAAATGTTTTTCAAAGTGTACAATTTGTTTTGAATATATTTGATATTTTATCATTTATTATTTAAATTTCCTTTGGAAAAATGACATTTTAATTTAAAATTAGGATTTCCTCTCAATTTTATATTTTCAAACACTCATGGGCCTCTAATAGAGTGTAAGACCCAACCCCTTTGTATAGGAAACCATTTTTGGGCCTCAGTCGTTGTATAAGTCCTGATGCGATTTTAAAAAATCTCGGCGCGATCGTCGCCTTTTAAACAAAAACCATCTAGGCCTCCCCTTGTGTTGTAAGTCCCATCTTTCTTTTTAAATAAACTCATGGGACTCTAATAAGGTGTAAGACCCAACCCCTTTTGAAAATCAAAATAATTTGGGCCTCAGTCATTGTATAAGACCCACTGCGATTTCAAAAATCGCGACGTGATCGTCGCCTTTTCAAATAAATCACCTGGGACTCTCCTTGAGTATAAGCCCCAACAACCTTTTCAGAAACAACTTCCCATTTGATTTAGGTTCAAATTCATAGTTGTTATCAAAACTTTCTTTAAATTCTTGAACAACTAACCATACAGCTGTTACTATGGAAGCTTGCTCGCCTGTAAGTTTTATCAGCTTTCTTTACGTGCTTTCATATTTATATATAACTGTATTGTTGGAAGCTTGCTCACCTGTATGTCCTTCTTTTATATCCTTTTAAATACTCGTCATATATCAACTGTATATATACTTGTATAACTGCCTAGAGTTTTCCCCGGCTACTAGGTCTAGAATTAGGTAAAGCCAGTTGGTCACTCTTTAATACAGTCAAAACTAGATCCCCTTAGGATTTCCAGATACAGTCTTGCCTTCTCTTGGGCTTAAACAATATGGAACAAAGAGAAAGGCATTATTCTCGGTGAAATATTTCTCAGACTATCACTATTAGAAATTGTCAAAGAAATTCAATTCCCCAAGAGGAATTATTCACAGTGAAACCTCTCTTGAATTTCATCAAACCCTAGAACTGTTCACTAAAGGAATTATTCTCAGTGAAACCTTTCTTGAACTTTTCTTAGGTTTGGGACCCACAGGCTTCCTAAAAGCATTCCCCGTCTCCTCTTGGGCTTTGTACAAGGACCCTCCGGCTTCTTAGAAGTTCTTATGCATTCTCTTGGGCTTAATACAAGGACCCTGAAGACCTCTTAAAGGTATAGGATAGAACTTAGTCATCCTTTGTTAGAGTTGTCTTTCTAAAAAAGTCAAAACCTTGGACAATTTAGGGTGGATACTCATCCTTTAAGTCTTTCTGCCTCCTCTTGGGCATCATACAAAGATCCACCCGTAGACTTGGACAGTCTAATCTCCTCTTGAGTCTCAAAGGCATTCTCAAGTTCCTTAAATACAAGAAAAACACTGCTCATTTAATCAATCCCCAGTAGACTTCTAAAAACTCAGTCCTTTATCCTAAGTTTCCCCAACCAGGGTAAGCTTATCATCGGAGCCTCAAGGCATCTGATACCTTAACTCTTCTGTAAACCCTCAGCAAGAGTTGATCCCCCGTTTTGGACCTGCCCCTTTATTTTAATAATCCTCAGCAAAAGCTAGCCTCCTCTTAGACTTTGTATAATGATTTCTCCAGCTTGTTCAGCCACAATCTTGGGCTTTGTACAAGACATATAAAAGCACTCTCTTGTTGAGTCAACCCTTTTTAGCCTCAATCTTGGGGTATGTACAAGACAGATAAAAACACTCCCTTGTTGAGTAATCATCTCCTAGCCTCCTCTTAGGCTTTGATAATGATTCTTCTTTTCCTCAGCAAAAGTCAGCCTCAATCTTGGGCTTTGTACAAGACACCATTTAAATTTCCCTAAACAGAGTCAAACCTCTTTCAGCCTCAATATTGGGCTTTGTACAAGACAGATAAAACCATACTCTCCAGCAGAGTTAATTTTCTCCTTTTTAGCCTCAATCTTGGGCTTTGTACAAGACACCTACAAATATTCCCTAGTGGAATAAAAAATCCTCTTTTAGCCACAATCTTGGGCTTTGTACAAGACAGATAAATACCTCCTCAACGGAGTCAATTCCTCCCTGCCTCCTCTTAGGATTTGTATAATGATATCCCCAAAAGAGTCAAGTCTCTTTTTAGCCTCAATCTTGGGCTTTGTACAAGACACATAAACACTCTCTTGTTGAGTCAGCCTTTTCCAACCTCCTCTTAGGCTTTGTATAAGGACTTCCCTTGTGAAGTCAACCAATATCTTAGCTTCAACCTTGGGCTTTGATCAAGGCACACAAAAACCACAATCCCCTCAGAGGAAATCAAAATCTCTCTGTAGGAAGACATTTCTCTGTATATCACTACATCAAACAGATAAATCAAACAAACCCTAATCCCAGATAAATGTTGTAAGTGGCACACTTATTGATACAAACATCCAAGCTGTCGTCCATCTTTTGTCCTGGTAAACTTCCTTTTTCATCTAATTGCTGTAAGCGTCAAGCCTCTGGATTATTTACATCCATGCCACTGTCCCTCTCTTAGCATGAAAGATTCCTAAGAAAAATGGCATTACTCTGCACTGAGTTAAAGTTTTCTCCTTCAGGATAAATCCCCTATAAAGGAATTATGCCATTGTTGGATTCACATATCCCAGTTAAAGTAATTCTCCTTTATAATCAATCACCCAACAGTTGTGATAAACAGGCGAGACATCTCCTTTTAGAGATGACAAATTCTCTCTCAGTCAAACCTTTAGCTTCAATCTTGGGATTTAAACAAGACACAAATACTCAACCTTTTAGCTTCAATCTTGGGCTTTGAATAAGACACCAAAACATCTTTTTCCTCCCATAGAATAGGAGGAACTACGATTGCTTTTATTTCCCTGTTTCTTTAAACGGGAATACGTAGGCATAAGATTGTGAAATCTTAGCGAGCATACCAATCAAAAACTCTAGGTCTAGTACCTTCATACCAATCAAAAACTCTAGGTCCAGTACCTTCAGACCAATCAAAACCAAGGTCCAGTACCTTCATATCACCAAAATCATCAAAACTCTCTCTCCCACAGACATCCCTCAAAGAAGAAAATCTCCCATTTACAAATAAACACCATCAAGTACAAAGTGAAACCTAATGCTGACAACCTGTGGATAACCACATATAGGATGGGTAATTGACAACTCCCCATTGTATAACCTGACCCCGAACTCCCCGAATCTCTTTAAGCTTTTGTTCAGTTAAACATTAGCATGCATGGTTAGTTTTAGATAGCTTCCCTTTCCCTTCCAGCTTCACGGGATAAATAAGAAATCAGAAAGTAGCACCCAACATTCCTCCCACTGTGGTGAGGAAATCCTATGGCGATAAGGTGGTCACGTCACCGACAAAAATCACACGCTACAGGGAGGAGGAAGAATTTCTGTAGAGTAACTCCTTGCTCTAAAAACTGCAATTTTATTCAAGTGAATCACATTACAATAATAGAGGTTACTCTCTATTTATAGAATCCTGATTACTTGCCCACTAAGAAAAGCCCAGAATACCTAGTTTTGTTAACGAAAATTTTATCCCATACCCCTACATTTATCCCCATACCCCTACTTATCAATTTTTTGGACGAAAATACCCCCATATAAATAGTCTATATTTCAAAATTTTCACTTTTTTCCTCTTTTTGTATTTAACGAACGGTAAAAATATCACACGAAATTCACTCCCAGAGAACCCACCAAGGCTACATTCGGTTCACAAAATTTTCAAACCGGAGAACCCAAGTAAGCTACATCCGGTTTGTTTTTTTGTTTGTACACCCCAAATAACTGGTGATCGTGTTATCCGGTTTGTGTAATTCCTACATCGAATAACCTGATGTCATGTAATCTGGTTCGTAAATGTTCTTTACCGAAGAACATCATGTTGCATTTTTCGGTTTTGGTTCGTTATTTATTTTTTTTTAATTTTTTTAGTGGCTCGCTTTAGAGGACGCGACAGATTTATTTATCGACCATACGCTGATGGAACGGTAGTTCGAGCACAGTATACTCGAGATGAAGATCGAATTGCTGATCCTGCACCTGTACCAGCAGCGATTCACATTCCACCGCATCCACCATTTTCTGGAGGACCATCTGATACGTCACTTTTGGTGAGGTATCAGAACCATGTCGCTCGTCATCTGTGGGATGGCCAAGTAAGTAAATCTATGACCTTTCTATGGTGAATAAAATGTAATTTTAATTATTTATGTATTATGACATATTCTATGAATTATTTTTCAGGAGAGAGTTCCGAAGAAGGAGCGGAAGAATGTTGCACATGGCAGCAAACTGATTGGATGGATTCCATCACATCTCCCACCTATGATTGAGCAGTGGGTATCTGGTTCTGGTCTATCCTCTCTGCAAAGAACCAATTTATCGATGATAGATCAGAACTTGGTATCTGCATTTGTTGAGTGGTGGCATCCTGAGACATCGTCCTTCCATATGTCGTTTGGCGAGATGACGATTACACTAGACGTTGTTTCTTGCCTCCTTCGTATACCGATTAATGGGTAGTTATGTAACCCTGCATAAAGGTGTACCGACTCAGATGCTATTATTAAGGCTATTGGTCTGATGGGTGTTCCACTGGATGGGGCAGCTGAGGAGATTCATATAAACCGAGGTCCTTACTATAGGCTAGATTGGTTGAAGAAGCTATTTGTCCATCTGCGAGTTGAGAGGAGATTTGATTGTACATTTACGGCGTATATGATGTTATTACTAGGCTACACTATTCTTACAGATAAGACTTTTACTCTTGTAGATGCAAAGTATTTACCACTCTTTAAGGACTTGGATAGATGTGGTAGATACTGTTGGGGGTACTGCGGTTGTCACACTATATAGATATCTCGGAGATGCTTCGTTCTATAGTTGCAGACAGCATGATGGATATGCCTCTCTACTACAGGTACAAATGTTTAATTTTAATTTTTATTTAGACTTGTATTAAATTATTTATAATACCTTTAATTGATGATATTCATGTTGTGTAAGAGTGTTGGATTCATGAGTATTTTCCAACTGTTGGGAAGAGAGGATTTTCGAAGATTGCAGGTGTTGGTAGTTCACTTCCCAGGTCGATGAAGTGGCAATACATGCAAGGGATGCAGAAGGTTGATGAGATTAGGGCAGTGCTGGATGGATTGACACCTACTAATGTCATTTGGCGCCCGTTTAAGGATCACATACAACACATACCATTTGTTGATATTTGCATGTACAGGGGTGGCCTGAAGTGGTATGGTACAACTGTTCTTTATCTATCTGACAGATATTTACGTCAGTTTGGATACAGGAAGTTCATACCATCTCATCCACCTGATATTGACACACTTGATATAGACTTTGAGTGGGTTACTTACTATGCGAGCGTCTCGCAAGTGATGCAGCATGCCGAGTTTGCAGATACTCCGTATGATGCGGTGGCTGATTACATGGCTTGGTACTACACAGTTTCCCATCCTCGTTTGATACCAACACCTCAGGGGGAGGTCAGAGAGGTTTCAGTTCTTGTGTTTGATGATGGTCCGACAGATCTGAGGTTACGACATATTTCACATGAGCTGCGTCGCTATCTCGCTCGTCACGAGGCCGAGGAGGATGATGATGATTTTGTTGAGATCTTTAGAGCACTACGTATATCTCAGGGTGGACCGGTACCTCAGGTTGGACCGGTTACTTATGTTAGTGAGGACGATGCTTAATGTATTATTCAGACTTATATAGTATTTGTCAGACTTATGTAATATTATTTAGACTTATGTATTATTCAGGCTTATGATTTATATTTATGTGATATTATTCAAAATTATATTATAATGGATGATGTATAAAAAATATAAAAAATAATATGAAGTTAAACGTCAATCATAAAAATGTAAAAAATAATATAAAGTTAAACGTCAATCATAAAAATGTAAAAATTAATATGAAGTTAAACGTCAATCATAAAAATGTAAAAAATAATATGAAGTTAAACGTCACTCATAAATTAACATGTTTTTGGAGCAGAGGCGTAAGTTGTTGCCAGTGTTGTAAACGTCCAGCAAATCCAATTATCCGTGATGTTGCATCTGATGTCCGATGTTTCCTCAAATCTGTTGTATTTGGTAGAGAGGGAAATCCTTCATTCATGTTTACCTGTTAAGAAAGTTAATAAGTAAGACGTAAATCGTATATAATTAAGTAATATAAAAAACTATAATATTTACCTGAAGTTTACAAAACCAATGCAGTAAATTGACACATTAGATTATGTGAAGTCGTCATAGGGAAGTAACTCAAACTAAGAGAACTTAGTGAGACAAGAATGATGTTATACCAATTTGCTATCACATAACCCATTTTTGGTAGTGTCATCGATTTATCTACTGGCTGGGAACCTAAAGATGATATCAACAAGGATTATCTCACTTTTGAATAACGAGATTCAAATAACTTCTCATAGAGACTCTTTCTGGGACCTCTGATTTCATTATCCAAATCACGACGAACCATTTACCACCCTTCCTCACCATATCCATGCAAAGATGCCATAACTCTAAACCCACAATTTCCATCATCCTTTATATCAACAATGTCATCACTAAATGGTCTGATATGTTCTGGAAATTGTACAATGTACCTATGAGATGGTTTTTTCTTTGAGGTCTGGAATAACTGTGAACAAGGCCTCTTTGAAGATTTTTGGGAATTGTTGTGTTCTTGATCAACATACTCATGATATGAAGGATCACGATAAACATCATACCCAACAGGTTTCTTCCCTTTTCTCTTCACCCCTCATTTGGTCTTTATTTTTTCAGGTGATGGTACCATCTTTGTTGTAGTAGGGTAAGCAATTTCGCACACCCTTCTTTTTAGTGCTCTCTTTCCTGCAATATCTAGTGAATGGAACCTTTTCCACAGTGCTTCAATCGCATTTGTCATGTCCACCCCTGCTTCATCTTCTATGTCTACCTCTTGTTCACCTTCCATACTCAGTTTCCTCCAATGGATATGAATAGCATCAATTGGTATTGGTTCACCACTCAATGTGTATCTCCCTAACTCACAGGCACAAGGTAACCCGTATACCTTTCTACAAAAACACCTGCACATCTGGGTGTTTGTTAGAGGTGGCAATTGAATCCATTAAGGCAAAATCCATCCAATCCATCCACCACATAAAAAGTAAGTTAATGGATTGGATTAAATCCATCCATTTATATGTACGGATTGGTTCAATCCATCCAACATATTTTAAGGATCCAATGGATTATTTTTATTTCTGTTAGATTTATTTTTAAAAAAGAATTTATTTTTTTCCAAAAAAGAAAAGAATTTTTTCCCGAAAAAACCGATTTTCTTTCCAAAAAAAAAAACCGACTTTTTTTTCAAAAAAAAACCGATTTTTTTTCGAAAAAAACTGACTTTTTTTTTTCCTAAAAAAAAAACTGTTTTTTTGAAAAAAAACTACTTTTTTTGTCCGGAAAAAAATTGACTTTTCTTTTCGAAAAAAAAGCCGATTTTTTTCCCAAAAAAAAAAAAACTGCTTTTTTTTTTTCGAAAAAAAAATTGATTTTTTCGAAAAAAAAACAGATTTTTTTTCGAAAAAAACTGATTTTTTTTTTCGGAAAAAAAAACCGATTTTTTTTTCGAAAAAAAAACCTACATTTTTTTTCAAAAAACCGATTTTTTTTTAAATAAAAAAGAAATTGGATGGATGGATATCCATCCATTAAAAATATATTAATTGATGGATTCACTAGTGCAGAAAGAGTAATTTACACCCGTTTTTTTTACATTTTACACCCGTTATTAGAGGGTGTGAATTCAACCGGTGAGAAATGTCTTACGAATTTACACCCGTTTTAAAATGGGTGTAAATAAATGTTATATTACACCCTTTTTTTTTTGTTGAAATCGGGTGTAAGTGTTTACATATATACATTTATAGATGGTATATTACACCATGTTTTATAAAAATCGGGTGTAAATATTCACATGTATACATTTATAGATGGTATATTACACCCTTTTTTGTTTAAAATGGGTGTATAAATATGTAATATTACACCCTATTTTAGAAAACAGATGTAAATTTTAAATAATTGCATTAAAATTAAACATATTTACTCACCAATTGATAAAAATCAGGTGTAAAATAAGCAATGTTTACTCTAGATATTGACAAATTTACACCCTATTTTCTTTAAATAGGGTGTAAAAATATGACATATTACACCCAATTTTGCCATGAATGTTGGCAAATTTATACCCTATTTTCATGATATATTACATCAGATTTTACCTTGGATGTTGACAAGTTTACACACTATTTTCCTTAAATAGAATATATTTGTTTTATTTTCATAATTATATTATATTTAATTTGATTTAAACCTATTGCATTTAATCAAATATTTTTGTATACAGCTAAACATTATGTAAACAAAAAGCACAACCAAAATAAACATATAATTCATATAATTCTCACTAAATCAAATGAATTTCATTCTCTACTCAATTAGACCTATTCCCACAATGACAAAACCAACATAATTTTCAACTATAAATAGTGTGCTTCTATCAATACTACATCTATCAACACAGCTTGCAAATTTACCCAAATCAGCCCATCCAATGAGTGTCAAGGTATAAAGTGACATTCGAATGACCATTTTATTCTTCTATTTCATTATAAGTTGAAACTTAATGGATAGTGTAGATTGTATATTTTCAAATTGATAGTATCAACATATTTGTTATGGTACATAACAATGAGGTAGAAACGATGAGCATATGATATAAATTAATATTTGTTATGCTACCCCAGAAGACTTTGACCCACACCACATGTCATCATGCAGTCTTCTTTCAGCACCCATGGCAGCTATTGGATTCAGGGCAGACTTAATATTGCCATCACCACCTAAACGCTGAGGTCCAATAGGCAGCAAAACTCCATTGCGCGTTCGACTTTCAGCCACAGCCAATGCAGTCTGGCGAAGTGACGACAAAGGTGGTTGCTGGCTGAACCCACCCAAATGTCTCCCAGGAATATCAAATCCTTTCCCAGTACCGCTGATCCCTTTGACCATCAGTTATTCACATTCCTGCATTCAAATAGGATCAAAACGGAATATGCAATCATCTATGATCAATACCAACAAGATATGTACATATATGAAAAGATAGCAAGACATCACAAATAACATCCTAGTTTAATAGAGTATTATTACACAGCATATGAGCCGAGAGAGTAAAGATTCAACTTTTGATTCTGTAAACATTTATTGATGCCAGTCTTCTTTTGAATTTTATCAACACATGAATGAAATGTGTTTAACTAGGCAAAATAAGTAAGGGGTCTCAAGGTGACAACAGGCTCCCTGGCCCCATTTTTTTCATCCAAATTCTTTTGCCACTTGTGTATAAACATGCTACACCCTCTAGAAATGAGCTAATTTTCAATCTATATAGGCGAGTAAAATAATACATGCATGCATCACTAGAATAGTATTGCTGTTATGTGGAAAATTTACATATCTCAATTCAATTATAAACCCTACCCGCCCACGACAAATGTGTATCGTTTCAAAGCACAGGCTATAATATAAAGGTCATCAGAAGTTAGAACTGGTAGAATACATTCAGAGTTAATTTCATACATCACTAGAATGTATGTAGACAGGGAGCAAAGGGTCATTAGCTTCCTGATTTCATCCAAAAGGTTATAAAATTGAGCATTGTGAGTACCATGTTCATTATGGCAAAGCTCGTGTAACATGGTATCGAGAACTTGTTCATACAGGAAGAAATCCCAGTCGCGGTTAGGCCTTCGTAATCTGAGCTTAACTTCTGCACCGGGTCCTATATTCATCCCTAACAGAGATGGATCGGCGGGATTGTATTCTAAAATTTTAGAAAGATAAAAGTGGTATCAAGTGTGTATTTAACAAGAGAGCATGAAGTGAAGGGAAGTACTAGAATACAAAAAGGAGGTTAACTTTCAATTTTCTTTTATGCATAATTGGTTGAATCTTCTTAGCTACTAAGGGACTTTATGAGAATCTCTATAAGATAAAATAAGCTAAAATGTTAGAAACAGTTTCAACAAACTCATTCAGTAACTCCTAATTACCACCTCTTACAGCAGCATGAACAACTCTATTCACCATATCAATCTTAAAAATTTCATCCAAATCCAACTCTTGTTCATTGTTTTTAAATATTGCATAATCAAACACAATCTTAAAAACCTCACAATTTTTACTCCTCACAACAGCATACCACAATCTTAAAAACCTCACAATTTTTACTCCTCACAACAGCATACAAAATAACAGTATCAACATACTTACCTTCACCAAAAACAAGAGAAGATTCTCTTGTCAACAATTCAAGAACAAAATCGCGTCTCCAGCAGAAGCAGAAGTGTAAAGAAATCATCCACCGTATCCAACAGAAGCAGCAGTGTATCCTCAATCTATAAATAAGGAGGGAAAGACTTGGCCATTACAGTCGTCATTAGTATTTGCTAGGTTATATCAGGAAAAAAGCTTAACTTTGTATCTCATAGAAAGCTTAACATACTATATAACATTTAAAAATAATATTACCATAAACCATGTGCATAAAAAGTACATACATTAGTTTCAGGTGTCGGGTCCTCAACCTCCTCCCCTGGCATGAAATCTGGGGCATCATCACTAGCTGTATCTTGTTCTAGCTTATTAGAAGTTTGTTGCAGACTCTCTGCCACCAGTTTAAAATGGCAAAGATCTACAAAAGAGGTTCAGTAGAGTTTTATTTGCTCGTCAAGGAGTATATAAAGAACAATAAACCATTCTGAACTTTTATTTTGCCATGAAGTAGATTAAACGTGCTGAATATGATCAACACAGAAAAGAAACTGAAGAGTTGAACCTGTGGCATGATTATTCACAGCATTAGATAACCGTAAAGGATGTTGCCGTTCTTCCTTCTTGTGCTTCAGCTTAACTTGATGGCGTGTTTTATCAGGGGAAAAAAGTTTTTGTATCATTTCAAAATCTGTGCAAAAACTAACAGCCTGTATTTAAAAAATGAATAGTTAATGTATTGAAAAAGAAAAGCCCTTCCTTCCATTCTTCCAACCCAAAAAATACAATTACTAATTTACTATTTGTATAACAGAATTTAAGAAAATAATAAAGCCAGATAATGTAAGAATTATGTAAATACCTTATAAAACAGTTCAGTATCTTGCTTTGACCATTTTGCCCTAGGTGCCTTGTTCATGAAAGAGTGGTAATTCAATAAGGGGGCACTTGATGTAAACATCTCACTTGCCTGATCATCATCATCAGGGTCTCTATATTCATCATCTGAACCAAAAAACTCCTCTTCATTATTAGCATCAGCATCATGAAGAACATCCCAGTCTCTGCATATAAACATTTTGAGAAGTGAAATCTATATAGGATATTGTATGACTCAACATGACAGTAACAGCAACCAGTGGATAGTATGAAGTGAATTTTAAATATAATGTTTTCTCTTTTCCTTTTTGTTCAATACTACTGAGAAGAGGGAGTTGTAATCTGACTGCATGAAGTGCCTTGATGAGTACAAAAAATAGAAAGACCTTCCATTTATATCCCTAACATTTTACTCGCTAACTCTAATCATAAACTACAGGGAAAAGGACTTGGCTTTCTGAGTTTTAGTATAATCGGATTGGGGCAGAAAGAAAACTATGTGTTGTTCACCAAAGGACTCTGATAGAGATTTAGAATTTATATGGCTGCTGTAACTAACTAACAGAATCAGTTATGGCAGTTATTACAGCTATACAATAGTTCCTAAGTTAGAACTAAACAGAAGATAGCTATATAACTTGTGTTGTGTAGTTACACTCTCATACTATCGCATCAATGGTAATCAAGTCTGGACCAAACATTGAACAGGTGGAAACACCAGTTCAAGGTTCAAAGGTCTGACTAGAATTCGAGTATACAATTGATAATAATCAAGTATATTTTTCTAGCCAACTTCATGTGCAACCACTTGGTTGTAAGGTTGTACCTTAACTTGTGGTACTCAGTTTGAAACCGGCAAAGAAAGTGATGAAGAGAAAAGTATATTTTTTTAATTTTTAGTAAAATATATAAAGAAATTTATAAAAATCATAATATTCATAACTGTACACTTAAAAATTCAACTCTACAATATTAGTGAATTGATATGACCAACAAAATTTATTTTATCCTAAATTACACAAACATTGTAACCTTCATTATATTTTCCTACATTTTTAGTACTCCTTTAATTTTTCTAACGGGAACTTCATTTTATTTTCCTACAGTTTTAGTACTCCTTTAATTTTTCTAACGGGAACTTTATAAATTATATCTACATGAGCCAGACATTTTTTTTCTTCCTGAAGATAATGACATGTATTATTATAATTTAACGGAAACTTGGCAAAAGCACTTACAATGCATGAGCTTACCATTAAAGAATTTAAATACAAAAACAAAAGCCAAACAAAAATTACTCTATCAGCATTACAACAAGTTCATAAATGAACTCCACCCCATAATTTTCTAACCATGCTTTTCAGCTCATCAATACCAACAACAATAACATGCAAACTGTTGGTAGTTGGTTAGTTGATAGTTGAAAAAAGATAGTTTTAGAAAATTGTTTAGAAGAAGGCTATGTCATTGATTTCTTGGATGATCAATTACATGATACCAATGGCCTATTTATAGGCTCAAGTCACTACCTTCTACATTACATTAGTTCTTTCTAGAGTTTTCATGATAGATGAGTATCATGATAGTTCTAGGTTCTTCTATCATTTTAATATACTTATAGTTCTAGATTGTTCTACCATATTCATAACTATTATAATTCTAGGATCTTCTACCATTTTCCTACATATTATATTTAAGAATATTCTAGAAATTTGTAGCAATTTCAACACTCCTCCTTGATGCAAATTTCTGTGACTCCAAGCATAGCTCGTAGCTCTTCGAATCTGGGTCTCGGCAACGCCTTCGTGAATATGTCTGCAATTTGATCTTCTGTTCTATAGTAGTCGAGTTTGACCTCTTTAGTTGCTTCAGCTTCTCTGATAAAGTGATACTTGATTGCTATGTGTTTTGTTCTGTTGTGATGTACTGGATTTTTCGCTATTGCAATTGCTGATTTGTTGTCGCAATTGATTTTAGTAGGCCCGTCCAGTTTTTCTCCCATGTCTTCAAGTATCCTTCGAAGCCATATAGCTTGACTCGTTGCTTCAGCAGCTGCCACATACTCTGCTTCTGCTGTAGATTGTGCAACCGTAACTTGCTTCTTCGACGCCCAAGAGAAAATTCCCGATCCTAGTGAGAAAGCATAGCCAGAGGTGCTTTTCATGTCATCTACCGAACCTGCCCAATCACTGTCGGTGTAGCCAAGTAATCCTGAGTTGCTTTCGGTAGTGTACCATATACCTAATTCTTTTGTTCCTTGTAGATACCTCAAAATTCTTTTTCCTGCTCCAAAGTGTATTTGACTTGGGCTTTGCATGAATCTTGATAGAAGACTTGTAGCATACATTATGTCTGGCCGTGTAGCTGTCAAATATAGGAGGCTTCCAACTAGACTTCTGTATATGGAAGCATCAGCTTCTGGTGCTCCATCATTCTTCTGTAGTTTCTCATTTGTTATGAGTGGAGTAGCGACAGGTTTGCAACCATACATCTTGAATTTCTTAAGTAAGCCTTCTGTGTATTTCTTTTGCGAGATGAATATTCCTTCTTTTCTCTGACTTACCTCTATACCGAGGAAGTAACTCATCAAACCAAGGTCGGTCATCTCAAAGGTCTTCATCATGTCTTCTTTAAACTCCATCATCATCTTAGTATTACTTCCCGTGTAGATAAGATCATCCACATATAGAGAGAGTAAGAGAGTATGCTGACCTTGAGACTTGATGTAAAGTGTAGGCTCACTTTTGCTCCTCCTGAATCCTCGACCCATGAAATACTGATCGATTCTGCTATACCATGCTCGAGGTGCTTGCTTCAAACCGTAGAGTGCCTTTCTTAGTCTTAACACTTTGCTTTCGTCTCCTTCAGACATGAATCCTTGTGGTTGCTCCACATAGATCTCTTCTTCAAGTACTCCGTTGAGGAAGGCAGATTTGACATCTAGTTGATGTATACTCCATCCTTTTTGTGCCGCAAGAGCTATTAGAGCTCTAATGGTATCAAGACGAGCTACTGGTGCAAATGTCTCATTGTAGTCAATCCCAGGTTGTTGTGAGTAACCCTTAGCTACTAGTCTCGCCTTGTGTTTTTGTATGGTGCCATCAGGGTTGAGCTTTGTCTTATAGACCCACTTAACCCCAATGATATCTTTTCCAAGAGGACGATTTACTAACTCCCATGTGTTGTTTTTTTCGATCATCTTTATCTCTTCTTCCATTGCCTTGACCCATACTTCCTGCTTTGACGCTTCTTCAAAGCTTACAGGTTCAAGAATGGCCAAGTTACAGGTTTCATATATATCCACCAAGGATCTTACTCGTCTTGGATTAGACTCTGGTGATGATAGTTCTTGATCTTCTTGTTGTGGTGGAGGTGAAGCAGATTCACCTGAGTCTTCTTCCTCAGCTTCTTCTTGAGGTAGTTGGACTGGTATAAGGATGTTCTTCTCCACTTTTTCTTCATCCCAATTCCAAGAAGCATTCTCATCAACTTCAACATCTCGACTGATGATGAGTTTTTTTGTTTGCAAGTTGTAGACACGGTAGCCTTTAGAGATAGTGCTATACCCCAGAAAGATACCTCGTATAGTCTTATCTTCAAGCTTGTGCCTCTTCACGTCTGGAATATGAATGTAGCATATAGATCCAAAGACCCTTAGGTGCTTTGCTGATGGCTTCTTTCCATTCCAAGCTTCAATTGGAGTCTTATCTTGTACTGCCTTAGTTGGACATCTGTTGAGTATGTAAACAGCAGTGTATACTGCTTCAGCCCAGAATGTGTTAGGAAGTCCCTTCTCCTTGAGCATCGATCTAGCCATTTCCATAACTGTGCGATTCTTTCTCTCTGACACACCATTTTGTTGAGGAGAATATGCGACCGTAAGTTGTCGCTCAATGCCTTCATCCTCACAAAATTTGTCAAACTCGCGGGAGGTGTATTCCTTGCCTCGATCACTTCTTAGTACTTTTATCCGTTTTCCACTTTGATTTTCAGCAAGGGCCTTGAACTTTTTGAATACTCCAAAAACTTCTGATTTTTCTTTTAGGAAATAGACCCATGTCATTCTAGAGAAGTCATCAATGAATAGTATGAAGTACCTGTTGTTCTCGTGTGATGGCGTTCTCATTGGTCCACAGACGTCAGTATGTATCAGCTCCAATAGATCTTTCGCTCTCCATGCTCCGCTTGTTGAGAACGGAAATCGGTGTTGCTTACCAACGAGACATCCTTCACACACTTCATTATTCTCCTTTATGCTTGGAAGATCTCTCATCATATTCTTCTCATGCAACAACTTCAAGGCATGTGTGTTGAAGTGGCCAAATCTTCGATGCCAGAGCCATGAATCATCAACTTGCACCTTCATGGCAATGTTAGTTACATATTTTAAATTTAGCGGGAAGCTTCTATTGCTCTTATTCATCTTCACTTGGGCTATCTCAGACCTTTTATTTTTGTTGTCTAAGATTTTGCATACACCTCCTTCAAAGTGAAGTGTGTAGCCTCTCTCCATCATTTGGCCAATGCTTAGAAGATTTTCTTTTAGGCTGGGAACTAGTAAAACATCATAGATGAGTCGTGTACCTTTATTTGTCTCCACCATGACAGTGCCTTTGCCTTTTGATTCAACCACACTTCCATTTCCCAGTCGAACTTTGACTTTGACAGACTCGTCAATGCTTTTGAAAATAGTCTCATCCTTAGCCATGTGGTTGCTACATCCACTATCCAAATACCAACTTCCACCTTTTTCTTTGATTGAGTCTTGAGTGGCATAGAACATACATTGTTCTTGATCATGCTCCTCTGCGATATTAGCTTGATGCCTATTTTTGTTGCGACAATTTTTCTCTACGTGCCCGAACTTCTTGCAGTGGTTGCATTGTGGCATATTACGGTACCAACAATTTTTCTCTGCGTGGCCTAGTCTTTTGCATATATTGCATTGAGAGTTTTTGTCTAGCTTGTTCTTAAGGAAATTTCTAGAAACTTCTCTTCTTCTGGAAGTTTCTCCATAATTTTTCTTTCCTTCACTTTCTTTATTTTGGGGCTGAAATTTTAGCTTTGACCGGAAGGCATTTTCTAGTATATCTTCTTTATGCCTATACAGTCTTTGCTCATATGCTTCAAGAGAGCCCACAAGTTCTGTCACTGATAGAGTGGACAGATCTTTGGTTTCTTCAATCGTTGTCACGATTGGGTCAAACTTTGGGGGCATAGTAATTAGAATTTTTTCAACGATTTTCTTGTCAAGAATTTCTTCCCCAAAAGCTCTCATTTGATTAACTATTTCTTTAACTTTAGAATAGTAATCTTTAACTGTCTCATACTCCTTCATCTTCAATAGTTCAAAATCTCTTCTTAGAGATTGAAGTTTAACGGCACGTACCTTATCGCTTCCTTGAAACTCCTCCTGCAGCGTGTTCCATGCTTCTTTGGCAGTCTTAGCTCCCATAATTCTTGGAAAAATTGCATCAGTCACCGCTTGTTGCAAGGTGAACAACGCCTTTGAATTTTTCTGTTTGTTTTGCTTCAACTCTTTTTCTTGAGCTGCATTAAGAGCCGAAGTATCCGCGGGAACGGTGAAGCCTTTTTCTACTATGTCCCATAAATCTTGAGATGAAAAAAATGTTTCCATTTTAACACGCCAGAAATCATAATTTTCACCATTGAAAATAGGGACAGAAATAGATGATGATTGAGTGGTGTTATCCATAGTTTAGAAAAAATTTCGGAGTGGGTTTATAGTACAAAGAAAATTTTTGTAGTAGTTTGGAGGATTTTAGAATGTTAGGTAGGTAATATAACTACGCCCAATATATGACCGAACGTAGCTCTGATGCCACTGTTGGTAGTTGGTTAGTTGATAGTTGAAAAAAGATAGTTTTAGAAAATTGTTTAGAAGAAGGCTATGTCATTGATTTCTTGGATGATCAATTACATGATACCAATGGCCTATTTATAGGCTCAAGTCACTACTTTCTACATTACATTAGTTCTTTCTAGAGTTTTCATGATAGATGAGTATCATGATAGTTCTAGGTTCTTCTATCATTTTAATATACTTATAGTTCTAGATTGTTCTACCATATTCATAACTATTATAATTCTAAGATCTTCTACCATTTTCCTACATATTATATTTAAGAATATTCTAGAAATTTGTAGCAATTTCAACACAAACATCACCTTGTCAATGTTTCATTCTAAGCTCATTATATCCCAAGACATTTTCTACTCATAATAGCTTGACATATTTTGACTCTTAAGCCCTCATCGGACAATTTAGTACGAAGGTGTGAACACCATATGTACATTGAAGTGAGTGAGAGCAATTCGCTTAAGTCAGCATGTGATGACATGTGTTAACTTAGACTTGTTTTCTCGCCGTTCATTATACAAAGGAAGCTAGGATTTGTTGTTTCTAGCTTTTGTGTTATAAAATAACCACATTTTGGGTTAAAATAAACGAACCTGCCAGTCCGGGCCGGTTTCTTTTACCTTGGTCACATCTACCACCCTCCATGCCATGACCCACCTGAACCAATTTTCTAAAGGAAGAAAATAATGGACTTCTTGAACCCACGACAATCCATTTGCTAAACACATTGACTTTCCAAACGACTTCATAGAATCATTCACATGTATCCGGCAACAACCCAAAAATAAAAGAATTTTGCTTTGTTGAGTTAGTTTCTCAACACTTTCAGATATCTCTTACTTCAATAGCATGAGAATGTATGAATCGTGCATTAAGTTTTAGTGGTATATGCTAATTTGCATAATTATATCTTATTATATACTTTTTCCTAAAGATAAACATTGACCAGAAAATACATGTAGAGAGCTGTGTAATTGACTAACAGAAAAGTAACCAACTCTATTAAATAATATACATACTAAAACTTCTTAAGTTACTAGCTACGTAGTGTACCTTTGATTGGTGGAAGATAATTTTGAAGTTGCTGCCTCCTTTTTCTACATCAAGAATCAAATGGAAAAGTTGGTTTGAGTTTCTACTACTTGAGGCTCCAAATGAATCGAATGCCCTCCTCCCTCCTGCTCACAGTTCTCACCAGCCGGTACTCGGTTAGGTCAAGGTCCAAAACTGTCTTCCTTCGCCGGTAACTTCTGACAGCAGTCGGCCTGCCTGTTCGCAAGCTCATATTGGACCAATGTCCCCTGGTTCCAAGATGAAATTTGAATAAAAACCAATACATCATAGCTACACAAGTAAAAAAACAGTGAAGAAAGTCTAAGCTTAAAAAAAAGTAAAATTGGGTGAATAAAAACAAAAACTCAAAAGTTCAAAAACAGCGCTAGAAATCATACAATAACATATCCCATACCTACCTATACAAGCACATGTTCACTTCAACTGGGTTACAAATCGTTGAAGATCTTCTAATTTCATATTTGAGAGACCTGCAACCAGAAATGCCAAACTCATGGGGTTCAACCTGTGGAAATTAATTCAAGTTGCAGAACAATGAATGATATTTTGGTTACCTTTAGCAGGAGTGTCCATTTTATTGCTATCGATGCTTTTTAAATTGTAGCTTCCTAAATTGTAAGATTGGACAATTTAGTTCTGAAATTTACAAAACTCTACCCTAAAATTGATTTTTCTCTACTACACTGGTGACCCTCATAACTAAAAATGATTGATCCAAAATAACTAATTCGATATGTTTATGATGTACATCATCATAATGAAATTAAAGGTATATACAACACAACCCTGAGAACACAACATCATCATAATGAATACACAATTGGTATTAAGGATACCCTATCAACTAGGTATATGTTCAGCATCATAAATAGAAATCATATGATCAAACAACACAAATAAAAACTATATAATCAGCATTAAGGATGCTTTTATCAATAAAGTTAAGGACACGACATCATAAACAAAAACCGCAAGCAATTAAAACCAGACAACTTCAACAAAAATAATTTGAAACATTCAACTTATGGATACAGGTGACTCTCATAACTAAAAATGATTGATCGAAAACCACAATTTGATATGCTTATGATCCAGAAGTTCCAAAGTTTTGAAAAGAAGCTGAAATTATATGTATATACAACACCCTAAGCTGAAATTGATTTTTCTCTACGTAACTCTCATAACTAAAATGATTGATCCAAAACAACTAATTTGACATGTTTATGATCTACATTTGGTAAATGGCTATAACTAAATCCAAATTTGAAAGTAAAAGAGGAGAATCAGAAACTCACGTTGTGGAATACACCTGTAGCTGAGTTGCTGAATCAGTAAAAGAACCATCAAACACAAAATGACGCCCCTTAACCCTATTAAGCCTGAGGTAATCCTTCTCATTCGCAGACTCAGTTAGATAAACATCACGCTGATTAACTATTCTCACACAACACCTTGAACCCAATTCAATTTCCTTCCTGTTCATTGGTCTAACCCTCACAAACACCATAATCCTGCTCACACATTTCCCTAACTCCTCATCTTTCCCTTTCACCAAAGCCGGCATGGACAGTCTCCGAACAACGGCGGCAACTGGAGCTGCTGCATTTGTCGTAGCTGAAACCTTTCTTGGATATGAAAATCCAACTATCTGATCTTGTCCAACAATGAGATTCTGATTTTCTTTGGCATCATCATCGTTGTTTGAGGAAGAAGGTGGTTGAGGTAAAACGAAGGTTTTCGTAATCGTTGAGTTAGGGTTTGTGATCGAGTTTCTCTCTCGCATGAAAGTATTGGTGTTTCTGAGAGACTTGGAAGCTTGTTTTTGCTGTTCGTATAAAAGAGTGAGGGTTTTGAGTTTTTCTTTGAGGCCATGGTAAGGGTTTCTGAGTCTTTGTTGCTCTTGCATTGTTGGATTTCGGTCATTTTCTGTAGAGATTTTGGATCGCGTTGAAACCGGCATTTTTCGGGAATCGTTTTTTGTTGATGGTGTAATCCAAACACGACCTTAGAAATTAAATTATATAGATCGATGTGTATAGAGACGGAGAGGGCAAAAGATTGTAACCATTGCTGCTGTTGATGATGAAGAATACGAAGGCATCGTTTGTAAGTTGAAACATTTACTCTCAATAAAACCTAATTAGAACGAAAGAATGAAGGAAGAATTCACCCACTTAATTTGGGTTTAGACCGTTTTATTTGTTTTTTTAATATAAAAATTCTTAAGTGTGATATAACAAAATTTAACAAAATCTTTTAATGTACAAATTTAACTGAGAAATTTAAGTTAATTAGTTTATTAAATTATTTTTTATTTATTTATCATTAATGATTCATAATTTTCACTTAAGAAAATTTAATTCATTATTTATTTATTACATTTAATATTTTGAGTTATAAAATTAAACAATTTTTTTCAGTCATTTAAATTTACACCCGTTTTAAATTTAACGGGAGTAATAGATATTTAATAATAATAATATTTTGAATTTACACCCGTTTTAAAAAAATAGGATGTTTATTGTCACATGCTAAGATTTAAAATAATACTTTATTTACAAAATTGCCACCGCGTTTCTTATTTACACCCGTTTTTAGTATAATAGGTGTAAATTTTAAAATTATATTCTTCATTTTGCACTAGTGATTGGATGGATTTTATTCTTAACGGATGGATTGGATTGGATAATTTTAAGAAAATTTTAGTGGATTGTTAATGGACTAATGGATTGTTTTGATCCATCCATTAACAATCCAATCCATATCCATTCAATCCATCCATTTTGCCACCCCTATGCTCAACCTCATAAAAAATCTTCTGAATCTCTAATATTTCCCACTTGAACCTTGATGTTGCCATTCATAGCCTCCCAACATTTGCACATATCACCTAAACTGTTCTCCAACATCTGCTTCAGCTTCCAATGCGCAGATTCAACCCTAACAAAAAAAAAGAAGTTCAGTATAAGTATCATTAATATTAACATAAACAAACTATGGATATAAAACAAACACATTTCCTGTTAGTCGTGATGTTTCCTAATGCAACACTTTATTGATCCAAGCTTTAACAAATATATGCCTATGAGGTGTCAACCATGTGTCTTTCACATAATCCAGAAAAGGTCCATACTCCAAACAGGCATGCTCAAGAAATTTCAATTTTTAATGGTATTCAAACTCATCACTAGGTTTTACAAGTTTGTACCAAAGCTTCTCTATCGGTTCTCGCATATCATTCACAACATACTCCTTGCACTTCGCTTTCACATTCTTGTTTATGTGAAATCGGCAAAGTAAATTAACTGTAGCAGGAAATACTATTTCAATTGCTTTCATCAAAGCATGATCTCTATCAGTTAAAATTACTTGTTGCCATAACCCTTTTTTAGTGAATAACTATTTCAATTTATCTAGTACCCAGCACAAAGTCTCTGTTTGCTCAGATTCCATATAGGCAAATGCAATAGCAAATGTTGACTTAGTTGATGTCACACCAACTATTTCAAACAAAGGTTGCCTATATTTATTGGTTTTGTAAGTACTATCCATAATCAACACAATAGGAAACATATTCAACAACTTCACAGAGTCTAGATGGGCCCAGAAGATATCTCTCTCAACTTCTGACTCATCTTTTTTCCTACTCCAATAAACATAATCAGATTCCTCTATCAATTTAAATAACTATTGCATTTCCGTTATAGGTCCCCTAATGTTTTTCTGAATCTTACTCTTATATTTATATATTTGGGTGCTTCGAGTCACATTCTTTGGATCTCGTTCTTTCAATGACAACAATATGTGTCTTGGAGGAACATGACGTTTTGACAAATCAACAATATGTTGTTGGTCATCATCATTTAGTCGACTTACAAACGCACGACCTTCAAATCTATCAGGTAAACCATGGTTGTGAACTCCACATTTTACATCAATTTTTCAACCAGAACCATCTTTTGAAGGTGTTGATCTTACTTTGAAAGGACAATTACATTTTTTGGTAGCACTTTGTGTTTCGCTATCCCCTTCTTTGTATTTTCCACCTCTATCACAACCAAATATAACTTTGTCACTTCTTCCTCTCTTGCCAGTATTGGTGTCCGAACGGGTTATTATAACAGTGCCTCTATTCCAGAGTCCAACCTCCTCAATCCACCTAGTCGCCTCTTCTCTTGTAGGAAATTTTTTGTAGTTGAGAATATCTTCGTTGTATCTACACTTGTCTGGTCTTTGTCGCATATCATCAAAGGAATGTCCATGTCTCCTAACAAAAGTGACAAACATAAATTAAAAAATAAAAATATTAAAAAAAAAACACGCTCCGGATAACTATGTACCAAGTTGTTCGGTTAACAAAAAAACCAAACCGGATAACTTAACAACAAGTAATCCGGTGTTGAAAGTATACCAGCCGAATATCTTAGAGACAAGTTATCCGGTTATATGCCTGGCCTTCACAACGCAAATCGGAAAACTTGTATATGTGTTCTCCGGTTTAGGGAAAATAATTAACCGGATTTCATTTTATCACGTTTTATGGTTTGAAAATAATACATTCCGAAAATTTTTACCTTGTGTTCTCCGGTTCTCGTCGTATACTGACAAAAAGTACTTTTGGACTCATCTGACTCCATGGTAAAAAGCAAAAAAAAAAAAATAATAATAATAAAAGGATAAAATTGGAATTTTTGAAAATTTGTAGGGGTATGGGGTAAAATTTTCTTTGTTAATACTACAAAGTTAGGCCCAAATCCAAAATTCATGTCGAGGATACTCTTTTGACACTTCGATAACAAAATAATATCGACACACACTAGGCTATTCGACAACTTTGTTATCTCTGTCGAACAACCTACTTCGAAATAAGGAATTACGATTCAACGTCGCGAAAACTCACTCAACAAGCATTAAGATGTAAAAAGTTTTCAAAAATAAAACAAGATCATAAATATTTAAGTATTGATAATCTCTTTTTATTATGTGAAAAATAATAAAATTCCGATGATACTCATACTCGTAAATTTCATTATACAAAAAAATTTATGGTGTGTTGATTTAAGAATTAAAACTCAATTATCTTTCAGTAATATTAAATAATTATTTGTGATGTGAATATAACATGTGAAAATTATTTTAACCTTTTATTTTTTTATTCTTGCTAACTAAAATATAGTTGAAAAAAATTTAAAATAAATTTTATTTAATTTGATAAATTTATTATAATTTATTTTTTTGATAAAATTAAAAATCAAAATAATTTATAAATTAAATTGAAATAAACAACTTATCTATGGTTCAATTTTCTGTGAAGGTATTTATTTATATTTAAATTTTTATTAACGTATTGTAGATCAATAATTTAAAATATATATATAATTTGTGTAAAATTTTCTTAAATAATTTTAAATTCCTCTATAATTTTTTTGAAGAACTTATATCAGCAAATATATATATATATATATATATATATATATATATATATATATATATATATATATATATATATATATATATATATATATATATATTTGAATTTAATGTTGCGCTAAAGAATCATTAGGAAAGTTTATTTTCTTGAATATGTTTATGACTTATACATGGCTTTTCATTAATTAGAATGGTTTAATGGTAGTATACGGTCAGTGTAATACAGTTTTACACATGCAACCAATCAAAATATTTATCATTATTATGTAATATCAGCATTTTTAAAATAAAAATATATTTTATTTTGATACATAGTTGTGATTGATTGACAATGTAAAATATTTTACATTATCAGTGCATTTTCCTTTGTCTCTAATAAGAAATTATATTATAACTTAGTAATAATGTCAATTAATCGACCAATTTTCTTAGACAAATCAGTAATATGTATATATAAACTTAAAAGGAGGCAAAGTACAAACAAGGATGATATATATTTGATATGTTACAAATGATAACACATTCATCACTTTCGTTCGAAATAAAACCCTTTACCACATATACAAAGATGATACATAACCACAAATTATTCATGACTATCTATACCTCTTTTATTTAACACCAAACATTGTTCATTCATGAAACTTATTACGTTGAATGTGCATCATGTATGATGATATCATCAGTTACCATTGTCGGAAGCAGCACCATGTCCACCATGTCCTCCATGACCTCCATGACCACCATGTCCACCATGTCCTCCATGACCACCATGTCCACCATATTTGGCATCATTTACTTCATTTGAAGTTTCAACAACCTCTGCAAATACAACCGTGTTTATATATATTAGAGACATTTATTCTTAAATTTTATTACTAATTAAGAATGTAATATAATTGGTTACCATTGTCGGAAGCACCATGTCCACCATGTCCTCCATGCCCACCATGGTAACCACCACCACCATAGTAACCACCACCACCATGATTGTAGCCTCCACGAGCATATTTGGCATCATTTACTTCATTTGATGTTTCAACAACCTCTGCAGTGTGTTTGTATATATATTATTGACATTTATTCTTGAAATTTGTTAGTAATTAATAAATTAATATAATTGGTTACCATTGTCTGAAGCACCATGTCCACCATGTCCTCCATGTCCCCCATGGTAACCACCACCACCATGGTAACCACCACCACCATGATTGTAGCCTCCACGACCATATTTGGCATCATTTACTTCATTTGATGTTTCAACAACCTCTGCAGTGTGTTTGTATATATATTATTGACATTTATTCTTGAAATTTGTTAGTAATTAATAAAGTAATATAATTGGTTACCATTGTCTGAAGCACCATGTTCACCATGTCCTCCATGTCCCCCATGGTAACCACCACCACCATGATTGTAGCCTCCACGACCATATTTGGCATCATTTACTTCATTTGATGTTTCAACAACCTCTGCAGTGTGTTCGTATATATATTATAGACATTTATTCTTGAAATTTGTTAGTAATTAATAAAGTAATATAATTGGTTACCATTGTCTGAAGCACCATGTCCTCCATGTCCACCATTGTAACCACCACCACCATGGTAACTACCACCACCACGATTGTAGCCTCCACGACCATATTTGGCATCATTTACTTCATTTGACTTTTCAACAACCTCTGCAACGTTGTAATTATATATCACATTAATTATAACTTAGTCATAATGTTTTTATATAACATCTAATTTCATCCTTCATATATAATATGTTTTGAAAAAATATATATTTTTTAAGCACAAATTAAGAAAAATAATGTATAACTAGCTCACCCTCAGATAAGTCCCTAGCTGACACTTGTGAGGAAATAAGAAGAACCATGGCCAATAGGCCAAGGATGAGGATTGCATTTTTGGGATCCATTGTGCTCAATTCAAGATCAATTGAAATGTGATATTTGTTAGTGAAGGATGAAAGTAATAGTAAGAGAGTGAGGTCTATTTATAATGGAAAGAAGGATGAAGCAATACGGAAGCTTTACATGGTAGTTGGGATGGTAGTTTAGTATGTATTAGTCAACCTTATCTTTAAACCTAGTAAAGATGGAAGGGACTGAAATGAAGCAGTGCTGTTTTTGTCTACTTTTTATTAGCAGAAAATGACAGTTTTGAAAGAATAGCTAATTCGCTGTATGAAGGAGAAACTCCACCCGGCTCTCCAATATAGGATCCGTTTGGATAAACAATTAAATTGAAACTTACATATGCTTATCAAAATAAATGATTGTGAAAAAGCTGGCGTATCAAAATAAATTATTTTTATATGGCTTAATGTTGTAAGCTGTTTTAATAATTTTTTCTAAAGAATGCTACAAAACTTATGGCATAAGATAAATTCAAACAAATCTAATCAAATATGAGAATAATTGTTATGCACTGTCAGTGTAATATATTTTACACGGTCAATACATCACAATCATTTACAAGTGATACTTATATGTAATTAAAGCAAAAGTCAAATATTTATAAAAATTTAACGATTATAATTCACTATCAATATAAAACTTCTTTATACCATTAGTACATTTCAATTAAATTCTTCAAATATATCCATAAATCAAAATATTATTATATTTTGTAGGTTTAAATATAAGTTAGATTTTGCAACTCTATCTTATTGAATTTCATTGTATTTGAAAAACGATTTCATTATTATAAATTTGGCTTCCCGATAAACAAAGTTTTCTGAAGTCAAAGCTGTAGAGGAGAACTTTATTTTTTTTATTATTATATGAAACTAATTTTTTACTAAAAGAATATGAGCTATTTATTTTTTAAATAATCCACACATTTTTTATAATTTTTTAATAATTTTTTTTTTATCAACAGAGAGTTGTCCATTATTAGATAATAGAATAAAAGTTACTAGAAAAAATAGTTTTCGTGCCATAATATTACACAATCATTTTTCCACCGTCGTTATATAGTATTTTGTATACGTATGTTTTTTTTATTAAGAAAATTTTTAGTGCGATTCTTTTAAAAAACCGTTGTCATAGAGTTTGAATGACAAGCTTTAAGTCCCAGCATTAACATTTTTCTTTTTCTTCAATAAAAAATTAGAGCGCGTCCCTTTTCATTTATTGTTATTTAAAAATTGAAAGTAAAACAACCACAGTTGTTTAGTTCAACCATGGTTATATCACAATGATTTTCCACAAAATTAAAATAGTACAGGTATTTTATTTCGTTCATAACCCATAAGACAATTTCATATGCATATAATCATATTAGGTTCGGTGCTTTGGTTTTTAATGTTGCATGTGTAGCATTAGTTTGTCATTCACATTATTCTTTTGATATAAATTTTAGAATTTGTTATGGATCATAGTTGAACGAAAGACGATAGATTAGGCCCGTTGTATTAGAAAGGAGTTCTTGGATTCTTGAATTAGCTGAAAAAATGTTCACGACAATAATGGTATCTTTTATTGTCATTGCATTTTTTTGCTGGAGTATTAGAAAAAGGTCAAAGAAAGAAATATTATATCACTTATGTTGTGATGGAATATGTTAAAATTATACAACATGGATGTGTCTCTCAAATGTTTGACACACTGGGCTAGAGACTTTGTCTCTAAAAAATTCTAAAACATAAATGCATTTGCTAGGGACTTATCCCCTAGCAAAATACTGACACAACTGCGCCACAAGACTGCACCTACGCATGCGTGTCAACGCGTGGAAAATTAGGGATGACATTTTGTGAGGGGGTTAACCCCAAGCTAAATACCTACGTGGGATGTCCCTAGCAAACTGTTTGTGACTCCTTATCTAGTTAGAGGTGTTGTCCCCTTACAAATTTTTGTTTTGTAAGGGGTTTTTTTTGCATTAATGAGGGGTTTAACCCTTGGCTAAAAACGTTGTTTCTTTTAGTGACATCTTGTGTTAGGGGATTGTGTAATATGAAGGTCTTTTGATGAAAGAACTTCGTCCGTACACATCTCGTGCTTAAGGGTTGTGTATTTCTATATTTATTTTTCATAATAATACCCGAGTTCAAGAAGACTGATCCCATGAATGAAAATCTTGCTAATACCTTAGATAGTACTTTATATGTAGTGGGTGGACTTAAAAAAACTTTAAACATGTTCTAGGAGCCCGTTCTTAAGCATTAATGGAGATTTATCCATAACTTTAAAGCAAACAAGACCTTAGATAAAGAGATGTACTCAGTTAATGTTTGCTCAACATTGACTCAAATAATAATTCCTTGTAAGCATAAGAATATACATTTAATAACTATAAACACAAGGAGACAAGGTGATTAATGACCATTACGCGACTATAAACACCAGACTTCACTACTATAAAATACATTTTTTACCTTAGACACAAAATGTATAATACCTCGACTAAACAAACGAGTTAACGAAGGGCGACACGAAAACTCGCAACTTATCACCTCAGTGGATTTAAAATCGAGAGGTAAAGTTATTTGAACGTGGGGTTCAAACCCTAACAACATCACTTTTATTATCTCGGTTTATCTTGAAAATCGAGGAGTAAGATTATTTCTTTTTTTTTAATTGTTTTTACCCAGAATATTACAATGTTTAAAATAAAAATCAAATTCCCTAGAGATTTAGGTAATAGTCAATTTCCCTAAAGATCTAGATTTTAGATCTCCGAATTATTGAATCTTGGGAAATATCAAATGTTGGGTGCAAGATTATTCTCTATGGTTCTTGCATGCATTTGATTCTGAAGCAAAACAAAATAAGCGTTAGATAAATAAAATAAATATTCAAATATATGATTTTGTACTCAAATAAATATTTAGGAAAACAAACTTTAAGTTCAAGTAATTTTCTGCTCTTGTAATCCATCTTTGAGAACTTTTCCAAAAGTCTTTATGTTTCAAGCGCTTCATGTTCCATATAGATTAGACTTTCAATAATCAACATGTTTTTTTAATAGATGTCCCTTAGGTTTCATGAGGATCACTAATGACAGATTCTTGAGCGCTTATAAATATTAAATGGACGTCAAATATTTGTTTATGGGCATTGAATATAGTAAAAATATTATTTAAATATCCCCTCGATCACGAAGAAAATTGAGGTGAATAAGCTGTTTTTTTTTTTTAAATTACAATGTTTACATTGAATATTAAAAATACATTATAAAATTTGTTTCTCATTGATAAATTTTATTTTCCATTTCCAAATCTCATGCAAGACGCTAGAGATCTTTTCAACAATGAGAATTTTTATTTTCTACACATGCAATCCATCCTAAACATCTGTAGTAGATACTCAAGATCAAATGGACGGTGGTGAAATTTTCTCTTTTCGGGACAACTACATATAAGTTAGTCTTAGGGTAAAATCTATTTAACAAGTATTTTTATAGTAAAATATGATTATTAAACACCTCGGTTTTAATATAAAACCGATGTTTTTTATCTTCTCCGTTTAACTATCACCTCGGTGATGACGAAAACCGAGGTAATTAATTTTTTTTATAAATTACATTGTTGAATATTAAAATAAATTGTTTACAACAAATCTTCACTGAAATCTAGATTTAATTGCATTCCCTTATTTGTTCAAACGATGAGTGAAGGTGTGAAAAACACAAGAAATGGGGGTTTCAATTGGTTTTTCAAAATAAATTTGTTTCTTTTAAAATAAGTTCCTTTTATAAAACTCTTTCTTTTAACAATAATGACCTTTGTTTGAGAACCAAGTGATGAACACGATATGTTTATACTAGTTCACTTGAGAAATACTCAAGTTAATCTAGTTCACCCGCCAAGGTGATTTTGCCTCTCTCAACGAGGACTTAATCCACTATTCAATCAAATCAGTACAATGCACTAGCCAAAATGCTGGTGACTAACACAGCCTCTAAAACTCTCAAGTTTTAGACTTCTCAAGTAATACAACCTCACAGGTCTTACTCAAGGAACAACCTCTAAGACTGCACGTCCTAGACTTCTCAAGAAATACAACCACACAGTCTTTCTCAAGGAACATAAACCTAAGTTTGAATAAATTTCATTTACAGACAAGTGCTTCTTATACAAGCTGAAAATGTCAACAAGTTTCGACCATAATGACTTAAGAAAGATTTCAGTTAGAAGGAATATTGCAGTAGCGTTAGTGTGTATCTTTCTTCAAGTCTTTTGCTTCCTTTTATAGCCGTGTAGAAAAGAGCCGTTGAAATGTAATCATGATAGCTAACTAGGCTGGCGGCTAGAAGCGTAAGGACAGATAAAAACGTTTGTGTGCTGCGTGTCCTATTTTGTCAGAATATCTTCATTTGTACCGTTGCACTATTACCAAGATATTTTCTCATTGTATTGTTGTACAACTGAACTATGTAGCTTTGTCTTCATGGCTTCTCAATTTCAGGGGCTTCTGATGGTAATTTGATGAAGCATGAGTAGAACCTTCTTGATAGGATATTTGATACTTCAAGTATTCAGTCATTTGAAGAAGTCCATTAGGAATCAGTCTTCAGAACTTCAGCACTTGTCTTTAAGAACCTTGTCTGCTTCGTGCGTTGTCTCTATATCTTCAGAAGCTTCAGATAGTATCTTGTTGTAGCATGAGTAGAGACTTGATTTAGGTCTTCAAAACCTTGATCAGAGAGCTTAAGTCTTCAGCATCTGGACTTCGTTCAATCAAAACCTCTGTCTTCAGATCTTCAGAACTCGTTCTCTTTTCCTTTTGTACCAGAGTCTTGTGAACTTTACTTTTCAAGTGTATGGGCGGAGCATTTTCCTTTAAGCATTGTGTTTGCGCCAATTTACAAAAGCATGACCTATTTGTTAAGTTCTTACAAATAACAAACATTAGTTGTGTAAAATTGTTCATACAGAAATACTCATTTGATATCATCAAAACTTAGAGATAATATTGCAGAACCAAATCGTGTTCTCACAATCTCCCCCTTTTTGATGATGACAAAACTATGTATTTTGATGACACAATTTTGATATATATGTAATGCAGGGAAAATAACATATTCTAAAGGTAGCTTATCCTTCGTATGAAGTACTCCCCCTAAGTCTTAGACTTGATGAATTTCTATGCTTGGGCTCCCCCTGATTTTACTAGTTTTACTAGGTCATGAGCTCATAGTCTTGATTCTCTTTTCAGCAGAGTTCTGATTTTCTTAATGAAGCTTGATTTGGATCAGAATTCCTGAAAAAGAAAAACACTCTAATACAAATAACAGTTAATCTGTTAGCATGTAAACAACATTGTTTTTCAGAGATTGACTATGGAATCAAAATATCACATTCATATTACTACTCCCTCTTTTTGTCATTGATAAAAAAGATTAGTGGTGAAAGGGTGAGAAACAAAGATCTAAAGTCATAAAGACAAAAGAGACATAAAGATTAGGTGCTTCCAGAGGACATCTTATCCCATATTTTCTGAAGCATGCCCTAAAGAGTAGCATTGACAGTCTTTTGTTCTTCAAAGTTTTCTCTGAACTTCTGTTGTTTTTCTCTGATTTTCCAATTGCGTTTTCCAAACGCTTTACAACAGGGTCAGATGTGGGAACAACTGCAGCATCTTGCTTGGCCTTTTCCATGGCTTCAGCTTCTTGTGTTATTTTGGCTTCTTCAGCAGCCTTTTCTGCAAGAAGTCTTGCTTCCTCAGCAGCCTTTTCTTCAACTTCTTTCTGCTTTGCAGCCAAGAACTTAGGTACCCTGATCTGCTCTAAAGCTTCTGCTTTTTCCTTTGCTTGTTGAATTCCAGCAGTGATGGTTGCGTCTGAGAAGCTTACAATTCTTGCAAGTCCAGTATCCAACCATTTATGGAAGATTTGACAAGAGCTTTCAAGCTCCAAGGGTTTGGCACTTATGTTGGAATCTTTTCTTAAGTTAGCAAACTTGTTTAATGCCTTTTCACTAAATTGACCTATGCATTCTTCAAAAGATTTTGGAGGTGATATGTTATAGATAACCAAAGCAAGGCCAGGCTTGGCAGAATTCGTTTCAGGTGGTGTTTGTTGAGATGAAACAGTCTCAGTAGGAGCATGTTCATTGATTTGTTGATCAGCAGGAGATGATACTTTCGGGGTAACTGAAACCATAAGAGGTTCAGAAGTTAGAGATGGAGGATCAGAATGTTGAATTGAGAATTTAGTAATGGTTTTCTGATGAAAAGTATACAACATCGGTGAGACAGGCATATCTGGTTGGATGATTGAGATGATAGTTGATGAAGTGTATGTAGGAATTGATATAGATTGGATAGGTGCACTGATTTATGGAGAGGGAATTTGTGGAGTTGGTGGTGGTGGATTTGAACAAGATGTTGTCTTGAAACTGACTAGTGGATGTGAAGTGGGAATGGAGATAGTTTGTTGTGAAGATGAAATAGAAACTGATTTAACTCTAGAAACGGATAGAGCAGAGTCAGACTTATTGTTATTCTCTAATGCAGAGGTTAGAGTAGCAGTCTTGGAGGATTTTGTTTTATTCCTTTTTTGAGGCTCAGAGTTAACAGTTGCTTGCTTTCTTTTTCTTCTGAGGGACTCTGCAAGAGTTGGTTCAGGAGCAGATTCATCAGCCTCTTTAGTTTGCTCCCAGTCTTCTTTGTCAAGTTCAACTTCTTCATTCTTGACCTCAGATACATCATATCCTCGTGCCTTCATTGCATCTATAAATGCAACAACTTCTTCAATGAGGTCGCTTCTATAGTAGGCATGATAGTCTGGCACTGTGATCCTACGTTTGATTAAATCCTCAGAGATAGAAAAAGGTTCCACTCTTACTTTATTAATTATTCTCATGTGCTTAAGTGTTGTGGCGTTGACTGATTCTCCAAGTGTTGCTGTCAGATCTTCTATTTGTTGAACTTCTGTAACCAGAGTCTCCACTATACCACTTTCATAGAATATGTCTAAAAGCATTCTTCCAAAAGGAATGTACTTAGGCATATCACATTTTGATCCACCTGTTGTTCTTGTCTTCTTCACCATATCTCTCAGATAGTAAAATAAGATGGAAGGTAAGCACAATCTTTCCTTGGTGAACAAATAATATAACATATACTTCTGGTTAGCGTTGAAGTAACCTGCAGCATATGATGAGGGTCTTGGATTGATGCAACCAAGAATGATCTTGTGCCTGATTTTCAGATTTACATGCAGGTCTTCTCTTTTATATTCTGTTTTATTTGGTTGATGGTTGGTGTAGATAGTTGAGTTGATAACCTTTTTCACAAACGAAGATTTATTGACCCTTCCATAGACTTTCTTGTTCTTCAAAAATTCCAGTTTGTAAAGTTCAGCAATTGATTTTTCTGTGATGACAATTTTTCTTCCCAAGACATAAGAGACTACATGAAGCTTATCACAGACAGCTTGTCTCCAGAAATCTTTTACGAGTGCTTCAAAAACTAGACCTTTAAGTCTATCAAAGAAATTATTCCAACCTTGAGCTTTTACATCATTTATCAGATTAAATCCATTTTCAGCAAGATTTTCTAAATCTACATGTAGTTCCTTGAGTACAAGTAGATTCTCAAGAGTACAGGTAAATGTGGCTTCTCTTTGAGTTACATGATCTTTATCTATCTTGGAAGACTGTGATGAAGAAGGAGTAACTGTCGTGGTTGCTGTAGAAATTGTTGAAGTAATGGACGGCGCTACTGATGAGGATAATGACCCTTTCGAGGGATTCAAAGATGCTTCTGTTTCTTTGAAGAAATTGAAAGTTTCTTGTTGAATGTGATTCATCATGATGATAGTTAAAATCGGAGAGGATGAGAACAGGGATTGAGTTGGTTTGAAGGAGATAGAGAAAGAAAAGCGATTAGGGTTTTTAGGGTTTCCGTTTGAGTGAGAGTGGGAATAGGAGTGGTTTTTGAAAATTTAAAGAGATAGACACCGTACAGGGGATAAGTGAATGGATGTAATAAAGTTTTAAGTCAATCCCAAGAAAATTGATGTTCGTTTGATTTGAATAAATATAGTGGATTAGATATAATCTAATCACATGCAAAAATTATTTTCTAATTAAATGACACGTCATAACTGACTTAGAAGAAAAATTTATCAGAACTGAGACACATCTCACAAAAGTGATTTTGATGATTTTAAAATTCTTGTTTATTCTGACTAAACACATTTGGTTCTGAACTACTTTCACTCTGGACAATAGTCCATTTTCAGATGTTTTAAAATAATTTGAAATCTATCTTCAGCTAAGGGTTTTGTAAAAGTATCAACCCATTAATGGTCTGTATCGATGAATTTTAAGCATAAGGTTCCCTTCTGAACATAGTCTCTGATAAAATGGTGTTTTATTTCAATGTGTTTAGCCCTAGAATGTAAAATTGGATTTTTACTTAAACAAATAGCGGCAGTATTATCACAGAAGATAGGAATGTTACTCTCATATATCTGATAGTCCTCCAGCTGATTTTTCATCCAAAACATGTGTGTACTGCATAGAGAAGCGGAGATGTATTCAGCTTCTGCTATAGAGAGAGCAATTGTAGATTGCCTCTTGCTTGACCATGAGATTAAGTTGTTCCCTAGGAACTGACAGTTTCCAGATGTGCTCTTTCTTTCCAATCTGTGTCCAGCATAGTCTGCATCACAATAACCAGAAAGAGTGTACTCTGATGTTTTCTCATACATCAAGCCAAGATTAGTTGTTCCTTTCAGATACCTTAGAATTCGTTTAACAGCAGTTAAATGAGATTCTCTTGGATCTGATTGGAATCTAGCGCATAAATGTACACTAAATAATATGTCAGGTCTAGAGGCAATTAGATATAAGAGAGAGGCTATCATACCACGATAGAGCTTCTGACAAACCTTAACTCATGTTTCTTCTTTTCCCATGATACATGTTGGATGCATTGGTGTTTTAGCTGTATTACAATCCATCATGTTGAACTTCTTCAGAAGTTCTTTTGTGTACTTACTTTGATGAATGTAAGTGCCCTCTGGTTTCTGATCAATTTGAATACCCAGGAAGAACCTTAACTCACCCATCAGACTCATTTCAAATTCTGCTTGCATTAACTTTGAAAATTCTTCGCATAAAGAGGGGTTAGAAGAACCAAAAATAATATCATCGACATAGATTTGAACTATAAGAATATCATTCTTATATGTTTTACAGAAGAGAGTTGTCTCAACCTTTCCTCTAGTGAAATTTTTTTCTAAAAGAAATTTGCTCAATCTATCGTACCAAGCTCTGGGAGCTTGTTTTAAACCATAGAGTGACTTTTTGAGTTTAAAGACAAAATCTGATTTTTCTAAATTTTCAAAACCAGGAGGTTGTTTGACATAGACTTCTTCTGATATATAACCATTTAAGAATGCACTCTTAACATCCATCTGATATAGGGTGATGTTTTGATTTACTGAAAAGGAAATTAATAATCGTATTGCTTCAAGTCTGGCGACCGGAGCAAAGGTTTCGTTGTAATCAATTCCTTCATGTTGACTGTATCCTTGAGCAACAAGTCGTGCCTTGTTTCTTACAACTTCTCCCTTCTCATTTAGCTTGTTCCTGAATACCCACTTGGTTCCAATTACATGAACATTCTTAGGTTTTGGAACTAAATCTCAAACATCATTCTTCGAGAACTGGTTAAGTTCTTCTTCCATGGCCAGAACCCAGTCCTTGTCCATAAGAGCTTCTTCAACTGGTTCGATTAGTGACACTAATCCAAAGAGTGTTTCTTCTGATGGTCTGAAGGCTGGTCTGGTTCTGATTGGAGCATCCTTGCTACCCAGAATTAGTTCCTCAGGATGAGAAGTAGACATTCTTCTTTTCTTTTGATGTGGAGTATTTGGAGTTACATCAGTGGTATCCGGCATAGGATCTTGCTGGTCTTTAACTTCATCTGCCTTTTCTTTAGGTTCCGAGAAGCTAATTTCCAAATCTGCAACTTTTTCAGCTAGCGCTGACTTTTCAGAGTCAGGCTTGTCATCAAATCTAACATGAATTGATTCTTCCACAATCCGTGATTCTGTGTTATAAACTCTGTAGCCTTTTGAGCATTCAGAGTATCCCAACAGCAGACACTTTTGTGCTTTGGAATCAAACTTGCTAAGATTCTCTTTAGTGTTTAATATAAAACAAATACATCCAAACGGATGAAAGTGGGAAATATTGGGAATCTTATTCTTCCACAATTTATAAGGAGTTTTATTCAAGATAGGTCTAATAGAGATTCTATTTTGAATATAACATGCTGTGTTAATTGCTTCTGCCCAAAAGTGCTTAGCCATGTCAGTCTCTTGGATCATGGTGCGAGCCATTTCTTGTAAAGTTCGGTTCTTTCTTTCTACAACTCCATTTTGTTGTGGAGTTCTAGGACAAGAAAAATCATGGGATATCCCGTGTGAATCAAAAAGGTTTTCAAAGTCTTTGTTTTCAAATTCTCCACCATGATCACTTCTGACTTTGATGATTTTGCAATTTTTCTCATTTTGTACTTGAGTGTAGAAGAAATCAAACACAGAATGTGACTCATCCTTGTGTTTTAAGAATTTCACCCATGTCCAACGACTGTAATCATCAACGATGACTAGTTCGTATTTCTTACCATTGATTGAGGCAGTTTTTACTGGTCCAAAGAGATCAATGTGAAGAAGTTCTAACGGTCTAGAGGTGGAAACAATATTCTTTGATTTAAAAGAAGTTTTTGAAAACTTACCTTTCTGACATGCTTCGCAAAGAGCATCTGAAGAGTAATTCAGATTTGGCAAGCCTCTGACAAGACCTAGCTTGTTCAGCTGAGAAATTCTTCTCAAGCTAACATGACCAAGACGTCTGTGCCAGACCCATTGCTCTTCATTTACTGAAAGAAGACATTTTACATTTTGATGTTTTAAATCTGATAATTTAATTTTGTAAGTATTGTTCTTCCTCTTTCCGTTGAACAGGAAAGATTCATCCTTTTGACTTACAGCTTTACAGGATGTTTGATTAAAAGTAACGTCATAACCATTGTCACTAAGTTGACTAATTGACAATAGATTATTCATTAGACCTTCAACTAACAGAACATTATTAATAGAAGGGAGCTTACCATTTCCAATAGTTCCGGAGCCAATAATTCTTCCTTTCTGATTTCCTCCGAAACTGACAATATCTCCGAGCTTAAGTTTCAGATCTTGGAACATATGCCTTTCTCCCATCATGTGTTGCGAGCATCCACTGTCGAGGTACCATGACTGGTGTTTCAATGGTGCCATTAAGGATGTGTGCAACATAAATTATCTTATTCTTAGGTACCCATTTTGTGGGTCCTTTCACATTAGCTTTTCTAGAGGTTCTGACACCTTTGGACTTCCTTACATTGGAATAATAGTGTGGAATGTGTGCATAGTGTTTAAGTTTAGGAGTTTTCTTTAGTGTCTGTGTTTGTGTAGTGATAGATTTTGAACCTTTTTGTTCAAAACATTTCAAGATAGTACCAGAGGGCACAAAATGTTTAGACAGAGGTAGTATCTTGATACTCTTGGTCTCATCATATGGTTGTGATGGTCCTGAGTATCCCAGACCTCTATTTCCATTCCTGCTGACTCCATAGATCATTGAAGCCATTTTACTTCTATATATGCTTTTAGAAAGGAAATGTTGAAAGGCTTTATCATATCTGACTAATTCATTAGTGTTAGTTGTGTTGGAAGTGATTTCTTCTTCTAACTTGGAGACTTTGTTTTTTAAAACAGCATTTTAATTTTCCAAAACAAATAATTTTTCATTTAATTCTGAGATGGTTTGTTTGCTTTTAGTAAGATATTCTGAAGGAACCACAAACGTCTTTTTCAGAGTTTTGTGTTTTCTTAGAAGGATTTGATATCTTTCCATAAGTTCATATAATCCTATTTCAAGTTCAGAATGGGATAAGGAAGAAAGTACCTCTCTTTCATCGTCAGAGTCTGATAGTTCTTTTTCTGATAAAGCATATTTGGTTTCCGCCATGAATGCCATGTTGACACGTTCTTCATCGACATCATCCTCAAATTCTGAATCATCCCATGTTGCCATAAGACCTTTTTTTGTCTTTCTTAGGTTTCTCCTCTTTCTTAAATTTTGGACAATCATTTTTTATATGTCCAGGTTCCTTGCATTCAAAGCATGTAACATCTCTTCCATAATTTCTCCTTTGACCATATGTAGATTCAGATCTTCTTCTTGATCCTCTGAACTTATTCTTCTTTTATTTCCATAATTTACTTATTTTCCTTGATATGAGAGATATATCATCTTCATCTGTATCTTCTTCGGATTCTTCCACTTCTTCCTCTGCCTGATATGCCTTTTTCTTCTCAGACTTGGCTTTTAGGGAAATGGATTTATTTTTCTTCTAAGGTTCATCTCCTTGAAGTTCTATTTCATGACTTCTTAAAGAACTGATAATTTCCTCAAGACTTATACTATTCAGATCCTTTGCCAGTTTCAAAGCAGACACCATTGGTCTCCATTTGACAGGCAGACTTCTGATAATTTTCTTGACATGATCAACAGTAGAATATCCTTTATCCAGAACTCTAAGTCCTGCAACGAGTATTTGAAACCTTGAGAACATGGTTTCCACAGATTCATCTTCTTCCATTTTGAAGACCTCATATTTATGAATTAGTGCAAGAGCCTTCGTCTCCTTGACTTGAGCGTTGCCTTCGTGAGTCATACGAAGAGAGTCAAAAATAGATTTCGCAGTTTCCCTGTTTGTAATTTTTTCATATTCTGTATATGAAATTGCATTTAACAGAATAGTTCTTGCTTTGTGATGATTCTTGTAATTTTTTCTTTGTATATCTGTAAAAGCACTTCTTTCAATCTTTTTGCCTGCCGAATCTAAAGGGTGACTGTAGCCATCAACTATCAGATCCCATAGATCTAAGTCAAACGACAAAAAGTAACTTTCAATTCTATCTTTTCAATAGTCAAATTTTTCCCCATCAAAGACAGGAGGTTTTGCAGTATAAGAATCTCTTTCATTTATAATGTCACTTGACTCAGGAGTAAGTGCAGCCATTGTTTTTCACACTTGGATCTGTACTGAACACTGTTAAGTGCTTGATAAAAATTCAACATTTTTATCACCTCAGAACCGGAGCTCTAATGCCAATTGAAGGTGTGAAAAACACAAGAAAGGGGGGTTTGAATAGGTTTTTCAAAATAAAATTGTTTCTTTTAAAATAAGTTCCTTTTATAAAACTCTTTCTTTTAACATTAATGACCTTTGTTTGAGAACCAAGTGATGAACACGTTATGTTTATTCTAGTCCATTTGAGAAATACTCAAGTTAATCTAGTCCACCCGCCAAGGTGATTTTGCCTCTCTCAACAAGGACTTAATCCACTATTCAATCAAATCAGTACAATGCACTAGCCAAAATGCTGGTGACTAACACAACCTCTAAAACTCTCAAGTTTTAGACTTCTCAAGTAATACAACCTCACAGGTCTTACTCAAGGAACAACCTCTAAGACTGCACGCCCTAGACTTCTCAAGAAATACAACCACACGGTCTTTCTCAAGGAACACAAACCTAAGTTTAAATAAATTTCATTTACAGAAACTTGCTTCTTATACAAGTTGAAAATGTAAACAAGTTTCGACCAGAATCACTTAAGAAAGATTTCAGTTAGAAGGAATATTGCAGTAGCGTTCGTGTGTATCTTTCTTCAAGTCTTTTGCTTCCTTTTATAGCCGTGTAGAAAAGAGTCATTGAAATGTAATCATGATAGCTAACTAGGCTGGCGGCTAGAAGCGTGAGGACAAATAAAAACGTTTGTGTGTTGCGCGTCCTGTTTTGTCAGAATATCTTCATTTGTACCGTTGCACTGTTACCAAGATATTTTCTCATTGTATTTTGGTACAGCTGTACTATGTAGCTTTGTCTTCATGGCTTCTCAACTTCAGGGGCTTCTGATGGTAATTTGATGAAGCATGAGTAGAGCCTTCTTGATAGGATATCTGATACTTCAAGTCTTCAGTCATTTGAAGAAGTCCATTAGGAATCAGTCTTCAAAACTTCAGCATTTGTCTTTAAGAACCTTGTCCGCTTGGTGCGTTGTCTCCATATCTTCAGAAGCTTCTGATAGTATCTTGTTGAAGCATGAGTAGAGACTTGATTTAGGTCTTCAGAACCTTGATCAGAGAGCTTAAGTCTTCAGCATCTGGACTTCGTTCAATCAGAACCTCTGTCTTCTGATCTTCAGAACTCGTTCTCTTTTCCTTTTCTATCAGAGTCTTGTGAAATTTACTTTTCAAGTGTATGGGCAGAGTATTTTCCTTTAAGCACTGTGTTCGCGCCAATTTACGGAAGCATGACCTGTTTGTTAAGTTCTCACAAATAACAAACATTAGTTGTGCAAAATTGTTCATACAGAAATACTCATTTGATATCATCAAAACTTAGAGATAATATTGCAGAACCAAATCTTGTTCTCACAATAAGCTACATTCCTTGTTGGTTAAGCTCCATTATTTGTGTAACTTGAAGTAAGAATGATTTTTTGTATTTGCATTTGATCAACTGAGTACTCTTAAAAATTTGAACTCCCTTCTATAACTTATGGTTATTCCAAAAATACAAAAACGACAACATCAACACCATTATGTTAGGATGGATAGCAAGGACAGAAAAAATGTTTTGTTGAAGATAGAAGAACATTGAATTTTTTTTCTGTCTTATAATCCATCCTAAAGAATGATGCTTGCGAGTTTGGGCGGCTTCATATTAGTAATGATTAGGGTAAAATCTGTTTAACGAGTACTTTTAAAGTAAAATCTTATTATTTTATGTCTCAGTTAAATAGATAACGGAATGGTTAGAACATTTTGTTTACACATTTAAACAAATAAAATTATAAAGTGCGATAGTCAAGAATTGAAGCTTGTATTGAATTATTTTTTCACCTCGGTATTATGAAAAACCGAGAGATTATATGTTTTTTTTTTAAATAAAAAAAGTGTGTCTTGCCTTTATATCTCTTTTTTCTATTGTTCGAGGTCAAAGTTTAGTCATGAAAAGCGTTATTTGTTATAGTGGTAAATTCAAAAAGAAAAATCAGTCACAAACCAGATACAATGAACCATAATAAGTCTGCATGTGTACGATAACAATGATGTATTTTGGAAATACTGTAATAATTTTTTTAAAATATAATTATTGATCGTACATGATCAGAATTGGATCGGTGGCCAACTGCACGTCGTGAGCTCCGTTACTCTGGTGGTGGTGAGAAGGTGGGGGTGTACCTGCAAGGTACTCCGATGCTAAAGTCAGAGACGGAGTAAGCAAGAGTGAGAATGAGAATTAGAATACCCAACCCTCTAGTGAAAGAGGCTATTTATATTGTTCCCCCAGCGTTGGGCCAACGGTCGTCTGCACTAGGTTAGGTCACTAGGCCCAATGCAGATAACTGCTAGGACTTACGTGGCGTAGGGAAGACCAGTACGTGGTCTTTGCCCTAGAGTAACTGCCCCGTGATCTCCGGAAAGTGGGTTGACCAGCACTCCAGGAAGTGGGTAATTACCTGGTGACGTGTCCCCGCGTGGGGAGCACGTGGAGTCCGTAGCGGCGGACGCGAGGTCTCTCCCTGAGCCATGTAGTGCCCTGCTCGGCAATGGTGGGACCTGGATGTGCCCGACGAGGGAGAGGATTGGGCCTTAATGGGCTGCTTAGCGTAACATTAGGTCGGGCCTGCCCAACTGGTGGGCAGGCGCCGACCCAGTCCAGAACAGGAGTCCCCCAAGTCCTTGCTCCGAAAAGTCGGAGTAATGACCTAAAGGCTAGCCCATTCGTCGGGGACCCGTTTAGTGGGGGAAGCATGCCTGAAATGCCGAGTTGGTGGAAGATGTTGACGGTTAAGAGCAGGGAATCAATAAAGTTCCCGGGGAGAACACGGAGTTTCTGGCGAAAACGGCGGGACTCATTTAAATTTCTGATGAATTTCCCAGGGAGCTGGGATAAATGACCTGAGGACCTGATGAAGGTCCCGAGGACACGGGATGAATCTCCCGAAGTCTTAGGATGAGGAACTCGGGGACCTGATAAAGGTTCCGGGGACGTGAGATGAATCTCCCGAGGACGTCAAGTGGAGGTCTCGGGACCTTAGTCGATGGTCTCGAGGGGATTGTGCCTTGCTAATTAGTTAAAGCATCGACGACCTCGTCCAGGAGGTCTCTCCGTGATTTCGTGGACGCGAAAAAGTTTGGATGGAGGGAGTATATGTCGAGGAGAATTTGTGATTATGCACGGGTATAGTATTGTCGCGCTTTCTTCATCTCCTCGCCTCCTTTCCTCATCCTTTCACTTGATTTGAGGTGGAAGGGTGGATTTGATCTGGAATGTTGAATTCACCATTTTCCTCTGCTTTTCAGGTAAAATGGCTGCTAAGAGAATTGAGGAGGTCATTGAGAATGACGACGAGCCCGACTCACCAGCGGCACATACCAGTGGTGTTCGAAGACGAACGCCCGAGGATTGGGCCAGGGAGGAGCCTCTGGGCGTACCCTCTTTATTTGCCCCGAATGATTCTGACGCGTACGCCACTCTCGAAAACCTTTGAGAGGGCTCCCCGCGGAATAGACAGGCGTACAAGCCCCTGGAGCACCACCGAATATGTTCGACATTCAAAGGAACAAGGTTCCCAATGTACGAGTTCACCTTCCTAGAAGCGGGCTTGCGTCTTCCCTTTTGTGACTTCTAGCGGGAGGTGTTCTTCTGGTTGTGCCTGGCGCCCTCTCAGCTTCATCCAAATGAAATCGATTTCGTGCAAGCATATGAGCTCGTATGTAAATACCTTGGCATCAGGGCCACGATATCCCTCTTCTTCCGTATCTTCCATCTGCAGAGACAGATGGTCGAGGGCCGACATAGTTAGGTGTTCTTTAAGCAGCCGAGGAGGCTGTTTCGGGCTTATCTAGATTCTGTCTGGAATTATAAACATCGGTGGTTTGTCGTCAAGCCCCTCACCCGCGCTGCCACCAATTCATTGTATGACCGCGTGTTCAGGGAGATGGAAGATGGAAGGCAGAAGGAGGTCCTCGAATCAATATGTCCCCTTGAGTGGATGGAGGACCACTTCAAAAGAGGCACAAACAGTTATATTATCAGTCCTGGTGCGTTGGGTGAGGAGGACCAGATGGCCTACAAGAAGTTTGTTGCCGGTTTCTCTCGCGCCAAGTTGGTAACTCCGGACGGGAACTTCAAGCGCAATGATCGTGGGGAGATCTTAACGGAGGCCCGACGAGGAGGTTGTCCAGTTCTTAGGTAGCAGGCATCCCCCTATTATTTGGGCCCTAACAATGTTTTTGTCACTGGTTTGCTGATGTTTATTTTCCCTATTGCAGGTACAATGTCGAGCTTGGAAGAACACGTCAAGAAGCTGGTTGCTGCCCGAGGCCCGAAGAAAGGTGAAAAGGGGCGAGCCGATCAGGTTCGGCAGCAAATTCAAGGTCCCAACTCGACACTCGGGTACTCGTCCATCTCCCCACAGTGTATCCAATCTCCAACTTCATAGGGATCCCTGAAGAGGCAGCGGACTGTTGAACCTGTGCATGTCGACCTCACCGAAAGCCCTCCTGGTGAGAAGTTCGTACTCCCGCCCTGCTACCTGTAGCCTAACTTCTTCTCAGGGGCCAACTCCCTGGCCGTCAGTGATGCCGAATCCCAAGCTATCTTGGGGGCTGATTGGACTGCGAGGAGGAAAGTCTTGTCTGAAGACATGGCCGCGATGATGCGGGTCTTTGCCAAGGGTTTGGTCCTGAACGACGAGACCTGCCCATCGGCTAAGCTGACAAACTGCAGAACAGCTTCACATCAGTCGAGGCTGAGATGAAGAAGTTGGCCAAAGACCATGACGAGTGCAAGAAACAGAACGAGGCTCAGGTCAAGCTCCACAGGGAGATGGAGAAGAAGATGAAGGACGTTGCTAAGTAGAGTAAAGACTCTCTTAGCCAGGATTGCTGAGCTGGAGGCGACAGCCAGGCACGCCAACGGTGAGACCGATGAGGAAAAGCTACTGGCTTCTCGGGCCGAATTGATCACGAATATCAGGATGCTCGAGCAGGATGTCCTAGGGGCTGTCGAGGGGGGCTTTGTTACCGCTTTCAAGCAGCTCCACCTCATGAACCCAGGTGTTTAACTCATCATCAAGGGGACAGGTCATTACCATCAGGTGGTTGACAGTTGGGTTGTCGCTCCTGAAATCGAGGAGGAAGAGGATGACCAGAGCATGGTGGACTAGCAACCTAAGGAGCATGCAGCTGTTTAGTTTTCTTGTCTAGTTTGTTTGGCCTGCATGCTAGTATTTTGTACTGACTTTTGCCCAGCCTGCGTGCTAGGGGCTTAGAAACTTACTGTACCCTTTGAATAATGGGCTTCTGCCCGGTTGAATGTATTGCCTTTTCTTATCTTGTGTGTGATGCTTGTATGCTGATTATATATCTGTTATTTTCATTTTTGTCTAAGTATTTGGGGCCTTTGCTCGACTTTGTTGATCCTCGACAGTGTAAGAAATTGGTCGAGTGGTCGGAGCAGTATTCCGACCTTTGACGAAGCTAAGAGCTCAGTCGAGGTCTTTCTTTGTGGCGTGAACTTCCCATTGCGAGCTGGGTGTCCTGCCTAGTTGGTATGGCGACGGTAGAGCTCGTCGAGGTATTTGCCTCAGATCAAGGGTCCTCGCGCATACATAACGCGGGCCCTTATCTTCTTGTCTCGAGGATGAGAGTCGTGCTTGTACCTTAGTGCACCCCCATGGTCGCGACCCAGATGGGTGTGGGGCAGTGTTTAAATGTAGTACTGTTTAAGATTTTCAGCATTCCATAGTCAAGAAAGTTCCTCCCCGTGCAGATTTTTGAGGAAGTAGGCTCCCGTCCCCGTTTTCGCGCGGACGCGATAGGGGCCCTCCCAGTTCGCGGCGATCTTGCCTTCGCGCAAATCTTTCTGGTTCCTTCCTAAGACAATGATGCCTACCTGAAATTCAAGTTTGATAAGTTTGTTGTCATGGCGAAAAGTTAGCTTCTGTTTGAGCAAGGCTTCGCGGAGGGATGCGCCCGTCCGTATCTCCTCGACCAGGTCGAGCTCCTCCCTTATGGCCTCATCGTACATCTCCTAGTCGTGGGGAGACTCGGTCCTTCTCGAAGGTTCCCTTATTTCCACTGGGATCACCGCATCAGTTCGATAGGTCAGTCGGAAGAGGGTTTCCCCGGTAGTGGAGTGCAGGGTTGTCTTGTAGGCCCAGAGGGCCCAGAGGACACTATGTAGCTCCTCGACCCACCTTTTCTTGGTGTCGCCCAGTCTCTGTTTCACGGCTCTAAGGATCACCCTGTTTGCGGCTTTGGCTTGCCCGTTTGTTTCTGGGTGCTCAACCGACGTTAAGTGTTGCTTCGTGCCTAGCTTGGTGATGAAGTCCTGAAAGTTCTTGTCAGTGAATTGCGTCCCATTGTCGGTGACAATTTCTTGGGGCACGTCGAACCAGGAAAGTATATTTCTCTAGTAGAAACGAAGTCTATTGTGGGTCGTGATTTTAGTCAAGGCTTCTACCTCGATCCACTTGGTGAAGTAGTCGACGCCGACGATCAGATACTTATTTTGGTACGACCCTATGGTGAAGGGTCCGAGGATGTCCATCACGCACCAGGCAAACGGCCACGGGGAGGAAAACGTTTTGAGCTCACTGGGCAGCAACAGGCATATGTCCCCATGTGGTTGGCATCTATCACACTTCTTGACGTGCTCCTTGACGTCCTGCTGCATGGTGGGCTAGTAGTATCCTGCTCGCAACGCTTTACGGGCTAGGGACCGTCCGCTAAAGTTTTACGCGTTGATCCCCTCGTGGATCTCTTGGAGTATGCCGGGACCTTAGACTCCTTGACACACCTGAGGAGGGGGATCGAGAAGTCGCATCGATATAGCTTGTCCTAGACAATCGTGTGTGAGCAGGCACGTCGTCTAACTACTCCGGCGTCCTTGGTGTCGTCGGGTAGCTTTCCCGTGCTAAGCTATTCGTATACCGGGGTCATCCAGCAGTGGCTGTCTCCGATGGCATGCACGTCAGCCGTGGGGATGGGTTTCTTGATGCTCGGGCGTGGAAGAACTTCTTGAATGACGGACTTGTTCCCGCCTTTTTTCATTGTGCTCGCCAGTTTTGTTAGTTCGTTTGCCCGAGTATTGTGGTCGCACGGGACGTGACTTACTTCCCCCGAGGTGAAATTTTTCATCATATCTTTCACCAGAGCCAAATATTCTATGAGGTTATCGTTCTTGGCTTGGTATTCTCCTCGTACCTGGGAAACCACGAGCTGGGAGTCGGTGAATATTTTTACTTCCTTGGCGCCGTGATCCCTGGTCAGTCGTAACCCAGCGAGGAAAGCCTCGTATTCGGCCTGGTTGTTTGGCGTCGGAAAGGATAACGTGAGGGAAACTTCGATCAAGATACCTTCCTCATTTTTTAGGATGATGCCCTCTCCTCTCCCTGTCGAGCTGGATGCCCCGTCAACGTAGATCGTCCATTTTTGGGATCTGTCGGTTGAAGGTTCTGGGATGGTCATCTCCGCCACGAAGCAGGCCAGCACCTGAGCTTTCAGGGCCTTTCTGGCAGTGGATAAGCATCTTTCGAGCATGCCCGATTAAGATCTGTATAATCAACACAAATTCTCCATTTTCCATTGTTTTTCTTAACAAGTACAACGTTGGACAGCCAAGTTGTGTACCGGGATTTCAAAATAATGTTTGCCTCTAAGAGGTCTTTTACAGCTTTTTCAGCAGCCTCCGGTTTCTCGGGAGACTTCCTACGCGTACGTTGCACTATAGCTCTAGCAGCTTGATCTATAATAAGCTGGTGGTAGGCCACATCTGGGTTGAGACCAGGCATCTCTGACGCGTTCCACGCGAACAAGTCAGCATTCTCTCGGAGGCAGACTTTCAACTGCTTCCTCGCCAGGCCAGGAAGCCCGGGTACCAATCTTCACATTCCTGTCTGGATTATCCCCGAGAGTGATGAGCTCAAAGTCTCCATCTAGAATGGGTCGCGTTGGGTGGAGAGACTGCCCGTAGACTTCGACTGGGAGGTCGTTGCCTGCTGCTTCTCCTTGTTTCTGCTCGCTGGGGAAGCGACTGTCGAGGTCCACTGCGTTGACGCGTAGGAGTGGCTTCTGCTCGGCGTCTGGGGGGGCTTCACTACAGTCTTGGACTTGACGTTGATCGAGTTCAGACCCTTGGTCCCAGCTTCGAAGCATCTCCTAGCAGCTTCAATATCCCCGTGGAGGGTGACGACCTGGCCTCTGGTCGTATAGTACTTCATCTTCAGATGGACTGTAGATGGAGTCGCTGTGAGCTCGGCTAGAGTCGGTCTTCCTAGGATGCACTGGTACAGGGAAGGGCACTCCACCACCAGGAAGTGGGTCTTGACTTGTCGAGCAGTGTCATCCCTCTAGAAAGTAACCACCTATTCGACACAGCCCCACGGTCTGTTGGTGGTGCTGTTTAAACCCTGGAGGTCTGAGCCCATGTAGGGGGTCATATGTGTTTCATTGAGCTAGAGGGTTTCGAAGAGGTGGGCGTACATGATATCCACCGAACTCCCTTGGTCGACCAGAATCCGGCAACCATCGAAGTTTGCCATATGCACCCTGATTAGGAGAGGAATGGTGGAATTGGGGGCGCCGCCCGACAATTCCTCAAGGTAGAAGTGATGGGGTTCGACCTTCCTTGGACCTTCTCAAAGGTGGCAGTCTGCGCTAAACTCGTGTCGATCAGCTCGTTGAACTTCTGTTTGGTCGATCCCTCAGAGACCTTGTTGAACCCCCTGGCGAATATAACCATTGTGGCGGGGAAACTTTCCCACGGGTTGTGAGCGGTCACAGGGATCTCGGGCTCGTCGGGGAATTAGAAGTCCTCTGGTCGGGTGATACATTGAGCGACTTGCAGTCCGTTCTCTCCGGAGGAAGAGATCGCCTCCTTTACCCTATGCGTCTCCCAGGCATCCTGTCTGGGGGCGTCGTTCTTCTTCGTGTACTTCTTAAGGAGCCCCTCGTGGATCAGGATTTCTATCGCATCCTTGAGGTGGATGCAGTCCTCTGTGAAATACATGTGGCTCCTATGGAACCTGCAGTACTTGGACTTGTCAACGTTTGGTTTGGGTGGTGTAGGCTTCGGAAAGCGGACACCTCCTTTCTAGAATTCGGAGTTGATGCACTCGGCCAAAATTCGCTCGCTCGCGGGGAGCAGTGAGTAACGCGTACTCTATGAACCGGCCGGCTGGTCCACTCAGCTCACGAAAGTCTCTGGGACGGTCTTCTCTTCTTCTTTCTTCCCCTTGTCGGGGAGCGTTAGAGTCCTCGTGCCTAGAGCTTTGGGGGCCCTCTTGATTCCGCGAGTCGCGGGCACAATGGGCGGCCTCTATCTCCTCATACTGAATGTATGCTTGGGCCTTGTGGAGGAGCTCTTCCAAGGTGTGGGGCCTTTGAATGCCCACAGCCTTGGCGAGCTCAGTGCAAGGTCGTAGTCGTCGCTCGATCCGAAATTTCTTCATGTTGTCTGTGGTGGAGACCTGGACAGCTTCCCGGTTGAATCTCTCGATGTAATCTCGGAGAGATTCGTCTTTTCCCTGGATGATGGCTTCCAGGGAGGCTTCCGTCTTAGGGTGGCATCGGGAAGCAGTGAAATGCCTGGAGAACTGTCTCTTCAGCTCTGTCTAGGTGGTGATGGACTCCGGTGCGAGGATCTTGTACCACGCCATGGCACCGTTTCGGAGGGTGGTCGGGAATAGTTTGCCCTTGATAGCTCCTCGGATGTTCCTGTAGTCGAGCATTGCATCGAAGCTCTTGACGTGGTCGTCTGGGTCGGCGGTGCCGTCATACGTTGCCAAGGGTGGAGGCTTCTCCATCCTGATGGGCAAATGGGTCTCTATGATTTCCCTGGACAGTGGTGTGCGCTGGTCGTCCTCGTCACTCCTGACGGGGGGAATTCTTGGTCGAATCTTTTGCCTCTCTCCGTACTTGTCGACCTTGGTTCTCTTCTGAATGGGGGAACTTCGTTCGTTCCGAGGAGGGGACCGATCGTGCTTTAGCGCGACCACAGGTTGAGGTCACTCCAAGCGAGGGCGACGCCCAATCGGTATGGGGGAAGGACTCCGAGAGTCCTCTTGTCGTGTCCCACTGTGGCCGAGTATCCAGTCGTGTTCATCTATTAGTTTGTATGTCGTGTCAGTCTTGTCAGCATAAACATATATACATCATGCATTACTACTTTGCATTCATATTCATGTTGCATCACTATCACTCTAGTCGGTCTTATCCCCTAGTGATAATTGTCCTCTCAATCGAGTTGTCAGTTCTTTCCTCGTTAGGAAATGTTGCGTCTGAACAATCTCGCTCTCCAGTTTATTTCTGGGATGAAGTCGACCCTTGACCACTTTGATAACTTGAACCTCTGAAAAACCAGAGAAACCTCAGCCAGCGTCACTCTTTGCCCTGGAAGACGATATCGTCAATTTCCCAGATTAAGGAAAATCCCTAGAGAAAGCCTCACAACTAAAGACTTTCAGCAACACATTGATCCTTCTCTCCAGAATGTCAATGTCAACAAAGTCATCAGCACCTCAAAATTGGGGTACATCGTATGGCATTTCTCTGAGAAGATCTCGAGAAAAGTGTGATGTAATATCACCAAATGAAAGCAGTCTCTCAAGAAGACTCGTTTTCCCCGATAGATTCGACAAACGGCGTCTTAAACAGAGAAGTTTGTGCCTCTCTACAATCAAAACTTTTTCCATCAAATGGCATCCCCCCAGGAAAATTCGAAGAGAAGTTTGAGGAAAACCGCTACGAATAGGTTCCTTGTCAAGAAAGTTTATTGACAAAAGAAACTGAGACCAGTTCCTTGGTAGGAAACCAGGATCGAGGGGAAGTTTAATTCAGAAACTGAGACCAAATCCTTGGTAGGAAACCAGGATCGAGGGGAAGTTTAATTCAGAAACTGAGACCAGTTCCTTGGTGGGAAACCAGGATTGAGGGGAAGTTTAAATCAGAAACTAAGACTAGTTCCTTGGTAGGAAACCAGGATCGGGGGGAAGTTTACCTTTTCTAAGCATCATTGCTTAGCAAAAGAGGAGGGATGCGTGAACTGCCATTCTTAACCACCATCAAAATTTCGGGTATTCCGATATTTAATCCTCTTGCACCCCGAATGCCCGAATACCTTCGCCATTCACACCTTCGGGTCCAAGAAAATTAAATAGGGGCATTTGTCATACCCCAAATTTTGACCACCAAGAATTCCCATCATTGGGCAAATCATCATCACAATATGGGTAAACCATCATACCTCATCAGTCTCCCCAAAGATGGGTGAGCATCCACTACTATCAAAGATTAGGGTTTGAAGCCCTCTCAGAGCTCTTAGACAAAGGATCAATCAAGAAATTACATGATCTTCAACTTTTCTATCCTCTCAAACATCCACAAAGGATCAAGAGGACTCCCACTTCAAGGATTAAGCCCAAGGTTTCTCCCTTCTAGGTGGATCAAGCCTTAAGATGGCCGATGTCACCAAATTAGGGTTTGGTCGGCCAGGGCCTCCAGATGGAAAATTTCCTCCGGGCATGAGCCAATGCTTCAAAGCATAACCTATGATGCTCCTAGGGACATCATAAACCCAATCACCAAGTCAATTTAGCCTCAGGGGATGCATACATCAAAAATCAGGAATTAGGGTTTCTTGACCTAATTCACCCCTAAGTTGACTTTTGGGACAAATCATGAGCCAAGACCTCAAGAGATGATTTGAGGCTCTCTAATGCACCACATTGATCCATTTGCAACAATAGATTGATCCAAGAAGCTTGAGCAACAAGTTTCAATTTCATCTGAACCACAGTTAGGGTTTCGCGGAAAAAGTCAACTGTATCTTTGACTTTTGACCAGGACATGCTCCCAAACCCTAAGACATGATTCAGTACATCCTATAACACCTATGAAATCAATCCAACAAGTTTGATTTAGGTCAAGGACTTGATTTCATAGAGGATCGCACAGTTTGGAGTTCATCTGATAAAAAGTCAACTGTGCACAAAAGTCAAACATTGACTTTTTGAGATTTTTCACAATTATGGTTTTTTAACCCTAACATGATGTTAATGTGTGATTTGAATCATCATTCATCAAGAAAAATCAAGAAAAGTGGGATAACTTGTAAAAGGGGTAACCATAAAAACTTAGAAAATTTTCTAAGTTATGAAACAAAGTGGCTAGGGTACCAACTTTGGAGGATCATAACTCCTAAACCACAAGGCCATTTTTACCCATCCAAAGCTGGATTTGTAGCCCTCATGGCCCTCTACAAAAGCTTCAACTACACCTCATTCCAATTCATTATGGATTTTGAGTTATGGAATGATCAAAGTGGCTGAAAACATTTTTACACATCCAAACCTATGCAGTAGTTGTCATTCACTATTCCTTGCAAAACAAACTTGCTCTACTATAAATAGAGCTCATTTGTGATCAGTTTGAGTACACCAAACCCATCAAACAGATGCTTTCCTCAAAATCTCTTTCTCTAGGCAAAAATACCTTCTTTAGCAAGGTAACTCTGAGTTTTTGAGTTTGAGAGCAATTCCAATCAAACAAATCACACACATACCTCATAAACATCATATGGAAGTGATCCAAACACTCACATAACATCTGGAACACCAAAATCACAAAATCACCAGCCAATTGCTCAAGCCTTTAACAGATTTGCAGTTGGGGTACCATCCCAAGTTCCAGATCATTTCAATCCACTCCAAGCATCCAGACACACTCCATGGCACCTAGGGAAGTTATCCACATCATTGGAACCTAGCTGTAACACCTCCAACCTAGAACTCGATCACTAGCTGCAAGAGGTGAGCACGAGCTCTTCTAACTCTATGATCCATGCAATTTTTGCTGCACAATAATTTGGCCATATGTTCATAATCATGCATAGAGTGTTTACCCTCAATCAATTGCTTTGTATAAATCGTGTATGGAATTTCTGAACCTTCATGCAGAATTTAGGGTTCTTGAGGTTTCTCTTTGATTTCTTATTCCATGTTTAAAATAAATGAAATTAAAGACCATAACATGATCGTGAGGTTGAAACAAGTAGATTGATATGTAGATTGCATGATTTAATCAAGTATTCAGTGAGATTGGATAGAAAATGTAAATCTGCAGAAATAGAGGGTGGCGCGTGTAACACCCTAAATTTCCCCGAATAATTTAATCGAAAAATCAGAGTAAAATGAAACAACTCGGAATAAAAGGGTATTACTTTCCACAAGAACTTGCTCATAAATAAGACATATAACATATAATAAATATTAATGCAACTTTAATCCAATAATGATCTTTATTACACAGCGGAAATTTCTCATTGTGATCAACAAAATATAACAGTTTCAATTAATCAAAATATTAGTTGTCAAAAATGTAAAGGTAACTGTAATTCTTTAACAAGGTAAAATCATGCATAAAGCGTTCCCGACTCCCAATGTTACATATCAGAGCAGACTCCAAACTAAAGTGAAGCACCTCGCCTTCACCGATCACGACTTCCACACTCTCCTGATTAACTGCACGTTACCCACGTGGAGGCAACATTCAAACAGAAGGGGTGAGATTCTCAAATCAAACAAAAGGAAAAGATGATATAAATATAAGAGCATAAATTATTAAGTATATCACCCACATTACCACTTCCAACACAATTCTCACAATTCAACACAACACAGATAATCAATTCAATCACAATGTAGCACAACTATCAAAGAGTAATGCAGAGAGACACCAACTAGACTCAATGCACGTGGTACCATAATCGATCCCTGTTTCATGATCACAGTTCCCGTCGGAACTCTCGACCCCTGTTTTATGGTCAAGTATGACCCCTATTTCACGATCACACCAACGACCCCTGTTTCATGGTCACGTACGACCCCTCTTTCATGATCGCACCAATAACTATGATTTCTTACACCCCATCTGGGCACACAATCACGCCAACAACAATGATTCCATCAAGGAATTCAGATATACAATAACACCCCACCTGGGCACGCCATCCCACAACTATGCACATGCCATGGACCATCAATGACAACATGTAACAATGACTCAGGCATACACCTAGTACATTCATCATCATGCCAACACCACTCGACAATCAACACGCATTTATCGAAACATGCATATAGCTCATCAAAACATGCCTACCACATAACATGTCGTAACAACTTAACGTCATCATCATACTACCACATAAGTAACAGGTAGTGCATTTACAAATTACGTCACAACAACTCAACAACAACATCATGCAATTTCATAAAACAACAACTATTGCATTTATCTATTAAGTCACAACACATCATACCATAATTAGTCAACAATATAATCACACAATATTATCAACAACAACGATTACAATCATATGGTATGCTACAACAACTTCTTAACAACATCACACAACATCATAAGCAACAATCACAACACACATTCCTATGACAAACTCCTACATTTCACATTTCAACACATCGGAACCTACACGGAAACACATATGGCACGTCAAATAGTTGGAAATCCATCATTAAAAATAATTTTAACATAAGGTACATAAAGTCAGCTTTCCAACGATTCGAACGGCGACCCAAACGGATTTACGAGTCAAAAGTTATAAATTATCGAAATTTTTAAAATGAGCTGCCAGGGGGGACCGCGCTAAGCGGGCTCTGCGATTCAGCCAAAAATTCCTGCGATGACAGCACTTCTCCCATTGCGATTTCACACCCTTAAATTGCATTTTTAACCCCAATAACCCCAGTTTAAGTCATCAAAACCCGTTTATAGCACATGTACATTATTCACAACAATCACAACAATTCGAATACAACAATTTCATCAATTCCAAACATTTTTAGTTATAGATTCTTCCCAAAAACCCCAAACAATCCACAAACAACAATCCATGGCATCAACCTAATGATTCCTACCCACATACCTACATCATCTAACCCTTGAGTGATTAAAGAAATCCCACCCTTACCTTAAAGTGATGAGCTTTCCTTGCTTCAATGACTTCTCCCTTCTTTCCTCTTGCCCTAGCTCTTCTCCCTCTTTCTCCCTTTTGCCTTTTCTTTTGCGTGGAATGAAAAATAATGACTTCTCACTCTCTACTTCTCTCATATACCCCAAATAATGAATTGCCTTATTTTCCCTCACTTAACCCTCACATAATTACCACAATGTCCTTCACACCTTTACCCGTCTAATTATCTCATTATATTATCCCATTATATTATTATTAACATTTTTTATCCATATTATCAAATAATAATAATGATAATAATTCACATCACACACATAATTCCACTAATATCCAACTTTACACCACTCTAATTAATTAAGAATAGATTAATTAATCTTACACTCTACACCACCGATTCTCTACGCTTTTAGTCGCACACCCCCACTAAACCCAAGACTTATCCTTAAGGCCACTACCCTTCACTACGGGTACATAAAACATAACAAATACACAAAAACATACAATCAACTTCAACAACTCATTATTATATTCACAAATAATAATTAAACAAAAACGGGGCGTTACAACTCTCCCCCACTTAGAATATTTTCATCCTAAAAAATTCACCTGATGCGAACTACCCCGGATACGTCCTCGTATCCGACTAATCCATTCCCATGCCATGAAAGGCAACACCGCGGATAACACAAAACAACAAACTACCTTATTAACGACAACAACAACAAGATGCAATGCTCACGCAATGCACTCGACGACCAACTCAAGACACAAAGAATAACCAAGTTAAGAACACACAGGTTCACTATGAACCAGAACACAACACGATCGTTACCATCACCATAGGCAACACTCCCCTAATTCCCCATCATAGGAATTAGCTACTCGTACTCGAACCATCACCATAGGTAACGAGGCAACAACAAAGATAAAAACACAAAAGTCCATAACATAACCTCAATGTAACCAAACTACCAACATCGTTGTTACACACGTAAGAATAAACTGCACTACACCACGCTTTCGTTGCGCCACTCTGATTACTCGCAACTATCAAATCTACCAAGTTCACATCTAATTTCTGACCATCAAGAAGACATAGAAACGACTTTCGACTTAACTCATCGGGAATTCCGACCAAACACGTATTCTACACTCTTGTGATTACTAAACACTTCGGACCTAGATTCATAAAAATTATTCCTCCAGATACTTAACACAATTACAACCTCAGCCAATTCCAAATCTTGAATACGATAGATACTTTCATGAATCTCCAACTATCGTAAAACATAAGCTACAACTTCACCATCTTATATTATCACACTGACTAAATTCATCTTAAACACATAACAGCATCCCAATACCATAACCGCATAAGGATACACATTCCTAATTAATTTCGACAAGAAAAATCACCTTTTCCACTCCCAGACCGCGCTAAGCGGGATCCGACTGGCGCTAAGCGCGCTCGCTTCTGCCTCGAGAGGGCGAGAGTCTTCCAGACCGCGCTGGGCGCGCTCAACGGCGCTAAGCGCCCTTCGCGATTCCTGCTAAAAAACTCTGTGATAATAACCGACTAAGTCCAAGAATATTATACTCCCCTTAATCCACTGCATAGCTTCCTCATTGTAGAACTACATCGACTTGGATGGATCCAAAACAATACCCTCATCTGAATTAACACAACCAAGTAAACTCATCTCTGCTAACCAAAAATCATACTTTGGTAACTTAACATATGACTCCACTTCTTTCAATACTTGTAACTCAATTCTCAATTACTCTACACGTTCTTCTTTCGATTTTTATAATAGATCCGAACATCCACAATGAACAACAGTTCTAACTTATCCAAATAAGTATGGAAGATACGATCTATATTCCCTACACACACTTTAAGGCGTACTAGTCACCACTATCCTCTACCAAACATCCTTGGTTGAATCATGGTCTCGTATTTCCATTTACTCCCTCACTGGATCATCTTTCCAATGCTTCAAGTCTCATGTCTATCGGATTCTTGATTCATCCCAAATCAAAATTCAAGCTACCCCGGACACAACTGTTAGTTTCCATACTACTCACCGATCCACACGCAACCTCATGCTGTCATCCTTTTCTTTACTAATAATAATAAGGCTCTCCACGGCGACACCCTTGGCATATCTTTAGTCAACAGGTTGTTCTCTGCTTCTGATAAGTAACTATCAACATCATTTGATCAACATACAAAAGCCTCGAATCCGCCTCATCTTCAGATATAGGAATCTGCATCGACTAATCAAACAATCCACAAGCACTTGGCTGGATTTCAAACAATTCAATGTACATACTATACCAGCTGGCATGACACATCTATCCCATCCAATATGATCCCGTCTACTATCAACAAGAGATTAAGGGTGATCAGTTCCTCAATTTGTCAAAAGGTAGCTGGCAACCATAACGGTGGCATACATCATTACCCAACTACAATAGCATCCTTTACTTCGTGCCCAAAGTTACCTAAGCATAATGCTCCACCATCTCTCTAAGGGTTACAACTGTTTTCTTAATTTCCCTCTTTTCAACCTCGTCAATGATATATAAACGCCCAAAATCCATTACATATTCTCCGATACACGCTCGTAACACAACACAATTGTTAACTATTCTCCCAAAACCAGAAATGCTACTACTTCAAGTACAATCCAAATAGGTCCGCTCTAAATGAAACATTTATCCAAATAGAGGACTTTAACAATACTAATAAATCCTTCGTCCTTTCTTTAATTTCCTAATCTCGATGATCCGTATAGTTTCACATTTGGTCTCATCCTAATCACAATCTTAACAGTACCATCTCATCATCTGGTTGGTGATAGAAACTTTCCAAAATCTTCCTGACACAGGTTGACACCATGTCATCAATGACACACAATCCACGTTACTATTTAACCTTCTCCATTCCTCAAAAATATCTCCACTCTAATCATTCTCAACTGGTATACGCCGCATCTCCAGGTGCTCCTCTGAGGTCCTCACCTCCGTCCTGTTACCAAACATCTTATACCTGACCTCATCTTACCCACTTTCAGCAAGACTCACTCAACTTTAAACGCAATTATCTCCTTCAATATAGACCTTCTTGATACAAAATTATAAGCCAAAATGAAGGGAATTTCCTGTAGATTCCAGAAATTTAAGAATCGCTTTAATCCGAGTTTCAATTAAAAAGTTATCACCTTCGCAATGGAGGCTGATCAAGAAATCCCGTACACCTGCCTTCTCAAAAATCAAAATCAGACCCAAATCTTCAAATGTGTTTTTCTCTCTCGTCAAAAACATGTAGAAGACAAAGTTTATATGTAAACTGTAGGGAATTTCGCAAGCTTTCAAAAAGTCCAGAATTTCTCCCATCGGAGTTACCAGCGAAAAGTTATCACCTGTTTAGTGAAGACTGTTCCATAAGTGCGAAAATGAAAACTGGAAATGATGAACATGAGTTCCACATTTTTCTCTTACTTCCAAGATCCTCCAATTATCCTCACTTTTCACCCAAATATGAAGGTAATCCGACTTCAATTCCATTATACCAAAAACACACTAGCCCACCAGTTGGTCCATCAAATCATCAATCCCGTTGAAATGGATATTTATTCTCAACCGTCGGTAATCCACACACCATCTCGTACTACCTTCTTCCTTCTTGACTAATAACACCGGAGTTACACTTGTCTCAACAACACACTACACCACTCATTTAAATAATTAGTAAACACATGGTTTATCTCCACTAATTCGTCCAAAAATGACATCATCTTGTTCCAACTAAAGATAACTGTGCACCTCCTAAGGAAAAACGTCAGAATACTCCACACATCACCGGTCAATCTCTAGCCACTACATCGCCTTCCCCCTTACAAGGAAGCGAACAACGAAAACACCTGACCGTCTTCCCTAAAGGATCACACCATTCTCAAACAGTTGGACAATTCAACACTGCACTCCCTCATGCGACAACATGATATCCAATCCCTCAACCACTGGAATATCCAAGAGAAGCAGATACTTCTCCCCCACTTGTTTCATTCCCAACCTGCAAATGGAAAACAAAACAAGCACCAACAGTATTTTCACACACATGTCGCATACTAGGGAACAACATAATTAGACAACCTGCCCGGACGGACCGACCTGCTCTGATACCACTTTGTAACACCCTAAATTTCCCCGAATAATTTAATCGAAAAATCAGAGTAAAACTAAACAACTCGGAATAAAAGGGTATTACTTTCAACAAGAACTTGCTCATAAATAAGACATGTAACATATAATAAATATTAATGCAACTTTAATCCAATAATCATCTTTATTACACAACGGAAATTCCTCATTGTGATCAACAAAATATAACGGTTTCAATTAATCAAAATATTAGTTGTCAAAAATGTAAAGGTAACTGTAATTCTTTAACAAGGTAAAATCATGCATAAAGCGTTCCCGACTCCCAATGTTACATATCAGAGCAGACTCCAAACTAAAGTGAAGCACCTCGCCTTCACCGACCACGACTTCCACACTACTCCTGATTATCTGCACGTTACCCACGTGGAGGCAACATTCAAACAGAAGGGGTGAGATTCTCAAATCAAACAAAAGGAAAAGATGATATAAATATAAGAGCATAAATTATTAAGTATATCACCCACATTACCACTTCCAACACAATTCACACAATTCAACACAACACAGATAATCAATTCAATCACAATGCAACACAACTATCAAAGAGTAATACAGAGAGACACCAACTAGACTCAATGCATGTGGTACCATAATCGATCCCTGTTTCATGATCACAGTTCCCGTCGGAACTCTCGACCCCTGTTTCATTGTCAAGTATGACCCCTATTTCACGATCACACCAACGACCCCTGTTTCATGGTCACGTACGACCCCTCTTTCATGATCGCACCAATAAGTGTGATTGCTTACACCCCATCTGGGCACACAATCACGCCAACAACAACGATTCCATCAAGGAATTCGGATAGACAATAACACCCCACCTGGGCACGCCATCCCACAACTATGCACATGCCATGCACCATCAATGACAACATGCAACAATGACTCATGCATACACCTAGTACATTCATCATCATGCCAACACCACTCGACAATCAACACGCATTTATCAAAACATGCATATAGCTCATCAAAACATGCCTACCACATAACATGCCATAACAACTCAACGTCATCATCATACTACCACATAAGTAACAGGTAGTGCATTTACAAATTACGTCACAACAACTCAACAACAACATCATGCAATTTCATAAAACAACAACTATTGCATTTATCTATTAAGTCACAACACATCATACCATAATTAGTCAACAATATAATCACACAATATTATCAACAACAACGATTACAATCATATGGTATGCTACAACAACTTCTCAAAAACATCACGCAACATCATAAGCAACAATCACAACACACATTCCTATGACAAACTCCTACATTTCACATTTCAACACATCGGAACCTACACGGAAACACATATGGCACGTCAAATAGTTGGAAATCCATCATTAAAAATAATTTTAACATAAGGTACATAAAGTCAGCTTTCCAACGATTCGAACGGCGACCCAAACGGATTTACGAGTCAAAAGTTATAAATTATCGAAGTTTTTAAAATGAGCTGCCAGGGGGGACCGCGCTAAGCGGGCTCTGCGATTCAGCCAAAAATTCCTGCGATGACAGCACTTCTCCCATTGCGATTTCACACCCTTAAATTGCATTTTTAACCCCAATAACCCCAGTTTAAGTCATCAAAACCCGTTTATAGCACATGTACATTATTCACAACAATCACAACAATTCGAATACAACAATTTCATCAATTCCAAACATTTTTAGTTATAGATTCTTCCCAAAAACCCCAAACAATCCACAAACAACAATCCATGGCATCAACCTAATGATTCCTACCCACATACCTACATCATCTAACCCTTGAGTGATTAAAGAAATCCCACCCTTACCTTAAAGTGATGAGCTTTCCTTGCTTCAATGACTTCTCCCTTCTTTCCTCTTGCCCTAGCTCTTCTCCCTCTTTCTCCCTTTTGCCTTTTCTTTTGCGTGGAATGAAAAATAATGACTTCTCACTCTCTACTTCTCTCATATACCCCAAATAATGAATTGCCTTATTTTCCCTCACTTAACCCTCACATAATTACCACAATGTCCTTCACACCTTTACCCGTCTAATTATCTCATTATATTATCCCATTATATTATTATTAACATTTTTTATCCATATTATCAAATAATAATAATGATAATAATTCACATCACACACATAATTCCACTAATATCCAACTTTACACCACTCTAATTAATTAAGAATAGATTAATTAATCTTACACTCTACACCACCGATTCTCTACGCTTTTAGTCGCACACCCCCACTAAACCCAAGACTTATCCTTAAGGCCACTACCCTTCACTACGGGTACATAAAACATAACAAATACACAACAAACATACAATCTACTACAACAACTCATTATTATATTCACAAATAATAATTAAACAAAAACGGGGCGTTACAGCGTGTGTTCTTGCCCTTGTTCTTAGCGCCCTTTTTGAAAATTCAAATATTTGAATTTTGTGATTTTATTTAATTGATTCAAAAATTAATTTCTCTCTGAGTTTTAATGGTTTTGAGTTGATTATTTTTTTAATAATTCACAAAAATGTTAAAATATTTTATTTTACAAAAAAATCCCAAAAATATTATTTATTTCATATAAATGATATTTTTGCCAAGAATTAATATTTTAATTGTTTTTGACATTTATGATATTTTTTCCTTCTTGATTTTTCAAATTTTTATGATTTCTAATCATTTTGTAGGTCAAAACATGATTTTTGAAACATTAATCCAAGATCACAATTTGTTTTCCACATATTAAACAATTTTGATCATTTTAATTGAATTATTTATTCAATTAAAATACATTTTGGGAACAAATTAGGGTTTTGATTAATTCAACCCTCATCGAACCTTTTAAAACACTTTGGGCCTCTATTAGAGTGTAAGAACCAAACCCTTTGAAAACCAAAACCATTTTGGGCCTCAGATATTGTATAAGACCCACTGCGTTTTCAAAAAATCTCGGCGCGATCGCCATTTCAAATCAAAAATCACCCTGGGCCTCTCCTTGAGCTGTAAGCACCACCACTTGTACAAAAATAAATCATTGGGCCTCTAATAGAGTGTAAGACCCAACCCCCTTTGTAAATACAAACCTATTTTGGGCCTCAAATATTGTATAAGTCCCGTTGTATTTCAAAAGTTTGGCGCGATTATCGCCCGTTTAAAACAAACCATCTGGGCCTCTCCTCGAGCTATAAGACCCATTCAAAACCATTTTGGGCCTCTAATAGAGTGTAAGACCCAATCCCCTTTTGAAACCAAAAACTTTTGGGCCTCAGTCATTGTATAAGACCCACGGTGTTTTCAAAACCTCGGCGCGATCGTCGCCCTTTTTAAAATAAACCCTGGGCCTACCCTCGTGTTATAAGCCCCATTTCTTTTTATTTCAATCATTTTGGGCCTCTTGGGAGAGTGTAAGACCCATCCCCTTTGTACAGAAAACCTCTTTGGGCCTCAGTCACTTGTATAAGTCCCACTGTACAACTTCAACAATGCAGTCACTGATAAAACCTTGGGCCTCTCCTTGAGCTGTAAGCCCCAACAATCTTTTCAAAGCACTTTCTCCTTTGATTTTGAATATAATATTGTTATCAAAGCTTTCTTTGTTGAAGAACTAACCAAACAGCATGGAAGCTCTACAACCGAGTAAGTGTTTACCCGCTTTCTTTATCCGCTTTCATATGTATATAACTGTATTGTGGGGCTGTTTCACTGTAAGTCTTCTTTCATAAACTCATATCGACTGTGTAATACTAGTATAGATATTTAGAGTTTCCCCGGCAACTACGTCTAGAACTAGACAAAACCTCATCTCCTTACCTCCGATGTTCTCCCGGATATTTCAACATAACCTAAACCATGAGAATTTTCTTTTACAACAATTTTAGATAACTAGATCTAAGAAATCTCCCCCTTGAACAGTTCTTATACAAAAGGCCAATGTTCAAAGTGAAATCCCTTCGGGAACTGTTCATCAGCCTCTTCTTGGGCTTAGTGCAAGGACCCACAGGCTTCCTAAAAGCATCCTCGCCTCCTCTTGGGCATTGTACAAGGACCCGTCGGCTTCTTAGAAGTTTTCACAGCCTCCTCTTAGGCTTTGTATAATGATTCTTCCTCCGGGAAGATAGTCTCCTCTTGAGCTTCGTACAAATTGTCCCTTCGGCTTCTTAAATGTTTTTCTCGCCTTCTCTTGGGCCTCGTACAAATTGTCCCGGCGACCTCTTAAAGGTATAGGAACAGAAATTAGTCATCTTAATAGAACAGTCTTTCAAAGAGTCTAGATCTTTTTACCGCGAACGTACTGTCTCTTGATCTCTCTTAAGCATAGTACAAAAGATAAAACTCTAGACTTGGATAGTCTAAAGTTCCTTTAAAAAATAGGAAAAAACACCCGTAGACTTGGGCAGTCTCAATACCCTTCGGATTCCCCATTTCCTTAAAGAACAGGAAATAACCCTGATCCTCTGATCAATCCCAAAGCACAACACTACCTAAATAAGAACTGATTTTCTCTTTTAACCAACATACTGGACCTGTCACTCAACTGAAACAGTAACACCTAGCCTTCTCTTGGGCTTTGTACAATGATTCTCCCCAGCTGAGCTGACCTTTTCACTCTCTTGTTGAGTATAAAAAAAACTCTAGTTGAGTCGATCACCTTTAGCCTCTATCTCGGGCTTCGTACGAGATACAAATCACTCTCTTGTTGAGTATAAAAGACTCTTATGTTGAGTTAAACCCTTTTAGCCTCCGTCTTGGGCTTCATACAAGACACATATAAAAACACTCTCTTGTTGAGTCAACCCTTTTAGCCTCTATCTCGGACTTCGTACGAAACACAAAAACATCCTCTTGTTGGGTCAATAGTCTCCTCTTAGGCTTTGTATAAAGAAATCCCCGGTTGAGTCAATCAACCTTTTAGAATCAAAAGATGTGCCTCGTTCACAGTATAAAAACATCAACAACTCCTTTTCCCTTCATCTAATTGCTGTAAGCGGCAAGCCTCTGGATTATTTACATCCACGCCACTGTGCCTCTTTTAGCATGAGAAATTCCTAAGGAAAGATGACATTGCTCTAAACTGAGTTAAGGTCTTCTCCTTCAGGTTGAAAATCCCCTATAAAGGAAATTATGGCATTGCTGGATTCGCATATCCCAGTTAAAGTAATTCTCCTTTATAATCAGTCACCCAACAATTATGACAAACAGACCCCTTTAGAGATGACAAATTCTCTCTAAAGTCAACACTCTTTTAGCTTCACATATTGGGCTTCGAACAAGACACAAATAGACCCTTCAGCTTCACATATTGGGCTTTGAACAAGATACAAACCACCTTTAGCTTCATGTCTTGGGCTTTGAACAAGACACCAAAACACCATTTCCTCCCATAGAATAGGAGGAACTATGATCGCTCTAATTTCCCTATCCCGGGAATACGTAGGCATAAGATTGAAAAAGAATCTTAGCGAGCACACTAATCAAAAACCCAAACTCCCCTACCTCCGCCCAATCTATCACATTATCCCAACAAATTCCCCACGAACAATCCCGGTATTTCGTTCTGAACAAAATAAGCAGAGAGAGACCCACGAACTAAAGCCGCATCTGTAAACCAACAGTTTTGACTGTTTAAACTCAGTATGCAAGCAGGGTTAATTGGAGACATCTATTTCTCTTCCTTCATCAGCTTTAATAGGATAAAAAATGAATCAAATTGTAGTACCAAAGCGACAGTGATTCGAAACCACAAAAACCGCGCTACAGAGGATACGCCCAATTGTTTTTGTTATAAACTGGCGATCACGCCGAGATTTTTTCTTTTAACACAGAGGGACTTATACAATATCTGAGGCCCAAAAAGGTTTTGGTTAAAAGGGGATTGGGTCTTACACTCTATTAGAGGCCCAAAGAGTTTGAAAATGAATAAAGATGGGTCTTATAGCTCAAGGAGAAGCCCAAAGATATTTGTTAAAAAGGCGACGATCGTGCCGAACTTTTTGACGGTATCGGGACTTATACAATACACTGAGGCCCAAAATTGTTTTATTTACTAAGGGGTTGAGTCTTACACTCTATTAGAGGCCCATGAGTGTTTGAAAATGATTTGTTATGGGTGATTAAGATCAAAACCCTAAATTAATTTCAAAATGTATTTTAATTAAATAAAAATTTAATTAAAATGATCAAAATTATCAAACATGTGTGAAAAACAAGTTGTGATCTTGGATTAATGTTTGAAAAATCATGTTTATATCCACAAAATGATTGGAAACCAATTAAATTTGGAAAATCAAGGAGGAAAAATTATTTTAAATGTAAAAAACAAATAAAAGATTAATTCTTTGCAAAAATTTCAAGAATATGAAATAAATAATATTTTTGAGAATTTTTGGCAAAATAAAATATTTTAACATTTTTGTGAATTATTAAAGAAGAATCAAGTCAAAATCATTAAAACTCAGAGAGAAATTAATTTTTGAATCAATTAAATAAAATCACAAAATTCAAATATTCAAATATTCAAAAATGGCGCCAAGAACACACCAAGAACACGTGCCACCCCTCTGTTTCTGCAGATTTGCATTTTCTCACCAATCTCACTGAATACTTGATGAAATCACACAATCCAAATGTCAATCTACTCGTTTTCACCTCACGATCATGTCTATGGTCTTTAATTTCATTTATTTTAAGCATGGAATAAGAAATCAAGACAAAACCTCAAGAACCCTAAAACTTGCATGAAGGCTGAGAATTTTGATACACGATTCAAGCAAAGCAATTAATTGAGGGGAAACATTCTATGCATGATTATGAACATTTGGCAAAAGTATTGTGCGAGGAAATATGCATAGATTAAGAGATGACCAAGTTTAGGCTTACTTGGAGGTCGTGACAGCAAGAGCAAAGTGATTTTTGGGTTGGAGGTGTTACAGATGAGTTGTGATGATCTGAACAGCTTCCCTACACCATATGGAGTGTGTTTGAATGCCTAGACTTGATTGGAAATGGCTGGATCACTTTATGGCATCTCAACTGCAACTTGGTTAAAACCTTGAGCAATTGGCTGGTGATTTTGTGAAATTGGTGTTCCAGATGTGGTTTAAGTGTGTGGATCACTTCTATATGATGTTTATGAGGTGTGTGTGTGATTGTTTTGGTTGGGATGACTCTCAAACTCAAAACCCGATAGTGACTTGCTTTGGAAGGAAATTTTGGAGTGAAAGAAGAGATTTTGAGGAAAACATCAGTTTGATTGCTTTGGTGTACTTAAACTGAGCATAAATGAGATCTATTTATAGTAGAGCAAGTTTGTTTTGCAAGCAATAGTGAATGGCAGTTGCAGCAGATCATTGTCCAATTACATCACTTTTGAATCTTAAGTCTCCTCTTGCCATTGACTAGAGGTTAGAGCACAGGCCTTTGGTTCCCTAGTTCAGAGATCATCCTTGACTCATTCAGTTAGAAGAGACTCAGTTCATGCCACCTTGGTGCATCCATTGAATGCCCTAAAACAAAATTGGAGTCTTGTCCCCCTTTTAGGCATTTTAGGTTTGGCATGCTACTTTTAGTTCCAAAGACTTGGGAGGCTTATGGATCAGTGTTTGTCCCTCCTTGGTCTCCCCCTGAGGTGTTCAGATGGATAAACTTATTTGTCATTTGCAAAAATTGCTCAAATCGAGCAAAATGCACAAATTTTCCTTGTTATGACAGTTGCAGTAAGGCATATTGCCACTGTCATAACTCTTAGCTCAAATGGAACTTCATGGGGTTCTTGGACATTTTGGAAAGCCCTCATATGATACAACATATGTGTGATCATAGTTTGTCTTGATACCTTTTGGACCCAAGTGAAAAATTCCCTTACATTTTGCAAAAAGTGAAACAGATTCTGACTTAGTGAAAATTTCACTAAGTGTTGGAAAAAGTGGCATTTTCATGTTTTTGTCATTTTGGTCACTCCATAACTAAAAATCCATGAGGAATTGGAGTGAGGTGTAGTTGACACTTTTAAAGCACACCATGAGAGCTACAAATCCATCGTTGGATCAGCCAAAATGGTTGCTTGGATCACAAGTTATGATCCTTGGAAGTTGGTACCCTAGTCACTTTGTTCCATAACTTAGAAAATTTCTAAGTTTTTTATGGTTACTCCATTTACAAGTTATCCCACTTTTCTTGATTTTTCTTCATGAATGATGATTCCAATCAGACATTAACATCATTTTAGGTTTAGGGAACCATAATTGATCATAAATTCAAAAAGTCAAACTTTGACTTTTGGGCACAGTTGACTTTTTATCACATGAACTCCAAACTATGCGATCCTCTATGAAATCAAGTCCTTGACCTAAATCAAACTTGATGGAGTGATTTCATAGGTGTTATATGGTGTATTGAATCATGTCCCAAGGTTGGGAGCATGTCCTGGTCAAAAGTCAAAGGCACAGTTAACTTTTTCTACGAAACCCTAACTGTGGTTCTGATGAACTTAAAACTTGTGAATCAAGCTTCTTGGATCAATCCATTGTTCCAAATGGATCAATGTAGTGTATTAGGGTCCCTCAAATCATGCCTTGAGGTATTGGCTCATGTTTTGTCCCAAAAATAAACTTAGGGGTGAATTAGGTCAGGAAACCCTAATTCCTGATTTTTGGTGAATGCATCCCCTAAGGTTAAATTGACTTGATGATTGGGTCCATGAGGTCCCTTGTAGTATCTTAAGTCATGATCTGAAGCATTGGCTCATGCCCAGATGAAAATTTCCACCTGGAGGCCCTGGTCGACCAAACCCCTAATTTGGTGACACTGGCGATCTTAAGGCTTAATCCACTAGGAATGTTGCAGCCTCGTGCCTAATCCTTGATGTGGGAGTCCTCTTGATCCATTGTGGATGTTTGAGAGGTTTAGACAAGTTGAAGATCATGTCATTCCTTGATTTATCCTTTGTCTAAGTGCTCTGAGAGGGCTTGAAACCCTAAGTCTGATTGTAGTGGATGCTCACCCATCTTTAGGGAGACTAATGAGGTATGATGACCCATCTATATTATGATGATGACCTGCACAATGATGGGAAATCTTAGTGGTCAAAATTTGGGGTATGACACTCAGATGGTCACTCGAACTCCCCGAGTTTGACATCCTATACGAGGGAAGGAAAGCCCTGAAGGCTCAGGTATTGGCCGACTTTGTGGCGGAAATGACCGTCCCGGAACCTTCGACCAACAGACCCCAAAAGTGGACAATCTACGTCGACGGGGCATCTAGCACGAAAGGGAGTGGGGCGGGCATTCTCCTCGAGAACGAGGAAGACATCCTGATCGAGGTCTCCCTCGAGTTATCCTTCCCGACATCGAACAACCAGGCAGAGTATGAGGCTTTCCTTGCCGGGCTACGATTGGCCAGGGACCTTGGCGCCAAAGAGGTCAAAATATTCATCGACTCCCAGCTCGTAGCCTCGCATGTCCGAGGAGAGTACCAAGCCAAGAACGACAGCCTCATCGAATACTTGACCTTGGTGAAAGAAAAGATGAAAAACTTCACCTCCGCGGAAGTAACCCACATCCTATGCGAGCACAATACCCGAGCAGATGTCTTGTCCAAATTGGCGAGCACAAAGAAGAAAGGCGGAGACAAATCCATCATACAAGAAGTGCTTTCCTGATTGATCATCGACAAACCAGCTCCGGCGACGGACGTGAACGCCATTGGGGACAGCAATTGCTAGATGACCTCGGTATACGAATACCTCACGACGGGCAAACTTCCCGAGGATCCCAAGGAAGCGGGGATGGTTAAGCGGTGAGCGTGCTCGTACACAATAGTCGAGGACAAATTATACTGCCGTGGGTTTTCTATCCCCCTCCTCAGGTGCGTCGAGGAGACCAGGGTCCCCGATATACTCCAGGAAATCCACGAGGGAATCAATCCACAACACCTCGGCGGGCGATCCTTAGACCGTAAGGCTCTCCGAACAGGGTATTACTGGCCCACCACGCAGCAGGACGCCAAGGAGCACGTCAAGAAATGCGATCGATGCCAACGACACGAGGACATGCACCTAGCCCCTCCAAACGAGCTCAAAACATTGTCTCCCCATGGTTGTTTACGTGGTGGGGAATGGATATCCTCGGGCCCTTCGTCGTGGGATCATACCAAAACAAGTACCTCATCGTCGGCGTGGATTATTTCCCGAAATGGATCGAGGCAGAAGCCTTGGCCAAAATCACGGCCTTCAACATACTCCATTTCTACAAGAGGAACATCCTCGCCCGATTCGGCGTGCCCCAAGCAATTGTCACCGACAACGGGACATAGCTCACCGACAGGAACTTCTAGGACTTCGTTACCAAACTGGGCACGAAACAGCACTTCACGTTGGTCGAGCACCCTCAAACAAACGGGCAGGCCGAAGCAGCGAACAGGGTGATACTTCGGGGATTAAAACACCGATTAGGCAACGCCAAGCAACGATGGGTCGAGGAACTACACAACGTCCTCTGGGCCTACCGAACAACCCCGTATTCCACGACCGGGGAGACCCCCTTTCATCAGACCTACGGAACTGAAGCGGTGATCCCCATGGAAATCAGGGAACCCTCGAGAAGGACAGAGGCCCCCCTCGACGAGGACGCGAACAACGAATCCCTGAGGGAAGAGATCGACTTCGTCGAGGAGATAAGGACGGGCGCATCCCTCCAGGAGGCCTCACTTAAGAAAAAAATAACTCTACGTTTGTTGACAGGAGATTTCGACCAAGGGAAGAAGGTGAGGAAATTCAGAAAATCGACACCAAGGGGCTGTCAGGGCGTCGATCCGACACAGGCCAAGTAGATGCGTCGGAAAGGAGGCGACAAGCCACGGTGTCGGAGGAATTCCATGTGAAGGGCAAACCCCAAATTCAAGGATAAGTACTTGGGCGGGAAAATTTTGAAAGTTCCAAGAATATGGGAAGTTGAAAAGAGAGTGGGGTGACACGTGTCAGCACCAAAGGGCATCTGGGCAGATGAACGGTTATTCTCTAGGCCTATATAAAGCATTGTATTTTCCATTTTTAGGGGTCGCATTTTGTCACATTGTAAAGGGAAAACACTCAAAGTACCAAGCTTAGAGAGAAACGAGTTCAATACCGCGAAAATGTATAATTGCGTCCACCTTTACTTAATGCAATTTATTTTCAGAGTTTAAGTTATTGTCTTTTTTGCTTGTTGTTCCGCCTTTCCTTTCTTTTATTTTCATTCTTTTCCAAACCCGGTTGATCCTTCAAACCTTACAAATTTTTCCAAAAAGCAAGAAACTGTAATATAACAAACATACCTTTTCAATTCATTGTTCTGGGATTTGTGTGGCCGATCCCGCAAGTAAACCTGCGACGGAAGGCCAGCGGTTGTTCGCTCAGGCGAACAAATTGGAACACCCAGTGGGACCTGTGTGAATTGAGTGTATGTTTTTGCATAGTGGTAAGATGGTAATACCACGTTCGAACGACGAACCGTCTTCGACGGAAAGTACGGTTGTGACACAAATAACTGATGTTGGCTTCGATACCGTGTCTGCATTTTCAACTACCCCTAGTGGACCAACTGCGACGCCACGTCGACATGACCCAAAATCAACAATGGCAAGGACTACAGGGCAGTATATGCCTAGTATCACCATGCCTATTCCTCGATCTTATGGGATACCGACATAGTTCATGTCGAGTTTGCACTCTAATGGCCCTTTGTTTGGGGAAAGTTCGTCCCCGGTGTTTTCACCTTATCAGGGGGCAGGGCATCTGTCGAACCAGATGGTTCGACCCCCTGGTTTTAATCTTTTTTCTCAATCCATACCGACATTTACCTCTAGTTCCATCGCGATCATGAGGCAACAGATGGATGAGAGTAATCATGAGATGGTCCACATGTTGACTCAACAGATGGGTACAATATTGAGGCCACTGATACAAGAGTCAACATAGAGTTACCAACAACTGGCTACTCAAATGACACGCATAGGTGACTTTCTAGGCACTCCTAGGGCTCAGGGTCGACAGACCCCTCGGCCTCGACCGGAGATGCCCATTCATCAGGATGAGGTCTTCGACGAAAAAATTGAACAACCCCGTGAATTTGAAGAAATTCCTAGGATGGCCCAGAGGCCTCTTGTGATGGTTCATAGGAACCAAGATCCGTACTTTGTCGTCTGACAAGTTCGACAGGACACCTTGGCTGGGGAACATAACTTGGAGGTCGTGGTCAAACCTATCATGAAATATATCTCAAGTTCCCTCACGAAAAATGCATTCACGTGGTTTACCACGTTACCCCCTCAGTCCATCCACACGTGGGCACAATTGGAGAGACTGTTTCACGAACAATTTTACATGGGGCGGTCGAAAATAAGTTTGAAAGAGTTGGCAAGCGTCAAACACAAGGCCACAGAGTCAGTAGACCAGTACTTGAACAGGTTTAGACTTTTGAAAGCACGATGCTTTACTCAAGTCCCTAAGCACGAATTAGTTAAAATGGCAGCTGGGGGTCTGGATTATTCGATCAGAAAGAAGCTAGACACGAAGTATCTTAGAGATATAGCGCAGCTGGCTGACCGGGTTCACCAGGTCTAACGATTAAAAGCCGAGAAAACTCAGTCTAACAGCTATCGTAAAAAAGAAAAAGTGTCATATGTGGCTGCTGACGAGTATTCATCCGACGATGAAGAATTCGTCGATGAAAGTGAGGTCCATGTGGCTGAACTTAAGCCAGGACCTCCCTATACATGTAAATTGTTGAAACCATCAAACGGGAAAAATCCCGCCGAAACTGGAAAAACGGATAAATACGTTGCTAAAACTTATACTTTTGATGTTTCCAAATGTGATGAAATATTTGATTTACTGGTTAAAGATGGTTAAATAATTATTCCTCCTGGTTTAAAAGACCCCCGTCTAGAACAAAAGAAAAAGAGGGGATTTTGTAAATTTCATAATTTCATTGGTCATAAAACGACTCAATGTGTTCTTTTCAGGGATTTGGTGCAGAAGGCTTTGAAGGAGGGTCGACTCCAATTTGGCGAAAAGTCAAAGACGCAGGTTGACACCGACCCATTGAAGGTCTAAGAGGCTTTGTACTCAGAGGTGTACGAATGTATGATGGTTGAGGCTACTGAAGGTCTTGACAAACAACCAACGACTGGAGTGGTGGAGTGCATGATGGTCGAAACTACTGAGGGTTCCGACAAGAAAGCTGAGGACAAGCTCGAAGCAGTGTATCCCCAGGCTGGCGAAACTTTGGAATATTTTCAGGAAAAGTGCAGGATAAGCGGGTCGAAGGCCGCATTATGCCCTAGGTGCAACGTTGTGTTCGACGAGAAAGCTGCTGAGAGGTATGAGGCAAGTAAGAGAGAATGGCTGCCAGGAAAAAAGCCACCTGTCCCAAGGTTTGTGTTTGATAAGAGTGGGTCTCCTCGTCGAAATGAGGAATACAGAAAGCTGTTCCAAGAGGCGTGACCCAAAACTTTCGTGCCTCCGTCAGACACCCCACAGGAAAGATAGATGGCACCAGTCAGCCAGAAAGGAAGTAAAAGACCAAAATGAAAGGCTCTATATTTGGAAAAATAAGCGAATATCACCGACAAATGAGTCAATCCAACAGGTTATAGGGTGTCCCCTAACTACAAGGGAAAAAACCCATGACTAGGACTCAGTGGAGGTGCTATCAGCGCAGTAAAAAGGCTGAGAGAGAGGCTGTAACTTCACAATCGCAGCCTGTCGGAACTTCTGGGTAAAAGCGCCAACACCAAGAGGAAAATGGGTAGAAAAAGATAGGGTGGTGACAAACCAGACCACGGGAAGAACCGTGGACACATCAGGGCAGAAAGGGGTAGTGTCGACCCAAAGCTCAAAATGTACTTCGCTGGTCGAAAGCAAAAAGGAGCCAGAATATACCCCTCAGTCGGATGAAGAGGAGCCAAAATACTCTCCTCAGTCAGATGAAGAGTATGATCCATCACCGGAGGGAGATTTTGACGAAGACATGTACGACGACACCAACGACGACACCTACGACGAAGATTTTGTGCTGAATTATTGTATCGTGTTGATACTACCAGCTGAGTATGACGTGGTGTATGAGATCTCTGAGGCGGAAGAAGATTTCGTCCCTGATGAGAATGCGGATGACAAGCCACTATGTTATTATGTGACGAATAATGGTGTGGTCGAAGAGCAGATGGCTATGTTTGAACGTCCTAGTCCTGAGATGATGTACCACTTGAAACCGTTGTTCATAAAGGCGAAAGTTGACGGAGTGGCAGTTAACAAGGTTTTCGTGGATGGTGGGGCAACTGTATATCTGATGCCCCGCAATTTATTCAAGAAGATTGGAAAACGGAGGCTGACCTCCGACAACACAACATGGTTCTTTCCAACTATGAAGGTAAGACCAGTAATATCTTGGGGGTTGTTCAAGTAGATTTGGCAGTGGGTACAACCAACAGGCTAACACTCTTCATGGTCATCAATTCAAAGGCAAATTTCAATCTGTTGCTAGGACGGGAGTGGATCCATGGAATTGGGGAAGTACCGTCGACAATGCACCAGAGATTGACCATTTGGAGAAAAGATGGCATTGTCGAAAATATTGAGGCAGATCAGAGTTACTACAAAGTCAACGACGCCAAGGGTAACAAGAAGTCTTTTGACCAACACTTAGCAAATGTGGCTTCTTGTGATGACGGGTCGGGTTCCTACACCTCCGTCGATATGGGTCGCGTCCTGAACTTAGACCCCGACTATGGGTTCATCTGGGATGTTGCTGACGAAGCCATGGAGCCTATGGAAATGCCACCAACGGGGTGGCCCACAGTCGGTGAAAATGACTGCTGAGTCAGAAAGCATGACTCGAATTTTGGCCTATTTGGCTGAAAATAGAAGGATGTCGGCACTTGAAAAAGACAAATCACCCCAAATAGTTAAGGGAGCCGACTGTGATACACAAACAGGTGGCCTACAGGGCCAAGAAGCAGTTTTGGAAAGCCGGAGGCTTAATTGTATTTACGATGACGAGCCTTTAGGGTTTGAGAAAGACCCAAATCATGAGCTGTAGAAAATGTAGGCACAAGATCCACTTGAAGAGGCTGACTTAGGGAATGGGACAACCAAAGACCCACATATGTGAGTGCCAAAGTGGGGCCAGAAATGAAGGCCAAGCTGGTTAAAGTGCTAAAAGAGTACAAGGATTGCTTTTCCTGGGATTATGGCGAAATGCCTGGTCTAAGTCGGAGCGTAGTGGAGCATCGACTTCCAATCCAGTCAGGTAAGAAGCCTGTAAAGCAACAACCTCGTCGCTTCTCCCCAGAAGTCACGTCGAAGATCAAGCAGGAAATTGAAAGACTGCTCAAAAGCCAGTTCATCAGAACTGCATGGGGACTTTCTGGGATTCGTAGTCCACAAGAGAGGCATCGAGATCAACCAGAACAAGACGAAGGCAATCTTGGATCTCAAGCCTCCGATGACAAAGAAACAGCTCCAGTCTTTGTTGGGGAAGATAAATTTTTTGAGGAGGTTCATCTCGAACCTAAGTGGCAAGACAAAAGTGTTTTCACCATTGGTCAAGACCAAGAAGGAAAGTGAGTTTCGTTGGGGACAGGAGCAGCAGGAGGCTTTCGATGCAATTAAGGAGTACCTTACAAAGCCTCAGATCCTATTACCACCTAGTATAAATAAAAATATGAAGTTGTACATTGCAGCGTCGGATGCGACCATAGGCAGTATGTTAGCACAAGATGATAGTAGTGGCGTCGAAAGACCCATTTCTTACCTTAGTAGGATGTTAATAGATGCTGAAACTAGGTACACTCTGATTGAAAAGTTGTGCCTATGCTTGTACTTCTCATGTATGAAACTAAAGCAATATATTAAACTAGTTGATGTTTATGTTTCGTCGCATTTTGATGTTATTAAGCATATGTTGTCCAAACCTATTTTGCATAGTCGAATTGGGAAATGGGCTCTAACATTAACTGAGTTCTCTCTGACATACATCCCTTTAAGGGTGATGAAGGGTCAAATAGTGGCTGACTTTATTGTCGACCACGCTTTAGTCGAAACGTCGATACACAGTGTTGCGGTGAGAATCGGATAACAAGCATTTAATTAATTTGCATCGCAAAACTTTGAAGTTCACCACCGACTTCGATTTATCCAAAGGAAAGGTTCAAGATAGAGAAAACCTAAAGGGGGGAGATCTAAGGTTCGGGGGTTGGTTGTACTAAGGGAAGGTATTAGCACCATTAATATCTATAGTACTCTACAGGAACCTCTTGTTTTGTTTGTGTTATGTTATGTTTGCTTGCTAAAGAAATCTATATTATGGTAAAGACCTAAGGGTATGTACACTAAGTTTGCTCGCCAAGACGTCGCATCTTGTGCCTACGTATCTGACTTAAGAATCAGAGCAACATTAGTTCACCTAACTAAGGGTGGATTTGAGGAACCATTGACTATGGCCAAAGTTCCAAGGGGAAATGAGTGTGAGCTCATCTTAGAGTTTGAAGAAACTCTCTAAGTTCTATGTTATGATGGGGAAAAGTGAGTACTCAACATGGTGAATATCACATAAAGTTTATAAACTCTAACCTATTGCTAAGTCATGATTCAATGGCTCTTATAAGGCCAAGAATAGAGGAAGGCTCTTATGAGGCCAAGGTTAAGTGATTTGTTTAATGACTTATGAGTCAACTGAGGAGGACTTTTCCTTTAGAAACGAGGAAATAACAGTTTTATGTAACAAGAAATTATAACGGATATTTACATGAAGATGTAACATTTAGATAGCAAAACAATCAAGTGAAACAAGTTTACAACATCATGCAAGATTGGAACTACACATACAAGACATTACTTAAACAAGGGGAACAAAGATAACATGGCAAGATAAATAAAGAAGTGCACTAAAACCCTAAAAAGATACTTCCAATTTCATCATGAATAAAGGCCTCAAAAATAAATATTTTCATCAATTTCTTTTTATGTTCAAAAAGTAAATTCATTTAGAAACATTTAGCAAAAAGAATGAGTGGAAAAGAGTAAAAAATGATTGAGTTATGCAAGTTTGAAATCTAAGGATAAACCATAAAATATTTAAAAAAACAAATGATAAAAAATAAGGGGAGGTCCCCATGGGTGTAGAACCCAGGACCCTGCGCATAAAGCCTAAAACCTTGCCCATTGAGCCAATGCGCGCGTGCTTATTAGATATGGTCCTCAATTCAATATATGTGAAACAAAGCGCATTTGGAAAAATAAAAATAAAAAGGACTAGGGCGAGGGGGATTCGAACCCCAGTCATAAGGGTCAGATGGGCATGTGTATGTGTGTGCTTGCCACTGGGGTGGCTGTTACATCCGGTAACAAACATGACTTAATAAATATATAAGCATTCGCGCATGTGCAAAACACAGGCTTGGAATTTAGATGATTCTTTTTTGGTCCAGACCAACATTTACAACCAAGTAGGTTCAGACAAGGATCATGCTATCAGTTCTAACTAGAACAAGTAACCAAATACTTCAAAAAAAAAAACAATTCATGATGACATGCTATACAATCAACAAAGAACACCTCCACATTTTATGAACTACTTCCTATATTAAAACCAAACATGAAGTCACCTTGGATCAAAATGCCACTCCTAATCATTAATGTGGGGCTTAGATACAGGGAGCACATGAACTGTGTATACATGATGGTGTGACTTCAAATTGAAAGAATTGAATACATAGTGCAGAGGGGAGAATAGCATGGCAATCAAAGAACATCCATCCTAACATCTCAGATCAAAACATTATTCAATTCAAACTGCCAGAACATCCAACCTATCTAAAAAACAAGACAGTCCAGGTACAAGGATGCCAAATAAAATTTTCAATCCTTCACTGATCAGCACATAAGTTCAATAGTTGAAGCACAACAAAAGGATCTATAACATTAAAACAGGCTGAGGATTAAGTGTATGAAGCAATAGAATTGATCATGGCATCAGTAGGTGTGGCCTGGCATAGTACATAGCATGAAATAAAGTAAACACAACACAAGCAATAATTCAAGAGATTTAACATCAGTTGGTAGTGAGCATGCATAAACAAACCTAAAGACATTTTGCAAATGGTAGGCAATGCATAACTTGAACACATGCTAGACAAATCAATATGAAAAGGATATCATATATACCCTACAAGACAAACCTGACAAGGTAGACTATTATGGACATATGAGACTTGAAAGTAAAGTGAATGGCATAATGGTATCAAACATGTGTTTATGGCATGGCATAGCAGTAGCAACAACCATAAATTCAACATTGACTAACAAGGGCAAGCTGTGATCTATGTTCATGGCATGATGACTAATGCAATATGGACAGCAGATATCAAATTTTCTTGACATTAGCATTAATCCCAGCAAAGAAGAAAAGCAATAGTAGCTAGATACTGGTGACATGTGAGAATAGGGTATCAACAATACCAAAGTGGTTAGTATGCAGATAGGCAACATATCAACTAGGGCAGTTTTTGTACATATCACAAAGCCATAACCTCAAAGGATTCTCAAAGGTACATATCAATCCTAGCATACCAATCTAGCATGATTTTGAGTGTCAAAACAACATATCATGAAACATTGTGAGCTCTAAACAAGGCAGCAGATACGAGTAAAGATGCATTATTACGGGTTTTAAGCAAGTACATGTGCAAAACAAACTTTGGCAAGGCAAGGCATATATCAGGAATTTTCAGGTATGCAAGCTGATTCACATAAGTTGAGCATCAACATGAATTGGCAGTTATCATTACTATATGCCTAGGAAAATCAGATGAAAATGATATCACACATATTTTACCAAACAAACATAACAAAAGCAGACTGTCATGGACATGTAAGCCTTGAAAATAGAGCAAATGGTATGATGGAATCAGACATATGCTTATGGCATGGTAATAAGCAGATATGCCCACCTTCCGGAGATCTCCGAAGGATTCGGTCTGCCCACCTTCCGGAGATCTCGGGACAGTTGCCCCAGGGCGAAGACCACGTGCTGGTCTTCACTATGCCACGTAAGCCCTGGCAGTTGCTTGGATTGGGCCTTGCAGTCCAGCCCAGTGTAAATAACCATTGGGCCCGCGCTGGGGGCTCTCTATAAATACCCTCTCACTTGAGAGGGTCAGGTTACATTACATTCTAACTCTCACCTATATTTTGTACTTGCTCACTCCCATTACCTGACTTTGGCATCGTATCATCATCACCGGAGCTGAAGATTTCACGACGCTGTTGGCCAGTGTCATACTGTCTGATCCGGGTACAATCAGTATGCAATGCAACTATTTATGCATACAACAACACCAACACCACCGTGTACAATAACTCACCACCATGGTTATTATACACCGCCAAAATTGGCTAACAAGCATAACATGTAGCTCATGCAACATATATATATCTTTCTATGAAATCGAGGGAGGGGTAAGATAATTTCTTTATTTTTAAAAATATTTTTACCCAGAATATTACAATGTTTAAAATAAAAATCAAATTCCCTAGAGATCTTGGTAAAAGTCAAATTTCCTAAAGATCTAGATTTTAGATCCCCGATTTCTTGAATCTTGGGAAAGATCAAATGTTGGGTGCAAGATTATTCTCTATGGTTCTTGCATGCATTGATTCTGAAGCAAAACAAAATAAGCGTTAGATAAATAAAATCAATATTCAAATATATGTTTTTGTACTCAAATAAATATTTAAGAAAACAAACTTTAAGTTTAAGTAATTTTCTGCTCTTGCAATCCATCTTAGAGAACTTTTCCAAACGTCTTTATGTTTCAAGCGCTTCATGTTCCATATAGGTTAGATTTTCAATAATCAACATACTTTTTTAATGGATGTCCCTTAGGTTTCACGCGGATCACTAATGACAGGATCTTGAGCGCTTATAAATATTAAATGGACGTCAAATGTTTGTTTATGGGCATTGAATATAGTAAAAAAATTGTTTAACTATCCCCTCGATAACGAAGAAAATTGAGGTGAATAATCTGTTTTTTTTTTAATTACAATGTTTACACTGAATATTAAAAATACATTATAAAATCTGTTTCTCATTGATAATGTTTATTTTCCATGTCCAAGTCTCATGCAAGATGCTAGAGATCTTTTTAACAATGAGACTTTTATTTTCTACACATGCAATCCATCCTAGACATCTGTAGTAGAAACTCAAGATCAAATGGACGGTGGTGAATATTTTATCTCTTTGGGACAACTACATATAATTTAGTCTTAGGGTAAAATCAATTTACCGAGTATTTTTATAGTAAAATATGATTATTAAACACGTCGGTTTTAATATAAAACCGATGTTTTTTATCTTCTCCTTTTAACTATCACCTCAGTGATGACGAAAACCGAGGTATATAATTTTTTTTATAAATTACATTGTTTAATATTAAAATATATTGTTTACAATAAAATCTTCATTGAAATCTAAATTTAATTACATTCCCTTCTTTGTTCAGACGATAAGCTCAATTCCTTGTTGGTTAAGCTCCATTATTTGTGTAACTTGAAGTAAGAATGATTTTTTGTATTTGCATTTTATTAACTGAGTACTCTTCAAATGTTGAAATCCCTTCTATAACTATTGGTTATTCCAAAAATACAACAACGACAACATCAACACCATTATGTTAGGATGGATCGCAAGGACAAAAAAATTGTTTTGTTCAAGATAGAAGAACATTGAAGATTTTTTTCTGTCTTATAATTCATCCCAAAGAATGATGCTTGCAAGTTTGGGGGCTTCATATTAATAATGATTAGGGTAAAATCTGTTTAACGAGAACTTTTATAGTAAAGTCTTATTATTTTATGTCTCAGTTTAGAAAACTAAAGGGTTAGAACATTTTGTTTACACATATAAACAAATAAAATTATAAAGTGCAATAGTCGGGAATCGAAGCCTGTATTGATTGTTTTTTCACCTCGGTGTTATGAAAAACCGAGAGATTATATGGGTTTTTTTTTTTTTTAAATAGCGCGTCTTGCTTTTATACTTTTGTTTTCTATTGTTCGAGGTAAAAGTTTCGTCATAAAAAACGTTATTTGTTATAGTGGTAAATTCAAAAAGAAAAATCTGTCACAAACCAGATACAATTAACTATAACAAGTCTACATGTGTAAGATAACAACGATGTATTTTGGAAGTACAGTAATAATTTTTTTTTAAATATAATTATCATTAAAATTTAACTTATATAAATATAAATTTTACATCATATAGAATAACTTAGACAATTAATTTTTAAAATACATTGAGATTATAAATATTAAATGTAATCATTTGTATTTTTTAACCAGATTTGTTGTAACTCGTTTCTTTTTTGTAAACAGGTTCCGAGAAACCTTAGTTCTCGCTTTAATGAAATACGTGCTTACAAAAAAAAATTGTATTTTTTAAAATATGCATAATTTTGTTTTGTTTTTTATATATATTTTATTTTGCAATAAACTTATTTAAATACCAAAAATAAGTTTTTTTTTTAAATATAATTTTAAAATAATTATTATTTTTTTACTTTTAACGCTCAATTCAAATATTAGTAAAAATGTTGATATACAAGATTTTGTATATAAATTCGAGATATTTTATTTCTTCGTATTTAAAGTGTATGCATTTAGTCATTATTTTATTTCACTACAATTAAAATTAATAAGTTTTTGTTTGTAGTTTTGGAAATTAATTTTTATTTTTGTTAATTTATAAGATACTATAAGTAATTATTTAATAATTTTGAATAAATTATAATAATTACGAAAACAAATGGATTTAATATTATTACTTCAATTCTAAAATGGTATTGAAATAAAAATAAAATTGAATGTTGTATTGAATACTGTAATCTGTTAAGAAATACTATGTCTTTTCTTATAATTCAAGGGACATTATTTTTGTTGGAAATGAGAATCGCAAGTGGCACATCACGGAATTCCACGTGCGTATGACTTTAACAAACATTGTCGATCTTAGATTTTATTTGCTTTTGATTTAACGATCAACCTTGGATAGAAACGTTTAGTAATTTTTCCAAAAGACTATATCACAGTGGCGTGCCCCAAGTCATCTTGAGTATATCAACTAAATCTAAATTTATACAAATAAATAATATAGAATTCAAAAACTCAATGTAGGACTGGTAATGAACCAAAATAACTCGAAAATAGTTCGAAATTCGATTCGAAAATTAAATCGTTGAACTAGGTTCATGAACCAAATGAGTTAAATATGAATTAAAAACTAAGTTTGTTAACTAAATGATCTAAACTTAAACTATACATTATTTGACTCGTTAGGTTAATGAGTCAATTCGATTATATATGAGATAAATTATATTGTCTTTAAGAGTAGGTTTAAAGATTTGTTCTAAATCTTAGTCTCATATTTTCTTTTAATCTAACGGTTTTAACTGATAATTTATATTCTCAAGTGAGTAAAATATTTCTACGAATAATTATACAAATAAAATTAACATCGTATAAATTCCAATCATATAACTTTTATTTTATTTCTATATTATTTATTTAAAAAATATTAATTTAAAATGTCAAATATATATATTAAAAATAGACTTTAAAAAATTACTTTTAAGTCTGTGAAATAAACGAGTTGAACCTAACAAGATAAACCTAACGAGTTTAACCGAGATATTCGAGAACTTCTAACAAGTTAAATTTGACCTAAAAAAAAGTTGGTGATGAACTCGAACTCGAACTCAAACTCAAACTCAAACTCAGTCAATTCTTAACGAGTCGAATTTGAGCTGAAAAAAAAAATTGTGATGAACTCGAACTCAACTCATTTCCAGCCCTATCTCAATGTAATGATAGAAAAGAAGTAAGAAGAATTCAAAATAGACAGGCCATTAGGTGTCCCTCAATTAATTCATTTTACAGTCATAATTGACTTATAGTGAAGATTAATTGAAGTGGGTTTCTAAATGGTCCCACTACTTTCAGCACGGAGTCTCCAGTTTCAGTTTTTTTCTTTTTTTTTGTTTTTAGTGGAATTTTAACTAATATATCTTCAAGTCTTACTATAAACATCTTCAATTTTGTTATATAAATTAAAAAAATTAATAACACATTTATTGCGACATCTTTGTATGTTAAATTTCAAAAATATTAATTTTATTTTTTTACAAATAAATTTTGCAATCAGAAGTTAAACCTTAAATTAATGACATATATATATATATATATATATATATATATATATATATATATATATATATATATATATATATATATATATATATATATATATTTACATTATAAAATAAATTTTTAATAAAGAGTATATTGAAAAAATATATCATATTATACCAACAAAATTTCTTACCTAGAAAAAACCTTCAAAAACACCAACAACAGACCATGTGTCCACAAATATATGCAATGCAACTATTTATGCATACAACAACACCTACACCACCGTGTACAATAATTCACCACCATGGTTATTGACCAACAAGCATAACATGTTGCTCATGCAACATATATATCTTTTTATGCAATCACCACAACTCAACAATATCACATTTGAAATAATGTTTTATACCACACCACATCATAACATAACCTTCATTCACGTCAAACCATAAAATGTCGCTACTCATGTTTACAAAGATATGTAATGTGGCTATTTATGCATATGACAACGATAACAACATTGTGCACAATAACTCACCGCCATGGTTATTGTACACTACCCAAATTGGCTAACAATCATCAAATTATATTTCAAATAATATGGACATATACATGTATTTATTTTGCATTCACAACAACATTATTAAACATGCTCATATTACACCAACGACATCATTAAAGCATCTTCATATTACCATCATTAACATCACAACAACATCATCAAACATCACAACAACATCATCAAAACATCACAAACATCATCAAAACATCTTCATATTACTATCATTAACATCACAACAACATCATTAAACATCTTTGCAACAACACTCAAGGTTCGCCACTTACACCACGATTTCTTAAGGTACACAACAAGCAACAATCACATTCTTCAAGATATTAAACATAAAATTTTCAGGTAAATGATTCATATAGTTATACCATGTAAAATTTTTACTTATTAGCTTTTCAACGCTTCAAACGGTTCGTCATTTGGATTAACGGTTAAAAAGTTATGATCGAAACTGTTTCTGGCATTTTTTGCCTATGAGTCGACTCAGAGGTCGACGCACAGAGTACTTAGGTCGACTCAAAACCTATGAGTCGGTGCATACTGTTAAAATTTCCAAAATTTTGTATTCGGGTGGCTATGAGTCGACCCAGGGGTTCTAGCGGTCGACTCATACTGTTCATAACCCCAAAAATCACTTTTTTTAAAAGCACTTTCACCCCAGACTTTCACACCAAAACTATACCACTAACCCCTATCACCATAGACCCGATTTTATACCAAAATAACATCCTAAACCTTGATTATGCATTGTTTTACTCATGCATTAACAACAATTCATGATAATTTCATTCTTCTGACTCGAAACTCCAAAACTCAACAATGGAGCAATTTTCAACAATTTCCAAAACATAATTTCTACACACATACATGTACAAAACTCATCACATATCAATTAGAAAATATCATTTATCACACAATCAAATAACAATTTCATCATTGATCAAGTATTCATAACAATCACCACATAGAACAACATTTCACCCATAAGACAAAACCTAACTTCTACCCACCCTTCAACATGTTAACCCTTATAGGATCAGAACCCCACCCTTACCTCGAATTCAAGCTTTCCAAACTTTCACAGATGGTGGTTCCTCTTCTTCTCCTCTAACCCTAACCTTAGGGATGGCAACGGGTCGCACCCGAAATCACCACCCGAATCTGAACCCGAACCGAAAGGTTATTCGGGTGGCAAAATAACACTCACGCCCGCACCCATTGGGTTCGGGATTTTTTCACCCAAACCCGAACCCGTAGCAAAAACTCAAAAAAAAAAAAAAAAAAAAAAAAATATATATATATATATATAGTGGGTGTGGTTTCGGGTTTCGAGCACGGGTTTTACACAACCCAAACCCGCACCTGAAATATCGGGTGGCACCCGAACCCAGTCAACTCGGGTTTTCTCCCGTTGACTCGGGTTCCGGTGCGGGTGGGCCCCGCGTGTTTGGGTCTGTCTGCCATCCCTACATAGCCTTCCTCACCTTCAGTTCCAAACACGTACAATAAAAAAATTGATCCCAATCTCTCTTCCAATTCCCTTATAACTAAAGATGGCAACAGGTCGGGTTGGGTGCGGTTTTCACACTACCCAAACCCGCACCCGAACCCGAACCCGAACCCGCACCCAAAGGCTATTCGGGTGGCAAAATAACACCCACGCCAACACCCGTTGGGTTCGGGTTTTTCACCCAAACCCGAACCCGTAGCAAAAACTCAAAAAATTTATATATATATATATATATATATATATATATAGCAGGTGTAGTTTCGGGTTTCGGGCACAGCTTTTACACTACCCAAATCCGCACACGAAATTCGAGTGGCACCCGAACCCGAACCCAGTCAACTCGGGTTTTCACCCGTTGACTCGAGTTCGGGTGCGGGTGGGTCCCGCGGGTTTGGGTCTGCCTGCCATCCCTACTTATAACTCCTTCAACTATGATTTGCCTCTTATGCCCTTACTTATTCCTCTAACTCTCTATTTTGCCCTCAACATTCTCTCAATTGCCAATTATGTCCTTCCTTCTCATTTTCACATTAGTATTCTTATTTTATTATAATTAATATTATTATCCCAATCTTATTATTACCAATTATTTTATAACTAAGATAATAACAACATTATCTCATAATAATATTACTTTATTCACCATTCTCACCACACCATCCATTTCTACAAAATTAGCCACACACCCCTCACCCTCGAGGTCATTAACATTAAGGACACTACCCCCTACCGCAGGGTACCCCAAACACAAGAAAACATACATAATCACATTTATCCACACATCACAAAATTAAATTATGAAAAATAATTTAAAATAAACGGGCGTTACACGATCGCCTTATACTCTTCTGATTTTTTGAATTAATTCATTTTTCCTTTTGATTCAAAAAAAACTAGGCAAATGGTTATGTTAACAATGATGTAAAATTGAACACAATTTTAAGATGAATATTTTATTAATTTTTAAATGTTATAATAATAATAATAATAATAATAATAATAATAATAATAATAATAAAATTTCATTTTCCTATATATAAATATAAATTAATTTTTTTTATAATAAAATATAAATGACTCTACAACTTATTTTAAATAATTATAAGTTAGAGCATTTGAAGATGATTTTGTTACTAAGGTTATGTTTGGTAAAACTAGCTGATAGTTGATAGTTAGTAGCTGATGACTGATAGTTGATAGTTAATAGTAAGTAGTTAATAACTGATAGCTGATGATTATTAACTGATAAGTTAATTTGAGTGTTTGGTAAATTAGTTGTTACACCACCTAATAAAAGAACATTTTTAATTAAAAAATTAATGGTTTTATTGTTTTATTATATTATATTATTAAATTATTTTTTATTTGACAAAAATATGCAAAATATTTTTAATATATATGAAAAATTAAAGATAGTATCAAAAATAAATTAAATTTATATATAAACTTTATATGTAAATTTAACGAGATACATGAAACAATAGTATTGTAATTTTGATTTCAGTTATATTAATCTAAAATAAGAATAATAAAAGTAAGTTTATTTTCTATTATTCTACAAAAAAACTGTAATGATATTCTAAATTTTTTTCGTCTTGGTTGATCTAAGTTATTCATCTCTAACACTTTACTACTTTGAGAATTATCAATACTTTTTTTAAATTCATTATGTAAATTAAATTTTGCTTAAAAACATTAAACATTACATCATCTTTTATCTTGCGAGTTGACACGAATACAATTATTCAATTCAAAATTCACTAATATATATATATATATATATATATATATATATATATATATATATATATATATATATATATATTAGGTTGTGGGTAAAAATAGATTTTTGTTAAAATAACAAGGGCATAAATTGATGAAAAAGTGACAAGTTAAATGCTACAAACTCAAAAGCTATTTCAATTAGCTTTTGAAAAACTAGTAGAAAAAACTACAAGTTAAAAGTTAAATAACAATTAGCAAACTAAATTTTTCTTTTTTTTTAAGAACTGAAAAGCTAACACTTAAAAGTGAAAAACACTTTTTTGTGTTACCATATAGACTCTAAATATGACAAGTCAAAAGGTGATGTCAACATTAAAGTAAAATAGAACACAAATTTAAAATGAATAGTTTTTAAATTTTGAATAATATAATACTAATAATAATAATTTCGTGTATTGTCTGTCTTATCAAACTCTTTGTATTGTTTACTCCCCCTAATCTCAAGGTGGTTAAATATTATATATGTTAAGGAGTGGAACAAAGTTTGTCTTATCAAACTCTTTGGAATTTGTGTGGTAAAAGAGACCGTCTCTAGATCAAGTGGGTGTATTTCTACAACGTAAAGAATGCTAACATCTTGTCGGTTTCTATAAGAAACACATGCTCGTGGATTCTCAAGGCAATTTTGAAGCAAGGATTCTTTATGTATGAGCAGCAAATTTGGCAGCAAGTGGCCCAAGATAAAAAGTTAAGAACAAAATATGTCTTCCACAGCCTCAAAGAGACTCAACCAAATATTTAATGGAGAAAACTTATGTTTCACAATGTTGCTAGACCAAGAGCTCTCTTTACTCTATGACTGGCCTGTCACAATAGATTTGCTACGAAGAATAAATTACATAGATTTAACAATAAGTAATGTTGTTTATGTGATCAAACAAGAAACAATTCAACATTTTCTTTTAGAGTGTAATACCCCGTATTATCTAAATGCTCAATTGGAGATCAGATGAGTATCTTTGTGCTCTATCTTCGGTTAATTGGGTTGACGGAATCCTCTAAGTATTTTAAGTATTATCAATTGGGATCAATAGAGAAACTAATGAACTCTGAAGAGACAGATCAATATTTATTTTAATTCAAGAAAAGATTTTAAGGTAACTTGAATAACTGATCAATTGGTGTAAGACGATAAAATATCAATTGGAGATATTTTACCCTGATGGATTATATTATATATATATATATATATATATATATATATATATATATATATATATATATATATATATATGTTATAAGAGAAAGAAAAGAAAAGTTAGTAAAGAAGAAGAAAAGAAGAAAGTGGGAGAAAGAAGAGAAAGAAGAAAACAGAGAGAAGAAGAGAGGAAGAACTTGGAAGAAGAATAAAAGCTTGGATCATTGTTCATCATCTTCTTCAACCTCTTCTTCGATTATCAGGTGGGTTCTAGTTAGAAACTCTAAGTTCTAGAAATTTAATGATTTGAACTTAGGTTAGAAATTGAGAGAAAATGATGAAATTGATAAAATTAATGTTTCTAACGGATAAAACGTGGAATAAACCGAGTAATATAGTCGGGTTATATGTGGAAATAGTTGGGTTATGATTGGGGTGGATTAGTTTGGTTGAAAAATCTAATTTTCATATTTGATAATATTAGTATTAATTTTGTAATTATGTTGGATGGCCTTTTAATTGGGAAAATATCATAATGTGTTGAATTCTGAGACTGGGGCTTCTTACGGAATCGAAATCGGAGGTCCGGAAGACCTCCAACGATGAAAAATGCAAAATCTGCATTCTGTAGGTAAACGGTGAGCGCCATAAGGCTTACGGCGGTCGCCATGCAGTTCCGTCACAGCCAGGCAGCTTTGGGTTCAGATACGGTTTTGATCATAACTTTTGATCCGTAAGTCCGATTTAGGTCCCGTTCGAAGTGTTGGGACGCTATTCCAATGCTCTATGCGATGGTAAGGAAGAAACATGGTTATATTCGATGGATTGATAAGATAAATATAGAAATGTAATGTATGTAATTTTGATTCCACCAAAACTCAAGGATCGGGAATCCGATTGATGCGAGTCCAAAGCCTTTGTAAAGATGATCCAATAAGGTAGTGAATAGTAATGTTAATCCATGATTTAACCAAGGATGCTTGGTAGAGGATAGTGTCGCTCCCGAAAGATTCACATCCAACGGTACAAACGCGAGAGTGGCGCGGAAAAACAGAGTCGTCAGTAATGTGTATTTATCCCAAGAGAGGGAAAGGAAATACTGCGTAAACCTGAAGGAAGGAAGGAAAAGGGCATGGTTTGCGACCAAGAGAACTGGGTTCGGGAGTCGGTTATGCGCAATGTAACGCCCCGAATATTTAATTATTTATTTAATTAAATATTTAATTAATTATTTGTGATTATTCGGTTAATTTTGTGTTGAGGAGATTTAATCGATAAGTTGGTATTTAAGTTGGTTTAGTCGCAGAATTATATTAGAATTAATATAATTAAAATATTATTAAGCAATTCCCGAATAATTGATGGATATGTCGAATATATGGTTTAAGTCGTTAAGTTGATAGTCGGGTAAAATTAGGCAAGAAATTAACACTAGAATTAATATTGTATTTTTTATTAAATTGATTTTGTGGGAAATAGTACTATTGGGCCTACATTGGGGTTTTTAGTAGCAATTAAGGGTGTGTGAGAACTTAAGCCCAATTAGAAACTAATGCTTATAATTCTATTAATTTAAAATAATAGAAAAGAATAATAGGAAGTGGGATATCAGTTAGAGGAAAAAAGTGGAGAACGTGAGCATTGGAGGAAAGGAGAGAAAGGCTGCGAACAGTGGACTAGGGAGAAGAGGAGAAAATCGCTACTGGTGGAAAAAAATCAAGAAATTCGAGCTACCTTCGATCTAATCAGGTAAGGGTGGGGTTCGAATTTTATAACCGGGAGAATGATAGTTAGTATGTAGAAATTGGGATTTATATAATTTTTCACTGTGTGGTATTTATTGGATTGAAATTGGTATATTATAGAGACCCATTATCAATTGATAGAGTGAGTAGAAAAAAAATTTGAATTGCAGTATGTATATATTGGCCAAGTGGGGCGGTGTGGTGGGACTCCACCTTTTCTCTTTTCCAGACGCTACAGTAGTTAGGTAGCACATTTGGATTAATTTTGTTTAGTTAATTAATATATAATAATTAGGTGGGGGTTAGATAATATATATAGTTAGGCACATGGAAGTGAGTAAGAAAAAAAAGAGAGAAAATCATGATATAGAGGTATGATGTAACGTGGGAAGGGGGGCGGTGTAGAGTGGAACTCAACTGTTCCAAATTTCATGCGCTACAGTTGGTGTCTAGTAGTATAGGCATTGATTAATTTTATTTATGTACATGTAGAAGGGGGCGGTGGATGGTAATGGATAAGAGAGGAAAAACAAACCCCTTTTTGTTAATCCCAGGCGGTGCATATTGGTATGTAAGGGAGTGCCTAATTGTTTTGTTTAATTAATGTATAATTATATGATATAGTATTAAAATAGTATATGATATATATAAAGTGGAACAATTCCAGTAGCAGAACATGGGTGGCCGAGACAGATTGGAAATAGCAGTATCAGTAGTAGATTTAATTTAGCAGGTCCAGAGCTGGTTTTGATGACAGGAAAATTAGCAGCATAATCTATTATAGCAGAAAAATAATATATCGTAGCAGAAAAATAATTAGTGGCAGAACAGGACAGAAAACAGTACCGGGAGCAAAATTAAGCGGTATATTTAGTTGCCCGGAATCGAATGAAAATTTTTTGGAAAGTTCGTAATAATTTGTAGGTAGTGTGGTTAATTTGATTTTGTTGAAAAGATGCTGGAAGTTGAAAACAGTAGTAATTTTAGTCGCCCGGTAAAATTAAGCTGTATATTTAGTTGCTTGGAATCGAATGAAAATTTTTGGGAAAGTTCGTATATACGAGTAGATAAGTGAATGGTATTTATTTTTGTTAAATTAAGTTGAATGCGTGGATTTGCAGGTAAAGTTGATTGAATTGGTTTTCGTCCTAAAATACGGACATGTTTTTGTTAGAGGCTTAAATAGCCAAAATTGAAAGTGGTTTATGTTGTGCTGAGTTGTATTTGTTGTGTTGATGTTGTTGATTGTATGTTGTTCATATGTCGCATACATTGCATTGTTTAAGTTGGCTTTGATGGCATTGATTAAGTTGGGCCTTGATGGCACCTGTTTAAGTTGAAATGCCTCGATAACCTGACATATGTTTAAGTCTGGAGTTTTACTCCGATGGTACCACATGCATGTGCATAGTCGAGTCGCATCCTGTGTCGTATTATTTATGTTGTTTATGTTGAGCAAGTTGATGAAGTTGTTTTTTGTTGATTAAGTCGATTAAGTTGTTTATGTGGATTATGTCGATGAAGTTGCTTATATGATTATGTTAATAAAGTTGACTATGTTGATGTTGAAGAAGTTGATTATGTTGATTATGTGATTATGTCGTAAATGTTGATGTGTGTAATAAGTTGATAAAGTATGTTTATAAATTGCGGGTGATTGGTAAGTGGTTGTTGTTGGATAGTAGTGAAATTGTATGATTCTATCTGACATATTAATTATCATACTTTTGTTATATTATTCGATATCTCACCCCTTCTGTAATGATGTTACCTATTATGGGTAATTGAGCAGGTACTCAAGATTTGCAGTTGGATGTTCGAAGTAGCTTTATGAAGTCTTTAGTTGCTGTTAGTTCGAGTTGGTGTCATGCTTTGATACGTAGCACTCGGGGGGGGGGGATGTTTTGTTTATGTCGTTGTTATTATAAGTTGATGAATAGTTGTGATTACTAGTTGTTTGAAGCTGTTCCTAAGTTGTTGTTATTACTAAATGTTGAATAATATTAATTTGAAAATTGTAATAACTGAATAAAGTTGTGAGTGAAGTTTAAGTTGACAGTTGTATACCGAATGCTATGTATCAAATGATAAGTGAAATACAAGTAGTTTGTTGTTTTTAAGTTGAAAAATGTGACATCCTGATTTTGTTGGAAATTTTAAAGTACTCTGATTTTTTATTAATATTCGATGGGTAGAATTGGGGTGTTACATCAGTGGTATCAGAGCAGGTCGGTCTGTCCGGCCAATGTTGTCTAATGCTGTTTGTCCCTTAGTACTCGACATGTGTGTGAAACACTGTCGGTACTTGTTTGTTAGTTTCTAGTTGTTGTCTGCAGGTGTTGGTTTGAAACAAGTGGGGGAGAGGCTTGTCTCCCGGACGTGTTGTTAGTATGTAGAAGTTGGTTCAAGGTGATGTTGATTGTAAGAGTGCAAATGTTGTCGAAGCGATGTTGTTGCGAACCGGAGAGAGTATGGACTCATGAATTCGTATCGGTCGAGTTCGAGATGTGTGTATATTATGGAGGGTGAATGGATTGAGATTAAGGAATTATCCTAAAGGAAATGTTAAGTTGGTGGATCAAGTCGGTAGATTAATATGCCTTGAGTATAGTTGGATTAAAGTCGAGTGATTCTCGTAGTGGGATGAAAAGAAAGGATGTTGGTGAATTTTGGAAGCAAGAGAGAAAGATGGAACTTATGTTCATCGATCTCAAATTCTGATTTTTACAATTTTGGAGCAGCTGTCAGTAAAAGAGGCATAACTTTTTACACGTGATTCAGATTGAAGCGATTCTGGACTTTTTAGAAAGCTTACGAAATTCCCTACAGTTTGCATATAATATTTGTCTTCAGGAAGTTTGTGAGGAGGGAGAAAAGTGCGTTTTAATGTTTGGGTCTGATGCTGATTTTTGGGAAATTCTGCATACGGGAATTCTGGACCAGTCCCATTGTAAGGATGATAACTCTTTACTCGTAAATCGGATTTGAGCGATTCTTAAAGTTATGGAATCTACACGAAATTCTCTTCATTTTGGAATATGATTTTGTGTTTGGGAGGTCTGTATTGGATGAGAAAAATGTGTTCGAATTTGGGCGACTATTGCTGAAAATTGAGAAAGATGAAGCCGAGTGCGATATATTGATAAGGAATAAAATGTTGGTATTAGAAAGGATGTGACGGTGTTGGAAAGTGCATAGAGCTGCAATTTATATCGAATGAGAATGATTATAGTGGTGATGTTATGAGACGGTGATGTTGAGAGAAGAACGAATTCAAGAGAGACCGCGATAATATTGTTGAGTTGTGGATTGAATGAGGCCAAGTGTGAAACTAGGTGGGTTATAAAGGTTCTGAGAATAAAAGAAAGACGATTGGTTGGTTAGCGTTGTTGAAATATTGACTTGGATGAAAGTTGTAATTGGAGTGAACCAATTTGGATAGTAATTGAAGTAGTAGCAATTCCGATGTTAGAAGAATATTTAATAGTTGTGCTTGTGCTATGAGCGTGTATAAGAGAATGTGTATTGGATTTTGGACGTTTTGTATCGTTGACGAAGTTGAAATTAAGGAGACTAAGAAGACGTTGGTAAGCCTTATAGAGTTGGCGGGGCATTATGCTTACGAACTCTGGGCACAAGTTGAAGTACGCTATTGTGTTGGGTAATGATGATTTATGCCACTATTATGGTTGTCGACTGTCTATTGACAAATTGAGGAACTGATCACACTTAATCTATTGTTGATAGTAGACGGAATCATAATTGATGGATAGATGTGTCGTGCCAACTAGTATAGTGTGTACGTTGAATTGGTTGAGGTCAAGCCGAGCGCTTGAGCATTATTTATTTTGTCGATGAAGATTCATGTAAGCATATTAGTTGAATTTAAGAATGATAGCATGAGGTTGCGATTGGATTAATGAGTAGTATGGAGACTCACAGTCGAGTTCTAGATAACTTGAGTCGTTGTTTGTGATGAAGCGAATGGCTAGTATGCCTTAAGGTGTATGTATGGAGTATGAAGTGTATCTTCCATATTTGTTTGGATGAGTTGGAACTGGTGTTTGTTGCGAATGTTTTGAGCTGTTATAAAATCAGAAGGAGAACGCGTAGAATATTTGAAAGTTGAGTTGTGATTATTAAAAGAAGTGGAATTATAAGTTAGTTTATTAAGGTGCGATTTTGGTTGGAAAAAGAGGAGTTACTCGGTTGTGTTGTTTCGGACAAGAATTTATGGAGCACTATGTCAATATAAGTAGGAATCGATGGTTTGGTATGTTGAATTAGTTGAAAGTGAAGAAGATGAGTTATCTTGTTGGATTTAGTTGGACCCATGTACCATATATGGTTGTAATGTTGTTATGTGTTTAAGACGATTTTGGAGAATGTGTTATTAAGAGATGGTAAAGTTGTAGTTATGTTTTATGACAATTGGGAATTCATGGAAGTATATGAATATCTCATCCAAGATTTGGAAGTAGTCGTCGTTGTAATTATGTTGAATGTTCCGAGGGGTTGTCTTACGGATCTAAGTTTGAAGTATTCGGTAACTACGAGAGCGTAGAATACCTGTTGGAACGGAATTTTCTAAAGAGTTAAGTCGAAAGTCTTTATTATGTCGGTTTTGGTGATTGGAAGTTGGAGGTAAACTTGGTAGGCCTGTTGCACTGCAAGTAATCAGAGTGCGCAGCGAACGCGTGGTGTAGTGCAGTTGTTCATACGTGAGTAACAACGATGTTGGTGGTTTGGTTGTATTAATGTTGTGTTTAAGTCGGTGTTCCTATGTGGTTATGTTCTAGTTCTTAAACCGGTGAATTCTTAAGTTGGCTACTCCTTGTGTTGTGACGATAGTTGCCAAGTGTAACACTTGAGTAGTATTCGTGTTATTGTCGCCGTTGAGGTTATGAATTATTGTATTATATGTGGGGTTGCCTTTCGGAGATGAGAGTTGATTAGTCGGATGGAATAAGTAGTTGGAGTAGTTGAATCGGATGAATTTTCGAGGACGGAAATATTCTAAGTAGGGGAGAGTTGTAACGCCCCGAATATTTAATTATTTATTTAATTAAATATTTAATTAATTATTTGTGATTATTCGGTTAATTTTGTGTTGAGGAGATTTAATCGATAAGTTGGTATTTAAGTTGGTTTAGTCGTAGAATTATATTAGAAATAATATAATTAAAATATTATTAAGCAATTCCCGAATAATTGATGGATATGTCGAATATATGGTTTAAGTCGTTAAGTTGATAGTCGGGTAAAATTAGGCGAGAAATTAACACTAGAATTAATATTGTATTTTTTATTAAATTGATTTTGTGGGAAATAGTACTATTGGGCCTACATTGGGGTTTTTAGTAGCAATTAAGGGTGTGTGAGAACTTAAGCCCAATTAGAAACTAATGCTTATAATTCTATTAATTTAAAATAATAGAAAAGAATAATAGGAAGTGGGATATCAGTTAGAGGAAAAAAGTGGAGAACGTGAGCATTGGAGGAAAGGAGAGAAAGGCTGCGAACAGTGGACTAGGGAGAAGAGGAGAAAATCGCTACCGGTGGAAAAAAATCAAGAAATTCGAGCTACCTTCGATCCAATCAGGTAAGGGTGGGGTTCGAATTTTATAACCGGGAGAATGATAGTTAGTATGTAGAAATTAGGATTTATATAATTGTTCACTGTGTGGTATTTATTGGATTGAAATTGGTATATTATAGACACCCATTATCAATTGATAGAGTGAGTAGAAAAAAAATTTCAATTGCAGTATGTATATATTGGCCAAGTGGGGCGGTGTGGTGGGACTCCACCTTTTCTCTTTTCCAGACGCTACAGTAGTTAGGTAGCACATTTGGATTAATTTTGTTTAGTTAATTAATATATAATAATTAGGTGGGGGTTAGATAATATATATAGTTAGGCACATGGAAGTGAGTAAGAAAAAAAAAAGAGAAAATCATTATATAGAGGTATGATGTAACGTAGGAAGGGGGGCGGTGTAGAGTGGAACTCAACTGTTCCAAATTTTATGCGCTACAGTTGGTGTCTAGTAGTATAGGCATTGATTAATTTTATTTATGTACATGTAGAAGGGGGCGGTGGATGGTAATGGATAAGAGAGGAAAAACAAACCCCTTTTTGTTAATCCCAGGCAGTGCATATTGGTATGTAAGGGAGTGCCTAATTGTTTTGTTTAATTAATGTATAATTATATGATATAGTATATAAATAGTATATGATATATATAAAGTGGAACAATTCCAGTAGCAGAACATGGGTGGCCGAGACAGATTGGAAATAGCAGTATCAGTAGTAGTTTTAATTTAGCAGGTTCATAGCTGGTTTTGTTGACAGAAAAATTAGCAGCATAATCTATTGTAGCAGAAAAATAATTAGTGGCAGAACAGGACAGAAAACAGTACCGGGAGCAAAATTAAGCGGTATATTTAGTTGCCCGGAATCGAATAAAATTTTTTGGGAAAGTTCGTAATAATTAGTAGGTAGTGTGGTTGATTTTATTTTGTTGAAAAGATGCTGGAAGTTGAAAACAGTAGTAATTTTAGTCGCCCGGTAAAATTAAGTGGTATATTTAGTTGCCCGGAATCGAATGAAAATTTTTGGGGAAGTTCGTATATACGAGTAGATAAGTGAATGGTATTTGTTTTTGTTAAATTAAGTTGAATGCGTGGATTTGCAGGTAAAGTTGATTGAATTGGTTTTCGTCCCAAAATACGGACATGTTTTTGTTGGAGGCTTAAATAGCCAAAATTGAAAGTGGTTTATATTGTGCTGAGTTGTATTTGTTGTGTTGATGTTGTTGATTGTATGTTGTTCATATGTCGCATACATTGCATTGTTTAAGTTGGCCTTGATGGCATTGATTAAGTTGGCCCTTAATGGTACCTGTTTAAGTTGAAATGCCTCGATAACCTGGCATATGTTTAAGTTGGGAGTTTTACTCCGATGGTACCACATGTATGTGCATAGTCGAGTCGCATCCTGTGTCGTATTATTTATGTTGTTTATGTTGAGCAAGTTGATGAAGTTGTTTTATGTTGATTAAGTCGATAAAGTTGTTTATGTGGATTATGTCGATGAAGTTGCTTATATGATTATGTTGATAAAGTTGACTATGTTGATGTTGAAGAAGTTGATTATGTTGATTATGTGATTATGTCGTAAATGTTGATGTGTGTAATAAGTTGATAAAGTATGTTTATAAATTGCGGGTGATTGGTAAGTGGTTGTTGTTGGATAGTAGTGAAATTGTATGATTCTATCTGACATATTAATTATCATACTTTTGTTATATTATTCGATATCTCACCCCTTCTGTAATGATGTTACCTATTATGGGTAATTGAGCAGGTACTCAAGATTTGCAGTTGGATGTTCGAAGTAGCTTTATGAAGTCTTTAGTTGCTGTTAGTTCGAGTTGGTGTCATGCTCTGATACGTAGCACTCGGGGGGGGGGGGATGTTTTGTTTATGTCGTTGTTATTATAAGTTGATGAATAGTTATGATTACTAGTTGTTTGAAGTTGTTCCTAAGTTATTGTTATTACTAAATGTTGAATAATATTAATTTGAAAATTGTAATAACTGAATAAAGTTGTGAGTGAAGTTTAAGTTGACAGTTGTATGCCGAATGCTATGTATCAAATGATAAGTGAAATACAAGTAGTTTGTTGTTTTTAAGTTGAAAAATGTGACATCCTGATTTTGTTGAAAATTTTAAAGTACTCTGATTTTTTATTAATATTCGATGGGTAGAATTAGGGTGTTACATCAGTGGTATCAGAGCAGGTCGGTCTGTCCGGCCAATGTTGTCTAATGCTGTTTGTCCCTTAGTACTCGACATGTGTGTGAAACACTGTCGGTACTTGTTTGTTAGTTTCTAGTTGTTGTCTGCAGGTGTTGGTCTGAAATAAGTGGGGGAGAGGCTTGTCTCCCGGACGTGTTGTTAGTATGTAGAAGTTAGTTCAAGGTGATGTTGATTGTAAGAGTGCAAATGTTGTCGAAGCGATGTTGTTGCGAACCGGCGAGAGTATGGACTCATGAATTCGTATCGGTCGAGTTCGAGATGTGTGTATATTATGGAGGGTGAATCGATTGAGATTAAGGAATTATCCTAAAGGAAATGTTAAGTTGGTGGATCAAGTCGGTAGATTAATATGCCTTGAGTATAGTTGGATTAAAGTCGAGTGATTCTCGTAGTGGGATGAAAAGAAAGGATGTTGGTGAATTTTGGAAGCAAGAGAGAAAGATGGAACTTATGTTCATCGATCTCAAATTCTGATTTTTACAATTTTGGAGCAGCTGTCAGTAAAAGAGGCATAACTTTTTACTCGTGATTCAGATTGAAGCGATTCTGGACTTTTTAGAAAGCTTACGAAATTCCCTACAGTTTTCATATAAGATTTGTCTTCAGGAAGTTTGTGAGGAGGGAGAAAAGTGCGTTTTAATGTTTGGGTCTGATGCTGATTTTTGGGAAATTCTGCATACGGGAATTCTGGACCAGTCCCATTGTAAGGATGATAACTCTTTACTCGTAAATCGGATTTGAGCGATTCTTGAAGTTATGGAATCTACACGAAATTATCTTCATTTTGGAATATGATTTTGTGTTTGGGAGGTCTGTATTGGATGAGAAAAATGTGTTCGAAGTTGGGCGACTATTGCTGAAAATTGAGAAAGATGAAGCCGAGTGCGATATATTGATAAGGAATAAAATGTTGGTATTAGAAAGGATGTGACGGTGTTGGAAAATGCATAGAGCTACAATTTATGTCGAATGAGAATGATTATAATGGCGATGTTATGAGACGGTGATGTTGAGAGAAGAACGAATTCAAGAGAGACCGCGATAATATTGTTGAGTTGTGGATTGAATGAGGCCAAGTGTGAAACTAGGTGGGTTATAAAGGTTCTGAGAATAAAAGAAAGACGATTGGTTGGTTAGCGTTGTTGAAATATTGACTTGGATGAAAGTTGTAATTGGAGCGAACCAATTTGGATAGTAATTGAAGTAGTAGCAATTCCGATGTTAGAAGAATATTTAATAGTTGTGCTTGTGCTATGAGCGTGTATAAGAGAATGTGTATTGGATTTTGGACGTTTTGTATCGTTGACGAAGTTGAAATTAAGGAGACTAAGAAGACGTTGGTAAGCCTTAGAGAGTTGGCGGGGCATTATGCTTACGAACTTTGGGCACAAGTTGAAGTACGCTATTGTGTTGGGTAATGATGATTTATGCCACTGTTATGGTTGTCGACTGTCTATTGACAAATTGAGGAACTGATCACCCTTAATCTATTGTTGATAGTAGACAGAATCATAATTGATGGATAGATGTGTCGTGCCAACTAGTATAGTGTGTACGTTGAATTGGTTGAGGTCAAGCCGAGCGCTTGAGCATTATTTATTTTGTCGATGAAGATTCATGTAAGCATATTAGTTGAATTTAAGAATGATAGCATGAGGTTGCGATTGGATTAATGAGTAGTATGGAGACTCACAGTCGAGTTCTAGATAACTTGAGTCGTTGTTTGTGATGAAGCGAATGGCTAGTATGCCTTAAGGTGTATGTATGGAGTATGAAGCGTATCTTCCATATTTGTTTGGATGAGTTGGAACTGGTGTTTGTTGCGAATGTTTTGAGCTGTTATAAAATCAGAAGGAGAACGCGTAGAATATTTGAAAGTTGAGTTGTGATTATTAAAAGAAGTGGAATTATAAGTTAGTTTATTAAGGTGCGATTTTGGTTGGAAAAAGATGAGTTACTCGGTTGTGTTGTTTCGGACAAGAATTTATGGAGCACTATGTCAATATAAGTAGGAATCGATGGTTTGGTATGTTGAATTAGTTGGAAGTGAAGAAGATGAGTTATCTTGTTGGATTTAGTTGGACCCATGTACCATATATGGTTGTAATGTTGTTATGTGTTTAAGACGATTTTGGAGAATGTGTTATTAAGAGATGGTAAAGCTGTAGTTATGTTTAATGACAATTGGGAATTCATGGAAGTATATGAATATATCATCCAAGATTTGGAAGTAGTCGTCGTTGTAATTATGTTGAATGTTCCGAGGGGTTGTCTTACGGATCTAAGTTTGAAGTATTCGGTAACTACGAGAGCGTAGAATACCTGTTGGAACGGAATTTTCTGAAGAGTTAAGTCGAAAGTCTTTATTATGTCGGTTTTGGTGATTGGAAGTTGGAGGTAACCTTGTTAGGCGTGTTGCACTGCAAGTAATCAGAGTCCGCAACGAACGTGTGGTGTAGTGCAGTTGTTCATACGTGAGTAACAACGATGTTGGTGGTTTGGTTGTATTAATGTTGTGTTTAAGTCGGTGTTCCTATGTGGTTGTGTTCTAGTTCTTAAACCGGTGAATTCTTAAGTTGGCTACTCCTTGTGTTGTGATGATAGTTGCCAAGTGTAACGCTTGAGTAGTATTCGTGTTATTGTCGCCGTTGAGGTTATGAATTGTTGTATTATATGTGGGGTTGCCTTTCGGAGATGAGAGTTGATTAGTCGGATGGAATAAGTAGTTGGAGTAGTTGAATCGGATGAATTTTCGAGGACGAAAATATTCTAAGTAGGGGAGAGTTGTAATGCCCCGAATATTTAATTATTTATTTAATTAATTATTTAATTAATTATTTGTGATTATTCGGTTAATTTTGTGTTGAGGAGATTTAATCGATAAGTTGGTATTTAAGTTGGTTTAGTCGTAGAATTATATTAGAAATAATATAATTAAAATATTATTAAGCAATTCCCGAATAATTGATGGATATGTCGAATATATGGTTTAAGTCGTTAAGTTGATAGTCGGGTAAAATTAGGCGAGAAATTAACACTAGAATTAATATTGTATTTTTTATTAAATTGATTTTGTGGGAAATAGTACTATTGGGCCTACATTGGGGTTTTTAGTAGCAATTAATGGTGTGTGAGAACTTAAGCCCAATTAGAAACTAATGCTTATAATTCTATTAATTTAAAATAATAGAAAAGAATAATAGGAAGTGGGATATCAGTTAGAGGAAAAAAGTGGAGAACGTGAGCATTGGAGGAAAGGAGAGAAAGGCTGCGAACAGTGGACTAGGGAGAAGAGGAGAAAATCGCTACCGGTGGAAAAAAATCAAGAAATTCGAGCTACCTTCGATCCAATCAGGTAAGGGTGGAGTTCGAATTTTATAACCGGGAGAATGATAGTTAGTATGTAGAAATTGGGATTTATATAATTTTTCACTGTGTGGTATTTATTGGATTGAAATTGGTATATTATAGAGACCCATTATCAATTGATAGAGTGAGTAGAAAAAAAATTTGAATTGCAGTATGTATATATTGGCAAAGTGGGACGGTGTGGTGGGACTCCACCTTTTCTCTTTTCCAGACGCTACAGTAGTTAGGTAGCACATTTGGATTAATTTTGTTTAGTTAATTAATATATAATAATTAGGTGGGGGTTAGATAATATATATAGTTAGGCACATGGAAGTGAGTAAGAAAAAAAAAGAGAAAATCATGATATAGAGCTATGATGTAACGTGGGAAGGGGGCGGTGTAGAGTGGAACTCAACTGTTCCAAATTTTATGCGCAACAGTTGGTGTCTAGTAGTATAGGCATTGATTAATTTTATTTATGTACATGTAGAAGGGGGCGGTGGATGGTAATGGATAAGAGAGGAAAAACAAACCCCTTTTTGTTAATCCCAGGCAGTGCATATTGTTATGTAAGGGAGTGCCTAATTGTTTTGTTTAATTAATGTATAATTATATGATATAGTATATAAATAGTATATGATATATATAAAGTGGAACAATTCCAGAAGCAGAACATGGGTGGCCGAGACAGATTGGAAATAGCAGTATCAGTAGTAGTTTTAATTTAGCAGGTCCAGAGCTGGTTTTGATGACAGAAAAATTAGCAGCATAATCTATTGTAGCAGAAAAATAATATATCGTAGCAGAAAAATAATTAGTGGCAGAACAGGACAGAAAACAGTACCGGGAGCAAAATTAAGCGGTATATTTAGTTGCCCGGAATCGAAAAGATGCTGGAAGTTGAAAACGGTAGTAATTTTAGTCGCCCGGTAAAATTAAGCGGTATATTTAGTTGCCCGGAATCGAATGAAAATTTTTGGGGAAGTTCGTATATACGAGTAGATAAGTGAATGGTATTTATTTTTGTTAAATTAAGTTGAATGCGTGGATTTACTGGTAAAGTTGATTGAATTGGTTTTCGTCCCAAAATACGGACATGTTTTTGTTGGAGGCTTAAATAGCCAAAATTGAAAGTTGGTTATGTTGTGCTGAGTTGTATTTGTTGTGTTGATGTTGTTGATTGTATGTTGTTCATATGTCGCATACATTGCATTGTTTAAGTTGGCCTTGATGGCATTGATTAAGTTGGCCCTTGATGGCACCTGTTTAAGTTGAAATGCCTCGATAACCTGGCATATGTTTAAGTTGGGAGTTTTACTCCGATGGTACCACATGCATGTGCATAGTCGAGTCGCATCCTGCGTCGTATTATTTATGTTGTTTATGTTGATCAAGTTGATGAAGTTGTTTTATGTTGATTAAGTCAATTAAGTTTTTTATGTGGATTATGTCGATGAAGTTGCTTATATGATTATGTTGATAAAGTTGACTATGTTGATGTTGAAGAAGTTGATTATGTTGATTATGTGATTATGTCATAAATGTTGATGTGTGTAATAAGTTGATAAAGTATGTTTATAAATTGCGGGTGATTGGTAAGTGGTTGTTGTTGGATAGTAGTGAAATTGTATGATTCTATCTGACATATTAATTATCATACTTTTGTTATATTATTCGATATCTCACCCCTTCTGTAATGATGTTACCTATTATGGGTAATTGAGCAGGTACTTAAGATTTGCAGTTGGATGTTCGAAGTAGCTTTATGAAGTCTTTAGTTGCTGTTAGTTTGAGTTGGTGTCATGCTCTGATACGTAGCACTTGGGGGGGGGATGTTTTGTTTATGTTGTTGTTATTATAAGTTGATGAATAGTTGTGATTACTAGTTGTTTGAAGTTGTTCCTAAGTTGTTGTTATTACTAAATGTTGAATAATATTAATTTGAAAATTGTAATAACTGAATAAAGTTGTGAGTGAAGTTTAAGTTGACAGTTGTATGCCGAATGCTATGTATCAAATGATAAGTGAAATACAAGTAGTTTGTTGTTTTTAAGTTGAAAAATGTGACATCCTGATTTTGTTGGAAATTTTAAAGTACTCTGATTTTTTATTAATATTCGATCGGTAGAATTGGGGTGTTACACGCAGGGAAGGTATTAGCACCCCCACGCGTCCATCGTACCCGATGGGATCCACGCTTGCTTGTCTCGATCAAAGGGTGTCGTCAACTGGAGCTTCGCTGCTGCTGGAAAGGGAAAGGAACGGGAAGAAAGGAGAGAGAGAGAGAGAGAGCAAGAAACAAATGTAGGGAAAATAAAAGAAGTGCTCGCATGGGCCCTACCCCACTGCCTACGTATCTCATCGGGAGCATTAGAATCAGAGCGACGTAGTTCCCCTCACTAGGGGTGGATTGTGTTTTTTAGGGAACGGCTTACGTTCTAGCTCAGGTGTTGCAGCTCGCTGAATCGAGACTTAGGCGTTACCGTCTTGCGAGAGAACGAGTAGGAGCGCGTTCGTACTTTGAGAGTGAGTGAGATGAGAAAAGAATTCCCGAAGGAAAAGACGTTATTGTTTGTTTGGAGTTTTTTAGACAGAAGTGTTTTTTTTTTACAGTTATTTGTAACTTGTATTGCTCCAAAGTCTATTATGCGGGAACGAGTGAGTCGCATGGCCGTACCCACATGGAACGTATGCTAAACACTCTAGAAGAGGAGGGGGGACCCCTCATTCTTCACTTCCTACACTTAAGGCTCGAGCGCAATACACGTTATCCTTTATTAAGTATTTTTACTTTTCTTTTGAGATGAGAAGAGAAGCGACACAAGGGAAACTCTAAAGGGAAACTAAGAGTCCTAATGTTATCATGCATGGATGTCCTATGGTTAGTGAAGTTTAGGAGAAAAGACTAACTAACACCAAATGCTAATCCTACTCCAAGCTTAATCAAAAATTAAGTTGGACTAGGTAGCTCTAAGGGGAAAAGAATCCAAGACTTGAACAAGTCTTGAGGTTCATGGGATGAGAAAGAGTGAAAGAGAAGAAAAGGTACAACACCTACAACAGCACACTTGCCTCAGAACAGCAATGAAAAATAAGCACACGCTCCCAACAGCATTGACAACATACAATTCAGCATCAAAATAGGCGTAAAAGGTCACAACAGCATGCGTAAACACATAGGCAACACCTATAACAGCACGTATGCACACAAACAGCTGTAAGACAGGACAACATGCATTGCATTCGAATACGATCCAATCGAGGCAGAGCAAACATGCATCAAACAAAATACATCGTTCAATTAATCATGATCATAAACCCATCACATACCATGATGGATATCTTGGCAAGCATCATGGAAGAACGCAACATATAGCATGTGATCAAACGAATCGAGTATGCACATCATGAAATTGGATGCAAACAAGTATGCACAACCATCATCAATCCAGCAACAATGCACAATGAACACAATCGACAAGTGTGTGTGTGTTCATATCTTCAAATGTTCAACAATGCAAGCATACACATAAACGATGAAATTCAACAAGTCGCGTGTCGAGAAATGTGAACATGCAAGAGTGTGAGGTGTACCAGCATAGGAATAATCCACAAATCATCAATATATCAATCCATGAAGTTTAGGCATACATTGGATCTCAAACAACCAAGAAAATGCAAGAAAATGGCACTCTGCAGCAGTGTTAATCGGTTAACCAAATACGTTAACCGGTTAACAGCTCAAAAATTAGCAGAAAACAGCAAAAATATAATGGTTAACCGGTTAACCATTTTGCACTGCAATTGGTTAACCGGTTAACCCTGTTACAGCAGCAAAAATTAATTTGAAAAAAACCACTTCCAGCAGCAAAATCACTTATTCAATCATCTCCAATGATCATGTAACCAACAATGCACGAAAATTAAACTCAGAAACAATATTCAAACATCATTTAAATTCAATAATCATCAACATCCACAATCAAGATCAACCAAATGAATCAAAACATATCAAAATTCATGGATCTACATTGTATGAGTTGCAATTAAGCTAAAATGAGTATGGATCTGAAATTAACCAACCTACAAAGCTGAGATTTGCTTTGGTAAGTGTTGTAAACAGAAATGGATGAATTCAAGTAGAGAAATCCAAGATCCACAAGCTTCTTGCACTCAAAAGTTGAAGATCCAAGCAAATAAGCAACAAAACTCCAAAATCACTTGCAATAATCACTTCTGAAAAATCAGAACTAGATCCAAACGAAAATCCAAATTGAAAAGCTGAAATGTAGTGATGATGAGAGGCTTTAGCTCAAGAATCAACAAGTTCCAATGAAGAACTTGTTAATCTTTGAAAGAGAGCTTTGAGTGTGGTTGAAAATGGAGATTGAGAATGAAAAAGGGAGAGAGAATGGAGAGAATTCTAAAATTGGGAGTGAAAATAAGACCTAGCCCCCTTAGAGGTTTGGAATTGATGAGATTAAATAACCTCTAGCTTGGGAGTTTGGCTTGGGTTTGGAGTGAATGGAAAATGAGGTGAAAAATGGGTTTGGAAATGAAATGTGGAATTGGGGTGGAAATTCAAGAGTGGAAATGGAAAATTTGGGTGGAAAATGATGAAAAGAAGCTGCTCTAGATCCTTCCCACGTAGGCACAAGCAATGCACATGACCACCAAAATAATTTCAAAACTCTGCAGTGCTGAAAAATGCAGATTTGGGCAAAATTCGCAATGGTTAATCGGTTAACCATATGGGTTAACCGGTTAACGCAAGAAAAATTTGAATTTTCTGCTTGGCGCCAAAAGGAGGGAAAATGGAGACAGACGTGATTACACCTGTTCTGAGCCACAATATGCCTTTGAAACTTGTCTTTGGACCTCCCTACTTGAGTGCACTTGAGACATGCCACGAAATATTTTCCGAGCCCCGATTAAATTGCTGAGACGGCTGCTCGGTGCCGAATTGCTGATCAAAATTTGACTGCTGGAACAATTGATCTTCAAAACACTTAATGAGCAAAATAAAGGCTTAAAAAGACTTTGAGAATTAAATGCTTAGCCTTGACTGCTGATAAAGATCAAACCAGTGCTGAGAACATCTTGTACTGCTGAACCAAATGCCATGATCCCATGCCCTATGCTGAATGCCATGCTATGCAATCTATGACCTACTATGGAATGCAAATGAGTAAAGCATAGACCAAATATTGAGAAAACATGAAGGTAAATTTTGAGGTATTACAGATAGTAGTGGATTGTATACCTTAGAAATGTGTGTGAACTACTATGTGAATTATGTTTGACTTGTTATGTTATCATGTGCGTTTTATGGTTGATATTGTTATATGTAAATTGTGTTATACCATGTCTATCTAATTGTTGTTAAGTATGATTGAGAGAATATGCATGCTTAAAATGAATTAGGAAGAGTGAGAAACCTTACTCCGAAACAAATGATATGATTCTAGGTTGTGACTAGGATTGTGTTAGAGAACTTTAGATGGCGATGCTCGTGCATTCGATGTATAGATGTGCATCCTTGACGAGGAATGGTCTAGATGAGAGTGAGACACTAGTACGGAACATGTGTGTGAACCTTGTGTTCTTTGTGGAAGGTGAATGTGGCCTTAAGGCATTGTGGCCTTGTGATTGTCGAATACAATCACGTTTGTGTGTGAGATCACGTAATCGTAACCGTTTATCCTGAGTTGCAGTTTCATGAGTCTCAAGCTCCTCTGAAATGTAAGCATGACTACTTGGAAGGTTTGATTCCCGCGTGTGAGTAAGAATGGTGCCCATGGAGCGTATGCTTGTGTGTGAAGTGACGGTTCATAACGGTTAATGGCTCGTAGAACCCGGATCCATTCGTATGTCAAGTAGGTTACAAGGATCCATGACTCGGGTCGACTTCTAGACGTAGAAGCGGACGGGAATAGGGGATGCCTTGGTAAGGTTATCGATTAGTGATATTTTGAGTTGGTGAACTCATGAACATGTTCCCATATAGTGTGAGATTGTGAACTCAAGGTCATTTTCCCTTCCCCTTGACTTGAGCTAGGATTGGCTAGAACCCTGTAAAGCCGAGAGAATCCATAAGATAGGGAACTCACTGAGATTTAATAACTCACTGAGATTGGCTAGAACCCTGTAAAACCCAGAGGTTCTTTTGATTAAGAGTAAACCCCTCCAATGTTCAATCAACGCAAGTTAAGTCGCTCCAACGCTCATTCTGGGGCAAGCTACCTCAAGGGTACTTTGAAGCCAAATACTCCAAGAGCCAGTCAATCAAGGAAGAATCCTTTCATGGCTTGGAATTCAGGGATAAACCATCTAGAGTTCATCTCATGGTACAATCATTCTAGGGCTAGCCATCTCAAGTTCATCTCATGGTACAACTACTTCCAACTTCCTTTCAAGGACAAATCCTTTCACGACTTGGAATTCTGGGGCAAGCCATCTCGAGATCATCTCATGGTACAATTTCTTCCAATCTCCTGTCAAGGAAAATTCTTCATAGGCCCAGACTGGGGCAAGATGAGCTACACATGGGAAAATCTCTTCGTTACTCAAGCGAACACCATCAAGTGACCGTTGAGTTCAAGACGAGTATCGGGGAATCATGCTATCACCCCACAGAGATAACCTTTTGCCTTCTTTCTAACAAGAAACCTTGCTGCGTAGGAACCTATCCATCTCTTATCCTTTACTGGGGCATCCTTGGAACTTTCATATCATTGCATAAATCACTCACATGCATTAGTCATGTTGCTTCGCTCATTGCATAGACATGCGTATCATACCTCAGCCTTAATCTTCCAACAAGTTTTGACATCTTAAAGCCTGGTATCGTTAGACTTGACACCAAAGTCCAACTTAGCTTGGCGACCAAAAAGTCCAACTTAGATTGGCAACCTAAAGTCCAATTTCATTTGGCACATATCCAAAGTCCAACTTAGATTGGCAACCTAAAGTCCAATTTCATTTGGCACATATCCAAAGTCCAACTTAGATTGGATACCTAAAGTCCAATTTCATTTGGCACATATCCAAAGTCCAACTTAGTTTGGCAACCCAAAAGTTCAACTTAGCTTGGCAATCCAAGGTCCAGTTCTCGTCTGGCAAAATATTTTAAGGTCCAGTTCTCGTCTGGCAAATTTTTTTAACGTCCAGTTCTCGTCTGGAAAATCATTTTAAGGCCCAGTTCTCGTCTGGCAAATCATTTTAAGGTCCAGTTCTCGTCTGGAAAATCATTTTAAAGCCCAGTTCTCGTCTGGCAAATCATTTTAAGGCCCAGTTCTCGTCTGACAAATCATTTTAAGGCCCAGTTCTCGTCTGGCAAAACATTTTAAGGCCCAGTTCCCGTCTGGCAAATCATTAAAAAGCTCAGTTCTCGTCTGGCAAATACCATTTTCTCACCAGTTCTCGTCTGGTAGACTATCCAAAAGTCAGTTCTCGTCTGATACACGAAGGTTTAAACACCAGTTCTTGTCTGGTAATCTATCCTCCAATCCAGTTTTAGTCTGGAAGTTTGACCTAAAATCCAGTCTTCATTGGCGACCAGTAAAAGTCCACCGTTGTTGGCATCCTCACCTAAAAGTCCAATTTAATGGCAAATGCCAAAATACCAAAGTCCAGTTTCACTTGGCAATTACAATCCCTGGTGATATCCCTCGAAAAGGAAACTTATCCCCAACGCGCCCGATCATTTGCATCACCATGAGCATGGCATACTAGCATAACATTACATTAATCATATCAAGCACTATCATATCATACGTGCATTAGATTCCTTAGCAGTTGCATCTTAGTATACATTTCTGTGCATCATGTAATGCATGGCATTTCCATCCCCAGCATAGCATAGCAGGATCCAGGATCAGTTCACAAGCATCTTGGCCAGTCCTCCATCAAAGTCGAAAGTATTCTTTTGAAAGAGTTGATACCCCGCACGTGCTCTTGGAATTCTATTCCCCAACAAGTCATTTTTCAGCCTAGCAGTTGATATTGACAATCCCCAACAGCTGTTGCTATTCTTACTCCCCAAGCAGAGGATATCCTAGAAAGTTTCTTGTGAGCTTTTCCCTGCAGAACCAGCACATTTTCTCCAACGGGAATCTTGCTCAAATATTCTCCTAGCAAATTTGTTCAGAGATACTGCTTTGGTATCATCGAGGAACCTTAACGGATAAGGGGCTGCTTCGACGACGCAGAGAATCGTCTGCCTTCAGAGATACTGATTTGGTATCATCGAAGAACCTTAATGGATAAGGGACTGCTTCAACCACCCAAAGAATCTCAAGTTATCCTGTTCATTTTTGTACACCGCTACTTCATTCTGTCAACTCTTACTCCATGGCACTTTACCTTTTGTCGGACAAATTTTGGGATCTTCTTGTATCTAATTGACTTCTACCCTTAAAATGAACGTCATACAGCAGTTCATTTTCTCGAGTTCAAGATAATTAGATAGGGGCATCTGTCATACCCCAAATTTGTCATACCTGTGTATAAACGACCTATGTACATCCTTTTTCTTCTAAACCACTTTTGAATCCAAATATCCGTTTTTGAACCACTTCCATATCCATTGTGATTTCATCTCATTATCCAATATAAATATCCATTCATTTTATAAATATCCATTCTAGTAACCATTTTGTTATTTACCCATTTTTCAATCCAATTTTTCATTCGACTATCCATTTTCATTATCCATTTTACTAAAATAGTCCAAATAACCATTTCTTTTGTTAATATTCATTTAATTCAAAATAATTTTTAATTCAATTCAATTTCATCTTTCTTTCCAATTCCAATTCAAATTCCATATTTAAAATCACCAATGTTAATAATCATTAAACCATGTTCTAAAGTCCATTTTTTATCCATTTTTCTAATCCATATTCAATTTCTACCATACACCCATTATCCATTATCCATAATTCTCCATTTTTCTATTAATCATTTGTCATATCCACTATTCCAAACCAATTCCAATATCCATATCCATATTACTATTCATATTTTACAAATCCATCACACAAATACAAAAGCCCATGCCCTTTCAATCTCATGCCAAGGCCCATTAAGGAGTCTAAATAAATAGAAATGTGGGAATTCTCCCTGCTACCGCCACCTTTCCCCTTTCCCTTTCTTCTCCACCCTATCTCCTCCACCTCTCAGCCCTGGTTTTTCGCATACCGCCATATTCACTTTGTAAAAGATACCCTCTTCTCTCATTTTTTGGAATTTCATATTCACAACCACACAACATCTATACCCTTTACCTTCTTCTTCATCTTTGCTCACCATTCATCATCCCCAACAATTTTTCTTTGACGAATCTCTTCATCTCTTCCGCTTACAAACACCCTGTCACGTCGGAATTAACCCACCACGGCAAACCTTCAATCTCACGACGATGCAACCTCGGTTTTCCAGACCAACTTCACCGCGTCGTGATTCCTCCTTGTACCATTTTCCTTAGTTCTTCCTTATAACTGCAAGGCACACTACGTGTTCGACGAAGTGTCACTAAAAGGGATTATCGTGTAGGACTCCATCGTGGCCGTTCTGCATCTTTCTTACCACGTATTCGACCTGCTCACACGAACCAGATTGACAACTACAAGAGCAACACATTGCTCAAGCTCTGCCAGTTTCTAAAAAAGGAAGCAACAGCAACTCGGTTTGGCGACACTCAAACGGCAACACCAAGGAACTCACTGCTACAACAACAACGGTCACGACTCGAACGCATAACAACGTTAGCTCTGCTTCCGCTCTGCTCCGACACCAAATTGTAACAACAACATTTGCGGTTGACGTTTGGTTCCAGCAGCTTCGACACAAACTCGCGCATCGAACTTCCATCCGATTCAATTCTTGACAAGAAGTTTTCAGTGCAGCAACAACAACAACATTTCGATCTGTTAGTGAACGAATTCACACGCAAACTACCGACTGCTGTAGCAACTCGCGTGTCGGTAATTCTTGAATCAAACTCTTTTTTGTTATGCAAGCTATTGATTTCACTGAGTTTATTTTCAGTACATTTTCATTGTGATTGTTCCTATTGGTTTGAATTGCACTGCTGTGAAATCAAGAATTATGTTATGAAAATAATTGAAAACGCTTGCATATCAAGTGTGATGTGTTGTGTTTTTTGTTAGTTTTTGGTTTCGATTCTGAATGGCGAGTTAATGATTGAAGCTGTTGTTGTTTCCAGATGTATCGATTTAGATTTTAGCTCAGTTTCAATTTTAGTCGATGTTTCGGTTTAGCTAAGATGCTGATGATTATAAGTTTGCTGCTTCGAGTTTGGTTTCGGTTCGATCTACTGTTCGATTGTATTCTTAGCTTTCGACTGCTTATACTGTGTTTTTAGATTGATTCTAGTTTTTCAATGTTGAACACACCGATATTGGTCTGTTTGGATTGTCAACTTGCGCCTCCGTTCCGTTTACGGCATTATGAACTTGGGAACATTGTTGATTGTTAATTGTTGTTTTGATGCTGCAGACTTCCTGTTTGAATTCTATAAACATTTTGATTTGAAATCCCTGTTTTTATAGGTGTAGCTTCGATTTGATTTCGATCAGTTCGATTATGTTTTGTGACAAGTTCTGTTGTGATATCTTGTGAATCGTTGCAATTACTGACGTTTCGTTTTCGATTCATGTTCGTGTAGTCTCTTTAATTTTTTGTTCTTAGCAGATCTGTGAAATTCACAAAAGAGATTTGACTTATTTTGCTTGTGTAAATATTGGACTGTTGATGTTCCCATGTCCGGTTTCGATTTGATTTAAAGTCGTCATGGATCATTTCATCTTTGGTGATGTATTAAAGTTCTGCATAATAAGTTGTGGTTTGGTTTTTAATCTTTATACAGTGCATATACTTAGTTTCATGCTATTCATTATTTGAGTTTAACAACTTTTAGAATGACATTACTACTGTCTCTTGTAACTGGCATGGCATAGTTTGCTCTTTTAATTGACACATTGCTACTATTGTAGAATTTGAATACATTGTTTTTATTTTCTCAAGCATGTTGTCTTTGTTTTGGTGCGAGCTGAAGTCTATGCCATGTTAATATCTGTTATTGTTGCGTCTTCGTGAAGGATGTCGTGTCTCCGCAATGCTTGTTGCAACATGAGCTTGTTAAAATTAGGCTTAGACTTGTTTCTCATTCTTTATTGGAAGCATGTGTTAGGGCTTGATAGATTTTCCGCCACGGCGCCGGTAATCCGTTGATCTTTAAATGTCAATCACGTTATACAAGCAGCTTGTGATGTCTACCGGCAACCATAGCTAGTGTATCTACGAGGCCTTTGATAAATACCCTTAAAATACAAGCTTTTTCTCAAATTAAAATACTTAATATAATTAATTTCTTGAGCTTTAAAAATATTTTCTTAAATCATTTTAAACTATAATCCATTTTGTTTAAATCTTACAAATCTTTTCTTAATCAAATTAGAATCATAAACCACTTGGGTCAATACACAAACCTTTTTCTATTTAATTATGGAAGTAGTGTGCTTTTGGAGTTTAGCACTCCTCGGGTCCTTGAACTATCACTCTTGGGACGCACGCCTTGGGTTGTGATCGTTCCGTCTTCCATTTCTAAAATACTTAAAATCTTTTAATCTGACTAAGACACTCAACTTTTAAAACACTTTCTTAGTTTAAAAACCATTATTCAAATTTTAAGAGCAACTACTTAATCTTTTACAAATATTCTTTTAACTTATAATCATAATCTACTTTAAAATACTTAAAATATTTAATCTATATCAAAATACTCAACCCCTAAAAATGCAATATTTTCTCAAATTAAAATTCTCAATCTAATTTAATTCCTAATAATTTCTCAAATCAAACTAAGTCATAATTATTTCCTTAAAGACAAAACTCAAAACATTTCTTAAGACATTAAATTTTTTTTCTAATCAATAGTGGAAGTAGTGGGATTTTGGAGTCTAGCACTCCTTGGGCCCTTGAATGATTGCTCTTGGGGCGCACGCCTTGGGTTGTGATCGTTCCGTCTTTCATTCTAAAACACTTAATTCACTTAAACCCTTATACTTAAGACATTCAATTTAATTAAAACATTCAATCTTTTAAAAACACTTCCTTAAGATCACAATCAACGTTTTAATACTTAAAATATTCTCATAGAATATTTAGGTCAAACTTCTTAAACCATTCACATAATTAATTATTGGAAGTAATGGGCTTTTAGAGTCTAGCACTCTTTGGGTCTTGAAACGATCGCTCTTAGGGCGCACGCCTTGGGTTGTGTTCGTTTCGGTCTTCCATTTCAAGACTTAAAAACTTACAACCCTTTTAAGACACTTAATCATTATCTTATTCAAATTCTAATTCAATTAACGCGTCTAAAATACATCAAATTCAAATCTTTTTCCTAATCAAACTACGAAAGTAGTGGACTCTTGAGGTCTAGCACTTCTTGGGCCCTTGAATGAACGCTCTTGAGGAACACACTTTGGGTTGTGTTCGTTTCGATCTTTCGTTCCTAAAACACTCGCCCTAATTACATGGGCAAAAAGCCCATTGTCCAACAAACACAATTTCACAATTAATAGAATGAAAAAGGTGTCGTTGAGATCTAGCATCTCAGTAATGCCCCGATTAATTGGTTGCAAGGCCGACGTCTCGTTTATCGAATAATCGTCATTCTTCCTCTAAAATACTTAACAAACCAAACACTTCCCACGCAACCGAAACCCTAATACACTTAATCCACAACTCAAACACCTTTCCCAAAGAACATTGTTTAAGTCATACTTTCGCGCATATGAACTCGTGCTTTAGCCTCCCCTAGCGAGCAGACAAGCCAATGTTTAGCAGTTAGAATTCAACCTAAACCCTCGTTCGCCTAAAACACGTCCAAATCAAACTCTTTTTCTCAATCAAATCTTAACACACTTAATCCAAATCAAACAACTTTTCACAAAAAGAACATTGTTTAGTCCATTTTTCCGCGCATATGAACTAGTGCTTCAACCTCCCTTGACGAGCAGACAAACCAACGTTTTGCAGTTAGAATGCGAATTAAACTCTCGTTCGCCTACAAAACACAAACCAACCAACCGTAGTCCCACGAACTACGAATGCTCTGACTTTCCCATTGCACGAGGGAATACGTAGGCACAAGGGTTCTAATCCTTGCCGAGCACCCTAATAAAAAACCACCCATTTCCCTTAGAAAGCAATATTCCCTTAGAAGAAAACAAACAAACCAGGCTAACTTATCTCCCGAATCGAATCAAGAGGTTCCCGTTGAGTACAACGGACGTAGAGGGTGCTAATACCTTCCCTCTTGTGTAACCGACTCCCGAACCCGAATTTGGTTGCGACGACCATGTTCTTATCTCCCTTTAAAAGGTTTTCTCGATATTTTCCTTTCCCTCTTTTGGGATAAATAAAGTTCGGTGGCGACTTTATTTCGAACAGTTTTTTCCGCGTCCATCGCGAGGATCGTATTCTTCGAGGTACGACAGTCGGATGACGAGTATGATCCATCACCTGAGGGAGATTTTGACGAAGACATGTACGACGAAACCAACGACGAAGATTTCGTGCTGAATTGTGGTATCGTGTCGATACTACCAGCCTAGTATGACGTGGTGTATGAGATCTCTGAGGCAGAAGAAGATTTCATCCCTGATGAGAATGCGGATGACAAGCCGCTATGTTATTATGTGATGAATAATGGGGTGGTCGAAGAGGAGACGGCTATGTTTGAACATCCTAGTCCTGAGATGATGTACCACTTGAAACCGTTGTTCATAAAGGCGAAAGTTGACAGAGTGGCAGTTAACAAGGTTTTCGTGGATGGTGGGGAAACTGTAAGTCTGATGCCCCACAATTTATTCAAGAAGATTGGAAAAACGGAGGCTGCACTCCGACAACACAACATGGTTCTTTCCAACTATGAAGGTAAGACCAGTAATATCCTGGGGGTTGTTCAAGTAGATTTGGCTGTGGGTACAACCAACAGGCTAACCCTCTTCATGGTCATCAATTCAAAGGCAAATTTCAATCTGTTGCTGGGACGGGAGTGGATCTATGGAATTGGGGAAGTACCGTTGACAATGCACCAGAGATTGACCATTTGGAGAAAAGACGGCATTGTCGCAAATATTGAGGCAGATAAGAGTTACTACAAAGTCGATGACGCCAAGGGTAACAAGAAGTCTTTTGACCAACACTTAGCAAATGCGGCTTCTTGTGATGACGGGTCGGGTTCCTACACCTCCATCGATACGGGTCGCGTCCTGAACTTAGACCCCGACTATGGGTTCATCTGGGATATTGCTGACGAAGCCATGGAGCCTATGGAAATGCCACCAACTGTGTGGCCCACAGTCGGTGAAAATGACTACTGAGTCAGAAAGCATGACTCGAAGCAGGTGGCCTACAGGGCCAAGAAGCAGCTTTGGAAAGTCGGAGGCTTGATTGTATTTATGATGACGAGCCTTTAGGATTTGAGAAAGACCCAAATCATGATCTGCAGAAATGTAGGCACAGGACCCACTTGAAGAGGCTGACTTAGGGGATAGGACAACCAAAAGACCCACATATGTGAGTGCCAAAGTGGGGCCAGAAATGAAGGCAAGCTGGTTAAAGTGTTAAAAGAGTACAAGGATTGCTTTTCCTGGGATTATGGCGAAATGCCTGGTCTATGTCGGAGCGTAGTGGAGCATCGACTTCCAATCCAGCCAGGTAAGAAGCCTGTAAAGCAACAACCTCGTCGCTTCTCCCCAGAAGTCACGTCAAAGATCAAGCAGGAAATTGAAAGACTGCCCAAAATCCGGTTCATAAGAACTGCATGGGGACTTTCTGGGATTCGTAGTCCACAAGAGAGGCATCGAGATCAACCAGAACAAGACGAAGGCAATCTTGGATCTCAAGCCTCCAATGACAAAGAAACAGCTCCAGTCTTTGTTGGGGAAGATAAATTTTTTGAGGAGGTTCATCTCGAACCTAAGTGGCAAGACGAAAGTGTTTTCACCATTGCTCAAGACCAAGAAGGAAAGTGAGTTTCGTTGGGGACAGGAGCAGCAGAAGGCTTTCGACGCAATTAAGGAGTACCTTAGAAAGCCTCCAATCCTATTACCACCTAATATAAATAAAATGAAGTTGTACATTGCAGCGTCGGATGCGACCATAGGCAGTATGTTAACACAAGAGGATAGTAGTGGCGTCGAAAGACCCATTTCTTACCTTAGTAGGATGTTAATAGATGCTGAAACTAGGTACACTCTGATTGAAAAGTTGTGCCTATGCTTGTACTTCTCATGTATGAAACTAAAGCAATATATTAAACTAGTTGATGTTTATGTTTCGTCGCATTTTGATGTTATTAAGCATATGTTGTCCAAACCTATTTTGCATAGTCGAATTGGGAAATGGGCACTAACATTAACTGAGTTATCTCTGACATACGTCCCTTTAAGGGTGATGAAGGGTCAAATAGTGGCAGACTTTATTGTCGACCACGCTTTAGTCAAAACGTCGATACACAGTGTTGCGGTGAGAATCAGATAACAAGCTATTAATTAACTTGCATCGCAAAACTTTGAAGTTCACCACCGACTTCGATTTATCCAAAGGAAAGGTTCAAGATAGAGAAAACCTAAAGAGGGGAGATCTAAGGTCCGGGGGGTGGTTGTACTAAGGGAAGGTATTAGCACCATTAATATCTGTAGTACTCTACAGGAACCTCTTGTTTTGTTTGTGTTATGTTATGTTTGCTTGCTAAAGAAATCTATACTATGGTAAAGACCTAAGTGTATGTACACTAAGTTTGCTCGCCAAGACGTCGCATCTTGTGCCTACGTATCTGACTAAAGAATCAGAGCAACCTTAGTTCACCTAACTAAGGGTGGATTTGAGGAACCATTGACTATGGCCAAAGTTCCAAGGGGAAATGAGTGTGAGCTCATCTTAGAGTTTGAAGAAACTCTCTAAGTTCAAAGCTATGATGGGGAAAAGTGAGTACTAAACATGGTGAATATCACATAGAGTTTATAAACTCTAACCTATTGCTAAGTCATGATTCAATGGCTCTTATAAGGCCAAGAATAGAGGAAGGCTCTTATGAGGCCAAGGTGAAGTGATTTGTTTATTGACTTATGAGTCAACTGAGGAGGACTTTTCCTTTGGAATCGAGGAAACAACAGTTTTATGTAACAAGAAGTTTATAACGGATATTTACATGAAGATGTAACATTTAGATAGCAAAACAATCAAGTGAAATAAGTTTACAACATCATGCAAGATTGGAACCACGCATACTAGACATTACTTAAACAAGGGGAACAAAGATAACATGGTAAGATAAATAAAGAAGTGCACTAAAACCCTAAAATGATACTTCCAATTTCATCATGAATAAAGGCCTCAAAATTAAATATTTTCATCAATTTCTTTTTATGTTCAAATAGTAAATTCATTTAGAAACATTTAGCAAAAAGAATGAGTGAAAAAGAGTAAAAAATGATTGAGTTATGCAAGTTTGAAATTTGAGGATAAACCATAAAATATTTAAAAAAACAAGTGATAAAAAATAAGGGGAGGTCCCCATGGGTGTAGAACCCAGGACCCTGCGCATAAAGCCTAAAACCTTGCCCATTAAGCCAATGTGCCCGTGCTTATTAGTTATGGTCCTCAATTCAATATATATGAAACAAAGCGCATTTGGAAAAATCCAAATAAAAAGGACTGGGGCAAGGGGGATTCGAACCCCAATCATAAGGGTCAGATGGGCGTGTGTATGTGTGTGCTTGCCACTGGGTTGGCTGTTACATCCGGTAACAAACATGACTTAATAAAATATAAGCATTCGCGCATGTGCAAAACACAGGCTTGGCATTTGGATGATTCTTTTTTGGTCCAAACCAACATTTACAACCAAGTAGGTTTAGACAAGGACATGCTATCAGTTCTAACTAGAACAAGTAACCAAATACTTCAAATAAAAAACGATTCATGATGACATGCTATACAATCAACAAAGAACACCTCCACATTTTATGAACTACTTCCTATATTAAAACCAAACATGAAGTCACCTTGGATCAAAATGCCATTCCTAATCATTAATGTAAGGCTTAGATACAGGGAGCACTTGAACTATGTATACATGATGGTGTGACTTCAAATTGAAAGAATTGAATACATAGTGCAGAGGGGAGAATAGCATGGCAATCAAAGAACATCCATCCTAACATCTCAGATCAAAACATTATTCAATTCAAACTGCTAGAACATCCAACCTATCTAAAAAACAAGACAGTCCAGGTACAAGCATGCCAAATAAAATTTTCAATCCTTCACTGATCAGCACATAAGTTCAACAGTTGAAGCACAACAAAAGGATCTATAACATTAAAACAGGCTGAGGATTAAGTGTATGAAGCAATAGAATTGATCATGGCATCAGTAGGTGTGGCCTGGCATAGTACATAGCATGAAATAAAGTAAACACAACACAAGCAATAATTCAAGAGATTTAACATCAGTTGGTAGTGAGCATGCATAAACAAACCTAAAGACATTTTGCAAATGGTAGGCAATGCATAACTTGAACACATGCTAGACAAATCAATATGAAAAGGATATCATATATACCCTACAAGACAAACCTGACAAGGTAGACTATTATGGACATATGAGACTTGAAAGTAAAATGAATGGCATAATGGTATCAAACATGTGTTTATGGCATGGCATAGCAGTAGCAACAACCATAAATTCAACATTGACTAACAAGGGCAAGCTGTGATCTATGTTCATGGCATGATGACTAATGCAATATGGACAACAGATATCAAATTTTCTTGACATTAGCATTAATCCCAGCAAAGCAGAAAAGCAATAGTAGCTAGATACTGGTGACATGTGAGAATAGGGTATCAACAATACGAAAGTGGTTAGTATGCAGATAGGCAACATATCAACTAGGGCAGTTTTTGTACATATCACAAAGCCATAATCTCAAAGGATTCTCAAAGGTACATATCAATCCTAGCATACCAATCTATCATGATTTTGAGTGTTAAAACAACATATCATGAAACATTGTGAGCTCTAAACAAGGCAGCAGATACGAGTAAAGATGCATTATTATGGATTTTAAGCAAGCACATGTGCAAAACAAACTTTGGCAAGGCAAGGCATATATCAGGAATTTTCAGGTATGCAAGCTGATTCACATAAGGTGAGCATCAACATGAATTGGCAGTTATCATTACTATATGCCTAGGAAAATCAGATGAAAAGGATATCACACATATTTTACCAAAATAACTTAACAAAAGCAGACTGTCATGGACATGTAAGCCTTGAAAATAGAGCAAATGGTATGATGGAATCACACATATGCTTATGGCATGGTAATGAGCAGATATGCCCACCTTCCGGAGATCTCCGAAGGATTCGGTCTGCCCACCTTCCGGAGATCTCGGGACAGTTGCCCTAGGGCGAAGACCACGTGCTGGTCTTCACTATGCCACGTAAGCCCTGGCAGTTGCTTGGATTGGGCCTTGCAGTCCAGCCCAGTGTAAATAACCATTGGGCCCGCGCTGGGGGCTCTCTATAAATACCCTCTCACTTGAGAGGGTCAGGTTACATTACATTCTAACTCTCACCTATATTTTGTACTTGCTCACTCCCATTACCTGACTTTGGCATCGTATCATCATCACCGGAGCTAAAGATTTCACAACGCTGTTGGCCAGTTTCATACTGTCTGATCCGGGTACGATCAGTATGCAATGCAACTATTTATGCATACAACAACACCAACACCACCGTGTACAATAACTCACCACCATGGTTATTATACACCGCCAAAATTGGCCAACAAGCATAACATGTAGCTCATGCAACATATATATCTTTCTATGCAATCGAGGGAGGGGTAAGATAATTTCTTTATTTTTAAAAATATTTTTACCCAGAATATTACAATGTTTAAAATAAAAATCAAATTCCCTAGAGATCTTGGTAAAAGTCAAATTTCCTAAAGATCTAGATTTTAAATCCCCGATTTCTTGAATCTTGGGAAAGATCAAATGTTGGGTGCAAGATTATTCTCTATTGTTCTTGCATGCATTGATTCTGAAGCAAAACAAAATAAGCGTTAGATAAATAAAATCAATATTCAAATATATGTTTTTGTACTCAAATAAATATTTAAGAAAACAAACTTTAAGTTTCAGTAATTTTCTGCTCTTGCAATCCATCTTAGAGAACTTTTCCAAACGTCTTTATGTTTCAAGCGCTTCATGTTCCATATAGGTTAGATTTTCAATAATCAACATGCTTTTTTAATGGATGTCCCTTAGGTTTCACGCGGATCACTAATGATAGGATCTTGAGCGCTTATAAATATTAAATGGACGTCAAATGTTTGTTTATGGGCATTGAATATAGTAAAAAAATTGTTTAACTATCCCCTCGATAACGAAGAAAATCGAGGTGAATAATCTATTTTTTTTTTTAAATTACAATGTTTACACTGAATATTAAAAATACATTATAAAATCTGTTTCTCATTGATAATGTTTATTTTCCATGTCCAAGTCTCATGCAAGATGCTAGAGATCTTTTTAACAATGAGACTTTTATTTTCTACACATGCAATCCATCCTAGACATCTGTAGTAGAAACTCAAGATCAAATGGACGGTGGTGAATATTTTATCTCTTTGGGACAACTACATATAATTTAGTCTTAGGGTAAAATCAATTTACCGAGTATTTTTATAGTAAAATATGATTATTAAACACGTCGGTTTTAATATAAAACCGATGTTTTTTATCTTCCCCTTTTAACTATCACCTCAGTGATGACGAAAACCGAGGTATATAATTTTTTTTATAAATTACATTGTTTAATATTAAAATAAATTGTTTACAATAAAATCTTCATTGAAATCTAAATTTAATTACATTCCCTTCTTTGTTCAGACGATAAGCTCAATTCCTTGTTAGTTAAGCTCCATTATTTGTGTAACTTGAAGTAAGAATGATTTTTTGTATTTGCATTTTATTAACTGAGTACTCGTCAAATGTTGAACTCCCTTCTATAACTATTGGTTATTCCAAAAATACAACAACGACAACATCAACACCATTATGTTAGGATGGATCGCAAGGACAAAAAAATTGTTTTGTTCAAGATAGAAGAACATTGAAGATTTTTTTCTGTCTTATAATTCATCCCAAAGAATGTTGCTTGCAAGTTTGGGGGCTTCATATTAATAATGATTAGGGTAAAATCTGTTTAACGAGAACTTTTATAGTAAAGTCTTATTATATTATGTCTCAGTTAAATAGAAAACTAAAGGGTTAGAACATTTTGTTTACACATATAAACAAATAAAATTATAGAGTACAATAGTCGGGAATCGAAGCCTGTATTGATTGTTTTTTCACCTCGGTGTTATGAAAAACCGAGAGATTATATGGGTTTTTTTTTAAATAGCGCGTCTTGCTTTTATACCTTTGTTTTCTATTGTTCGAGGTAAAAGTTTCGTCATAAAAAACGTTATTTGTTATAGTGGTAAATGCAAAAAGAAAAATCTGTCACAAACCAGATACAATTAACTATAACAAGTCTACATGTGTAAGATAACAACGATGTATTTTGGAAGTACAGTAATAATTTTTTTTTAAATATAATTATCATTAAAATTTAACTTATATAAATATAAATTTTTCATCATATAGAATAACTTAGACAATTAATTTTTAAAATACATTGAGATTATAAATATTAAATGTAATCATTTGTATTTTTTAACCAGATTTGTTGTAACTCGTTTCTTTTTTTGTAAACAGGTTCCGAGAAACCTTAGTTCTCGCTTTAATGAAATACGTGCTTACAAAAAAAATATTGTATTTTTTTAAATATGCATAATTTTGTTTTGTTTTTTATATATATTTTATTTTGCAATAAACTTATTTAAATACCAAAAATAAGTTTTTTTTGAAAATATAATTTTAAAATAATTATTATTTTTTTACTTTTAACGTTCAAAATATTAGTAAAAACGTTGATATACAAGATTTTGTATTTAAATTCGAGATATTTTATTTCTTCGTATTTAAAGTGTATGCATTTAGTCATTATTTTATTTCACTACAATTAAAATTAATAAGTTTTTGTTTGTAGTTTTGGAAATTAATTTTTTATTTTTGTTAATTTATAAGATACTATAAGTAATTATTTAATAATTTTGAATAAATTATAATAATTACAAAAACAAATGGATTTAATATTATTACTTCAATTCTAAAATGGTATTGAAATAAAAATAAAATTGAATGTTGTATTGAATACTGTAATTTGTTAAGAAATACTATGTCTTTTCTTATAATTCAACGGACATTATCTATCATATAAGAAAATTAGGTGGTCTTAAAAACCCCTAATTACCCTTATTAGATAATAATGTGCCATTTGGCTACTTCAATTAACAAAATTTTGCCACGTGGCTTTGCTCCAAAGTCTCCAATTTTTTCCATTTTTTTATTTTTTTATTCCCCTTATTTTTTCCTTTCATCGTATTCTCTAACCTAACCCATGAATGGAGACTGTTTCACGGTTTCAGAAACGATTGAATCTCCATATTCCACATTCAAAACGGTTTCAACACCATTAATCTAATTTTTCAACCATCCCAAAATCTCTTTCTCTCTCTCTCGTCCTTTCTCTCTCTCACGAACTCTCTTCTTCTTCTTCCTTTCCCTCTTCTTCTTCCTTCCTCCTCTTCGTATCTGATTTTTTTGATTTGTTCTTTCAGGAGGCATGGAATCGAGATTCGAGTGGGTAAGTCAGTGATTTGGTTACTTGTCGGTGCTGAAATCCAATTTTCTCAACCAAACCCTAAAATTCAATTTTCACCGAATTCACTTCTAAATACCTCTACACCATCGACAATCAAGTAAGCACTTTCATGAATTTCGCATCTCTTCTCAATTCCCATTTCAATCATTTTAATTTTCAGTCAAAATTGCAATTGACAGATGGATCAAGGGATGGATCAAGGGAGGCAAGTGTTCACGGTGGACATTCTTGAACGACATGCCGCAAAGGGGTGTGGAGTTATCACTTGTATGGCTGCTGGAAATGATGTCATTGTTCTTGGATCTAGCAAAGGATGGGTCATTAGGCATGATTTTGGGGTTGGCGATTCGTTTGGTAAATTTTCACCTTTTTGTGTTGATACTCTGTGATACAAATTGTTTTGTGTTCTTCATAGTGGAAATGAATTGATGATTGAGCCTCTTTTGATATGGGATATTAAATTTAATAACTTTAGTATTTTGAGTGTCTGGTTTGGTGATTTATTTGCTATTAGAATGAGATATAGGGTTGGGACCATTCTGTTTTATTAGTTGATAATGCTAGAATTTGTAATTTTTCTTGTGCTTTAGTGTGTGAAGCACTCACCTTATAGTCATTTCCATGATTTGCAGCAGGATGTAGGAAAAATAAGAGTCATAGTCCAGTTAATAAGGTGTCTCAAGTTGGTGAAAAACCCAGATCATCAATGCAAGAGTCTGAAAAATAGAGAAAAGTTGGTAATGATAACTTTTTAAGGGTTTTATTCTAGCAGTTTCATAATTTCCGTATGCTCCTGGGAAGTGACCTACTTTTATTCAGTAATGAAAAGTATGTTGCCGTGAGCTTGCATTTATGGGATGCCAAATGACAGGTAAGGATTATTCCTCTAAAATTATCACCTGATTTGTGTTTTTGTAAATTGCCAATGTTTGTTACCCCTATTTTGACAGGTCACACCTTTAACTTGGCTTGAAGCTTGGCTTGACAATGTTATGGCAAGTGTACTAGAGTTGGCCATATGTTATCATCACGATGGTGTTGTTCAGGGATATGAGCTTTTAACAACAGATGACATTTTTCTTCTTAAAGGGATATCAGAGGATGGAACCCCGGGATTTCATCTGTATGTTGTCCAATAAAATGGTCTGTCTGTTTTGAGGTTTCTTCAGGAGAATTGCAAGCAGGATCCTGGAGCTTATTGGGTATTAATTTTTAATTTAAACATTTGATGCTTTTGGGTTTATTATGTTAAATTTTTTAGCAAATTTGTTGCCTTGAGTGATCCTACCAATTATGGCTTTGCATTTTGCAGCTTTATAAAGGTGCTGGTGAAGATGATATACAACTTTTTGATCTTTCTGTTATTCCTAAAAGCCATTCATCGAATAGTAGTGATGATGCTTCAAGCTCCTTGCCGTCACTAATCAGTAGTGGTAGAAGTGATGCAGTATATTCCCTCGGAATTCTTCTCTATCGAATTACTCACAGGCTGTCACTATCAATGGTGTGGAAGAATTAGAACTATTTTTGGGTTAATCCTGGATTGAGTGGTTTCTAACAGCCAATGACTAATTATTGTTTCTTTTGCTACAGGCTACTAAAAATAGTGTTGGGTGCGTGAGGTTGTTTGGACAATGTTTGGAGTTCTCTTGGTTATAATCAACTTGGTGAAATTTGCATCCGAGGCCAACAAATCATGAAAGATATATTATATTTCTTCAATAGAACAAATATCTTAAGGAACAAACAAGAATATAATTTGGTCATATAATTTGTTTTTAATTATTCTCACGTGAATTGCTTTGGTTAGCTTGTGTTGCGTTAACGGATCAATTCGTTCACGAGAGGCTGAGTGATGAGAGGTATAGTGACGATGTTATGGAGTTGGAGCAGTATATTAACAGTTCTGGTAATTTGGATGCTGTTAATTCTGTTACGCTTAAGGATGGGACGAAAATTACGGCGCTGAATTCTTCGCGAATTGCTTATGAGGATGAACCAAAGCTTATGCTGTTGCAGGAGTGGAATTTGTTTGATTCAATGCTTTGTAGTTGGTATATTGCTACGAAGTTGAAGACTTGGAGTGATAATGGGATGAAGAAGTTGAAGCTTTTGTTGGCAAGGATGGGATTTGCGCTTATTGATTGTCAGCAGAAGTTTCAGTATATGAATGTTGAGGTGAAGAGAAAGATGAAACGAGAGTTTGAGAAATTTTTACCTGAATATGGGCTTACTGATTTTTATTACCGCGGATTTTTGCGGATCCATGGTTATAGTTCAAAAGTTTCTGCTGCTGATGTTGTTTATGGTGTTACTGCGCTGTTGGAATCGTTTGTGAATTCAGATGATCTAGTGCTTCAACACAATTCAATGTGGTGTTTGATGCTCTTTCTATGAACAATATTGATAAACTCAAAGCTGGGATGCAACAACCTATTAAGGTTCAGAGATCAATTTTGAGGCAGGGAAGTCTTGCGATCAAGAAAAGTGGTTGCATTAGAAGTGGAAGGAAGTTTCGATGGGTGAAGCTTGAAGATTCAACGGATTCTAACATTACAATTTCAAATTGATGTTGTAACTGTGAATTCTTCCCGGATGAGGTTCGTTTCAGTTCACAAATCAAATTAACAGTGCTAGAATGTGATGTTGAAGATGAACTATTGTTGTAGAGTTTGTTTTTACTTTTCAAGTATTGCATGATAATGTGGAATGGTTAAGTTCAGGTATTGTGTGAAGTTCAATCATGTGAAAATTGTTTCTGGGTGTTTCTCCTTCTACAAGAATATTCAGGATGAGATTCAGAGCAATATGTTTCAGGTCTTGTGCTTACTTACCAGTGTTCTCTATCTGTATTTGTTGGCAATTTGAATAACAGTGTTTACTTGCTTTTAGTTTCTCTTTCAAGTTTTATACAACCTTCTCAAGGATCACCCATTATATTCTTTCTCTTATATGATTTTTTTTCTTTAAATAACATCAACAGTTTCAAATGTTTCAAGTTTTGATCTCATCCTTTCAACAAAATTGAATAGTTTCTCACCATTTGAGATAAGAATTTCATACAATTTCTTTCTACTCATTTTACACGTGAATTTGCTGATCACAGAAAACAAGTTTAGTTTCTGGACTTTCAAACAAGTGTAGGATCTGATACTAATTCATTCCAATACATGATCAATTGTCAGGTTTTGCAGTTGCTGAGTGACTCAAATCTTGTTGTCACATCAAGATGATGTCACAGTTAAAATTGAAGCCATTAAAGAAGAAAAGCGCTTATTCGAACTGTCAATTACAGAAGTTAGGGCCAGAAATTCTCAGCTAGGAGGTCAGATACATGAAGTAAATAGTACAACTTAATTGATAATCGTGGTTTTCATTATAAATATGTATTTTCAGGAACTCCAATCAGTTCAGGGACAACGTGTGGCTGAGAGATCAAGATGCTTTAACTTGGAGGTTAAAATTCAGTTTCCCATCTTTGAAGTTAACTCTTGATTTATGGATGTAGGATTTGAATATATAGGTAATGTTTGTTTCCAGACCAAAATTACAAAACTCCAAAAGCTGCTTGATTCAATGGAATCTGGAAGATCAGGTACAGGCTCTTTGGCAAAAGAAGTCTGCTTTTGATCAGGAGATGGAGCATGCTGCAACTGCTCAGAGGCAGAGTTCTGGTGGAGTTTGGCGATTGTTTGGTGGAAGTGAAAAATAAAGACCGAGGGCAATGCATCTTAAAGTGATTTGGGAGTTTATTCGGAGAAATTTGCACTTATTTTTTTCTTCAAGTAGTTGATTATTTTATGTTATTTAAGTTCATGCAGCAAATGGCATTTCCTTGCTACAGAGCTTTTGGGACCCCATCTTGTGTTGCAATGCATGATGGATAAGATATTGAGCTCCAATTTTGATGGACTGCAAGTCTACAACTTTCAAAAGATGGGTATACAAGATATTTGAATTTGTAATTCACACTTTTAATAGGTTCACTTTGTCGGGCTCATTTAATATTATTCTTTCATTTAAATTATCCGTACTTCACTTTTAATTGGTAGATAGATGAGCACAGTTTGGATTTTATTGTTTCAACTTTCAAGCAATTTATTTTGTTTCAACTTTCAAGCATGATGTCTTCTTCAGCCACACCTATATTTTCATTTTATAGAATATAATAATTTGATTTGGTTCCCTTTGGAATTTCTACGGTCCCTTTTAACTTTTCTTTCAGTGATGGTCATGACATGGTTTTTGGTTTCAATTAAAGAAGAATGATTACAGGTCGAGTAGGATTAATATCGCCAAGGAAATATGGTCATGACATGGTTCCCTTAGCTTATGGTCCTTTTTTGCAAGATCATTGTCCATTACTTGAAATATTTCAATATACAAATATTTAAGTAGCATCTCTTCTGCACTGACCGATGCAATCCAAACATTAGGATGCTTGAAATTATTTGTTGGTCACAATTAAACTTGAATGTTTTTGACTAGGTAGCTCCCAAGTCCCCTGGTGATCGTGCTAGATTCCGCCCGGGTGATGTTGTTATTAAATTTGATGGAAAGCCTGTGGAAAGCATGAAGAAGGTATTGGCATATGTTCATGATATATAAATCTGTCTCCACAGCCATTGTGCTTAATTATTTAATCTGACATAGATATAAAATTATGGCAGGTGATTGAAATGATGGGGGACAAAGTTGGGGTGCTCATGAAAGTTTTAGTTAAAAGAGCAAATGATAAATTGGCGACTTTAACTGTGATACCGAAGGAATCCAATCTCTGATTTGTAGAAAAAGATTGTCGCAAAGTACTCCATGAAAGCAATTTCTCCCACAGTTACTTAGTTTTCTATTTCATTGCATAACTTGGTGATTCGCAGATTCATTTTTTTATAGCATAGGTGAATCCTATACTTGAATTTTATTTTATTAAAAATCATTTTAGTTAAAAGTGAGCTTGAATTTAAACCAAATTATTTTTGGAAAAGTGTTCGAATGATACTGATGATGGTAGTCAAATTTTTTACCAAAGATTATGGGAATTATATGTTGATGACATTTTTCTTGCGTGTAAGGATTGGTTGGTTTAATAGAAAGTTTGAAATGGATGTTCCATTCCTATTTGTTTCTCTAAAGCAGCTTATATCTCTCAGGTATATAGAGCCTTCATTGCTCCATATCGTGCTTAATAATTGATGAATGATAGCATGTTTCATTGTGATTTATTTATCACGATTGCAGAAAAAAGTTCACATTGCTTGAGTTGGGAAAGGAGAATTCAAATAGCAATCGATGCTACAGAGGGTTAGTATACCTTTACTTTTTGTGCAACTATATTCTTTTATAAGTTTGTGATATTTTGATGAATGATGTGTTTTGGATTGAAGGATTGGATTATCTACAAGTTCCATTCGCCATTCCGATCGATTCCTGTTGCAGCAGCACGAGGTTTATGCGCACAAACACAAGTGCAGCACGAGGTTTATGCGCGCAAACACAAACGGTATCTCTTTTGCCCTGTTTTTCTTCGACTTCTCTAATTGTTGTTACGGTTCTCACGAGTCACAGTAACTGTTGTAGTAACAATCCAAAATGAATACGATGTGTTTCACTGTCTTTGTTATATAATTATTGTAAATTAATTTGTAATTGTGTAGATATTGTAGTGTGTTGCTGTTGTAACTTGTATGTTTGAGATTTAGTTTCTGTTTTACGACATTGCGTATTATCGATTCAGTATGGATTATCTTGGTGTATAGTTGCTGCTACTTCGTATGATTGTGTTGTGCACTTGGTCTGCTGCCCTGAACTTTAGTTTAGTGGTGTTTGGATTCTGAATAATATGATGATTTTGGACTGTTAATGTTATCACTTTTGAATACGTTGAATTTCTCTGTTTCGTTGTTGTTTGGTTTTGTTCTACATTGCGAATCCGCTGATATATGTGAGTGTTGGATTTGTTTCGGTCACATTGCGCTACTGCTGTTTAAATGTTGTTGATCTCGATAACCTTTCGACTTAAACTCCTCTTTATTGATCCTCTTTATGTCAGGTTCAATTACATGTACCATGACAAAAAACATGGACCTATTTACAAATCCATTGAAGCCTTAGACATAATGGGCATGGATATTAGAGAAACTGGAGACCCTGATTCACTCAAAAAGTATCTTATAAATTTTCTCCATGTAACATCCTTATAAAGTTTCCTGGTTTTATTCTCTCTCACTTTTAAGTCAATGACCTTTCTCATAGAAATGGTGGTTTTTTCAATGGAATTCAGTCACATTTATAAACTGTTATCAGGTTTATTCCATTATTGCAATCAACTTTTGAATTTCCTAAGACTCTTTGAATCTTGAGTGGAAAAGCATATGTTTCAACATATATTATTCATGTTATAAGTGAAAAAGCATTCTACCTTGATCCATATGAGGTTAAGCCAGTATGCAATATAATTATTTTCTTAGACACTTATGTTGTTTTTAAATTTTTTTTGTATAATTATTTTTATGCATGTAAATACAACAGGTTAAAGACATGGTTGATGCCCAACACGTATTGGTTCTCGACATTAACACAACACCAACCAAAACACTTAATTTCATTTAATCACTTGTGTTATCTGTTACCTGTGATGGAATTTTTCAGTCTAATAATTTTAATTTTTATTCTTTACCTAAAAGTTTGCAACTTTGTGGTGGAATTGTTCTTCCTTGACTTGGTCGAGAAATTTGGAGTTACAACAATATATGCTGGCTTTGGAGTTGTTTCTCTGTTAGAACTGTTTGGTTAAGCATCAATAAGAGCATAACCATTCAAAGGAACAGGATATAGGAGACTTCATTCAGGATGGAATCCTCAGTAGTGAAATATGCTAAACAGCAAAATGAGTCTACAGCTCTACAACATTAGTTATTTCTTATCTTCAATGAATAATGATATTTTGATTCTTGAATGGCCTCCCTACCTTCCGTATGTAAATTATATGTAGCATTGTTATTATTTTTCCTGTGTAAATAACTACTATTGTTGGTTTATGTTAAAAACGATCTTTATTTAACTTTCTTTATTCTTTCAAAGTACTCCTTTTTTTCCTTTCCTTTTCCTTTCCTTTATAGCTCCTGAACCACTTTATATATCTCAATGCTATGAGTGAAATGGATCTGTGAAAAAATTCTAGGAGAGAGATCAAACTTTTGTTATGCAGTGTTGAAATTATTCATCTTGCAACAATGACATGTATTTATTTTATTTATGTTAATAAATATAATTTTAGATTAGGGGAGACATATTCAATACTAGGTTAGAATGAACCATCAATCACATAAAATATTTATAATGAAATTTACTTATAATCTACCTATTAGGTGTAATAAGAAAGTTCAACCATTACAACCACAATTGACTCCATATGGAATAGTCTCTTATAATTTAAAATAAATATTTATCAATGATTTCTAAATATGTTGTTTCAATAATTTATAATTATAAACTTCAATTTCATTTATATTTTAATTATTTATATTAAGAATTTACTTTTTCTTTTTCATTTTTAAATAAGATTTTAATTTAGTTTCTATTTTATTTTTAAATACTGAAATAAAATATACAGTTATAATTTTTAGTTACGGGCAAAAATATATTCTTGAGTCAAAAACAAAATATATTCTTAACTAAAACAAAATATAAATCTAATTTTTAGTTACGGGCAAAAATATATTCTTGAGTCAAAATTTTTTTTATACAAATTCAGATATATATCTAATGTCAAAACAAACTTAATATTTATATACGGGATCAAGTTCATTGTTAGTTAATTACGGGCAAAAATACATTCTTGATTCAAAATTTTTACGGGCAAAAATATTTTGTATGTCATTGAACAAAATAATATTTAGGTAGGCACAAAAATAAATTTTTGATTAAAATTTTTTTTATACAAATTCAAATATATATATATATCTATAGTCAATAAAAACTTAATATTTATATACGGGATCAAGTTCGTTGTTCATTAATTTATTTATACATACAGAAATAATATCATTGTTATAATATAGATTTTAATATTTTTTTAGATAATATCAAAACAACAATAATATTTATATACAATATAATATATTATTGATTCAAATTTCATTGTTGTTGACACTAATTTCTTATATCTTTTAAAAATAATATCTTTTTTGTTAAACATTTTAATTTTTTTTATATCATTTTAATTAATTTTAAAAAAAATGCGCGTACCATACCAGTATCCGTGCGAATGCACGGGTCTCCCACTGGTTTTTGTTGGAAATGAGAATCGCAAGTGGCACATCACGGAATTCCACGTGCGTATGACTTTAACAAACATTGTCGATCTTAGATTTTATTTGCTTTTGATTTAACGATCAACCTTGGATAGAAACGTTTAGAAATTTTTCCAAAAGAATATATCACAGTGGCGTGCCCCAAGTCATCTTGAGTATATCAACTAAATCTAAATTTATACAAATAAATAATATAGAATTCAATAACTCAATGTAGGGCTGGTAATGAACCAAATCAACTCGAAAATAGTTCGAAATTCGATTCAAAAATTAAATCATCGAACTAGGTTCATGAACCAAATAAGCTGAATATGAATTAAAAACTAAGTTTGTTAACTAAATGATCTGAACTTAAACTATACATTATTTGACTCATTAGGTTAATGAGTCAATTCGATTATATATGAGATAGATTATATTGTCTTTAAGAGTAGGTTTAAAGATTTGTTCTAAATCTTAGTCTCATATTTTCTTTTAATCTAACGGTTTTAACTGATAATTTACATTCTAAAGTGAGTAAAATATTTCTACGAATAATTATACAAATAAAATTAACATCGTATAAATTCCAATCATATAACTTTTATTTTATTTCTATATTATTTATTTAAAAAATATTAATTTAAAATGTCAAATATATATATTAAAAATAGACTTTAAAAAATTACTTTTAAGTCTGTGAAATAAACGAGTTGAACCTAACAAGATAAACCTAACGAGTTTAACCGAGATATTCGAGAACTTCTAACCGAGATATTCGAACTCAAACTCAAACTCAAACTCGGTCAATTTTTAACGAGTCGAATTTGAGCTGAAAAAAAAATTCATGATAAACTCGAACTCAACTCATTTTCAGCCCTAACTCAATGTAATGATATAAAAGAAGTAAGACGAATTCAAAATAGTCAGGCCATTAGGTGTCCCTCAATTAATTCATTTTGCAGTCATAATTGACTTATAGTGAAGATTAATTGAAGTGGGTTTCTATATGGTCCCACTACTTTCAGCACGGAGTCTCCAGTTTCAGTTTTTATCTTTTTTTGTTTTTAGTGGAATTTTAACTAATATATCTTCAAGTCTTACTATAAACATCTTCAATTTTGTTATATAAATTTAAAAAATTATTAATACATTTATTGCGACATCTTTGTATGTTAAATTTCAAAAATATTAATTTTATTTTTTTACAAATAAATTTTGCAATCATAAGTTAAACCTTAAATTAATGATATATATATATACCAACAAAATTTCTTACCTAGAAAAAACCTTCAAAAACACCAACAACAGACCATGTGTCCACAAATATATGCAATGCAACTATTTATGCATACAACAACACCAACACCACCGTGTACAATAATTCACCACCATGGTTATTGACCAACAAGCATAACATGTTGCTCATGCAACATATATATCTTTTTATGCAATCACCACAACTCAACAATATCACATTTGAAATAATAATTTATACCACACCACATCATAACATAACCTTCATTCACGTCAAACCATAAAATGTCGCTACTCATGTTTACAAAGGTATGTAATGTGGCTATTTATGCATATGACAACGATAACAACATTGTGCACAATAACTCACCACCATGGTTATTGTACACTGCCCAAATTGGCTAACAATCATCAAATTATATTTCAAACAATATGGACATATACATGTATTTATTTTGCATTCACAACAACATTATTAAACATGCTCATATTACACCAACGACATCATTAAAGCATCTTCATATTACCACCATTAACATCACAACAACATCATCAAACATCACAACAACATCATCAAAACATCATAAACATCATCAAAACATCTTCATATTACTATCATTAACATCACAACAACATCATTAAACATCTTTGCAACAACACTCAAGGTTCGCCACTTACACCACGATTTCTTAAGGTACACAACAAGCAACAATCACATTCTTCAATATATTAGACATAAAATTTTTAGGTAAATGATTCATATAGTTATACCATGTAAAATGTTTACTTATTAGCTTTCCAACGCTTCAAACGGTTCGTCATTTGGATTAACGGTTAAAAAGTTATGATCGAAACTGTTTCTGGCATTTTTTGCCTATGAGTCGACTCAGAGGTTGACGCACAGAGTACTTAGGTCGACTCAAAACCTATGAGTCGGCGCATACTGTTAAAATTTCCAAAATTTTGTATTCGGGTGGCTATGAGTCGACCCAGGGGTTCTAGCGGTCGACTCATATTGTTCATAACCCCAAAAATCATTTTTTTTAAAAGCACTTTCACCCCAGACTTTCACACCAAAACTATACCACTAACCCCTATCACCATAGACCCGATTTTATACCAAAATAACATCCTAAACTTTGATTATGCATTGTTTTACTCATGGATTAACAACAATTCATGATAATTTCATTCTTTTGACTCGAAACTCCAAAACTCAACAATGGAGCAATTTTCAACAATTTCCAAAACATAATTTCTACACACATACATGTACAAAACTCATCACATATCAGTTAGAAAATATCATTTATCACACAATCAAATAACAATTTCATCATTGATCAAGTATTCATAACAATCACCACATAGAACAACATTTCACCCATAAGACAAAACCTAACTTCTACCCACCCTTCAACATGTTAACCCTTATAGGATCAGAACCCCACTTTTACCTCGAATTCAAGCTTTCCAAACTTTCACAGATGGTGGTTCCTCTTCTTCTCCGCTAACCCTAGCCTTAGGGATGACAACGGGTCGGGTCGGGTGCGGGTTTCACACTACCCAAACCCGCACCCGAAATCACCACCCGAATCTGAACCCGAACCGAAAGGCTATTCGGGTGGCAAAATAACACCCACGCCCGCACCCGTTGAGTTCGGGGTTTTTTCACCCAAACCCGAACCCGTAGCAAAAACTCAAAAAAAACAAAAACAAAAAAAAAAAAAATATATATATATATATATATATATATATAGTGGGTGTGGTTTCGGGCACGGGTTTTACACAACCCAAACCCGCACCTGAAATATCGGGTGGCACCCGAACCCGAACCCAAACCCAGTCAACTCGGGTTTTCTCCCGTTGACTCGGGTTCCGGTGCGGGTGGGCCCCGCGTGTTTGGGTCTGTCTGCCATCCCTACCTAGCCTTCCTCACCTTCAGTTCCAAACACGTACAATAAAAAAATTGATCCCAATCTTTCTTCCAATTCCCTTATAACTAAGGATGGCAACGGGTCGGGTTGGGTGCGCGTTTCACACTACCCAAACCCGCACCCGAACCTGAACCCGAACCCGCACCCAAAGGCTATTCGGGTGGCAAAATAACACCCACGCCAGCACCCGTTGGGTTCGGGTTTTTCACCCAAACCCGAACCCGTAGCAAAAACTCAAAAAATTTATATATATATATATATATCTATATATATATATATATATATATATATATATATATATATATATATATAGCAGGTGTAGTTTCGGGTTTCGGGCACGGCTTTTACACTACCCAAATCCGCACACGAAATTCGGGTGGCACCCGAACCAGAACCCAGTCAACTCGGGTTTTCACCCGTTGACTCGAGTTCGGGTGCGGGTGGGTCCCGCGGGTTTGGGTTTGCCTGCCATCCCTACTTATTACTCCTTCAACTATGATTTGCCTCTTATGCCCTTACTTATTCCTCTAACTCTCTATTTTGCCCTCAACATTCTCTCAATTGCCAATTATGTCCTTCCTTCTCATTTTCACATTAGTATTCTTATTTTATTATAATTAATATTATTATCCCAATCTTATTATTACCAATTATTTTATAACTAAGATAATAACAGCATTATCTCATAATAATATTACTTTATTCACCATTCTCACCACACCATCCATTTCTACAAAATTAGCCACACACCCCTCACCCTCGAGGTCATTAACATTAAGGACACTACCCCCTACCGCAGGATACCCCAAACACAAGAAAACATACATAATCACATTTATCCACACATCAAAAATTAAATTATGAAAAATAATTTAAAATAAACGGGCGTTACACGATCGCCTTATACTCTTCTGATTTTTTGAATTAATTCATTTTTCCTTTTGATTAAAAAAAAACTAGGCAAATGGTTATGTTAACATTGATGTAAAATTGAACACAATTTTAAGATGAATATTTTATTAATTTTTAAATGTTATAATAATAATAATAATAATAATAATAATAATAATAATAATAATAATAATAATAATAATAATAATAATAATAATAATAATAATAATAAAATTTCATTTTCCTATATATAAATATAAATTACTTTTTTTTTATAATAAAATATAAATGACTCTACAACTTATTTTAAATAATTATAAGTTAGAGCATTTGAAGATGATTTTGTTACTAAGGTTATGTTTGGTAAAACTAGCTGATAGTCGATAGTTAGTAGCTGATGACTGATAGTTGATAGTTAGCAGTAAGTAGTTAATAACTGATAGCTGATGATTATTAACTGATAAGTTAATTTGAGTGTTTGGTAAATTAGTTGTTACACCACCTAATAAAAGAACATTTTTAATTAAGAAATTAATGGTTTTATTGTTTTATTATATTATATTATTAAATATTTTTTATTTGACAAAAATATGCAAAATATTTTTAAAATATATGAAAAATTAAAGATAGTATCAAAAATAAATTAAATTTATATATAAACTTTATATGTAAATTTAACGAGATACATGAAACAATAGTATTGTAATTTTGATTTCAGTTATATTAACCTAAAATAAGAATAATAAAAATAAGTTTATTTTCTATTATTCTACAAAAAAACTGTAATGATATTCTAAATTTTTTTCGTCTTGGTTGATCTAAGTTATTCATCTCTAACACTTTACTACTTTGAGAATTATCAATACTATTTTTAAATTCATTATGTAAATTAAATTTTGCTTAAAAACATTAAACATTACATCATCTTTTATCTTGCGAGTTGACACGAATACAATTATTCAATTCAAAATTCACTAATATATATATATATATATATATTAGGTTGTGGATAAAAATAGATTTTTGTTAAAATAATAAGGGCATAAATTGATGAAAAAGTGACAAGTTAAATGCTACAAACTCAAATGCTATTTCAATTAGCTTTTGAAAAACTAGTAGAAAAAACTACAAGTTAAAAGTTAAATAACAATTAGCAAACGAAATTTTTCTTTTTTTTATGAACTGAAAAGCTAACACTTAAAAGTGAAAAACACTTTTTTGTGTTACCATATAGACTCTAAATATGACAAGTCAAAAGGTGATGTCAACATTAAAGTAAAATAGAACACAAATTTAAAATGAATAGTTTTTAAATTTTAAATAATATAATACTAATAATAATAATTTCGTGTATTGTCTGTCTTATCAAACTCTTTGTATTGTTTGCTCCCCCTAATCTCAAGGTGGTTAAATATTATATATGTTAAGGAGTGGAACAAAGTTTGTCTTATCAAACTCTTTGGAATTTGTGTGGTAAAAGAGACCGTCTCTAGATCAAGTGGGTGTATTTCTACAACGTAAAGAATGCTAACATCTTGTCGGTTTCTATAAGAAACACATGCTCGTGGATTCTCAAGGCAATTTTGAAGCAAAGATTCTTTATGTATGAGCAGCAAATTTGGCAGCAAGCGGCCCAAGATAAAAAGTTAAGAACAAAATATGTCTGCCACAGCCTCAAAGAGACTCAACCAAATGTTCAATGGAGAAAACTTATGTTTCACAATGTTGCTAGACCAAGAGCTCTCTTTACTCTATGACTGGCCTGTCACAATAGATTTGCTACGAAGAATAAATTACATAGATTTAACAATAAGTAATGTTGTTTATGTGATCAAACAAGAAACAATTCAACATTTTCTTTTAGAGTGTAATACCCCGTATTATCTAAATGCTCAATTGGAGATCAGATGAGTATCTTTGTGCTCTATCTTCGGTTAATTGGGTTAACGGAATCCTCTAAGTATTTTAAGTATTATCAATTGGGATCAATAGAGAAACTAATGAACTCTGAAGAGACAGATCAATATTTATTTTAATTCAAGAAAAGATTTTAAGGTAACTTGAATAACTGATCAATTGGTGTAAGACGATAAAATATCAATTGGAGATATTTTACCCTGATGGATTATATTATATATATATATATATAAGAGAAAGAAAAGAAAAGTTAGTAAAGAAGAAGAAAAGAAGAAAGTGGGAGAAAGAAGAGAAAGAAGAAAACAGAGAGAAGAAGAGAGGAAAAACTTGGAAGAAGAAGAAAAGCTTGGATCATTGTTCATCATCTTCTTCAACCTCTTCTTCGATTATCAGGTGGGTTCTAGTTAGAAACTCAAAGTTCTAGAAATTTAATGATTTGAACTTAGGTTAGAAATTGAGAGAAAATGATGAAATTGATAAAATTAATGTTTCTAACGGATAAAACGTGGAATAAACCGAGTAATATAGTCAGGTTATATGTGGAAATAGTTGGGTTATGATTGGGGTGGATTAGTTTGGTTGAAAAATCTAATTTTCATATTTGATAATATTAGTATTAATTTTGTAATTATGTTGGATGGCCTTTTAATTGGGAAAATATCATAATGTGTTGAATTCTGAGACTAGGGCTTCTTACGGAATCGAAATCGGAGGTCCGAAAGGCCTCCAACGATGAAAAATGCAAAATCTGCATTCTGTAGGTAAACGGTGAGCGCCATAAGGCTTACGGCGGTCGCCATGCAGTTCCGTCACAGCCACGCAGCTTTGGGTTCAGATACGGTTTTGATAATAACTTTTGATCCGTAAGTCCGATTGAGGTCCCGTTCGAAGTGTTGGGAAGCTATTCCAATGCTCTATGCGATGGTAAGGAAGAAACATGGTTATATGCGATGGATTGATAAGATAAATATAGAAATGTAATGTATGTAATTTTGATTCCACCAGAACTCAAGGATCGGGAATCCGATTGATGCGAGTCCAAAGCCTTTGGAAAGATGATCCAATAAGGTAGTGAATAGTAATGTTAGTCCATGATTTAACCAAGGATGCTTGGTAGAGGATAGTAGTGGATTGTATGCCTTAAAAATGTGTGTGAACTACTATGTGAATTATGTTTGACTTGTTATGTTATCATGTGCGTTTTATGGTTGATATTGTTATATGTAAATTGTGTTATACCATGTCTATCTAATTGTTGTTAAGTATGATTGAGAGAATATGCATGCTTAAAATGAATTAGGAAGAGTGAGAAACCCTACTCCGAAATAAATGATATGATTCTAGGTTGTGACTAGGATTGTGTTAGAGAACTCTAGATGGCAATGCTCGTGCATTCGATGTATAGATGTGCATCCTTGACGAGGAATGGTCTAGATGAGAGTGAGACACTAGTACGGAACATGTGTGTGAACCTTGTGTTCTTTGTGGAAGGTGAATGTGGCCTTAAGGCATTGTGGCCTTGTGATTGTCGAATACAATCACGTTTGTGTGTGAGATCGCGTAATCGTAACCGTTTATCCTGAGTTGCAGTTTCATGAGTCTCGAGCTCCTCTGAAATGTATGCATGACTACTTGGAAGGTTTGATTCCCGCGTGTGAGTAAGAATGGTGCCCATGGAGCGTATGCTTGTGACGGTTAATGGCCCGTGTTAAGTGACGGTTCATAACGGTTAATGGCCCGTAGAACCCGGATCCATTCGTATGTCAAGTAGGTTACAAGGATCCATGACTCGGGTCAACTTCTAGACGTAGAAGCGGACGGGAATAGGGGATTCCTTGGTAAGGTTATCGATTAGTGATATTTTGAGTTGGTGAACTCATGAACATGTTTCCATATAGTGTGAGATTTTGAACTCAAGGTCATTTTCCCTTCCCCTTGACTTGAGCTGGGATTGGCTAGAACCCTGTAAAGCCGAGAGAATCTATAAGATAGGGAACTCACTGAGATTTAATAACTCACTGAGATTGGCTAGAACCCTGTAAAACCCAGAGGTTATTTTGATTAAGAGTAAACCCCTCCAATGTTCAATCAACGCAAGTTAAGTCGCTCCAACGCTCATTCTGGGGCAAGCTACCTCAAGGGTACTTTGAAGCCAAATACTCCAAGAGCCAGTCAATCAAGGAAGAATCCTTTCATGGCTTGGAATTCGGGGACAAACCATCTAGAGTTCATCTCATGGTACAATCATTCTAGGGCCAGCCATCTCGAGTTCATCTCATGGTACAACTGCTTCCAACTTCCTTTCAAGGACAAATCCTTTCACGACTTGGAATTCTGGGGCAAGCCATCTCGAGATCATCTCATGGTACAATTTCTTCCAATCTCCTGTCAAGGAAAATTCTTCATAGGCCCAGATTGGGGCAAGATGAGCTACACACGGGAAAATCTCTTCGTTACTCAAGCGAACACCATCAAGTGACCGTTGAGTTCAAGACGAGTGTCGGGGAATCATGCTATCACCCCACAGAGATAACATTTTGCCTTCTTTCTGACAAGAAACCTTGCTGCGTAGGAACCTATCCATCTCTTATCCTTTACTGGGGCATCCTTGAAACTTTCATATCATTGCATAAATCACTCACATGCATTAGTCATGTCGCTTCGCTCATTGCATAGACATGCGTATCATACCTCAGGCTTAATCTTCCAACAAGTTTTGACATCTTAAAGCCTGGTATCGTTAGACTTGACACCAAAGTCCAACTTAGCTTGGCGACCCAAAAGTCCAACTTAGATTGGCAACCTAAAGTCCAGTTTCATTTGGCACATATCCAATGTCCAACTTAGATTGGCAACCTAAAGTCCAATTTCATTTGGCACATATCCAAAGTCCAACTTAGATTGGCAACCTAAAGTCCAATTTCATTTGGCACATATCCAAAGTCCAACTTAGCTTGGCAACCCAAAAGTCCAACTTAGCTTGGCAATCCAAGGTCCAGTTCTCGTCTGGCAAAATATTTTAAGGTCCAGTTCTCATCTGGAAAATTTTTTTTGAGGTCCAGTTCTCGTCTGGAAAATCATTTTAAGGTCCAGTTCTCGTCTGGCAAATCATTTTAAGGCCCAGTTCTCGTCTGGCAAATCATTTTAAGGCCCAGTTTTCGTCTGACAAATCATTTTAAGGCCCAGTTCTCGTCTGGAAAAACATTTTAAGGCCTAGTTCCTGTCTGGCAAATCATTAAAAAGCTCAGTTCTCGTCTGGCAAATACCCTTTTCTCACAAGTTCTCGTCTGGTAGACTATCCAAAAGTCAGTTCTCGTCTGATACACGAAGGTTTAAACACCAGTTCTTGTATGGTAATCTATCCTCCAATCCAGTTTTAGTCTGGAAGTTTGACCTAAAATCCAGTCTTCATTGGCAACCAGTAAAAGTCCACCGTTGTTGGCATCCTCACCTAAAAGTCCAATTTATTGGCAAACGCCAAAATACCAAAGTCCAGTTTCACTTGGCAATTACAATCCCTGGTGATACCCTCGAAAAGGAAACTTATCCCCAGCGCGCCCGATCATTTGTATCGCCATGAGCATGGCATGCTAGTATAACATTACATTAATCATATCCAGCACTATCATATCATACGTGCATTAGATTCCTTAGCAGTTGCATCTGAGTATGCATTTCTGTGCATCATGTAATGCATGGCATTTCCATCCCCAGCATAGCATAACAGGATCCAGGATCAGTTCACAAGCATCTTGGCCAGTCCTCCATCAAAGTTGGAAGTATTCTTTTGAAAGAGTTGATACCCCGCACGTGCTCTTGGAATTCTATTCCCCAGCAAGTCATTTTTCAGCCTGGCAGTTGATATTGACAATCCCCAGCAGCTGTTGCTATTCTTACTCCCCAAGCAGAGGATATCCTAGAAAGTTTCTTGTGAGCTTTTCCCTGCAGAACCAGCACATTTTCTCTGACGGGAATCTTGCTCAAATATTCTCCTAGAAAATTTGTTCAGAGATACTGCTTTGGTATCATCGAGGAACCTTAACGGATAAGGGGCTGCTTCGACGACGCAGAGAATCGTCTGCCTTCAGAGATACTGATTTGGTATCATCGAAGAACCTTGACTGCTTCGACCACCCAAAGAATCTCAAGTTATCCTGTTCATTTTTGTACACCGCTACTTCATTCTGTCAACTCTTACTCCATGGCACTTTACCTTTTGTCGGACAAATTTTGGGGTCTTCTTGTATCTAATTGACTTCTACCCTTAAAATGAACGTCATACAGCAGTTCATTTTCTCGGGTTCAAGAGAATTAGATAGGGGCATCTGTCATACCCCAAATTTGTCCTACCTGTGTATAAACGACCTATGTACATCCTTTTTCTTCTAAACCACTTTTGAATCCAAATATCCGTTTTTGAACCACTTCCATATCCATTGCGATTTCATCTCATTATCCAATATAAATATCCATTCATTTTATAAATATCCATTCTTGTAACCATTTTGTTATTTACCCATTTTTCAATCCAATTTTTCATTCGACTATCCATTTTCATTATCCATTTTACTAAAATAGTCCAAATAACCATTTCTTTTGTTAATATTCATTTAATTCAAAATAATTTTTAATTCAATTCAATTTCATCTTTCTTTCCAATTCCAATTCAAATTCCATATTTAAAATCACCAATGTTAATAATCATTAAACCATGTTCTAAAGTCCATTTTTTATCCATTTTTCTAATCCATATTCAATTTCTACCATACACCCATTATCCATTATCCATAATTCTCCATTTTTCTATTAATCATTTGTCATATCCACTTTTCCAAACCAATTCCAATATCCATATCCATATTACTATTCATATTTTACAAATCCATCACACAAATACAAAAGCCCACGCCCTTTCAATCTCATGCCAAGGCCCATTAAGGAGTCTAAATAAATAGAGAGAGTTGACCTAGAGAGGGGAGAGAAACATGGGAATTCTCCCTGCTACCGCCACCTTTTTCCTTTCCCTTTCTTCTCCACCCTATCTCCTCCACCTCTCAGCCCTGGTTTTTCGCATACCGCCATATTCACTTTGTAGAAGATACCCTCTTCTCTCATTTTTTGGAATTTCATATTCACAACCACACAACATCTATACCCTTTACCTTCTTCTTCATCTTTGCTCACCATTCATCATCCCCAGCAATTTTTCTTTGACGAATCTCTTCATCTCTTCCGCTTACAAACACCCTGTCATGTCGGAATTAACCCACCACGGCAAACCTTCAATCTCACGATGATGCAACCTCGGTTTTCCAGACCAACTTCACCGCGTCGTGATTCCTTCTTGTACCGTTTTCCTTAGTTCTTCCTTACAACTGCAAGGCACACTACGTGTTCGACGAAGTGTCACTAAAAGGGATTATCGTGTAGGACTCCATCGTGGCCGTTCTGCATCTTTCTTACCACGTATTCGACCTGCTCACACGAACTAGATTGACAACGACAAGAGCAACACATTGCTCTAGCTCTACCAGTTTCTAAAAAAGGAAGCAACGACAACTCAGCTTGGCGACACTCAAACGGCAACACCAAGGAACTCACTGCTACAACAACAACGGTCACGACTCGAACCAATAACAAACTCGCAGCTTCGAACTTCCATCCGATTCAATTCTTGACAAGAAGTTTTCAGTGCAGCAACAGCAACAACATTTCGATCTGTTCGTGAACGAATTCACACGCAAACTACCGACTGCTGTAGCAACTCGCGTGTCGGTAATTCTCGAATCAAACTCTTTTTTGTTATGCAAGCTATTAATTTCACTGAGTTTATTTTCAATACATTTTCATTGTGATTGTTCCTATTGGTTTGAATTGCACTGTTGTGAAATCAAGAATTATGTTATTAAAATAATTGAAAACGCTTGCATATCAAGTGTGATGTGTTGTGTTTTTTGTTAGTTTTTGGTTTCGATTCTGAATGGCGAGTTAATGATTGAAGTTGTTGTTGTTTCCATATGTATCGATTTAGATTTTAGCTCAGTTTCAATTTTGGTTGATGTTTCGGTTTAGCTAAGATGTTGATGATTATAAGTTTGCTGCTTCGAGTTTGGTTTCGATTCGATTTACTGTTCGATTGTATTCTTAGCTTTCGACTGCTTATACTGTGTTTTTAGATTGATTCTGGTTTTTCAATGTTGAACACACCGATATTGGTATGTTTGGGTTGTCAACTTGCGCCTCCGTTCCGTTTACGGCATTATGAACTTGGGAACATTGTTGATTGTTAATTGTTGTTTTGATGCTGCAGACTTCCTGTTTGAATTCTATAAACATTTTGATTTGAAATCCCTGTTTTTATAGGTGTAGCTTCGATTTGATTTCGATCAGTTCGATTATGTTTTGTGACAAGTTCTGTTGTGATATCTTGTGAATCGTTGCAATTGCTGACGTTTCGTTTTCGATTCATGTTCGTGTAGTCTCTTTAATTTTTTGTTCTTAGAAGATCTGTGAAATTCACAAAAGAGATTTGACTTATTTTGCTTGTGTAAATATTGGACTGTTGATGTTCCTATGTCCAATTTCGATTTGATTTAAAGTCGTCATGGATCATTTCATCTTTGGTGATGTATTAAAGTTCTGCATAATAAGTTGTGGTTTGGTTTGTAATCTTTATACAGTGCATATACTTAGTTTCATGCTATTCATTGTTTGAGTTTAATAACTTTTAGAATGACATTACTACTGTCTCTTGTAACTGGCATGGCATAGTTTGCTCTTTTAATTGACACATTGCTACTATTGTAGAATTTGAATACATTGTTTTTATTTTCTCAAGCATGTTGTCTTTGTTTTGGTGCGAGCTAAAGTCTATACCATGTTAATATCTGTTATTATTTCGTCTTCGTGAAGGATGTCGTGTCTCCGCAATGCTTGTTGCAACATGAGCTTGTTAAAATTAGGCTTAGGCTTGTTTCTCATTCTTTATTGGAAGCATGTGTTAGGGCTTGATAGATTTTCCGCCACGGCGCCGGTAATCCGTTGATCTTTAAATGTCAATCACGTTATACAAGCAGCTTGTGATGTCTACCGGCAACCATAGCTAGTGTATCTACGAGGCCTTTGATAAATACCCTTAAAATACAAGCTTTTTCTCAAATTAAAATACTTAATATAATTAATTTCTTGAGCTTTAAAAATATTTTCTTAAATCATTTTAAACTATAATCCATTTTGTTTAAATCTTACAAATCTTTTCTTAATCAAATTAGAATCATAAACCACTTGGGTCAATACACAAACCTTTTTCTATTTAATTATGGAAGTAGTGGGCTTTTGGAGTCTAGCACTCCTCGGGTCCTTGAACTATCACTCTTGGGACGCACGCCTTGGGTTGTGATCGTTCCGTCTTCCATTTCTAAAATACTTAAAATCTTTTAATCTAACTAAGACACTCAACTTTTAAAACACTTTCTTAGTTTAAAAACCATCATTCAAATTTTAAGAGCAACTACTTAATCTTTTACAAATATTCTTTTAACTTATAATCATAATCTACTTTAAAATACTTAAAATATTTAATCTATATCAAAATACTCAACCCCTAAAAATGCAATATTTTCTCAAATTAAAATTCTCAATCTAATTAAATTCCTAATAATTTCTCAAATCAAACTAAGTCATAATTATTTCCTTAAAGACAAAACTCAAAACATTTCTTAAGACATTTAAATTTTTTTTCTAATCAATAGTGGAAGTAGTGGGCTTTTGGAGTCTAGCACTCCTTGGGCCCTTGAATGATTGCTCTTGGGGCGCACGCCTTGGGTTGTGATCGTTCCGTCTTTCATTCTAAAACACTTAATTCACTTAAACCCTTATACTTAAGACATTCAATTTAATTAAAACATTCAATCTTTTAAAAACACTTCCTTAAGATCACAATCAACGTTTTAATACTTAAAATATTCTCATAGAATATTTAGGTCAAACTTCTTAAACCATTCACATAATTATTGGAAGTAATGGGCTTTTAGAGTCTAGCACTCTTTGGGTCTTGAAACGATCGCTCTTAGGGCGCACACCTTGGGTTGTGTTCGTTTCGGTCTTCCATTTCAAGACTTAAAAACTTACAACCCTTTTAAGACACTTAATCATTAGCTTATTCAAATTCTAATTCAATTAACGCGTCTAAAATACATCAAATTCAAATCTTTTTCCTAATCAAACTACGAAAGTAGTGGACTCTTGAGGTCTAGCACTTCTTGGGCCCTTGAATGAACGCTCTTGAGGCACACGCTTTGGGTTGTGTTCGTTTCGATCTTTCGTTCCTAAAACACTCGCCCTAATTACATGGACAAAAAGCCCATTGTCCAACAAACACAATTTCACAATTAATAGAATGAAAAAGGTGTCGTTGAGATCTAGCATCTCAGTAATGCCCCGATTAATTGGTTGCAAGGCCGACGTCTCGTTTATCGAATAATCGTCATTCTTCCTCTAAAATACTTAACAAACCAAACACTTCCCACGCAACCGAAACCCTAATACACTTAATCCACAACTCAAACACCTTTCCCAAAGAACATTGTTTAAGTCATTCTTTCGCGCATATGAACTCATGCTTTAGCCTCCCCTAGCGAGCAAACAAGCCAATGTTTAGCAGTTAGAATTCAACCTAAACCCTCGTTCGCCTAAAACACGTCCAAATCAAACTCTTTTTCTCAATCAAATCTTAACACACTTAATCCAAATCAAACAACTTTTCACAAAAAGAACATTGTTTAGTCCATTCTTCCGCGCATATGAACTAGTGCTTCAACCTCCCTTGACGAGCAGACAAACCAACGTTTAGCAGTTAGAATGCGAATTAAACTCTCGTTCGCCTAAAAAACACAAACCAACTAACCGTAGTCCCATGAACTACGAATGCTCTGACTTTCCCATTGCACGAGGGAATACGTAGGCACAAGGGTTCTAATCCTTGACGAGCACCCTAATAAAAAACCACCCATTTCCCTTAGAAAGCAATATTCCCTTAGAAGAAAACAAACAAACCAAGCTAACTTATCTCCCGAATCGAATCAAGAGGTTCCCGTTGAGTACAACGGACGTAGAGGGTGTTAATACCTTCCCTCTTGTGTAACCGACTCCCGAACCCGAATTTGGTTGCGACGACCATGTTCTTATCTCCCTTTAAAAGGTTTTCTCGATATTTTCCTTTCCCTCTTTTGGGATAAATAAAGTTCGGTGGCGACTCTATTTCGAACATTTTTTTCCGCGTCCATCGCGAGGATCGTATTCTTCGAGGTACGACAGTCGGATGACGAGTATGATCCATCACCTGAGGGAGATTTTGACGAAGACATGTACGACGACACCAATGACGACACCTACGACGAAGATTTCGTGCTGAATTGTGGTATCGTGTCGATACTACCAGCTGAGTATGACGTGGTGTATGAGATCTCTGAGGCAGAAGAAGATTTCGTCCCTGATGAGAATGCGGATGACAAGCCGCTATGTTATTATGTGATGAATAATGGGGTGGTCGAAGAGGAGACGGCTATGTTTGAACATCCTAGTCCTGAGATGATGTACCACTTGAAACCGTTGTTCATAAAGGCGGAAGTTGACGGAGTGGCAGTTAACAAGGTTTTCGTGGATGGTGGGGAAACTGTAAGTCTGATGCCCCACAATTTATTCAAGAAGATTGGAAAAACGGAGGCTGCACTCCGACAACACAACATGGTTCTTTCCAACTATGAAGGTAAGACCAATAATATCCTAGGGGTTGTTCAAGTAGATTTGGCTGTGGGTACAACCAACAGGCTAACACTCTTCATGGTCATCAATTCAAAGGCAAATTTCAATCTGTTGCTGGGACGGGAGTGGATCCATGGAATTGGGGAAGTACCGTCGACAATGCACCAGAGATTGACCATTTGGAGAAAAGACGGCATCGTCGCAAATATTGAGGTAGATAAGAGTTACTACAAAGTCGACGACGCCAAGGGTAACAAGAAGTCTTTTGACCAACACTTAGCAAATGTGGGTTCTTGTGATGACGGGTCGGGTTCCTACACCTCCATCGATACGAGTCGCGTCCTAAACTTAGACCCCGACTATGGGTTCATCTGGGATGTTGCTGACGAAGCCATGGAACCTATGGAAATGCCACCAACGGGGTGGCCCACAGTCGGTGAAAATGACTGCTGAGTCAGAAAGCATGACTCGAAGCAGGTGCCCTACAAGGCCAAGAAGCAGCTTTGGAAAGCCGGAGGCTTGATTATATTTATGATGACAAGCCTTTAGGATTTGAGAAAGACCCAAATCATGAGCTGCAGAAATGTAGGCACAGGACCCACTTGAAGAGGCGGACTTAGGGGATGGGACAACCAAAAGACCCACATATGTGAGTGCCAAAGTGGGGCCAGAAATGAAGGCCAAGCTGGTTAAAGTGATAAAAGAGTACAAGGATTGCTTTGCCTGGGATTATGGCGAAATGCCTGGTCTATGTCGGAGCGTAGTGGAGCATCGACTTCCAATCCAGCCAGGTAAGAAGCCTGTAAAGCAACAACCTCGTTGCTTCGCCCCAGAAGTCACGTCGAAGATCAAGCAGGAAATTGAAAGACTGCTTAAAATCCGGTTCATAAGAACTGCATGGGGACTTTCTGGGATTCGTAGTCCACAAGAGAGGCATCGAGATCAACCAGAACAAGACGAAGGCAATCTTGGATCTCAAGCCTCCAATGACAAAGAAACAGCTCCAGTCGTTGTTGGGGAAGATAAATTTTTTGAGGAGGTTCATCTCGAACCTAAGTGGAAAGACGAAAGTGTTTTCACCATTGCTCAAGACCAAGAAGGAAAGTGAGTTTCGTTGGGGACAGGAGCAGCAGGAGGCTTTCGACGCAATTAAGGAGTACCTTACAAAGCCTCCGATCCTATTACCACCTAATATAAATAAAATGAAGTTGTACATTGCAGCGTCGGATGCGACCATAGGCAGTATGTTAGCACAAGAGGATAGTAGTGGCGTCGAAAGACCCATTTCTTACCTTAGTAGGATGTTAATAGATGCTGAAACTAGGTACACTCTGATTGAAAAGTTGTGCCTATGCTTGTACTTCTCATGTATGAAACTAAAGCAATATATTAAACTAGTTGATGTTTATGTTTCGTCGCATTTTGATGTTATTAAGCATATGTTGTCCAAACCTATTTTGCATAGTCAAATTGGGAAATGGGCACTAACATTAACTGAGTTCTCTCTGACATACGTCCCTTTAAGGGTGATGAAGGGTAAAATAGTGGCAAACTTTATTGTCGGCCATGCTTTAGTCAAAACGTCGATACACAGTGTTGCGGTGAGAATCAGATAACAAGCTATTAATTAACTTGCATCGCAAAACTTTGAAGTTCACCACCGACTTCGATTAATCCAAAGGAAAGGTTCAAGATAGAGAAAACCTAAAGGGGGGAGATCTAAGGTTCGGGGGTTGGTTGTACTAAGGGAAGGTATTAGCACCATTAATATCTGTAGTACTCTACAGGAATCTCTTATTTTGTTTGTGTTATGTTATGTTTGCTTGCTAAAGAAATCTATACTATGGTAAAGACTTAAGTGTATGTACACTAAGTTTGCTCGCCAAGACGTCGCATCTTGTGCCTACATATCTGACTAAAGAATCAGAGCAACCTTAGTTCACCTAACTAAGGGTGGATTTGAGGAACCATTGACTATGGCCAAAGTTCCAAGGGGAAATGAGTGTGAGCTCATCTTAGAGTTTGAAGAAACTCTCTAAGTTCAAAGCTATGATGGGGAAAAGTGAGTACTCAACATGGTGAATATCACATAGATTTTATAAACTCTAACCTATTGCTAAGTCATGATTCAATGGCTCTTATAAGGCCAAGAATAGAGGAAGGCTCTTATGAGGCCAAGGTGAAGTGATTTGTTTATTGACTTATGAGTCAACTGAGGAGGACTTTTCCTTTGGAATCGAGGAAACACAAGTTTTATGTAACAAGAAGTTTATAACGGATATTTACATGAAGATGTAACATTTAGATAGCAAAACAATCAAGTGAAACAAGTTTACAACATCATGCAAGATTGGAACCACGCATACTAGACATTACTTAAACAAGGGGAACAAAGATAACATGGCAAGATAAATAAAGAAGTGAACTAAAACCCTAAAAAGATACTTCCAATTTCATCATGAATAAAGGCCTCAAAATTAAATATTTTCATCAATTTCTTTTTATGTTCAAAAAGTAAATTCATTTAGAAACATTTAGCAAAAAGAATGAGTGGAAAAGAGTAAAAAATGATTGAGTTATGCAAGTTTGGAATTTGAGGATAAACCATAAAATATTTAAAAAAACAAGTGATAAAAAATAAGGGGAGGTCCCCTTGGGTGTAGAACCCAGGACCCTGCGCATAAAGCCTAAAACCTTGCCCATTGAGCCATGCGCGCGTGCTTATTATTTATGGTCCTCAATTCAATATATGTGAAACAAAGCGCATTTGGAAAAATCAAAATAAAAAGGACTGGGGCAAGGGGGATTCGAACCCCAGTCATAAGGGTCAGATGGGCGTGTGTATGTGTGTGCTTGCCACTGGGTTGGCTGTTACATCCGGTAACAAACATGACTTAATAAAAATATAAGCATTCGCGCATGTGCAAAACACAAGCTTGGCATTTGGATGATTCTTTTTTGGTCCAGACCAACATTTACAACCAAGTAGGTTTAGACAAGGACATGCTATCAGTTCTAACTAGAACAAGTAACCAAATACTTCAAAAAAAAAACGATTCACGATGACATGCTATACAATCAACAAAGAACACCTCCACATTTTATGAACTACTTCCTATATTAAAACCAAACATGAAGTCACCTTGGATCAAAATGCCATTCCTAATCATTAATGTGAGGCTTAGATACAGGGAACACATGAACTGTGTATACATGATGGTGTGACTTCAAATTGAAAGAATTGAATACATAGTGCAGAGGGGAGAATAGCATGGCAATCAAAGAACATCCATCCTAACATCTCAGATCAAAACATTATTCAATTCAACCTGCCAGAACATCCAACCTATCTAAAAAACAAGACAGTCCAGGTACAAGCATGCCAAATAAAATTCTCAATCCTTCACTAATCAACACATAGGTTCAACAGTTGAAGCACAACAAAAGGATCTATAACACTAAAACAGGCTTAGGATTAAGTGTATGAAGCAATGGAATTGATCATGGCATTAGTAGGTGTGGCATGGCATAGTACATAGCATGAAATAAAGTAAACACAAGACAAGCAATAATTCAAGAGATTTAACATCAGTTGGTAGTGAGCAGGCATAAACAAACCTAAATACATTTTGCAAATGGTAGGCAATGCATAACTTAAACACATGCATGACAAATCAATATGAAAAGGATATCATATATACCCTACAAAACAAACCTGACAAGGTAGACTATTATGGACATATGAGACTTGAAAGTAAAGTTAATGGCATAATGGTATCAAACATGTGTTTATGGCATGGCATAGCAGTAGCAACAACCATTAATTCAACATTGACTAACAAAGGCAAGCTGTGATCTATGTTCATGGCATGATGATTAATGCAATATGGACAGCGGTATCAAATTTTCTTGACATTAGCATTAATCCCAGCAAAGCTGAAAAGCAATAGTAGCTAGATACTGGTGACATGTGAGAATAGGGTATCAACAATACCAAAGTTGTTAGTATGTAGATAGGCAACATATCAACTAGGGCAGTTTTTTGTACATATCACGAAGCCATAACCTCAAAGGATTCTCAAAGGTACATATCAATCCTAGCATACCAATCTATCCTGATTTTGAGTGTCAAAACAACATATCATGAAACATTGTGAGCACTAAACAAGGCAACAGATATGAGTAAAGATGCATTATTACGGGTTTTAAGCAAGCACATATGCAAAACAAACTCTGGCAAGGCAAGGCATATATCAGGAATTTTCAGGTATGCAAGCTGATTCACATAAGTTGAGCATCAACATGAATTGGCAGCTATCATTACTATATGCCTAGGAAAATCAGATGAAAAGGATATCACACATATTTTACCAAACAAACTTAACAAAAGCAGACTGTCATGGACATGTAAGCCTTGAAAATAGAGCAAATGGTATGATGGAATCAGACACATGCTTATGGCATGGTAATGAGCAGATATGCATAAAAAATGTGTTCATGCATTGTCATGGAAAGTGTTTGTCAAGAGGCAGTTCAGGTATGCAGAGATAACATGTTATGGCTCAACAACCACATGAGAAAAGTTGAAGGACATGGTTATGACATAGCAACAAACATGAATATCCAAAATGCTAATAGTTCCTGCTCTAGTCAGTTTAGTTTAAAACAGATGACATAACACAAAAGGCATTATATGCACAAACAAAACTGACTCAAAAATAATCCTAGCATAGTTCATGTGTGTGAAGCAAAAAAAAGGCCTAATAGTTCTCAACTTGGATAATAACCAACAGTGAGATAGCTTCAAACACACATGTTGACAAAGTTCAAATTAAGTTGGCATTCATACCCTGAATACATGTTTTAGCAAACACATTTACAGTTTGGAAACACATAACAATTTAAGGTTTGTATGCATATCCTGAATATAAAGCTTAGCATAATGGACATAACATGATATCACAAAGTAAAACCTCCAAGAATTATCAGTTTCACACAATAGTTTTGGCTTACACAAAGTAACAGGTCATGATATAACAATCTATGAAACATTGAGAAGCACATGATTAAATGTGAGAGCAGAAACTTAATGCAAAGGAACATGACCAAATCCTCATTCTCAACTGACCAGTTTAGTTAGGGACATGGCATACACATATTTGGACCCATGTCATACAACAGGCTATACACAAAAAATTAAAACTTCATGCATGATAACAATTACATGATTCAAAGAGACTAACAGTTCACAAATCTCAGTCACAAATCCCCTAGCTCAAACAAAAATGACTTGTATATACTGGGATGTAAATGAGCACATGAGTAGACAAACAATGGTATTTGTGACACAATGATCCAGAACCACACTTTCATTTTCAAACACTTGACAAGTATCAGCACACAAACAAACCTTAAATACAAAACATATCATGAGTACACACTTACCAACTGACTATGAATCCAATATGATAGCAATGATACAATAGCTAAGAAGGTTATGAACCTGCTGTTTCTCCTTCCATTCAGGTTTTGCCAAGCTCAACATTGACTAGCAACTTAGTCATACATACTCATAAAGCCAGTAATGATTCATACATGGTAACAATAACAAAGGATAATGCATACAACTCTTCATATCAGTAGAATAACCAAACTATGTTTATAGGTTATGGACAGAAAGTTCACACGCATTGTTGATACATTATGGATAAATGAAATAAAGGCACACAAGAAACATAGTACAACAGTAATTATGATGTAGCTATGATGATAACATGAACAATGAGTAAGAATGCAGAAAATAAAAAAAGGGATGTTACCAAGTGGAATATGTCCACTGCAACTTCAGTTATGCACAAGTTTCTTTCTTGCTGAATCCACACACGAGCTTCCAATGCAAAGTTTCCTCATCCTTCTTCTTTTGTAAGATTTCAATCTCAGAAGTATTTAGAGTGTTTTGTGAAAGATTATTGGTGAGAATTACAAGCAATATGGACTGCTATTTATAGGGAAATTAAGAGAGCTCAAGGTATGGCCAACTTGCAAGAATTGCCAACAATGCCCTTCCCATTTCGTGCGGGATATTCAAATTGCAGAGCAAAATCTTCTAAAATCTATGAACATCTGAGCAATGACTCTTGCGAACTGATTGGTCCAATGCTCAATGAATAAACAAATGTTTTCTACTTTTGGAAAGTTTCTCTCTCCCTCCCACTTGCACAAACAAGACATGAATAAATATTTTAATGCCAATCCAAATGAATTTCGTGGAAAAGCTTGTTTTAATGTAAAATGGATCATTAACACTCAGAAATGATGAAAATTGGTGATTAGGGAAGTGTTTGAGTCAAAACTCAAAAGTTGGTTTCTTGCATTTTGAGGAATGAAACCCTCAACTTTGGCTCTTCGAAATTCCCAGCTCCCTTGATGGATGGAGGAGTTCTAGTACTATTTGGAAATCCCTCAATGCCCTCTACAACTTTCATATCCAAGGTTTTTTGAGTTGAGGTCTGGAACTTTGTGAAAAATTGGGTCAAAGTTGGTTGTTCATTAAGAGAAAACAAGCTGAAATTTCCCTAAGTCTTGGGTCAGTTTAGCTTCCAAGTCTCATAACTCACAAACCATGAATTTTTTAGAGAAATGTCATATTTAACACTTTGAAGATCATGGAAAGAGCTTCCATCTGGGCTTTGAGTCGCTCAATTTGGATGTGTGGTTTGGAAGTTATGACCATTTCAATTTGGCATAAGACGGGAAAATTCCACATATGAAAAGTGTCATGAACTAAACCTTGCTTCCTTTGCAAGAAAACTCTTGAGACTTAATTTCTCATACCCTAAATCATCAATGAGGAATATTATGATGAATTGAGGCCTTGGAGGTTTCATTTGGATCAAAATCCCAAGGATTAGGGTTTCAGTAAAAACCCTAATTTCAAATGTGAATGCACTGGCGCAAACTCTTATGATCTTGTTTATTCCTTCACATCTAAAGCTTATAGATGGCCTTTAGGGATGTCTTCTACCATGTGTGGTCAAGTCCTAAGGCTTGAGAGCGTCTCTTAATCAAAATCAAAGGCAATGATCTACTTGTCCTGACAAAACCCTACTTTGGAGGTATGGTGAAACTGAGGCTCAAACTACTCATGATGAGAGCCAGATGACCTTGAATTCTTGTTGAGTGAGACCTCTTAGATGTAGGTAAACTCAAATAGTTGATGAACCAATCAAATCTTGACCTAACATGACAACATTCTTCAGTGATTCCTTAGGTTAAAACCCTAATTCCACCCTTTGGTATGGTGATCCTTTGTTGACTTTACTTGATTCAAAGTCTTGAGATCTTGGTACCAATCAAATGGTGAATCTTTGTGATGTTTGAATGAAGTTATAGAATGCCTTAGGAGGCCTTGAATCTCTATGTGGAAACCCTAATTTCAGAACCAGAGAAACAAGTTGCAAGATATGGGTTAGATTAAACAAATGCATATATGATTGATCCTAAATGTCTATCCAAGATGTTATGACATCTAAGAGGTAAAATTTGGGGTACAACAGTTTCCCCTATTTAAATAGCTTTACCGGATGGCACGAGGAAAGGAAATCCTCGGGACATCAAGGTGGAAAGGTATTTAAATATAGCAAACTGAAAATTTTGCCCTTAGATGGAATGCGGATGCTAAGGACAAGCGACGGTCATGCAAAAAATGCTGACATGCCATGAACTTCTAACATGATGATATGATGTCATGATAGTGCAAAGATGCAGACAGATCAGACACCGGAGATAAAGAGCAAACCAACACAGGTGAGCATTGCTGGGGAAGGATGAAGGATAGTATCCATGAGGAAAGCTTACTGGGGATACAGGCTGACCAACAAAAGAGACTCACTGGGGAGGCTCCGAGGAAACACAGGGGATAGAAAAATAAAGGGGGACACCCTACAGATTCTCACTGGAGATAGGAGCCGGAGAGGTATTCTCTACTGGGGAAAGATCCAGGGAGATAGACTACAGGTTCATATGTGACCGGACGACACTGGGGTAATAAAGACACATTCTTACTGGGCATGAAACCAGAAAAAAGACATGATCTCCGCTGGGGATCAGTTTGAAATAAAAGGATAGACACTCGCTAAAATATTTTCTGGTATTTTCTTATACTGAAGAGTTCAAACGAGATCTTCAAGAAAAAACCAGAAAAGATAGAGATAAACTTTTGCGTGCCAGATGATGAAAAAATGACTGGACTTTTAGTTGGGAATAAGGTTAATGAGCCATTGATGATGGGACACAGTTACCAATATAAGTTGGACTCCAATATGAGTTGGAAAGGACACCAATTTGGGGTTATAGTTTGGATACCAGTATGAGCTGGACTTTTGGATACCAGTATGAGCTGGATTTTTGGATACCAGTATGAGCTGGATTTTTGGATACCAGTATGAGCTGGATTTTTGGATACTAGTATGAGCTAGATTTTTGGATACCAGTACTAGCTGGATTTTTGGATAACAGTATGAGCTGGATTTTTGGATACCAGTATGAGGTGGATTTTTGGATACCAGTATGAGGTGGATTTTTAGATACCAGTATGAGCTGGATTTTTGGATACCAATATGAGCTGGATTTTTGGATACCAGTATGAGCTGGATTTTTGGATACCAGTATGAGCTGGATTTTTGGATACCAGTATGAGCTGGATTTTTGGATACCAGTATGAGCTGGATTTTTGGATACCAGTATGAGCTGGATTTTAGGATACCAATATGAGCTGGAATTTTGGATACCAGTATGAGCTGGATTTTTGGATACAAGTATGAGCTGGATTTTTGGATACCAGTATGAGCTGGATTTTTGGATACCAGTATGAGCTGGATTTTATGATACCAGTATGAGCTGGATTTTTGGATACCAGTATGAGCTGGATTTTAGGGTACCAGTATGAGCTGGATTTTTGGATACCAGTATGAGCTGGATTTTTGGATACTAGTATGAGCTGGATTTTTGGATACTAGTATGAGCTGGATTTTTGGATACCAGTTTGAGCTGGATTTTTGGATACCAGTATGAGCTAGATTTTTGGATACCAGTATGAGCTGGATTTTTGGATACCAGTATGAGCTGGATTTTTGTATACCAGTATGAGCTGGATTTTAGGATACCAGTATGAGCTGGATTTTAGGATACCAGTATGAGCTGGATATTTGGATACCACTATGAGCTGGATTTTTGGATACCAGTATGAGCTGGATTTTTGGATACCAGTATGAGCTGGATTTTTGGATACCAGTATGAGCTGGATTTTTGGATACAAGTATGAGCTGGATTTTAGGATACCAGTATGAGCTAGATTTTGGATACTAATATGAGCTGGATTTTTCGATGCCAGTATGAGCTGGATTTTAGGATACCAGTATGAGCTGGATTTTTGGATACCAGTATGAGCTGGATTTTGAAATGCCATTATGAGTTGGACATTAGGTACCCGTATAAGGAGGTTAAATATCTGATAGGTCAATACCGGGTTGTATAACTGAAGATTAGACTTCCTATGGAATATCAATTATGGTTACAAAAGGTTGGATAGTAGATAAGCTTCTCATAAGAGACTGCCACTTATCTCCATAGAAAAACAAGGTTCTTCCAGAGATTGCTACTTTGTTGGGTATAAAATGTTGATATCACAACACTGTTGGAGAATGAATTTTGTCTTCAACGAGGATCTGTAACAGATTCTTCCTGCGAGACACAGTGCAAAATAAATGCACGTTCAAACTAAGTTCAACAACCTAACCTGCCGGGGACCAAAGTTCAATCTAGGAACGAGGTAGAAAGAAATGGTCAAACAAGACTCCCACATTTGAGGAATGAGCTCAAACCGGGGATTTAACTTATCCAAATGTGGAAAAAACAACTGAACCAACCATCATCCACGAGGATAAAACTCTATGGGGAATTCAGAAAGGATGGACACTTTATGCCTAGGGCTGACAATTCTATTGGAGAGAATAGACAAACCCAGTCACTTAGGGAGATAAATGTCAAAGTGAACAAAGCAGGTAAACACCAGAAAGGGGTAGCAAAAATGCTAAGATGTTATGCATATGAGTGCATGTATGCCATGGTTATGCCTATGTTGACAAAACAGACAAGAAGCGAGACTGGAGATGAAATAAACATCTCGACAGGGATACCTAGTCAAACTCATCAGATTGGACCATTACTGGGAATGAATTTGCAGAATCAGTAGTTCTGCTTCAAGATTACAACCTTCTCTGGTGAGAACGACACTCCACTCGGTATAGCATCACGACTTCACTAGGATTGCCATCATGAGCTTGATCTCTTCACTGGAGAGAAAAGATCCATTAGGAATTGTCAAGTTTAACTGATGTAACAGCTTACTGGGGAGCTAACAAAAGATGTCACAAAGGCTGGGTAGTTATGCATAACTCATTTTCCCCAGAGTACATGGTCTGTCAGAAGAAAATGTCAAGAGGATTTTACAGAAGAATATGCATGCAAGATGCTTCAATATCTTCAAACTCTTAGAGGGATTCATAACTTTCGGCATAACCGCCTCTGCTCAACTGTATTTATACAACAATGTCCTTGAATTTGTTCTTCATACCGGCTAATCTTTGAAAGAGGTGCCCTAGACTGATTGGCTTTTTAGAGATTTGCCGAATCTCGACTTGACTGCCCCTGATTAACTGGTCAGTCAGAAACAATATCAAGAGGATTTTACAGAAGAATTGATATTCAAAAAGCTTCAATATCTTCAAACTCTTGAAGAAAAATGGTCCTCGACATAACTGCCACTGTTCAATTGTATTTGCAATACAAATTCCTTTAGACTGTGGTAGAAACAAATCAGGAACAAATTTTCCCCGATATTCTGAACTTTTGAAGAGTTCTGTCCCTGATTCAATAGCATTTGGAACGGTGGATTGGTAAACCACTCCTCTTAGTTTCCCTTGACTGAGCTTCCTTTATCAAGTCAAATTCCCTAGCTGGCTGAATTTGTTGGGATTTCTTTGACATTGAATTGTTTTTGCAAACAAGTATTTTTCATTTAAAAATTGGCAATTTCAATGCAACATTAATGCAAACTTTTGAAATCATGTTTTATCGATGAAACACACGCAGTGAAGTGATTAAAAAATAAAAAACAAAGTGGATTTAGTCATTTACAGAATGACAGATGAAGTGATCAACTCACGCAAATAGCAAAGATCATTAGGAGTCAGGATAATCAACCTTGCTATAGTATGCTTTCAAATAACCTTACCTCAATTAGGTCTTTTAAGGGTTGTAACGTGGCTTGGTTCACGGTTCATGAAACAAAAGATAAAGGCTCAAAGTTTGTTTGGTCCCCACCCAATCTTCGTGATGAACTCCAATCATATGCTCAGTTAACTCAAGCTATGCATTCAGATTTCCATAGGCTAGGAACTGAATTGATGATAGTTGATGACGATTCAGATACCTTTATAGTCATTACTCCCTTGCAGAATTTGGTTATCTTTTATTGCTGAGGTTTTGAGACCTCTTCTTGTCTTCACTGAGGTTATGAGACCTCTTTTTCTTTGTCTTTATTTGTCTTGATTAAGGTTATGAGACCTCTTCTCGTCTTTGCTGAGGTTATGAGACCTCTTCTTTTCTTTGCTGAGGTTTTGAGACCTCCCCCCCCCCCTTTTTTTTTGAGGTTATGAGACCTATTCTTTGTCTTCGTTGAGGTTATGAGACCTCTTTTTCCTTGGTTGAGGTTATGAGACCTCTTCTTTATCTTCATTTATGAGACCTCGTCTTTTCATTGTCACTTGATTTGAAAGAGCTGACTGGTGTCTTGCATGAAGCGCTTGCATTCGAATGCATAACCAAGTTAAACTGAGAACTACCCACCCCAAGGTTGTGATTTAAGGGTTTTTTGTGTAAGGAAAGAAAACTCATACTTCTAGGCTCGAAAGGTTAAGGAGGGATTATCTTCCTTATTTCTCCAGTGTTTGGGAATTGAAACAATGCCTTACATCCTCGGCAAGGTTTAATCGAAAGCATACCACAACAATTATGGATAATATTTTCATCATCCTCCCTAATCTTTGCTTAACAACAAATTGATAAGTGGAAACAAGACAAAGATATATTTGTTTTTATGAACATAAAAGTAAATGAGTGAAACGAATGGACTTAACCAAAAGATGCACAAACATTTCATTAATCTTGCCAATTTGAAAGTACAACAAGACTTATAAGCAAAAACAAATTCAAAGCGCAAAGGAAATACAATTAAAAATGCTGAAATGAACAAAAATATAGCCAGCCTTGGCGAATTGATTTCAGAAGATTTCAGTTTTCGGGCCCAAGCGGGGGAACATCTTCACCACTGATCACTAGTTCCTTGTGATATAGAACCTTGAGAGGCCTTGCAACCTTTTTTCCTTTTGCTTCACAAGTGGAGACATAGACGTCTGACGTACCTTCCTGAGGTTGTAGTGTCTTTAGCAAACTTAGCAGCCTTGCTTCGAACTCTCTGCACTCTTCAATGGGATGCCCCCTTGTCCCAGTGCGGAATTTGTATTCAATTTCTGGATGATCTTCTTCAAAGATCAAGTCCTTGTTGTGGATCAGATTTTCCACAGTAGCTTCTAAAACTAGGCAAACATCGAAATTATGTCCTTTAGCCCCTTTATGAAAACCGCAAGTCAGATTTGCTTTGTGCCAAGGTCCTACCACAGGGTTGTAAGGTTGAGGAGTCTCCAACTTGTTCTGAATCAGCAGTGGGAACAGTTTGCTTAGTGGCACTGGGATATGTGTGTAGTGAACCTTGCCCCTTTTGATAGATCACTTCTTCTTATCTTAGTTTCGAGAACTTTACTGAGACGCCCTTTTGGTAGACGCCTGATGGCGATTACATTCTGATGCAAGACCAAGATCAAAGGTGGACTGGTGTGAAGTTTCCCCAAAGGCAGATCCTTGGTATGGGAGAACCACGAGAGATGGCAAAGGTTTTTTGATTTGAATGCCTTGAGGCCTGAATGAGATCCTCTCAGAGTCCAACAAATTCTAAACCTTACTCGGGAGCACCTTACAGTCTTCAGTTGAATGCCCCTATGTCCCAGCATGGTAGTCACATCGGGCATTGGCGTCAAAGCCTGGTGGATACGGAAATGGTATTGGCTTTAATTCTTTTGGTACTATAAATCCCCCTTCAATCAAAACTAGCAACAACTGACTGTATGTCATTGGTAGCGGAGAGAAGTGCCTTTCTAGCTTTCTTGGCCTTGGTCGTGCATGCTGACGCGGTTGACGGCGGTCTAACCCTTGATACTGAGGAGGTCTTTGAGTTAGAGGATCCATAAGAGGCGATGAAATGACAATCTCTCCGGGAGTACCAGGGGGAGAGTGCTCCTCTTTTTTCATCAGATCTTGTAAAGTTTCCAGAACCCAATTCATCTGGCATTTGAGGATTCTGACATTCTCTTTTAAGTCTTCTTGGTTCTTCAGAATTTCATTCATTGTCGTCATTGTCCTAAATAGGTGCTAGGTATCCAAGTGGAATAGGAGAATAGGAGACTCAAGATTGAGAAATGCGAATGTGATGCGAATGCGCATGAAATGCAAATGTAAGCCAAGTGGTTTCAAGGAACTCAAAGCCAAGTTGCAATTTTGTTTTGGAAAAATTGAAGAGTTTTGTTTTAAAATCCATGATCTCTATTGATCTTTGCAAAGAAGAAAAAAATGTATGAGTTCCTTGAAACCAAAAGGAATATCATGAATGTATAAATGTATGCACAAACACACATATCCAGGTATTCACAAATATGCACAAGCACACAAGAGAGGGTCATGGTTAAGAGCATGGAGTCATGGTTTACCCTCCCAAATTGTATGTATTATTGGTTTTTATCTGCAGAACAAGGTTCTAAGAAGTTCCCAGAGTCGACAACCCATCTTTCGGATTTTATCGATTTCCCAAATGACTTGGTAGTCAATAAAATTCTCAAGATAATCTCTTCTGAGTGTAGTATCGCGTAGCAACCAATTCAGGAATAGACTCCCTCATAGTCCTCCCACTACATCCTAAAAAGGCTTAAGTGGGGTTTGGAAATAACTACGGTTTTCAGTATCGATGGCACCTACATCGAGAGTAGCACGTTTTCACGATTGGACTCATTCAACATGACTAAACTCTCGAGAGGGCCTAAATTGAGTGATGGTGTCTCAAGTCAACTTTTTCAGGAATCGAATCCCTCAAAGTCTCCTTGAAAATACCATCGTCCTATCATAAGTGCATTCAAGTCCGGGTTAGGACTTATCTCACCACTCAAGAATACCCTGCCAAACAGAAGAAACCAAGCAAATATACAAGTATGTAAAGATATATACAGATATACAAGCAAGACATATAATAACACGAATAAAACAAGGTGGGTTTAACACTAAAATTTTATCCCCAGTGAAGTTGCCATTTTCTGTTGCGGTGAGAATCAGATAACAAGCTATTAATTAACTTGCATCGCAAAACTTTGAAGTTCACCACCGACTTTGATTTATCCAAAGGAAAGGTTCAAGATAGAGAAAACCTAAAGGGGGGAGATCTAAGGTTCTGGGGTTGGTTATACTAAGGGAAGGTATTAGAACCCTTAATATCTGTAGTACTCTATAGGAACCTCTTGTTTTGTTTGTGTTATGTTATGTTTGCTTGCTAAAGAAATCTGTACTATGGTAAAGACCTAAGGGTATGTACACTAAGTTTGCTCGCCAAGACGTCGCATCTTGTGCCTACGTATCTGACTAAAGAATCAGAGTAACCGTAGTTCATCTAACTAAGGGTGGATTTAAGGAACCATTGACTATGGCCAAAGTTCCAAGGGGAAATGAGTGTGAGCTCATCTTAGAGTTTGAAGAAACTCTCTAAGTTCTAAGTTATGACGGGGAAAAGTGAGTACTCAACATGGTGAATATCATATTGAGTTTATAAACTCTAACCTATTGCTAAGTCATGATTCAATGGCTCTTTTGAGGCCAAGAATAGAGGAAGGCTCTTTTGAGGCCAAGGTGAAGTGATTTGTTTATTGACTTATGAGTCAACTAAGGAGGACTTTTCCTTTGGAATCGAGGAAACAACAGTTTTATGTAACAAGAAGTTTATAACGGATATTTACATGAAGATGTAACATTTAGATAGCAAAACAATCAAGTGAAACGAGTTTACAACACCATGCAAGATTGGAACCACACATACTAGACACTACTTAAACAAGGGGAACAAAGATAACATGGCAAGATAAATAAAGAAGTGCACTATAACCCTAAAAAGATATTTCCAATTACATCTTGAATAAAGGCCTCAAAATTAAATATTTTCATCAAATTCTTTTTATGTTCAAAAAGTAAATCCATTTAGAAGCATTTAGCAAAAAGAATGAGTGGAAAAGAGTAAAAAATGATTGAGTTATGCAAGTTTGAAATTTGAGGATAAACCATAAAATATTTAAAACAACAAGTGATAAAAAATAAGGGGAGGTCCCCATGGGTGTAGAACCCAGGACCATGCGCATACAGCCTAAAACCTTGCCTATTGAGCCAATGCACGCGTGCTTATTAGTTATGGCCCTCAATTCAATATATGTGAAACAAAGCGCATTTGGAAAAATCAAAATAAAAAGGACTGGGGCAAGGGGGATTCGAACCCCAGTCCTAAGGGTCAGATGGGCGTGTGTATGTGTGTGCTTGCCACTGGGGTGGTTGTTACATCCGGTAACAAAAATGACTTAATAAACATATAAGCATTCGCGCATGTACAAAACACAGGCTTGGCATTTTGATGATTCTTTTTTGGTCCAGACCAACATTTATAACAAAGTAGGTTCAGACAAGGATCATGTTATCAGTTCTAACTAGAACAAGTAACCAAATACTTCAAAAAAAAAAGGATTCATGATGACATGCTATACAATCAGCAAAGAACACCTCCACGTTTTATGAACTACTTCCTATATTAAAACCAAACATGAAGTCACCTTGGATCAAAATGCCATTCCTAATCATTAATGTTAGGCTTAGATACAGGTATGGCATGGCATAGTACATAGCATGAAATAAAGCAAACATAACAAAAGCAATAATTCAAGAGAACCCAAAGACATTTTGCAAATGGTAGGCAATGCATAACTTGAACACATGCTAGACAAATCAATATGAAAAGGATATCATATATACCCTACAAGACAAACCTGACAAGGTAGACTATTATGGACATATGAGACTTGAAAGTAAAGTGAATGGCATAATGGTATCAAACATGTGTTTATGGCATGGCATAGCAATAGCAACAACCATAAATTCAACATTGACTAACAAGGGCAAGCTGTGATCTATGTTCATGGCATGATGACTAATGCAATAGAGACAGTAGATATCAAATTTTCTTGACATTAGCATTAATCCCAGCAAAGCAGAAACACAATAATAGCTAGATACTGGTGACATTTGAGAATAGGATACCAACAATACCAAAGTGGTTAGTATGCAGATAGGCAACATATCAACTAGGGCAGTTTTTGTACATATCACAAAGCCATAACCTCAAAGGATTCTCAAAGGTACATATCAATCCTAGCATACCAATCTATCCTGATTTTGAGTGTCAAAACAACATATCATGAAACATTGTGAGCACTAAACAAGGCAGCAGATATGAGTAAAGATGCATTATTATGGGTTTTAAGCAAGCACATGTGCAAAACAAACTTTGGCAAGGCAAGGCATATATCAGGAATTTTCAGGTATCCAAGCTGATTCACATAAGTTGAGCATCAACATGAATTGGCAGTTAGCATTACTATATGCCTAGGCAAATCAGATGAAAAGGATATCACACATATTTTACCAAACAAATTTAACAAAAGCAGACTGTCATGGACATGTAAGCCTTGAAAAAAGAGCATATGGCATGATGGAATCAGACATATGCTTATGGCATGGTAATGAGCAGATATGCATCAAAAATGTGTTCATGCATTATCATGGAAAGTGTTTGTCAAGAGGCAGTTCAGGTATGCAGAGATAACATGCTATGGCTCAACAACCACATGAGAAAAGTTCAAGGACTTGGTTATGACATAGCAACAAACATGAATATCCAAAATGCTAATAGTTCCTACTCTAGTCAGTTTAGTTTAAACCAGATGACATAACACAAAAGGCATTATATGCACAAACAAAACTGACTCAAAAACAATCCTAGCATAGTTCATGTGTGTTTAAGCAAAAAAAGGCCTAATAGTTCTCAACTTGGATAATAACCAACAGTAAGATAGTTTCAAACACACATGTTGACAAAGTTCAAATTAAGTTGGCATTCATACCCTGAATACATGTTTTAGCAAACACATTTACAGTTTGGAAACACATGGCAATTTAAGGTTTGTATGCATATCCTGAATATAAAGCTTAGCATGATGGACATAGCATGATATCACAAAGTAAAACCTCCGGGAATTATCAGTTTTACACAATAGTTTTGGCTTACACAAAGTAACAAGTCATGATATAACAAGCCATGAGACATTGAGAAGCACATGATTAAATGCGAGAGCAGAAACTTAATGCAAAGGAACATGATCAAATCCTCATTCTCAACTGACCAGTTCAGTTAGGGACATCGCATACACATATTTGGACCCATGTCATACAACAGGCTATACACAAGAAATTAAAACTCCAAGCATGATAACAGTTACATGATTCAAAGAGACTAACAGTTCACAAATCTCAGTCACAAATCCCCTAGCTCAAACAAACATGACTTGTATATATTGTGATGTAAATGAGCACATGAGTAGACAAACAATGGTATTTGTGACACAATGATCCAGAACCACAATTCCATTTTCAAACACTTGACAAGTATCAGCACACAAATAAACCTTAAATATAAAACATATCATGAGTACACACTTACCAACTGACTATGAATCCAATATGACAGCAGTGATACAATAGCTAAGAAGGTTATGAACCTGCTGTTTCTCCTTCCATTCAGGGTTTGCCAAGCTCAACATTGACTAGCATCTTAGTCATACATACTCATAAAGCCAGTAATGATTCATACATGGTAACAATAACAAAGGATAATGCATACAACTCTTCATATCAGTAGAATAACCAAACTATGGTTATAGGTTATGGACAGAAAGTTCACACGCATTGTTGATACATTATGGATAAATGAAATAAAGGCACAAAAGATACAGAGTACAATAGTAATTATGATGTAGCTATGATGATAACATGAATAATGAGTAGGAATGCAGAAAATGAAAAAAGGGATGTTACCAAGTGGAATATGTCCACTGCAACTTCAGTTATGCACAAGTTTCTTCCTTGTTGAATCCAGACATGAGCTTCTAATGCAAAGTTTCCTCCTCCTTCTTCTTTTGTAAGATTTCAATCTCAGAAGTATTTAGAGTGTTTTGTGAAAGATTATTGGTGAGAAATACAAGCAATATGGACTGCTATTTATAGGGAAAGTAAGAGAGCTCAAGGTATGGCCAACTTGCAAGAATTGCCAACAATGCCCTTCCCATTTCGTGCGAGATATTCAAATTACAGAGCAAAATCTTCTAAAATCTATGAACATCTGAGCTAGGACTCTTGTGAACTGATTGGTCCAATGCTCAATGAATAAACAAATGTTTTCTACTTTTGGAAAGTTTCTCTCTCCCTCCCACTTGGATAAACAAGACATGAATCAATATTTTAATGCCAATCCAAATGAATTTCGTGGAAAAGCTTGTTTTAATGTAAAATGGATCATTAACACTCAGAAATGATGAAAATTGGTGATTAAGGAAGTGTTTGAGTCAAAACTCAAAAGTTGGTTTCTTGCATTTTGAGGAATGAAACCCTCAACTTTGGCTCTTCGAAACTCCCAGCCCCCTTGATGGATGGAGGAGTTCTAGTACTCTTTGGAAAGCCCTCAATGCCCTCTACAACTTTCATGTCCAAGGTTTTTTGAGTTGAGGTCTGGAACTTTGTGAAAAACTAGGTCAAAGTTGGTTGTTCATTAAGAGAAAACAAGCTGAAATTTCACTAAGTCTTGGGTCAGTTTAGCTTCCAAGTCTCATAACTCACAAACCATGCATTTTTTGGAGAAAAGTCATATTTAACACTTTGAAGATCATGGAAAGAGCTTCCATCTGGGCTTTGAGTCGCTCAATTTGGATGTGTGGTTTGGAAGTTAGACCATTTCAATTTGGCACAAGAGGGGAAAATTCCACATATGAAAAGTTTCATGAACTAAACCTTGCTTCCTTTGCCAGAAAACTCTTGAGACTTAATTTATCATACCCTAAATCATCAATGAGGCATATTATGATGAATGGAGGCTTTGGAGGTTTCATTTGGATCAAAATCCTAGGGATTAGGGTTTCAGTAAAAACCCTAATTTCAACTATGAATGCACTGGGGAAAACTCTTATGATCTTGCTTCTTCCTTCACATCTAAAGCTTATAGATGGCCTTTAGGGATGTCTTCTACCATGTGTGGTCAAGTACTAAGGCTTGAGAGCGCCTCTTGATCAAAATCAAAGGCAATGATCTACTTGTCCTGCAAAACCCTACTTTGAAGGTAGGGTGAAACGGAGGCTCAAACTACTCATGATGAGAGCCAGATGACCTTGAATTCTTATTGAGTGAGACCTCTTAGATGTAGGTAAACTCAAATGGTTGATGAACCAATCAAATCTTGACCTAACATGACAACATTCTTCAGTGATTCCTTAGGTTAAAACCCTAATTCCACCCTTTGGTCTGGTGATCCTTTGTTGACTTGACTTGATTCAAAGTCTTGAGATCTTGGTACCAATCAAATGGTGAATCTTTGTGTGATTGAATGAAGCTATATAATGCCTTAGGAGGCCTTGAATCTCTCTGTGCAAACCCTAATTTCAGCACCAGAGAAACAAGTTGCAAGATATGGGTTACATTAAACAAATGCATATATGATTGATCCTAAATGTCTATGCAACATGCTATGACATCTAAGAGGTAAAATTTGAGGTACAACACACAATATCGACATCGCTCTGTGGAAGTTATACTTCGACGGATCAAGCCATAAAAACGGGGCAGGTATTGGAATCCTAATAATATCCCCACAAGGGATTCCAACTACATTTAAATGCAAAGTTGATGGCAAATGCTTAAATAATGGGTCGGAGTATGAAGCCTTAGTCACTGGTCTCAAAATACTTAAGGATTTGGGAGCCAAAGAGGTCGAGATAAGAGGAGACTCAGAATTGGTGATTAAACAAATCACAAGGGAGTACAAGTGTGTGAAAGAGCATATTTTGAGTTACTTCTCATTGGCGAGACGTTTGTTAGAGCATTTTGAAGTGGTCAACATTTCACATGTGCCTAAGGTAGAAAACCACAAAGCCAATGAATTAGCATAGATTGCCTCCAGTTATAAAGTTTCAGAAGGCAGGCTGAAAGAGTTCATCGAAACTAGGGAAAAGATGGGGTCGAACACGCATTCACCATCAAGTTGGTCAATGTCCGAGGACTCGAGGATGGTGGTCGAAGATTTAGGAAGTTATGAGGTTTTTGCTAATAATGTGTCACCAACGGATTAACGAAGACCTATCATGGAGTATTTGGAGAATCCGTCGGGCAGTATTGATAGAAAGACTACGTACAAAGCAATGAGTTATGTCCTTGTGGGAAATGAATTATTGAAGAAAACTCCAAAGGGAGTATTGCTCAAATGCTTAGGAGATACGGATGCCTATCTGGCCATTTCTGAGGTTCATAGTGGAACCTGTGGAGCTCACCAGGTTGGTCACAAAATGAAATGGCTCTTGTTTCGACAAGGTATCTACTGGCCCAGCATGCTCAATGATTGCATAGATTTCGCGAAAGGGTGCCATGATTGCTAGAGACATGCAAATATTCAGCATGTACCAGCCAGTGAGTTGCATGTTATAGTCAAACCATGGCCATTTCGAGGTTAAGCTTTGGATGTAATAAGAGAGATCCGGCCAGCTTCGTCGAAGCAGCAAAGATTCATCCTCGTGGGAATAGACTTTTTCACAAAATGGATAGAGGATGTGCCTCTAGTGAAGGTAGATCAAGAGACCGTGATAGAATTCATCATGAATCATATCTTGTATAGATTCGGGATACCTGAAACAATCACGACAGATCAAGGCTTTGTGTTTCTGGGGTAGAAAATGCAAGAATTTGCAGCAGAAACAGGTTTCAAGTTGGTTACTTCGACACCATACTATGCTCAGGCGAATGGTCAGGTCGAAGCGGCTAATAAGGTGATAATTGGGGTAATCAAGAAGCACGTTGCGAAAAAGCCAAAAAACTGGCATAAGACATTAAGTCGGATTTTGTGGGCTTGTCGGACGTCACCCAAGGAGTCGACCAATTCAACTCTATTCTGTCTAACCTTCGGGCATGACGCCGTACTACCAGCCGATGTATGCCTGCAATCAGTTAGATTACAACGACAATATGAGATTCCATCGGAACGATATTGGGAAATGATGCTAGACGAACTCGTGGACTTAGACGAGGAAAGGATGGTAGCTTTAAATGTCTTGTTGCGCTAAAAGGCACGGGTCGCCAAGGCATACAACAAGAGGGTCCAAGAGAAAGCCTTCGCTGTAAATGAATATGTTTGGAAAGTGGTGTTGCCCATGGATCAACGGGATAGGACGATGGGAAAATGGTCACCTAACTGGGAGGGACCATTTAAGGTGACTCGAGTGTTTAGTCATAACGTGTATGAAGTGCAAGAGTTGGGAATGGACCAACGAATCTTAAGAGTAAATGGGAAATATTTAAAGAAATATAGACCTATGCTACAAGAGATTCACATCAAAGTATAGTTTCTCATTAATTAAAGGCCAAAATAGGCTAAGGGGCCAAAAGTGCCTTACAAAATATTGTTACATCAGTTCGACTACAAAGGAAACTCAGGGAATCTAGACTTAAAGTTTTCAAAGAGGGTCTTCTCGTGGACAATCTTGCTCTCGAGGAGCACCTTTCTTCTCTACATGCGGCTAATAGCGTCCTTGATCTTCATAGCTGCTTCAACGTGGGAAATTCCTTGGACTACCTCGTGGTCGATGGCTTCTTGAGAGGGAAGAGGCCCAGCTGAGTCTAAGGAGACTTTCTGTTGTTCGACCTCAGCAATCTTTTTCGCCAGCTCTGTTATCTGAGCTTGATATTCAGATATCTGCTGGTCGAAGGCTTGACGCTTGTTGGAGCGTTCTTGTTTTTTGGTTTCGAAGTCTCCAAGCTTCTGTTCACAAACTATATTAAGGTACCACTCACGTTTCATATCATTATGTCGAAACCGAATTTGAGCGTCGGCCTGATGACTCATAGAGAGATCTTTGGCCAACTGAGTGAAGAAAACTTCGAACTCGATCAGGTACGTGGCCATGGGGGCAGGAAGCTGGAATTCGGAAAGTTCATCCAAGAGCTTGAAGACGTCGTTGGCTATGGAAGCTTCTTCGGCGACAGCCGCCAGGAACTGTTCTTCAAAAAGATAGGACCATAACTATTGAAGTTTCAGATTGGAGGAGGCGTCTAATTCTGGAGTTGGGATGGTTGTCGAACTGGTGGGCTGAATCTCTTCAGTTTCTTTGTGAAGTTTGTGTAGCGCCTTCAGGGTCGCTGTTGGATCTGTTTTCTTGGCTGCCAAGAGTTCCTCTAGAATAGGGGTTCGGTCGGCAGTAGGTGAGGTTCTTTCTGGGCCATGATCAGGGGCTTCAAAATTCTCTCTGACTTCAGTAGTGGTGATGACAGGTGAAGGATTGATATTCTCACCAAGAGTTGCACCATCATTCTCAAGGGTGTCAGGTTGGGAAGGAGGCGTCTTCGCCACCAAGTTTTCCTCTGACAAGGGTATCTGGAATTCATCGACCTTCTGAGGACTTGGCGTGAGAGTAATGCCAGCAGTAGTGGCGTCGGCATCCAGTTCAGTGTCGCCAATGCCGACAGTGGTCGAAGTGACCACATTTTCCTAGAAAGCAAAATGCAGTGAGATTTTCACCCAAAGGTCACCTAAGGTGCTAAAGTGGAGAAAGGAAGTACCTGTGCAGGATGAGGAGGAGTTGTCTTGGGAGGGACGACAGTAGGGCGTGGCTCAAATACGTCTTCAAGATTTTTGGGGACAACCGGGGCCACTGTCGAAACGCCATTTCTTGAAGGTGTTCTCCTTGTCAGAGCTTTTTTCTTCCTCACCAAAGGTGTGGATGGAGGGGATGCTGGAGCTGTTGCGGTAAAAACTCGGGAGTGAGTACTCTCATTCGACTCAGTTCTTTTAGGAGAAGGAATCTTCTCAGAAGCCTGTGCAGAAATACCACCAGTCAGAGAAAAAACAAAGAAGCAGGGTAAGAAAATGAAATATACCTATGAAGTGGTGACCCTGGGTTTCTTAGCAGGCCTAGTGGAGGTCGACGCAGCAGCTGTTTCCCGTTTACGTCCCTGAAAACAAAGCTGAAACGATTTAGTTTAAACCCACAGGCGAAACAAAATCAAAGTCCAGAATCCACCTTTGGAGAGGGGTCTTCTGTGGTGTCAACGTCGGCAACAGAGGCCGCAGTCGATGATTTAAGAACTCCATTAGCTAGAGAAGCAAAAGCGTCGACCATGTTCTCCAAGAAAAGGTTTGGAGTGAAGGTTTGAGCCTGGTACTCCGACCACCAGACGTCGAATTCTTGAGTGGTGAAAAATGAAGGTTGGAATACAAATACCGGCAATTTAAGATGTTTAGTGGCTCTGACGAATCTCATGCAAGCTCTATGACCTACCTGGGTCAAGCGCCGGCCAGATCGTACTATATCGTCAGCATGTTTTACCAGTGACTTTGGGAACATTTGGCTCAAGCCAAATTGTCGGGCTACCAAATTTGGCTGATAGTTCATAAAACCATAGCCATTGCTACCTGGGTCGATCCGAAAGGATATCATGGTAGGAGTAAGAAACGGCCGCCATATAGAATCCGACTATGCAACAGCTTTGGGGGAGACCCCAGGAAATGGATTTCTAAACCATTCAGGGCCAAACTTACGTTCCACAAACGGCGCCGTGTGTAACACCCTTCTATACCCCAAAACAATAATCAGATACTTTAGTTAGTAAACATAACCACAAGGGTGTCATACACATCAAAACACATAACCTGCTCTGTAACACGGGTTACCACAGAAATACATTCAAATGCACATATTTATACCTGGGATGTTACACGACATCCAACACATCTGATTTGTACTTGGGATGTTACATGACATCCAACACATCTGATTTTGGAACATTCCTCGCTCGTAGTGGTAAGCCCGTCAATGCCGGGAAGTTTCCCCGTTTGGAACGTTTCCCGACAAAAGGGCAACCGCGGGTATCAGACGACAAGGAACGCCCCGGCACCACGAGCACGTTTAGTACGTCCTCGACATGGTTACTGACCCTTAAGTTATTACTGCAACGCCTCGGAGCAACGACTTGGGGGGCTTCTGTTCTGGACTGGGCCAGTGCCTGCCCACCAGTCGGGCAGGCCCAACCCAATAATCTGGGAAGGCCCAGCAAGGCCCTACTTACCCCTGCGTCGAGCACGTGCCACCCTCCAGCAGGTCGGGCACGTGCAGCAGACACTATCGAGCAAAGGCGTCGAGCCTTGTGGAACACGTCTCTCCTCGACATCCATGAGCTCCTCCCTGCGAGGACACGTTCTCTTGTAACCTCCCATCTCCGAAGGATTCGGTCTGCCCATCTTCCGGAGATCTTGGGACAGTTACCCCAGGGCGAAGACCACGTGCTGGTCTTCACTATGCCACGTAAGCCCTGGCAGTTGCTTGGATTGGGCCTTGCAGTCCAGCCCAGTGCAAATAACCATTGGCCCCGCGCTGGGGGCTCTCTATAAATACCCTTTGACTTGAGAGGTCAGGTTACATTACATTCTAACTCTCACCTATATTTTGTACTTGCTCACTCCTATTACCTGACTTTGGCATCGTATCATCATCTCCGGAGCTGAAGATTTCACGACGCTGTTGGCCAGTGTTATACTGTCTGATCCAGGTACGATCAGTATGCAATGCAATTATTTATGCATAAAATAACACCAACACCACCGTGTACAATAACTCACCACCATGGTTATTGTACACCGCCAAAATTGGCCAACAAGCATAACATGTAGCTCATGCAACATATATATCTTTTTATGCAATCGAGGGAGGGGTAAGATAATTTCTTTATTTTTAAAAATATTTTTACCCAGAATATTACAATGTTTAAAATAAAAATCAAATTCCCTAGAGATCTTAGTAAAAGTCAAATTTTCTAAAGATCTAGATTTTAGATCCCCGATTTATTGAATCTTGGGAAAGATCAAATGTTGGGTGCAAGATTATTCTCTATGGTTCTTGCATGCATTGATTCTGAAGCAAAACAAAATAAGCGTTAGATAAATAAAATCAATATTCAAATATATGTTTTTGTACTCAAATAAATATTTAAGAAAACAAACTTTAAGTTCAAGTAATTTTCTGCTCTTGCAATCCATCTTAGAGAACTTTTCCAAACGTCTTTATGTTTCAAGCGCTTCATGTTCCATATAGGTTAGATTTTCAATAATCAACATGTTTTTTTAATGGATGTCCCTTAGGTTTCACGCGGATCACTAATGACAGATTCTTGAGCGCTTATAAATATTAAATGGATGTCAAATATTTGTTTATGGGCAATGAATATAGTAAACAAATTATTTAACTATCCCCTCGATAACGAAAAAAATCGAGGTGAATAATCTGTTTTTTTTTTAAATTACAATGTTTACACTGAATATTAAAAATACATTATAAAATCTGTTTCTCATTGATAATGTTTATTTTCCATGTCCAAGTCTCATGCAAGATGCTAGAGATCTTTTTAACAATGAGACTTTTATTTTCTACACATGCAATCCATCCTAAACATCTGTAGTAGAAACTCAAGATCAAATGGACGGTGGTGAATATTTTATCTCTTTGGGACAACTACATATAATTTAGTCTTAGGGTAAAATCAATTTACCGAGTATTTTTATAGTAAAATATGATTATTAAACACCTCGGTTTTAATATAAAACCGATGTTTTTTTCTTCTCCTTTTAACTATCACCTCAGTGATGACGAAAACCGAGGTATATAAATTTTTTATAAATTACATTGTTTAATATTAAAATAAATTTTTTACAATAAAATCTTCATTGAAATCTAAATTTAATTGCATTCCCTTCTTTGTTCAGACGATAAGCTCAATTCCTTGTTGGTTAAGCTCCATTATTTGTGTAACTTGAAGTAAGAATGATTTTTTGTATTTGCATTTTATCAACTGAGTACTCTTCAAATGTTGAACTCCCTTCAATAACTAATGGTTATTCCAAAAATACAACAACGACAACATCAACACCATTATGTTAGGATGGATCGCAAGGACAAAAAAATTGTTTTGTTCAAGATAGAAGAACATTGAAGATTTTTTTCTGTCTTATAATTCATCCCAAAGAATGATGCTTGCGAGTTTGGGGGCTTCATATTAATAATGATTAGGGTAAAATCTGTTTAACGAGAACTTTAATAGTAAAGTCTTATTATTTTATGTCTCAGTTAAATAGAAAACTAAAGGGTTAGAACATTTTGTTTACACTTATAAACAAATAAAATTATAAAGTGCAATAGTCGGGAATCGAAGCCTGTATTGATTGTTTTTTCACCTCGGTGTTATGAAAAACCGAGAGATTATATGGTTTTTTTTTTAAATAGCGCGTCTTGCTTTTATACCTTTGTTTTCTATTGTTCGAGGTAAAAGTTTCGTCATAAAAAACGTTATTTATTATAGTGGTAAATTCAAAAAGAAAAATCTGTCACAAACCAGATACAATTAACTATAACAAGTCTACATGTGTAAGATAACAACGATGTATTTTGGAAGTACAGTAATATATTTTTTTAAAATATAATTATCATTAAAATTTAACTTATATAAATATAAAATTTTCATCATATAGAATAACTTAGACAATTAACTTTTAAAATACATCGAGATTATAAATATTAAATGTAATCATTTGTATTTTTTAACCAGATTTGTTGTAATTCGTTTCTTTTTTGTAAACAAGTTCCGGGAACCCTTAGTTCTCGCATTAATGAAATACGTGCTTACAAAAAAATGTATTTTTTAAAATATGCATAATTTTGTTTAGTTTTTTATATATATTTTATTTTGCAATAAACTTATTTAAATACCAAAAATAAGTTTTTTTTGAAAATATAATTTTAAAATAATTATTTTTTTTTTTTTTACTTTTAACGTTCAATTCAAATTTTAGTAAAAACGTTGATATACAAGATTTTGTATTTAAATTCGAGATATTTTATTTCTTCGTATTTAAAGTGTATGCATTTAGTCATTATTTTATTTCACTACAATTAAAATTAATAAGTTTTTCTTTGTAGTTTTGGAAATTAATTTTTATTTTTGTTAATTTATAAGATACTATAAGTAATTATTTAATAATTTTGAATAAATTATAATAATTACAAAAACAAATGGATTTAATATTATTACTTCAATTCTGAAATGGTATTGAAATAAAAATAAAATTGAATGTTGTATTGAATACTGTAATTTGCTAAGAAATACTATGTCTTTTCTTATAATTCAACGGACATTATTTTTGTTGGAAATGAGAATCGCAAGTGGCACATCACGGAATTCCACGTGCGTATGACTTTAACAAACATTGTCGATCTTAGATTTTATTTGCTTTTGATTTAACGATCAACCTTGGATAGAAACGTTTAGTAATTTTTCCAAAAGAATATATCACAGTGGCGTGCCCCAAGTCAAAAGAATATATCACAGTGGCGTGCCCCAAGTCATCTTGAGTATATCAACTAAATCTAAATTTATACAAATAAATAATATAGAATTCAATAACCTAATGTAGGACTGGTAATGAACTAAATCAACTCGAAAATAATTTGAAATTTGATTCGAAAATTAAATCGTTGAATTAGGTTCATGAACCAAATGAGCTAAATATAAACAAAAAATTAAGTTTGTTAACTAAATGATCTAAACTTAAACTATACATAGTTCGACTCGTTAGGTTAATGAGTCAATTCGATTATATATGAGATATATTATATTATCTTTAAGAGTAGGTTTAAAGATTTGTTCCAATTCTTAGTCTCATATTTTCTTTTAATCTAACGATTTTAATTGATAATTTATATTCTCAAGTGAGTAAAATATTTCTACGAAAAATTATACAAATAAAATTAACATCGTATAAATTCCAATCTTATAACTTTTATTTTATTTCTATATTTTTTATTTAAAAAATATTAATTTAAAATGTCAAATATATATATATATATAAAATAGACTTTAAAAAATTACTTTTAAGTCTGTGAAATAAGCGAGTTGAACCTAACAAGATAAATCTAACGAGTTGAACTGAGATATTCGTGAACTTCTAACAAGTCGAGTTTGATCTGAAAAAAATGTTCGTGATGAACTCGAACTCAGCCAATTCTTAACGAGTTAAGTTTGAGCTGAAAAAAAAATTCGTGATGAACTCGAACTCAACTAATTCTTAACGAGTCGAACTGAGTTAAGACGAATTCGACTCGACTCGACTTATTTCCAACCCTAATTCAATGTAATGATAGAAAAGAAGTAAGAAGAATTTAAAATAGACAGGCCATTAGGTGTCCCTCAATTAATTCATTTTACAGTCATAATTGACTTATAGTGAAGATTAATTGAAGTGGGTTTCTATATGGTCCCACTGCTTTTAGAACGGAGTCTCCCCTTTCAATTTTTTTCTTTTTTTGTTTTTAGTGGAATTTTAACTAATATATCTTCAAGTCTTACTATAAACATCTTCAATATTGTTATATAAATTAAAAAAATTATTAATACATTTATTGCGACATCTTTGTATGTTAAATTTCAAAAATATTAATTTTATTTTTTTACAAATAAATTTTGCAATCAGAAGTTAAACCTTAAATTAATGACATATATATATATATATATATATATATATATATATATATATATATATATATATATATATATATATATATATTTACATTATAAAATAAATTTTTAATAAGGAGTATATTGAAAAAATATATCATATTATACCAACAAAATTTCTTACCTAGAAAAAGCCTTCAAAAACACCAACAACAGACCATGTGTCCACAAATATATGCAATGCAGCTATTTATGCATACAACAATACCAACACCACCGTGTACAATAATTCACCACCATGGTTATTGACCAACACGCATAACATGTTGCTCATGCAACATATATATCTTTTTATGCAATCACCACAACTCAACAATATCACATTTGAAATAATACTTTATACCACACCACATCATAACATAACCTTCATTCACGTCAAACCATAAAATGTCGCTACTCATGTTTACAAAGGTATGTAATGTGGCTATTTATGCATATGACAACGATAACAACATTGTGCACAATAACTCACCACCATGGTTATTGTACACTGCCCAAATTGGCTAACAATAATCAAATTATATTTCAAACAATATGGACATATACATGTATTTTTTTTGCATTCACAACAACATTATTAAACATGCTCATATTACACCAACGACATCATTAAAACATCTTCATATTACCACCATTAACATAACAACAACATCATCAAACATCACAACAACATCATCAAAACATCATAAACATCATCAAAACATCTTCATATTACTATCATTAACATCACAACAACATCATTAAACATCTTTGCAACAACACTCAAGGTTCGCCACTTACACCACGATTTCTTAAGGTACACAACAAGCAACAATCACATTCTTCAATATATTAGACATAAAATTTTTAGGTAAATGATACATATAGTTATACCATGTAAAATGTTTACTTATTAGCTTTCCAACGCTTCAAACGGTTCGTCATTTGGATTAACGGTTAAAAAGTTATGATCGAAACTGTTTCTGGCATTTTTTGCCTATGAGTCGACTCAGAGGTTGACGCACAGAGTACTTAGGTCGACTCAAAACCTATGAGTCGGCGCATACTGTTAAAATTTCCAAAATTTTGTATTCGGGTGGCTATGAGTCGACCCAGGGGTTCTAGCAGTAGACTCATACTGTTCATAACCCCAAAAATCACTTTTTTTAAAAGCACTTTCACCCCAGACTTTCACACCAAAACTATACCACTAACCCCTATCACCATAGACCCGATTTTATACCAAAATAACATCCTAAACCTTGATTATGCATTGTTTTACTCATGGATTAACAACAATTCATGATAATTTCATTCTTCTGACTCGAAACTCCAAAACTCAACAATGGAGAAATTTTCAACAATTTCCTAAACATAATTTCTACACACATACATGTACAAAAATCATCACATATCAGTTATAAAATATCATTTATCACACAATCAAATAACAATCTCATCATTGATCAATTATTCATAGCAATCACCACATAGAACAACATTTCACCCATACGACAAAACCTAACTTCTACCCACCCTTCAACATGTTAACCCTTATAGGATCAGAACCCCACCCTTACCTCGAATTCAAGCTTTCCAAACTTTCACAGATGGTGGTTCCTCTTCTTCTCCTCTAGCCCTAGCCTTAGGGATGACAACGGGTCGGGTCGGGTCGGGTGCGGGTTTCACACTACCCAAACCCGCACCCGAAATCATCACCCGAATCCGAACCCGAACCGAAAGGCTATTTGGGTGGCAAAATAACACCCACGCCCGCACCTGTTGGGTTCGGGGTTTTTTCACCCAAACCCGAACCCGTAGCAAAAACTAAAAAAAAAAAAAAAAAAATATATATATATATATATATATATATATATATATATATATATATATATATATATATATATATATATATATAGTGGGTGTGGTTTCGGGTTTCGGGCACGGGTTTTACACAACCCAAACCCGCACCTGAAATATCGGGTGGCACCCAACCCGAACCCAGTCAACTTGGGTTTTCTCCCGTTGACTCGGGTTCCGGTGCGGGTGGGCCCCGCGTGTTTGGGTCTGTCTGCCATCCCTACCTAGCCTTCCTCACCTTCAGTTCCAAACACGTACAATAAAAAAATTGATCCCAATCTCTCTTCCAATTCCCTTATATCTAAGGATGACAACAGGTCGGGTCGGGTGCGGGTTTCACACTACCTAAACCCGCACCAGAAATCACCACCCGAACCCGAACTCGAACCCAAAGGCTATTCAGGTGGAAAAATAACACCCACGCCAGCACCCGTTGGGTTCGGATTTTTTCACCCAAACCCGAACCCGTAGCAAAAACTCAAAAAATTTATATATATATATATATATATATATATATATATATATATATATATATATATATATATATAGCAGGTGTGGTTTCGGGTTTCGGACACGGCTTTTACACTACCCAAATCCGCACACGAAATTCGGGTGGCACCCGAACCCGAACCCGAACCCAGTCAACTCGGATTTTCACCCGTTGACTTGAGTTCGGGTCGGGTGGGCTCCGCGGGTTTGGGTCTGCCTGCCATCCCTACTTATAACTCCTTCAACTATGATTTGCCTCTTATGCCCTTACTTATTCCTCTAACTCTCTATTTTGCCCTCAACATTCTCTCAATTGCCAATTATGCCCTTCCTTCTCATTTTCACATTAGTATTCTTATTTTATTATAATTAATATTATTATCCCAATCTTATTATTACCAATTATATTATAACTAAGATAATAACAACATTATCTCATAATAATATTACTTTATTCACCATTCTCACCACACTATCCATTTCTACAAAATTAGCCACACACCCCTCACCCTTGAGGTCATTAACATTAAGGACACTACCCCCTACCGCAGGGTACCCCAAACACAAGAAAACATACATAATCACATTTATCCACACATCACAAAATTAAATTATGAAAAATAATTTAAAATAAACGGGCGTTACACAATCGCCTTATACTCTTCTGATTTTTTGAATTAATTCATTTTTCCTTTTAATTCAAAAAAAACTAGGCAAATGGTTATGTTATCATTGATGTAAAATTGAACACAATTTTAAGATGAATATTTTATTAATTTTTAAATGTTATAATAATAATAATAATAATAAAATTTCATTTCCCTATATATAAATATAAATTACATTTTTTTATAATAAAATATAAATGACTCTACAACTTATTTTAAATAATTATAAGTTAGAGCATTTGAAGATGATTTTGTTACTAAGTTTATGTTTGGTAAAACTAGCTGATAGTTGATAGTTAGTAGCTGATGACTGATAGTTGATAGTTAATAGTAAGTAGTTAATAACTGATAGCTGATGATTATTAACTGATAAGTTAATTTGAGTGTTTGGTAAATTAGTTGTTACACTACCTAATAAAAGAACATTTTTAATTAAGAAATTAATGGTTTTATTGTTTCATTATATTATATTATTAAATTATTTTTTATTTGACAAAAATATGCAAAATATTTTTAATATATATGAAAAATTAAAGATAGTATCAAAAATAAATTAAATTTATATATAAACTTTATATGTAAATTTTACGAGATACATGAAACAATAGTATTGTAATTTTGATTTCAGATATATTAATCTAAAATAAGAATAATAAAAATAAGTTTATTTTCTATTATTCTACAAAAAAACTGTAAGGATATTCTAAATTTTTTTCGTCTTGGTTAATCTAAGTTATTCATCTCTAACACTTTACTACTTTGAGAATTATCAATACTATTTCTAAATTCATTTTGTAAATTAAATTTTGCTTAAAAACATTAAACATTACATCATCTTTCATCTTGTGAGTTGACACGAATACAATTATTCAATTCAAAATTCACTAATATATATATATATATATATATATATATATATATAAGGTTGTGGGTAAAAATAGATTTTTGTTAAAATAATAAGGGCATAAATTGATGAAAAAGTGACAAGTTAAATGCTACAAGCTCAAAAGCTATTTCAATTAGCTTTTGAAAAAAAGTCAAAAACTAGTAAAAAAAACTACAAGTTAAAAGTTAAACAACAATTAGCAAACTAAATTTTTCTTTTTTTTTATGAACTGAAAAGCTAACACTTACAAGTGAAAAACACTTTTTTTGTGTTACCATATAGACTCTAAATATGACAAGTCAAAAGGTGATGTCAATATTAAAGTAAAATAGAACACAAATTTAAAATGAATAGTTTTTAAATTTTAAATAATATAATACTAATAATAATAATTTCGTTTATTGTCTGTCTTATCAAACTCTTTGTATTGTTTGCCCCCCTAATCTCAAGGTGGTTAAATATTATATATGTTAAGGAGTGGAACAAAGTTTGTCTTAACAAACTCTTTGGAATTTGTGTGGTAAAAGAGACCGTCTCTAGATCAAGTGGGTGCATTTCTACAACGGAAAGAATGCTAACATTTTGTCGGTTTCTATAAGAAACACATGCTCGTGGATTCTCAAGGCAATTTTGAAGCAAAGATTCTTTATGTATGAGCAGCAAATTTGGCAGCAAATGGTCCAAGATAAAAAGTTAAGAACAAAATATGTCTTCCACAGCCTCAAAGAGACTCCACCAAATGTTCAATGGAGAAAACTTATGTTTCACAATGTTGCTAGACCAAGAGCTCTCTTTACTCTATGACTGGCCTGTCACAATAGATTGGCTACGAAGAATAAATTACATAGATTTAACATGTTTAACAATAAGTAATGTTGTTTATGTGATCAAACAAGAAACAATTCAACATTTTTTTTAGAGTGTAATACCCCGTATTATCTAAATGCTCAATTGGAGATCAGATGAGTACCTTTGTGCTCTATCTTCGGTTAATTGGGTTAACGGAATCCTCTAAGTACTTTAAGTATTATCAATTGGGATCAATAGAGCAACGAATGAAATCGGAAGAGACATATCAATATTTATTTTAATTCAAGAAAAGATTTTAAGGTAACTTGAATAACTGATCAATTGGTGTAAGACGATAAAATATCAATTGGAGATATTTTACCCTGATGGATTATATTATATATATATATATATATATATATATATATATATATATATATATATATATATATATATATATATATATATATATATATATATATCTGTGTGTGTGTGTGTGTGTGTGTTATAAGAGAAAGAAAAGAAAACTTAGTAAAGAAGAAGAAAAGAAGAAAGTGGGAGAAAGAAGAAAACAGAGAGAAGAAGAGAGGAAGAACTTGGAAGAAGAAGAAAAGCTTGGATCATTGTTCATCATCTTCTTCAACCTCTTCTTCGATTCTTAGGTGGGTTCTAGTTAGAAACTCTAAGTTCTAGAAATTTAATGATTTGAACTTAGGTTAGAAATTGAGAGAAAATGATGAAATTGATAAAATTAATGTTTCTAACGGATAAAACGTGGAATAAACCGAGTAATATAGTCGGGTTATATGTGGAAATAGTTGGGTTATGATTGGGGTGGATTAGTTTGGTTGAAAAATCTAATTTTCATATTTGATAATATTAGTATTAATTTTGTAATTATGTTGGATGGCCTTTTGTTGCACCCCAAAATTTGCCCTCCTTACTTTATTTACTAACTGGCTTATGTTGCATTGCATTTTGCATTACCATGTGTGCATATCATTGGTTCTTAGCATGGGGTTAAGGTGCCTGAGGCAGTGCTTCAGAGGGTCAAGCAAGAGTTCACAAGTGGCAAGGGATTTCAAGAGATCATCCTCTCCTAACCAATGCATAGATTAGGGTTTTGAGATTCTTGGGTTTATTGCTTCGATGGGCAAGCTCATTGGGTTTTTATCATCACCAAATGGCATATCTTATCTTTGTTGGAGAGGATACACATCATATTCAGAGGAATTTGGATTTGGAGACTGTGATATTTCCTCCTAGACTGAGGGTACCACAACTAGGGTTTGCTATAAAGTCAGTTTATTTCTGATTTTTTGGGCAAGACTTGATTCCATGGTACTCCTTGGGTCCCTAAATACCTAGGGATGGGAGGTTGTCCATCAGTTTGGTTCAGGAGAAGTTCAATTGGCCAATGGATTGAAAATCAGTTGAATTGGGTAAAAGTCAACAGTGAGAGGAGAAGTCAACTGTGGAACTTTGAGGTTCTCTCCAAGGTTTTCAAGGTCTCACATCCTCATATGGTCTTCAAGGGTCAAGTTTCATAAATATTTATCAGGAATCAGGAGTTGGTGCAAAGTTTCTAAATTTGGAAAGTGACCTATAATGAAAAGTTTCCATTTTTGGCAAGTTTCTGCACTACATTCAACTTGACTTTTCACCATCAATAAGGCTTGAAATGAATTTCTCTCCAACATGAAAATTGAAGATATTTTTCTCCTCTTTCCAACAAGTACTAGTGGGTCTCCATATCATTTGTGAAACTCCAGTTATGATCAAAAGAAGGCAAAGTAGTTTTTAGGGTTTTTCATGGCTCCATTTTCACAACTTTGGGCATAATGACCTATAATCAATTCCATTGTTTCATGTCACTTTCTAATGTCAAAGAACAATCCCTAAGGAACATTTTAGACCTTTGAATCAAGTGGTTTCATGGTGTATGTATCACTTATCCTCCATTATTCAAAATTCCCAAATTATTTAAAAGTCATGAATCAAAAAAGTTTTAAGGCCCAATTTAAATGTGGTGTGATTAGCAATTCAAATGCAAGTGATCCATCATGAAACATTTAAATATCCATGCATGGAGGGGGTGTACTTAACATAATGTGATTTTTCAAAATAATTCAAAAACTCATTAAACAAATAATTACCCAAACCCAACTCATTATCAGTGAAAAACCCTAGTCTATATAAGCTCATTCATGCACTGGTTAGGAGTCATTCACGTGACATTTGGAGGATTGGAGAATTTGAACCCTAAAGCTCTCTTTCAACAAATCTCACGAATTACATGGAGTTTCTTCAAAGTTCTTCCACAAAACTTCTCCTGGTGATCTCTAGAACACAACCCAACCACCATTTGCAGCCAAAAGCAAGGAGTGGAGTTGCACCATCTCAGGTTGATGGATTTTTTCGTGCTCTTAAAACTCCTATTTTTTACGTGTATATTGTTGTGTGACTGTCACTGATCATGCTGATATAATTCGTTTTTAATATGGATGCGTGTATGACTTGTTCTATGCGTTTGAAGTTTTATGCCATAACCTTGTTTCGTTCGTTTTTTATTATTCATTGGTTGTTTGCAAATTTGGATGCCATATTTGGATTCCTTGCATTTTTCTGGGTGGGATAGTGTATTCGCACGTGTGTTTTGGTGCCCTTCTTGTTGCAGGTGACCGGAGCAGGGGGCCGGAACCCTAACTCCGGTGGTGGCCGGAGAACCAGTCCGGCGAGATGGTCCAAGGAATGAGAAGAAGTCCTGGTCGTTGATTCTCCCAATCCAACGGCTCAGATCGCGCCATGTGCTTTTTCTTTTTTTTTTATTTTTCTAAATTTTATTTATTAATCAAGTGTTTATTACCCCACTAAACTTACCGTGTTCCACCAATTGCTTTATTCCCTTTTAATTACTTTTTCGCTAGTTGACCAAGACAGGTGCGTTGGATCAATCTGACGGAGGGAGGTGAGTCAACTGGTGGACTGAGGTCCACACATGGGTCCTTTTTTTTTATTTTTTTTCGCTGATGGGTTGGGCTGCTATTCGCACCCCCCATCTTCAGCCCAATTCATTTCCAATGTATTTTTTTACTTAACGCACCCCAGCCCATTTTATTTCTCTTTTATTTTATTTAATTTAACATTTTCATTCTTTAATTTTAAAAATACATAATTGCATTAAAAAATTACTAAAAAATTCATGCATCATATTTGTCATTTTATAAAATTTTTACAAATTTTTTTTTTTTTTATGTTATTTTTATCACCTAAACTAATTATTTAGTTAATTTCTTTTTGCATTACTCATATCATGCATACATAAATTTCTTCATTTTATTTCTCCTCATCTATAAAATATTTTTAATCCGTTCTTTTTGCATCTATTAGATAACATACTAAAATGCATTAAAATATTTTTATATCATTTTTATTTATTATTTCATATTGCATTCTGATCCTCTTTTTTGCCCATTAAACCCTATTTCTCACCTGAGTTTTGCCCAATTGTTTGAATGACTAATATCTTGATTTTTTGCAGGGATTTTTGATATCTGGTTTATCTATGATTGAATAATATTGATATTTAATTTGGTGATTTTAGGATTTGTTTTGCTATTTGTTTAAGGGCTCCTTGCATGAGACTTTCTTGTATGCGTATCTTTGATCCTGTCTGATTATCTGTGTGAAGAGGCACTTGTGCCATTTGCTTTGGGGTTGTTTCTTTGATTTCTGAATTCATGTTTGGATTGTTACCACTATTTTTTGCCATTGTTTGATTTTCATTTGCTTTGATATTATTTATGTCTGTTTCTCACTAACCTTTTATGCAGGGACTAAGGTAAGTTCTTTAAGGGTATGGTTAAGTATCCATGGTCACCCTTACTTTTTCCTTCTCTCATCTTCTTCCTTTAGGATTTAGGTTGTCGTCAAACCTCACTAACCGTAGGTCACCCATGCATGATGACTTTAGGACTCATAGTCCCCTTTAGAGTCACCCTTGTGTCTTCTTTCTTCTCATCTCAAATTTCTTTAAAACACTTAATAAGAATACGGTGTATTGCACACGAGCCTTAAGCGTGGGGAATGAGAAATGAGGGGCTTTCTCTCATCTTTCTAGAGTGCTTAGCGAGCGTCCTGTCTTGGGACGATGCGTTAAGTATTCGCCCCTGTGCCCTAGACTTTGGTGCAATGCAGCTTAAGAACTAACTTAAGCCACTTCTGTCCTAAAAAACACAAACCGACTTCAAACCTTTTTGTCCTTCGGGATTTCCAAACTTAAAGGATATTTTCAAAAAGGGCACGTTACTTTCCGTCTGAGTCGCAAACAGGCATCGACCCTGCCGGACGCGAACTTAACGTCGCTCATAAAAAACACAAAAAGAACTTGGTCCGAACTACGTTGACTCTGAATTCCCCATTGCACAAGGGGGGTATGTAGGCCTAGGACGTTGACGTCCTACCGAGTCTGTCTTTGTCTTTCCCCTTTGTCTTAGTACAACCCTAGATGATAGTATAACTCACCCTTAGATTAGACAACAAGTGTTGATCCCATCGAGTACGATGGATGCGTGGGGTGCTAGCACCTTCCCCTCGCGTAACCGACTCCCGAACCTAGGTTATGTATGCGATGACCATTCCTTTCCCTCTTCCTCAGGTTTATACGGTGTTTCCTTTCCCTCTCTTGGGATAAATTTACACAGCTGGCGACTCTGTTTTTCCGCGGCACTCTCGCGTTTGTACCTGGATGAAAATCCTGGGAGCGACAGCTGGCGACTCTGCTGGGAGGAATCACAACAACGCTCTGCATATTTCAGTGGAATGCCGTGGCTCATTAATGTCACATGTGTTAGTCGATACTGGGTCGTCTTTGAATGTGTTACCAAAGAAGGCTTTGATGAAGTTGGATACTCGTGGGTTGATTTGTACACCAAGTGACTTGGTGGTACGTGCTTTTGATGGCTCCAAGAGATCAGTTTTTGGAGAGTTAGTTCTGCCGATCAAGGTGGGTCCAGAGGTTTTCAACACCACCTTTTATATAATGGATATTCAGCCTGCCTATAGTTGTTTGTTGGGTCGCCCTTGGATCCATGGAGCTGGGGCAGTAACTTCTACACTGCACCAGAAGTTGAAGTATTTGGTGGATGGCCATGTTGTGACTGTTTGTGGTGAAGAAGATATCATGGTGAGTCACCTATCGACCTTCAAGTATGTAGAGGTAGATGGTGAGATACAGGAAACTTTGTGCCAAGCCTTTGAAGCTGTGAAGATTCCCGAGGAACCCCCAAAGGTAGTCAGTCAGCCCGAGGCGGTTGCCCAACCCGAAGTCGTCATACAACCAGAAGTTCCAATGTCCTCTTTCAAAGAGGTGCGTGCTATAGTTGAAGCTGGTGGTTCTCAGAAGTGGGGCAATGTTATTAATCTCCAAAGGAAGCAAGATACTCAGGGACTGGGTTACAAGCCACCTAGGCAGGCCGAAGAGCCTCCCAAGTTCTATGGTCCAGTCCGTTTCACCAGTGCCGGTGTTTTCTTCGACAGATTCAATGCTATTGAGGATGAAGGAGATAGTGATTGTGACATGGATGAATGGATCCGTCCCTGTATTCCTGTTCAGAGTCTAAGCAACTGGTCATCCGAGAAAGTTATCCAAGTGACGCGCCCGGAGTAATTTACTTTTGTTTTCTGTTATGTTGAGTCCTACGTTCTGCCCAAGACGTAGTGATATTTATTTGTAGGGCTTGGATGTTTTATTTGCTATTTTTATCATCAATAAAAGACGTTTTTCATTCAAATATTTTGATCCCTGTCTTTCTATTTTTACTTTTTGCATTAACCCACATCAAAATGGCAATGTGTTTTCTTGTTTGTTGCACTCATAATGAACATAAAACATCCATCATGCAGGTTCCCTTGTTCAGATTCCACCCATGACTTAGCTATGGCTCGATATGACTTCGACAATCCCATCTATTAGGCCGAAGAAGAGACTGACGAAGACTGTGACTTACCAGAAGAATTATCCAGGCTACTGAAACAAGAGGAAAGGGTTATTCTACCTCATCAAGAGGAAGTTGAGACTGTTAATCTGGGAACCGAGGATGTTAACGAGAAGTAAAGGTTGGGGCTTCCCTGGAAGACACCGTTAAGGGAAGACTGATTGAGTTACTCCGAGAGTATGTAGATAGCTTCGCCTGGTCTTACCAAGACATGCCCGGACTTGATACTGACATTGTTTCACACAGAATGCCGCTTAAAGAGGGTTGTACTCCAGTCAAGCAGAAATTGAGAAGGACGAAACCAGATATGGCTGTCAAGATCAAAGAAGAGGTTCAGAAACAGATGGACGCCGGATTTCTCGCTGTGACAAATTATCCTCCGTGGGTTGCTAAATTGTACCTGTACCTAAGAAGGATGGGAAGGTCAGGATGTGTGTTGATTACCGAGATTTGAATAGGGCGAGCCCGAAGGATGATTTCCCGCTCCCCCACATTGACGTGTTAGTGGACAACACTGCTCAATATTTTGTGTTTTCCTTCATGGATGGCTTCTCTGGGTATAACCAAATCAAAATGGCCCCAGAGGACATGGAGAAGACTACTTTCATAACACCGTGGGGAACATTTTGCTACAAGGTAATGCCCTTTGGATTGAAGAATGCTGGGGCAACCTATCAGCGGGTGATGGTGACTCTCTTTCATGATATGATTCACAAGGAGATTGAAGTCTATGTTGATGACATGATTGCGAAGTCATAGACAGAGGAAGAACACTTGGTAAACCTCCAGAAGTTGTTTGAAAGGTTGAGGAAGTTCAGATTGAGATTGAATCCGAACAAGTGTACTTTCGGCGTGAGGTCTGGTAAATTGCTGGGTTTCATTGTTAGTGAAAGGGGTATAGAGGTTGATCTTGCAAAGATAAGAGCCATACAGGAGATGCCTGAGACAAGAACAGAGAAAGAGGTTCGTGGTTTCTTGGGGAGGTTGAATTACATTGCCAGGTTCATCTCTCATCTGACAGCTACATGTGAACCAATTTTCAAGTTGTTAAGAAAGGACCGAGAGGTCAGGTGGAATGAAATTTGTCGAGAGGCGTTTGAAAGGATAAAGACGTATTTGCAGGAACCTCCAGCCCTTATGCCACCAGTGTCTGGGAGACCGTTGATTATGTACCTTACGGTTCTTGAGAATTCGATGGTTGTGTGCTCGGTCAACACGACGAGACAGGTAGGAAAGAGCACGCCATTTACTACCTGATTAAGAAGTTCACTGATTGCGAATCGAGATACTCTATGCTGGAAAAGACATGTTGTGCACTCACTTGGGAAGCTAAGCGCCTAAGGCAGTATATGTTAAACCACACAACCTTGTTGATTTCGAAGATGGATCCGATTAAGTACGTGTTTGAGAAGCAAACACTTTCTGGAAGGATAGCCCGTTGGCAGATGGTTTTGACAGAGTATGATATTCAATATGTTTCTCAGAAGGCCATTAAGGCGAGTGTTCTATCAGAGTATCTTGCTGAACAGCCGGTCGAGGATTATCAGCCAATGAAGTTTGAGTTTCCGGACGAGCATGTTATGTTTCTGAAAATGAAAGATTGTGAAGATCCTCTGCATGACGAAAGACCTGAGATTGGATCACAGTGGAAGATGATTTTTGATGGTGCTGTCAACTCGTATGGTAATGGAATTGGGGCAATCATTACAACTCCGAAGGGTTCTCATATACCTTTCACGGCCCGGTTCGCATTCGTGTGTACCAACAACGAGGCGGAGTATGAAGCATGCATCATGGGGTTAGAGGAAGCAATTGATTTGAGAATTAAGAACCACGATGTCTATGGTGATTCCGCGTTGGTAGTTAATCAGATTACAGGAGAATGGGAGACTCGTCAGGCGAACTTGGTGCCTTATAACAACTATGCCAGAAGGTTGTTACCTTTCTTTGATAGGGTGGATTTTCATCACGTGCCCCGAGCTGAGTATCAGATGGCTGATACGTTGGTAACATTGGCATCCATGTATAAGGTGAACCGTTGGAACGAAACTCCGTCGATTAGAATCATGCATCTGGATAGACCAGCTTTTGTGTTTGCAATTGAAGATGTGTCTGATAGCAAGCCGTGGTACCATGATATTAAGGTTTTTCTGAAGAGACAAGAGTATCCAGAGGGTGCCTCTACCAAAGATAAGAAGACTCTGAGGAGGTTGGCAGGAAACTTCTTTCTGAACAAGGATGATGTGTTATATAAGAGGAACTTCGATATGGTCTTGCTACGTTGTGTTGATGAACGCGAGGCAGGCTTATTGATGGAGGAAGTTCACGAGGGTTCTTTTGGTACTCATTCCAGTGGACACACCATGGCTAGAAAGTTGTTAAGGGCAGGATATTACTGGATGACTATGGAGTCTGAATGTTTCAAGTACGCTCGAAAGTGCCATAAATGCCAGATTTACGCAGATAAGATGCATGTACCGCCTACGCCCCTAAATGTGTTGTCATCTCCTTGGCCTTTTGCAATGTGGGGTATTGATATGATTGGAAAGATTGAGCCCACCGCTTCCAATGGGCATCGTTTCATTTTGGTTGCTATTGACTATTTCACAAAGTGGGTGGAGGCAGCCTCGTACTCCAACGTCACCAAGCAAGTGGTAGCCCGGTTTATAAAGAAGGATATCATCTGTCGTTATGGGGTCCCAGAGAGAATCATCACCGATAATGGTTCAAATTTGAACAACAAGATGATGAAGGAACTATGTCAGAGTTTCAAGATCGAGCATCTTAATTCCTCTCCGTATCGTCTGAAGATGAATGGGGCTGTTGAGGCGGCAAATAAGAATATCAAGAAGATTGTGCAGAAGATGGTGGTAACGTATAAAGACTGGCATGAAATGCTACCTTATGCTCTACATGGTTATCGTACTTCGGTGCGTACGTAAACTGGGGCAACCCCTTTCTCGTTGGTGTATGGTATGGAAGCAGTCTTACCATTAGAGGTCGAGATTCCGTCTTTGAGAGTTCTGGCAGATGTGAAGCTTGATGAAGCTGAATGGGTACGTTCTAGATTGGATCAGTTGAACCTTATTGAAGAAAAGAGATTGGCAGCCATCGCACACGGTCGCTTATATCAAAGCAGGATGAAGCACGCCTTTGACCAGAAAGTGCGACCTCGGAGTTTTCAGACAGGGGATTTGGTTTTGAAAAGGATCCTTCCTCCTCAGACAGATCACAGGGGCAAATGGACTCCAAATTACGAAGGGCCGTATGTAGTCAGAAAGGTTTTCTCTGGTGGAGCCTTACTACTTTCAACGATGGATGGCGAAGATTTTACATCCCCTGTGAACGCAGACGTAGTCAAAAAATACTTCGAATAAAAAAGACCCGCTGGACATAAAAAGAAAGTCCAGGCAAAAAGGGGCATCCCGGCGGACCATAAAAAAGGAAAAGGGTCCGGGCAAAAGTTAGGGATAAGTTGTAAAAAGAAATGTGTAAGCCCGCAAAGTTGAAAACCTGAAAAGGCGACTTTGGCAAAAATGGATATCCCGATGGATTGAAAACCCGAAAAGGGCGATCCAGGCAAAAGTTAGGGATTTATAAGCGAAAGGCTATGGTCTGCGTTCGATCTGTGAGCACCTTCAATACCTGGAGGTTCTGAAAGGAAGGAATCAGTACAGTTAGTCTCTTCAAGGTCAAGACATTTGTGGATAAGCGAGACATATGGGTTATAGCTGAGTCGAATCATGGTGGATATCTGTTCCCGTATTGCCGACATGTGTATTTTCTTTTTGCTTTTGCGCAATTACCTCTTTTTAGGAATTGCTTCCTATTGTAAATGCCTATTTACAGGCCACTTTTCTCAAATAAAATATTCATTTCACTCAAAGAGCTTTCCATTGTCTGTTTTACTTTTACTTTTACTGTTTTGTTTGCAAAAAACGTCCGATATTTTTTATAAACATTGCATATAAATCTTCGAGCTTTGCGGAGCATAACAAAAAACAGTAGAAATTACTTAGGCGTTAACGGTGATGGTCATGTGTGGCATATTCTATTTTTGACTTGCAGGGCAACATCATTGTATTCCCCCCAGCAGGTTGCTCTCCCCAGCATTGAGGTGGCACTTTCCTCAGCAGAGCAGACCTTCCCCAGCAGGAGACTTGGGAAGCATTTTCTCCGGATCAAGACGTTATTTCCCCACAGAATCATGGTGCTCACTTCCCCATCCAGTCAGGAAGTGTACTTTCACCAACAATGTCATATTCTAATCCCCAGCAAGAATGGAGTAAAGTCTTTCTCCCCATCAGCGGGCTAAGTTCAGCAGTATCCCCAAGCAGGGTAGTATCATGGATTGTTTTCCCCAGCAGGTCCTAAGCCTGTCTATTGTTGGCAATCCTCGGCAACAAACTTCCGGTTCCGTTATTGGCGTCCATTCTCAACTCCCCTAGCAGAGGAGAAATCGCAGGTTTTGGATGTTACCTTCAGTAAAGGACAGGTGTAGCCCCGACAGTTCTTTTGGGATTTCATCCCCAGCAGAAGTTGTTGATCCAAGGAGTCGATCAGTATGATCCTTCTCAGCAGAGTTCCTGGATTCAGAGGACAATTTATTTTTTTCATCCCCAGATGAATTGGTCTCTTCTCTCCGGCATTTATTTTGCTGGAGAGACCCCCTTTGCATCTCATAAGCATTTACATTGCATCCTCAAACGTGTAGCATTTCCACTTCGTGTGGAGCATTACGGCAAAATTCAAAAATTCGCATTCGAAGCATAAGCCAGGTTTGATATTTTCTTTGCCAGTTCTCTTTCTCAGCAGAGATGGTATAACTCGGGAGATTTTGGAGGGATGTATTCCTCATACTTGTGCTCCCCGGCAGAGTCTTTTATTTAGACTTCTCTTTTCCCCAGCGGAGTCATCTTATCTGTGGATCATGGGTCCGTTAGAAATTTGTCTGGCCTTTTTCTTTTGTGAAATCTCGTTCTTGCTGCCAGAGGTGGTTTAAATCAGGAAGTTTTGTTTCACGTTATCCCCAGTGAAATCACCATTTTATGTTGGTTATCCTTTGCAGGTATAATTGAGGTTGTATTTGTTTTGTGGGTCCGATTGAGGTCGTATTCGTTTTTTCTTTGTGGGTAGAGTGATCGAGGTCAGTCTTCCTTTGTGGGTGCAATTGAGGTTGTATTCGTTTTGTGGGTGCGATTGAGGTCGTATTCGTTTTTTCTTTGTGGGTAGAGTGATCGAGGTCAGTCTTCCTTTGTGGGTGCAATTGAGGTTGTATTCGTTTTGTGGATGCGATTGAGGTCGTATTCGTATTTTCTTTGTGGGTAGAGTGATTAAGGCCAGTCTTCCTTTGCGGGTATAATTGAGGTTGTATTCGTTTTGTGGGTGCGATTGAGGTCGTATTCGTTTTTTCTTTGTGGGCAGAGTGATCGAGGTCAGTTTTCCTTTGTAGGTGCAATTGAGGTTGTATTCGTTTTGTGGGTGTGATTGAGGTCGTATTCGTGTTTTCTTCGTGGGTGGAGTGATCGAGGTCAGTCTTCCTTTGCGGGTGCAAGTGAGGTTGTATTCGTCTTTTGGGTACGATTGAGGTCGTATTTGTTTTTTCCTTATGGGTATGGTTGAGGTCATATTCCTTATTTTTCAGCACACTCTATCTCGTTATTCTTACCATTAGCAAATTTTCGGGGCTCTTTCGGTATTCAATCCCCGTGTACCCTAGAATGTCTGAGAGCCGTTGCTATCATACCTTCAGGACCAAGTTGATTGAATAGGGGCAGCTGTTGCACCCCAAAATTTGCCCTCCTTACTTTATTTACTAACTGGCTTATGTTGCATTGCATTTTGCATTTTCATGTGTGCATATCATTGGTTCTTAGCATGGGGTTAAAGTGCCTGAGGCAGTTCTTCAGAGGGTCAAGCAAGAGTTCACAAGTGGCAAGGGATTTCAAGAGATCATCCTCTCCTAACCAGTGCATAGATTAGGGTTTTGAGATTCTTGGGTTTATTGCTTCGATGGGCAAGCTAATTGGGTTTTATCATCACCAAATGGCATATCTTATCTTTGTTGGAGAGGATACACATCATATTCAGAGGAATTTGGATTTGGAGATTGTGTTATTTCCTCCTAGACTGAGGGTACCACAACTAGGGTTTGCTATAAAGTCAGTTTATTTCTGATTTTTTGGGTAAGACTTGATTCCATGGTACTCCTTGGGTCCCTAAATACCTAGGGATGGGAGGTTGTCCATCAGTTTGGTTCAGGAGAAGTTCAATTGGCCAATGGATTGAAAATCAGTTGAATTGGGTAAAAGTCAACAGTGAGAGGAGAAGTCAACTGTGGAACTTTGAGGTTCTCTCCAAGGTTTTCAAGGTCTCACATCCTCATATGGTCTTCAAGGGTCAAGTTTCATACATATTTATCAGGAATCAGGAGTCGGTGCAAAGTTTCTAAATTTGGAAAGTGACCTATAATGAAAAGTTTCCATTTTTGGCAAGTTCCTGCACAGCATGCAACTTGACTTTTCACCATCAAGAAAGCTTCAAATGAATTTCTCTCCAACATTAAAATTGAAGATCGTTTTCTCCTCTTTCCAACAAGTACTAGTAGGTCTCCATATCATTTGTGAAACTCCAGTTATGATCAAAAGAAGACAAAGTGGTTTTTAGAGTTTTTCATGGCTCCATTTTCATAACTTTGGGCATAATGACCTATAATCAATTCCATTGTTTCATGTCACTTTCTAATGTCAAAGAACAATCCCTAAGGAACATTTTAGACCTTTGAATCAAGTGGTTTCATGGTGTATGTATCACTTATCCTCCATTATTCAAAATTCCCAAATTATTTAAAAGTCATGAATCAAAAAAGTTTCAAGGCCCAATTTAAATGTGGTGTGATTAGCAATTCAAATGCAAGTGATCCATCATGAAACATTTAAATATCCATGCATGGAGGGGGTGTACTTAACATAATATGATTTTTCAAAATAATTCAAAAACTCATTAAACAAATAATTACCCAAGCCCAACTCATTATCAGTGAAAAACCCTAGTCTATATAAGCTCATTCATGCACTGGTTAGGAGTCATTCACGTGACATTTGGAGGATTGGAGAATTTGAACCCTAAAGCTCTCTTTCAACAAATCTCACGAATTACAAGGAGTTTCTTCAAAGTTCTTCCACAAAACTTCTCCTGGTGATCTCTAGAACACAACCCAACCACCATTTGCAGCCAAAAGCAAGGAGTGGAGTTGCACCATCTCAGGTTGATGGATTTTTTCGTGCTCTTAAAACTCCTATTTTTTACGTGTATATTGTTGTGTGACTGTCACTGATCATGCTGATATAATTGGTTTTTAATATGGATGCGTGTATCGCTTGTTCTATGCGTTTGAAGTTTTATGCCCTAACCTTGTTTCGTTCGTTTTTTTATTATTCATTGGTTGTTTGCAAATTTGGATGCCATATTTGGATTCCTTGCATTTTTCTGGGTGGGATAGTGTATTCGCACGTGTGTTTTGGTGCCCTTCTTGTTGCAGGTGACCGGAGCAGGGGGTCGAAACCCTAACTCCGGTGGTGGCCGGAGAACCAGTCCGGCGAGATGGTCCAAGGAAGGAGAAGAAGTCCTGGCCATTGATTCTCCCAATCCAATGGCTCAGATCGCGCCATGTGTTTTTTTTTTTTTTTTTTTTCTGAATTTTATTTATTAATCAAGTGTTTATTACCCCACTAAACTTACCGTGTTCCACCAATTGCTTTATTCCATTTTAATTACTTTTTCACTAGTTGACCAAGACAGGTGCGTTGGATCAATCTGACGGAGGGAGGTGAGTCAACTGGTGGACTGAGGTCCACACATGGGTCCTTTTTTTTTTTTTTTTTTTTTGCTGATGGGTTGGGCTGCTATTCGCACCCCCCATCTTCAGCCCAATTCATTTCCAATGTATTTTTTTACTTAACGCACCCCTAACCTATTTTATTTCTCTTTTATTTTATTTAATTTAACATTTTCATTCTTTAATTTTAAAAATACATAATTGCATTAAAAAATAACTAAAAAATTCATGCATCATATTTGTCATTTTATAAAATTTTTAAAAATTTTATTTTTTATTTTATTTTGTTTTTATCACCTAAACTAATTATTTAGTTAATTTCTTTTTGCATTACTCATATCATGCATACATAAATTTCTTCATTTTATTTCTCCTCATCTATAAAATATTTTTAATCCGTTGTTTTTTAATCTATTAGATAACATCCTAAAATGAATTAAAATATTTTTATATCATTTTTAATTATTATTTCATATTGCATTCTGATCCTCTTTTTTGCCCATTAAACCCTATTTCTCACCTGAGTTTTGCCCAATTGTTTGAATGACTAATATCTTGATTATTTGCAGGGATTTTTGGTATCTGGTTTATCTATGATTGAATAATATTGATATTTAATTTGGTGATTTTAGGATTTGTTTTGCTATTTGTTTAAGGGCTCCTTGCATGAGACTTTCTTGTATGCGTATCTTTGGTCCTGTCTGATTATCTGTGTGAAGAGGCACTTGTGCCATTTGCTTTGGGGTTGTTTCTTTGATTTCTGAATTCATGTTTGGATTGTTACCACTATTGTTTGCCATTGTTTGATTTTCATTTGCTTTGATATTATTTATGTCTGTTTCTCACTAACCTTTTATGCAGGGACTAAGGTAAGTTCTTTAAGGGTATGGATAAGTATCCATGGTCACCCTTACTTTTTCCTTCTCTCATCTTCTTCCTTTAGGATTTAGGTTGTCGTCAAACCTCACTAACCGTAGGTCACCCATGCATGATGACTTTAGGACTCATAGTCCCCTTTAGAGTCACCCTTGTGTCTTCTTTCTTCTCATCTCAAATTTCTTTAAAACACTTAATAAGAATAAGGTGTATTGCACACGAGCCTTAAGCGTGGGGAATGAGAAATGAGGGGCTTCCTCTCATCTTTCTAGAGTTCTTAGCGAGCATCCTGTCTTGGGACGACGCATTAAGTATTCGCCCCTGTGCCCTAGACTTTGGTGCAATGCAGCTTAGGAACTAACTTAAGCCACTTCTGTCCTAAAAAACACAAACCGACTTCAAACCTTTTTGTCCTTCGGGATTTCCAAACTTAAAGAATATTTTCAAAAAGGGCACGTTACTTTCCTTCTGAGTCGCAAACAGGCATCGACCCTAACTGCCGGACGCGAACTTAACGTCGCTCATAAAAAACACAAAAAGAACTTGGTCCGAACTACGTTGACTCTGAATTCCCCATTGCACAAGGGGGGTACGTAGGCCTAGGACGTTGATCTCCTACCGAGTCTGTCTTTGTCTTTCCCCTCCGTCTTAGTACAGCCCTAAATGATAGTATAACTCACCCTTAGATTAGACAACAAGTGTGGATCCCATCGAGTACGATGGATGCGTGGGGTGCTAGCACCTTCCCCTCGCGTAACCGACTCCCGAACCTAGGTTATGGTTGCGATGACCATTCCTTTCCCTCTTCCTCAGGTTTATGCGGTGTTCCCTTTCCCTCTCTTGGGATAAATTTACACGGCTGGCGACTCTGTTTTTCCGCGCCACTCTCGCGTTTTTACCTGGATGAAAATCCTGGGAGCGGCACCTTTTAATTGGGAAAAAATATCATAGTGTGTTGAATTCTGAGACTGAGGCTTCTTACAGAATCGAAATCAGAGGTTCGAAAGGCCTCCAATGATGAAAAATGCAAAATCTACATTCTGTAGGTAAACGGTGAGCGCCATAAGGCTTACGGCGGTCGCCATGCAGTTCCGTCACAGCTAGGCAGCTTTGGGTTCAGATACGGTTTTGATCATAACTTTTGATCCGTAAGTCCGATTGAGGTCCCGTTCGAAGTGTTGGGAAGCTATTCCAATGCTCTATGCGATGGTAAGGAAGAAACATGGTTATATGCGATGGATTGATAAGATAAATATAGAAATGTAATGTATGTAATTTTGATTCCACCAAAACTCAAGGATCGGGAATCCGATTGATGCGAGTCCAAAGCCTTTGGAAAGATGATCCAATAAGGTAGTGAATGGTAATGTTAGTCCATGATTTAACCAAGGATGCTTGGTAGAGGATAGTAGTGGATTGTATGCCTTAAAAATGTGTGTGAACTACTATGTGAATTATGTTTGACTTGTTATGTTATCATGTGCTTTATATGGTTGATATTGTTATATGTAAATTATGTTATACCATGTCTATATAATTATTGTTAAGTATGATTGAGAGAATATGCATGCTTAAAATGAGTTAGGAAGAGTGAGAAACCTTACCCCAAAACAAATGATATGATTCTAGGTTGTGACTAGGATTGTGTTAGAGAACTCTAGATGGCGATGCTCATGCATTCGATGTATAGATATGCATCCTTGACGAGTAATGGTCTAGATGAGAGTGAGACACTAGTACGGAACATGTGTGTGAACCTTGTGTTCTTTGTGGAAGGCGAATGTGGCCTTAAGGCATTGTGGCCTTGTGATTGTCGAATACAATCACGTTTATGTGTGAGATCACGTAATCGTAACAGTTTATACTGAGTTGCAGTTTCATGAGTCTCGAGCTCCTCTAAAATGTATGCATGACTACTTGGAAGGTTTGATTCCCGTGTGTGAGTACGAATGGCCCCCATGGAGCGTATGCTTGTGACGGTTAATGGCCTGTGTGAAGTGACGGTTCATAACGGTTAATGGCTCGTACAACCCGGATCCATTCGTATGTCAAGTAGGTTACAAGGATCCATGACTCGGGTCGACTTCTAGACGTAGAAGTGGACGGGAATAGGGGATGCCTTGGTAAGGTTATCGATTAGTGATATTTTGAGTTGGTGAACTCATGAACATGTTTCCATATAGTGTGAGATTGTGAACTCAAGGTCATTTTCCCTTCCCCTTGACTTGAGCTAGGATTGGCTAGAACCCTGTAAAGCCGAGAGAATCCATAAGATAGGGAACTCACTGAGATTTAATATCTCACCCCATTGTTGTTGTTATTTTTCAGGCAGTGTTTGCAGGTTTGATTTTACAAGGGGAGCGATGCTTGGTTGTTTCAAGAGAAGGTTCGTTGAGCTTATTCCGCTGTGTATTATTTTCTTGTACAATGAGGAATATTGTACCTTATTCTTAGATTTTCTTGTTTCGGCTAATTTCTATGCCTTGTACCATAGGTTGTATTTATGTTTTAGAAATGGCCAAGTATGTGAATTACGCCATTAGACACTTATGATTGTGTCAGTATCAAATAAAGCACTTGTATGGTATTATTCTAGATAAATATTATACATGGCGTTATAGTTGGTATCAGAGCAGGTCGTGTCCTCGACGTAGCTTTGAAACATCATAAGTAAATCTATTCCTGCCTCTTAAGTGTGTGTTGCCAGCATGACTCTTAATATCATACAATGTGGTGTTGGGCCTGATCAACCTAATACTATGTATATGATAGGTAGAATCATGGTTGAGCGACCATGGGGATTTTGAAGTGTTGTCGGAACTTTTGCTGTGAGGGTAGTCTCAAGCCAAGAGTTAGTAGTGATGAGTTTTGTTTAGCTCATTTAAGATCTTAGTAGAAGTTGTGCTTTGGATAACATGGAATTGAAGGGTGGTGTGTTGTTCAAGCAATCCTTTGGAATTGATGGAGTCTGAAAGTTAAGGATCTCTATCGGACGATTGGTCAAGGTATTAAGGAATATGTAAAATCACTAGTAGAGCTGGATTGACCACTGATATAGATGAGATTTTCAATTAATCTTATTCCATGACAAAGAAAGGTTGTTTTATGGAACGTGTGACGTAAGGTCCGGAAGGGAGATAGTTACCGGTGTTTCGATTTCTAAGGTCGCTATGGTATCTTGAATGGACGAGAGTACCTTAAGGAATGTTTTCAGAACAATGTCTTCCAACTGGAAAAAAGTTTAGCGTTAAGGAAGTTCGGCTTCAATGGGAACCTAAAGTAGTAAGAGAAGTGTGTGAAGGAGCACAAGGACGTGTTTACATGCTTCAAATGAGACAAGTATGTGCCGGACGAAGAGGGGATGATGGATTGCGTATATTCAGTTATGTAGAGAGATTAAGTCTGAGATATTACATCGGGATTTTCTGTATTCGATGAGAGACCAATTTGGAATTTGGAAATGTTAAATTACATAAGGAACCGTATAAGGTGTTGGAGAAAGAATGAGCTTCATTTAGTAACAGAAAGTGTAGTGATAGGGACCGGAAGAAGTTGTGTTGAGAAACAGAGTAAGTACCTTGGATTCAAGGAAATTGTAGTATCGTGATTTTATATTTGGATCTAAGAGGATTACAGCGGAGGGTGAAGTAAACGCAGTGTGGAAAACAGTATTAACGGTATGTTATGAGGAAGTCATAACGGAATGTATTTTTGGACGAATGTGCAATAGAGCTATTGAGTAGTTATTGAGGCTTAAGTTAAGGAAGTGTAATCAAGGATGGTTCGCCTGTGAGAACTCTAATAGTATGACGTGGAATGAGGAAGTTACACCCTGGTATTAAGAGCGGGCGTAGTAGTAGCACCGTGGTCACAAGTGTACGTGATATTTTCTTATTCTTGAGATAATTGTGAAGGGACGTACCTTGTGGAACAGTGAATATTGTATTTTAAGAAGCAAGATTGCGGTAACCAGCGAGAAGTAAATTAGGACTTAATACAAACTAAGTGTAAATCATGGAACAACTTATACTGGAAGGGTTTTGTAAGTAGTTGACGAGAATTGTGGGTTGCGAATCTTTTGTTAAGTAATTTGGTGTAAGTGTGGTGCGCAATGGATAATGAAGGGTAATAAATCCCGGTTAATGTGTACGAAATGATGGAAAGGTTCTTCAAGAGGATGCATTGCCCCGATTGGTTTTCAAGTATAGAGAAACTTCAGTAATTGTGAATAATCAGAATATTCGGAATCTACCTTTTGTTGGACTAAGAATGTTGTTGTTTTATTTCTCACCAAGGAGTTCAAGTGAGAAAACAAGGTTATAGGCTTGACATGTTATGCCCATCGCTTTTGTGGTATCGTGTAATGGTTGTGTGTTGAGTTTTGCTTATGGACGAATCAAGCATGAGTTGTGGCTAAAACCTTAGAATGTCGTCATTATTGGTTTTTCGCTAGTGTGGTAGTGTGAGTAGTGTAGCACCCCAAAATTTGCCCTCCTTACTTTATTACTAACTGGCTTATGTTTCATCTTATTCTTGCATTATCATGTGTGCATATCATTGGTTCTTAGCATGGGGTCAAGGTGCATGAGGCATGTTCAAGAGGAGAAGATGTTCTTCAAAGGGTCAAGCAAGAGAGTTCAAGTGGATCACTTTCTCCTAACCAGTGCATAAATTAGGGTTTTGAGATTCTTGGGTTTATTGCTCCAATGGGCAAGCTCCTTGGGTTTTTATCATCACTAAATGGAATATCTTATCTTTGTTGGAGAGGATACACATCATACTCAGAGGAATTTGGATTTGGAGACTGTGATATTTCCTCCTAGACTGAGGGTACCAAAACTAGGGTTTGCTATAAAGTCAGTTTATTTCTGATTTTTTGGGAAAGACTTGATTCTATGGTATTCCTTGGGTCCCTAAGTATCTAGGAATGGAAGATTGTCTATCAGTTTGGTCCAGGAGGAGTTCAATTGGCCAATGGATTGTAAATCAGGTGAATTGGGTAAAAGTTAACAGTGAGAGGGAAAGTCAACTGTGGAATTTTGAGGTTCTCTCCAAGGTTTTCAAGGTCTAACATCCTCATATGGTCTTCAAGAGTCAAGTTTCACACCATTTATCAAGAATCAAGGGTTGGTGCAAAAGTTACTAAATATGGAAATGACCTATAATTTGAAAGTTTCCTTTTTGGGCAAGTTCCTGCACTGCATTCAACTTGACTTTTCATCATCAAAGAAGCTTCAAATGAATTTTTCTCCAACATGAAAGTTGAATATCTTTTCCTCCTCTTTCCAACAAGTACTAGTGGATCTCCATATCATTTGTGAAACTCAACTTATGATCAAAAGAAGGCAAAGTGGTTTTTAGGGTTTCTCATGATTCCATTTTCACAAACTTTGGCATAGTGACCTATAATTAATTCCATTGCTTCATGTCACATGTTAATATCAAAGGAAACTCCTCAAGGATCATTTTAGGCCTTTGAATCAAGTAAATCCATGGTATGTTTATTATTTATTCTCCATTATCCAAAATTGCTAAGGCATTGAAAACTCATGAATCAAATTGTTTCAAGGCCCAATCAAATGTGGGTGTGATTAGCAATTAGAAGTTAAGTGATCCATCATGAAATCTTTGAATATCTATGTATGGAAGAGGGTGTACTTAACATAATGCAATTTTCTAGAATTATTCAAAAACTCATTAAACAAAGAATTGCCCAAGCCCAAACCATTATCAGTGAGACACCCTAGAGTATTTAAACTCATCCGTGCACTGGCTAGGTAAGATTACACGTGATATTTGGAAGAGTGGAAAGCTTGAACCCTAAAGCATCTCACATTCATGTCTCTCAATCCACAAAGAGTTTTCAAGAAATTCTTTCACCAACAGAACCCTTGGGATCTCTAGAGCACGAACCAATCACCCTTTGAAGCCAACAGCAAGGATTCAGGTTGCACCATCTCAGGTTGGTGGGTTTTTTGATGATCCTAAAACTCTCTTTTTTTATATGCATATTGATGTGTGATGATTGGTGATTATTCTGATCTATTTATTTTTAAGGTTGGACGTGTATTTTGGTTGTTGCATGAGTTTAAAGTTTTTGAACCTAAACTTATTTTATTCGAATCTCATTATTCTTGCATTGTTTGTAATTTTTTATTAGATATTATTAATCCTTGCAAAAATATGGTCAAGGTAGTATATGGGTTCGCATTTTCTGGGCACTTTTTGAGTTGCAGGTACTGTGGGAGGCGACCTGGGGAGTTTCCGGCCGGTGAGGGGTTTCCACGAGGAAGATGAAATCCTCACCATCCATTCTCTTGATCCAACGGCCATCATGAGGCCACGTGTTCCTTTTTATTTTTTTTCTGAGTTTTTATTTTATTATTCGTATGTTCATTACCCCACCGTTCTTATCGTATGCCATCAGATCACGTGTCCTCATCATGCCTACTATTATTTTCATTGACCTAATCTTACATGTTGGATGAATCACAAGGTTATAATTGGGACAACACATTAAAAAAGGCATGTGCATGGCACATGGCTGCGCATGGTATACTGACCACTTTGGTGTGCGTGTGTGCGTGCTAATTAGTGTGTGCTCTGCATCTTGACCGTTAATCATGGAGACTTGGCAATTGTGTTGACTTAGTAAAAGGCGTTGGATGCATCCAAGGGTAAGTGGCAGTCAACTGGTTGACTAAGGTCTATATGTGCTCCTTTTTTTTATTTTTTATTTTCTGATGGATTTAGTGGTTGGGCTCGCTAATGACACCCCCCCCCCCCTCTAGCCCAATTATAATTTTTAACGTGATTATTTACTCATTGCACCCCCATGCGCATTTCAATTTATTTATTTTATTTAATTATTACATCCCATATTTTAATTATTAAAAATAGTTTTTTTACATTAAAAAAATCCCAGAAAATTCATGCATACTTTTTATCATTTTATAAAATTTTCCAAATTTTATTTTTTATTTTTATTTTATTTTTTATCATCTAAATTAATTATTTAGTTTATTTTCTTTTTGCATTACTCATATCATGCATACCTAAAATTGTTTATTTTATTTCTCTGCATCCATGAAACATTTTCAATATGTTCTTTTTGCATTTGTTAGATAACATTCTAAAGTGCATTTAAATATTTTTCTATCATTTTTAAAATTATTTCATATTGCATTTTGGTCCTCCTTTTTTGCATATTAAGTCATCTTTCTCATCTGAGCCTTGTATAATTGTTTGAGTGACTAACATCTTGAATTTTTGCAGGAGTTTTTGATATGTTGTTTGTCTCTGGTTGAGCAACTTTGATGTTTAATTTCGTGATTTTAGAAGTTGTTTTACTATTTGTTTAATGGCTCTTTGTGTGAGATTTTCTTGTATGCGCATCCTTGATCTTGTCTGATTATCTGTTTGGAAAGGCATTTGTGCCATTGTTTTGGGGTTGTTTATTTGACTTCGTAATTCATGTTTGGATTGTTATCACTATTATATGCCATTGTTTGGTTTTCATTTGCCTTGATATTATTTATGTCCGTTGGGTACTAATATTTTATGCAGGGGTTGAGGTAAGTTCTTTGAGGGTGTGGATAGTCATCCATATTCACCTTTACTCTTTCCTTCTCTCTTCTTGTATTTTCTTTAGGTTTAAGTCGTCGTCAAACCTCACTAACAGTAGGTCACCCATGCATGATAACATTAGGACTCTTAGTTCCCCTTAGAGTTTCCTTTGTGTCTTCTCTCTTCTCATCTCAAACTTCTTGAAAATACTTAATAAGAATAAAGTGTATTGCGCACGAGCCTTAAGCGTGGGGAATGAGAAATGAGGGGCTTCCTCTCATCTTTCAAGAGTGCTTAGCAAGCGTCCTGTCTTGGGACGATGCGTTAAGTATTCACCCCTGTGCCCTAGACTTTGGTGTAATGCAAGTTATGAACTAACTTAAGCCACTTCTGTCCTAAAAAACATGAACAAACCTCAAACCTTTTTGTCCTTCGGGATTGTCAAACTAAAGGCTATTTTCAAAAAGGGCACGTTACCCTCCGTCTGAGTCGCAAACAGGCATCAACCCTAACTGCCGGACGCGAGCTTAACGTCGCTCATAAAAAACACATAAAGAACTTGGTCCGAACTACGTTGACTCTGAATTCCCCATTGCACAAGGGGGTACGTAGGCCTAGGACGTCGACGTCCTACCGAGTCTGTCTTTGTCTTTCCCTTCTCCGTCTTAGTACAGCCATAGATGATAGGATAACTCACCCTTAGAATAGACAACAAGCGTGGATCCCATCGAGTACGATGGACGCGTGGGGTGCTAGCACCTTCCCCTTGCGTAACCAACTCCCGAACCCAGGCTATGGTTGCGATGACCATTCATTTCCTTTTTCCTCAGGTTTATACGGTGTTCCCTTTCCCCCTCTTGGGATAAATTTACACGGCTGGCGAATCTGTTTTCCGCGCCAGTCTCGCGTTTGTACCTGGATGAAAATCCTGGGAGCGACAGCTGGCGACTCTGCTGGGGATTCTGGTTTACCTATGCTGGTCCATCCCTAAGCGAGTCAATCCTAGCGCTTGCTTGTCTTTGTTCTCTTTGGGTGTCTTTGTGTTTGCTTTGATTGTGTTTGTTGTATTTTATTTTTACCGCATTTTATGCATTGCATTTCATTTTTATTACTGTCATACTGCTGTGCTGTGCTGGCTGTTTTTGTTTTGCAGGATTGAGTGGTTTTGATAGGTAAGCCCAATACCCTGGCTTGAGTACACCCTAGGACTAGAGTGGAAAGTAGTGGGACCTACGTGTCCGCTTGGTATGTTTGTGTGTTCACGAAATTCACAACCAGACGAGGCTATCTTGGGACGTATTCTAACGTGTGTGTCTTGCGCATGTTGGGGTGTTGATCTAGAGAGCTGTCGACTCTGGTGACCGATCATCGAGGACCTTAGTGGAAACATCCCTCTTTAGTGGTGACAGTGGCAGACCACATCCTGTGGCAAACCCATTCGCACCCGAGGGCCCACTTTGGAACTCGCATAGGATGGCCCTTATCTTTTGAAGAGAATCAGTGGAGGCACTCCTCGTTTGAAGATAGTACTGTACCCCGAGGGATGAATGTACTATTGTTTCTCGACCTCAGTGCCAAAGCTGAGGACCTTCCGCTTTGGAGAATCAGTTGAGGCCTCCTCGATTGATGATGATGCCAAACCAGAAATGGTGAACGTATCATCATTTCTCGACCTGAGAGCCCGGGATACTGAACATCCTAGTACCCACACGTGAGAGGGGATGGGTGTTTGCAGGTTTGCAGGTAACCGAAACCTTCAACCTACCCTGTTTTTCCGGATTTCTCATCAATGTCTGATTATTTGGGTTCCTGGTTATCTCAGTCGTTCAGAATTCTGGTTTTCTGGGTTGTGATTCTCGTTTAATTAACAGCACAGCACATTCAACAGTGTTGCCTTGACCCCATGTTTGCATGAGCATATCATTTTTCTTGCATTCTGACATGTTTGACATTTTTCAGGGCTTGCATCTTACTCTTGATTCCGGTTTTCTGAGGTTACCTTAGCATGGATGTCCAGAGAAAGAAGACTGTCGCCTATTCGTTCCCAGAGCCGACCTTGACATTGATTCACAAGTTGATTAATATGGTTGGTCCCGGAGTTCATACAGAGTTCAGTGGAGGGTATGGGAGACTTCTGAAGTTTGTTTATAATATCTCCAAGTATGAGAAGGATGCCATTCATACACTTCTTCAGTTTTACGATCCGTCTTTGCGTTGCTTCACTTTCCCAGACTACATCTTGGCCCCAACGTTGGAGGAGTTCTCATTTATTTTGGGAATCCCCATCAGGCACGACGTAGTATTCTTTTCTGAAGAACACCCCGGGATAAGAGAAATGGTTGTTGCTCTTCATGTTAGTGAATCTGTTCTAAGCAGTAATATTGAGGAAAAACAAGGAGCTAAGGGTTTCTTATTGAAGTTCTTGTTTGATCAAGCTTGCATACATGTTAAGGAGAAGAATTGGACTGCCTTCCAAGCTATTCTGGCTATGTGCATCTATGGGATTGTTTTGTTTCCCAATGTTCCTGATCTGGTGGATATGCATGCTGTCAGAATCTTTATTTCGAAGAATCCTATACCTACCTTGTTAGGTGATGTGTATCAGTCCACTACAAGAATGAAAATAGGCGTGGAAAAACTGTGAGTTGTTGTGCTCCGCTTTTATCTACTTGGTTTCTGAGCCATCTCCCTGAAACTGGCGCCTTTATTGATACGAAAGATTCTCTGAAGTGGTCAAAGAGGTTAATGGGCTGGACTGCTGACAACATTGTTTGGTTCAATCATGACTTGCTAGGAATGGAGATTATTTGCAAGTGCGGAGAATTCCCTAATAAGCCCTTGATAGGGAGGAAGGGTGGAATTAACTATAATCCTTCCCTTGTTATCAGGCAGTTTGGTTATCCTTTGAGAGGTCCACCTGAAGAGAGAGATATCAGAGAGTCCTTATTCTTCAATGGTATTGAGGATCAAGAGATGATGAGGAAGATTGTGAATGCTTAGAAACAGGTGACCAAGAAGGGTAAAACTTCATTCGAGAAATGTAACAACCGGGTTTTCCCTTCATATAAAGAGTGGATTAAGAAGAGAGCAGAAGAGGGACTTCTTCCCTTCCCGGTGGAGCCACCTTTGTATCCTTTGACGATCGAGCCTCCTACCACAGTTGAGATAGAGAAGTTTAACAAGCTGTGGGCTGAAAAGGAAAGACTGCGGGAAGAAAATAGTGAGCTAAAAAGAGAGATTTATCAGTTGAAGCATGAGCGGGGGGAATCTGTTCATACCGCCAAATTGAAGACAGAGCTTCTTGCTAAGGCAGAAAAAGAGCTAGCTGACATGGTCGCATCCAGACGAAGGATGAAGCAAGCTTTGGATGGTATCAGTAAGGTTCTCGAGTCTAAGAAGGAGGAATTGGACGAGGATTTGTTAAAAATTCACAGGTTCAATGATCACCGAGAAACTGCAATGGCTGAGAATAAGAAAAAGGAAGACGGTTATCTAGCTCAGATTGATGAGTTAAGGTCGAAGCTCAAGAAGAAAGACGCTGAGATCTTGTCAGGGGTATTCAAGAGACAGGCAGTTGAGGGTCGACTCAATGAAGCCATAGCCTCCATAGAGGAACTGAAGGTCCAAGCTGAAGTGAAGAGATCTAGACATGAAGGACCTAGCATGGATGGTGTTTCTGGAGAAGACGCTTGGGAGTTGCATTGCCGATACTTAGAAGGGATCATGCATAGGAGAGACCTTCTCATTCAAGAGCTAATTCAAAGACCGAAACATCCTGACACCAGAAAGCTGTTCAAGGAAGTTCAAGACTGGAGCAGAAAGCATAGTGGATGGGGAGGATTGACACTTGTGGACTTTGATGACATGCCATAGTTTTCTATTTTCTTTCACTATTCGGACCACCGACAGACTTGTTGGTTGGGGATATGTGATTATTGTATTCAGATTTGTTATCTTGGATTTGTGATTGTTGACATTTGGTTTTCCTCTGGTTTTCTTAATATATGAGCAGAAGTTTCGTTCTATCTTGTTATTAAACTGGAATCAAGGGGTGGATTCAAGCACATCCATTTGCATTTGCATATTCATAATCATTTTGCATGATCATTTTGCGTAACAGGTGTTTATCTCCGGTATTCTTATCTTGTTCTAATCTCAGGATTGCAGATCAGCACATTCACTGGTATTCTACCAGACAAAATCAGAAGAGATTCATGGATCAGCTACAGAATGAGGTCATTGAGATGCGGACTCGCATGAACCAATTCATGGAATTAATGCAGGGTGTTGCTCAAGGCCAAGAGCAGCTCAGGACTCTCGTTCAGCCACTGATTGCAAGGGTTAATGAGGACGGTGTCGTTTATACTGGTGTTACTGGTAACAATGTTCAGAATGGCCCTCCGGGCGGAAGTATTCCTGTTGCTGGTGTTGTGATTCCTCCGGGCGGAGGAGAAAATGTTGTGATTCCTAATGCTGGGGGAGGTGGTATTGGTGCTGGCGCAGTTCATGGCCGTCAGTATGATGATGTTCAAGATGATGCATTTTCTCTGCCAGGTGGGGATGCTGGTCCCCAGATTGACAATGATCAGAGAATCAGGTTGATTGAGGAACAATTAAGGGGTGTTGTGAATCAGGATTCTGTGGGTATGGACCTAGAGGATTTGGGGCTGGTTCCAGGCGTTGTTATTCCGCACAAGTTTCAGACTCCCACTTTCGAGAAGTATAATGGTCTGTCTTGTCCAAGGACCCACGTGAGAGCATACGCAAGTTAGATGACTGCGCATGCGAAGAATGAGAAGCTGATGATGCATTGCTTCTAGGATAGCCTATCTGGGGCATCCCTGGAGTGGTATATGCAACTAGAGAGGAAGGATGTGCGTAGTGGGAGAGATCTGGCAGGGGCATTTATCAGACACTATCAGTATAATACTGATATGGCTCCTAACCGAACACAGCTGCAGAACTTATCACAGAAGAACAATGAGAGTTTCAAAGAGTACGCCCATAGGTGGAGAGAACTGGCAGCAAGGGTTCAGCCTCCCATGTTGGAACGTGAGATGATAACTATGTTTATGGCCACCTTGCAGGGTCATTACTATGAAAAACTGGTACCGTGTATGACTGGAAAGTTTGCTGATTTGATCTTAGTAGGAGAGATGGTAGAAAGCGGAATTAAGGCAGGGAAAATATCTGGCGGTGATGGGTCCTCATCTGGAGGAAGTAAGAAGCCTTATGCTAGTGGTTACAAGAAGAATGAGGGAGATACAAACTTTGTGTCATCATATCGTGGTAGAGAAGGACCTCGTCAGAACTTCAATCAGCAGGTGGCTTCTGTAACCATCCCAGCAGCACCTCAGCAGCCAGCAGCGTCTCAACGACAAAATCAGGCTCCTCGCAGACCACAGCCTAGGCAGGATAGGCATCTTGACACTCCACCTCTTCCCTACGCTCAATTATTTCAGTACTTGTTAAAGCTACAGTTAATTCAGAAGAGAACATTGGCTCCACCTACTGGTAACCCACCTCCCGGCTATGACGCCAACGCCCACTATGAGTTTCATTCTGGGGCACCTGGACATTATATTGAGAACTGTAGCGCTTTTAAGCATCAGGTTCAAGATTTGGTGGATTCCAAGGCCATCAATTTCTCCAATGACGTTCCAAATGTGAATCAGAACCCGATGCCGAATCACGGTGGGCCAGGGGTTAATGCCATTATTAAAGACTGTGAAGACTTGAGTTTGATTTCGGATGTGAACGAAGTCCAAACTCCCTTGGGTGTGGTGAAGGAAAGACTATTGAAGGGAGGGGTATTTCCCGGTTGTGATGAAGGTTGTGTAGGATGTGTGTCGCAGCCAGGCGGCTGTGATTTATTGAAAGCAGGTATTTAGAGAATGATCAGCGAAGGGATATTACAGTTTGACAGGGGTTGTAGGCAGAGTACTGTTGCTGACAGAGAGATTGATGTTGCCACAATAACGATTCCGTTCAAGACAGTAACTATATCAGCGCCAGCGAGACCAGCGCTGGTCACTATCACTGTTCCTGGACCAGTCCCGTATGAGAGTACCAAGGCCATCCCATGGAACTATGGGGGCGAGGTGTTTGTTAATGGTAAGAAGCTGGAATTGGAAGAGTCATCAGCTGTGAATACAGGGGTTGAAAATCTTGTTGAAGCAGGGGCTATCACTAGGAGTGGTAGAGTCTTTATTCCGTCCGAGAATCAAGCCGGCAGTTCAAGACAAGACAAAGGTAAACAGATGATGGATGAGTCTGCACAGAGGCAGGAAGCAAATAATTCTATGACAAAGCCAGGTGGGGATACTTTCTCAGAAGACGTGGAAGAGTTTATGAGGTTGATCAGAAAAAGTGATTACAAGATTGTTGGCCAGCTTCACCAAACTCCATCGAAGATTTCCATTCTATCCTTACTGTTATGCTCCGAGGCACACCGAAATGCATTGCTGAAGGTTTTGAATATGGCTTATATACCGCAGGAAATATCTATCAACCAATTATAAGGGGTTGTGGCTCATGTGAATGCTGGTAATGGTTTGGGTTTCACCGATTTAGATCTGACTCCGACTGGGAGGAATCACAACAACGCTCTGCATATTTCAGTGGAATGTCGTGGTTCGTTAATGTCGCATGTGTTAGTTGATACTGGGTCATCTTTGAATGTGTTACCGAAGAAGTCTTTGATGAAGTTGGATACTCGTGGGTTGATTTGTACACCAAGTGACTTGGTGGTACGTGCTTTTGATGGCTCCAAGAGGTCAGTGTTTGGAGAGTTAGTTCTGCCAATCAAGGTGGGTCCTGAGATTTTCAACACCACCTTTTACATAATGGATATTCAGCCTGCCTATAGTTGTTTGTTGGGTCGCCCTTGGATCCATGGTGTTGGGGCAGTAACTTCTACGCTGCACCAGAAGTTGAAGTATATGGTGGATGGCCACGTTGTGACTGTTTGTGGTGAAGAAGATATTATGGTGAGTCACCTATCGACCTTCAAGTATGTAGAGGTAGATGGTGAGATACAGGAAACTTTGTGCCAGGCCTTCGAAGCTGTGAAGATTCACGGGGAACCCGCAAAGGCAGTCAGTCAGCCTGAGGTGGTTGCCCAACCTGAAGTCGTCAGACAACCAGAGGTTCCAATGTCCTCTTTCAAAGAGGCGCGTGCTATAGTTGAAGCTGGTGGTTCTCAGAAGTGGGGCTGTGTTATTGATGTTCAAAGAAAGCAAGATACTCATGGACTGGGTTACAAGCCACCTAGGAGTTCTGAAGAGCCTCCCAAGTTCTATGGTCCAGTCCGCTTCACCAGTGCCGGTGTTTTCTTCGACAGAGTCAATGCTATTGAGGATGAAGGAGATAGTGATTGTGACATGGACGAGTGGATCCGTCCCTGCATCCCTGGTCAGAGTTTAGGCAACTGGTCCTCCGAGAAAGTCATCCAAGTGACGCGCCCGGAGTAATTTACTTTTGTTTTCTGTTATGTTGAGTCCTACGTTCTGCCCAAGACGTAGTGATATTTATTTGTAGGGCTTGGATGTTTTATTTGCTATTTTTATCATCAATGAAGGACGTTTTTTTCATTCAAATATTTTGATCCCTGTCTTTCTGTTTTTACTTTTTGCATTAACCCACATCAAAATGGCAATGTGTTTTCTTGTTTGTTGCACTCATAATAAACATAAAACACCCATCATGCAGGTTCCTTTGTTCAGATTCCACCATGACTTAGTTATGGCTCGATATGACTTCGACAATCCCATCTATCAAGTCGAATAAGAGACTGACGAAGACTGTGACTTACCAGAAGAATTAGCCAGGCTATTGAAACAAGAGGAAAGGGTTATTCTACCTCATCAGGAGGAAGTTGAGACTGTTAATTTGGGAACCGAGGATGTTAAGCGAGAAGTAAAGGTTGGGGCTGCTTTGGAAGACACTGTTAAGAGAAGAATGGTTGAGTTACTTCGAGAGTATGTGGATATCTTCGCCTGGTCTTACCAAGACATGCCCGGGCTTGACACTGACATTGTTTCACACCGACTGCCGCTTAAAGAGGGTTGTACTCCAGTCAAACAGAAATTGAGAAGGACGAAACTAGATATGGCTGTCAAGATCAAGGAAGAGGTTCAGAAACAGTTGGACGCCGGATTTCTTGCTGTGACAAATTATCCTCCGTGGGTTGCTAATATCGTACCTGTACCTAAGAAGGATGGGAAGGTCAGGATGTGTGTTGATTACTGAGATTTGAATAGGGCGAGCCCGAAGGATGATTTCCCGCTCCCCCACATTGACGTGTTAGTAGACAATACTGCTCAATATTCTGTGTTTTCCTTCATGGATGGCTTCTCTGGGTATAACCAAATCAAAATGGCCCTAGAGGACGTGGAGAAAACTACGTTCATAACACCGTGGGGAACATTTTGCTACAAGGTAATGGCCTTTGGATTGAAGAATGTAGGGGAAACCTATCAGCGGGCGATGGTGACTCTCTTTCATGATATGATTCACAAGGAGATTGAAGTCTATGTTGATGACATGATTGTGAAGTCATAGACAGAGGAAGAACACTTGGTAAACCTCTAGAAGCTGTTTGAAAGGTTGAGGAAGCTCAGACTGAGATTGAATCCGAACAAGTGCACTTTCGGGGTGAGATTTGGTAAATTGCTGGGATTCATTGTTAGTGAAAGAGGTATCGAGGTTGATCCTGCAAAGATAAGAGCTATACAAGAGATGCCTGAGCCAAGGACAGAGAAAGAGGTTTGTGGTTTCTTGGGGAGGTTGAATTACATTGCTAGGTTCATCTCTCACCTGACAGCCACGTGTGAACCAATTTTCAAGTTGTTGAGAAAGGATCAAGAGGTCAGGTGGAATGAAAATTGTCGAGAGGCGTTTGAAAGGATAAAGACGTATTTGCAAGAACCTCCAGTCCTTATGCCACCGGTGTCTGGGAGACCGTTGATTATGTACCTTACGGTTCTTGAGAATTCGATGGGTTGTGTGCTCGGTCAACACGACGAGATAGGAAGGAAGGAGCACGCAATTTACTACCTGAGTAAGAAGTTCACTGATTACGAATCAAGATACTCTATGTTGGAGAAGACATGTTGTGCACTCGCTTGGGAAGCCAAGCGCCTAAGGCAGTATATGCTAAATCACACAACCTTGTTGATTTCGAAGATGGATCCTATTAAGTACGTGTTTGAGAAGCAAGCACTTTCTGGAAGGATAGCCCGTTGGCAGATGGTTTTGACAGAGTACGATATTCAGTATGTTTCTCAGAAGGCCATTAAGGGAAGTGTTCTGTCAGAATATCTTGCTGAACAACCGGTCGAGGATTATCAGCCAATGAAGTTTGAGTTTCCAGACGAGCATGTCATGTTTCTGAAAATGAAAGATTGTGAAGAGCCTCTGCCTGACGAAGGACCGGAGATTGGGTCACAGTGGAAGATGATTTTTGATGGGGCTGTCAACTCATATGGTAATGGAATTGGGGCAATCATTACAACCCCGAAGGGTTCTCATATACCCTTCACTGCCCGGTTAGCGTTTGTGTGCACCAACAACGAGGCGGAGTATGAAGCATGCATCATGGGGTTAGAGGAGGCAATTGATTTGAGAATTAAGAACCTCGATGTCTATGGTGATTCCGCGTTAGTAGTTAATCAGATTACAGGAGAATGGGAGACTCGTCAGGAAAATTTGGTACCTTATAACAACTATGCCAGAAGGTTGTTACCTTTCTTTGACAGGGTGGATTTTCATCATGTGCCCCGAGCTGAGAATCAGATGGCTGATGCGTTGGCGACATTGGCATCCATGTATAAGGTGAACCGTTGGAATGAAACTCCGTCGATTAGAATCATACGTCTGGACAGACCGACTTTTGTGTTTGAAATCGAAGATGTGTCAGATGGCAAACCGTGGTATCATGATATTAAGGTTTTTCTGAAGAGACAGGAGTATCCAGAGGGCGCCTCCACCAAAGATAAGAAGACTCTGAGAAGGTTGGCAGGAAATTTATTTCTGAACAAGGATGATGTATTATATAAGAGGAACTTCGATATAGTCTTGCTACGTTGTGTTGATGAACACGAGGCAGGTTTGTTGATGGAGGAAGTTCACGAGGGCTCTTTCGGTACCCATTCCAGTGGACACACCATGGCTAGAAAGTTGTTGAGGGCAGGATATTACTGGATGACTATGGAGTCTGATTGTTTCAAGTACGCCCGAAAGTGCCATAAATGCCAGATTTATGCAGATAAGATGCATGTGCCGCCTACGCCTCTAAATGTGTTGTCGTCTCCTTGGTTTTTTTGCAATGTGGGGCATAGATATGATTGGAAAGATTGAGCCCACTACTTCCAATGGGCATCATTTCATTTTGGTTGCCATTGACTATTTCACGAAGTGGGTGGAGGCAGCCTCGTACGCCAACGTCACCAAGCAAGTGGTAGCCCGGTTTATAAAGAAGGACATCATCTGTCGTTATGGGGTCTCGGAGAGAATCATCACTGATAATGGGTCGAATTTGAACAACAAGATGATGAAGGAACTATGTCAGAGTTTTAAGATCGAGCATTATAATTCTTCTCCATATCGTCCGAAGATGAATGGTGCTGTTGAGGCGGCGAATAAGAATATCAAGAAGATTGTGCAGAAGATGGTGGTAACATATAAGGACTGGCATGAGATGTTACCTTACGCCCTACATGGTTACCGTACTTCGGTGCGCACGTCAACTGGGGTAGCCCCTTTCTCATTGGTGTACGGTATGGAAGCAGTTTTACCCTTAGAGGTCGAGATTCCGTCTTTGAGAGTTCTGGCAGATGTGAAGCTTGATGAAGCTGAATGGGTACGTTCTAGGTTGGATCAGTTGAACCTTATTGAAGAAAAGAGATTGGCAGCCATCGCACATGGTCGTTTGTATCAGAGCAGGATGAAGCACACCTTTGACCAGAAAGTGCGTCTTCGGAGTTTTCAGACATGCGAATTGGTTTTGAAAAGGATCCTTCCTCCTCAGACAGATCACAGGGGCAAATGGACTCTAAACTACGAAGGGCCATATGTGGTAAGAAAGGTTTTCTCTGGTGGAGCCTTACTACTTTCAACTATGGACGGCGAAGATTTTACATCCCCTGTGAACGCAGACGTAGTCAAAAAATACTTCGCATAAAAGAGACCCGCTGGACATAAAAAGAAAATCCAGGCAAAAAAGGGGCATCCCGGCGAACCATAAAAAGGAAAAGGTTCGAGCAAAAGTTAGGGATAAAATATAAAAAGAAACCTGTAAACCCGCAAAGTTGAAAACCTGAAAAGGAGACTTTGGCAAAAATGGGTACCCCGATGGATTGAAAACTCGAAAAGGGCGATCCAGGAAAAAGTTAGGGATTTATAAGCGAAAGGCTATGGTCTGCGTTCGATCTATGAGAACCTTCAATACCTGGAAGTTCTGAAAGAAAGGAATCAGTACAATTAGTCTCTTCAAAGGTCAAGACGTTTGTGGATAAGCAAGACATATGGGTCATAGCTGAGTCGAATCATGGTGGACATCTGTTCCCACATTGCCGACATGTGTATTTTCTTTTTTTGCTTTTGCACAATTACCTCTTTTTAGGAATTGCTTCCTATTGTAAACGCCTATTTACATGCCACCTTTTTCAATAAAATATTCATTTCACGCAAAGAGCTTTCCGTTGTTCGTTTTACTTTTACTGTTTTGTTTGCAAAAAACGTCCTATATTTTTGATAAACATTGCATATAAATCTTCGAGCTTTGCGGAGCATAACGAAAAGCAGTAGAAATTACTTAGGCGTTAACGGTGATAGTCATGTTGTGGCATATTCTATTTGTTGTTATTTGACTCGCAGGGTAACAGGATTGTATTCCCCCAGCAGTTGGCTCTCCCCAACATTGAGATTGCACTTTCCTCAGCAGAGCAGACCTCTCCCAGCAGAAGATCTGGAAAGTATTTTCGCTGAATCAAGACGTTATCTCCCCACAGAATCAGGGTTTTCACTTCCCCCATCCAGTCAGGAAGCGTGCTCTCACCGACGATGTCATATTCTAATCCTCGGCAAGGAGGAGGTAAAATCATTCTCCCCATCAGTAGGCTAAGATCAGCGGTATCCCCAAGCAGGATGGTATTATGGGCTGGTATCCCCCAGCAGGTTCTGAGCCCAGTTGGTTATTAGCAATCCTCGGTAACAGACTTCCGGTTCCGTTATGGGCGTTCATTCTCAACTCCCCCAGCAGAGGAGAAATCTCAGGTTTTGGATGTTACCTTCAGTGAAGGACAGGTGTAACCCCCAGTAGTTCTTTCGGGATTTCATCCCCTACAGAAGTTGTTGATCCGAAGAGTCGATCGTATGACCCTTCTCAGCAGAGTTCCTGGATTCAGAGGACAATTTATTTTTGTCGTCCCCAGCTGAATCAATCTTTTCTCTCCGGCATTTATTTTGCTGGAGGGACCCCTTTTGCATATCATAAGCACTTGCATTGCATCCTCAAACGCGTAGCATTTCCACTTCGTGTGGAGCATTACGGCAAAATTCAAACATTTGCATTCGAAGCATAAGCCAGGTTTGATACTTTCTTTGCCAGTTCTCTTTCTCAGCAGAGATGGCATAACTCAGGAGATTTTGGAGGGATGCGTTCCTCATATTTGTGCTCCCCGGCAGAGTCTTTTATTTAGACTTATCCATTCCCCATCGAGATTAATCCCCGGTAAAAGTTGCTTTACACCCTTTTCGACACCCGTCCGTGTACCCTTTTGATACCCGTCCGTATTAAACCTTTTTACACCTGTCCGTGTACCTTTTTGATACCCGTCCGTATTGAACCTCTTTACACCCGTCCGTGTACCTTTTTGATACCCGTCCGTATTAAACCTTTTTACACCCGTCCGTGTACCTTTTTGATACCCGTCCGTATTTAAACCTTTTTTACACCCGTCCGTGTACCTTTTTGATACCCGTCCGTATTAAAACCTTTTTACACCCGTCCGTGTACCTTTTTGATACCCGTCCGTATTGAGCCTTTTACACCCGTCCGTGTACCTTTTCGATACCCGTCCGTATTGAAACCCAATTACACCCATCCGTGTATCTTTTCGATACCCGTCCGTATTGAAACCCTTTTACACCCGTCTGTGTACCTTTTCGATACCCGTCCGTATTTGATATCTTTGGTTCCTCGACACCCTCAGTGTTTATTCTCAGCATAGATAACACCCGTTAGTGTTTATTTCAAGACATTTCAATACATTGTTTGTACTGATTTCCAACACTCGTACGTGTTGTGACGGTGCAACATTTATTGCTTGTTCCCCAGTGGAGTCGTCCCTCCTTTGTTGATTGCAAATTTTCGGGTTCTTTGGTATTCAATCTCCGTGTATCCCGATTGTCTGAAGTCGTCACTATCATACCCTCAGGACCAAGTTGATAGAATAGGGGCAGCTGTAGCACCCCAAAATTTTCCCTCCTTACTTTATTACTAACTGGCTTATGTTTCATCTCATTCTTGCATTATCATGTGTGCATATCATTGGTTCTTAGCATGGGGTCAAGGTGCTTGAGGCATGTTCAAGAGGAGAAGATGTTCTTCAAAGGGTCAAGCAAGAGAGTTCAAGTGGATCACTTTCTCCTAACCAGTGCATAAATTAGGGTTTTGAGATTCTTGGGTTTATTGCTCCAATGGGCAAGCTCCTTGGGTTTTTATCATCACTAAATGGAATATCTTATCTTTGTTGGAGAGGATACACATCATACTCAGAGGAATTTGGATTTGGAGACTGTGTTATTTCCTCCTAGACTGAGGGTACCAAAACTAGGGTTTGCTATAAAGTTAGTTTATTTCTGATTTTTTGGGCAAGACTTGATTCTATGGTATTCCTTGGGTCCCTAAGTATCTATGAATGGAAGATTGTCCATCAGTTTAGCCCAGGAGGAGTTCAATTGGCCAATGGATTGTAAATAAGGTGAATTGGGTAAAAGTCAACAGTGAGAGGGAAAGTCAACTGTGGAATTTTGAGGTTCTCTCCAAGGTTTTAAAGGTCTCACATCCTCATATGGTCTTCAAGAGTCAAGTTTCACACCATTTATCAAGAATCAAGGGTTGGTGCAAAAGTTACTAAATATGGAAATGACCTATAATTTGAAAGTTTCCTTTTTGGGCAAGTTCCTGCACTGCATTCAACTTGACTTTTCATCATCAAAGAAGATTCAAATGAATTTTTCTCCAACATATAAGTTGAAGATCTTTTCCTCCTCTTTCCAACAAGTACTAGTGGGTCTCCATATCATTTGTGAAACTCAACTTATGATCAAAAGAAGGCAAAGTGGTTTTTAGGGTTTCTCATGATTCCATTTTCACAAACTTTGGCATAGTGACCTATAATTAATTCCATTGCTTCATGTCACATGCTAATATCAAAGGACACTCCTCAAGGATCATTTTAGGCCTTTGAATCAAGTAAATCCATGGTGTGTTTATCATTTATTCTCCATTATCCAAAATTGCTAAGGCATTGAAAACTCATGAATCAAATTGTTTCAAGGCCCAATCAAATGTAGGTGTGATTAGCAATTAGAAGTTAAGTGATCCATCATGAAATGTTTGAATATCTATGCATGGAAGAGGGTGTACTTAACATAATGCAATTTTCTAGAATTATTCAAAAACTCATTAAACAAAGAATTGCCCAAGCCCAAACCATTATCAGTGAGAAACCCTAGAGTATTTAAACTCATCCATGCACTGGCTAGGTAAGATTACACGTGATATTTGGAGGACTGGAAAGCTTGAACCCTAAAGCATCTCACATTCATATCTCTCAATCCACAAAGAGTTTTCAAGAAATTCTTTCACCAACAGAACCCTTGGGATCTCTAGAGCACGAACCAATCACCCTTTGAAGCCAACAGCAAGGATTCAGGTTGCACCATCTCAGGTTGGTGGGTTTTTTGATGATCCTAAAACTCTCTTTTTTATATGCATATTGATGTGTGATGATTGGTGATTATTCTTATATATTTATTTTTAAGGTTGGACGTGTATTTTGGTTGTTGCATGAGTTTAAAGTTTTTGAACCTAAACTTATTTTATTCGAATCTCATTATTCTTGCATTGTTTGTAATTTTTGATTGGATATTATTAATCCTTGCGAAAATCTGGTCAAGGTAGTATATGGGTTCGCGTTTTCTGGGCACTTTTTGAGTTGCAGGTACTGTGGGAGGCGGCCGGAGCTAGGGCTCCGGCGACCTGGGGAGTTTCCGGTCGGTGAGGGGTTTCCACGAGGAAGATGAAATCCTCGCCATCCATTCTCTTGATCCAACGGCCATCATGAGGCCACGCGTTCCTTTTTATTTTTTTTCTGAGTTTTTATTTTATTATTCGTATGTTCATTACCCCACCGTTCTTATCGTATGCCATCAGATCACGTGTCCTCATCATGCCTACTATTATTTTCATTGACCTAATCTTACATGTTGGATGAATCACACGGTTATAATTGTGACAGCACATTAAAAAAGGCATGTGCATGGCACATGGCTGCGCATGGTATACTGACCACTTTGGTGTGCGTGTGTGCGTGCTAATTAGTGTGTGCTCTGCATCTTGACCGTTAATCATGGAGACTTGGCAATTGTGTTGACTTAGTAAAGGGCGTTGGATGCATCCAAGGGTAAGTGGCAGTCAACAGGTTGACTAAGGTCTACATGTGCTCCTTTTTTTATTTTTTATTTTCTGATGGATTTAGTGGTTGGGCTCGCTAATGACACCCCCCTCAAGCTCAATTATCATTTTTAACGTGATTATTTACTCATTGCACCCCCCATGCTCATTTCAATTTATTTATTTTATTTAATTATTACATCCCATATTTTAATTATTAAAAATAGTTTTTTTACATTAAAAAAATCCCAGAAAATTCATGCATACTTTTTATCATTTTATAAAATTTTCGAAATTTTATTTTTTATTTTTATTTTATTTTTTATCATCTAAATTAATTATTTAGTTTATTTTCTTTTTGCATTACTCATATCATGCATACCTAAATTTGTTTATTTTATTTCTCTGCATCCATGAAACATTTTCAATCCGTTCTTTTTGCATTTGTTAGATAACATTCTAAAGTGCATTAAAATATTTTTCTATCATTTTTAAAATTATTTCATATTGCATTTTGGTCATCCTTTTTTTCATATTAAGTCATATTTCTCATCTGAGCCTTGTATAATTGTTTGAGTGACTAACATCTTGAATTTTCGTAGGAGTTTTTGATATGTTGTTTGTCTATGGTTGAGCAACTTTGATGTTTAATTTGGTGATTTTAGAAGTTGTTTTACTATTTGTTTAATGGCTCTTTGTGTGAGATTTTCTTGTATGCGCATCCTTGATCTTGTCTGATTATCTGTTTGGAAAGGCATTTGTGCCATTGTTTTGGGGTTGTTTATTTGACTTCTTAATTCATGTTTGGATTGTTATCACTATTATATGCCATTGTTTGGTTTTCATTTGCCTTGATATTATTTATGTCCGTTGGGTACTAATCTTTTATGCAGGGGTTGAGCTAAGTTCTTTGAGGGTGTGGATAGTCATCCATATTCACCTATACTCTTTCCTTCTCTCTTCTTGTATTTTCTTTAGGTTTAAGTCGTCGTCAAACCTCACTAACAGTAGGTCACCCATGCATGATAACATTAGGACTCTTAGTTCCCCTTAGAGTTTCCTTTGTGTCTTCTCTCTTCTCATCTCAAACTTCTTGAAAATACTTAATAAGAATAAAGTGTATTGCGCACGAGCCTTAAGCGTGGGGAATGAGAAATGAGGGGCTTCCTCTCATCTTTCTAGAGTGCTTAGCGAGCGTCCTGTCTTGGGACGATGCGTTAAGTATTCGCCCCTGTGCCCTAGACTTTGGTACAATGCAAGTTATGAACTAACTTAAGCCACTTCTGTCCTAAAAAACACGAACAAACCTCAAACCTTTTTGTCCTTCGGGATTGTCAAACTACAGGCTATTTTCAAAAAGGGCACGTTACCCTCCGTCTGAGTCGCAAACAGGCATCGACCCTAACTGTCGGACGCGAGCTTAACGTCGCTCATAAAAAACACAAAAAGAACTTGGTCCGAACTACGTTGACTCTGAATTCCCCATTGCACAAGGGGGGTACGTAGGCCTAGGACGTCGACGTCCTACCGAGTCTGTCTTTGTCTTTCCCTTCTCCGTCTTAGTACAACCATAGATGATAGGATAACTCACCCTTAGAATAGACAACAAGCGTGGATCCCATCGAGTACGATGGACGCGTGGGGTGCTAGCACCTTCCCCTCGCATAACCGACTCCCGAACCCAGGCTATGGTTGTGATGACCATTCCTTTCCCTTTTCCTCAGGTTTATGCGGTGTTCCCTTTCCCCCTCTTGGGATAAATTTACACGGCTGGCGACTTTGTTTTCCGCGCCACTCTCGCGTTTGTACCTGGATGAAAATCCTGGGAGCGACAAGTAGAAAATGAACTATCCCACTGAAGTTTTGTAGAGTGACCACGTCAAAATATTTGGAATTTTTCCTAGTCACTTGGTTGGAGTGTGTCGTCGACTTTGTCGGTTTTACCTTGAGTGGATCATGGTTAGTGAATGTAATATAAGTTAAGAAGCCGCGAGTTGAGAATGATATTCCAAGATAGAACAAATCAGATTGATGGTTTGAGTAGGGATGGCTTTGAATTAAGAAGAAACTGGTTTTTTTATTCTGCAGCAGTGTTAACCGATTAACACGTGCATGGAATGTGTTTTACGTTGAATATTGAGAAGTTAACCGATTAGCTCAGACGGTTAATCGATTAATGTGTGGGTAAATTATGGAATCTCTTAAAAACCATCATCTGTTTTTTGTCAACTTATGTTGCTCCGAGTGGAGAGTATTGTGCGAATGTAAAACGAGATTGCAAATAAATGAAAGACGGATATATGTTTTGAAAATCGTAACTCTTGGAATGGTGTTACATAGTTGACCATCTATTAAGATGACAAGGAAGTTGACTTTTGGGGAAGTAATTTTGTGAATCGTGTTGAGTGTGAAAAAGTCTTAAGTGTATCACTACCATTACCGTTGTGAGTCTTAAGGACGAAGTTAGAGAATACTCACGAAATATTGGTCTCGTAAGGTATATTTCAGTGTGTAATTATGGTGTTATTAAAGTTTGAACAGTTGATCAGAGTTTAGTATTTGTTATTTTCCGTGAGTTCATAGAATCAAATTTAGACTCTGCGAGAGTAGTACCAGGTGTGTACAATTGTACTTTAATCAGAATAGGAATTTGAAAGTTATCTTTCCAAGTAAGAGTGCGAATTGGATGTTTCGAAGTTAAACATGTAACTTGAGAAACGATGCATGGACTTCAAAAATGTGGAGTGTTATATTTGAATTGGTGAGTAGTATGAAAACTCACAATTGTACCTTGAATGGGTTAAGTTTTGATAAGTGGTGACTCGCATATGATTGAAGTTTCCGTGATGGTGTTACATGTGATTGATTGAGATCTAGAATCAACAAGAAACCCTGAGTGAGTCAGAAATTCCATAAGAAGAATCGATTTGGAATGTGGTAACCAGAACCGGAGGTTGTTAAACTATTTTGGATATATTATTTCGAGTTTGGAATAGATTTGGAGTTGTATATGTTATGGTTGTAACAGTGTAACTCTTGTACCTGTATCGCCTGGAGAGTGTTTGGCAGATGTTATAATATTATATGTTGGCGAGGAAATTATTCTACCATAGGACGTCAGTAAGTTTCTTGTGTTGTTGGTTAGTAAGAACCCCAGTGGATAAGTGTGTTTCTCTGCGGACAGTTAGTTACCTGGTAATGCTTAAGAATTTGGGGTATTTCATTGTTAGAATTGGAGTTGCGCAGTGGAAGGTGACAGACAGTCGGATTTATAAGAATCGAAGGAGAAATTGATTGTAAGATAGGAAATAAGAAGATCTTGTTTTAAGTGCATTACCTTTTGGTATGACATGAAAGAAATGAAATATCAGATTTAATGAGTACCATGTACAACATCAGACCAGATGGAACTGGTAAAGAAGTCGTTTGACTAATTATGAAGTGGTTTTGGATGTTGAAGGGTTTATGAGAGGATAATCGTCAGTGATTGCATGAAGATAATAAATCACTGAATTACCTCGCAAAAATTTGATGAGTGTTTGTTATCCTAAACCAAGAGAAAGTGTTACGGTTTTGTTTGTGACTCAGTAAAGGAGTATAGAATGGTACATTATTACCGAAAGTAAGATGCGACCAAGTCTTTTGCATGAAACAAAAGATGAATTTTGGGAAAAAGCAAGTTGAAAGTTAACCCAATATTGGAATAAGAGTATGACTAAGGACGTAGAGTTTGATGAATTGTGAAAACAAGGATTTTGTTTGTGAAGTCAAGTTGGAATTTGAGTGTGTCAGAAACTTTAACGGAAGTAAAGTCAATTGTGGAACTAAGACAATGATACAAGTTGTGGTTATCGTTGAGCGAAGGAAATTTGGGGGCGAATTTCAATTTAAGGGGGGGGGGGAGTGTAATACCCCGTATTATCTAAATGCTCAATTGGAGATCAGATGAGTACCTTTGTGCTCCATCTTTGGTTAATTGGGTTAACGAAATCCTCTAAGTACTTTAAGTATTATCAATTGGGATCAATAGAGCAACTAATGAACTCTGAAGAGACAGATCAATATTTATTTTAATTCAAGAAAAGATTTTAAGGTAACTTTAATAACTGATCAATTGGTGTAAGATGATAAAATATCAATTGGAGATATTTTACCCTGATGGATTATATTATATATATATGTTATAAAAGAAAGAAAAGAAAAGTTAGAAAAGAAGAAGAAAAGAAGAAAGTGGGTGAAAGAAGAGAAAGAGGAAAACAGAGAGAAGAAGAGAGGAAGAACTTGGAAGAAGAAGAAAAGCTTGGATTATTGTTCATCATCTTTTTCAACCTCCTCTTCGATTATCAGGTGGGTTCTAGTTAGAAACTCTAAGTTCTAGAAATTTCATGATTTGAACTTAGGTTAGAAATTGAGAGAAAATTATGAAATTGATAAAATCAATGTTTCTAACGGATAAAACGTGGAATAAACCGAGTAATATAGTCGGGTTATATGAGGAAATAGTTGGGTTATGATTGAGGTGGATTAGTTTGGTTGAAAAATCTAATTTTCATATTTGATAATATTAGTATTAATTTTGTAATTATGTTGGATGGCCTTTTTATTGGGAAAATATCATAGTGTGTTGAACTCTGAGACCGGAGCTTTTTACGAAATCGAAATCGGAGGTCCGGAAGGCCTCCAACTATGAAAAATGCAAAATCTTTATTCTGTAGGTAAACGGCGAGCGCCATAAGGCTTACGGCGGTCGCCATGCAGTTCCATCACAACTAGGCAACTTTAGGTCCAGATACGGTTTTGATCATAACTTTTGATCCATAAGTCCGATTGAGGTCCCATTCGAAGCGTTGGGAAGCTATTCCAATGCTCTATGCGATGGTGAGGTAGAAACATGGTTATATGTGATGGATTGATAAGATATATATAGAAATGTAATGTATGTAATTTTGATTCCACCAAAACTCAAGGATCAGGAATCCGATTGATGCAAGTCCAAAGCCTTTGGAAAGATGATCCAATAAGGTAGTGAATGGTAATGTTAGTCCATGATTTAACCTAGGATGCTTGGTAGAGGATAGTAGTGACTTGTATGCCTTAAAAATGTGTGTGAACTACTATTTGGATTATGTTTGACTTGTTATGTTATCATATGCGTTTTATGGTTGATATTGTTATATGTAAATTGTGTTATACCATGTCTATCTAATTGTTGTTAAGTATGATTGAGAGAATATGCATGCTTAAAATGAATTAGGAAAAGTGAGAAACCTTACCCCAAAACAATTGATATGATTCTAGGTTGTGACTAGGATTGTGTTAGAGAACTCTAGATGACGATGCTCGTGCATTCGATGTATAGATGTGCATCCTTGATGAGTAATGGTCTAGATGAGAGTGAGACACTAGTATGGAACATGTGTGTGAACCTTGTGTTCTTTGTGGAAGGCGAATGTGACCTTAAGACATTGTGGCCTTGTGATTGTTGAATACAATCACGTTTGTGTGTGAGATCACATAATCGTAACCGTTTATCTTGAGTTGCAGTTTCATGAGTCTCGAGCTCCTCTGAAATGTATGCATGACTACTTGGCTGGTTTAATTCTCGCGTGTGAGTATGAATGGCGCCCATGGAGCGTATGCTTGTGATGGTTAATGGCCCATGTGAAGTGATGGTTCATAACGGTTAATGGCCTGTAGAACCCGAATACATTCGTATGTCAAGTAGGTTACAAGGATCCATGACTCGGGTCGACTTCTAGATGTAGAAGCGGACGGGAATAGGGGATGCCTTGGTAAGGTTATCGATTAGTGATATTTTGAGTTGGTGAACTCATGAACATGTTTCCATATAGTGTGAGATTGTGAACTCAAGGTCATTTTCCCTTCCCCTTGACTTGAGTTAGGATTGGCTAGAACCCTGTAAAGCCGATAGAATCCATAAGATAGGGAACTCACTGAGATTTAAAATCTCACCCCATTATTATTGTTATTTTTCAGGCAGTGTTTGCAGGTTTGATTTTACAAGTGGAGCGATGCTTGAATGTTTCAAGAGAAGTTTAGTTGAGCTTATTCCACTGTGTATTATTTTCTTGTACAATGAGGAATATTGTACCTTATTCTTAGATTTTCTTATTTTGGCTAATTTCCATGCCTTGTACCATAGGCTGTATTTATGTTTTAGAAATGGTCAAGTATGTGAATTATGCCATTAGGCACTTATGATTGTGTCTGTACCAAATAAAGCACTTGTATGGTATTATTCTAGATAAATATTATATAGGGCGTTACATGGAGTGTGCTACCACTACGCGCATATGGCAGTGTGTCCTAAATTGGTTGAATATCCATCAATCCACTAAAGGTTTGTTAGAAGAGTTATCATGGATCATAACTGGTTGCAAGGGTAATAATAGCAAGACTTTTCTCCTCAAAGCATCCTTCATTGAAACAATTTGAAAATTGGCGCTTTAAGAATACCAGATGTTTTGGAAACACTAATAGTAGTATAAAAATAAGAACAACATCATAAAAACACTTGTTTATAGATCATGATCCATGTAGCGAGCGATTTTTGTCGGTGACGCGACCACCTTATCATTGGGTTTTTCCTCACCGCAATGGTAGGTGGGGGTGCTACTTTCTGATTTCTTATTTATCCCATGAAGCTGAAAGGGAAAGGGAAGCTATCTAAAACTAACCTTGCATGCAAATGTTTAACTGAACGATCGCTTAAAAGAGATTGGGGGTCCGGGGTCAGGTTATACAATGGGGAGTTGTCAGTTACCCGTCCTATATGTGGTTATCCACAGGATATTAGCTTTAGGTTTCGCTTTATAATTGATGGTGTTTATCTGTTAATGGGTTGGGAAAGTTTCTTGGGAAGTTTGAGTGAGTGAGTGAGTTTTTGTTTTCGGTGGAAAATGGGGATGAATGATGTTCGGGTGTCCCTGATGTTTTTGGTAAGGTACTGGACCTAAGTTTTGGTGTGAAGGTACTGGACCTAGAGTTTTTTATTGGTATGCTCGCTAAGATTTCACAATCTTATGCCTACGTATTCCCGTTTAAATGAAATAGGGAAATCAGAGCAATCGTAGTTCCTCCTATTCTAAGGAAGGAAAAAGATGTTTTGGTGTCTTATTCAAAGCCCAAGATTGAAGCTAAACAGTTTATTTGTGTCTTGTTCAAAGCCCAAGATTGAAGCTAAAAGGTTTGAGAGAGAGAGAACTTGTCATCTCTAAAGAGGGATTGTTGATTTTTGTGTGCCTTGATCAAAGCACAAGGTTGATGCTAAAAGGTTAATTGACTCAGCTAGGGGATTTCCTTATGTAAAGCCTGAGAGGAGGCTAAATATGACCGACTCAACAAGAGAGTTTATATATATATCGGTGTCTTGTATAAAGCCCAAGATTGAGGCAAAAAAAGAGACTTGACTCTTTGGGGATATCATTATACAAAGCCTAAGAGGAGGCTAAAAGTTTGACTTTTCGGGGGAAAAAGTGTTCTATCTGTCTTGTACAAAGCCCAAGATTGAGGCTAAAATGGATTTGACTCTTGCGGGAGAGTATTATCTGTCTTGTACAAAGGCCAAGATTGTGGCTGAAATGAGTTTGACTCTGCTTGGGAAATATTTGTCCCAAGTTTTAAGAGATGAAGGTTTGTGTCTTGTACAAAGCCCAAGGTTGAGGCTAAAATGGCTTGAATCAACAAGAGAGTGCTTTTATCTGTCCTGTATAAAGCCCAGGATTGGGGCTGAACAAGTTGGAGAGATCATCATACCTAAAAGGCATCTGGCCTCTGCTAGGGAAAATCTATATACCAGGCCTACGAGGAGGTTGGAACAGATTGACTCAACAAGAGAGTGCTAAAAGGTGATTGACTCAACAAGAGAGTCTGAAAAGTGATTGACTCAACAAGAGAGTCTGGAAAGGTTGACTCAACAAGAGAGTCTGAAAAGTGATTGACTCAACAAGAGAGTCTGAAAAGGTTGACTCAACAAGAGAGTCTGAAAAGTAATTGACTCAACAAGAGATTCTGAAAGGGTTAGCTCCGATGGGGAGAATCATTTGTAAAGAGCCCAAGAGGAGGCTAACTTCGCCGAGTAAGGATCATTATACAAAGCCTAAGAGGAGGCTATCTTTCTGTTGGGGATTATTGATCCCTAGGCAGGTCCAAGAGGGGAATCAACTCTTGCTGAGGATTGAAGAAGAGTTAAAATATCAAAGACCTTGAGGTTCTGATTTGGGAGAAGCTAACCCTGGTTGGGGAACTCTCAAGAGAGAGGCTGGGTTCCTGCTGGAGATTAATCCAGAGAGCCCGAGGTTTCTCTTAGGTTTCTAAGGAACTTGAGAATGTCTTTGAGACTCAAGGGGATTAGAATGTCCAAGTCTACTGGCGTGGAAGAGTTTTATCTTTTATACAATGCCCAAAAGGAGGCAAGGGCATTAAGGGATGGGAATCAACCCTAAAGTGGCCTGAGGTTTGACACTAGAAAGACTGCTCTAGCAAAGGATGACTAAGTTCTGTCTTATACCTTTAAGAGGTTGTCAGGGTCCTTGTATTAAGCCCAAGAGAAGATATGAGAACTTCTAAGAAGCCGAAGGGTCCTTGTCAAAGCCCAAGAGGAGGTGAGGATACTTTTAGGAAGCCCGTGGGTCTCAAACCAAGAAAAGTTCAAGAAATGCTATTCACCAAGAATAGATTATTTAGTGAAAGTTCTGGGTTTGAAGAAACTCAAGAGATGCCATTCACCGAGAATAGATCACCTCTGGGGAGTAGAATTTCTTTGACAATTTCTAGGGGTGACAGTCTGGAAAAAGGTTCATGAAGAATACTGCCTTTCTCTTTGTTCCATATTGTATAATCCCAAGAGGAGGCGAGACTGTATCTGGAAATCTTATGGGGATCTAGTTTTGTTTGTATTTAAGAGTGACAAACAGGGCTTTACCTAGTTCTAGATCTAGTTGTCGGGAAAAACTCTAAATAATTATACTAGTATATATATAGTTGATATATGACAAGTATAAAAAGGGTATGAAAGAAGACTAACCATGAGCAGCTTCCCACAATACAATTATATATATCTAACATGTATTTAAAAGAATGAAAGAAGACTTACCGTGCGCAGCTTCCCACAATACAATAATATATATAAAAGCAGGTAAAATAAAGCAGATAAAAACTTACAGGTGAGCAAGCTTCCATGCTGTATTGTTAGTTTTTCAAACAAATTAAAGAAAGTTTTGATAACAACATATATATTTGAATCTAAATCAAAAGGGAAATTGTTTTGAAAAGATTGTTGGGGCTTATACTCGAGGAGATGCCCTAGGTTTTAACAGTGATCGCACCGTTGTTTTGGATATCGTATCCGGACTTAAACAATGACGGAGGCCCAAAAAGATTTTTGTACAAAGGGATGGGTCTTACAACTCAATGAGAGGCTCATAGTGTTTTAAGAGAAAAGAAATGGGACTTATAACACAAGGGTAGGTCCAGATGATTTGATTTTGAATTGGCGATCGCGCCGAGATTTTTCTTTTAACGCAGAGGGACTTATACAATATCTGAGGCCCAAAATGGTTTTGGTTTAAAGGGGATTGGGTCCTACACTCTATTAGAGGCCCAAAGATTTATTTAAATAAGTGATCGGGCTTACAATTCAAGGAGAGGCCTAAAGTAAGACAGTGATCGCACCGTCGTTTTGAAAATTGTACTGGGACTTATACAATGACTGAGGCCCAAAATTATTTATGTACAAAAAGGGGTTGGGTCTTACACTCTATTAGAGGCCCATGAGTGTTTAAAAAAGATTGATGAGGGTGAAATTAAACAAAACCCTAATTTTGTCTAAAATGGAATTAATTTTGTTTAAAAATTAATAAAAATTATTGAAAACATGTGAAAAATGAGTGTTGATCTTGGATCAATGTTTCAAAAATCACGTTTTTATCCACAAAATGATTGAAAACCATTTAAGTTTGGAAAATCAAGAAGGAAAAAATATTTGAAATGTTAAAAAATAAATAAAAATTAATTCTTTGCAAAAATATCAAATATGTGAATAAATAATATTTTTGGGAAATTTTTGTAAAATAAAATATTTTATCATTTTTGTGATTTATTGCAAAAAGAATCAATAAAAAATAATTAAAATTGAGTGAGAAATTAATTTTCCAAATCATTAAAAAATAATATGAAAAATAAAATAAAAATGGAACAAGTGGTAAAAAAGTGGTATGGGGTGAGGGGGATTCGAACCCCAGTCCTTCCACTCGCTCAATACACACAAACCAGCTGATCAACCACTAGGGCGCAATGCCAATTCAAGTATAGTATGGCAAGGGAAAAATATAAGGCAAGTTTGGTTTGAAAACCTGAAGAATGGCGCCATGGCCATCTTCTTCCTCGAGCTCGTGCAAGAAGCACCCTATCTCACTCATCTCTCAACCATTTGACATGATTCAAACACCAAATTCATGCGTTTTTTAACAAGGAATATCATGGCAATATTTGATTTCATTTATTTTTAGTGTGCAGCAAGTTATATTAACATGAATGTATGAACCCTAACTTTGCAAAAGCAATCGGGCAGACGTGTTTGTGAGTGCTATGGTCAAATTTTGTTAGGGAAAACACTCAACATATGATGATACTCAATTGGAAAAATTATTGTGCAAGGAAATATGCATGCATTATAGAGTTTGAGTTTTAGGCTTACCTTGCTGCAAGAAGAATTGGAACTCTGCACAAAGTGTGTTGCAGAAGGTGGATGATGATCTCTACAGCTTTACTAGATGGTATGGAGTGGATTGCAAGCCTTGGAACTTTTTGAAACTCCTTAGATCAGCTTATGGTATCCCAACTGCATAATGGCTAGCTGGAAGAATGAAATTTTGATAGAGGTGTTTCAGAAGTGGTTTAGATGTTTGGACAGCTTCTATACATCATATGTGATGTGTCTGAATCAATGGTTTGAGTGGCATTGATCTCCAACTCAAAACCCGATAGTACTTGCTCAAGAACAAAGAAATTTGGCACTTAAGGAGAGAATGAGAGAAAGCAATGTTGCAAGCTGCTTTAGGGTAGTCTAAATGATTAGTTGGGACCTCTATTTATAGTGGATCAACTCTTGTCTTAGAGGAATAGTGAATGGACGCAAGATCAGATCACATTCAATAGCTTTGGCTTGGTGGCATTTCTTCTCATGCAAGGCAAACTAACTTCTCCTAAGAGCAGGGCTATGTCTTGACCAAATCCACATTCTTCAGATGTTTTAATTTTTTTTTAAGTGAGCATCTTGATTAAGGAGAGTAGCTTTGTTGAAAGTGCCCCATTTCACATAAATGCCTTTGAATTCAAGGCATAATGTGACAAAATGCATTAATCTCAAGTTGGAAGATCCCTTGGCCTTTTGACTCAGCTTTACAAGTTGGATCAGTTGGATTAGGATCAGATTAGCTGACTGTGGCATAGGGATTATAGGCCTTGACTCAGAAATCGTGTAAAGCAAGCAAACAACCAAACTGGTTTTTCCAAAATAGTTGCAGCAGCATGACTTTGAGCTGCTATATCTCTTGATTTCCATGGAGTATTTTCATGCTGATGGACCCTTTGAATTGCTAGCAATATGCACAAAAACTTTGGTGTTTACACCTTGAATTGATTCATCTTTCAACTGTGTGAAAAAGTGCCCCAAGTTTTGGTGTTTCACTTGAAATCTGTCTTGGGCGGAAATTTTCTAAGTGTTGGAAAAAGATGCATTTTCATGTTCTTAGTGATTTTGATCCAATCATAACTTGAAATCTATGAGGAATTGGAATGAGATGTAGTTGAAGCTTTAGTAGTATGCCATGAGAGCTACAAATCCAGCTTTGGACCATTCAAAATGGTTGTTTGGATCTCAAGTTATGATCTTTGGAAGTTGGTACCCTAGCCACTTTGTTCCATAACTTAGAAAAATTCTAAGTTTTGATGGTTACCCCTTTTACAAGTTAATTCAAGTCTTTCACCTAAATCAAATCTAATGGGCAATACCCCATAGGTGTTGTAGGGTGTATTGAATAATGTCCCAAGGTTTGGGAGCATGTCTGGGTCAAAAGTCAAAGATACAGTTGACTTTTCCCTCGAAACCCTAATTGTGGTCCTGATGAAAATGAAACTTGAGGATCAAGCTTCTTGGATCAATCCATTGTTGCAAATGGATCAATGTAGTTTATTAGAGACCCTCAAATCATGTCTTGAGTTCTTGACTCATGTTTTGTCCCAAAAGTCAACTTAGGAGTGAATTAGGTCAAGAAACCCTAATTCATGATCTTTTTGTAAATGCATCCCCTGAGGTTAAATTGACTTGATGATTGGATCCATGAGGTCACTTGGAGTATCTTGAGTTATGTTTTGAAGCATTGGCTCATGTCCAGACGAAAATTTCCACCTGGAGGCCTTGGTCGACCAAGACCCTAATTTGGTGACACTGGCGATCTTGAGGCTTAATCCACTTGGAATGATGCAATCTTGTGCTTGATTCCTGATGTGGGAGTCCTCTTGATTCCTTTATGTGTGTTGGAGAGTTTATACAAGTTGAAGATCATGTTATTTCTTGATTGACCCTTTGTCTAAGGCTCTGAGAGGGCGTGAAACCCTAATCTTTGATAGTAGTGAATGCTCAACAATTCCTGAGGAGATTGATGAGGCATGAAGGGACATCCATATTGTGATGATGATTTTCACAAATTATGGGAAATCTTAGTGGTCAAAATTTGGGGTATGACAATCCTGTGAGAGTAAGAATTGTCTCTACAAGTCAATCTATGTTTTGATGATAATAATAAGTATTTGTGAAAGAACCATTTTATGGTCTAACGTGTGTTGTGTGCAGATCATAAGAACTAAAGATATCAGAACCAACATACACCAACTATATGTACTATGATTGAATATATACATATGCGAAGTTATTATGTGTGACTAAAGTCGTGAGAAGCAAGAACGCTTCTTTATCTAGTCATGATCCGCCAGATCCAAGGATGCCAAGATTGCTGTTGCAATGCTCTTGTGGATACTCTCTGAAAGTGATTGAGATTCTGAAGATAGCGAAGCTTCTGAAGAAGTACAATCTGAAAGAACCAAAGTACAGAAGACTCCTATGACTTGAAGTTCTGATGGCTGAAGGCGCTGAAGACCAAGTGCAGAAAGAATCTGAAGACTGATGAGTTCTGAAGATCAAGGTTTCAAATAAGAAGTTCTGAAGACAGGCTCTGAAGATTCGGAAGACTTGAAGCAGAAAAGGATAGCGTTCTTGAAGACCAAGTGCTGAAGTTCTGAATACTGATTCCTAATGGACTTCTTCAATCGACTGAAGACTTGAAGCATCAGATATTCTGCGATGAAGACTCTACTCATGCTTCATCAAATTAACATCAGAAGCCACTAAAGTTTTGAAGTATAAATATTATCGTTGTGAGTTAAATGTACACACTGCCCAAGAAAAGATGTCAGGTCACTTCTTCCTCTGCAAAAATAAGATGTGTCAGTACAACTCATTATATCACAACGTCTCTTTTCCAAACAGCCAACAGTATTCTCCAACGGCTATATTTCTACTGGCTATTTAATGGAAAGAGTTTTTGCTTCTGATGTGTCGATCACTTATAGAAACATGAACCTAATGTTCATCTAAAAAATTGACCAAGTCATTATGAAGATAGCAACAACGATGATTTCTCGTTGTAACACTTAACATATTCAGAGCTATCATTATTTCACTATGGAGATTGTTGTTGAAACTCAAGAATACAAATCAACACAACAACAACAATAAAATAGAAGATGTTGATGAAGAAGACAACATTGAAGATCTGTCAAGTCATCAACCTACCTTCTCGTCAAGAATAAATTGAAGATCTGAAGAAAGGAGTTGCTGCTCAAAGCTTGCTTAACCAGAAGACGAAGAAGAAGAAGATCTACAAGATGTCAACAATTGTAATATCTAAATACATCTTTGTAGTTTCTTAGGAAAGAAAGGAGTTGATTGCTCAAAACTTGTTTGAACACATGTGTGTGTTCTTTGTACTTAAACTTAGGAAAAACTTGCTTATTAAGAAGCACAATTTGTAATCTCCAGTTTTCCAATTCAACTAAATGAATTGAGAATCCTCAAGTGAACGTTATATCCTGATGGGATCCCTTAACGGTTCAGCTGTGAGTTGAGGCCCTTGAGTAGATCACGTGGTGATCATTTACTTGAGATGACAATGCTGGGTGTCATTGTGGAAAATCCTGAAATAGGGTCAGTAGCGTTATATTCATTAAGTTGAATCCCTGAACGTCTAGCTGCGAAAGCCTAGCAGTAGATCTTAAAGAGATTGGAACCTGCAAGTCAATGTTCGTTATATTCATTAAATTGAATCCCTGAACGGTTCATTGTGTTGTTAGTCACAGTGCGGCTGTGCAAGTTGTTCGTCACCAGCGTTGCCCGTGCAAGTGTAATCATGATTTGATTATAGTGGATTAAGTCCTTGTGTTCAAGGCGAAATCACCTGAGGAGTGTGGACTGGATTAGCCCGCGTGGTGAACCAGGATATATCGTGTGTCCTTTACTCTCTTGCTTAGTATCTCTATTTATGTTTCTGCATTGTCTATCAGAACCTCATATTAAGCAAAGTTAGAACCTTGCAGCCTATCTCTGATAAGCTTCCGCACTGCATGTTCTGAGTATAATATCCTATGATCAGAACCTATATGGTTCTCATGTTCCAAAGTTAAGAGATCAGAATCTCTCAGCGAAAATTGAAGGTTCTTGAGTGTCTCTTGAACAAGATGCGAAAAGTTCAAAGAGAGTAAATACACAATTCAAACCCCCCCCCCCTTTCTTGTGTCTTTCTCGCACCTTCAATTGGTATCAGAGCTCCGGTTCTGTTATTGATTTACATCAAACACTTAACAGTGTCAGAAAAAGATCCAGATGTGGTGCGTAGAAGTACTCTTGGTGAGATTGAAATCCACTTACAATTTCTGTAACAGTTCAGCAGTTGACTGTGTACAAAATTGTAATCAATCTGATTACTTCGTGAGCAATTCACTGAATTTAGATGAAGCCTCACTAAAATTGAAGAATCAACTGATAAGATAAATTTATCAGATAAAAGGCAGTATCTGTTGAATGCTCATCCTGGAAATTACGTGTGGATAAAACCACTTAAAAGATGAATCATCAGAAAGCAAGAAATCGTGTTTGCTGAAGATTTATTCTTTATGAGTTTTTGAGATGTTTTCAAGAAACGGATTAAGTCCACCCTTGACTTTCTCGTTTAAAACTCATTTTGAATCTCTTCATATAAAGAAGAAAGATTGATGTTCTAAAACTTTGAATTTCCGAAGGAAATCTGTTAAAATCAGAATCTGAAAAATTCAAATTATTAGAAATGATTCAATGTCAGAATCTGGAATGATCAAAAGATTCAATGAAGAACTGAATCCCAAAGATTCAGAAAATACTTGATTCTGAACGAACTCTTAAGCTTTAAACTAGTTTAGTGATCAAGCTCCAATAACTTGAAATCATCTTAGTAAAAATCAAATGTTGATAATCTGATTTTTATCAAAACAAGTGTTCTCAGAACCACTTGAGCTATGAAATTAGATGCTATCATTCCAGACATCTAGGTTCTCCAACTGATGTCTTAAAATATGACGTTAATGTTGTTCGTTTGAAGAGATCAGTTAACTCATAGATATGTGTGAACAACTCCAAATAAGTTGATCAGCATTGTGAGAACAAGAAGGTTCATACAAACCATGTCTAGTGATGTACACATGGGGCGTGATGATGTTTTGGTTCTGAACAAGTTCTGAAATAACCTTGAGGAACAAGTCAGATGTTGATATGATAATTCTTCCTCGTATTACCTCTCAAAGGTTCTCACTAATCCTGTGAAATCAATCATTTTTCAAAGAAAAGAAACTCTCATAAACGCAAACTGAATTCAGGCTAAGAAAGGAGAACTCAACCAATTCTAAAAGTTTTTTGTTCAAGATTCAGATCCATATCTTAAGAACTATATCGAAACTAAACAGGTTCTATGGATCAAGGAAATGAGAAGTGAGGAGCAATAAAAAACAGATGTAATCTATTGCTTATGAATGGGGTCATCAAATGGAATTTACTGTTCACTCAGTACTGCTCCCAAGCATATGAGTGTCAATTTTTCTTTCAGAACATTCGTTACATCGCCTTACCAAAAGGATTGCATGTAATTGGCTAAGTTCAGATGGAGCGGTCACTCTGATCATGCTAAGTCTTAATCTCGGTCATTATAACCTAGAAAACTGACGGACAAGGTTGAACAGGAAAAGAGGAAAACTGTAATTCAACCAGGATCAATTTCCAAGAAAATATTCTTTTTCTTCAGAAGTTAGAAGACAAGCGTATCTTGAAGAACCCAAGAGACATCTGCATCTTACTCGGAAATAGGCAGAATCAGAAAGATGCTCAAAGATTCAGAATTCAGAAAGGAATGCTTTCACGAAAAGGTTTAGCTAAAAGATTCTCTTCAAAAGTTCAGCATCCCTAAGGTACACTTTTTTTTCTCCTTCTCTGTTAACCCATAAAATATTTTTTTTTTTACTAGTTAAAAGTTTAGGATTCACTAGGAAAATTATTCCACTAAATGAATATCTGTTAAAACTTAGCTATACGAAATTGCTAGATAAAAGAAAATCCTTTAACGAAATCTACACGCAAAGGGAACACCATAATAAATACGAATCTTTTGAAAACATAACATATCTCTGACAACTTAATAATGCCCAAGATCTTATGTGTGCATATGTCTTCCAAAAGACTTCTCCCATCAGCGTCTAGTCATTTCCTATAACCCATAGGTATGGTTCAGCCAACACCTCTCTAGAACTTAATCTCTCCTCTCTCTCTTTCTTATAGAGTCTCTTAGACAATCCAACAAATATTTAGAATGACTGACACTCATTAGCTCATCCTATAGAGACAGTTGCGTACAAAAACCTTTTTTTTTCTTTAATTCTTACTAGAAACGGCCTAGCCGTAAAACACATATGTTAGAGGTCAGCCGCTCGATTGATGAGCATCATAGAAACATGATCTCTCAACTAAAACAATCCACTAAGAAGATTTGATCATTAATTTTGAATTATATAAACAGCAAAATCCTTGCACTACAATCTGTGCCTAGTCAAACTTTTTCTATATATGGTATGGGATAAAAACTAAACTGCAAACCGTATCCCTTTTTACCCTCTCTGTAACAAAAGAGTATTTGTTCATCTTAGCTACCCCTACTCACCAATAATATAAGTCTTATTCTATATGCATATTATCCTCAGTTTCTAACTTATTAAAACTCACACTTCTCTAACTCCTGGTTTAATCTCCTAAAAAAACTTCCTCACCATTTTCATGGCAAACCTATTTTTGACTCCAAGAACCTTCTTTGGCGAAGACAACTCCCTTGAAATCATTAGTGAAAAACAACCTAAGCTAATGGATGTTGATCATAATTTTCATCTGGGCATTCATTCACAAAATTGGAATGGGTACATTCATATACTTAGAGGTCCCATTTATCCAAACATCGTAAAAACCTTTTGGATCAACGCTGCTGTCAGCCATGATGGTCTGACCATTTCTTCAGACATCTATGGTATCCCTCTCTCATTCAACGATTCAAAAATCGCTGAAGCCATTGAATGTCCACTGGAAGCATCACTCCCAATCATGCATCCATTCGATGCACTCCTGATGCAAAATTACACTACTTATTTGATAAAGGTTCTTCCTTCGAACCAACTAATCCTGAGAAACTCCTGCCCCATGCCAGAGGCTGGTTTAAATTCATTTTGACAAACATCAAACCTCGAAGAACATACAAAAACCTTCTGTATCATGATGACAAGCTCCTAATCATGTGCCTTCTTAAGCAAGCTTGTATAAATCTGCCCCAAATTATATTTGACCATCTCAAGGACACCATTCTCATGTCAAGAACTACACTTGAAACTACGATCCCTTACGAAAGAGTCTTAACTGAAGTGTTTTTCAAAAAAGGAGTTCTGCAGACAATTAGCAGGATTAGATGCGGTCCTGATAATGCCTTTGTAGAAAATTCTTGTGAAACTTTTGACAGTACCTGGCTCTCAGAAAAAAAATTAGTTGACAATCTGGAATAGATTACGATACTAGATATTTAAGTGCATGCCTGTACCATCTATGTTATCTTCTGTCTTGCGACATTTATGTTGTCTGGCAACCACTAATAAAAATCTTAATAAACCATTAAAATATTGCATAAAATGTCATGTTACTACTGTTAAAATAAGTTTTTTTTGGGCTCAAGAAATCTTCATTAATATCATGAATGCAAAGCAGTTACTAACTCCTTACACTTCCCAATAAATCAGCAACTACTCCGCGTTCTTATCAAACATGATTACAACCCTTAGTATACCCAAGTAATTGTAACCCTTCTAGAAAATAGTTAACTAGATCTGTTACACTAAGATCCATCATCCCAATTAATCTATAAATACTAGGATTGTCCGTCTCTTCACATCACATTAAAAAATCCACTTAAGTTCTCCCTTCACCAAAACAATGAACTTCCAAAGAAACGGCCCAACCTTCCTTGGAAACAAAGAAAACCTTCACCTTATCTCTGAGAAAAGACCTAACATTAGTCGTCTTAAAGATAATGGTCTAGAATTCATTAGAAGCATGCAAGTTCAATCCTGGCAATGCTATTATGCATTACTGAACGGTCCCATCTATCCCGACCTAGTGAAGGAATTCTGGTACTATACAAAAATAAGCAGTGACGGCAACACTATCTGGTCTGAAGTATACTGTCACCCCCATTTTCGTTTCTATTGCCTCAATAGAGAATATCATTGGATGCGTCTCTGACGGGGTCAAAATTGAAGACTTTCAATCATATCTAAGTATGGTGAAAAGATGCAGAATCCTATTCGATGATTCGGATACATATGATCCAAATGATCCTGAGAAACTTCTCTTTACTCCAAAAATTTGGTTCAAATTTTCACTGACCAATCTCCTACCTCGTGCGTCTGCAAGACACACTGTGACACATGATGACAGGATCCTCACTTTTCTTCTAACTCACCACGTTAGAATTAACCTTCCCAAAACCATTTTCAACCACATGAGACATGCTATCAAAACTTCAAGAAATCAGATATAGGCCTACATTCCTTACAGAAGGATAACATCTGAAATATTGTTTAAAGAAAAAGCCTGGGGATTAATTAGCAAACTCGGACCAGGACCATCGCCTGCAGTAAACAGATGTGATAGGGTAGACAGAATTGAAGACCTTGATGATTATAAAAGCAATCCATTAGGACCAAGTCAATTTATATTACCCTATGATTAACTAGTAACTCTGTATTCTGTGTTGGGTACTTAAACCTTTATTATGACTGTATGCTATCCATGTTTAAATGCATTTAATGGCTCCTTGTTGGTTATTTTTAAGTGTTCTTCAGATTAATTATACCATAACGAAAAATTAGTAAACCTAATTGCCTTTAAGGTACCTGAACACTGGTTCACGTCCTTCACATTTGGCTTTCATCTATTATCCTTCAATTAAATACATACTGATTATAGATGTGTTTCACTAAAATAAGTCTAAATGCTTCTAAATGTTTAAATGACTCTATGTCTCTATGCTCCTTATCATTCAATATACTCAAATAGGAGGAATAAAGTTTAATATGTAGGAAATTGTATATAAGAGATTATATGCTTAATTGCTCATATGCCCTGACACTTTTTGATGATGTCAAAAAGAGGGAGAAATAAATATAATGATTTTGATTGAAAGAAGGAAATTTGAAAGAATGCGGAACTCAAACAAGTACTCACATAAAAATGCGTTACTACTAACGTTTGTTGTTTGATATTATCCGAGGAACTCTAAACAAGTTCACTAGGCATTCTAAGAAGCAGATCAAGCTAGAAGAATCAGTTTTATCGTAATCCTTATCCCACTTAGCTCAGAAAAGAAGTAAGAAAACTCTGAAAGCAGTCAAGATGAAGCATACATCTCAAGATGCTCACTCAGAAGATCTGTGCAAATCAGAAGTCAAGAACTGTCTAAAGATCCGGATTGAAGATCCAAGAAAGAAACCGTTCTGATGTTTACCAGGAACCATTGGAAATGAAAATGATATGGTATCAGACTAAATCAATAATTGGTAATCAGACTCAGTACACAAAGATTAGTATCAGACTCATCAATCAGAGAAAAGCTGTGGATTACTGTCAAAATACCTTCATTGGTATTAATATCAGCACTCTAATGAATTACCTCTCAAGCGTATGAGAAGAAGTACTTCACTTGGTATCAGACTTAACATACTCTGGTATAAGACTAAGCACATCACATGGTAACATATCAAAATTAAATCATGAGTATCAGATTTAGAATCAAGCGTTGATTGATCACTTTAATTAAAACCTTCAATTGGTATCTGATCAGAAATCAAGCTTTGATAAACTACTAAGTATGACTTTAACAAGGTTCTGAGATGAAGACCCGTGTTCAAAAGTCAAAACAGTCATGATCTACATTGGTGTTTAAAATCTTATCATCCAGAATTATAATTCTAAAGATCCCAATATCAGAAGTATAGGAATTAAGGGGAGACTGCCCTGAAGATCAAATTGCAAAATCTCAAATCTTCACAAAGTCTGAAACTCCGGGGGAGTTTCCTTTAAAGACAGTGTCTGTCTCTAATAGATAGCAAGGCTACGACTATCAGTCAAGAACTGTTCTGATCTTATGCTTAATGGAATCTGCTGAAGAGTAGAAATGCTTCAGATGTCTCTGAAGATAATAATAAGTTGTGATACAACAACAAAGAAAACTGAGTTCTGAAGATCTGAAGATGGAAGTTCTGATGAACTAGTCTCGATGCTAAAGACTCTTCGTTTTCCTAAAGACAAGATAGAGAAGTAACTCTTTTCTATTCCTGTTCTGACAACTTAAGTTGTTACACTGTATATCTTTGGATTACATAAAATCCTAGATGATCTCAGATAAAGCTTTGAGGATAACTCATTCAGGGGGAGTTGTTGTTCCAAACTCTGAATTTGTTTGCTTTGGTGATTACCTTGTATAAAATGTTCAATCAAAATACTTGGTTTTGTCATCATCAAAAAGGGGGAGATTGTGAGAGCAAGAATTGTCTCTACAAGTCAATCTATGTTTTGATGATAACAATAAGTATTTCTGAAATAACCATTTTTTGGTCTAGCGTGTGTTGTGTGCAGATCATAAGAACTAAAGATATCAGAACCAACATACACCAGCTAGATGTACTATGTTTGAATATATACATATGCGAAGTTACTATGTGTGACTAAAGTCACGAGAAGCAAGAACGCTTATTTATCTAGTCATGATCAGCCAGATCCAAGGATGCCAAGATTGTTGTTGCATTGCTCTTGTGGATGTTCTCTGAAAGTGATTGAGATTCTGAAGATAGCGAAGCTTCTGAAGAAGTACACTCTGAAAGAACCAAAGTACGGAAGACTCCTATGACTTGAAGTTCTGATGGCTGAGGGCGCTGAAGACCAAGTGCAGAAAGAATTTGAAGACTGATGAGTTTTGAAGATCAAGGTTTCAAATAAGAAGTCCTGAAGACTCTGAAGACAGGCTCTGAAGATTCGGAAGACTTGAAGCAGAAAAGGATAACGTTCTTAAAGACCAAGTGTTGAAGTTCTGAAGACTGATTTCTAATGTACTTCTTCAATCGACTGAAGACTTGAAGCATCAGATATTCTTCTATGAAGACTCTACTTATGCTTCATCAAATTAACATCAGAAGCCACTGAAGTTTTGAAGTCTAAATATTACCGTTGTGAGTTAAATGTACACACTGCCCAAGAAAAGATGTCCGGTCACTTCTTCCTCTGCAAAAAGAAGATGTATCAGTACCACTCATTATATCACAACGTCTCTTTTCCAAACAGCAAACAGTATTCTCCAACGGCTATATTTCTACTGGCTATTTAATGGAAAGAATTTTTGCTTCTGATGTGTCGATCACTTGTAGAAACATGAACCTAATGTTCATCTACAAAATTGACCAAGTCATTGTGAAGATAGCAACAACGATGAGTTCTCGTTGTAACACTTAACATATTCAGAGCTATCATTATTTCACTATGGAGATTGTTGTTGAAACTCAAAAGACAAATCAACACAACAACAATAATCAAATAGAAGCTGTTGATGAAGAAGACAACATTGAAGATCTGTCAAGTCATCAACCTACCTTCTCGTCAAGACTACATTGAAGATCTGAAGCAAGGAGTTGCTACTCAAAGCTTGCTCAACCAGAAGACGAAGAAGAAGAAGATCTACAAGATGTCAACCATTATAATATCTAAATACATCTTTGTAGTTTCTTAGGAAAGCAAGGAGCTGATTGCTCAAAACTTGCTTTAACACATGTGTGTGTTATTTGTACTTAAACTTAGGAGAAACTTGCTTATTAAGAAGCACAATTTGTAATCTCCAGTTTTCCAATTCAACTAAATGAATTGAGACTCCTCAAGTGAACGTTATATCCTGATGGGATCCTTGAACGGTTCAGCTGTGAGTTGAGGCCCTTGAGTAGATCACGTGGTGATCAGATACTTGAGATGACAATGGTTGGGTGTCATTGTGGAAAATCCTGAAATAGGGTCAGTAGCGTTATATTCATTAAGTTGAATCCCTGAACGTCTAGCTGCGAAAGCCTAGCAGTAGATCTTAAAGAGATTGGAACCTGCAGGTCAATGTTCGTTATATTCATTAAATTGAATCCCTGAATGATTCATTGTGTTGTTAGTCACAGTGCGGCTGTGCAAGTTGTTAGTCACCGGTGTGGCCCGTGCAAGTGTAATCATGATTTGATTATTGTGGATTAAGTCCTTGTGTTCAAGGAGAAATCACCTGAGGAGGGTGGACTGGATTAGCCTGCGTGGTGAACCAGGATATATCTTGTGTCCTTTACTCTCTTGCTTAGTATCTCTATTTATGTTTCTGCATTGTCTATCAGAACCTCATATTATGCAAAGTTAGAACCTTGCAGCCTATCTCTGATAAGCTTCCGCACTGCATGTTCTGAGTATAGTATCCTATGATCAGAACCTATATGGTTCTCATGTTCCATAGTTAAGAGATCAGAATCTCTCAACGAACATTGAAGGTTCTTGAGTGTCTCTTTAACAAGATGCGAAAAGTTACAAAGAGAGTAAATACACAATTCAAACCCCCCCTTTCTTGTGTCTTTCCCGCACCTTCAAATCCAACCACAATATTAGACTATATACTTCACTCTCATGATGCCTTAGCTTGTTGGTTTTGTTTTATTTGTTGTTTGGAGGTGGATCATTTGATCATCTTGTTTATATTGTTTTGGATCTTACACTACTACGTAAAACCCCTTTAACAATGGTTGAAAAATATATATAATAACACGGATCAAGGTGTTTTTATGTAGAGTGTTGTGGTAATTGTGCTACTTATAATCACGGCCCTGGGACCGTTGTGATATTCTGGAAAGCGTGCGTTATATCACAACAGTTATGTTTAACAACCATTGTGATAGAAACAACCGCTGTGATAGATAACATAATTAATTAATTAGATGACGGTTAACCTAGATAACCGTCGTGGAAAGTACTTATAGTTTATTATATAAAAATGTATATTGCTTGGTTTACCATATACATATTTAAAGAAATATAACCATTCAAATTGGCAAAGAAATATATAATATGAAAATTAAACTATTGTTGAAAACCAACTTTAACACATCAATTTTTTTCGAATTGAATCCGTCTCATTCATCACATTTTATGTTCTTTAACACATAATATACGATTCAATGGTCAGATTCCTTCAATGCATCGATATCTTTTATTATAGTTTACCTCATCATCGTCGCTTATCAACGTGATTGTAAATTTTATCGATGAATTGAAGCAAACAGAGCGCTAAACCGTATATTATGTGTTAAGGAACATAAAATGTGCTGAATGAAACGAATGTGATTCGAAAAACATTGATTGCTATAGGTTGGTTTTCAAATACATCTTAATTTTCAGAATATAAGTTTCAATGTCAATATAAATGATTGCATTTTCATTAAAAGGTAAGTGAAACAAACAATCTACATAATATACAATAAACTAAACTTGTCAACTTGTATAAGAAATTAAAGAACAAAACATTGATAAGTCACAAGAAGCCTCTGTCTTGTGACCTAACAATGTTTTGTTCTTATTTTGAGAACATTTGTCAACAACAACAACATACAACAAAACAACATGAAACGCAATAAAAAAACATACATTATTTAAGCAACAAAACCCCATGTGGTACTGTAACAAATCAAGATACATTGAGTCAATAATGCACCTCTTTTTGAAAATAATCGTGGAACTGTAACAAATCAAAATATATCAAGTTCATCTAGTTTGTGACGCTATGAAGAAGAAATATTAGGTGGATGAAGTTTATACAATAACTTCATCCTTCTTATATTTTTCTTCATGGCAACAAAAACCGTATGAAACTTCACCATATTATACGCTTGCTACCACCATAAGCTTGCTACCACCATCATCACTATGTATCTAAAAGGAAACACAACAAAAATCAAACTTAACCCTAAAACATCAATAACATAATGTTTTCCACAGCATCCTAAAACCAAACCCTAAAACAATAATCCTAGACAGATGAGAGCAGGAGAACATACCATCTTTGCCGCCATAGGAGTTTACGCCGGATGTTGCTCTCGTTAGATATCCTTTAAACTTCTTTTCTCCATTCTCTTATAACAGTATTGGTTAAGATTCATGAGAGGAGAGGGTTGTGTTAGGGTTTTCTTTAAAGAGAAATGACAGTTGTGAAGTGGGTCACAGATAGTTTCGTTTATATATTAAAAACTATCACTTTTCGTTACGGTTTAAAACTTCAACCGTAATTATATTTTATATTTTAAAATAATAGCAAACTATATCACGACGATTATTTATAATAACCGTAGTGATATCTCTTATTTAAAAATAAATAAAAATAAAAGGAGCGCCTTAACCTTAAATGAAAAACATCTTTGCCACAGCTGAGGTTCGAACCCATGAAAGATTGACTCTATCATATCGGTTATACTTACAACTGTTATTATACCCTATAAATTTTAAATTAAAAAATATAATATAAAGTTAGCGTCTGAGTTTAGAGATATCACCACGGTTTTTGGAAGAACTGTGGTGACTTGGGCGTTGTTGTTTGCGCGTTTTGTAGTAGTGTTAATTAATATAATTTTATATTTCAATATAATAATAATAATAATAAGAATAATATAAATAATACTAATATCTTATTAATGAGTTTATTTTTTTCTTGCAAATCTATTTTCACTATCATATTTCTATATACAAGAATTTAGGCCAGATAACGTTGAATGTGATGTGATATATCTGAAAAGTAATTGAATGTTCGAATTAAACCTAAGACTTTGAGTAATTCCGAATCAATTTTGATGAACAAGATTTAATCAACCGATTGAATTCTCTTCTTGTTCTTCACTCTACACTCAAGTGAATCAATCACACATTGATTGCAAGATGATTATGCTACACAACAACATTGGAGAAAAATAAAACAAAACTGAGTTGGAAGAAAGAGAATTAAGGATTCAAAACAAAATAGGGGAGGAAGAAGAATTTATGTAGAGTAACTCTCTGTTCTTAAAACTTCAATTTTATTCAAGTGAATCACATTACAATAGTAGGGGTTACTCCCTATTTATAGAATCATGATTACCTGCCCATTAAGCAAAGCATAAAATACCTAGTTTTGCTAAGACTATAAAATTAGGCCTAGTATGAATGGACCGGAGTTTCAGGGAGGGTTAGATCCAGTAAAGGCTCATGAATGGATATCCGGTATGGAGCGGATTTTGTTGATAGTTCAGTGCAGTGAGGAAAATAAGGTTGTTTTCGTTTCTCACTTGTTGAAGGGTCCTGCCATGAGGTGGTGGGAGAGTGCTTCGGCCTTAATGACAATTCAAGAGGTACCAAAGGTATGGGAGCAGTTTAAGATATATTTTATGGAGAAGTATTTCCCAAGTTCCTTAAGGTCTCAGAAGGAATTCGAGTTTCAACAGTTGAGACAAGGCAACTTGACCGTGGCTTCTTATGCAGAAAAGTTCGAGGTTATGGTTGCTTATTCTAGGCAGGCTATGTATGCTCCTGATGAGAGGTGGAAGATTGATTAGTTTCTTTTTGGTTTAAGGGCTGAGATTTCACATAGCATGTCTCAGAGGGAATTCACTACCTATGCTGAATTGTTGCGACAGTGTTATGTGGCGGAGAATAGCTTAAAGAAAGTGCAAGCAGAAGGAGAGTTGAGTAGGGTGATAATTCTTTGATTGCTGGTACGTGTTTTGTGAAAGGAAATCCTTGCTTTGTTTTATATGATTGTGGAGCTACACACTCTTTTGTATCGATGCAATGTGTAAAGCGGCTTGGGTTGCAAGGGATTCCGTTGTCTCCACCCATGGTGGTTACTACCGCCATGGATGAGATGGTTGAAACACCTTTAATGTGTGAAAATTGTGTTTTATCGGTGGATGGAAGAGTTTTCCAGATTGATTTGATTTGTTTACCACTTAAGAAAGTGGATGTTGTTCTGGGAATGGATTGACTTTCAGCTAATTCGGTATTTATCGGGTGTGAAGAAAAACTAATCATTATTCCATCTACTGAAGCTACTCCGAAGGATGTTTTGACAACTATTTTAGAAGGTACGGCTGGAATGATAAATTTCTTGTTTGAGGAGGAAAAATCCGTTCTTTTGATTCTTACTAAGGAGGAGAGCAGTAACCTTCAAGTTTTGAGTATTCCGGTAGTTTGTGACTTTCTTGAAGTTTTCCCCGAGGATATCACTTCTCTTCCTCTGGAGCGGGAAGTGGAATTCTCTATTGACCTGATACCGGGAACGGCTCCAATATCCGTTTCTCCGTATCGGATGACACCACTTGAATTAAGAGAATTAAAGGATCAATTGGAAGAGTTGTTGGCTAAGCATTTTGTTCGACCCAGTGTTTCTCCCAGGGGAGCTCCAGTGTTGTTGGTAAAGAAAACTGATGGTGAAATGCGGTTGTGTATCGATTACCTTCAGTTGAATAAGGTCACCATCAAGAATAAATACCCATTACCAAGGATAAACGATTTGTTAGATCAATTAAAAGGAGCCTGTGTGTTCTCGAAGATTGATTTACGGTCGGGTTATCATCAGATTCGTGTGAAGAGTTCAGATGTACCAAAGACTGCGTTTAGAACCCGTTATGGTCATTATGAATTTTTGGTGATGCCTTTCGGTGTGACGAATGCTCTGGCAATTTTCATGGATTATATGAATCGGATATTTCAACCTTACTTGGACCAATTTCTGGTGATTTTCATTGATGACATTCTTATCTATTCTCGTGATCCTCAAGAGCACGGAGAACACCTAAGAATCTTTTTATCCATCTTACAAGAGAGGCAACTTTTTGCCAAGCTAAGCAAGTGTGAGTTTTGGATGTCGGAGGTAAATTTTCTTGGTCACGTCATATCTCAAGGGGGTGTAGCGGTTGATCCATCAAAAGTTGAAGCAGTGATTAATTGGGAGAGACCGAAGAATGTTTCTGAAGTTAGAAGTTTCTTGGGATTAACAGGTTATTATAGAAGGTTTATTAAAGGCTTTTCCCAACTGGCTTTACCGATGACGAGACTTACTCGGAAGGATTATTCGTATGAATGGGATTCGGCTTGTGAGCAAAATTTTATGAGCTTGAAAGAGAGGTTGACGACCGCTCTTGTTTTGGTTATTCCTGATCCTAGCAATCGTATGAGGTATATTGTGATGCATCGAAGATGAGATTAGGAGGTGTGTTAATGCAAGATGGACATGTGGTGGCTTATGCTTCTCGACAGTTGAAAGTCCATGAAGAGAATTATCCAACGCATGATCTAGAATTGGCGGCAGTTGTATTTACTTTGAAAGTGTGGCGTCACTATTTGTATGGTGTACGTTTTGAGATGTTTAGCGACCACAAGAGCTTAAAGTACCTCTTTTATCAGAAGGAATTGAACATGCGTCAAAGGAGGTGGATGGAGTATTTGAAAGATTATTATTTGGAGTTAAAATACCATCCGGGTAAAGCGAATAAAGTGGCGGATGCATTGAGCAGGAAGGTGTTGCATAATGTCGAGTTGATGATATTAGAGTATACTTTATTGGAAAAATTTCGAGATCTAAATCTTCAATTTGTTTGGACCCCTAATGGTGTGATTATGGGGAATTTGAATATCAATTCTACTCTTAGGGAAGAAATCCAACAAGAGCAAGAGTTAGATGAGAAGTTACAAGAAGTGTTAGTACAACCGGGTTTTGTGCGAGCTACCGACGGAATTATCTTGTTTAATCAAAGGATTTGTGTTCCGGATAACGCGGAGTTAAAAAGGAGGATTTTGGAAGAAGCGCATAAGGGTGCTTTTACTATACATCCGGGATCTTCAAAGATGTATCAAGATTTAAAGAGGGACTATTGGTGGTCCGGGATGAAAAAGGATAATGCGGTGTATGTGTCGAAATGTGCGGTGTGCCAACAAGTGAAGATCGAGCACCAAAGACCGGGTGGCTTGTTGCAACCTTTAGAAATTCCGGTATGGAAATGGAATAATATTTCTATGGACTTCGCCGTTGGACTACTCCGTACTCAGGGTGGTTATGATTCGATTTGGGTAATTGTGGATCGGTTAACGAAATCCGTGCATTTCTTAGCTGTGAAGACTACCTACAAGGCGAGTCATCTCGCAAGGTTGTTCATTTCGGAGATAGTGCGATTGCATGGTATTCCCAATAGTATCGTTTCGGATAGAGATCCAAAGTTTACTTCCAGATTTTGGAGAGCTTTTCAACAAGCTATGGGAACAAAGTTGTGTTTGAGTACGTTTAATCATCCGCAAATGGATGGTCAGATGGAACGGACAATACAAACAATGGAAGACATGTTGAGAGCTTATGTACTTGAAAGTGGAGGAAATTGGATAGAACTTTTGTCTTTGATTGAGTTCTCTTATAATAACAGTTATCATGCGAGTATTGGTATGGCACCTTATGAGGCATTATATGGAAGGAAGTGTAGGACACCTTTGTGTTGGGCAGAAGTTGGTGAAGATAGAATGTTGGGACCCGAGATTATTCATGAAACTACGGAGAAGATTAGAATGATGCGTGATAAGGTCAAACAAGCACAAGATCGTCAGAAGAGTTATACGGATAACCGTAGAAGACCTTTAGAATTTGAAGAAGGCGATCACATGTTTTTGAAGGTTACTCCGAGATTGCGGTTGAAAGGACCGTTTCGGTCGCGGAAATTAAGTCTGAGATACATGGGACCGTATCAAATTTTGGAAAAGAATTGGTGAAGTAGCTTACAGATTGGCCTTACCGCCTTCTCTGTCGGAGATGCACGACGTTTTTCATGTGTCTCAGCTTCGAAAATTTGTCCCAGATCCTCTTCAGCAAATTTTACCAGATACAATTGAGATAGAAGCATATTTGACGTTTGAGCCTCAACCGAGTCGTATCACAGGAAGAGAAACTAAGGTGTTAAGGAATAAAGAGATTCCTCTTGTTAAGGTCCAGTGGGATGAGACGCATCCGGGCGATGCAACTTGGGAATTGGAATCGGAGATGCGGGAGGTCTATCCTCATATTTTCAGGTATTTATTTTAAATTCGTGGGAGAATTTCTATTTAAGGGGGGAGGATGTAATACCCTGTATTTTAACTACTCTGGATAATATTAGTTGTGATCTACTGAGTTCTAGTGTACTCTGAGAGATTATCTGCAAAGATAATTAGAGTAACGGTTGAGCTCAGAGCAAGTCTAATTAATATTATCTGATTCTGAGATATTTAAGTATTTGGAACTTTAGAGACTTTTTGGGCAATTAGTAGTATTACAATTGATGATATTTTACTATATCATTTCTTTTTCCACTCTTTTTCCATTTAGAAACAAATAAAAGAAAAGGATAGAAAGAAGTTGGAGAGAAAGAAGGAGAAAGGAAAGGAAAGAAGAGGAAAAAAAAAGCTCAAGAACACAAGATCTTCAAACATCATCCATTTTTTCATCAAATCATCTTCCAATCTTCATCATCATCTTCTAATCAAGGTGGGTTCTAGATATATACCTTAGTTGTAGAATTTCATGAGTTTTAGAGTTAGGTTGGAATTGTGAGAAAATGAGAAATTGTGCGAAAATCATCAATCTAACGGATGAAATGCAATATAAATGTTGTTTAATACTTGTTGGTATGGTTATACTGTGTTTTGATTGTTATGTTAAGGATTAGAGGTGTTTTGAATGGGAAAAAAATGGTTTTTGGATGAAGAACAGCGCTGTTGGGAAGTTGGGTTTTCCAGGCTTCGCCTAGCGAACCTGGGGCGAGTTCCAGTGAACGAACTTTCGAGGGTTCGCCTAGCGAACCCGACAGCGAAGGTTAGCGAAGGTTCGCCAAAGACGTTCGCCTAGCGAACTTTATGCCTTTTCAGTGCTGGTTGGTTCTGCCTTGCTTCGCTGAGTTGTTCGCGAAGCGAAGGGCGAGGCGAATGTTCGCCAGGGAGTTCGCGAAGCAAACTTTATGTATGTTTTTATTCTGTTTGTTCATTCGCCCGGAGCTTCACCTAGCGAAGGCTGGAGCGAATGCTCGCCTAGCGAACATGGCAGATGTTCCCATTTTGTTTCCTTCATAAGTTTTTAACCGTGACTCCGATCGGGGCGTTCTTGGTACCGATGGAGAGCTTTGAGAATACTCTATTTAGTGGAAGTGGGAATTATCGGTTTTAGTGCCGATTAAATAATCGGAGGAAAACCAAAAGTGGTATCGTTATGTCAAATTATCATATGTGATTCTATTGTGCCAATGTGATATGCTGTGCTTACCCTATTGTTGTTATCATAATTGTGAGTGAATCTGCATGCTAAAATGAAATGAAATAGGTAGAGTGAGAATTTTACCATTGAATTATGTTGGAACCTAGTAATGGATAGGAAAGTGTCGAATACAATCGTGTTGGGTTTTTATCGCGTAATCGTAACCGTTTATCTTGCGGTGTAGTTTCATGAGACTCGAGCTCCTCCTCTGAAACGTATGCACAATTACTTGGCAGGTTTAATTCTCGCGTGTAGTACGAATGGAACCTATATGGTAAAGAGACTTGTGATGGTTAACAGGCCATGAGAAGTGACGGTTCATAGTTAACAGGCCGATGATATCGAATCCATTTCGTATGCCAAGTAACTACGAGGATCCATGACTCGGGTCGACTTCTAGACGTAGAAGCGGACGGGAAAAGGGGATGCCTTGGAAAGGTTATCGATTAGCGAGATTCTTGAGTTAACAAGCTCAGGACTTACTTTTGCACTAGGGTGAGTTAACAGACTCACGAGTGCGGATCCATATAGGGTGTGTGAGTGCTCAAAGTCTTTTCCCTTCCCTTTTGACTTGAGTTAGGTTTGTTAGAACCTTGTAGAGCCGAGAGGACTATAAGATAGCGAACTCACTGAGATTTGATGTATCTCACCCTACGTTGTTGTTTACATCACAGGTACTACAGGTTAGACGAAGGGTAAGGACAAAGTGGTTTGACTTTTCCTTATGGATCGTAGCTTTTGAGATGGCATGGCTTCCGCTATGGCGTTTTATTTTGAGATCATTGTATTGATCTGGTTCTTAGTGTATTTTGGGACATCTTGTGTACAAAAAGGGGTTGGGTCTTAAACTTCTTTTCTCCATTCTCTTATAACAGTATTGGTTAAGATTCATGAGAGGAGGGGGTTGTGTTAGGGTTTTCTTTAAAGAGAAATGACAGTTATGAAGTGGGTCACAGATAGTTTCGTTTATATATTAAAAACTTACACTTTTCGTTACGGTTTAACACTTCAACCGTAATTATATTTTATATTTTAAAATAATAGCAAACTATATCACGACGGTTATTCATAATAACCGTAGTGATATCTCTTATTTAAAAATAAATAAAAATAAAAGGAGCGCCTTAACCTTAAATGAAAAACATCTTTGCCACAGCTGAGGTTCGAACCCATGAAAGATTGACTCTATCATATCGGTTATACTTACAACCATTATTATACCCTATAAATTTTAAATTAAAAAATATAATATAAAGTTAGCGTCTGAGTTTAGAGATATCACCACGGTTTTTGGAAGAACCGTGGTGACTTGGATGTTGTTGTTTGCGCGTTTTGTAGTAGTGTTAGTTAATATAATTTTAGATTTCAATATAATAATTGTAATAATAATAATAATACTAATAATAATAATAATAATAATAATATTACTAATATCTTATTAATGAATTTATTTTTTTCTTGCAAATCTATTTTCACTATCATATTTCTATATACAAGAATTTAGGCCAGATAACGTTGAATGTGATGTGATATATCTAAAAAGTAATTGAATGTTCGAATTAAACCTAAGACTTTGAGTAATTCCGAATCAATTTTGATGAACATTGTAACAACCTTCTAATCCCCGCGAAAAACATATAAATAATCAGAGAAAATTATCGTGCATCTCAAAAAAGGGTGTCACATATATTTTCAAAACATCATAAAACACCTGTCATGCTCATTAACACTTTAATAATTTCATGCTTTTCAAAACTTCTCTTAGCATGTAGCAGCGGATTCCAAATAATCATAAAAGACATAAAGAGAGTTTCATGCTTATCACATTAATAAACGAAACTTGGGCATAAAAGCCAACTTCATACAAACCAAGTAAGCATAAAGCATAAAGTAGAGTACATAGTGTATCTCTAAAACATAAACCCAATGATCCCAGTGTTACATGATCAGAGCATGACTCGACCCAACATAAATAAAGACGCTAAACAGCTGCATCAGCGGCTACCTCGCGCTACGAGCAAGTCTACTCCTCGGCACCTGAGCGATGTCGTATAAAACATCATTCCAACAGAAGGGTGATAATTCACATCAATATTGAAATTATGAGATAATGATTATTGTGAAGCATATAAACACAAATAATAAATAATCTCACACTTCAATATTCATCAACAAGTATCACTCAAGTATCCACACAATTCATATCAAATTCCAATATTCAACAAGTCACAATTATTCACATACTTCTATATAACAATCATATATGCGATGCGACTCGATGCAAACTCAATGCAACTCATGCCATGTGGTACCAACACTTGTTATTTTTTTTCGGTTTTTACATTTAAACCGGGTCCGTCCCCTAGACCAATAACAAAACAAAAGCCCGTCCCCTAGGCTTTCAAACCCCACTCTAGGTTTGGGACAAGTCACTAGCTCACACGGAACTAGCAAGCATTGCCTCTTGACACAAATGATGCGTATGCAATCAACAACAATATGCAATTAAGACTATTCCCTAATCTTAATATCAAACATATTTCAAATAATCTATCACATTTGAATTATTACACAATCGCACACACAACACAATTTCATAATCAAAGTTTTCATACTTTAGGTTTTGTCACCACAATCAACCAATAACACACAAGGACTAACTAAATCCAATCACAACTCATATACATATTTTACCGCTTAGATATGAACTAATTAACCAATCGTTAATAATTGAATCCAATAAAAATTCCATTATTAAAATAATATTAAATATTTAAATAATCAATCTATATTTAAATAATTATCTAGTACTTACTTAAATAGTCAATATTTAAATGAATAATCCAGATTTTGTAATATTAAATACTTAGTATTTAATAATTAATCACTACTTAACTTAACCTTAATTAGTTAGGTAACATTTTGAAAATTAATTAGTTTGAATAAAATACTAGTACTAATGACCCATATACAAAGAAATCCCAGCGCACCATTTGGAAGGGAAAGGGACACTACTTCTATTTGTTGCATCTCATTGCCCACTACTTAGTTAAATTCTCTATTATTATTGATGTTACCACTAAGTAAGCATGGAATAATTCAACACGGATGAGACAGTTTATTAGTAAATGATAACCATCCAATTGCTACATATCACATGCTACCTAATACATATATGTATATATATTGAATTCATGTGCACACTCCCAAACCATGTACACCTACCTGCTATCTCTCTTCTAATTCATGCGCAAATTTTGAGGAAGTAGTACTAGCCACTTGCTATAATATATATATACATATTAAATTCTTGCTGCGCAATAAATGGCATCAGGTGGTGGCCATATGAAAAGAATGCTAACATAGTACACCCTCTGGTCACTATTATAAACAAATTTAACTTTTTATGGTACATTTGACTATTAATGTATCTAGTCCATATATAGACTAGATACATTAATAGTCAAATGTACCATAAAAAGTTAAATTTGCTTATAATAATGACCAGAGGGTGTATATAATATCAATCCATCCCTTATTTAATATATAGGCAATGAAGTTCATTAATCAATATATGATCCCTTATTTAATATATAGGCAATGAAGTTCATTAATCAATATATGATACCATTTATTCTATTCATTGGAATATATTGTTTTCACTCACAGTACCATGCGCATGATTCAAGAAAGGGTGGCTACTTATAATTTCCTCACTTCCTGCGCATATGTACCCATTAATTCCTGCTGCGCTACATTCATGGCAAAATGGAGATATTCTACACTAATAATTTCAATACCTCACCTGATTAACAACAAGCCACTAATTAACATTTGCTATACTAATTCCTACGCCTGAACAAAGAGAAATTCCAATTTTTAATATGCAGAGTTCTTATCGCTACAGTAGCGGAAATGAACATTTCCATTTTCAGGTTTTACAACTCCAACTGGTATTCTAAATCTTAAATGGATCTCTAATTTATTACCAAAAATTAATTTCTAAACATCAAAAATTAATAATTTCAGAATTTAATCTTAACCTAATTAAATTCAATTTCATAGAAAATTTTGGGATTTTTAACTAACCCCATTTCTACCCAATAACTTAAATATTGAGTAAAAACACACCCTTACCTTGAATTTCTTGATGAATTTGTTCTTGTTCTTAGGGTTTCTCTTCTCTTCTACTCTTCCTCTTTTCCCTTCTCTTCTTCTACTCTTTCTCTTTTTAATTTTTCTGGTTTTATAATTCTTACTAACTCTTTCTTTTAAACCCTATTATTCAAAACCAAATGGGCCTAACTCACTTATCATACTTAATATCAACACCTCCCCTTAAGCCCAACAATTTCTAGCAACTATAAAATCATATTAAATAGAATAAATTAAATAGTTCACTAAATACCAATAATCCAATTAAATAATTAATTAGATATATTCAACAATCCAATTTATTTTCAAATAATAAATTAAATCACACATTTCACTTTAATCAATTAAACCAATTAATTCACATAAATTAAATTAACCAATTAATTTATATAAACTCAATAAATTATATAAATCAAACAATTCATAGAAATTCACTAAATCAAATATTTCACTTAAATCAAATAATTCAAATAATTTAGATAAATCACATAAATCAATTAATTCATAAAATCACTCAATTAATTAATATAAATAATTAATTACTAAAATTGGGGTGTTACAAACAAGATTTAATCAACCGATTGAATTCTCTTCTTGTTCTTCACTCTACACTCAAGTGAATCAATCACACATTGATTGCAAGATGATTATGCTACACAACAACATTAGAGAAAAAGAAAACAAAACTGAATTGGAAGAAAGAGAATTAAGGATTCAAAACAAAATAGGGGAAGAAGAAGAATTTATGTAGAGTAACTCTCTGTTTTTAAAACTTCAATTTTATTCAAGTGAATCACATTACAATAGTAGGGGTTACTCCCTATTTATAGAATCATGATTACTTGCTCATTAAGCAAAGCATAAAATACCTAGTTTTGCTAAGACTATAAAATTAGGCCCAAATCTAAAATCTAAGTCGAGTCTATTCCTCCGACACATCGATAACAAAATAATATAGACACACACTAGACTATTCGACAACTTTCTTACAACTATCAAATAAGCTACTTCGACACAAACAATTACAGTTCAACGTTGAAGAAACTCACTCAACAAACATTAAGATGTAAAATTTTTTCAAAAATAAAACAAGATCATTAATATTTAAGTGTTGATAGTCTCTTTTTATTATAAGAAAAATTATAAAAATTCCGATCATACTCGCAGTCTTAAATTTCATCAAATAAAAAAAATTTATGGTGTATTGATCTAAGAATTAAAACACAATTATTTTTCATTAATGTTAAATATTGATTTGTGTTGTGAATATGACATGCGAAAATTATTTTAAACTTTTATTTTTTGATGTTTGCTGACTAAAATATAGTTGAACAATATTTAAAATAAGTGTTAGTTATTTTTATAAATTTATTGTAATTTATATTTTATAAAATTATAAAACAAAATAATTTATAAATTAAATTGGAATAAACAGCTGATCTATGATTCAATTTCTTGTGAAAGTATTTATTTATATTGATATATTAATGTATTGTAAATCAATATATTTATTTATATTTATATATTAACGTATTGTAGATCAATAAATTAAAAAAAAAAAAAAATATATATATATACATATATATATATATATATATATATATATATATATATATATATATATATATTGATATATTAATGTATTGTAAATCAATATATTTATTTATATTTATATATTAACGTACTGTAGATCAATAAATTAAAAAAAAAATATATATATATATATATATATATATATATATATATATATATATAATTTCTGTAAAATTTTGTTAAATAATATTGAATTCCCCCATAATTTTTCTGAAGAATTTATTTCATCAATCGTTTTTTTTGAAGTTAATGTTGTGTTTAAGAGTCATTCGAAAGGTGTATTTTCTTGATTATGTTTATGACTTATACATGGCTTTGCAATTAATAAGAAATTATATTATAACTTAGTAATAATGTCCATTAATCGACCAATTTTTAGAAAAATCAGTAATATGGAGATATAAATTTAAAAGGAGGCAAGGTACAAACAAGGATGATATATATTTGATATATTGCAAATGATCACACATTCATCACTTTTACTCAGAAATAAAACTCGTCACCACATATACGAAGATGATATGTACAAAAAGGGGTTGGGTCTTAAACTTCTTTTCTCCAATCTTTTATAACAGTATTGGTTAAGATTCATGAGAGGAGGGGGTTGTGTTAGGGTTTTCTTTAAAGAGAAATGACAGTTATGAAGTGGGTCACAGATAGTTTCGTTTATATATTAAAAACTATCACTTTTCGTTACGGTTTAAAACTTCAACCGTAATTATATTTTATATTTTAAAATAATAGCAAACTATATCACGACGGTTATTCATAATAACCGTAGTGATATCTCATATTTAAAAATAAATAAAAAGAAAATGAGCGCCTTAACCTTAAATGAAAAACATCTTTGTGTCATACCCCAAATTTTGACCACTAAGATTTCCCATCATTGTGAAAATCATCATCACAATATGGAGGAACCATCATACTTCATCAGTCTCCCCAAAGATGGGTGAGCATTCACTACAATCAAAATTAGGGTTTCAAGCCCTCTCTGAGTGCTTAGACAAAGGATCAATCAAGGAATGACATGATCTTCAACTTGTATAACCTCTCAAACATCCACAATGGATCAAAAGGACTCCCACTTCAAGGATTAAGCACAAGGTTTCTCCCTTCTAGGTGGATTAAGTCTCAAGATCGACAGTGTCACCAAATTAGGGTTTTGGTCGACCAGGGCCTCCAGATGGAAATTTTTCATCTGGGCACAAGCCAATGATCCAAAACCTAACCTAATATACTCCATGGAACCTCATGGACCCAATCATCAAGTCAATTTTGTCTTAGGGGATGCATTCATCAAAAATCAGGAATTAGGGTTTCTTGACCTAATTCACCCCTAAGTTGACTTTTAGGGCAAATCATGAGCCAAGACCTCAAGAGAGGGTTTGAGGGTCTCTAATGAACTATATTGATCCATTTGCAACAATGGACTAATCCAAGAAGCTTGAGCAACAAGTCTCAATTTCATCTGCACCACAATTAGGGTTTTAAGGAAAAAGTCAACTGTAACTTTGACTTTTGACCAGGACATGCTCCCAAGCCCTATGACATGCATCAATATACCCTATGACACCCATGGAACATGTCCATCAAGTTTGATTTAGGTCAAGGACATGATTTCCTGAAGAATTGCACAGTTTGGAATTCATCTGATAAAAAGTCAACTGTGCACAAAAGTCAACTTTGACTTTTTGAGATTTTTCACCAAAATGGATTTTTAACCCTAAAATGATGTTAATGTATGATTTGAATCATCATTCATCAAGAAAAATCAAAGAAAGTGGGATAACTTGTAAAAGGGGTAACCATAAAAACTTAGAAAAATTTCTAAGTTATGGAAAAAGTGACACTAATGTGCCAACTTTGGAGGACCATAACTCCTAAACCACAAAGCCATTTTCTCCCATCCAAGGCTTGATTTGTAGATCTCATTGCCCTCTACAAAAACTTCAACTAGACCTAATTCCAATTCCTCATGGATTTTGAGTTATGGAGTGATCAAAATCAAGAAAAGTCACTTTGTTCCAACACTTAGTGAAATTTTCACTAAGTCAGATTTTACCCTACTTTTTGCCAAATGTAGGGGGATTTTTCACTTGGATTCAAAAGAGATCAAAACCAAATATGTTCAAACAGTTGTTGTATCATGTAAGGGCTTTCCAAAATGACCAAGAACATTACCAAATTCAGTTTGAGTCATGAGATATGACATTGGAAAGTTGCCTTGCTGAAATCTGCCAAGGCAAGGCAGAATTTGCATTTTTGCTCGATTTGCCAAAATCAGCCAAATTCAAATGCTCCTATCCACTTGGACACCTCTGAGGATTGAATCTAAAGGGGACAATCACTGAGCCAAGCCTCCAAAGTCTTTGGAACAAGAAATAGCATGTTGAACCTAGAATGGCCAAAATAGGGACAAGACTCCAATTTTGGATTGGAGCATTCAATGGAAGCATCAAGGTGGCATGGACTGAGCCATTTGCAACTGAATTCAGTCAAGACTTATCCAAGACCAAGGGAACGACAACCATGTGCCCTAACCTCTAGTCAATGGCTAGATGAGACTTGGATTTCCATTGGCCAACATTGAACAAACACCTGCTGCAGTTGCCATTCACTGTGGATCCCAAAACAAACTTGCTCTACTATAAATAGAGCTCAATTGTGATCAGTTTAAGTACACCAAAGGCCTACAACACTTTCCTTTCTCAAAAACCACTTCTCACTCTAAAAAATGCCTTTCTTAGCAAGTCACTATCGGGTTTTTCATTAGAGAGCAATTCCACTCAAACCAATCACACACACACCTTATATACATCATATGTGAGCTGATCAAACACTTAAACAACAACTGGAACACTGATTTCTCAGAATCACTAGTCAATTGCTCAAGGTTTTAACCAAAGTGCAGTTGAGATGCCATAAAGTGATCCAACCATTCTCAGTCAAGTCCAAGCATTCAAACACACTCCATAGGGTGTAGGGAAGCTGTTCAGATCATCACAATTCATCTGTAACACCTCCTACTCAGAAATCAATTTTCTCTTGCTGTCACGACCTAGAGGTAAGCTTAAACTTGGTCATCTCTCAATCTATGCATATTTCCTCGCACAATACTTTTAGCAAATGTTCATAATCATGTATGAAATGTTTCCCCTCAAGTAATTGCTTTGTTTGAATCGTGTATTAAAAATCCCAGCCTTCATGCAGAAATTAGGGTTCATAAGGATTTATCGTGATTTCTTGTTTTATGCTTAATTTAAATGAAATTAATTGTCATAAACATGATCGTGAGGTTGAGACGAGCATATTGATATGTGGATTGCATGATATAATCAAGTATTCAGTGAGATTGGATAGAAAATGCAAATCTGGGCAAGGCAGAAAACGCGCGTGTTCTTGGTCCATGTTCTTGGCGCCATTTTCATAAATTCAAATATTTGAATTTTGTAATTTTATTTAATTGAATCAAAAATTAATTTCTCTCTGAGTTTTAATGATTTTGAGTTGATTCTTTTTTTAATAATTCACAAAAATGTTAAAATATTTTATTTTCCCAAAAAATCCCAAAAATATTATTTATTTTGTATAATTGATATTTTTGCAAAGAATTAATGTTTTAATCGTTTTTAACATTTAAAATATTTTTTCCACCTTGATTTTGCAACTTTTAATGCTTTCTAATTATTTTTTAGGTCAATACTTAATTTTTGAAGGATTAATCCAATATTACAATTTGTTTTTCCTATGTTAAACAATTTTGATCATTTTAATTGAATTTTTATTCAATTAAATACATTTTTGAAAACAAATTAGGGTTTTGGATTAATTCAACCCTCATAAATCATTTTCAAAACATTTTGGGCCTCTAATAGAGTGTAAGACCCAATCCTTTTTTTGACCAAATCATTTTTGGGTCTCAGTGTATTGTATAAGTCCCGATACCGTAAAAAACAAACGGCGCGATCGTCGCCTTTTCAAAACAAAAAAACCTTGGGCCTACCCTCGAGTAGTAAGACCCATTTCTTTTCTTAACACTCATGAGCCTCTAATAGAGTGTAAGACCCAACCCCTTTTTAACCAAAATCACTTTGGGCCTCAGATGTTGTATAAGCCCCCCTGCGTTAAAAGAAAACCTCGGTGCTATCGCCATTTCAAACGGAAAAATCAACTGGGCCTACCCTCGTGTTATAAGCCCCACTCTTTTTCTTTAAACCTTTTGGGCCTCTTGAGAGAGTGTAAGACCCATCCCTTTGTACAGGAAACCTTTTTTGGGCCGCAGTCACTTGTATAAGTCCCTCTGTACAAATTCAAACAGTGCGCTCACTGATAAAACCCTGGGCCTCTCCTTGAGCTGTAAGCCCCAAATCTTTCTTTTTCAAAGCACTTTCTCCTTTGATTTTGAATATACTGTTGTTTTCAATCTTTCTTTGTTGAACAACTAACCAAACAGCATGGAAGCTCTACGACCGAGTAAGTGTTTATACGCTTTCATTTACCGCTTTCATATACATATAACTGTATTGTGGGGCTGTTTCACTGTAAGTCTTCTTTCATAAACTCATATAAACTGTGTAATAATAGTATAGATATTTAGAGTTTTCCCGGCCACTACGTCTAGAACTAGGTAATGCCGTTTCGTTTATTCATAGAAATAGACAACTAGATCCCCAATAGGATCACCAGATACAGTCTTCTCTTCGGCTGTCCTCATTAGGAATTGTTAAGAAACTCTACTCCCAAAGATGAATGTATTCTCCGTGAATGGAATCTTTGAGTTTCTTCCAAATTCTCGAACTTTCCTGACTTGATTTATTCCTTGTGAATAGCTTGCCTTGAATTTCTCGGGGTTTGGGGATCCACGGGCTTCTTAAAAGCATCGGCCTCCTCTTGGGCATCATACAAGGACCCACAGGCTTCCTAAAAGCAACCCCGCCTCCTCTTGGGCTTAGTACAAGGACCCTACGGCTTCTTAGAAGTATTCATAGCCTCCTCTTAGGCTTCGCGTAATGATTCTTCCTCCGGGAATGATAGCTTCCTCTTGGGCATCGTACAAGGACCCGTCGGCTTTTTAAAATTTTCCAGTCTCCTCTTGGGCTTCATACAAATTGTCCCAACGACCTCCTAGAGGTATAGGAACAGAAATTAGTCATATGCATAGAACAGTCCTTTCATAGAGTCTACTACTGTTTCTCAAAGCACAGTACAAAAGATGACACTCTAGACTTGGACAATCTAATCTCCTTGAGTCTCAAAGACATTCTCAAGTGACCCCTTCAAGAATAGGAAGAAAACCCGTAGACTGGGACAATCTCAATACCCTTCGGATTTCCCAATTCCTTAAAGAATAGGAATAACCCGGATCCTCGAACCAAATCCTCGAGTACAACATTACTCATATTAGAACTGATTTTCTCTTTATATCAGCATACTGGACCTGTCACTTAACTGAACAGTCGCCATAGTCTCCTCTTAGGCTTTGTATAAAGATCCTTCTCCCGTGAAGTTAGCCTCTCTCTTGGGCTTTATACAATGATTCTCCCCAGCGGAGTAAACAACGTTTAGCCTCTCTCTCGGGCTTTGTACGAGACACATAAGAGACTCCCTCGTTGAGTCAATCACCTCTTTCGCCTCCATCTCGGGCTTTATACGAGATACAAAAAGGTTCTTATTAAGCCAAACAAATTTTAGCCTACATCTCGGGCTTCGTACGAGATACAAAAAACTTTATTGTTGAGTCAAATAGCCTCCATCTCGGGCTTTATACGAGATACCAAAAGATTCCCTCGTTGAGTCAAAACCTTTTAGCCTCTCTCTCGGGCTTTGTACGAGACACATAATAGCCTCCTCTTAGGCTTTGTATAAGAAAACCACTGGTTGATCCAATTAACCTTTTAGCATCAAAGATGTGCCTCGTTCACAGTACACAAACATCAACAACTCATCCCCCTCCATCTAACTGCTGTAAGCGGCAAGCCTCTGGATCATCTACATCCATGCCAATGTCCCTCTTTTAGTATGAGAAATTCCTAAGAAAAGATGGCATTACTCTACACTGAGTTAAAGTCTTCTCCTTCAGGTTGAAATCCCCTATAAAGGAAATTATGGCATTGTCGGATTCACAAATCCCGGTTAAAGTAATTCTCCTTTATAAACAGTCGTAACAGACAAACCCCTCTTTAGAGATGACAAATTCTCTCTAAGGTCAACACTTTTAGCTTCACATCTTGGGCTTTAAACAAGATACAAATAGACCATTCAGCTTCGCATCTTGAGCTTTGAACAAGATATAAACCACCTTTTGCTTCACGTCTTGGGCTTTGAACAAGACACCAAAACACCTATTTCCTCCCATAGAATAGAAGGAACTACGAACGCTCTGATTTCCCTGTTTCGGTAAACGGGAATACGTAGGCATAAGATTGAAAGAAAAATCTTAGCGAGCACACTAAACAAAAACCCAAAATCCCATACTTTTATATATATCCGCCCTAACATCTCAACCGATAGCCTAAAGCATCCCTTCATCAACAAAATACCCTAGGACAAACCCTGAATCTTTGTAGCATCTGTAAACCAACAGTTTTGACTGTTTAATCTCAGTATGCAAGCAGGGTTAGTTGGAGACATATATTTCCCTTCCTTCATCAGCTTTAATAGGATAAAAAATGAATCGAGCTGTAGTACCAGAGCGATCGTTGTAACACCCTTCTACTCCCCGCTTAAAACATACAATAAATCAGAGTAAATAATCAAGCCATTCATTTAAGGGTGTCACACATAATCATAAAACATCATACAACACCTGTCATGCTCATTAACACTTAAGTAATTTCATGCTTTTTAAAAATTTCTCTTAGCATGTAGCAGCGGATTCCAAATAATCATAATAGACATAAAGAGAGTGTCATGCTCATCACATTAATAAACGAAACTTGGGCATAAAAGCCAACTTCATACAAATCAAGTAAGCATAAAAGTATAAGTAGAGTACATAATGTATCTCTAAAACATAAACCAAACGATCCCAGTGTTACATGATCAGAGCACGACTCGACTCAAAATAAATAAAGAAACTAAACAGCTGCATCAGCGGCTACCTCGCGCTACGAGCAAGTCTACTCCTTGGTACCTGAGCGATGTCATATAAAACATCATTCCAACAGAAGGGTGAGAATTCACATCAATATTGAAATTATAAGATGATGATTATTGTAAAACATATAAACACAAGTATAAATAATCTCACACTTCAATATTCATCAACAAGTATCACTCAAGTATCCACACAATTGATATCAAATTCCAATATTCAACAAGTCACAATCACACACATACTTCCATATAACAATCATATATGCAATGCGACTCGATGCAACCTCAATGCAACTCATGCCATGTGGTACCAACACTTGTTATTTTTTTTTCAGTTTTTACATTTAAACCGGGTCCGTCCCCTAGACCAATAACAAAACAAAAGCCCGTCCCCTAGGCTTTCAAACCCCACTCTAGGTTTGGGACAAGTCACTAGCTCTCACGAAACTAGCAAGCATTGCCTCTTGACACAAATGATGCGTATGCAATCAACAACTATATGCAATTAAGACCATTCCCTAATCTTAATATCAAGCATATCTCAAATAATTCATCACACTTGAATTATCATACCATTGCACACACAACACAATCTCGTAATCAAAGTTTTCATACTTTAGATTTAGTCACCACAATCAACCAATAATACACAAAGACTAATTATTTCCAATCATAATTCACAACATGATTTTATCGATTAAATATAGATTAATTAATCACTCATTAATAATTGAAACCAGTATCCAATAATATTCTACTATTCAATGATTAATAGTCAATATTTAAATGACCATCAATATCTAAAGAGTAATTTATTATTAAAATAAATAAATCATATCCAAGCAATAATCTATAACTAATATTTATGCATTATTTAGAATTAATCTTTAAATTAAACAAGTGGTATCTAGTGGAATCTCTAAGCAAATTCCTTCATTAACAATTCGGTGGAACAGGAGGTGGGTCTCTATTAAAATTATATTTATAAGATAGAGATGATATGAGTTATTATCTTCCTTTTTTCCAAATTACATCACTGAAGGTATAGCAATGAGAACTTACCAATTTAATTATCACTAAAGAAAAATGGCCACACTATTACCACATCTCTCATCTACTACCTATCTCCAGCGCAGCATGTGTGTAGGAGAGAGTACTACACTTTGCCATAAGATATTAATATGCCACTTGAAAAGTACCCATATAATTAATGGTTGTCTACTTACAAAAATTAAATTGTTATATAGATCATTTTCTTTAGTGGTAGAGAGGCACTTGCCTCCTTTTTCCATGCGCCATACTCAATGAAGTGGGTCCACATAAAAAGAAATGTTTAGCTAAGGCATCTACTAATGAAGAAGGGCCATGTAATATAGTAATTATTTCCATTCCTATTAATATATATATACTCACTCATAATTTGTGCTGCATATATTTAATACATTTTCCCATTTTATGTACATCAATTAAAGAGGAGGTGAAAGGACCTCCTGCGCACAGTTTTCATGAAGGGGTGGGGCCACACCCTATACATTCCTGCGCACATTTGAAGGAAAAAGGGGGAGATGGCTATATGTTCTTTTCTACACACATTAATTATTATATGTGTGTAATATATATCCCACCCATTAGTTAATATATATCATTAATATATTTACTGGAACTACCCCCACATAAATCCTCTGCGCCTGGACAAGGAAAAAGAGGAAAAGCCACTACTATTTTATGACTTCGTTAAATTGAAATGGTGAGACTACTCTTATGATATCCATCACTCGCAGATTTCATGAACTAATAGCCACTTAATATAAAACAAGTGCAACTTGTAAGTGTAAATGCGCCTAAGAGGGGGTGAATTAGGTTCTTAAAAATTTCTTCGATCTTTTTACCGGTTCTTGGTTATTTTTCCGTTAGATGATAAGTGCTTGAAAGTAAAGTGCGGAAAGGAAAAATGACACAAGAGAATTATAGTGGTTCCCCTCACAGCCCGAGAGTACTCCACTCCTCCTTCAACACGAAAGAGAGTTCACTATAGTTTAGAATTATTGTACAACCTAATCACACCAATGGTGATGCTTACTATCTAACCTATAGGTAAATAAGTGTATGAAGAACAATCCTCTTCAAAAACACTCACTTGTTTCCAACAATCCTGGACAGCAAGGTAAAACAGAAAAATAATCTTGATAATAAGATTATGTCTTGATAGTAGGTTGATATCAATCTTGATATAACTTTGATGTCTTGAGAATATGATGCTATCAATCTTCACGATCGATCTTCTCCTTGAAATAAATATCACTCAAATGAAATATACAATTGTTCTTGAATAAAATGAGATGAAACAATGATAATGTGTGAAATTTATGCAAAGGTTTCTCTCAAAAATATGTTTGAATGAACACTTGAAGAATAACTGAAAGATGAAAAGAATGAGTGGATTTTTTATTATGAAATTTCTTGGAGGTGAGTTTTAATCTGAAAATGACATGTATTTATATTGATGAAAGCAACCATTCAAAAGTCATGGCAATGGTTAGAAAAATTCTGAATTTAATAAGACAAATGATGTAAGAGATGCCATGAAAAAATATAATGAAAAGATGCATTCAACAAAACATTTTTCAATTTTAAATAAAAAACACTGTTCCAGTACGTTGTAAACTGTGGCGGTTGTTTGGTCTGTTACGTCGTTTCAAAACCCCACACTTTACCAAATAATTTTGAAATTTAAAATTTAAAATACTGGTTCAGAACGGTGTGAATTATGGCGGTTTCTGGTGCTGTTACGACAGTTAAAAACGCCATAATTTACCAAAAACTGAATGTTTAAACTAATTAAATAATTAAAAAATTTGTCTAAGTATTTGAACCAATTTTATACAACATCTATTGATTTACCCAAGTCAATAGATTATATTTGAAAGTGATTTAATATGGTTCAAAAATGAAAAATAATTTTTCCAATTAAAGAAATATTTTGAGAACTATTTTATCAATATATATTGTATGCTTGAGACACTTTTGAACACTTGTATAAGCATTTTAAATGACATTGATATACCTTTGTTCAACCTTTGATCTTCATGATACTTGAACACTTGAAGCTAATTGATTCAACTTGATAGTACTTAGGATATCTTCTTGAACTTGAACTTCTTGTACTTCATGTAGCTTGATTCTCTTTCTTTTTGCATATTATCTTTGTAGAGAGCTTGTTGTGTTGTCTTCATCAAAACTCAATGTGAGTGAAGCTTGCTTCTACAATCTCCCCCTTTTTGATGATGACAACCAATCCATTGAAAGATTGAATCTTTAGACTTGATGTTTCTCTAAGTTTGATTCTCCCCCTAAAGTGGAGCTCCCCCTAAATTCATGAGGGTAATAATTTTCTTTGCACAAAAATGTTAGAGAAACCAATCCTTCTCCCCCTTTATCATTAGCAAAAAGGAAGAGGATTCCAAAACAATGACAGTTCATAATTATAACATACATACATACATAATAATTTAAAGATGTGTTTAGATATCACCTTCATCCAAGATACCAAGTTCTCACCTAATTTTGTAGAATGATTCTTTTGCGACCGGTTTGGTGAAGATATCTGCTAGTTGGTTATGAGTATCAACAAACGTCACTTCGACATCGCCTTTAAGCACATGATCACGAAGAAAGTGATGTCGAATGTCAATGTGTTTGGTCCTTGAGTGCATGACGGGATTCTTCGTAATGTTGATTGCACTTGTGTTGTCGCACCGGAGAGGAATGCAACCAAGATCAATTCCGTAGTCGCTTAATTGTTGCTTTAACCAAAGGTTTTGTGCACAACAACTACCAGCTGCTATGTACTCCGCTTCGGCCGTACTAAGTGCAACGCATACTTGTTTCTTACAAGACCACGAAACTAGTGCATTTCCGAGGATGTGACATGTTCCACTCGTGCTTTTTCTATCCGTTTTACAACCTGCATAATCCGCGTCAGAATAACCGATTAAAGTACAAACACTACCTTTAGGATACCATAAGCCAACATTTGTCGTTCCCTTGAGATACTTCATGATTCTTTTGACCTCCGTGAGATGTGACTCCTTTGGATTTGCTTGGAAGCGAGCACATAAACACACACTAAACATTATGTCAGGACGGCTTGCCGTCAAATATAATAAAGAACCAATCATACCTCGATACTTCGTAATATCAACCGATGTTCCTGATTCGTCTTGATCAATGTAGGTTCCGAATCCCATTGGTGTTGACATAGCTTTACAACCATCCATATCAAATCTCTTTAATAATTCTTTGCAATACTTCGATTGGTTGATGAAGATTCCATCCTTTTGTTGCTTGATTTGTAATCCAAGGAAATAATTCATTTTTCCCATCATAGACATTTCAAACTCGCCTTGCATCATTGAAGCAAATTCTTCACATAGTTGATTGTTTGTTGAACCAAAGATAATGTCGTCCACGTACACTTGAACAAGTAAGGTATTCTTCTTTATCATCTTAATGAACAAATTCTTGTCTACCTTGCCTTTTTCAAAACCTTTTTCGCATAAGAAATTACTTAGACGATCATACCATGCCCTTGGTGCTTGTTTTAAACCATAGAGAGCTTTCTTCAACTTGTATACATGTGAAGGATGCTTGAAGTCTTCAAAACCCGGAGGTTGTTTGACATAGACTTCTTCGTTGATATATCCATTTAGGAAGGCACTTTTGACGTCCATTTGAAATAACTGAAAATTCATTGAGCAAGCATAAGCAAGTAATAGACGAATAGCTTCTAACCTTGCAACCGGAGGGAATGTTTCTTCAAAGTCAATTCCTTCTTCTTGATTGTACCGTTGAGCCACCAATATTGCTTTGTTATGAATAATAATTCCATTCTCGTCAAGTTTGTTCTTAAATACCCATCTTGTTCCGATGATATGTTTATCGCTTGGTTTAGGAACAAGTTCCCAAACTTGATTTCTTTCAAATTGGTTTAACTCTTCTTGCATGGCAATGATCCATTGATCATCTTCAAGAGCTTCATTAACTTTGGAGGGTTCTATTTGAGAAACGAATGCCATATTCAAGCATGCATCTTTGAGATTTAGTCTTGTTGCTACACCTTGACTTATGTCTCCGATGACTTTGTCGATTGGGTGATCCCTATGTGTTCTCCATTCTTTTGGTAGATCATTGTTGATCGACTTTTGTTGACTCGGTTCATCATGATGTTCTTCTTGTTTTTCTTCTAGATTTTCAATGAAGTCTTTAGAAGTATCTTCTTTGTGAATTTCTACAAGATCATCATCATTATCACAAACAATAATGTCCTCTTTCGAGGGGTTAGATTCATCAAATTTGACATGCATAGATTCTTCTATAGTTAAAGTTCTTTTATTATAAATTCTAAATGCCTTACTAGAGAGAGAGTAGCCGAGAAAAATACCTTCATCGGACTTCTCGTCAAACTTACCAAGGTTGTCTTTGTCGTTGTTTAGGACAAAGCACTTGCATCCAAAAATATGAAAGAAAGAAATATTTGGTTTTCTCCCTTTGAAAAGTTCATAAGGGTTTTTTTTGAGAATAGGCCTAATATTGACACGGTTACTTACAAAACATGCCGTGCTCACCGCATCCACCCAAAAATACTTAGGAAGATTTGAATCACTTAGCATTGTCCTTGCATGTTCCACCAAAGATCTATTTTTCCTTTCTACGACACCATTTTGTTGTGGAGTTCTTGGTGCGGAGAAATTGTGTGAAATTCCATGTTCTTCACAAAATTCTTCAAATGAGGCATTTTGGAATTCTCCACCATGGTCGCTTCTAATGGAGGCAATTGTAAGAGACTTCTCATTTTGTATTTGTTTTGCATATTTCTTGAAGGCTTTGAAAGCATCACTTTTCTGCACTAAAAACAATGTCCAAGTATATCTAGAGAAATCATCAACAATAACTAATGCATAGACATTACCTCCGAAGCTTTTTGTTCTCGATGGACCAAAGAGATCCATGTGCAACAATTGTAGTGGCCTAGTTGTGGACACCACATTCTTGGATGTGAAAGTTGATTTGGTTTGCTTTCCTTTTTGGCAAGCGCCACACAACCCATCTTTGATGAATTTGATCTTCGGCAATCCAATGACTAAGTCATGTTTGATCAACTTATTCAAGTGCTCCATATGAATATGAGCAAACCTCTTATGCCATAACCATGATTCATTGTTGTTTGCCAAGAGACACCTAACATTCAAAGACAAGTTATCTAAGGAAATTAAAAATATGTTATTAACTCTTTTACCTTTTAGCATAACTTCATGAGTAACTTTGTTTTCAATCAAACATTCATCTTTAGTGAAGCTGACTTTGAAACCTCGGTCACATAATTGGCTAATGCTAAGGAGACTATGCTTTAGACCTTCCACATATAGGACATCTTCTATAGTTGTTGAAGGCGGTGAACCAATGATGTCGACGCCAGGATTCTTCCTTTGTTGTTATCACCATAAGTAACATATCCTTTGGCCTTAAGCGTTAGATGTGAAAATTTGCTTAGGTCACCCGTCATGTGCCTCGAACATCCACTATCAAGATACCATTGATTTGAAGAGGTCTTCAAGCATACCTACAAAAAAGAGTTACATTTTATTAGGTACCCAAATTGCCTTGGGTCCTTCAAAGTTAGTTCCTTTCTTGACCCATACATAATGGCCTTGAGCAACACTAAAGTTTCTAATATAACATGCATTAGGAGTATGACCTTTAATACCACAATAGAAACAAGTAGGCTCAAAGTTGCTTTTATATCTAGGGGGATAAGATTTCTTCTTATTATAAGACTTCTTCTTATTATTTCTTTTCCTTTTGTTATATTGTTGAACCATTTGAGGCTTGTCACTTTTCTCTAAAGGAATTTGTTCTTTAGCTTTTACAAAAATAGTCTTGTTAGAAGTTTGTTTAGAGAATCTTGAGTAACCTAGACCACTTTTATCATTTGAGTATCTTTGACTACTAAGAACATGTTCCAATCCAATTTGTCCTTTCTCATATCTTTCTAGGACTCTTTTCATTTGAACTATTTGAAAAGCAAGTGACTCACATTTAGTGCATGCAAAATTCTTGATTAATTCTTCTTTTTCATCTTTGAACTTATTTTCCATTTTCTCAATATTTTCTTCCAAGATTGATATTTGTTTCTTTTGAGATGAGATGGTTTTATATAGAATTTTGCATTCACTTAAAAGTTCATCTATTGCTCCTTGAGCATCATTATCATAAATTGAAAAGTTACTACTAACCTCATCGTCTTCATCGTCGGAATGATGTGATGCCATCAATGCTAGATTTGCGCTTTGATCACTATCGGAGTCCGATGAAGAACTTATTTCATTGTCATCCCAAGCAATGTAGGCTTTCTTTTTGTAATCTTTCTTTCCTTTGTTGTCACGATTCTTTGCGAGTTTGGGACATTCCGGTTTAATGTGGCCTTGCTTTCCACATTCATAACATATAATGTCTCCATTGGATGTTGATGCTTCTTTTTCTTTGTTCTTTGAGGACTTCTTTCTTCTTGTGAAACTAGAGTTTCCAATATTATTTTTTGCACTGAAGTATTTTCCTAGTCTTTTTACAAGGAGCATAAAGTTTTCGTCCACTTCGGGATTGTCTTCTTTCTTCACAACTTTAGATTCAACTTTTAAGGCAATGCTCTTGGGTTTCTTTTCTTGGTTCTCACGTTTCTCCAATAGTCCAAGTTCCGTCTCATATTCTTGAAGCTTTCCGAATAGAGTAGCGGATGTCATCGTTGATAAACATTTCTTCTCGTAAATCGTCGTCACTTTGGGTTGCCACTCTCTTGTTAAAGACCTAAGCACTTTAAGATTAAGTTCATCATTTGTTATTGTCTTACCAAGTGCATTCAAGTGATTTGTCAAATGCACGAATCTTTTCTGAAAGTCGAGGATTGATTCTCCTGGTTGCACTCTGAATAACTCGTACTCTTGACTTAAAGTATTTAATCTGGATCTTTTGACTTCGGCGGTTCCTTCGTGAGTTTCTACAAGAGTGTCCCATATTTGTTTGGCCGTTGTACATGTTGAGACGCGGAAGAATTCATCCATTCCAAGTGCACTTTGTAAAATATTTATTGCCTTTTTGTCATAGAGAACCTTTTTCTTATCATCCTCATCCCATGATGCTTGTGGTTTTGGCGTACCAACTCCGTTGAAAACCGTTGTAGGAATAAAAGGACCATTTTGAACAGCCTCCCATATATCACTTCCTTGTGCTTCTAAATGTGCCTTCATACAGATTTTCCAAAAGTCGAAGTATTGGCCAGAAAACAAAGGAGGCTTGTTGCTACTACCACCGTCTTTGAATACAAGATCATTGTTTACGGAAGCCATCTGAATCGAATAGGAACAGGTTACCTATCACCTGCTCTGATGCCAATTGTAAGTGTAAATGCGCCTAAGAGGGGGGGTGAATTAGGTTCTTAAAAATTTCTTCGATCTTTTTACCGGTTCTTGGTTATTTTTCCGTTAGATGATAAGTGCTTGAAAGTAAAGTGCGGAAAGGAAAAATGACACAAGAGAATTATAGTGGTTCCCCTCACAGCCCGAGAGTACTCCACTCCTCCTTCAACACGAAAGAGAGTTCACTATAGTTTAGAATTATTGTACAACCTAATCACACTAATGGTGATGCTTACTATCTAACCTATAGGTAAATAAGTGTATGAAGAACAATCCTCTTCAAAAACACTCACTTGTTTCCAACAATCCTGGACAACAAGGTAAAACAGAAAAATATTCTTGATAATAAGATTATGTCTTGATAGTAGGTTGATATCAATCTTGATATAACTTTGATGTCTTGAGAATATGATGCTATCAATCTTCACGATCGATCTTCTCCTTGAAATAAATATCACTCAAATGAAATATACAAGTGTTCTTGAATAAAATGAGATGAAACAATGATAATGTGTGAAATTTATGCAAAGGTTTCTCTCAAAAATATGTTTGAATGAACACTTGATGAATAACTGAAAGATGAAAAGAATGAGTGGATTTTTTATTATGAAATTTCTTGGAGGTGAGTTTTAATCTGAAAATGACATGTATTTATATTGATGAAAGCAACCATTCAAAAGTCATGGCAATGGTTAGAAAAATTCTGAATTTAATAAGACAAATGATGTAAGAGATGCCATGAAAATATATAATGAAAAGATGCATTCAAACAAAACATTTTTCAATTTTAAATAAAAAACACTGTTCCAGTACGTTGTAAACTGTGGCGGTTGTTTGGTCTGTTACGTCGTTTCAAAACGCCACACTTTACCAAATAATTTTGAAATTTAAAATACTGGTTCAGAACGGTGTGAATTATGGCGGTTTCTAGTGCTATTACGACAGTTAAAAACGCCATAATTTACCAAAAACTGAATGTTTAAATAAATTAAATAATTAAAAAATTTGTCTAAGTATTTGAACCAATTTTATACAACATCTATTGATTTACCCAAGTCAATAGATTATATTTGAAAGTGATTTAATATGGTTCAAAAATGAAAAATAATTTTTCCAATTAAAGAAATATTTTGAGAACTATTTTATCAATATATATTGTATGCTTGAGACACTTTTGAACACTTGTATAAGCATTTTAAATGACATTGATATACCTTTGTTCAACCTTTGATCTTCATGATACTTGAACACTTGAAGCTAATTGATTCAACTTGATAGTACTTAGGATATCTTCTTGAACTTGAACTTCTTGTACTTCATGTAGCTTGATTCTCTTTCTTTTTGCATATTATCTTTGTAGAGAGCTTGTTGTGTTGTCTTCATCAAAACTCAATGTGAGTGAAGCTTGCTTCTACACAACTTATCTATTTTAGTGTTGAACCACCTATTTCTATCATTCCTATTTAGTATATATTAGTTATAGTTACAATAAATAAAACAGTATTATCGTGCAGAACCTGCCAGGATGAATACGAGATGAATACGGTTGTGTTATTCAACTCCAATTAATTTATTCTACTCATAAACTCCAATTTATAACAGTGAAGATAACATATAACAGTATAGGACTAAATAGGGAACCATCCATTCTCAGATTCCAACTTTATTGGGGATTTTAAATATCAAATGGATCTCTAAAATATCACCCAAAAATCAATTTCTAAACATTAAAAAATTAGCAATTTCAGAAATTAATTTTAACCTAATTAATTTCAGTTTTCACACAAAAATTTTAAGACTTATTTTAATACTACATCTACACAATAACCATCACTCAAATAACCCCAATATTGAATAAAATCTCACCCTTACCTTAGATCTCTTGGTGATGTTCTTGCTCTATGGTTTTCTCCTTTTCTCCTCTTCCTCTTTCCCTTCTATTTTCTGATTTTTGCTATCTTCTTCCAACTCTCTCTTACTAACTCTCTAAACCCTACTATTCCTTAAATAAAATGGGCCTAACTCAACCAATATTAATTTTACTGTTAACACCTCCCTCAAAGCCCACTAATTTCCAACAACTATAATATCATATAAAATAGAATAGATTAAATAGTTTATTAAATACTAACAATCTAATTAAAATAAATAATTAGATAAATTCCACAATTCAATTTATTTTCAAATAATAAATTAAATCTCATATTTTAATTTAATCAATTAAATCACATAAATTAAATAAACCAATTAATTTATATAAACTCAATAAATTATATAAATCAAATAATTCATTTAAATCAAATATTTCAAATAACTTAGATAAATCACATAAATCAATATTTCATAAAATCACTCAATAATTAATATAAATAATTAATTAATAAAAATCGGGGTGTTACAATCGTGCTTCACAACCACATCCAAAAATCACTCGCTATAGAAAAATGGCGACTCTGCTGGGGATTGCCTCATGAGGATCTGTTTTACCTTAGTCATCATTTCCTCCCCTAGGTGGAAACCTTGACGTCACTAGGATCTTAGGTCAAAACGCCGTTGATTTGGATTGAAACCACAGATTGGTGACTCCGCCGGGAAACCATTTTCTGTCAAGAACTTAAGATTCTTAGCTTTTAAAAGTCTAGGATGATTAGGACAAATATATATACTGCTTTTCCTAATTGCTATACGTGTTTATTTTTCTGCTAATGGGAATGCGTGTGATGCCGCATGTGGAAAGATCGAGTATACACTTAAGATAAGTGATGGCAACGAGGTCGACCATCAACCTGAATGGAGGCTGACCAATGCAACCCATTCTCTCACCTAGACAACGGGCCGATTGTGATGTCTGAGAAGCTGAGGAGCCAAACCCTTTTGTAGTGCGGAAGCTATCGGGAATAGTTGTTACACGATACTACCCTCATTTGAGGCTGGTGATCTATTCTCGGTGAATGACACTTACTCTAAGATTGCTCTACAACTCCCTGGCGATCCGCTTGTTGTTTTGCTTTCCTGGGAGGAGCTGATGATAATGAGTACAGGTACAAAAATCACCTTAGTATAAACCTTTGGGGATGGGTAGAGCCTTGACTTCATGACAACGACCCTTTGACCCCATGTTTTTTCTATGTTTTTGTGTGCTGCATTCATGCATTCATTTAAAAAACATTAAAAACATTCAAAAAATTTCTCTTCTAGTCTCTCTGTTTTTCAAATTAAACTGAGACTGTGATTGCAAATATCAGAGAAAAGGATTGCACTAATGGATTTCGGTAGAAGGAGAACTCATAGTTACACCTTCAAGGTTCCAAAGCTAGAGGATTTAAGAAGGTTAGCAAGGATGATCACAAACCAAGAGGCTTTCAGAGCCAAGCACGGAGGTTTGCTACCACTGTTAAGAGTCCATGTGATTGAGGGAATCATGGATGCGCTCATTCAGTTTTGTGATCCAGTTTATCACTGTTTCACATTCCCGGATTACTAGCTCGCACCAACGTTGGAGGAGTATTCTCATCTGATTGAATTACATATCACAGATCGAGCTCCATTTTCTAGACTGGAAGAAATTCCAAAGAATCAGACCATTGCAAGAGCAATTCATTTGGACGAGTCTGAGGTTAGGACTCACCTAACTACCAAGGGTGGCATCCAAGGTTTGCCAGCCCAGTTCTTGACAAAGAAAGCCCTGTATTTTGCCAGTATAGGAAACGTGACTGCTTTTGAAAGCATCTTTGTCTTACTCACCTACGGGTTATTTTTGTTTCCCAACATCAATAACTTTGTCGACATTAACTCCATTAAGGTTTTTCTCATTGGAAACCCTGTGCCGACTTTGTTCGCAGATGTGTATCATTCTGTACACTTGGGAAATTTGTACAGCGGAGGGGAGATCACGTGTTGTGTACCTCTGCTTTATAAATGGTTTATCTCCCACTTGCCCATGTCCCTTACCAACTCTGATATAGATTGGTGTAATAGGATCTATGATGGAATCAGAATCATTGACCATTGTGGAAACTTCCCCAACGCACCCCTTATAGGAACTAAGGGAGGAATCAACTATCATCCAGTTCTCGTTCATCGTCAATTTGGATACCCGATGAGACACATCCCACAGGGTGTTCATCTGGAAGGTCTTTTCTTCAAGGAAGGAGAAAATGACATAGCACTAAAGATGGAAATAGTGCAAGCTTGAAAACATGTTACTAAGAAAGGACGAGAGTCTCTAGGAAAACCGGACTGTGTCTCAGTGGAGCCTTACCTCCATTGGGTACAAACTAGAGCTCTCAAGCTAAAGATGCCTTATCCTCGTTACAGAATTCTTCCGCCAAAGGAATCTGTCATGTACTTCATGACGGAAACTGAAAAGCTTCAGGTTACTCTCAATAAAGTTTAAAAGGAGAGAAGGTCTTGGAAGAACAAGTACCACACCCTCGACATAGAGTGCATCAAAATACAGCAATTACTGAAAGAGGAAGATGCTCTGATTGAAATTTTGGAGCAACATGTTGTAGATAATCAGGATAACCAAAGGAATTTGCTCACTCCTTTCACCTGGCAAAGGAATGACAACCCGACAACGGCCCAAGAGCCCCGGTCAAAGAAAAGGAAGATACCAAAATTAGCACCCTATTTCTCGTCAGAGAGGACTCGTGACCCATTAGCTTAGGTTTCTCTTTCTGCACCTTGTAATCTACTGTATTTCCATTTCTGTAATCCTTTGAATTCAATAAAAAGGGGTTTCCCCACCGTTTGATATTTGCAATCTAATTGTCGAAGTTTATTTTGAGTAAACCTTAAACAATTAATATAATCATTGCATTCATCATTCTCACATTGCGTATTCTTCTTACCTACGAATCTCACGTTTGTATCTCGGTTCTAGAGTCAAACTATCTCATTCGTACAATACTCGGGCCAATCGTCAGAAAAAGATGGATGATCTTGAGGAAGAAAACAGAGAGTTGAAAGAAGAGATCGACGCTCTGAGAGAGGATATGAGAAAGCTTCGTAACGACATGCAAGTCATGGCAGAAGCTCAACTACAAAGAACTGTGATCTCAGAGATCACCTCAACGCCCATATTGGAGAAGTATGATCCTAGGTATCAAATGCCGGAAGATCGTCCTTGGGTCATGCCTGTTAAGTATATCCCAGAAGGATATGTTCCGCCGATCACTGAAGATCAGGGAATCACAACAGAAGCCGCTGGGCCTGAAGGTTACAAACTTCGGGAAAGCGAAGATGCCAGAGGCATACTGAAGACTCCTGAAGGTTACAAACTTCGGGAGACGCCAAGACTCACTACCGTAGTCACGGTACCACCCCCTGTGGTGCACACTGTCCTGGAAGGACAGATTCCACAGACACCTTCTGGTAAGAAGGAAACTATGTTTGACAGAATGGAGGAATTCCAGGAGCAGTTCTTGGAAATGCAGAAGTAACTGCAAGCCATTCGCGGTCAGGATCTATTTGGAAAGGACGCCGCAGACCTCTGCTTGGTCCCAAATGTGAAAGTCCTGCACAAATTTCAAGTGCCCGACTTTGAAAAGTACAAGGGTAACTCTTACCCTCAAAGCCATCTGGTGATGTACGCTCGGCGGATGTCAACTCAGACGGAAAATCAGGACCTACTGATTCATTACTTTCAGGATAGTTTAACCGGTGCCGCATTAAAATGGTACATGGGTTTAAACCGTACTACGATCAGTACATTCAGAGATCTTGGTACTGCCTTCGTCCAACAATACAAATACAATTTGGACATGGCACCCGACAGAGATCAACTCAGATCGATGTCGCAAAAGGACAAGGAAACCTTTAAGGAGTATGCTCAAAGGTGGCGTGAGATTGCTGCTCAAATTTGTCCACCTCTCGAGGAAAAAGAGATGAAAAAAGATCTTCTTAAAGACCTTAAGCTCATTTTACTATGATCGAATGGTTGCCAGTGCGCCCAGTGATTTCACCGAAATGGTTGGCATGGGCGTACGTCTTGAGGAAGCCGTCCGAGAAGGACGTTTGGTAAAAGACACTGGATCAACGAGCGGTACTAAAAAATACGGTAGTGCTCTCCCTGAGAAAAAAAAGCAAGATATTGGGAATATCTCTCTCGGAAAGCAAAGGCGACGTTATCAACCAGTAGCAGCTATGACTCCTGCTATCAACCCTGCGTCTATTCCTATGTATCAACCTCAGGTTGCGCAGAGCAAACCTGGTCAACAAAGGACACAACAACCTCTTCAGCAGGCTCGTCCTCCATACAACAACAACCGTACAACACGGCCACCAGGATTTGATCCTATACCCGTGTCGTACGCAGAGCTGTTTCCATTACTACTAGCTAAGGGGCATATTCAGACTAAATCTCCTCTTACAGTACTGGAAAATCTGTCTTTTTGGTTTAAGGTGGATCAAACTTGCCCTTATCATCAAGGAGGTTCAGGGCATAACATAGAGACTTGTCTCAATTTCAAGTCCGACGTGCAAAAACTTGTTAGGAGCAGGGTCTTATCCTTCAAGGATACGAATCCTAATGTTTTCACGAACCCGCTGCCTCAACACGAGAAGGCTGCAGTCAATTTGATAGAAGGAGAGACTAACGATGTCTATCAAATTCACGATGTACTCTTGTTGAAAACCAATCTGGTCAAGTTGCATTGTAGACAGAGTGGATATGGCCATGTGCCACCTCATGACTATCACCAGTGTGATATCTGCTCTAAAAATAATCAGGGATGTTCTGTGGTGCAAGCAGCTCTACAGGAACAGATGGATCTCGGATGGATCCAAGAGCACCGAGTTTGTGGAGTTAACATGGTTCACACGAATTCTAATGTCATTCAGAACCACGACATCCGTGCGATGAACGTCAACTTGGTGGCGATGCACTCAAGGCAAAGCCAGTATCATAATTTTCTGCGGCACGATTACAGTTCTTGTCTAATTTGCTCGGTAAACAAACAGGGATGCTCTTTAATACAAGAGGCCCTCCAGCGTCAGATGGATCTTGGATGGATCCAAGACTACCATGATAGGAATCCCTATCAGATCAATATGGTTCAGATCTTCGATATTCGCGTGATGAATACCAACCTTGTAGAGTTACATGCTAAGCAGGTCCGACTCGGATTCTTAATATCACATGACTATCAAAGATGTAAGGCAGGTTGCGAAAACGATAGAGGTTGTACCCTTGTCCAGGAGGCACTTCAGCACTTGTTAAATCACTGGTGGATGCCAATTTATATGGATGAAGATACTCAGCAGATTAATATCAATAACAGAAACCCCACTCGGCGTCAGAGTCAGGATGTTCGATTTGTGGAAGCTAACCTAGTGAGGTTACATTGTATTCAAAGTGGACGTGGCCAGGTGCCCCCACACAACTATGAACGTTGCGGCGACTGTTCGGAAAGTAACCAAGGGTGTTACTTTGTGAGAGCAGCTCTTCAGGGTCAGGTGGATCGTGGAGAGATTCGTCCATATCCGGGTTCTGGACCCATCAACTGGACGCCGAACTACCTTGCTGAGCAAGTTGAAGATGTTGTCACGATCTCTGGTCATCACAGGACCAGGGATGTTTTTGTCATTATCCCTCTACTTGACGAATCTAAAGTTCCCAATCGGGAACGGATCGAGATTACTTATGATGGTCAGAAAAATCAGAAGGTTCCCATAGTCATCTATCTACCAGGACCGTTACCGTATGAGTCAGCTAAGGCTATCCCTTACAAATACGGTGCAACGATAGTTGAAAATGGAAAGGAAATTCCATTACCCTCCATCGTGAATATTGCAGACATCAGTCGTGTAACACGGAGCGGTAGAATCTTCAACCGAGGAGTTGGAGAACCTAACAAGGAAAAGGAACTTCAGACGGAAACTCCTGATCCACCAGTCGGTCAATCCAGTAATCCCGACCTTTCAAAAAATAATGATGAGATGCTGAAGCTCATCCAAAGGAGTGAATACAACATTGTGGATCAACTGTTACAAACTCCTTCAAAGATCTCGATATTATCACTGTTACTCAGTTCAGAAGCCCACATGGAGGCTCTACAGAAAGTCTTGGAGCAAGCCTTTGTGGAACATAATGTAACAATCAGACAGTTCGATAGCATTGTCTCTAACATCACTTCCTGCAATAATTTGGGATTTAGTGATGAGGAATTACCCGAAGAGGGTCGTCGTCTTAACATGGCGCTCAACATTACAGTTAACTGCCAGGACGATACTTTAGCCAGCGTACTGGTAGACACAGGGTCAGCCCTGAATGTTAAGCAGAAGTCCACTTTGATGCAATTATCATTCAAAGGCCCTCCGATGAGAATCAGCGAGGTCGTCGTCAAAGCGTTTGACGGATCCATAAAAACAGTTATCGGCGAAGTTGATCTTCCTATAACTATCGGTCCTCATACTTTCCAAGTCACTTTCCAGGTCATGGACATCCGGGCAACGTACAGTTGTTTATTAGGAAGACCTTGGATACATCAGGCTAGAGCGGTCACTTCGATCCTCCACCAAAAGGTAAAGTTCGTCAAGAACGATCAACTTGTCACAGTTTGTGGGGAACAAGCCTTGCTTGTGAGCAACTTGTCATCATCTACTGGTATAGAACCCGAGGAGGTTATTGGAACTCAGTTCCAAGCACTGTCGGTGGGCAAGAATAATCAGTTCAAAGGAGGAACCTCGATTTCCTCATGCAAAGATGCTATCAAAGCGGTCGAGAGTACCGATACAATAGGATGGGGACAGCTTGTCATTCCTACAAGCAATACAACAAAGAAGGGTCTTGATTTTTCTGCAACCTGTACCCAGACAGCTGCCAACGATGAAAGTCTTCATCCCCTTCAAAACTTCTTCCACAATGGAGGTTTTCTTCACCCAGTGTCTCAGGCAGTACATGCTATCAATGAGGGAGATCCCTCTAACACGGATGAAGAATGGAACTCCTATCTGAACGAGGACGGTTATATGTCTCAGGAAGAGGTGCCTATACCATTTTGCTATCCCGCACAGAGTCCGAGATTTATACCCAGGTCAGATGTCGAAATGATATACGGAGATTGTGATCTGGAAGGATGCTGTGCTCCGCCAAATTCATTAGAGGAAGACACTCTGATGAAAGATAACTTTGACCACAATTACTTTGGCCCAATGGATGGTCTGCCAATGTGGCAACCTTACCCAAGAGATTTGGGGCAAGAAAGTCAGCTGAATAATGAAAATCAGCTGACCGTCATTGAACAGAATACCTGTGTCCCCACCATGTCATGGGATCAACACTCAGGTCATTCAGAAACTACTCAACATGAAGATGAATTCGCAACGTTTGCAGGACTTGAATTCATCAACAATGCTTTTCCCGAGGTCAACGTCATCGAGAGGGATGACTCCTCCAGTTCGAGAGAAGTGTGGGACACCTTGGGACAACTGAGTGGAAAATACGACTATATGGTCAGGTACACCGCTCCCGAAAGCTCTCGTATCTGGCTCAAAGACATCCAGCCAACTGGATGGGGAGATACAGCTGAGAGCACAAATGCTATACAAAATGCAACTGAGGTATTATCCTACGACAATTCTGCCTGGGAGACAGATTCCAATGATCCTGCTCCACCAGAAATCAGTGTCATTTCAGAAGACAAATCAAGGAAGGTGCCAGACTTTGTGATTCACCGAGGAGTTCGCCGCCAATGGGTTGCCGTCAAGGTTCCGAAGATCGTTCATCAATCAAAGTAATTGCCATCTTTAACCTTTCACCCTGCCCAGGTGAAACGGATGTTTTGATAGGGCTCGCTTTCTATAAATTTTCCCTCTTCGCTTCGCCCAAAGCGACAGAGTTTTGTTTTATAGGGCTGTAGTTTCAAGGATCGACTTGTTTATTAATAAAATAACGTCATTCTGTAATTTCCGCATTAATTGCTGTCTTCTCTTTTTGCTTTTTCAGAAAATGGTAATCCTAAAAAAAACAATTCAAATAAAAACAAGCAGTAAAAGAAAAACACTGCACACACTTGCATTTTCTCTATCTCTTCTAAACACGAATCATCACGTCATGCAGATTGCTTGTTTTAAACCCCGTTGAAACATACGATCCGATGCCTTCTCCCAACTTTGAGTTCCCGGTATTCGAGGCTGAAGAAGAAAATGACGACAAAATTCCAGAAGAGATCTCTCGACTACTCAGACAAGAGGAAAGGTCCATTGAACCTCACAAAGAGACGTTGGAAATGGTAAACTTGGGTTCAGAAAAAGAGAGAAAAGAAATCAGGATTGGGGCACTGCTCAGTCCAACTGCCAAAGAGAGTTTGATAAAGATTCTCAGAGAATTCCCCGATGTATTCGCTTGGTCATATCAGGATATCCAGGGTTGGATACCAGCATCGTGGAACATCACTTACCACTGAGATCGGAATGTCCGCCAGTAAAGCAAAGGTTGAGATGCACTCACTTGGACATGGCCATCAAAATAAAAGAGGAGGTACAAAAACAGATTGACGCGGGTTTCCTCGCCACATCTGAATATCCTCAATGGTTAGCCAACATCGTACCTGTTCCGAAAAAGGATGGAAAGGTCAGAATGTGTGTCGACTACAGGGATCTAAACAAGGCTAGTCCAAAGGACGACTTTCCTTTACCACATATTGACATGCTGGTAGACAGTACAGCAAAATTCAAAGTGTTCTCCTTCATGGATGGATTCTCGGGCTATAACCAGATCAAAATGGCGCCGGAAGACATGGAGAAAACTTCGTTCATCACCCCATGGGGCACCTTTTGTTACAAGGTAATGCCGTTCGGTTTGAAGAACGTCGGGGCAACCTATCAAAGGGCCATGACTACTCTTTTTCATGACATGATACACAAAGAAATTGAGGTATATGTCGATGATATGATTGCAAAATCTAAAACAGAGAGTGAGCACGTTGAACATATGTCAAAATTGTTCGAACATCTAAGAAAATTCAAGCTCCGCTTGAATCCCAACAAGTGCACCTTCGGTGTCCGTTCAGGGAAACTACTAGGGTTCATCGTCAGCCAGAAAGGAATTGAGGTTGATCCTGACAAGGTCAAGGCCATTCAAGAAATGCCTTCTCCGAAAACTGAAAAACAAGTCAGAGGATTCCTGGGACGTTTGAAATACATCTCCAGATTCATATTCCTCATGACCGCCACATGTGCGCCGATTTTCAAATTACTCAAAAAGAACCAGGATTGCGTTTGGACAGGAGATTGTCAAACCGCCTTTGACAGTATCAAGGAATATCTGTTGAATCCTCCGATTTTATCACCTCCAGTGGAACGAAGGCCACTGATCATTTACCTCACAGTCTTAGAGGACTCAATGGGATGTGTACTTGGCCAAAAAGACGAAACCAAAAGGAAAGTGTCCGACATCTACTATTTGAGCAAGAAATTCACCGACTGCGAAACTTGGTACACGATGCTTGAGAAAACTTGTTGCGCTTTGGCTTGGGCAGCCAAACGTCTTCGCCAATACATGATTTGTCATACTACTTGGTTAATCTCAGAAATGGATCCAATCAAGTACGTCTTCGAAAAGCCTGCTCTCACGGGAAGAATTGCCCATTGGCAGATGTTGTTATCAGAATATGACATAGAGTACAACGCTCAGAAAGCCGTTAAAGGAAGTATTTTAGCCGATCATTTGGCTCATCAACCAATTGACGATCAGGAATCAATCGGTTTTGACTTCCCAGACGAAGATGTCATGTATCTAAAAATGAAAGATTGCGATGAACCGTTACCCAGTGAAGGGCCAGAACCAGGTTCCCAATGGGGACTAATCTTTGACAGAGCAGTTAATTATTATGGAAACGGAATCGAGGCAATCATTGATACCCCTCAGGGTACCTATATTCCTTTCACTGCCAGACTTACGTTCAAATGTACGAACAACGAGGCCGAATACGAAGCATGTATCATGGGTCTCAAAGAAGCAATTGATTTAAGGATCAAAAACTTGGACGTATACGGCGACTCAGCCTTGGTTATCAATCAGATAAAAGGAGATTGGAACACATACCAATCAGGATTGATTCCTTACAAAGACTATGCAAGAAGGTTGTTACCTTTCTTCGACAGAGTTGAGTTTCATCACATCCCTCGTGATGAGAATCACATGGCTGATGCATTAGCCACTATCTCTTCCATGATTAGTGTAGGTCAATGGAACGACCTACCTAAGATCGACAAAATGCGCCTTGAACGGCCCGCTTACATCTTCACGATCGAAGCAGTCATAGATGACAAACCTTGGTATCACGATATCAAATGCTTCCTTCAGAAACAGGAGTACCCACCTGGGGCACTAAGGAAGGACAGAAAAACCCTAAGAAGATTGGCTGGAAACTTCTTCCTGAGCGGTGATACTCTCTATAAGAGAAATTTTGACATGGTCTTGCACCGATGCGTAGACAGACCAGAAGCAGACATGCTGATGAAGGAAATTCATGAAGGATCCTTTGGCACTCATGCCAACGGACACACAATGGCGAGAAAAATTCTAAGAGCAGGGTACTATTGGTTGACCATGGAATCCGACTGCTACAAGTACATGAGGAGGTGTCACAAGTGTCAGATATACTCCGACAAAATTCATGTACCACCATCGCATCTCAAAGTTCTTTCTTCCCCGTGGCCTTTTTCCATGTGGGCAATCGACATGATTGGCATGCTTGAGCCCAAGGCTTCAAACGGACATCGGTTCATCCTGGTAGCCATTGACTATTTCACCAAGTTGGTCGAAGCAACGTCGTATGCTAATGTAACCCGACAAGTCGTGGTCCGATTTATCAAAAACAATATCATCTGCCGTTATGGTGTCCCAAGCCAGATCATTACTGATAATGGATCTAACTTGAACAACAAGATGATGAAGGAGTTGTGCGTTGAGTTCAAGATCGAACACCATAACTCATCTCCCTACCGACCCAAGATGAACGGCGCGGTAGAAGCGGATAACAAGAATATCAAGAAGATCCTTCAAAAGATGGTTGTAACCTACAAAGACTGGCACGAGATGCTACCCTTTCCTCTTCACGGTTATCGCACATCTGTTCGCACTTCAACAGCGGAAACCCCTTTCTCTCTAGTGTATGGCATGGAAGCAGTGCTCCCCATAGAAGTAGAGATCCCGTCAATCTGAGTATTGATGGAAGCTAAGCTCACCGAAGCTGAATGGTGTCAAAGCCGACACGACGAACTGAATCTGATTGAAGAAAAGAGAATAACGGCACTATGCCATGGTCAATTGTATCAACAGAGAATGAAGAGGGCGTTTGACAAAAAGGTCCGACCTCGTGTCTTCAGGAAAGGAGACCTCATGCGCAAGAAGATACAGTCATTTTTCACTGATTCACGAGGTAAATGTACTCCGAATTATGATGGCCCCTATGTGGTCACGAAAGCTTTCTCAGGCGGTGCCTTGAGACTTGCAACCATGGACGGAGAGGAATTTGCCTACCCTACGAATGTTGATGTAGTCAAGAAATACTTCACCTAAACTAAAAAAAAAACGTCTCGGTGGATTGAAAACCCGAAAGGGCGGTCCAGGCAAAAGTTAGAGACATAAAAAAAATCATCCCGGTGGATTGGAAACATCACAGTACAATCCAGGAAAAAATTAGGGATAATGGCAAGTAACTATGTTCAACAGAGGCAAGTCCCTCAGCAGCAGCAGTTACACTATCCATGGGAGGAAAACTCCAGTCAAGGCTGTCTTCGACAGAAGCTAAGGATGTCCCGAATTCAAAGTTGGTAGGAGGATAGTGGTCGTTATGTTTCAACGTAGCCCTTTTCCCTGTAAATTACCATTTTCTAACTTTGTGAATACTCTTTGGAATCAAGCGTTTGGCTGATCTCCGTCTTATCAATAAAATTTGAGCCCTTGTGCTTTTGTTTGTAATTCTTATTTGTTTTAGCTTTACAGAACGACGTTGTTAACATGATTGACGATTCTTGAAATAAAACAAAAATGAATTTACTTGTTAAAAATTTTTCTGCTTTTAAATTAAAGACGGCAATTTCTTTTGACTGTTGAACATCAGAAGAACATCGGTCGCTTCTCCAAAAGTAATCGAACCTCAAAGTGAAGAATCAAAGTACTCCTTCTAGCCCAGTACGCCTGAATGAAGGGATCAACTATGTCAGAGACCTTGTTTCGTCTGACACGCCTCTTCGGCCAAGTTCTTATCTCCTAAGCCCGATCAACGGTAGCTCCCAACAGGGACTATCTCTCCTAAGCAAGGCGGAATTTCTATTCTGAAACAACGGTACTTCTTCTCCCTGCGATGGCCGAGTATCCAGTCGTGTTCACCTGTCAGTTTGTATGTCGCGTCAGTTTTGTCAGCATAAACATACATGCATCATTGCATTTTTGATTTGCATTCACATTTCATATTGCATCGCTATCACTCTAGTCGGCCTTGTCCCCAAGTGATAAAAGTCCTCTCAACCGAGTTGTCAGCCCTTTCCTCGTTACGAAGTGTTACGTCTGAACAATCTCTCTCCTCCAGTTTTATTTCTGGATTGAAGTTGGGTCCTCGACCACTTTGATAACTTGAACCTCTGAAAGACCAGAGAGCCCTCAGTTAACATCACTCTTCGCCATTGAAGTTGATATCCTTGTTTTCCCGGATTAAAGAAAATCCCGAGAGAAAGCCTCCTAAATCTGAGATTCGGCAGTACGGCAGTTTTTCTCCGAAAAACCCACTGATGAAAAGGTCATCAGTACCTCAAAATTGGATCACATCATACGGCATTTCTCCGAGAAGATCTCTGAGAAAAGTATGATGTAAAGACCCCAAGCGAATGCAGTCTCTCATGGGACTCGCATTCCCCAAGTAGTGTCAACAAATGGCATCTCCAACAGAGAAGTTTGTACACCTCTATAACTCAGACGACTGGATTCCCCAGCAAGTTTGACGTCATTTTTTCCACTCAAATGGCATCTCCCTAGGAAAATTCGGTGAGAAGTTTGAAGGAAAGCCGCTACGAATAGCGTCCCTTGCCAGTAAAGTTTATTTACGAAAGAAACTAAGACCAATTCCTCGGTAGGAAACCAGGATCGAGGAGAAGTTTACATCAGAAACTAAGACCAGTTCCTTGGTAGGAAACCAGGATCGAGGGGAAGTTTATTTTAGAAACTGAGACCAGTTCCTTGGCTGAAGACCAGGATCGAGGGGAAGTTTACCTTTTCTAAGCATCATTGCTTAGCTAAAGAAGATGAATGCGTAAGCTACCATTCATAACCACCATCAAAATTTCGAGTATTCCGATATTTAATCCTTTTGCACCCCGAATGCCCTAATACCTTCGTCATTCACACCTTCGTGTCCAAGAAGATTAAATAGTGGCATCTGGCATACCCCAAATTTTGACCACTAAGATTTCCCATCATTGTGAAAATCATCATCACAATATGGAGGAACCATCATTCTTCATCAGTCTCCCCAAAGATGGGTGAGCATTCACTACAATCAAAATTAGGGTTTCAAGCCCTCTCTGAGTGCTTAGACAAAGGATCAATCAAGAAATGACATGATCTTCAACTTTTCTAACCTCTCAAACATCCACAATGGATCAAAAGGACTCCCACTTCAAGGATTAAGCACAAGGCTGCACCCTTCTAGGTGGATTAAGTCTCAAGATCGACAGTGTCACCAAATTAGGGTTTTGGTCGACCAGGGCCTCCAGATGGAAATTTTTCATCTGGGCACAAGCCAATGATCCAAAACCTAACCTAATATACTCCATGGAACCTCATGGACCCAATCATCAAGTCAATTTTGCCTCAGGGGATGCATTCATACAAAATCAGGAATTAGGGTTTCTTGACCTAATTCACCCCTAAGTTGACTTTTAGGGCAAATCATGAGCCAAGACCTCAAGATAGGGTTTGAGGGTCTCTAATTAACTATATTGATCCATTTTCAACAATGGATTAATCCAAGAAGCTTGAGCAACAAGTCTCAACTTCATCTGCACCACAATTTGGGTTTTAAGGAAAAAGTCAACTGTAACTTTGACATTTGACCAGGACATGCTCCCAAGCCCTATGACATGCATCAATATACCCTATGACACCCATGGAACATGTCCATCAAGTTTGATTTAGGTCAAGGACATGATTTCCTGAAAAATTGCACAGTTTGGAATTCATCTGATAAAAAGGAACCGTGCACAAAAGTCAACTTTGACTTTTTGAGATTTTTCACCAAAATGGATTTTAAACCTAAAATGATGTTAATGTATGATTTGAATCATCATTCATCAAGAAAAATCAAAGAAAGTGGGATAACTCGTAAAAGGGGTAACCATAAAAACTTAGAAAAATTTCTAAGTTATGGAAAAAGTGACACTAATGTGCCAACTTTGGAGGACCATAACTCCTAAACCACAAAGCCATTTTATCTCATCCAAGGCTTGATTTGTAGGTCTCATTGCCCTCTACAAAAACTTCAACTATACCTAATTCCAATTCCTCATGGATTTTGAGTTATGGAGTGATCAAAATCAAGAAAAGTCACTTTGTTCCAACACTTAGTGAAAATTTCACTAAGTCAGATTTTACCCTACTTTTTGCCAAATGTAGGGGGATTTTTCACTTGGATTCAAAAGAGATCAAAACCAAATATGTTCAAATAGTTGTTGTATCATGTAAGGGCTTTCCAAAATGACCAAGAACATTACCAAATTCAGTGTGAGTCATGAGATATGACATTGGAAAGTTGCCTTGCTAAAATCTGCCAAGGCAAGGCAGAATTTGCATTTTTGCTCGATTTGCCAAAATCATCCAAATTCAAATGCTCCTATCCACTTGGACACCTCTGAGGATTGAATCTAAAGGGGACAATCACTGAGCCAAGCCTCCAAAGTCTTTGGAACAAGAAATAGCATGTTGAACCTAGAATTGCCAAAATAGGGACAAGACTCCAATTTTGGATTGGAGCATTCAATGGAAGCATCAAGGTGGCATGGACTGAGCCATTTGCAACTGAATTCAGTCAAGACTTATCCAAGACCAAGGGAACCACAGCCCTGTGCCCTAACCTCTAGTCAATGGCTAGAGGAGACTTGGATTTCCATTGGCCAACATTAAACAAACACCTGCTGCAGTTGCCATTCACTGTGGATCCCAAAACAAACTTGCTCTACTATAAATAGAGCTCAATTGTGATCAGTTTAAGTACACCAAAGGCCTACAACACTTGCCTTTCTCAAAAACCACTTCTCACTCTAAAAAATGCCTTTCTTAGCAAGTCACTATCGGGTTTTGAGTTTGGGAGCTTTTCCAATCAAACCAATCACACACACACCTCATATACATCATATGTGAGCTGATCAAACACTTAAACAACAACTGGAACACTGATTTCTCAGAATCAACAGTCAATTGCTCAAGGTTTTAACCAAAGTGCAGTTGAGATGCCATGAAGTGATCCAGGCATTCTCAGTCAAGTCCAAGCATTCAAACACACTCCATAGGGTGTAGGGAAGCTGTTCATATCATCACAATTCATCTGTAACACCTCCTACTCAGAAATCAATTTGCTCTTGCTGTCACGACCTAGAGGTAAGCTTAAACTTGGTCATCTCTCAATCTATGCATATTTCCTCGCACAATACTTTTGCCAAATGTTCATAATCATGCATGGAATGTTTCCCCTCAAGTAATTTCTTTGTTTGAATCGTGTATTAAAAATCCTAGCCTTCATGCAGAAATTAGGGTTCATAAGGATTTATCGTGATTTCTTGTTTTATGCTTAATTTAAATTAAATTAATTGTCATAAACATGATCGTGAGGTTGAGACGAGCATATTGATATGTGGATTGCATGATATAATCAAGTATTCAGTGAGATTGGATAGAAAATGCAAATCTGGGCAAGGCAGAAAAAGCGCGTGTTCTTGGTCCATGTTCTTGGCGCCATTTTCATAAATTGAAATATTTGAATTTTGTGATTTTATTTAATTGATTCAAAAATTAATTTCTCTCTGAGTTTTAATGATTTTGAGATGATTCTTTTTTTAATAATTCACAAAAATGTTAAAATATTTTATTTTCCCAAAAAATCCCAAAAATATTATTTATTTTGTATAATTGATATTTTTGCAAAGAATTAATGTTTTAATTGTTTTTAACATTTAAAATATTTTTTCCACCTTGATTTTGCAACTTTTAATGCTTTCTAATTATTTTGTAGGTCAATACTTAATTTTTGAAGCATTAATCTAAGATCACAATTTGTTTTTCCTATGTTAAACAATTTTGATCATTTTAATTGAATTTTTATTCAATTAAAACACATTTTTGAAAACAAATTAGGGTTTTTGGATTAATTAAACCCTCATAAATCATTTTCAAAACATTTTGGGCCGCTAATAGAGTGTAAGACCCAATCCTTTTTTTGACCAAATCATTTTGGGGCCTCAGTGTATTGTATAAGTCCCGATACCGTCAAAAACAAACAGTGCGATCGTCGCCTTTTCAAAACAAAAAAACCTTGGGCTTACCATCGAGTAGTAAGACCCATTTCTTTTCTTAACACTCATGGGCCTCTAATAGAGTGTAAGACCCAACCCCCTTTTAACCAAAATCACTTTGGGGCTCAAATATTGTATAAGCCCCCCTGCGTTAAAAGAAAACCTCGGCGCGATCGCCATTTCAAACGGAAAAATCAACTGGGCCTACCCTCGTGTTATAAGCCCCATTCTTTTTCTTTAAACCTTTTGGGCCTCTTGAGAGAGTGTAAGACCCATCCATATGTACAGGAAACCTTTTTTGGGCCACAGTCACTTGTATAAGTCACTATGTACAAATTCAAACAGTGCGCTCATTGATAAAACCCTGGGCCTCTCCTTGAGCTGTAAGCCCCAAATATTTCTTTTTCAAAGCACTTTCTCCTTTGATTTTGAATATACTGTTGTTTTCAATCTTTCTTTGTTGAACAACTAACCAAACAGAATGGAAGCTCTACAACCGAGTAAGTGTTTATACGCTTTCATTTACTGCTTTCATATACATATAACTGTATTGTGGGGCTGTTTCACTGTAAGTCTTCTTTCATAAACTCATATAAACTGTGTAATAATAGTATAGATATTTAGAGTTTTCCCGGCCACTACGTCTATAACTAGGTGACACTGTTTCGTTTATTCATAGAAATAGACAACTAGATCCCCAATAGGATCACCAGATACAATCTTCTCTTCGGCTGTCCTCATTAGGAATTGTCAAGAAACTCTACTCCCAAAGATGAATGTATTCTCCGTGAATGGCATCTTTGAGTTTCTTCCAAATTCTCGAACTTTCTTGACTTGATCTATTCCTTGTGAATAGCTTGCCTTGAATTTCTCGGGGTTTGGGGACCCACAGGCTTCTTAAAAGCACCGGCCTTCTCTTGGGCATCATACAAGGACCCACAGGCTTCCTAAAAGCAACCCCACCGCCTCTTGGGCTTAGTACAAGGACCTTACGGCTTCTTAGAAGTATTCACAGCCTCCTCTTAGGCTTCACGTAATGATTCTTCCTCCGGGAATGATAGCTTCCTCTTGGGCATCGTACAAGGACCCGTCGGCTTCTTAAAATTTTCCAGTCTCCTCTTGGGCTTCATACAAATTGTCCCGACGACCTCCTAGAGGTATAGGAACAGAAATTAGTCATATGCATAGAACAGTCCTTTCATAGAGTCTACTACTGTTTCTCAAAGCACAGTACAAAAGATGACACTCTAGACTTGGACAATCTAATCTCCTTGAGTCTCAAAGACATTCTCAAGTGACCCCTTCAAGAATAGGAAGAAAACCCGTAGACTGGGACAGTCTCAATACCCTTCGGATTTCCCAATTCCTTAAAGAACAGGAATAACCCGGATCCTCGAACCAAATCCTCGAGTACAACATTACTCATATTAGAACTGATTTTCTCTTTATATCAGCATACTGGACCTGTCACTTAACTGAACAGTCGCCATAGCCTCCTCTTAGGCTTTGTATAAAGATCCTTCTCCCGTGAAGTTAGCCTCTCTCTTGGGCTTTATACAATGATTCTCCCCAGCGGAGTAAACAACGTTTAGCCTCTCTCTCGGGCTTTGTACGAGACACATAAGAGACTCCCTCGTTGAGTCAATCACCTCTTTCGCCTCCATCTCGGGCTTTATACGAGATACAAAAAGGTTCTTATTAAGCCAAACAAATTTTAGCCTCCATCTCGGGCTTCGTACGAGATACAAAAAACTCTCTTGTTGAGTCAAATAGCCTCCATCTCGGGCTTTATACGAGATACCAAAAGATTCCCTCGTTGAGTCAAAAACTTTTAGCCTCTCTCTCGGGCTTTGTACGAGACACATAATAGCCTCCTCTTAGGCTTTGTATAAGAAAACCACTGGTTGATCCAATTAACCATTTAGCATCAAAGTTGTGCCTCGTTCACAGTACACAAACATCAACAACTCCTTCCCCTCCATCTAACTGCTGTAAGCGGCAAGCCTCCGGATCATCTACATCCATGCCAATGTCCCTCTTTTAGTTTGAGAAATTCCTAAGGAAAGATGGCATTACTCTACACTGAGTTAAAGTCTTCTCCTTCAGGTTGAAATCCCCTATAAAGGAAATTATGGCATTGCCGGATTCACAAATCCCGGTTAAAGTAATTCTCCTTTATAAATAGTCGTAACAGACAAATCCCTCTTTAGAGATGACAAATTCTCTCTAAGGTCAACACTTTTAGCTTCACATCTTGGGCTTTAAACAAGATACAAATAGACCCTTCAGCTTCACATCTTGAGCTTTGAACAAGATATAAACCACCTTTCGCTTCACATCTTGGGCTTTGAACAAGACACCAAAACACCCATTTCCTCCGATAGAATAGGAGGAACTACGAACGCTCTGATTTCCCTGTTTCGGTAAACGGGAATACGTAGGCATAAGATTGAAAGAAAAATCTTAGCGAGCACACTAAACAAAAACCCAAAATCCCATACTTTTATATATATCCGCCCTAACATCTCAACCGATAGCCTAAAGCATCCCTTCGTCAACAAAATACCCTAGGACAAACCCCGAATCTTTGTAGCATCTGTAAACCAATAGTTTTGACTGTTTAATCTCAGTATGCAAGCAGGGTTAGTTGGAGACATCTATTTCCCTTCCTTCATCAGCTTTAATAGGATAAAAAAATGAATCGAGCTGTAGTACCAGAGCGATCGTGCTTCGCAACCATATCCAAAAATCACTCGCTACACTTGTATGAGAGAAAGGGCAAAGTAATTCTTCACACTGCCTGCTTCGACGAGGAAAATGTCTCCATTACACTCGACAGCCGGAATGAGAAAAGAAAAGTCCTCTCTCCTGTGTTTTTTGAGCCTTCTTTTCTATGCACTTCATCATTCCACCAATGGTGGTCGAAGCACTATAGTGAGCACTTTCTTGATGTGGCTACATTTTCTTCATTACTTGACCAAGCTTTTCTCAATGTGCAGGACAAGACGAAAAAGAGTAAGTTTACTCACATCAAAGAAATACAGGCTTTTCAAAAATACTTTGAAACTATCTATCGACCAGATGATCTTTGTCGAACCATTCATGAGGCTGCTGTCAATCTAAAGAGAAAATTTCTAGAAAACCTGGATCAACTAAAAATTCCTCCAAACGTCCCTCGTGAGAAACGTTATGAGGTAGCTTTTAAACTTTTCCCTCCAAAGTTCCCTCGACTGCCTAATGCTGATTTTGGAGTGGCGTTTGCCCCTCAATTTCCAAATTGGTTTGTCTGTGGGGAGCATTTAAAACTTCTTCGACAGCAGTCTCAGCCAAAGGCCCAACGAGTGGTTCCGACTAAGCATATGTTAGACAGTTTTAAAGGACACCTTCATATAGGAATTCAGGACGTTCGTGTCGAATCTGAAATATATGAAGGTTCGAAACCCTTAATCCATGGCTTTATAACTAACCACATAATCATTAACTTGTAACAATTTTTACTGTCTTTCAGCTGTGCCTAGGAAAACTGCTTCAACTAGGGCTGCTACCTCACAAAGTGGCAAAGAACCAGAGAGCACACAGGTATATTTCGCATCCCCTGCTTACGCTTTTACTATATGAATTTCTTTCTTATATTTGCATTGCCTCTTCAGACTAGTCGAAAACCTCCAACACCTTCAAAGAAAGGTAAAAAGGATGCCCCGGCTGTTGTTATATCTTCAGATGCTTCAGATGAATCTCCTGAGGAGGTTCTTACAAAGAAAATAAGAAAACCAATCAAAGCATCTGGACCTGCTGGCCCACCTCCTTCGAAGGTGGCCAAAATACTTGAAAAGGATCCCACAACAAGTGGTGTCGAAAAAGAACCTTCCACGGTGGCCTTGAGAACACCTCTTGGTGACCGTGGGAGTGATAACTCAAGTCCTGCTGCAGTACAAGCTCAGGTATGTGCACCATTTTTTCATTATACTCACGTCTTTCGTCCAAATTCTTTCAATCTCATTTTCTCCACTTGTGTTCTTTAGGCAAACATAATCAATAATCCTGATCCCCAACCAACTCTAAGCAACCTCGCCACCAACATAATTAACAATCCCACTCCTCAACCGACTGCAGGAAGCTTCACCACCACGCTCCTCAACAGCCAAGGTGAGCCAACTTATCACCCATCTTCTGATATTGGCTCTGGTTTGAGTGAGATCAATCAACCTAATCCACATGCTGCAGAACACACCACACCACCAGTTCAAACCACCACTCAAAATGCACAAGCTGATGGCGTCAATTCTGATGATGATGATGCCTCAAGTCCGCCACTTTTCAACCTGGAAAACTTCATGGATAATGATCAATTGGTTGAAGAAGAAAGAAATGAACCTGAAGTTCAAACACACAACGACAATCCTGGTCAAGCTGCGCCTGAGGAGACAAATGAACCACATCCTACACCAGCTGATGACCAGGAGAATATTCGACCAACTGCTGAAGAGCCTGACGAAGAAATAGTAGTCGAAGAAGAAAAAGATGAAGAAGGACAAGAATCAGAAGAAGAGGAGGAAGAAGAATAAACTGATCCTAATCCCCACCATACTCCTTCGCTTGTGGTCCAGCAAACCCTGGATAACATTCCACCTCCTGGAGACTCACTGACAGCACTTAAGTGGTCCAACCCACGTGAGTATTCCAAATTAATACTCGGGCAGAAGTATGGTTCTTCTTCTTCTGTCTCTTCGACTCCAGCATCAGATGATTTCGCCAAACCAATCCTCCAAGCCATAAAGAAAAAATTCTTCAGGGGGGACATTCACAGAGTTTTGGCCTCAGACCCATCTGTAACCACTTATCTGAAGGATACCCTTGAAAAGCTTGAACTCACCACTCTTAATCCAGACGTTTCTGGTTTTCTAATAGAGTTAACTGTTGTGGTGAACCAAATAGCTGCAGAGATAAAGCTGCTTCCATTTATCAGGAATACCATAGAGGAAACATCTGGTCTTGAGAGTTCAGCTTGGTGTGGTGCAAAGGAGTCATATGAGAAGGTCGAAAGTATAGAGGCTGAACAAAAGAAAACAGAAAATGAAATAGCCTTCAATCAGAAGAATATTGAAGCCTGGAAGCAGCAAATCACTGAGTTACAAGCTAAAATTGAGAATGCTGAAAAACGCAACCGTGATTTGCAGAATTTCGACACCACTGAGATGGCTAGGGAAATGAAACATGCCATGGATCGTATTGAGGCAGCCCAAAAACGTGAGAAACAGCTTGCCACAGCCAAACTTGATGAATCCTTGTGCAATGCTCACCTCAAACATCACATAGAAACCTTTGCCCAGTTGGAGTCGAGGCTTCCCTTCTGATGCTTTCAAGACCATTATTTGCTCAACCAATCATTTGTTTCTTGGCCTTTTTAGGCCATTATGTAATGAAAGTTTTATGCCTTTGGCATTGATTAATCAATCGTTAGTATTTCGCCATTAACTGCTTTCGACCCGTATTATATTATGATGCATTTTATTTATTGCCTCACATTTAAGTCAATTTTGCAATTAAGACATTCTCCCTTTTTTCCTTGGAAAACAAAACTTTCTCAGTTTTAAAACTTCAAGGCATAAGCCTCTAGCTTTAAAGTAAAATTTATAACATAGCCCTCATGCATACTTCCAAGAATAACTCACGTGTTTCCACCATTTGACTGCCCAATCTAATCAACACTTCGGCTCTATAAATTCTCTTCCACATGACCAAGTTTTGCATAGAAGCAAACATGAACAATTCAGAGAAATTGAAATTCTGGCACTGATATCGGATGTCCTACACAGATGTTGAGACACTGATATCCAACACAATGAACAAGACAACAATAATAAAAACAGTGCAGAAAGTAAAAACACAGTGATATGTTTACCCAGTTCGGATCAACAATCCTACTCTGGGGGCTACCAAGTCAGGGACGAAACCAATATAAAATAGTATCAATTCACAGATCATACAACAACCACACCAGGTTACAGTCTGCTCACTTATTCACTACCCTTCCTATGACTTCTACCTAAGACTAACCTAGGTATGAGGCCTTCCTCAAGTCCCTCTACAATCACAACCCGTGATTGGTTCCTTCAACCACAAGTAACAAAACGAAGCCACACTTTCAAAACACACAATTCTTAATACTTCAAAGCTTATGAGAATTGACACACAAGAAACTTAATGCTTCAAAGCTTATGAGTAAATAACAGAACTTACAACACAATAACCAGTCCTTATACTGTTATCAGAATGATACCAGTTAGGCTCACAAATAACACTCGAAAACCCTAACAAAAACACACGTAAGGTCCATGTGACGCCCCCAATCTATAACCCCAAAACAATTAAAGCAGTAAAAGAAAATTCAAAATTCTGTCAGAGTATATCTAAAAACACGGCATAGACGGGAGAATCACATCAATTTAAAGCAGTAAAACATAACATACAACACCTGCTCATAAAGATATGCAACGGTGGGGTAGCAATCAACAGAGGAACTCAGTTCCTTACACCCACTTTTCAGAAATTAGAATACAAGCGGAAAATCTAAAATCTGAATAACATATATATACATAGATCATATAAACAGTCTGTCTGTACAACATACATCCATACATATATGTACAATTCCAAAAGGTATCATCACATATACAAAATAATCACAAACGGCCACCCTAGCTACCCGGTGTCACATATCAGAGCCGACCGACAAAAGAATGAAGACGCAATGCTTCACAAAAAGAATACCTCCAGCAACTCTAATCTACAATGCCTCATAGAGCATTATAAAACAGCAGAAGGGTGAGAAAAACAACCATAATATACTTGCATAAAATTATATATATTAACACAAAAATACCCAATTAAACATATTCTTACCACAATTGCACCACAATCAAATACAACACAACACCGTACCATTCTCAAGTATCAAATACCACTACACATCATTCATACACAATACACTTACACATATTCCATCTCATCAATCACATTCTCAATTCCAAGCACAATTAATTCATGATTTATGCAAATGCACAGAGACCGACACAATGACTCTATGCACATGCTATGCGGTACCGACTCCAAGTATTTCTCATCACCAGTTCACTCAGGAACTATTAGAACCATCGCTCGTTACATCACTGTAACTCCCCGTCGGGCATACGATGTCCCCCGTCGCTCACACCCCGCATGGGCACACGACGTTTATGGATCGCTCACACCCCGCATGGGCACACGACCCGATCGCTCACACCCCATAAGGGCACACGACCGTCTATAACCATCGCTCACACCTCTTATGTTTAAGGCACACGATCCATCATATCGCTCACACCTCTTATTTTTAAGGCACACGACGTTATAGCAGATTACCTCTGGAATCAATCCGTCACTCAGGACGTTACCAAAATGCATTTCATGATGCTTGGCATACAATGACTTATGACATTTAATATGCACACACATAAATGCATTCATCTACATCAACAAAATCACACTTACACTTGTGCCCAAAACAATGCATATCAATTACCATACGGCCACAAATCATCACAACAACATCTAAACACATGCATCTACATCATACAACAGCACCTTGCATGATACACATCAATTACGCACACAGTTAACACGATAAAACCCGACAACCCGACTATTTTTCAAAAACACAAATTAATTAAATCATATTTTACCCTCCAAACCATTTTTAATAGAAAGAATATTTTATAAGCTTTCCAACGCTTCGAACGGGGGTCAAAACGGACTTGCGGATCAAAAGTTACGATCGAAACAATTTTGAAAAAAAAAAACCTACAGCAGGGCTGACACGGCCCCCGTGTTGTGGGACACGGCCCGTGTCACCCAAAATCCCAAATTTCACCTTTTTTTCACGTTTCCACCCTCCATAGTCAGTGGTCTGACACGGCCCCCGTGTTGTGTGACACAGGCCGTGTCAGGGCCCAGAAAATTGCAATTTTATCGTCGGAAGCCTTCCGGACCTCCGATTTCGATTCCGTAAAAAGCCCCGGTCTCCGAATTCAATGTACAACAATATTTTCACCATCAAAGAGCCATCCAACACATTTTCCATTTTTGAAATATTTTGAAACATAGTTTTATCAATTTCACCCGATTCCAACTCGATCAAAATCACTCGAAAAACACGCCAACAACCATTCACCGATTAAATATCAACCTATTCCAATATTACCAGACATAGTCAACCACATTTACTCGATCACAACAACAATTTGTACAAAAATATCGATATATATCAAAAACGCAAAAGTTACAAATTCAACTCAATTCAATCAAACGATCACGCTAAAACACGACCCAACATCACTCGACTCTACTACGCGATTTATTTCGACTTTCGTCCGTGAAAACATCGATTTCTAACCATTTTTCTCATTTCGACCTATATTGAAAAAAACAACAAGAGTTCCACACAACATACATAATCATACACAAACATAGTATAATCGAGTTTCGCACCCTTACCCGATTAATTCGCGTTTGAAAAGTCGGTTGAATCGGGTCCTAAATCCACAAGTTTTTCCTCTTTCTCTTCTTTTTCCTCTTCTCTTTTCCTTCTTCTTCTCTTTTCCTCTCAAAATTCTGTTTTTCTCTCTTTCTCACCTCTAACTTTCTATTTTAATAAAACAAATATCTAACCCAACAAAAAGACCAAAATACCCCTACACTCAAATATCTCGCAAACGCTCTCAAAACGCGACAAAATATAATCACGATGAAAAATAACATTTTTCTAAATAAAAGTCGAAAATAAAATAATATAATAATAAAATAATCAAAACGACTCAATTAAATAAAAACTGACAAAACTGGGGCGTTACAACTCTCCCCCACTTAGAAATTTTCGTCCTCGAAAATATTACCTGAGACGAACACCTCTGGATACGACTCCCGCATCCGACTTTCCAACTCCCACGTCAAATTGCCCTCAGCAGCGCCTCCCCACGCCACTTTCACAAGTGCAATATCTTTACCCCTCAACCGCTTCACCTCGCGATCCAAAATACTAACTGGTAAAGCCTCGACCATAAGGTTATCCCTTACCTCAACCTCGTCCATTGGAATCACATGTGAAGGATCCAGAACGTACTTCCGAAGCTGTGAAACATGAAACACATCATGCAGATTCGACAGATTCGGCGGTAACGCCACCCGATAAGCCACATCACCCACTCTCGCAGATATCTGGTAAGGACCAATAAATCGAGAAGTAAGCTTCTTAGATTTCAATGCACGACCAACACCCGTTACCGGCGTAACTCTCAAAAATACATGGTCACCCTCTTGAAACTCAAGATCCTTCCGTCTCCGATCATGATAACTCTTTTGTCTACTCTAAGAAGCCTTCATTTTCTCACGAATAAACTTCACTTTCTCCGTAGTCTGCTGTACCAATTCCGGTCCTACCACCGTTCTCTCACCAGATTCGTGCCAACACAACGGTGTTCGACACCTTCGTCCATACAATGCTTCAAACGGTGCCATTCCAATACTAGAATGGAAACTGTTATTATACGTGAATTCAACCAATGCAAGATAACTGTCCTACGCACCACCTTGTTCAAGCACACAAGCCCTCAACAAGTCCTCTAACGACTGAATGGTTCTTTCGGTCTGACCATCCGTCTGCGGATGATAAGCCGAACTCAACCTCAATTTAGAACCCAATGCCTTCTGTAAACTTTCCCAAAATCTCGAAGTAAACCTAGGATCTCGATCAGAAACAATGCTCAACGGAACACCATGCAATTTCACAATCACACTGATATAAATCTCAGCTAACCTCTCCAAAGAAAAATTGATGTCAATCGGAATAAAATGCGCCGATTTAGTCAGTCTGTCCACAATCACCCAAATAGCATTATGTCCCCGCTGAGTATTTGGCAACCCTGTCACAAAATCCATAGAAATGTTATCCCATTTCCACTCAGGAATATCCAACGGCTGCAACAAACCACTAGGCCTTTGATGTTCCACTTTCGACTTCTGACAAGTCAAACAAGCATAAACAAACTGAGCCACATCTCTTTTCAATCCAGACCACCAAAAAATCTTCTTCAAATCTTGGTACATCTTATTCGCTCCCGGAGGTATACTCAAACTACTCCGGTGTCCTTCTTCCAAAATCATCTTTTTCAACTCCGCATCATCCGGAATATAAATTCTACCTCGGAACCTCAAAACACCATTAACGTCCACTTGAAAATCACTATTCGCATCTTTTTCTCCAACCAACATCAAGTCCACAAATTTCACATCCAACCTCTGTTTCTCACTAACCATCATCAGAAACTCATTAGTAACTTTCAACATTCCAAGCCTCACACTAACCGACGTCACTTCACAAACTAAACTCAAGTCTCTAAACCATTCCAAAAGTTCCCACTCTTTCACCATCAATGCGGACATATGCAACGATTTACAGCTCAATGCATCTGCTACCACATTAGCTTTACCAGGATGGTAATTCAAGCCAAAGTCGTAGTCTTTCAAGAATTCCAACCATCTCTGTTGCCTCATGTTCAACTCTTTCTGATCAAATAAATATTTCAAGCTTTTATGATCACTAAAAACTTCAAACCTTGCACCGTAGAGATAATGCCTCCAAATCTTCAACACAAAAACCACAGCCGCTAATTCCAAATCATGAGTAGGATAATTTTTCTCGTGAACTCTTAATTACCTTGAAGCATAAGCCACAACCTTACCTTCCTGCATCAGCACACCACCCAAACCAATTAAAGACGCATCACAATATACCACAAATGGTTCATTAGGATTCGGTAAAATTAGAATCGGAGTTGTCGTCAATCTTCTCTTCAGCTCACTAAAACTTTCTTCACATTGAATATCCCAAATGAACGCTTTGCCTTTACAATTCAACTGCGTCAAAGGAAGAGCTAACTTAGAAAAATCTTCAATGAACCTCCGGTAATAACCAGCCAAACCCAAAAAGCTTCGAATTTCAGTAACGGATCTAGGAGCCTCCCATTGTAGAACTGCTTCTACTTTAGATGGATCCACAGCAATACCATTACCTGAAATTACGTGCCCAAGAAAACTCACCTCCGACAACCAGAATTCACACTTGGACAATTTGGCAAAAAGCTTACTTTCCTTCAAAACCTGCAAAATAATACGCAAATGCTCTGCATGTTCCTCACGAGACTTAGAATAGATTAAAATATCATCAATAAACACCACCACAAAACGATCCAAATGCTCGTGAAAAATATGATTCATGTACTCCATAAAGACACCTGGCGCATTAGAAACCCCGAACGGCATCACAGAATATTCATAATGACCGTAACGTGTCCTAAAGGCCGTCTTCTGAATATCTTCTTCTTTCACTCTTATCTGATGATACCCTGATCTCAAATCAATCTTACTAAACACACAAGCACCAACAAACTGATCCATCAGATCATCAATTCTTGGAAGCGGATACTTATTCTTAATCGTCACTTTATTCAACTGACGATAATCAATACATAATCGCATACTTCCATCTTTCTTTTTCACCAACAAAACTGGAGCACCCCAAGGCGAAACACTTGGTCTCACAAACCTCTTTTCCAATAATTCATTCAACTGCTTTTTCAACTCAACCAACTCAGATGCCGACATTCGATAAGGTGCCATAGATACAGGTCTAGTACCAGGAACTAGATCTATAGAAAATTCCACCTCTCTCTCTGGCGGTACATCTAAAATATCCTCAGGAAACACTTCAGGAAAATCACACACAACAGGAAACACATCAAGTGAAACTTGACTATTCACAGTCAATGACGCAAACAACCCATACAATTGAGCTTCATCCGCCAAAAGTTTCTTCAACTCTTTGGTAGATAAGAAACTCGAGTCTTCGTCTTCTTCAAGAGAAGGAAACCTTACCAGCTTATGATAACAATCAATATGGACCTGATTGAATTGCAACCAATTCATTCCCAAAACCACATCTAAACCTTCCAACGGTAAACACACTAAATCCATCACAAAGTCTTTACCATAAATGGTCAAAGGACAACTTAGACAAACCAAAGAAGTAGTTACTGACCCCATTGCTGGAGTATCAATAACCATCTCCAAACCCATCACAGACAACACAAGATTCAAACGCTTCGCGCACTCAGACGAAATAAACGAATGAGTCGCTCCAGTATCAATAATAGCAATTAAAGGCGTATTATTAATAAAGCAAGTACCTCTGATTAGACAGTCTGCACTTGAAGTCTGAATTCCCGCCAATGAAAACACTTTCCCACTAGCTAGAGCTTTCCTCGGTTTCGGACACTTTGCACTAATATGTCCCACTTCACCACAATTAAAACACTTCAACACATTCTTCCTTTTACAATCAGCTAAGACATGTCTGACTCCTCCACAGTTAGAACACTTTCTCATATCTTTCCTGCATTCAGACTGACGATGACCCAATTCGCCACAATTATAACATCTCAAAGAATTAGGCATACCTTCTCCACCTGACCTACGATCAAAAGTACCCCTTTGTTTACCTTTATCAGCTGGTGTCACATACGGACCACCACGGAACTGTTGCTTCCCTTTCCTGTCACTTACACTTTTATAGTGAGCAGAACGGGCTTTACTATCTTCATCATAAATCCTACAGCATTCCACCAAATCAGCAAACCTCCTGATCCTTTGATAACCGATAGCCTGCTTAATCTCAGGACGCAATCCGCTTTCATACTTCAGACACTTAGAAAATTCAGCAGTTGCTTCCGCATAATGAGGATAAAACTGCACGAGTTCCACAAACTTAGCAGTATAGTCAACAACAGACATATTACCTTGTTTTAGCTCTAAAAACTCAATCTCCTTCTTTCCTCGGACATCCTCGGGAAAATACTTCCTTAGAAACTCTCAACTAAACACTTCTCAAGTGATCTCTTCTTCCTCCGCAGCTTCCAACACTTGACGAGTACTGACCCACCAGTCATCAGCCTCTTCATGTAACATGTGAGTACCCAGTCTCACCTTATGATCATCTTCACAATCCATTACTCGGAAAATCCTTTCAATCTCTTTCAACCAGATCTGTGCACCATCTGGATCATGCTTCCCTTTGAATACCGGCGGCTTATTCTTTCTGAACTCATCATTTTCGGCAGCATTAGGTGCACCCTGCACAGCACGAGCCATAGCCTGCATAGCAGCAGCTAAAGCAGCATTGTTCCTACCAGCCATATTCTGTTCATTTCCAATAACAGAAACTATGGTTAAACAAACAACTCACCAGAACACAAATGCCGCACAACAACAACTCGCCCAACACGACAGACACAACAGACACAACAGACACAAACGACACAACTGACACGGACTAGCTCTGATACCACTTAATGTGACGCCCCCAATCTATAACCCCAAAACAATTAAAGCAGTAAAAGATAATTCAAAATTCCGTCAGAGTATATCTAAAAACACGGCATAGACGGGAGAATCACATCAATTTAAAGCAGTAAAACATAACATACAACACCTGCTCATAAAGATATGCAACGGTGGGGTAGCAATCAACAGAGGAACTCAGTTCCTTACACCCACTTTTCAGAAATTAGAATACAAGCGGAAAATCTAAAATCTGAATAACATATATATACATAGATCATATAAACAGTCTGTCTGTACAACATACATCCATATATATATGTACAATTCCAAAAGGTATCATCACATATACCAAATAATCACAAACGGCCACCCTAGCTACCCGGTGTCACATATCAGAGCCGACCGACAAAAGAATGAAGACGCAATGCTTCACAAAAAGAATACCTCCAGCAACTCTAATCTACAATGCCTCATAGAGCATTATAAAACAGCAGAAGGGTGAGAAAAACAACCATAATATACTTGCATAAAATTATATATATTAACACAAAAATACCCAATTAAACATATTCTTACCACAATTGCACCACAATCAAATACAACACAACACCGTACCATTCTCAAGTATCAAATACCACTACACATCATTCATACACAATACACTTACACATATTCCATCTCATCAATCACATTCTCAATTCCAAGCACAATTAATTCATGATCTATGCAAATGCACAGAGACCGACACAACGACTCTATGCACATGCTATGCGGTACCGACTCCAAGTATTTCTCATCACCAGTTCACTCAGGAACTATTAGAACCATCGCTCGTTACATCACTGTAACTCCCCGTCGGGCATACGATGTCCCCCGTCGCTCACACCCCGCATGGGCACACGACGTTTATGGATCGCTCACACCCCGCATGGGCACACGACCCGATCGCTCACACCCCATAAGGGCACACGACCGTCTATAACCATCGCTCACACCTCTTATGTTTAAGGCACACGATCCATCATATCGCTCACACCTCTTATTTTTAAGGCACACGACGTTATAGCAGATTACCTCTGGAATCAATCCGTCACTCAGGACGTTACCAAAATGCATTTCATGATGCTTGGCATACAATGACTTATGACATTTAATATGCACACACATAAATGCATTCATCTACATCAACAAAATCACACTTACACTTGTGCCCAAAACAATGCATATCAATTACCATACGGCCACAAATCATCACAACAACATCTAAACACATGCATCTACATCATACAACAGCACCTTGCATGATACACATCAATTACGCACACAGTTAACACGATAAAACCCGACAACCCGACTATTTTTCAAAAACACAAATTAATTAAATCATATTTTACCCTCCAAACCATTTTTAATAGAAAGAATATTTTATAAGCTTTCCAACGCTTCGAACGGGGGTCAAAACGGACTTGCGGATCAAAAGTTACGATCGAAACAATTTTGAAAAAAAAAAACCTACAGCAGGGCTGACACGGCCCCCGTGTTGTGGGACACGGCCCGTGTCACCCAAAATCCCAAATTTCACCTTTTTTTCACGTTTCCACCCTCCATAGTCAGTGGTCTGACACGGCCCCCGTGTTGTGTGACACAGGCCGTGTCAGGGCCCAGAAAATTGCAATTTTATCGTCGGAAGCCTTCCGGACCTCCGATTTCGATTCCGTAAAAAGCCCCGGTCTCCGAATTCAATGTACAACAATATTTTCACCATCAAAGAGCCATCCAACACATTTTCCATTTTTGAAATATTTTGAAACATAGTTTTATCAATTTCACCCGATTCCAACTCGATCAAAATCACTCGAAAAACACGCCAACAACCATTCACCGATTAAATATCAACCTATTCCAATATTACCAGACATAGTCAACCACATTTACTCGATCACAACAACAATTTGTACAAAAATATCGATATATATCAAAAACGCAAAAGTTACAAATTCAACTCAATTCAATCAAACGATCACGCTAAAACACGACCCAACATCACTCGACTCTACTACGCGATTTATTTCGACTTTCGTCCGTGAAAACATCGATTTCTAACCATTTTTCTCATTTCGACCTATATTGAAAAAAACAACAAGAGTTCCACACAACATACATAATCATACACAAACATAGTATAATCGAGTTTCGCACCCTTACCCGATTAATTCGCGTTTGAAAAGTCGGTTGAATCGGGTCCTAAATCCACAAGTTTTTCCTCTTTCTCTTCTTTTTCCTCTTCTCTTTTCCTTCTTCTTCTCTTTTCCTCTCAAAATTCTGTTTTTCTCTCTTTCTCACCTCTAACTTTCTATTTTAATAAAACAAATATCTAACCCAACAAAAAGACCAAAATACCCCTACACTCAAATATCTCGCAAACGCTCTCAAAACGCGACAAAATATAATCACGATGAAAAATAACATTTTTCTACATATAAATGTCGAAAATAAAATAATATAATAATAAAATAATCAAAACGACTCAATTAAATAAAAACTGACAAAACTGGGGCGTTACATTCCACACCTAAACTAGGTTTACATCAGTCAATATATAGCATTAAATCTGGACTGGGTTGGGCTTTAAAAACGCAGCAAAGAGACTGCTCACAAATCTGCAAAATAAACTCCAACAAAATAGGTCTTCAATCTAAAGTTTCCTAATATGTCTCCATAATTAGAAAGCGCTGAGAATCCGAAAACCAACACAAAAACTCAACCCAAAAATGCTTTGGATGCCACATAGGATAACTAAATATTCACAGAATATTCAGTAACAAATAACAGCAACAAAATCTTCCTTTTAGACCAAAATCAGACGCGATGTCCTAAGGGCCAGTATGGGACATCTTTATTCGACATGTTGAATGCAGAAACTTAGAACATCTTGCTGCTAGAATAGTTTTAGCAAAATAAATGCCAACCACAAAATCACAGAAATAACAATCTCCCCCTTTGGCTTATTTTGGCTAAAACTACACACCAAACAAAACAAAGAAAAACACAAGCAAAAATCCATATCAGAGACAGCAGTGAAATCACAACATAGCAGCATACAAAACTCCCAATAACATTCAACATCTCCCCCTCAACTACAGCAACACACCATTCCACATTCAAAGAAAACTCCCCCTCAGCTGCAGCACCAGCACAAGCACAACACGCATAAGCACAACACAAGACTTACCACACGTACACTACTCCCCCTTTTTAGCCAGAAATATGACAAAGGCAAGTAGCACATTTTAAGGTAAAAATAAAACAAAAGTTAAAGTTCAGAAGTAGAGACACAGAAAAGATATCCTAGGTGTTCAGTCAAAACAATACAAGCAAAAAAAACATCTTCTGCAGAAATTCTGCAGTTATTCTGTAGCACCATCATCATCTTCATCTGACCCAGATTCTGCAATTTCTTCACTCTCTCCATCAGTCTCAGCATCAATATCACCACTCCTAGATCCTGAGTCATCTGAACCCTATTCACTTTCTCTATCAGATCCTCCAGAGGCATCACCTTCAGCAGTTTCTTGGTCTTTACCAACTGTTCCAGCAGAAGCATTCCTTTTCTCCATGAAAGTTTTAATTAACTGTTCAAGTTTGGACTTCCGAGCAATGTCTTTTCTGATGGAATCTTCCAGTTCCTTGCACGTCTCTTGCAGCTGTGCAATGACTTCATCGTCAAAGGTAGCATGACTAGAAGTTTGAGAAGATGTCCCAACAATGTCTGAAACATGTGCCCCACCAAGTAACTTGTAGTGTAGGGACAGAGGAGGTTTTCTTTTGAGAGCAGTGTCACTCCCTAACACAAGGTTAGGACACTGATCTAAAATAACACCACAGATCAGGGATGGAAAGCAAATAGGCATCTTGACAGCAGTTGAACTAGCTTGTTTCAGAACTTGTTCAAAGATGTATGAGCCAAAATCAAAAGAGACCTTTTTCCCGATAGCATAAATGAATCTGCCAAGTATGGAGGAAATAGTAGATGTGTGATTGGTAGGAACCCAATTCACAACTGCAATCCTGTGGAGGATAGCATATTTCACACTCAGTTTTCCAGAGGACAGCTTTTCTTCATTTGGCCAGTGTTTAATGCAACCACCCGTAATCTCCTTACATACTTCATTGTCTGTGACCTCTAACTCAGGTTGAGGTTCCTTACACCTGCCCAGAAAGTTGTTGATTACTTCAGGAGAAAAAGTGATGACTTCTCCTCTCACAGACACTTTTCTGAAATTGTTACTCCTGTTATCATCACAATCTTCAGATATATTCACCACAAATTCCTTGACTAATTTCTCATAGCAGGGTCCCATCTTAGACACAGTTCTCATAAATCCAGCAGCTGCAATGTAGCGAGTGATTTTTGGATGTGGTTGCGAAGCACGATCGCTCTGGTACTACAACTCGATTCATTTTTTATCCTATTAAAGCTGATGAAGGAAGGGAAATAGATGTCTCCAACTAACCCTGCTTGCATACTGAGATTAAACAGTCAAAACTGTTGGTTTACAGATGCTACAAAGATTCGGGGTTTGTCCTAAGGTATTTTGTTGACGAAGGGATGCTTTAGGCTATCGGTTGAGATGTTAGGGCGGATATATATAAAAGTATGGGATTTTGGGTTTTTGTTTAGTGTGCTCGCTAAGATCTTTTCTTTCAATCTTATGCCTACGTATTCCCGTTTACCAAAACAGGGAAATCAGAGCGTTCGTAGTTCCTCCTATTCTATGGGAGGAAATGGGTGTTTTGGTGTCTTGTTCAAAGCCCAAGACGTGAAGCGAAAGGTGGTTTATATCTTGTTCAAAGCCCAAGATGTGAAGCTGAAGGGTCTATTTGTATCTTGTTTAAAGCCATAGATGTGAAGCTAAAAGTGTTGACCTTAGAGAGAATTTGTCATCTCTAAAGAGGGGTCTGTCTGTTACGACTGTTTATAAAGGAGAATTACTTTAACCGGGATTTGTGAATCCGACAATGCCATAATTTCCTTTATAGGGGATTTCAACCTGAAGGAGAAGACTTTAACTCAGTGTAGAGTAATGCCATCTTTCCTTAGGAATTTCTCATACTAAAAGAGGGACATTGGCATGGATGTAGATGATCCAGAGGCTTGCCGCTTACAGCGATTAGATGAAGGGGAAGGAGTTGTTGATGTTTGTGTACTGTGAACGAGGCACAGCTTTGATGCTAAAAGGTTAATTGGATCAACCAGTGGTTTTCTTATACAAAGCCTAAGAGGAGGCTATTATGTGTCTCGTACAAAGCCCGAGAGAGAGGCTAAAAGGTTTTGACTCGACGATGGAGTCTTTTGGTATCTCGTATAAAGCCCGAGATGGAGGCTATTTGACTCAACAAGAGAGTTTTTTGTATCTCGTTCGAAGCCCGAGATGGAGGCGAAAGGGTGATTGACTCAACGAGGGAGTCTCTTATGTGTCTCGTACAAAGCCCGAGAAAGAGGCTAAACGTTGTTTACTCCGCTGGGGAGAATCATTGTATAAAGCCCAAGAGAGAGGCTAACTTCACAGGAGAAGGATCTCTATACAAAGAATAAGAGGAGGCTATGGCGACTGTTCAGTTAAGTGACAGGTCCAGTATGCTGATTTAAAGAGAAAATCAGTTCTTATATGAGTAATGTTGTACTCGAGGATTTGGTTCGAGGATCCGGGTTATTCCTGTTCTTTAAGGAATTGGGAAATTCGAAGGGTATTGAGACTGTCCGAGTCTACGGGTTTTCTTCCTATTCTTGAAGGGGTCACTTGAGAATGTCTTTGAGACTCAAGGAGACTAGACTGTCCAAGTCTAGAGTGTCATCTTTTGTACTGTGCTTTGAGAAACAGTAGTAGACTCAATGAAAGGACTGTTCTATGCAGATGACTAATTTATGTTCCTATACCTCAAGGAGGTCGTCGGGACAATTTGTATGAAGCCCAAGAGGAGGCTGGAAACTTTTAAGAAGTCGATGGGTCCTTGTACGATGCCCAAGAGGAAGCTATCATTCCCGGAGGAAGAATCATTACGCGAAGCCTAAGAGGAGGCTGTGAATACTTCTAAGAAGCCGTAGGGTCCTTGTAATAAGCCCAAGAGGAGGCGGGGTTGCTTTTAGGAAGCCTGTGGGTCCTTGTATGATGCCCAAGAGGAGGCCGATGCTTTTAAGAAGCCCGTGGGTCCCCAAACCCCAAGAAATTCAAGGCAAGCTATTCACAAGGAATAGATCAAGTCAGGAAAGTTCGAGAATTTGGAAGAAAGTCAAAGATGCCATTCACGGAGAATACATTCATCTCTGGGAGTAGAGTTTCTTGACAATTCCTAATGAGGACAGCCGAAGAGAAGACTGCATCTGGTGATCCTATTGGGGATCTAGTTGTCTATTTCTATGAATAAACGAAACGGCGTCACCTAGTTCTAGACGTAGTGGCCGGGAAAACTCTAAATATCTATACTATTATTACACAGTTTATATGAGTTTATGAAAGAAGACTTACAGTGAAACAGCCCCACAATACAGTTATATGTATATGAAAGCGGTAAATGAAAGCGTATAAACACTTACTCGGTTGTAGAGCTTCCATGCTGTTTGGTTAGTTATTCAACAAAGAAAGATTGAAAACAACAGTATATTTAAAATCAAGGGAGAAAGTGTTTTGAAAAAGAAAGATTTGGGGCTTACAGCTCAAGGAGAGGCCCAGGGTTTTATCAGTGAGCGCACTGTTTGAATTTTGTACAGAGGGACTTATACAAGTGACTGAGGCCCAAAAAGGTTTTCTGTACAAAGGGATGGGTCTTACACTCTCTCAAGAGGCCCAAAAGGTTTAAAGAAAAAGAGTGGGGCTTATAACACGAGGGTAGGCCCAGTTGATTTTTCCGTTTAAAATGGCGATCGCGCCGAGGTTTTCTTTTAACGCAGGGGGCTTATACAATATCTGAGGCCCAAAGTGATTTTGGTTAAAAGGGGGTTGGGTCTTACACTCTATTAGAGGCCCATGAGTATTAAGAAAAGAAATGGGTCTTACTACTCGAGGGTAGGCCCAAGGATTTGTTGTTTTGAAAAGGCGACGATCGCGCCGTTTGTTTTTGACGGTATCGGGACTTATACAATACACTGAGGCCCAAAAATGATTTGGTAAAAAAAAAGGATTGGGTCTTACACTCTATTAGAGGCCCAAAATGTTTTGAAAATGATTTATAAGGGTTGAATTAATCCAAAAACCCTAATTTGTTTTCAAAAATGTGTTTTAATTGAATAAAAATTCAATTAAAATGATCAAAATTGTTTAACATAGGAAAAACAAATTGTAATATTGGATTAATGCTTCAAAAATTAAGTATTGACCTACAAAATAATTAGAAAGCATTAAAAGTTGCAAAATCAAGGTGGAAAAAATATTTTAAATGTTAAAAACAATTAAAACATTAATTCTTTGCAAAAATATCAATTATACAAAATAAATAATATTTTTTTGATTTTTTGGGAAAATAAAATATTTTAACATTTTTGTGAATTATTAAAAAAAGAATCAACTCAAAATCATTAAAACTCAGAGAGAAATTAATTTTTGAATCAATTAAATAAAATCACAAAATTCAAATATTTGAATTTATGAAAATGGCGCCAAGAACATGGACCAAGAACACGCGCGTTTTCTGCCTTGCCCAGATTTGCATTTTCTATCCAATCTCACTGAATACTTGATTATCTCATGCAATCCACATATCAATATGCTCGTCTCAACCTCACGATTATGTTTATGACAATTAATTTCATTTAAATTAAGCATAAAACAAGAAATCACAATAAATCCTTATGAACCCTAATTTCTGCATGAAGGCTGGGATTTTTAATACACGATTCAAACAAAGCAATTACTTGAGGGGAAACATTCCATGCATGATTATGAACATTTGGCAAAAGTATTGTGCGAGGAAATATGCATAGATTGAGAGATGACCAAGTTTAAACTTACCTCTAGGTCGTGACAGCAAGAGCAAATTGATTTCTGAGTAGGAGGTGTTACAGATGAACTGTGATGATCTGAACAGCTTCCCTACACCCTATGGAGTGGGTTTGAATGCTTGGACTTGACTGAGAATGGCTGGATCACTTCATGGCATCTCAACTGCACTTTGGTTAAAACCTTGAGCAATTGACTGGTGATTTTGAGAAATCAGTGTTCCAGTTGTTGTTTAAGTGTTTGATCAGCTCACATATGCTGTATATGAGGTGTGTGTGTGATTGGTTTGATTGGAAAAGCTCCCAAACTCAAAACCCGATAGTGACTTGCTAAGAAATGCATTTTTGAGAGTGAGAAGTAGTTTTTGAGAAAGGAAAGTGTTGTAGGCCTTTGGTGTACTTAAACTGATCACAATTGAGCTCTATTTATAGTAGAGCAAGTTTGTTTTGGGATCCATAGTGAATGGCAACTGCAGCAGGTGTTTGTTCAATGTTGGCCAATGGAAATCCAAGTCTCCTCTAGCCATTGACTAGAGGTTAGGGCACAGGGTTGTGGTTCCCTTGGTCTTGGATAAGTCTTGACTGAATTCAGTTGCAAATGGCTCAGTCCATGCCACCTTGATGCTTCCATTGAATGCTCCAATCCAAAATTGGAGTCTTGTCCCTATTTTGGCCATTCTAGGTTCAACATGCTATTTCTTGTTCCAAAGACTTTAGAGGCTTAGCTCAGTGATTGTCCCCTTTAGATTCAATCCTCAGAGGTGTCCAAGTGGATAGGAGCATTTGAATTTGGCTGATTTTGGCAAATCGAGCAAAAATGAAAATTCTGCCTTGCATTGGCAGATTCCAGCAAGGCAACTTTTCAATGTCATATCTCATGACTCAAATTGAATTTGGTAATGTTCTTGGTCATTTTGGAAAGCCCTTACATGATACAACAACTGTTTGAACATATTTGGTTTTGATCTCTTTTGAATCCAAGTGAAAAATCCCCCTACATTTGGCAAAAAGTAGGGTAAAATCTAACTTAGGGAAATTTTCACTAAGTGTTGGAACAAAGTGACTTTTCTTGATTTTGATCACTCCATAACTCAAAATCCATGAGGAATTGGAATTAGGTCTAGTCGAAGTTTTTGTAGAGGGCAATGAGATCTACAAATCAAGCCTTGGATGGGAGAAAATGACTTTGTGGTTTAGGAGTTATGGTCCTCCAAAGTTGGCACATTAGTGTCACTTTTTCCATAACTTAGAAATTTTTCTAAGTTTTTATGGTTACCCCTTTTACAAGTTATCCCACTTTCTTTGATTTTTATTGATGAATGATGATTCAAATCATACATTAACATCATTTTAGGGTTAAAAATCCATTTTGGTGAAAAATCTCAAAAAGTCAAAGTTGACTTTTGTGCACAGTTGACTTTTTATCAAATGAATTCCAAACTGTGCAATTCTTCAGGAAATCATGTCCTTGACCTAAATCAAACTTGATGGACATGTTCCATGGGTGTCATAGGGTATATTGATGCATGTCATAGGGCTTGGGAGCATGTCTTGGTCAAAAGTCAAAGTTATAGTTGACTTTTTCCTTAAAACCCTAACTGTGGTGCAGATGAAATTGAGACTTGTTGCTCAAGCTTCTTGGATTAATCCATTGTTGCAAATGGATCAATATAGTTTATTACAGACCCTCAAACCCTCTCTTGAGGTCTTGGCTCATGATTTTCCCTAAAAGTCAACTTAGGGGTGAATTAGGTCAAGAAACCATAATTCCTGATTTTTTATGAATGCATCCCCTGAGGCAAAATTGACTTGATGATTGGGTCCATGAGGTTCCATGGAGTATATTAGGTTAGGTTTTGGATCATTGGCTTGTGCCCAGATGAAAAATTTTCATCTGGAGGCCCTGGTCGACGAAAACCCTAATTTGGTGACACTGTCGATCTTGAGACTTAATCCACCTAGAAGGGAGCAGCCTTGTGCTTAATCCTTGAAGTGGGAGTCCTTTTTATCCATTGTGGATGTTTGAGAGGTTAGACAAGTTGAAGATCATGTCATTCCTTGATTGATCCTTTGTCTAAGCACTCAGAGAGGGCTTGAAACCCTAATTTTGATTGTAGTGAATGCTCACCCATCTTTGGGGAGACTAATGAAGTATGATGGTTCCTCCATATTGTGATGATGATTTTCACAATGATGGGAAATATTAGTGGTCAAAATTTGGGGTATGACAGATGCCCCTATTTAATCTTCTTGGACACGAAGGTGTGAATGACGAAGGTATTCGGGCATTCGGGGTGCAAGAGGATTAAATATCGGAATACCCGAAATTTTGATGGTGGTTATGAATGGTAGCTTACGCATTCATCTTCTTTAGCTAAGCAATGATGCTTAGAAAAGGTAAACTTCCCCTCGATCCTGGTCTTCAGCCAAGGAACTGGTTCAGTTTCTAAAATAAACTTCCCCTCGATCCTGGTTTCCTACCAAGGAAATGGTCTTAGTTTCTGATGTAAACTTCCCCTCGATCCTGGTTTCCTACCGAGGAACTGGTCTTAGTTTCTTTCGTCAATATTATTTACTGGCAAGGGACGCTATTCGTAGCGGCTTTCCTTCAAACTTCTCGCCGAATTTTCCTGGGGAGATGCCATTTGAGTGGAAAAAATGCCGTCAGACTTGCTGGGGAATCCAGTCATCTGAGTTATAGAGGTGTACAAACTTCTCTGTTGGAGATGCCATTTGTTGACTCTACTTGGGGAATGCGAGTCCCTTGAGAGATTGCATTCGCTTGGGGTCTTTACATCATACTTTTCTCAGAGATCTTCTCGGAGAAATGCCATATGATGTGATCCAATTTTGAGGTGCCGATGACCTTTTCATCAGTGGGTTTTTCGGAGAAAAACTGCCGTACTGCCGAATCTCCGATTTAGGAGGCTTTCTCTGGGGATTTTCCTTAACCTGGGAAAGCAAGGATATCATCTTCAATGGCGAAGAGTGATGCTGACTGAAAGTTCCTCTGGTCTTTCAGAGGTTCAAGTTATCAAAGTAGTCGAGGACCCAACTTCAATCCAGAAATAAAACTGGAGGAGAGAGAATGTTCAGACGTAACACTTCCTGACGAGGAAAGGGTTGACAACTCGATTGAGAGGACTTTTATCACTAGGGGACAAGACCGACTAGAGTGATAGTGATGCAATATGAAATGTGAATGTAAATCAATAATGCATGATGCATGTATGTTTATGCTGACAAAACTGACGCGACATACAAACTGACAGGTGAACACGACTGGATACTCGGCCATTGCGGGGCGAAGAAGTACCGTTGGTTCAGAATAGCTATTCCACTTTGCTTAGGAGAGAGAGTCCCTGTTGGGAGCTATGTTAATCGGGCTTAGGAGATGAGAACTCGGCCGAGGCGTGTCAGACGAAACAAGGTCTCTGACACATTTGATCTTTTCATTCAGGCGTACTGGGTTAGAAGGAGTACTTTTATTTTGCACTTTGAGGTTCGCTTACTTCTAGAGAAGCGACCGATGTTCTTCTGATGTTCAACAGTCAAAAGAAATTGCCGTCTTTAATTTAAAAGCAGAAAAGTTTTAACAAGTAAATTCATTTTTGTTTTATTTCAAGAATCGTCAATCATGTTAACAACGTAGTTCTGTAAAGCTAAAACAAATAAGAATTACTAACAAAAGCAGAAAGGCTCAAATTTTATTGATAAGATGGAGATCAGCCAAACGCGTGATTCCAAAGAGTATTTACAAAGTTAGAAAATGGTAATTTACAGGGAAAAGGGCTACGTTGAAACATAACGACCACTATCCTTCTACCAACTTTGAATTCGGGACATCCTTAGCTTCTGTCGAAGATGGCCTTGATTGGAGTTTTCTGGCGGATGATGTACCTGCTGCTGCTGAGGGACTTGCCTCTGTTAAACATAGTTACTTGCCATTATCCCTAATTTTTGCCTGGATTATACTGTGATGTTTCCAATCCACCGGGATGATTTTTTTTATGTCTCTAACTTTTGCCTGGACCGCCCTTTCGGGTTTTTCAATCCACCGAGACGTTTTTTTTTTAGTTTAGGCGAAGTATTTCTTGACTACATCAACATTCGTGGGGTAGGAAAATTCCTCTCCGTCCATGGTTGCAAGTCTCAAGGCACCGTCTGAGAAAGCTTTCGTGACCACATAGTGTAGCGAGCAATTTTGGACGCGGTTCTTAAGCGCTGGTCGCTCTCTGCGGTTGAGCTTAAAACTACAGGTCGATTCATTTTTTATCCTATTGTGAGCTGAATAAGGAAGGGAAATAGATGTCTCCAATTAACCCTGCTTGCATACTGAGTTTAAACAGCGGTCTGTTAGGTTACGGATGCTATCAATGTGGGGGGCTTTTGTACTGGTTATTCGTATTTCGCCAATACAGGTTTCTGTCTTTCTTTTTTCTAGGAAAAGGGTTTCTGGCGGGGAATAAGGATTAGGATGTTAGGACTGATGCTTTTGAATTACTGCTTTTGATTGATGGAGATATGGGATTTGGGTTTTTTGTTGATTGTGCTCGCTAAGATCTTTTCTTTCGATCTTATACCTACGTATTCCCGTTTACCGAAACAGGGAAATCAGAGCGTTCGTAGTTCCTCCTATTCTATGGGAGGAAATGGGTGTTTTTGGTGTCTTGTTCAAATCCCAAGACGTGAAGCGAAAGGTGGTTTGTATCTTGTTCAAAGCCCAAGATGTGAAGATAAAAGGTCTATTTGTGTTTTGTTCAAAGCCCAAGACGTGAAGCTGAAAGACCTCGACTTTAGAGAGAATTTGTCATCTCTAAAGAGGGGGAAGGAGAATTACTTTAACTGGGATACCCGGATCCGAGCAATGCCATAATTTCCGAAGAAAGGGTTTTAACCTGAAGGAGAAGACTTTAACTCAGTGTAGAGCAATCCCATCTTTCCTTAGGAATTTCTCATGCTAAAAGAGGGACAGTGGCATGGATATAGATGATCAAGAGGCTTGCCGCTTACAGCGATTAGATGTAGGGAAAGGAGTTGTTGATGTTTGTGTACTGTGAACGAGGCACAGTTTTGATGCTAAAAGGTCGATTGGATCAACCAGTGGTTTTCTTATACAAAGCCTAAGAGGAGGCTAATTTCCGCTAGGAAAATCATTACACAAAGCCTAAGAGGAGGCTATTTTGTGTCTCGTACAAAGCCCGAGAGAGAGGCTAAAGGTTTTTGACCCAGTGGGGCATATCGTTATACAAAGCCTAAGAGGAGGCTAGCAAAGAGTTCGACTCTTGCTTAAGGGATTTATATCTCGTATGAGGCCCGAGATGGAGGCAAAAAAAGGGTGATTGATTCAACGAGGGAATCTTTTGTGTCTCATACAAAGCCTGAGAGAGAGGCTAAAAGGTTGTTTTGACTCCACTGGGGAGAATTTTGGTATCTCGTACGAAGCCCGAGATGGAGGCTATTGTAACTGTTTCAGTTGAGTGACAGATCCAATATACTGATTTAAAAGAGAAAATCAATTCTTATATGAGTAACACTGTACACAGGGATTTAATTTGAGGATCAGGGATATTTCCTTCTCTTTGAGGAAAACGGGAAATCCAAAGGGTATTGAGACTGTCCGAGTCTGCGGGTTTCCTTCCTATTTAACGAAGGGTGCTTGAGAATGTCTTTGAGACTCAAGGAAGTTAGACTGCCCAAGTCTAGAGTTTTATCTTTTGTACTATGCTTCGAGAAACAGTAGCAGACTCTATGAAAGGACTGTTCTATGAAGATGACTAGGTTCTGTTCCTATACCTCTAGGAGGTCGTCGGGACAATTTGTACGAAGCCCAAGCTGGAAACTTTTAAGAAGCCGACGGGTCCTTGTACGAAGCCCAAGAGGAGGCTATCATTCCCGGAGGAAGAGATCATTATACGAAGCCTAAGAGGAGGCTGTGAATACTTCTAAGAAGCCGTAGGGTCCTTGAATAATCCCCAAGAGGAGGCCGAGTTGCTTATAGGAAGCATGTGGGTCCTTGTACGATGCCCAAGAGGAGGCCGATGCTTTTAAGAAGCCCGTGGGTCCCAAACCAAAGAAAAGTTCAGGAAAACTCTTTTAGAGTTAAAACCACTGGTAAACGTGCGAGGTTTACTATCCAGTGACTTTAACTTTTAGAGAGAGTCCGAACCGTTCGGCGGTTTGAAGAAATTCAAGAGAAGTTTCACCGAGAATAATTCATCTCTGGGGGATAGAATTTCTTGACGATTCCTAAGGAGGACAGCCGAAGAGAAGACTGTATCTGGTGCTCCTATTGGGGATCTAGGCGTCTATTTCTACGAATAAATAAAATGGCGTCACTTAGTTCTCGACGTAGTTGCCGGGGAAACTTGAAATATCTATACTATTATTACACAGTAGATATGAGTTTATGAAAGGAGACTTACAGTGAGCAGCCCCACAATACAGTTATATATATATGAAAGCGGTAAACGAAAGCGATAACCACTTACTCGGTTGTAGTGCTTCCATGCTGTTTGGTTAGTTGTTCAACAAAGAAAGATTAAAAACAACAATATATTCAAAATCAAAGGAGAAAGTGCTTTGAAAAAGAAAGATTTGGGGCTTACAGCTCAAGGAGAGGCCCAGGGTTTTATCAGTGAGCGCACTGTTTGAATTTGTACAGAGGGACTTATACAAGTGACTGTGGCCCAAAAAGGTTTTCTGCAGAGGGACTTATACAATAAGTGAGACCCAAAATGTTTTTGGTTAAAAGAGGGATTGGGTCATACACTCTATTAGAGGCCCAAAGTGTTTTGAATGGGTCTTATAGCTCAAGGAGAGGCCCAGATGATTTTTGTTTTTAAACGGGCGACGATCGCGCCGTTTACTTGTACAGAGGGACTTATACAATGAGTGAGACCCAAAATGTTTTTGTAGAAAGGGGGGATGGGTCTTACACTCTCTCAAGAGGCCCAAAAAGTTTTAAAGAAAAATAAATGGGTCTTACTACTCGAGGGTAGGCCCAGATGATTTTTGAAAAGACGACGATCGCGCCGTTTGTTTTTGTTTACGGTATCGGGACTTATACAATAAGTGAGGCCCAAAGATGATTTGGTCAAAAAAAAGGATTGGGTCTTACACTCTAATAGAGGCCCAAAATGTTTTGAAAATGATTTATAAGGGTTGAATTAATCCAAAACCCTAATTTGTTTTCAAAATGTATTTAATTGAATAAAAATTCAATTAAAATGATCAAAATTGTTTTACATATGAAAACAAATTGTGATCTTGGATTAATGCTTCAAAAATTAAGTATTGACCTACAAAATAATTAGAAAGCATTAAAAGTTGCAAAATCAATGTAGAAAAAATATTTAAAATGTCAAAAACAATTAAAATATTAATTCTTTGCAAAAATATCAATTATATGAAATAAATAATATTTTTGGGATTTTTTGGGAAAATAAAATATTTTAACATTTTTGTGAATTATTAAAAAAAGAATCAATTCAAAATCATTAAAACTCAGAGAGAAATTAATTTTTGAATCAATTAAACAAAATCACAAAATTCAAATATTCAAATTATATGAAAATGGCGCCAAGAACAACACCAAGAACACGCGCGTTTTTCAATTTGCCCAGATTTGCATTTTCTATCCAATCTCCATGAATACGTAACCATATCATGCAATCCACATATCATTATGCTCGCCTCAACCTCACGATCATGTCTATGTACTTTAATTTCATTTAAATTAAACATACAACAAGAAATCACGAAGAGACCTCAAGAACCCTAATTTCTGCATGAAGGCTAGGATTTTTGATACACGATTCAAACAATGCACTTAATTGAGGGAAAACATTCCATGCATGATTATGAACATATGGCCAAATTATTGTGCGAGGAAATATGCATAGATTGAGAGATGCCCAAGTTTAGGCTTACCTCCAAGTCGTGACAGCAAGAGCAGATGTGATTTTGAGTTGGAGGTGTTACAGATAAGTTGTGATGATCTGGATAGCTTCCCTACACCATATGGAGTGTGTTTGAACACTTGGATTGAATTGAAATGGACTGGATCAGTTTATGGCATCTCAGCTGCAACTTCACTTCAAACTTGTGTGGATGGCAAGTGATTTTGTGGAATTGATGTTTCAGATGTTATGTGAGTGTTTGATCAGCTCATATGTGATGTATGTGAGGTGTGTGAGTGATTGGTTTGTGCATAATTGCTCTCAAACTCAAAACCTGATAGCTACCTTGCTAAGAAAGGCATTTTTGCCAAGAGAAAGAGATTTTGAGGAAAGCATCTGTTAGATGGCTTTGGTGTACTCAAACTGACCACAATTGAGCTCTATTTATAGTAGAGCAAGTTTGTTTTGCAAGGAATAGTACATGGCAGCTGGTAAGTAGGTTTCCTTAATGTTGGCCAATGGAAATGAAAGTCTCCTCTAGCCATTGACTATAGGTTAGGGCACAGAGCTTTGGTCCCCTTGGTCTTGGATAAGTCTTGACTGATTTCAGATGAGAATGGCTCAGTCCATGCCACCTTGATGGTTCCATTGAATGCCTCATTCCAAATTTGAAGTCTTGTCCCTATTTTGGTAACTCTAGGTTCAACATGTTATTCCTTGTTCCTTGGACCTTGGAGGCTTGGCTCAGTGATTGTCCCCTTTGGATTCAATCCTCTGAGGTGTCCAAGTGGATTGGAGCAACTGCAATTGGCTGATTTTGGCAAATCGAGCCAAAATGCAAATTCTGCCTTGCCTTGACAGATTTCAGCAAGGCAACTTGCCAATGTTGTATCTCATGATGTAGGTTGAATTTGGCAATGTTCTTGGCCATTTTGGAAAGCCCTAACATGATACAACAACTGTTTGAACAAGTTTGGTTTTGATCTCTTTTGATTCCAAGTGAAAAATCCCCCTACATTTGGCAAAAAGTGAAGCAGAATTCTGACTTAGTGAAAATTTCACTAAGTGTTGGAAAAAGTGACATTTTCACTTTTCAGCCACTTTGATCACTCCATAACTCAAAATCCTTAATGAATTGGAATGACTTGTAGTTGAAGTTTTTGTAGGTGATAATGAGGGCTACAAATCCATCTTTGGATGAGAAAAAATGGCCTTGTGGTTTAGGAGTTATGGTCCTCCAAAGTTGGTACCTTTGCCACTTTATTTTTAACTTAGAAAAATTTCTAAGTTTTATGGTTACCCCTTTTACAAGTTATCTCACTTTTCTTGATTTTTCTTGATGAATGATGATTCAAATCATACATTAACATCATTTTAGGGTTAAAAATCCATTTTGGTGAAAAATCTCAAAAAGTCAAAGTTGACTTTTGTGCACAGTTGACTTTTTATCAGATGAATTGCAAACTGTGCAATTCTTCAGGAAATCATGTCCTTGACCTAAATCAAACTTGATGGACATGTTCCATGGGTGTCATAGGGTATATTCAATCATGTATTAGGGTTTGGGAGCATGTCTTGGTCAAAAGTCAAAGTTACAGTTGACTTTTCCCTTAAAACCCTAATTGTGGTGCAGATGAAAATGAAACTTGTTGTTCAAGCTTCTTGGATCAATCCATTGTTCCAAATGGATCAATATGGTGTATTAGAGACCCTCAAATCATCTCTTGAGGTCTTGGCTCATGGTTTGTCCCAAAAGTCAACTTAGGGGTGAATTAGGTCAAGAAACCCTAATTCCTGATTTTTGATGAATGCATCCCCTGAGGCAAAATTGACTTGATGCATGGGTTCATGAGGTTCCATGAAGTATATTAGGTCATGTTTTGGATCATTGCCTTGTGCCCAGATGAAATTTTCCATCTGGAGGCCCTGGTCGACCAAAACCCTAATTTGGTGACACTGTCGATCTTGAGACTTGATCCACCTAGAAGGGAGCAGCCTTGTGCTTAATCCTTGAAGTGGGAGTCCTTTTTGATCCATTGTGGATGTTTGAGAGATTAGACAAGTTGAAGATCATGTCATTTCTTGATTGATCCTTTGTCTAAACACTCAGAGAGGGCTTGAAACCCTAATTTTGATTGTATTGGATGCTCACCCATCTTTGGGGAGACTGATGAAGCATGATGGTTCATCCATATTGTGATGATGATTTGCACAATGATGGGAAATCTTAGTGGTCAAAGTTTGGGGTATTACAGATGCCCCTATTTAATCTTCTTGGACCCGAAGGTATGAATGACGAAGGGATTCGAGCATTCGGGGTGCAAGGGGATTAAATATCGGAATATCCGAAATTTTGATGGTGGTTATGAATGGTAGCTTACACATTCATCTTCTTTAACTAAGCAATGATGCTTAGAAAAGGTAAACTTCCCCTCGATCCTGGTCTTCAGCCAAGGAACTGGTCTCAGTCTGTTTTGAAATAAACTTCCCCTCGATCCTGGTTTCCTACCAAGAACTGGTCTTAGTTTCTGATTTGAACTTCCCCTCGATCCTGGTTTCTTACCAAGGAACTGGTCTTAGTTTCTGATTTAAACTTCCCCTCGATCCTGGTTTCTTACCAAGGAACTGGTCTCGGTTTCTTTTGTCAATAAACTTTACTGACAAGGGACGCTATTCGTAGCGGCTTTCCTTCAAACTTCTCGCTGAATTTTCCTGGGGAGATGCCATTTGAGTGGAAAAAGTTTTGATGTCAGACTTGCTGGGGAACCCAGTCGTCTGAATTGTAGAGGTGCACAAACTTCTCTGTTTGGAGATGCCATTTGCCGAATCTACTGGGGAAAACGAGTTTCTTGAGAGACTGCTTCCGTTTGGGATCTTTCATCATACTTTTCTCGGGATCTTCCTGGAGAAACGCCATATGATGTGATCCAATTTTGAGGTACCGATGACCTTTTCATCAACGGTCTTTCGGAGAAAGGCAGCTGTGTAGCGCCGAATCTCTGTTTAAGAGGCTTTCTCTGGGGATTTTCCTTAATCCGGGAAAGCGAGGATATCATCTTCAATGGCGAAGAGTGACATTTGGTAAAGGTTCTCTGATCTTTCAGAGGTTCAAGTTATCAAAGTGGCCAAGTGCCGACTCTGATCTAAAGATACACTGGTGGCGAGATTGTGCAGATGCAACACTTCCTGACGAGGAAAGAACTGACAAACTCGATTGAGAAAACTGTTTATCACTAGGGGACAAGACCGACTCAAGTGATAGTGATGCAATATGAAATGCGAACGCAAATAAAATGCATGAAGTATGTATGTTTATGCTGACAACACAGACGCGACATACAAACTAATGGATGAACACAATCGGATACTCGGCCATCGCGGGGCGAAGAAGTACCATTGATTCAAAATAGAAATTCCACCTTGCTTAGGAGACATAGTCCACGCGGGGAGCTATGTTGATCGGGCTTAGGAGATGAGAACTCGGCCGAGGTGTCAGACGAAACAAGGTCTCTGACACAGTTGATCCCTTCATTCAGGCATACTGGCTTAGAAGGAGTACTTTGATTCTGCACTTTGAAATTCGCTTACTTCGGGAGAAGCAATCGATGTTCTTCTGATGTTCAACAGTCAAAAGAAATGCCATCTTTAATTTAAAAGCAGAAAAAGTTTTAACAAGTAAATTCATTTTTGTTTTATTTCAAGAATCGCCAATTAAGTTTAAACAACGTCGTTCTGTAAAGCTAAAGCAAGTTAAGAATTACAAACAAAAGCACAAAGGCTCAAATTTTATTGATAAGATGGAGATCAGCCAAACGCGTGATTCCAAAGAGTATATACAAAGTTAGAAAACGGTAATTTACAGGGAAAAGGGCTACGTTGAAACATAACGACCACTATCCTTCTACCAACTTTGAATTCGGGACATCCTGAGCTTCTGTCGAAGATGACCTTTGACTGGAGATTTCCTCCGATAGATGATGTTGTAACTGCTGCTGAGGGACTTGCCTCTGTTGAACATAGTTACTTGCCATTGTCCCTAATTTTTGCCTGGATTGTACTATGAGATTTCCAATCCATCGGGATGATTTCTTTTCATGTCTCTAACTTTTGCCTGGACCGCCCTTTCGGGTTTTCAATCCACCGAGACGTTTTTTTTTTTTTTTAGTTTTAGGCGAAGTATTTCTTGACTACATCAACATTCGTGGGGTAGGCAAATTCCTCTCCGTCCATGGTTGCAAGTCTCAAGGCGCCGCCTGAGAAAGCTTTCGTGACCACATAGGGGCCATCATAATTCGGGGTCCATTTGCCCCGAGAGTCAGTGAGAAATGATTGTATCTTCTTGAGCACGAGGTCTCCTTTTCTGAAGACACGAGGCCGAACCTTTTTGTCGAACGCCCTTTTCATCCTCTGTTGATACAACTGACCGTGGCATAGTGCCGTGATTCTCTTCTCTTCGATCAGGTTCAGTTCATCGTGTCAACTTTGACACCATTCAGCTTCGGTAAGCTGAGCTTCCATCAATACCCTGATTGACGGGATCTCTACTTCTATGGGAAACACTGCCTCCATGCCATATACTAGAGAGAAAGGGGTAGCCCCTGTTGAAGTACGGACAGATGTGCGATAACCATGAAGAGCAAAAGGTAACATCTCGTGCCAGTCTTTATAGGTTACAACCATCTTTTGAACGATCTTCTTGATGTTCTTGTTATCCGCTTCTACCGCTCCGTTCATCTTGGGTCGGTAGGGAGATGAGTTATGGTGTTCGGTCTTGAACTCTGCACACAACTCTTTCATCATCTTATTGTTCAAGTTAGATCCATTATCAGTAATGATCTCGCTTGGAACACCATAATGGCAGATGATATTGTTTTTGATAAATCGGACCACCACTTGTCGGGTTACATTGGCGAATGACGCTGCTTCGACCCACTTGGTGAAATAGTCAATGGCTACTAGGATGAACCGATGTTCGTTTGAAGCCTTGGGCTCAATCATGCCAATCATGTCGATTCCCCATATGGAAAATGGCCACGGGGAAGAAAGAACTTTGAGATGTGATGGCGGTACATGAATTTTGTCGGAGTATATCTGACACTTGTGACACCTCCTCATGTACTTGTAGCAGTCGGATTCCATGGTCAACCAATAATACCCGGCCCTGAGAATTTTTCTCGCCATTGTGTGTCCATTGGCATGAGTGCCAAAGGATCCTTCATGAATTTCTTTCATGAGCATGTCTGCTTCTGGTCTGTCGACACATCGGAGCAAGACCATGTCAAAATTTCTCTTATAAAGAGTGTCACCGCTCAGGAAGAAGTTTCCAGCCAATCTTCTGAGGGTTTTCCTGTCTTTTCTGAGTGCCCCAGATGGGTACTCTTGTTTCTGAAGGAAGCATTTGATATCGTGATACCAAGGTCTGTCGTCTATGACTGCTTCAATCATGAAGATGTAAGCGGGCCGTTCAAGGCGCATGATGTCGATCTTAGGTATGTCATTCCATCGACCTACACTAATCATGGAAGAGAGAGTGGCTAATGCATCAGCCATGTGATTCTCATCACGAGGGATGTGATGAAAGTCGACTCTGTTGAAGAAGGGTAACAACCTTCTCGCATAGTCTTTGTAAGGAATCAATCCTGATTTGTATGTGCTCCAATCTCCTTTTATCTGGTTAATAACCAAGGCTGAATCGCCATATACATCCAAGTTCTTGATCCTTAAATCGATCGCTTCTTCGAGACCCATGATACAAGCTTCGTATTCGGCCTCGTTGTTCGTACATTTGAACGTAAGTCTGGCAGTGAAAGGAATGTGGGAACCCTGAGGGGTAACAATGATTGCCCCAATTCCGTTTCCATAATGATTAACTGCTCCGTCAAAGATAAGTCCCCGTTGGGAACCTGGTTCTGGCCCTTCACTGGGTAATGGTTCATCGCAATCTTTCATTTTTAGATACATGACATCTTCGTCTGGGAAGTCAAACCCGATTGATTCTTGATCGTCAATCGGTTGATGAGCCAAATGATCGACTAAAATACTTCATTTAACGGTTTTCTGAGCATGGTACTCTATTTCATATTCTGATAGTAACATCTGCCAACGGGCAATCCTTCCCGTGAGAGCAGGTTTTTCGAAAACGTACTTGATTGGATCCATTTCGAAGACCAACCAAGTAGTATGACGAATCATGTACTGGCGAAGACGTTTGGCTGCCCAAGCCAAAGCGCAACAAGTTTTCTCAAGCATTGTGTACCGAGTCTCACAGTCGGTGAATTTCTTGCTTAGATAGTAAATGGCAGACTCTTTCCTTTTAGTTTCGTCTTGTTGGCCAAGTACACATCCCATTGAGTCCTCTAGGACTGTGAGGTAAATGATTAGTGGTCTTCCTTCCACTGGAGGTGATAGAATCGAAGGATTCAACAGATATTCCTTAATACTGTCGAAGGCGGTTTGGCAATCTTCTGACCAAACGCAATCCTGGTTCTTTTTCAATAACTTGAAAATCGGCGCACAAGTGGCGGTCATAAGGAATATGAATCTGGAGATGTAGTTCAAACGTCCCAGGAATCCTCTGACTTGTTTTTCAGTTTTCGGAGAAGGCATTTCTTGAATGGCCTTGACATTGTCAGGATCAACTTCAATCCCTTTCTGGCTGACGATGAACCCTAGTAGTTTCCCTGAACGGACACCGAAGGTGCACTTGTTAGGATTCAAGCGGAGCTTGAATTTTCTTAGACGTTCGAACAACTTTGACAGATGTTCAACGTGCTCATCCTCTGTTCTTGATTTTGCAATCAAATCATCGACATACCTCGATTTCCTTGTGTATCATGTCATGAAACAGAGTAGTCATGGACCTTTGATAGGTAGCCCCGACATTCTTCAAACCGAACGGCATTACCTTGTAACAAAAGGTACCCCATGGGGTAATGAACGAAGTTTTCTCCAAGTCTTTCGGCGCCATTTTGATCTGATTATAGCCCGAGAATCCATCCATGAAGGAGAATACTTTGAACATTGTTGTGCTGTCAACCAGCATGTCAATGTGTGGTAAAGGAAAGTCATCCTTTGGACTTGCCTTGTTCAGATCTCTGTAATCAACACACATTCTGACCCTTCCGTCCTTTTTGGGAACGGGTACGATGTTGGCTAACCATTGAGGATATTCAGATGTAGCGAGGAAACCCGCGTCAATCTGTTTCTGTACCTCCTCTTTGATTTTGATGGCCATGTTCGGGTGAGTGCGTCTCAACCTTTGCTTTACTGGCGGACATTCCGATCTTAGCGGTAAGTGATGTTCCACGATGCTGGTATCCAACCCTGGCATATCCTGATAGGACCAAGCGAATACATCGGGAAATTCTTTGAGAAGCTTTATCAAACCCTCTTTGGTAGTTGGACTGAGCAGTGCTCCGATCCTGATTTCTTTTCTCTCTTTTTCTGAACCCAAGTTTACCGTTTCCAACGGCTCTTTGTGAGGTTCAATGGACCTTTCCTCTTGTCTGAGTAGTCGGGAGATCTCTTCTGGAATTTCGTCGTCATTTTCTTCTTCAGCCTCGAATACCGGGAACTCAAAGTTGGGAGAAGGCATCGAATCGTATGTTTCAACGGGGTATAAAACAAGCAATCTGCATGACGTGATGATTCGTGTTTAGAAGAGATAGAGAAAATGTAAGTGTGTGCAGTGTATTTATTTTACTGCTTGTTTTTATTTTTGAATTATTTTTTTTAGGATTACCATTTTCTGAAAAAGCAAAAAGAGAAAACAGTAATTAATGCGGAAATTACAGAACGACATTATTTTATTAATGAACAAGTCGAATCTTGAAACTACAGCCCTATAAAACAAAACTCTGTCGCTTTGGGCAAAGCGAAGAGGGAAATTTACAGAAAGCGAGCCCTATCAAAACATCCGTTTCACCTAGGCAGGGTGAAAGGTTAAAGATGGCAATTACTTTGACTGACGAACGACCTTCAGAACCTCCACGGCAACCCATTGGCGGCGAACTCCTCGGTGAATCACAAAGTCTGGCACCTTCTTTGATTTGTCTTCAGAAATGACGCTGATTTCTGGTGGAGCAGGATCATTGGAATCTGTCTCCCAAGCAGAGTTGTCGTAGGAGGATTCCTCTGTTGCATTTTGCATAGCATTGGTGCTCTTAGCTGTATCTCCCCATCCAGTTGGCTGGATGTCTTTGAGCCTGATACGAGAGCTTTCGGGAGCGGTGTACTTGACCATATAGTCAAATTTTCCACTTGGTTGTCCCAAAGTGTCCCAAACTTCTTTGGAACTGGAGGAGTCACTTCTCTTTATGACGTTGACCTCGGGAAAAGCATAGTTGATGAATTCAAGTCCGGCAAACGTTGCGAATTCATCTTCATGTTGAGTAGTTTCCGAATGACCTGAATGTTGATCCCATGACATGGTGGGGACACAGGTATTCTGTTCAATGACGGTCAGCTGATTTTCATTGTTCGGCTGACTTTCCGGCCCCAAGTTTCCTGGGTAAGGCTGCCACATTGGCAGGCCATCCATCGGGCTATAGTAATTACGGTCAAAGTTGTCTTTCATCAGAGTGTCTTCCTCTAATGAATTTGGCGGAGCACGGCATCCTTCCGGATCGCAATCTCCGTAGATCATTTCGACATTTGATCTTGGTATAAATCTCAGGCTTTCTGTAGGAAAGCAAAAAGGCATAGGCAGTTCTTCCTGAGACATATAGTCGTCCTTGTTAAGGTAGGACTTCCATTCATCATCTGTGTCAGAGGGATCTTCCTCATTGATAGCATGAACTGTCTGAGACACTGGGTGTAGAAAACCTCCACTGTGGAAGAAGTTTTGAAGGGGATGAAGACTTTCATCGTTGGCGGCTATCTGGGTACAGGTTACAGAAAAACCAAGACCCTTCTTTGTTTTATTGTCAATAGGAATGACAAGCCGTCCCCATCCTGTCGTATCGGTACTCTCGACCGCTTTGATAGTATCTTTATATGAAGAAATTGAAGTTCCTTCTTTGTACTGATCGTTCTTGTTCACCGATAGTGCTTGGAACTGAGTTCCAATAACCTCCTCGGGTTCTACACAAGCAGATGATGATAGGTTACTCACAAGCAAGGCTTGTTCCCCCACAAACCGTGACAAGTTGATCGTTCTTGACGAACTTTAGCTTTTGGTGGAGGGTTGAAGTAACGGCTCCAGCCTGATGTATCCAAGGTCTTCCTAATAAACAACTGTATGTTGCCCGGATGTCCATGACCTGGAAAGTGATTTGGAAAGTGTGAGGACCAATAGTTATGGGAAGATCCACTTCGCCGATAACTGTTTTTCTGGATCCGTCGAATGCTTTGACGACGACCTCGCTGACTCTCATCGGAGGGCCCTTGAATGATAATTGCATCAAAGTGTACTTCGGCATAACATTCAGGGCTGACCCTGTGTCTACCAGTACGTTGGCTAAAGCATCGCCCTGGCAGTTAATTGTAATGTTGAGCGCCATGTTATGACGGCGACCCTCTTCAGGTAATTCTTCATCACTAAATCCCAAATTATTGCAGGAAGTGATGTTAGAGACAATGCTATCGAATTGTCTGATTGTTACATCCTGTTCCACAAAGGCTTGCTCCAAGACTTTCTGTAGAGCCTCTCTATGTGCTTCTGAACTGAGTAACAGTGATGACACTGAGATCTTTGAAGGAGTTTGTAACAGTTGATCAACAATGTTATATTCACTCCTTTGGATAAGCTTTAGCATCTCATCTTTGTCTTTGGAAAAGTCGGGATTACTAGATTGACCGACTGGCGGATTAGGAATTTCCGCCTGAAGTTCCTTTTCTTTGTTAGCTTCCCCAACCCCTCGGTTGAAGATTCGACCACTCCGTGTTACACGACTGATGTCTGCAATATTAACGACGGAGGGTAATGGAATTTCCTTTCCATTCTCGATTATTGTTGCACCGTATTTGTAAGGGATTGCCTTAGCTGATTCATACGGTAATGGTCCCGGTAGATAGATGACTATGGGAACCTTCTGATTTTTTTGACCGTCATAAGTAATCTCGATTCGTTCCCGGTTGGGAACTCTAGATTCTACAAGTAGAGGAATGATGGCAAAAACATCTCTGATCTGGTGATGACCAGAGATCGTGACAACATCCTCAACTTGCTCAGCAAGGTAGTTCGGCGACCAAATGATGGGTCCTGAACCTGGATATGGATGAATTTCTCCATGATCGATCTGACCCTGAAGAGCTTCTCTCACAAGGTAACACCCTTGGTTACTTTCCGAACAGACGCTACAACTGTCATAGTTGTGTGGTGGCACCTGGCCACGCCCACTTTGAATACAATGCAACCTCACTAGGTTACCTTCCATTGATCGGACATCCTGACTTTGACGACGAGTAGGATTCCTGTGATTGATACTAATCTGCTGAGTATCTTCGTCCATATAGATTGGCATTCACCAGTGATTTAACAAGTGCTGAAGTGCCTCCTAGACAAGTACAACCTCGATCGTTTTCGCAACCTGCTTTACAGTTTTGGTAATCATGTGATATTAAGAATCCGAGTCGGACCTGCTCAGCATGTAACTCTACCAGGTTGGTATTCATTACGCGGATGTCAAAGATCTGAACCATGTTGATTTGATAGGAGTTCCTATCGTGGTAGTCTTGGATCCATCCAAGATCCATCTGACGCTGGAGGGCCTCTTGTATGAAAGAGCATCCCTGTTTGTTTACCGAGCAAATCAGACAGGAACTGTAATCGTGCCGCGGTAGATTATGATACTGGCTTTGCCTTGAGTGCATCGCCACCAAGTTGACATTCATCACACGGATGTCGTGGTTTTGAATGACGTTGGAATTCGTGGAGACCATGTTAACTCCACGAACTCGGTGTTCTTGGATCCATCCAAGATCCATTTGTTCCTGTAGAGCTGCTTGCACTACAGAACATCCTTGGTTATCTTTAGAGCATATATCACACTGGTGATAGTTATGAGGTGGCACATGGCCATATCCACTCTGTCTACAATGCATCTTGACCAGATCGGTCCCCAATAAGAGTACATCGTGAATTTGATAGACATTGTTAGTCTCTTTCTTAATCAGATTGACTGCAGCCTTCTCATGTTGAGGCAGCGGGTTCGTGAGAACATTGGGATTCGTATCTTTGAAAGATAAGAGCCCGCTCCTAACAAGCTTTTGCACGTCGGATTTAAAATTGAGGCAAGTCTCAATGTTATGCCCTGAACCTCCTTGATGATAAGGACATGTTTGATCCGCTTTAAACCAAAAAGACGGATTCTCCGGAACTGAAAGGGGAGACTTAGTCTGAATGTGCCCCTTAGCCAGCAGTAACGGAAACAGCTCTGCGTACGTTACAGGTATAGGATCAAATTCTGGTGGCCGTGTTGTACGGTTGTTGTTATATGGAGGACGAGCCTGCTGAAGAGGCTGTTGTGTCCTTTGTTGGTCAGGTTGGCTCTGTGCAACCTGAGGTTGATACGTAGGAATAGGCGCGGGGCCGATAGCAGGAGTAACAGCTGCTACTGGCTGATAACGCCGCCTTTGCTTTCCGAGAGAGATATTCCCAATATCTTGCTCTTTTTCTTAGGGAGAGCACTACCGTATTTTTTAGTACCGCTCGTCGATCCAGTGTCTTTTACCAAATGTCCTTCTCGGACGGCTTCCTCAAGACGTACACCCATGCCGACCATTTCGGTGAAATCACTGGGCGCACTGGCAACCATTCGGTCATAGTAAAATGAGCTTAAGGTCTTTAAGAAGATTTTTGTCATCTCTTTTTCCTCAAGAGGTGGACAAATTTGAGCGGCAATTTCACGCCACCTTTGAGCATACTCCTTAAAGGTTTCCTTGTCCTTTTGTGACATTGATCTGAGTTGATCTCTGTCGGGTGCCATGTCCAAATTGTACTTGTATTGTTGGACGAAGGCAGTACCAAGATCTCTGAATGTACTGATCGTAGTACGGTTTAAACCCATGTACCATTTGAGTGCGGCACCGGTTAAACTATCCTGGAAGTAGTGAATCAGCAGGTCCTGATTCTCCGTCTGAGCTGACATCCGCCGAGCGTACATCACCAGATGGCTCTGAGGGCAAGAGTTACCCTTGTATTTTTCAAAGTCGGGCACTTGGAACTTGTGCGGGACTTTCACATTTGGGACCAAGCAGAGGTCTGCGGCCTCCTTTCCGAATAAATCCTGACCGCGAATGGCTTGCAGCTCTTTCTGCATTTCCAAGAACTGTTCCTGGAATTCCTCCATTCTGTCAAACATAGTTTCCTTCTTACCAGAAGGTGTTGGTGGAATCTGTCCTTCCGGGACAGTGTGCACCACAGGGGGTGGTAGCGTGACTACGACAGTAAATCTTGGCGCTTCCCAAAGTTTGTAACCTTCAGGAGTCTTGAGTATGCCCCTAGCATCTTCGCTTTCCCAAAGTTTGTAACCTTCAGGCCCAGCGGCTTCTGTTGCGATTCCCTGATCTTCAGTGATCGGCGGAACATATCCTCCCGGGATATAGTTAACAGGCATGCCCCAGGGACGATCTTTCGGTATCTGATACCTAGGATCATACTTTTCTATGATGGGCGTTGAGGTGATCTCTGAGATCACAGTTCTTTGTAGCTGAGCTTCTGCCATGGCTTGCATGTCGTTACAAAGCTTTCTCATATCCTCTCTCAGAGCGTCGATCTCTTCTTTTAACTCTCTGTTTTCTTCCTCAAGATCATCCATCTTTTTCTGACGATTGGCCCGAGTATTATACGAATGAGACAGTTTGACTCTAGAATCGAGACACAAACGTGAGATTCGTAGGTAAGGAGAATACGCGATGTGAGAATGATGAATGCAATGATTATATTAATTGTTCTTTTTTGGTTTACTCAAAATAAACTTCGACAATTAGATTGCAAATATCAAACAGTGGGGAAACCCCTTTTTATTGAAATTCAAAGGATTACAGAAATGGAAATACAGTAGATTACAAAGTGCAGAAACAGAAACCTAAACTAATGGGTCCCGAGTCCTCTCTGAAGAGAAATCGGGTGCTGATTCTGGTATCTTCCTTTTCTTTGACCGGGGCGCTTGGGCCGTTGTCGGGTTGTCATTCCTTTGCCAAGTGAAAGGAGTGAGCAAATTCCTTTGGTCATCTTGATTCTCTACAGCATGCTGCTCCAAAATTTCAATCAGAGCATCTTTCTCTTTTAGGAATTGCTGTATTTGGATACACTCTACGTCGAGGGTGCGGTACTTGTTCTTCCAAGATCTTCTTTCCTTTTGAACTTTGTTGAGAGTAACCTGAAGCCTTTCAGTTTCCGTCATGAAGTACATGACAATTTGCCTCGGCGGAAGAATTTCGTAACGAGGATAAGGCATCTTTAGCTTGAGAGCTCTAGTTTGTACCCAATGGAGATAAGGCTCCACCGAGACACAGTCCGGTTTTCCCAGAGACTCTCGTCCTTTCTTATGAACATGTTTCCAAGCTTGCACTATTTCCATCTTTAGTGCTCTGTCATTTTCTCCTTCTTTGAAGAAAAGACCTTCCAGATGAACACCCCGTGGGATGTGTCTCATCGGGTATCCAAATTGACGAAGAACTAATATCGGATGATAGTTGATTCCTCCTTTAGTTCCTATGAGGGGTACGTTGGGGAAGTTTCCACAACGGTCAATGATTCTGATTCCCTCATAAATCCTATTACACCAATATATATCAGAGTTGGTGAGAGACATGATCTTCTGTGACCAACATAAGACACTCTTGTAATCCCAAAAAGCAGCAGACTTGGGCAAGTGAGAGATAAACCACTTGTAAAGCAAAGGTACACAGCATGTGATCTCCCCTCCGCTGTACAAATTTCCTAAGTGTACAGAATGATACGCATCTGCGAGCAAAGTCGGCACAAGGTTTTTAATGAGAAAAACCTTAATAGCGTTGATATCGACGAAGTTATTGATGTTGGGAAACAAAAATAATCCGTAGGTGAGCAAGACAAAGATGCTTTCAAAAGCAGTCCCATTCCCTATACTAGCGAAGTACAGAGCTTTCTTGGTCAGGAACTGGGATGGCAAACCTTGGATGCCACCCATAGTAATCATGTGAGTCCTGACCTCAGACTCGTCCAAATGAATTGCTCTTGCAATAGTCTGATTCTTTGGAATTTCTTCCAGTCCAGAAAACGGAGCTCGATCAGTGATATGTAAATCAGTCAGATGAGAATACTCCTCCAGCGTTGGTGCCAGCTGGTAATCCGGGAATGTGAAACAATGATAAACCGGATCGTAGAACTGAATGAGCGCGTCCATGATTCCCTTAATCACATGGACTCTTAACAGTGGTAGTAAACCACCGTGCTTGGCTCTGAAAGCCTCTGGGTTAACGATCATCCTCGCTAACGTTCTCAAATCCCCTAGTTTTGGAACCTTGAAGGTATACTGGTGAGTTCTCCTTCTACCGAAATCCATTAGCGCAATCTTTTTCTCTGATATTTGCAATCACAGTCTTAGTTTAATTTGAAAAACAGAGAGACTAGAAGAGAAACTTTTTTTGAATGTTTTAATGTTTTTTAAATGAATGCATGAATGCAGCACACAAAAACATAGAAAAAACATGGGGTCAAAGGGTCGTTGTCATGAAGTCAAGGCTCTACCTATCCCCAAAGGTTTATACTAGGGTGATTTTTGTACCTGTACTCATTATCATCAGCTCCTCCCAGGAAAGCAAAACAATAAGCGGATCGCCAGCGAGTTGTGTGCAATCTTAGAGTAAGTGCCATTCACCGAGAATAGATCACCAGCCTCAAATGAGGGTAGTATCGCGTAACAGCTATTTCCGATAGCTTCCGCACTACGAAAAAGGTTGGATTTTCTTAAGTGTATACTCAATCTCACCACATGCGGCATCACACGCATTCCCATTAGCAGAAAAATAAACACGTATAGCAATTAGGAAAAGCAGTATATATATTTGTCCTAATCATCCTAGACTTATAAAGCTATGAATCTTAAGTTCCTGACAGAAATGGGTTCCCCGGCGGAAGCCCCAGTCTGTGGTTCCCTGCCTAAGAGATGGACCAGCATAGGTCAATCTTTCTCTTCGGTAGAGTTCCTATTTTCCGTAGAAAACGGGGATGATGCCCTAAGGCAGAAAAGGAGACTCCCCAGCAGAGTCGCCATTTGTGTAATTTTTCACACAAGAGAAGTAGAAAGAAAGGAACCGGCCCCACGGTGGGCGCCACTTTTCTGTAGCGAGCGATTTTGGACGCGGTTCTTAAGCGCTGGTCGCTCTCTGCGGTTGAGCTTAAAACTACAGGTCGATTCATTTTTTATCCTATTGTGAGCTGAATAAGGAAGGGAAATAGATGTCTCCAATTAACCCTGCTTGCATACTGAGTTTAAACAGCGGTCTGTTAGGTTATGGATGCTATCAATGTGGGGGGGGCTTTTGTACTGGTTATTCGTATTTCGCCAATACAGGTTTTTGTCTTTCTTTTTTCTAGGCAAAGGGTTTCTGGCAGGGAATAAGGATTAGGATGTTAGGACTGATGCTTTTGAATTACTGCTTTTGATTGATGGAGATATGGGATTTGGGTTTTTTGTTGATTGCGCTCGCTAAGATCTTTTCTTTCGATCTTATGCCTACGTATTCCCGTTTACCGAAACAGGGAAATCAGAGCGTTCGTAGTTCCTCCTATTCTATGGGAGGAAATGGGTGTTTTTGGTGTCTTGTTCAAAGCCCAAGACGTGAAGCGAAAGGTGGTTTGTATCTTGTTCAAAGCCCAAGATGTGAAGCTAAAAGGTCTATTTGTGTCTTGTTCAAAGCCCAAGACGTGAAGCTGAAAGACCTCGACTTTAGAGAGAATTTGTCATCTCTAAAGAGGGGGAAGGAGAATTACTTTAACTGGGATACGCGGATCCGAGCAATGGCATAATTTCCGAAGAAAGGGTTTTATCCTGAAGGAGAAGACTTTAACTCAGTGTAGAGCAATGCCATCTTTCCTTAGGAATTTCTCATGCTAAAAGAGGGACAGTGGCATGGATATAGATGATCCAGAGGCTTGCCGCTTACAGCGATTAGATGTAGGGAAAGGAGTTGTTGATGTTTGTGTACTGTGAACGAGGCACAGTTTTGATGCTAAAAGGTCGATTGGATCAACCAGTGGTTTTCTTATACAAAGCCTAAGAGGAGGCTAATTTCCGCTAGGAAAATCATTATACAAAGCCTAAGAGGAGGCTATTTTGTGTCTCGTACAAAGCCTGAGAGAGAGACTAAAGGTTTTTGACCCAGTGGGGTATATCGTTATACAAAGCCTAAGAGGAGGCTAGCAAAGAGTTCGACTCTTGCTTAAGGTATTTATATCTCGTACGAGGCCCGAGATGGAGGCAAAAAAAGGGTGATTGATTCAACGAGGGAATCTTTTGTGTCTCATACAAAGCCTGAGAAAGAGGCTAAAAGGTTGTTTTGACTCCACTGGGGAGAATTTTGGTATCTCGTACGAAGCCCGAGATGGAGGCTATTGTAACTGTTTCAGTTGAGTGACAGATCCAATATACTGATTTAAAAGAGAAAATCAGTTCTTATATGAGTAACACTGTACACAGGGATTTAATTTGAGGATCAGGGATATTTCCTTCTCTTTGAGGAAAACGGGAAATCCAAAGGGTATTGAGACTGTCCGAGTCTGCGGGTTTCCTTCCTATTTAACGAAGGCTGCTTGAGAATGTCTTTGAGACTCAAGGAAGTTAGACTGCCCAAGTCTAGAGTTTTATCTTTTGTACTATGCTTCGAGAAACAGTAGTAGACTCTATGAAAGGACTGTTCTATGAAGATGACTAGGTTCTGTTCCTATACCTCTAGGAGGTCGTCGGGACAATTTGTACGAAGCCCAAGCTGGAAACTTTTAAGAAGCCGACGGGTCCTTGTACGAAGCCCAAGAGGAGGCTATCATTCCCGGAGGAAGAGATCATTATACGAAGCCTAAGAGGAGGCTGTGAATACTTCTAAGAAGCCGTAGGGTCCTTGAATAATGCCCAAGAGGAGGCCGGGTTGCTTATAGGAAGCCTGTGGGTCCTTGTACGATGCCCAAGAGGAGGCCGATGCTTTTAAGAAGCCCTTGGGTGCCAAACCAAAGAAAAGTTCAGGAAAACTCTTTTAGAGTTAAAACCACTGGTAAACGTGCGAGGTTTACTATCCAGTGACTTTAACTTTTAGAGAGAGTCCGAACCGTTCGGCGGTTTGAAGAAATTCAAGAGAAGTTTCACCGAGAATAATTCATCTCTGGGGGATAGAATTTCTTGACGATTCCTAAGGAGGACAGCCGGAGAGAAGACTGTATCTGGTGCTCCTATTGGGGATCTAGGCGTCTATTTCTACGAATAAATGAAACGGCGTCACTTAGTTCTAGACGTAGTTGCCGGGGAAACTCGAAATATCTATACTATTATTACACAGTAGATATGAGTTTATGAAAGGAGACTTACAGTGAGCAGCCCCACAATACAGTTATATATATATGAAAGCGGTAAACGAAAGCAATAACCACTTACTCGGTTGTAGTGCTTTCATGCTGTTTGGTTAGTTGTTCAACAAAGAAAGATTAAAAACAACAATATATTCAAAATCAAAGGAGAAAGTGCTTTGAAAAAGAAAGATTTGGGGCTTACAGCTCAAGGAGAGGCCCAGGGTTTTATCAGTGAGCGCACTATTTGAATTTGTACAGAGGGACTTATACAAGTGACTGTGGCCCAAAAAGGTTTTATGTACAAAGGGATGGGTCTTACACTCTCTCAAGAGGCCCAAAAAGGTTTTAAAAAAAAGAGTGGCGCTTATAACATGAGGGTAGGCCCAAATGATTTTTCGTTTAAAAATGGCGATCGCGCCGAGGTTTTCTTTTAATGCAGAGGGACTTATACAATAAGTGAGGCCCAAAATGTTTTTGGTTAAAAGGGGGATTGGGTCTTACACTCTATTAGAGGCCCAAAGTGTTTTGAATGGGTCTTATAGCTCAAGGAGAGGCCCAGATGATTTTTGTTTTTAAACGGGGGACGATCGCGCCGTTTACTTGTACAGAGGGACTTATACAATGAGTGAGGCCCAAAATGTTTTTGTACAAAGGGGGGATGGGTCTTACACTCTCTCAAGAGGCCCAAAAAGTTTTAAAGAAAAATAAATGGGTCTTACTACTCGAGGGTAGGCCCAGATGATTTTTGAAAAGACGACGATCGCGCCGTTTGTTTTTGTTTACGGTATCAGGACTTATACAATAAGTGAGGCCCAAAGATGAGTTGGTCAAAAAAAAGGATTGGGTCTTACACACTAATAGAGGCCCAAAGTGTTTTGAAAATGATTTATAAGGGTTGAATTAATCCAAAACCCTAATTTGTTTTCAAAATGTATTTAATTGAATAAAAATTCAAATTAAAATGATCAAAATTGTTTTACATATGAAAACAAATTATGATCTTGGATTAATGCTTCAAGAATTAAGTATTGACCTACAAAATAATTAGAAAGCATTAAAAGTTGCAAAATCAATGTAGAAAAAATATTTAAAATGTCAAAAACAATTAAAATATTAATTCTTTGCAAAAATATCAATTATATGAAATAAATAATATTTTTGGGATTTTTTGGGAAAATAAAATATTTTAACATTTTTGTGAATTATTAAAAAAAGAATCAATTCAAAATCATTAAAACTCAGAGAGAAATTAATTTTTGAATCAATTAAACAAAATCACAAAATTCAAATATTCAAATTATATGAAAATGGCGCCAAGAACAACACCAAGAACACGCGCGTTTTTCAGTTTGCCCAGATTTGCATTTTCTATCCAATCTCCATGAATACGTAACCATATCATGCAATCCACATATCATTATGCTCGCCTCAACCTCACGATCATGTCTATGTACTTTAATTTCATTTAAATTAAACATACAACAAGAAATCACGAAGAGACCTCAAGAACCCTAATTTCTGCATGAAGGCTAGGATTTTTGATACACGATTCAAACAATGCAATTAATTGAGGGAAAACATTCCATGCATGATTATGAACATATGGCCAAATTATTGTGCGAGGAAATATGCATAGATTGAGATATGCCCAAGTTTAGGCTTACCTCCAAGTCGTGACAGCAAGAGCAGATGTGATTTTGAGTTGGAGGTGTTACAGACAAGTTGTGATGATCTGGACAGCTTCCCTACACCATATGGAGTGTGTTTGAACACTTGGATTGAATTGAAATGGACTGGATCAGTTTATGGCATCTCAGCTGCAACTTCACTTCAAACTTGTGTGGATGGCAAGTGATTTTGTGGAATTGATGTTTCAGATGTTATGTGAGTGTTTGATCAGCTCATATGTGATGTATGTGAGGTGTGTGAGTGATTGGTTTGTGCAGAATTGCTCTCAAACTCAAAACCCGATAGCTACCTTGCTAAGAAAGGCATTTTTGCCAAGAGAAAGAGATTTTGAGGAAAGCATCTGTTAGATGGCTTTGGTGTACTCAAACTGACCACAATTGAGCTCTATTTATAGTAGAGCAAGTTTGTTTTGCAAGGAATAGTACATGGCAGCTGGTAAGTAGGTTTCCTTAATGTTGGCCAATGGAAATGAAAGTCTCCTCTAGCCATTGACTAGAGGTTAGGGCACAGAGCTTTGGTCCCCTTGGTCTTGGATAAGTCTTGACTGATTTCATATGAGAATGGCTCAGTCCATGCCACCTTGATGGTTCCATTGAATGCCTCATTCCAAATTTGAAGTCTTGTCCCTATTTTGGCAACTCTAGGTTCAACATGCTATTCCTTGTTCCTTGGACCTTGGAGGCTTGGCTCAGTGATTGTCCCCTTTGGATTCAATCCTCTGAGGTGTCCAAGTGGATTGGAGCAATTGCAATTGGCTGATTTTGGCAAATCAAGCCAAAATGCAAATTCTGCCTTGCCTTGACAGATTTCAGCAAGGCAACTTGCCAATGTTGTATCTCATGATGTAGGTTGAATTTGGCAATGTTCTTGGCCATTTTGGAAAGCCCTAACATGATACAACAACTGTTTGAACAAGTTTGGTTTTGATCTCTTTTGATTCCAAGTGAAAAATCCCCCTACATTTGGCAAAAAGTGAAGCAGAATTCTGACTTAGTGAAAATTTCACTAAGTGTTGGAAAAAGTGACATTTTCACTTTTCAGCCACTTTGATCACTCCATAACTCAAAATCCTTAATGAATTGGAATGACTTGTCGTTGAAGTTTTTGTAGGTGATAATGAGGGCTACAAATCCATCTTTGGATGAGAAAAAATGGCCTTGTGGTTTAGGAGTTATGGTCCTCCAAAGTTGGTACCTTTGCCACTTTATTTTTAACTTAGAAAAATTTCTAAGTTTTATGGTTACCCCTTTTACAAGTTATCTCACTTTTCTTGTTTTTTCTTGATGAATGATGATTCAAATCATACATTAACATCATTTTAGGGTTAAAAATCCATTTTGGTGAAAAATCTCAAAAAGTCAAAGTTGACTTTTGTGCACAGTTGACTTTTTATCAGATGAATTCCAAACTGTGCAATTCTTCAGGAAATCATGTCCTTGACCTAAATCAAACTTGATGGACATGTTCCATGGGTGTCATAGGGTATATTCAATCATGAATTAGGGTTTGGGAGCATGTCTTGGTCAAAAGTCAAAGTTACAGTTGACTTTTCCCTTAAAACCCTAATTGTGGCGCAGATGAAAATGAAACTTGTTGTTCAAGCTTCTTGGATCAATCCATTGTTCCAAATGGATCAATATGGTGTATTAGAGACCCTCAAATCATATCTTGAGGTCTTGGCTCATGGTTTGTCCCAAAAGTCAACTTAGGGGTGAATTAGGTCAAGAAACCCTAATTCCTGATTTTTGATGAATGCATCCCCTGAGGCAAAATTGACTTGATGAATGGGTTCATGAGGTTCCATGAAGTATATTAGGTCATGTTTTGGATCATTGCCTTGTGCCCAGATGAAATTTTCCATCTGGAGGCCCTGGTCGACCAAAACCCTAATTTGGTGACACTGTCGATCTTGAGACTTGATCCACCTAGAAGGGAGCAGCCTTGTGCTTAATCCTTGAAGTGGGAGTCCTTTTTGATCCATTGTGGATGTTTTAGAGATTAGACAAGTTGAAGATCATGTCATTTCTTGATTGATCCTTTGTCTAAACACTCAGAGAGGGCTTGAAACCCTAATTTTGATTGTATTGGATGCTCACCCATCTTTGGGGAGACTGATGAAGCATGATGGTTTTTACATATTGTGATGATGATTTGGACAATGATGGGAAATCTTAGTGGTCAAAATTTGGGGTATTACACATAGGGGCCATCATAATTCGGAGTCTATTTACCTCGCGAATCAGTGAGAAATGACTGTATCTTCTTGAGCACGAGGTCTCCTTTCCTGAAGACACGAGGTCGGACCTTTTTGTCAAATGCCCTCTTCATTCTCTGTTGATACAATTGACCATGGAATAGTGCCGTTATTCTCTTTTCTTCGATCATATTCAGTTCGTCGTGTCGGCTTTGACACCATTCAGCTTCGGTGAGCTTAGCTTCCATCAATACTCAGATTGACGGGATCTCTACTTCTATGGGGAGCACTGCTTCCATGCCATACACTAGAGAGAAAGGGGTTGCCCCTATTGAAGTGCGAACAAATGTGCGATAACCGTGAAGAGCAAAGGGTAGCATCTCGTGCCAGTCTTTGTAGGTTACAACCATCTTTTGAACGATCTTCTTGATATTCTTGTTAGCCGCTTCTACCGCGCCGTTCAACTTGGTTCGGTAGGGAGATGAGTTATGGTGTTCGATCTAGAACTCAACGCACAACTCCTTCATCATCTTGTTGTTCAAGTTAGATCCATTATCAGTAATGATCTGGCTTGGAACACCATAACGGCAGATGATATTGTTTTTGATAAATCGGACACCCACTTGTCGGGTTACATTAGCGTACGACGTTGCTTTGACCTACTTGGTGAAATAGTCAATGGCTACCAGGATGAACCGATGTCCGTTTGAAGCCTTGGGCTCAATCATGCCAATCATGTCGATTCCCCATATGGAAAAAGGCCATGGGGAAGAAAGAACTTTGAGATGCGATGGCGGTACATGAATTTTGTCGGAGTATATCTGACACTTGTGACACCTCCTCATGTACTTGTAGCAGTCGGATTCCATGGTCAACCAATAGTACACAGCTCTTAGAATTTTTGTCGCCATTGTGTGTTTGTTGGCATGAGTGCCAAAGGATCCTTCATGAATTTCCTTCATCAGCATGTCTGCTTCTGATCTGTCTACGCATCGGAGCAAGACCATGTCAAAATTTCTCTTATAGAGAGTATCATCGCTCAGGAAGAAGTTTCCAGCCAATCTTCTGAGAGTTTTTATGTCTTTTCTGAGTGCCCCAGATGGGTACACCTATTTCTGAAGGAAGCATTTGATATCGTGATACCAAGGTTTGTCGTCTATGACTGCTTCAATCGTGAAGATGTAAGCGGGTTGTTCAAGGCGCATTATGTCGATCTTAGGTAGGTCGTTCCATTGACCTACACTAATCATGGAAGAGATAGTGGCTAATGCATCAGCCATGTGATTCTCATCACGAGGGATGTGATGAAACTCAACTCTGTCGGAGAAAGGTAACAACCTTCTTGCATAGTCTTTGTAAGGAATCAATCCTGATTGGTATGTGTTCCAATCTCCTTTTATCTGATTGATAACCAAGGCTGAGTCGCCGTATACGTCCAAGTTTTTGATCCTTAAATCAATTGCTTCTTTGAGACCCATGATACATGCTTCGTATTCGGCCTCGTTGTTCGTACATTTGAACGTAAGTCTGGCAGTGAAAGGAATATGGGTACCCTAAGGGGTAACAATGATTGCCCCAATTTCGTTTCCATAATGATTAACTGCTCCGTCAAAGATTAGTCCCCATTGGGAACCTGGTTCTGGCCCTTCACTGGGTAACGGTTCATCGCAATCTTTCATTTTTAGATACATGACATCTTCGTCTGGGAAGTCAAACCCGATTGATTCCTGACCGTCAATCAGTTGATGAGCCAAATGATCGGCTAAAATACTTCCTTTAACGACTTTCTGAGCGTGGTACTCTATGTCATATTCTGATAACAGCATCTTCCAATGGGCAATTCTTCCCGTGAAAGCAGGTTTTCCGAAAACGTACTTGATTGGATCCATTTCGGAGATTAACCAAGTAGTATGATGAATCATGTATTGGCGAAGAGGTTTGGCTGCCTAAGCCAAAGCACAACAAGTTTTCTCAAGCATCGTGTACCGAGTTCTTCAGTCGGTGAATTTCTTGCTCAAATAGTTAATGGCAGACTCTTTCCTTTTGGTTTCGTCTTGTTGGCCAAGTACACATACCACCGAGTCCTCTAAGACTGTGAGGTAAATGATCAGTGGCCTTCCTTCCATTGGAGGTGATAGAATCGGAGGATTCAATAGATATTCCTTGATACTGTCGAAGGCGGTTTGGAAATCTTCTGTCCAAACGCAATCCTGGTTCTTTTTGAGTAATTTGAAAATCGGCGCACAGGTCGCGGTCATGAGGAATATGAATCTGGAGATGTAGTTCAAACGTCCCAAGAATCCTCTGACTTGTTTTTCAGTCTTCGGAGAAGGCATTTCTTGAATGGCCTTGACCTTGTCAGGATCAACCTCAATTCCTTTCTGGCTGACGATGAACCCTAGTAGTTTCCCTGAACGGACACCAAAGGCGCATTTGTTGGGATTCAAGTGGAGCTTGAATTTTCTTAGACGTTTGAACAATTTTGACAGATGTTCAATGTGCTCACTCTCTGTTTTAGATTTTGCAATCATATCATCGACATACACTTCGATTTCTTTGTGTATCATGTCATGAAAAAAAGTAGTCATGGCCCTTTGATAGGTAGCCCCGGCGTTCTTCAAACCGAACGACATCACCTTGTAACAAAAGGTACCCCATGGGGTAATGAATGAAGTTTTCTCCATGTCTTTCGGCGCCATTTTGATCTGGTTATAGCCCGAGAATCCATCCATGAAGGAGAAAACTTTGAATTTTGCTGTGCTATCTACCAGCATGTCAATGTGTGGTAAAGGAAAGTCGTCCTTTGGACTTGCCTTGTTTAGATCTCTGTAATCAACACACATTCTGACCTTTCCGTCCTTTTTGGGAACGGGTACGATGTTGGCTAACCATTGAGGATATTCAGATGTGGCGAGGAAACCCGCGTCAATCTGTTTCTGTACCTCCTATTTGATTTTGATGGCCATGTCCGGGTGAGTGCGTCTCAACCTCTACTTTACAGGCGGACATTCCGATCTCAACGGTAAATGATGTTTCACGATGCTGGTATCCAACCCTGGCATATCCTGATAGGACCAAGCGAATACATCGGGGAATTCTCTGAGAAGCTTTATCAAACTCTCTCTGGCAGTTGGACTGAGTAGTGCCCCAATCCTGATTTCTTTTCTCTCTTTTTCTAAACCCAAGTTTACCGTTTCCAACGACTCTTTGTGAGGTTCAATGGACTTTTCCTCTTTTCTGAGTAGTCGGGAGATCTCTTCTGGAATTTCGTTGTCATTTTCTTCTTCAGCCTCGAATACCTGGAACTTAAAGTCGGGAGAAGGCATCAGATCGTATGTTTCAACGGTGTTTAAAACAAGCAATCTGCATGACATGATGATTCGTGTTTAGAAGAGATAGAGAAAATGCAAAAGTGTGCAGTGCATTTATTTTACTGCTTGTTTTTATTTTTAATTGTTTTTTTTAGGATTACCATTTTCTGAAAAAGCAAAAAGAGAAAACAACAATTAATGCGGAAATTACAGAACGACGTTATTTTATTAATGAACAATTCGATCCTTGAAACTATAGCCCTATAAAACAAAACTCTGTCGCTTTGGGCGGAGTGAAGAGGGAAAATTTACAGAAAGCGAGCCCTATCAAAACATCTGTTTCACCTGGGCAGGGTGAGAGGTTAAAGATGGCAATTACTTTGACTGATGAACGATCTTCGGAACCTCGACGGCAACCCAGTGGCGGCGAACTCCTCGGTGAATCACAAAGTCTGGCACCTTCCTTGATTTGTCCTCAGAAATGACACTGATTTCTCGTGGAGCAGGATCATTGGAATCTGTCTCCCAGGTAGAATTGTCGTAGGAGAATTCCTCAGTTTCATTTTGCATAGCATTTGTGCTCTCAGCTGTATCTCCCCATCTAGTAGGTTGGATGTCTCCGTGCCTGATACGAGAGCTTTCAGGAGCGGTGTACTTGACCATATAGTCGTATTTACCACTCGGTTGTCCCAGGGTGTCCCAAACTTCTTTGGAACTGGAGGAGTCATCTCTCTCGATGACGTTAACCTCAGGAAAAGCATATTGATGAATTCAAGTCCTGCAAACGTTGCAAATTCATCTTCATGTTTAGTAGTTTCTGAATGACCTGAGTGTTGATCCCATGACATGGTGGGGACACAGGTATTCTGTTAAAAAACGGTCAGCTGATTTTCATTGTTCGGCTGACTCTCTTGCCCCAAGTTTCCTGGGTAAGGCTGCCACATTGGCAGACCATCCATTGGGCCATAGTAATTGTGGTCAAAGTTGTCTTTCATTAGAGTGTCTTCCTCTAATGAATTTGGCGGAGCACGGCATCCTTCCAGATCACAATCTCCATATATCATTTCGACATCTGACCGTGCTATAAGTCTCGGACTCTGTGCGGGGAAGCAAAATGGCGTAGGCACCTCTTCTTGAGACATATAACCGTCCTCCTTAAGATAGGACTTCCATTCTTCATCTGTGTCAGAGGGATCTTCCTCATTGATAGCATGTACTGCTTGAGACACTGGGTGAAGGAAACCTCCACTGTGGAAGAAGTCCTGAATGGGATGAAGACTTTCATCGTTAGCAGCTGTCCGGATACAGGTTGCAGAAAAACCAAGACCCTTCTTTGTTGTATTGCTAGTAGGAATGACAAGCTGTCCCCATCCTGTTGTATCGGTACTCTCGACCGCTTTGATAGCATTTTTGTATGAGGAAATCGAGGTTCCTCCTTGGAAATGATTGTTCTTGCTTACCGATAGTGCTTGGAACTGAGTTCCAATAACTTCCTCGGGTTCTATGCCAGTAGATGATGACAAGTTGCTTACAAGCAAGGCTTGTTTCCCACAAACCGTGACAAATTGATCGTTCTTGACGAACTTTAGCTTTTGGTGGAGGGTCGAAGTGACCGCTCTAGCCTGATGTATCCAAGGTCTTCCTAATAAACAACTGTACGTTTCCCGGATGTCCATGACCTGGAAAGTGACTTGGAAAGTGTGAGGACCAATAGTTATGGGAAGATCAACTTCGCCGATAACTGTTTTTCTGGATCTGTCGAACGCTTTGACGACGACCTCGCTGACTCACATCAGAGGGCCTTTGAATGATAATTGCATCAAAGTGGACTTCGGCATAACATTCAGGGCTGAACCTATGTCTACCAGTACGCTGGCTAAAGCATCGTCCTGGCAGGTAATTGTGATATTGAGCGCCATGTTATGACGACGACCCTCTTCGGGTAATTCCTCATCACTAAATCCCAAATTATTGCAGGAAGTGATGTTAGAGACAATGTTATTGAACTGTCTGATTGTTACATCCTGTTCCACAAAGGCTTGCTCCAAGACTTTCTGTAGAGCCTCCCTGTGGGCTTCTGAACTGAGTAACAACGATAATACCGAGATCTTTGAAGGAGTTTGTAACAGTTCATTGACAATGTTGTATTCACTCCTTTGGATGAGCTTCAACATCTCATCATTATTTTACGAAAGGTCGGGATTACTGGATTGACCGACTGGTGGATCAGGAGTTTCCGTCTGAAGTTCCTTTTCTTTGTTAGGTTCTCCAACTCCTCGGTTGAAGATTCTACTGCTCCGTGTTACACGACTGATGTCTGCAATATTCACGACGGAGGGTAATGGAATTTCCTTTCCATTTTCAACTATCATTGCACTGTATTTGTAAGGGATAGCCTTAGCTGACTCATACGGTAACGGTCCTGGTAGATAGATGACTATGGGAACCTTCTGATTTTTTGACCATCATAAGTAATCTCGATCCGTTCCCAGTTGGGAACTTTAGATTCGTCAAGTAGAGGGATAATGGCAAAAACACTCCTGGTCATGTGATGACCAGAGATCGTGACAACATCCTCAACTTGCTCGGCAAGGCAGTTCGGCGTCCAGTTGATAGGTCCAGAACCCAGATATGGACGAATCTCTCCACGATCCACCTGACCCTGAAGAGCTGCTCTCACAAAGTAACACCCTTGGTTACTTTCCGAACAGACGCCGCAACGTTCATAGTTGTGTGGTGGCACCTGGCCACGCCCACTTTAAATACAATGTAACCTCACTAGGTTAGCTTACACAAATCAGACATCCTGACTCTGACGCCGAGTGGGGTTTCTGTTATTGATACTAATCTGCTGAGTATCTTTATCCATATAAATTGGCATCCACCAGTGATTTAACAAGTGTTTAAGTGCCTCCTGGACAAGGGTACAACCTCGATCGTTTTTGCAACCTACCTTACAGCTTTGATAGTCATGTGATATTAAGAATCCGAGTCGGACCTGCTCAGCATGTAACTCTACCAGGTTGGTATTCATCACGCGAATATCGAAGATCTGAACCATAATGATCTGATAGGGATTCCTATCATAGTAGTCTTGGATCCATCCAAGATCCATCTGACGCTGGAGGGCCTCTTGTATGAAAGAGCATCCCTATTTGTTTACCGAGCAAATCAGACAAGAACTATAATCGTGCCGCGGCAGATTATGATACTGGCTTTGCCTTGAGTGCATCGCCACCAAGTTGACGTTCATCGCAGGGATGTCGTGGTTCTGAATGACGTTAGAATTCGTGTGAACCATGTTAACTCCACAAACTCGGTGCTCTTGGATCCATCCGAGATCCATCTGTTCCTGTAGAGCTGCTTGCACCACAGAACATCCTTGATTGTTTTTAGAGCAGACATCACATTGGTGATAATTATGAGGTGGCACATGGCCATATCCACTCTGTCTACAATGCATCTTGACCAGATTGGTTTTCAATAAGAGTACATCGTGAATTTGATAGACATCGTTAGTCTCTCCTTTTATCAAATTGACTGTAGCCTTCTCGTGTTGAGGCAGCGGGTTCGTGAGAACATTAGGATTCGTATCCTTGAAGGATAACACCCCGCTCCTAACAAGTTTTTGCACGTCGGACTTGAAATTGAGACAAGTCTCTATGTTATGCCCTGAACCTCCTTGATGATAAGGGCAAGTTTGATCCACCTTAAGCCAAAAAGGCGGATTTTCCGGTACTGTAAGAGGAGATTTAGTCTGAATATGCCCCTTAGCCAGTAGTAATGGAAACAACTCTGCGTATGACACGGGTATAGGATCAAATCCTGGTGGCCGTGTTGTACGGTTGTTGTTGTATGGAGGATGAGCCTGTTGAAGAGGCTGTTGTGTCCTTTGTTGATCAGGTTGGCTCTGCGCAACCTGAGGTTGATACGTAGGAATAGACACAGGTTTGATAGCAGAAGTCACAACTGCTACCGGTTAATAACGTCGCCTTTGCTTTCCGAGAGAGATATTCCCAATATCTTGCTCTTTTTTCTTAGGGAGAGCACTACCGTATTTTTTAGTACCGCTCGTCGATCCAGTGTCTTTTACCAAACGTCCTTCTCAGACGGCTTCCTCAAGACGTACCCCCATGCCAACCATTTCGGTGAAATCACTGGGCGCACTTCCAACCATTCGGTCATAGTAAAATGAGCTTAAGGTCTTTAAGAAGATCTTTGTCATCTCTTTTTCCTCAAGAGGTGGACAAATTTAAGCGACAATCTCACGCCACCTTTGAGCATACTCCTTAAAGGTTTCCTTGTCCTTTTGCGACATCGATCTGAGTTGATCTCTGTCGGGTGCCATGTCCAAATTGTATTTGTATTGTTGGACGAAGGCAGTGCCAAGATCTCTGAATGTGCTGATCGTGGCACGGTTTAAACCCATGTACCATTTTAATGCGGCACCGGTTAAACTATCCTGAAAGTAATGAATCAGTAGGTACTGATTTTCCGTCTGAGCTGTCATCCGCCGAGCGTACATCACCAGATGGCTTTGAGGGCAAGAGTTACCCTTGTACTTTTCAAAGTCGGACACTTGAAATTTGTGCGGGACTTTCACATTTGGGACCAAGCAGAGGTCTGCGACGTCCTTTCCAAATAGATCATGACCGCGAATGGCTTGCAGTTCCTTCTGCATTTCCAAGAACTTCTCCTGGAATTCCTCTATTCTGTCAAACATAGTTTCCTTCTTACCAGAAGGTGTCTGTGGAATCTGTCCTTCCGGAACAGTGTGCACCACAGGGGGTGGTATCGTGACTACGGTAGTGAGTCTTGGCGTCTCCCGAAGTTTGTAACCTTCAGGAGTCTTCAGTATGCCTCTGGCATCTTCGTTTTCCCGAAGTTTGTAACCTTCAGGCCCACCGGCTTCCGTTGTGATTCCCTGATCTTCAGTGATCGGCGGAACATATCCTTCCGGGATATAGTTAACAGGCATGCCCCAAGGACGATCTTTCAGTATTTGATACCTAGGATCATACTTCTCCACTATGGGCATTGAGGTGATCTCTGAGATCACAGTTCTTTGTAGCTGAGCTTCTACCATGGCTTGCATGTCGTTACGAAGCTTTCTCATATCCTCTCTCAGAGCGACGATCTCTTCTTTCAACTCTCTGTTTTCTTCCTCAAGATCATCCATATTTTTCTGACGATTGGCCCGAGTATTATACGAATGAGACAGTTTGACTCTAGAATCGAGACACAAACGTGAGATTCGTAGGGAAGAAGAATACGCGATGTGAGAATGATGAATGCAATGATTATATTAATTGTTTTTTGGTTTAATCAAAATAAACTTCGACAATTAGATTGCAAATATCAAACAGTGGGGAAACCCCTTTTTATTGAATTCAAAGGATTACAGAAATGGAAATACAGTAGATTACAAAGTGCAGAAACAGAAACCTAAACTAATGGGTCCTGAGTCCTCTCTGAAGAGAAATCGGGTGCTGATTCTCGTATCTTCCTTTTCTTTGACCGGGGCTCTTGGGCCGTTGTCGGGTTGTCATTCCTTTGCCAGGTGAAAGGAGTGAGCAAATTCCTTTGGTCATCTTGATTCTCTACAGCATGTTGCTCCAAAATTTCAATCAGGGCATCTTTCTCTTTTAGTAATTGCTGTATTTTGATGCACTCCACGTCGAGGGTGCGGTACTTGTTCTTCCAAGACCTTCTCTCCTTTTGAACTTTGTTGAGAGTAACCTGAAGCTTTTCAGTTTCCGTCATGAAGTGCATGACAGATTCCCTCGGCGGAAGAATTCCGTAACGAGGATAAGGCATCTTTAGCTTGAGAGATCTGGTTTGTACCCAATGGAGATAAGGCTCCACCGAGACACAGTCCGGTTTTCCCAAAGACTCTCGTCCTTTCTTATGAACATGTTTCCAAGCTTGCACTATTTCCATCTTTAGTGCTCTGTCATTTTCTCCTTCCTTGAAGAAAAGACCTTCCAGATGAACACCCCGTGGGATGTGTCTCATCGGGTATCCAAATTGACGATGAACGAGAACTGGATGATAGTTGATTCCTCCCTTAGTTCCTATAAGGGGTACGTTGGGGAAATTTCCACAACGGTCAATGATTCTGATTCCATCATAGATCCTATTACACCAATCTATATCAGAGTTGGTAAGGGACATGATCTTCTGCGACCAACGTAAGGCACTCTTACAATCCCAAAAAGCAGCAGACTTGGGCAAGTGGGAGATAAACCATTTATAAAGCAGAGGTACATAGCACATGATCTCCCCTCTGCTGTACAAATTTCCCAAGTGTACAGAATGATACGCATCTGCGAGCAAAGTCGGCACAGGGTTTCCAATGAGAAAAACCTTAATGGAGTTAATGTCGACGAAGTTATTGATGTTGGGAAACAAAAATAACCCGTAAGTGAGCAAGACAAAGATGCTTTAAAAAGCAGTCACGTTTCCTATACTGGCAAAATACAGGGCTTTCTTTGTCAAGAACTGGGCTGGCAAACCTTGGATGCCACCCTTGGTAGTTAGGTGAGTCCTAACCTCAGACTCGTCCAAATGAATTGCTCTTGCAATGGTCTGATTCTTTGGAATTTCTTCCAGTCCAAAAAATAGAGCTCGATCTGTGATATGTAAATCAATCAGATGAGAATACTCCCCCAGCGTTGGTGCGAGCTGGTAATCTGGGAATGTGAAACAGTGATAAACTGGATCGTAAAACTGAATGAGCGCATCCATGATTCCCTCAATCACATGGACTCTTAACAGTGGTAGCAAACCTCCGTGCTTGGCTCTGAAAGCCTCTGGGTTTGTGATCATCCTCGCTAACCTTCTTAAATCCTCTAGCTTTGGAACCTTGAAGGTGTAACTATGAGTTCTCCTTCTATCGAAATCCATTAGTGCAATCCTTTTCTCTGATATTTGCAATCACAGTGTCAGTTTAATTTGAAAAACAGAGAGACTAGAAGAGAAGATTTTTTGAATGTTTTTAATGTTTTTTAAATGAATGCATGAATGCAGCACACAAAAACATAGAAAAAACATGGGGTCAAAGGGTCGTTGTCATGAAGTCAAGGCTCTACCCATCCCCAAAGGTTTATATTAAGGTGATTTTTTGTACCTGTACTCGTTATCATCAGCTCCTCCCAGGAAAGTAAAACCACAAGCGGATCGCCAGCGAGTTGTAGAGCAATCTTAGAGTAAGTGCCATTCACCGATAATAGATCACCAGCCTCAAATGAGGGTAGTATCGCGTAACAACTATTTCCGATAGCTTCCGCACTACAAAAGGGTTTAGCTCCTCAGCTTCTTAGACATCACAATCCCATTGTCTAGGTTAGAGAATGGGTTGCATTGGTCAGCCTCCACTGAGGTTGATGGTCGACCTCGTCGCCATCACTTATCTTAAGTGTATACTCGATCTTTCCACATGCGGCATCACACGCATTCCCATTAGCAGAAAAATAAACACGTATAGCAATTAGGAAAAGCAGTATATATATATATATATATATATTTGTCCTAATCATCCTAGACTTTTAAAAGCTAAGAATCTTAAGTTCCTGATAGAAAATGGTTTCCCGGCGGAGTCACCAATCTGTGGTTTTAATCCAAATTAACGGCGTTTTGACCTAAGATCCTAGTGACGTCAAGGTTTCCACCTAGGGGAGGAAATGATGACTAAGGTAAAACAGATCCTCATGAGGAAATCCCCAGCGGAGTCGCCATTTTTCTGTAGCGAGTGATTTTTGGATGTGGTTGTGAAGCACGATCGCTCTGGTACTACAGCTCGATTCATTTTTTAGCTTATTAAAGCTGATGAAGGAAGGGAAATAGATGTCTCCAACTAACCCTGCTTGCATACTGAGATTAAACAGTCAAAACTGTTGGTTTACAGATGCTACAAAGATTCGAGGTTTGTCCTAGGGTATTTTGTTGACGAAGGGATGCTTTAGGCTATCGGTTGAGATGTTAGGGCGAATATATATAAAAGTATGGGATTTTGGGTTTTTGTTTAGTGTGCTCGCTAAGATCTTTTCTTTCAATCTTATGCCTACGTATTCCCGTTTACCGAAACAGGGAAATCAGAGCGTTCGTAGTTCCTCCTATTCTATGGGAGGAAATGGGTGTTTTGGTGTCTTGTTCAAAGCCCAAGACGTGAAGCGAAAGGTGGTTTATATCTTATTCAAAGCCCAAGATGTGAAGCTGAAGGGTCTATTTGTATCTTGTTTAAAGCCCAAGATGTGAAGCTAAAAGTGTTGACCTTAGACAGAATTTGTCATCTCTAAAGAGGGGTCTGTCTGTTACGACTGTTTATAAAGGAGAATTACTTTAACCGGGATTTGTGAATCCGGCAATGCCATAATTTCCTTTATAGGGGATTTCAACCTGAAGGAGAAGACTTTAACTCAGTGTATAGTAATGCCATCTTCCCTTAGGAATTTCTCATACTAAAAGAGGGACATTGGCATGGATGTAGATGATCCAGAGGCTTGCCGCTTACAGCGATTAGATGAAGGGGAAAGAGTTGTTGATGTTTGTGTACTGTGAACGAGGCACAACTTTGATGCTAAAAGGTTAATTGGATCAACCAGTGGTTTTCTTATACAAAGCCTAAGAGGAGGCTATTATGTGTCTCGTACAAAGCCCGAGAGAGAGGCTAAAAGGTTTTGACTCGACGATGGAGTCTTTTGGTATCTCGTATAAAGCCCGAGATGGAGGCTATTTGACTCAACAAGAGAGTTTTTTGTATCTCGTACGAAGCCCGAGATGGAGGTGAAAGGGTGATTGACTCAACGAGGGAGTCTCTTATGTGTCTCGTACAAAGCTCGAGAAAGAGGCTAAACATTTTTTACTCCGCTGGGGAGAATCATTGTATAAAGCCCAAGAGAGAGGCTAACTTCACGGGAGAAGGATCTTTATACAAATCCTAAGAGGAGGCTATAGCGACTGTTCAGTTAAGTGACAGGTCCAGTATGCTGATTTAAAGAGAAAATCAATTCTTATATGAGTAATGTTGTACTCGAGGATTTGGTTCGAGGATCCGGGTTATTCCTGTTCTTTAAGGAATTGGGAAATCCAAAGGGTATTGAGACTGTCCGAGTCTACGGGTTTTCTTCCTATTCTTGAAGGGGTCACTTGAGAATGTCTTTGAGACTCAAGGAGATTAGACTGCCTAAGTCTAGAGTGTCATCTTTTGTACTGTACTTTGAGAAACAGTAGTAGACTCTATGAAAGGACTGTTCTATGCAGATGACTAATTTCTGTTCCTATACCTCTAGGAGGTCGTCGGGACAATTAGTATGAAGCCCAAGAGGAGGCTGGAAACTTTTAAGAAGCCGACGGGACCTTGTACGATTCCCAAGAGGAAGCTATCATTCCCGGAGGAAGAATCATTACGCGAAGCCTAAAAGGAGGCTGTGAATACTTCTAAGAAGTCGTAGGGTCCTTGTACTAAGCCCAAGAGGAGGCGGGGTTGCGTTTAGGAAGGCTGTGGGTCCTTGTATGATGCCCAAGAGGAGGCCGATGCTTTTAAGAAGCCCGTGGGTCCCCAAACCCCGAGAAATTCAAGGCAAGCTATTCACAAGGAATAGATCAAGTCAGGAAAGTTCGAGAATTTGGAAGAAACTCAAAGATGCCATTCACGGAGAATACATTCATCTCTGGGAGTAGAGTTTCTTGATAATTCCTAATGAGGACAGCCGAAGAGAAGACTGTATCTGGTGATCCTATTGGGGATCTAGTTGTCTATTTCTATGAATAAACGAAACGGCGTCACCTAGTTCTAGACGTAGTGGCCGGGAAAACTCTAAATATCTATACTATTATTACACAGTTTATATGAGTTTATGAAAGAACACTTACAGTGAAACAGCCCCACAATACAGTTATATGTATATGAAAGCGGTAAATGAAAGCGTATAAACACTTACTCGGTTGTAGAGCTTCCATGTTGTTTGGTTAGTTGTTCAACAAAGAAAGATTGAAAACAACAGTATATTCAAAATCAAAGGAGAAAGTGTTTTGAAAAAGAATGATTTGGGGCTTACAGCTCAAGGAGAGGCCCAGGGTTTTATCAGTGAGCGCACTATTTGAATTTTGTACAGAGGGACTTATACAAGTGACTGAGGCCCAAAAAGGTTTTCTGTAGAAAGGGATGGGTCTTACACTCTCTCAAGAGGCCCAAAAGGTTTAAAGAAAAAGAGTGGGGCTTATAACACGAGGGTAGGCCCAGTTGATTTTTCCGTTTGAAATGGCGATCGCGCCGAGGTTTTCTTTTAACACAGGGGGGCTTATACAATATTTGAGGCCCAAAGTGATTTTGGTTAAAAGGGGGTTGGGTCTTACACTCTGTTAGAGGCCCATGAGTATTAAGAAAAGAAATGGGTCTTACTACTCGAGGGTAGGCCCAAGGTTTTTTTTGTTTTGAAAAGGCGACAATCGCGCCGTTTGTTTTTTACGGTATCGGGACTTATACAATACACTGAGGCCCAAAAATGATTTGGTAAAAAAAAAGAGTGGGTCTTACACTCTATTAGAGGCCCAAAATGTTTTGAAAATGATTTAGGAGGGTTGAATTAATCCAAAAACCCTAATTTGTTTTCAAAAATGTGTTTTAATTGAATAAAAATTCAATTAAAATGATCAAAATTGTTTAACATAGGAAAAACAAATTGTAATATTGGATTAATGCTTCAAAAATTAAGTATTGACCTACAAAATAATTAGAAAGCATTAAAAGTTGCAAAATCCAGGTGGAAAAAATATTTTAAATGCTAAAAACAATTAAAACATTAATTCTTTGCAAAATTATCAATTATACAAAATAAATAATATTTGATTTTTTGGGAAATAAAATATTTTAACATTTTTGTGAATTATTAAAAAAAGAATCAACTCAAAATCATTAAAACTCAGAGAGAAATTAATTTTTGAATCAATTAAATAAAATCACAAAATTCAAATATTTGAATTTATGAAAATGGCGCCAAGAACATGGACCAAGAACACGCGCGTTTTCTGCCTTGCCCAGATTTGCATTTTCTATCCAATCTCACTAAATACTTGATTATATCATGCAATCCACATATCAATATGCTCGTCTCAACCTCACGATCATGTTTATGACAATTAATTTCATTTAAATTAAGCATAAAACAAGAAATCACGATAAATCCTTATGAACCCTAATTTCTGCATGAAGGCTGGGATTTTTAATACACGATTCAAACAAAGCAATTACTTGAGGGGAAATATTCCATGCATGATTATGAACATTTGGCAAAAGAATTGTGCGAGGAAATATGCATAGATTGAGAGATGACCAACTTTAAGCTTACCTCTAGGTCGTGACAGCAAGAGAAAATTGATTTCTGAGTAGGAGGTGTTACAGATGAATTGTGATGATCTGAACAGCTTCCCTACACCCTATGGAGTGTGTTTGAATGCTTGGACTTGACTGAGAATGGCTGGATCACTTCATGGCATCTCAACTGCACTTTGGTTAAAACCTTGAGCAATTGACTGGTGATTCTGAGAAATCAGTGTTCTAGTTGTTGTTTAAGTGTTTGATCAGCTCACATATGATGTATATGAGGTGTCTGTGTGTGATTGGTTTGATTGGAAAAGTTCCCAAACTCAAAACCCGATAATGACTTGCTAAGAAAGGCATTTTTCAGAGTGAGAAGTGGTTTTTGAGAAAGGCAAGTGTTGTAGGCCTTTGGTGTACTTAAACTGATCACAATTGAGCTCTATTTATAGTAGAGAAAGTTTGTTTTGGGATCCACAGTGAATGGCAACTGCAGCAGGTGTTAGTTCAATGTTGGCCAATGGAAATTCAAGTCTCCTCTAGCCATTGACTAGAGGTTAGGGCACAGGGTCGTGGTTCCCTTGGTCTTGGATAAGTCTTGACTGAATTCAGTTGCAAATGGCTCAGTCCATGCCACCTTGATGCTTCCATTGAATGCTCCAATCCAAAATTGGAGTCTTGTCCCTATTTTGGCCATTCTAGGTTCAACATGCTATTTCTTGTTCCAAAGACTTTGGAGGCTTGGCTCAGTGATTGTCCCCTTTAGATTCAATCCTCAGAGGTGTCCAAGTGGATAGGAGCATTTGAATTTGGCTGATTTTGGCAAATCGAGCAAAAATGCAAATTCTGCCTTGCCTTGGCAGATTCCAGCAAGGCAACTTTTCAATGTCATACCTCATGACTCAAATTGAATTTGGTAATGTTCTTGGTCATTTTGGAAAGCCCTTACATGATACAACAACTGTTTGAACATATTTGGTTTTTATCTCTTTTGAATCCAAGTGAAAAATCCCCCTACATTTGGCAAAAAGTAGGGTAAAATCTGACTTAGTGAAATTTTCACTAAGTGTTGGAACAAAGTGACTTTTCTTGATTTTGATCACTCCATAACTCAAAATCCATGAGGAATTGGAATTAGGTCTAGTTGAAGTTTTTGTAGAGGGCAATGAGATCTACAAATCAAACCTTGGATGGGAGAAAATGGCTTTGTGGTTTAGGAGTTATGGTCCTCCAAATTTGGCACATTAGTGTCACTTTTTCCATAACTTAGAAATTTTTTTAAGTTTTTATGGTTACCCCTTTTACAAGTTATCCCACTTTCTTTGATTTTTCTTGATAAATGATGATTCAAATCATACATTAACATCATTTTAGGGTTAAAAATCCATTTTGGTGAAAAATCTCAAAAAGTCAAAGTTGACTTTTGTGCACAGTTGACTTTTTATCAGATGAATTCTAAACTGTGTAATTCTTCAGGAAATCATGTCCTTGACCTAAATCAAACTTGATGGAAATGTTCCATGGGTATCATAGGGTATATTGATGCATGTCATAGGGCTTGGGAGCATGTCCTGGTCAAAAGTCAAAGTTATAGTTGACTTTTTCCTTAAAACCCTAACTGTGGTGCAGATGAAATTGAGACTTGTTGCTCAAGCTTCTTGGATTAATCCATTGTTTCAAATGGGTCAATATAGTTCATTAGAGACCCTCAAACCCTCTCTTGAGGTCTTGGCTCATGATTTGCCCTAAAAGTCAACTTAGGGGTGAATTAGGTCAAGAAACCCTAATTCCTGATTTTTGATGAATGCATCCCCTGAGGCAAAATTGACTTGATGATTGGGTCCATGAGGTTTCATGGAGTATATTAGGTTAGGTTTTGGATCATTGGCTTGTGCCCAGATGAAAAATTTCCATCTAGAGGCCCTGGTCGACCAAAACCCTAATTTGGTGACACTGTCGATCTTGAGACTTAATCCACCTAGAAGGGAGCAGCCTTGTGCTTAATCGTTGAAGTGGGAGTCATTTTGATCCATTGTGGATGTTTGAGAGGTTAGACAAGTTGAAGATCATGTCATTACTTGATTGATCCTTTGTCTAAGCACTCAGAGAGGGCTTTAAACCCTAATTTTGATTGTAGTGAATGCTCACCCATCTTTGGGGAGACTGATGAAGTATGATGGTTCCTCCATATTGTGATGATGATTTTCACAATGATGGGAAATCTTAGTGGTCAAAATTTGGGGTATGACATGCAATAAGATCCATGATTTCTTGGTATTTATTGAAATCCTTACCCAACTCTCTCTCCAGGGCAATCCTCCTTTGATCCACAACTCTCCATATATCTGTATTCCTCATAGAACTTTCAGCATAAGTCTTTTTGCGGGCAGAGTTTTTCACCCCAATGATGTCTTGAACATTTGTTGCAGCCTCATATTCAGACTCACTGTGATCAGTGATTTTTCTCTTCTTAGTTAGCACAACAACCTTACTCCATTGTTTAGGAGGCCCAGCTCGAACGTTTCCCTTGGTACTATCCACACCTCCAAACTTTCTATGCAATTTTGCAGACTTCGAACCTTCAGTCATCACAGTTTTCTCTCTCCTTCTCTTAATTCTCCGTAACATCCCAGCAATGGGTTCCTCATCAGAGGCGTGGTCATCAACATTAATAACAACATCAGCTTTCTTTTTACTCATTCTTTCGCGGTCCACATGAATGGGGACACCATCATCAGTCCTATCTGTAGGGCTGCCATTGACATTTCCTGTCAAGGATGTTGGAACATCAGACCCAACATCTGTCTCGACTCCACTCAGAATCGTGGCAACAAACCTCCTAAGTTCCTTATCCTTTTTTACTACATCATCATTAGTAGGATTCTTATTTATACCACATGATTTGGTAACATTCTTCTTCTCAATCAAACCAGACTTAGACCCTTTTTCAGACACGTTTTTTCTAGGGCTTATTTGGTCAGCATACAAACTAGTCATCGAGTGAACTTTCTTCCTAGGTGAAAAGGGTTTAGACTTCTTACCAGGAATATTGACATTCGTTGTGTGAGAAACTTGCCTTTTTCCTTTAGGGTCAGCTGGTACTACGTTCAAGGGAGCAATATCAAGCACAAGATCAGAGAGGTTGATCATTCGAAGTGATTCATCATCTCCAGCATTTATCCGAGGAGATCCTGAGTTATCAGAAGAGCCATGCATGGATTCTGAGGCATGATGTTGAGACATTTTTTATTGATCACAAGGGACAATATTGAGGATGTTAAGAGGAAACCCTAAAGTCCGTGAACTTTGGAGAGAAAGGGCAAGAGGAATTTTTGTAGAATATGTTTGATGTAGGTAGGGTGTGTTTGCCCGCCTATTTATATTTTTGAGAAATAGGCCCAGAGAAGCACTGCATTCACAAACTTTGAGCACCCGATTCGCCTCAAATGTGCATCCATAAAATTCTCCTTTTAAATTTTCTTTGCTGTCATACTTACTAAGTTTAATCTTATTATCACAGTTCATCATGCTAACATTTTGAGTTGCTTTACAATTTATCAACACCTGTTCTAACTCAATAGTCTTTCCAATAGCTTTCTTAGTTTCCAAGCATATTGCAGTGCTCTCAGAACTCCATAAGTAACAATTATCTGACGCTCTCTCGCCTCTTATGATAACCTTACCCTTCTTATTTGTTATCAGACATTCAGAATTGGTAAAGTTGACCCTGAGACCCTGATCACATAGTTGACTTATGCTTATCAAGTTTGCATCTAAGCCTTCAACAAGTAATACCTCCTCCAGATTGGGTTGGCCTGTACAGTCCAGTTTTTCGACACCCATTACTCTCCCTTTTGATCCATTACCAAAGGTCACATAGTTAATAGAATGAGATTTAACATCTGACAAACATCCCTTGATACCAATCATGTGCCTAGAACATCCACTGTCAAAGTACCACTTTTCCCTTACAGAGACACTGAAAGATTTATGAGCTATGTGTTCTTCCACAGTACTCTTGGGAGTCCACACTTTCGTTGCTCCATCCCAATCTTGTTCCCTACTAGACTATAACCCAGTCTTGGGGTAGCCATATAATCTGTAGCAGAAGGGTTTTATATGGCCAAACCTTCCACAGTAGTGGCATCTCCATCTTTGATTCTTTCTTCTTGTGAAATTCTTCTGATGTCTTTGAGGATGTTGCAACATGTTATATGGCATCTTCAATTATTTTTTAGATTGAGCAGGTGTCACTTCAGGCCATTTTCCCTTGTCCATCTCACTGGAACTATCAAACCCAAGACCACTAACGTCTCCAACATCTCTCCCTGACTTCAGAATCTCATCAAGCACAATAGAGCTGCTATTGAGCATTCTGACTGTTTTAATAACATTATCCAGTTTTGAATTCAGAAGCACCACTTCACTTTTCAGATCAGAGATAGTAGCCAAATGCTCTACCTTTCCAGCTTTTAGATGAGCAATAACTTTCTCTTGTTCTTCTTTCTGCTGATATACTTCTTCACTTTTAATGCATAAATTCTTATACGAGGCATCCAGCTCTTCAAAGGTAAGATCTTCACTGACTGACTCTTCATCAGACTCACACACACCTGTTAATGTTGTAACCCGCTTTCCAGACTTCTCATCAATTTCAGTTTCAGAGTCATCTTCTGACCATGAGACTGATATCCCCTTCTTTTGCCTCTTGAGATAAGTGGGGCACTCAGATTTTATGTGCCCAAAACTTTCACACTCATGACATTGAGCTCCTCTCCCTTGGTTGGAATTATCTTCAGTACTGGTATTTCTCCCAGCATTCTGATTTTTACTGATGTCAGATGGCTTGTCCCTAACATTTGATCTTGACTTCCAATCCATCCTTCTGAGCACTTTGTTGAATTGTTTGCCAAGTAACACCAGGTCTTCTGAGAGGCCTTCATCTCTGTCCAGATTACTTTTGACTTCTGAGTCACCTGCCTTTGACACAAAAGCTATACTTTTCTTCTTTTCAGACTTTTCACTGATCCCTAATTCAAATGTTTGAAGTGATCCCACAAGTTCAACCACTTTCATCTTATCTATGTCCTGAGCTTCCTCTATAGCAGTCACTTTCATGTCAAATCTCTTAGGTAGAGATCTGAGGATTTTTCTGACCAGTTTGCTATCAGACATCTTTTCACCTAGGGTACATGAAGCATTAGCTATCTCAATAATGTTCATGTGAAAATCATGAATGCTCTCATCTTCCTTCATCTTCAAACTCTCAAACTTGGTAGTGAGAAGCTGAAGTTTTGACATCTTCACCTTTGAAGTCCCTTCATGAGCAACCTTTAAGACCTGCCAAGCCTCTTTTGCAATGGTGCAGTGTTCAATCAACCTGAAGATATTTTTGTAAACACCATTAAACATTGCATTCATGGCTTTGGAATTTCCCAAGGACCCTTTGTAATCTGCATCATCCCAGTCTTCCTCTTCCTTTACCACATCAGTAGATTTACCTTCTTCATCTCTAACCTTTGGGGGTTCCCATCCTTTTATAACAGCCTTCCATACTTGATCATCCATGGATTTGATGAATGCTATCATCCTCGGTTTCCAATAGTCATAGTTGGAACCATCAAGCAGAGGTGGTTTGTTCAAAAATCCTCCATCCTTGTCCATTGTACCAGAAAGTACCTTCCCTGAATCTCACCCAGAACCAAACAAGGGTGCAAGCTCTAATACCAATTGAAATTCTGGCACAGATATCAGATGTCCTACACAGATGTTGAGACACTGATATCCAACACAATGAACAAGACAACAATAATAAAAATAGTGCAGAAAGTAAAAACACAGTGATATGTTTACCCAGTTCGGATACACAATCCTACTCTGGGGGCTACCAAGCCAGGGACGAAACCAATATACGATAGTATCAATTCACAGATCATACAACAACCACACCAGGTTACAATCTTCTCACTTAATCACTACCTTTCCTATGACTTCTACCTAAGACTCACCTAGGTATGAGGCCCTCCTCAAGTCCCTCTACATTCAAAACCCGTGATTGGTTCCTTCCAACACAAGTAACAAAACGAAACCCACACTTTCAAAACACACAATTCTCAATACTTCAAAGCTTATGAGAATTGACACACAAGAAACTCAATGCTTCAAAGCTTATGAGTAACTGACAGAACTTACAACACAATAACCAGTCCTTATGCTGTTATCAGAATGATACCAGTTAGGCTCACAAATAACACTCGAAAACCCTAACAAAAACACACGTAAGTTCCACACCTAAACTAGGTTTACACCAGTCAATATATAGCATTAAATCTGGACTGGGTTGGGCTTTAAAAACGCAGCAAAGAGACTGCTCACAAATCTGCAAAATAAACTCCAACAAAATAGGTCTTCAATCTAAAGTTTCCTAATATGTCTCCATAATTAGAAAGCGCTGAGAATCCAAAAACTAACACAAAAACTCAACCCAAAAATGCTTTGGATGCCACATAGGATAACTAAATATTCACAGAATATTCAGTAACAAATAACAGCAACGGAATCTTCCTTTTAGACCAAAATTAGACGCGATGTCCTAAGGGCCAGTATGGGACATCTTTATTCGACATGTTGAATGCAGAAACTTAGAACATCTTGTTTCAACATCTTGCTGCTAGAATAGTTTTAGCAAAATAAATGCCAACCACAAAATCACAGAAATAACAGAAATCATCAGCCAAGAAAATGGCTGGAAAGGCAAAGACAGCTGAGGAAACAAAAAAGATGGAGGCAACAAAGAAAACGGATGCCTCTATTGGAGCAACCTCTCAAGCCAAGAAGAGAGAAACTAAAATGAAGATCTCTAAGAAAGGACGCTCCAACACCCAGGACTTTGATGATGAACCAGATGCAGATTATATGGATTTCCTCAAATCCATTGATTGGAGAGATTATGAATAACCTTTCCTTGATTAAAAAATTGTTGTGTTGATTCTTCTTTGCTTTGTATGCCATATTAGCCTGACTTGGCCTATTTTGGCTTTTCTTTTTATTGAATAAAGCTTAAGTTTTGATGCGAATCTCTTGCAAAATAGGCTTATATTTTTTCAAATACTTGCCATTTACTTTCAAGACTCTTTTATCTTTGTCCAACTCTTCCACTTCATAAGCTCCATTAGAGAAAACTTGTATGACTTGGAATGGACCTTCCCACTTAGGAGACCATTTGCCTAATGTTCTATCCTTTCGATCCATAGGCAAAATCACTTTCCAAACTAAATCTCCACATGCAAAAGATTTAGACTTAACCTTTTTGTTGTAAGATTCTTCGACCCTTTTCTTTTGTCTTCTTAACAACTCCAAGGCTCTAAGCCTTTCTTCATCCAAATCCACTAATTCATTCGTCATCATTTCCCAATAATCCTCAGAGGGAATCTCATGATGTCTTTGAACTCTTATAGATTGTAAATAAATCTCAACAGACAATACTGCATCATGACCAAATGTAAGTCGAAATGGAGTAGTATTAGTAGCCTCCTTAGGGGATGTTCGACATGCCCAAAGAACTTGGTCTAATGTCTTGTGCCAATTTCTAGGCCTCTTTCCCACATGCTTCTTAATTAGTCCAATCACTACCTTATTGGCAGCTTCGACTTGCCCATTGGCCTGAGCATAATAAGGTGTAGAAGTCAATAACTTAAAACCTATTTCTTTGGCAAACTCCTGCATCTTTCGACCAGTAAACACTGATCCTTGATCCGTAGTGATTGTTTCAGGAATACCAAATCTATAAATAATGTGATTTTGAATGAATTCAATAACATCTTCTTGGCCTATATTCGCCAGTGGTATTGCTTCAATCCACTTGGTGAAATAATCAATTCCCACCAAAATATATCTTTGGTTCTTTGAAGATGCTGGTCGAATCTCTCCCACTATATCCAAAGCCCATCCTCTGAAACACCATGGTTTCACTATGGAATGTAATTCACTTGCATGGATATGCTGTATGCCAACATGAATTTGACATTCTTGGCAACCCTTAGCAAATTCTATGCAATCTTTCAGCATAGTAGGCCAATACATGCCTTGTCGAAACAACAGCCATTTCATCTTCTGGCCAACTTGGTGTGCTCCACATGCCCCACTATGTACTGTCGAAAGAGCCAAATATGCCTCTGCTTCACTAAGGCATCTCAATAAGACTCCCTCAGGGGACTTTTTAAACAATTCATTACCCAAAAGTACATAGCTTAAAGCTTGATACCTGATTTTTCGCTCTGTCGAAGCCGTTGGATTTTGCAAATATTCAACTATAGGCTTCCTCCAGTCTTCATCTGTCAAATTATCTATAGCAAAAATTTCAAAATTTTCGCCATCTATGCATCCAAGCTTAGTTGTTTCTAAGTCTGATGGGCACAATCCAACAGCCACCACTTTACCTCTTGCTTTAATTACTTCTTGAAGGTTTTCCTTCGACACCTTGTATCCAGAGGCAATTTGAGCCAAGTCATTAGCAACTTGATTCTCTATTCTAGGTATGTGTTGGATGGCCACTACCTCAAATTTCTTTAATAATCTATTGGTTATCACAAAGTACATAATGAGATTTTCTTTAACACATTTATATTCCTTTGTGATTTGTTTTATAACCAATTCTGAGTCTCCCATTATTTCGACTCTAGTTGCCCCCAATTCTAACAAAATTTCAAGGCCAACAATTAATGCTTCATATTCAGCCTCATTGTTAGAGCAAGGTCCTTCGACCTTATACTAGAATTTTGTTGGAATTTTTTCAGGAGAAATAATGTATATTCCTACTCCTGTTCCATTTTTATGACTTGATCCATCAAAGTATAACTTCCAGGATTTTAATTCAATATAATTCAAATCATTTTCATTTATGGAGTGGTCAACTATAAAGTCTGCAACTATTTGCCCTTTCACAGCTTTTAAAGGTTGATATGTTAGAGAAAATTTTGTTAATGCTAATGCCCATTTGCCAATTCGACTATGCAAAATAGGCTTAGATAACATATGTTTTACAACATCAAAGTGAGAAGAAACATACACATCAACTGGCTTTATATATTGCTTCAATTTAGTACAAGAGAAATACAAGCATAAACATAACTTTTCAATCATGCTATACCTAGTTTATGCATCATTTAAAACTCGACTAAGGTAATAAATGGCTCTTTCGACTCCATTTTCATCCTCCTGAGCTAACATGCTCCCTAGAGTTTTATCTGATGCAGCTATATACAATCTCATACTCTTGTTTCTACAAGGTGGTGAAAGAATTGGAGGGTGGCTTAGGTACTCCTTGATTTTGTCGAAGGCTTCCTGCTGTAATTGCCCCCACTCAAAACCATCTTTCTTGAAACGAAGCAATGGCGAAAAGGCTTGTGTTTTGCCACTCAGGTTGGATATAAACCTTCTTAAGAAGTTGATCTTGCCCAGCAACGACTGCAACTCCTTTTTAGTTGATGGCGCTTTCGCCTCCATTATGGCTTTGGTTTTATTCTGATTTATTTCGATCCCTTTCTTGTGGACCACAAAGCCTAGGAAATCCCCTGCCTGCACACAAAAAGTACATTTGAGAGGATTCATTTTAAGACCATATTTTCTCATCCTTTCAAAGGACTGTCGAAGATGGTCAATGTGACTCTTCCCAGAAATAGATTTTATCACAATATCATCAATGTAAATTTGCATGAATGTGTCTTTAAAATCATGGAAGATTGAATTCATCGCCCTTTGATAAGTGGCACCAGCATTTTTGAGACCAAAAGGCATCACTACCCATTCATAAGTGCCTAAGGCTCTAGGGCATCTAAAAGCAGTTTTATGAACATCTTCCTCAGCAATGAATATTTGGTTGTAGCCAGAATATCCATCCAGCATACTAAGATATTCATGTCCTGCTGCAGAATCTATTAACATTTCTGCTACTGGCATTGAATATTCATCTTTAGGAGTTGCAGAGTTTAAATCTCTAAAGTCAATGCAAACTCTCAAAGACCCATTCATTTTAATAACAGGTACTATATTAGCCAACCATTCGACATACCTTGTCGTGTGAATGAATTTGCAACGAAGCAGTCTTTCGACTTCCTCTTTGATCTTTGACAATATCTTTGGTGCAAACCGTCTTGGATTCTGCTTGACTGGTTTTTTTCCAGGTGTCATAGGTAACCTGTGTTCGACCAACTCCCTGGTCAAACCAGGCATCTCATCATAATCCCAGGCGAAGCAGTCCTTGAACTCTTTCAACAACTGAACCACTTCAACCTACAACTAGGGATCAAGGTTGGCACTGATGTAAGTAGGCCTTTTGGTTGTCCCCTCACTGAGGTCAACTTCCTCTAAAGGATCTTGTGCTAGCCTTTTGACATTATTCGCCAACGGATCCTTCTCAAATCCGAAAGGCTCATCTTCATAGATGGCGTCGAGCCTCTGGCTTTGCTCTCCAGTTTCAGCCTTATCTGGAGGTTTTAGGTCGAAGTCCTTACCAGGACTTTCTTGATAAAATTCAGAAATGGCTTCGCCAGCCATATAGTCATTGGCAGCTTCCAAAGCCGCTTGTAGTTTTGTTTCAGCCACATAGGCCAAAATTATTTTTAAAGCTTCGAACTCAGTCATGATCACTGAATTCATTTCCCCATCCTGTGGGCTCTATTGGAGGTGAGCCTAAGCATGGCAACCTTCCTCCTGGTACTTCCCTATCCCATCTGAAACCTTCGACAGGGTGTAAATACAATGAATAAAACGTTTCTTCATCAGGCGTAAACTCAAAGTCGGCTGGAGGACATGGAGCAATGTTCGCCAAATGTTTCTCAAACTGTCTGCTATCCACATGATTAATAGGCACCTTAAAGTACCCTTGATCAGCTTCAATATTTTCAACTATCCCATCTGGTCTCCAAATCATTATTCTTTGATGCATAGATGAAGGTACAACTCCTATTCCATGAATCCACTCCCTACCCAAGAGTAGATTGTAGTTAGCTTTCGTCTCAACGACCATAAACACTGTTGGTCTGGTAATGGTTCCCACAGTAAGATCCACTTAAATCACTGCTAGAGTGGAACCAACTTTTCCTTCATAGTTCGACAGAACCATGTTGTGGGGTTTGGTATCAGTCTCAAACTTCCCAATCTTGCTCAGCAAAAATCTTGGCATTAAATTAACAGTTGCACCACAATCCACCAAGATTTTGTTAACAGGAACATTTTCTACTTTGCCAGTAATGTAGAGAGGCTTCAGATGACCCTTCATTGCCTCTGTGGGGCGTTCAAAAAAAGCATTATGTTCTTCGACGCACCCATTGTTCATGATGTAATAACACACAGGCTTGTGTGCCAACATTTCTAATTCAGTAGTTTGATCCAAGTCTTCGACCTCTGAAACTTGACCAAATTCTTTTGGCATCACTAATACCACATTCACAAGAATATCTAGAGAAGCTGCTAACTCACTGTCAAAATTATCAGTCATATTCTCATCATCTTCAACTTTCTTCTCTGGCTGAACATTGAACAGCTTTCGCCTTATGGGCATCTTCTCAATTGTCCCAGCTTGATTATCAATATTGGTGCTTGACTCTCCTTGTACCTGAGTCTCCCTGATAGCCTTTCGCCTACGCTGCTCTCTTCGCCATTGTGATCTAGACATGGGATTTTTACCCTTGTAATTTTGAGAAATGTATGCTGACTTGTTGGTGGTATGGTTCTCTTTTCTATACTCAAATGAAGAACCTCTTTCCACATCAAATTTCTCCCACTTCTTCTTCTGTCCTCTTCCTTCGATAGGCTTGATCCAACTACCTGTTGGCACATTCGCAGCTGGTTTGAATGTACCTGGCCTAACTTCTGGTACTTGGTTTTTCAACCCTGTCGAAAGTCGTCTATGGTCAAAACTTCTGGGACCTTTATTTACCTTCTGCCCCCAGCTTCCACCAGTTTTTTTGACACCTTCTAACTTGTGGGCAGCTTTCTTATCAAAAATGGCGCTGCATCTAGGACATAGGATTACTCCAGAACCTTTCTTCTGGCAACGGTGCAGAAAATCCATAATTGTCTCCTCTTGCTTAGGATAAGCTATTTTGTTGCGCTCTTCTTGTTCATCTGCCTTACTCACTTGTTCAGCTTTTTGATCTGTAATTTCGACCATATTGACATCAATTTTATCCTTTAAGCGTATCTTGGAGAAATGAGCTTCAAGACTTTTAGTGGTCTTCGCCAGACATCCACCACTTGCTGCTGCTTTTGCAACTTTTTGGGAAGCTTCTTGCCAAGCAGCTTTTTCAGCTTCAACCGTTTCTTCAGCATTGACTCTTTCAACATCAGGAGATGTCTTGAAGAATTGTTCAGCAGCCATACATATCCAGTTTTCTACCAAACAACCATCCATGTCTATCATCTCTCCTACCAATAGCATGTCATCTTCCAACTCTTTAACAACTTGGACTTTGGGGGCGTTCCTGCCCATAGCCTCGTTGGTACTGATACTGCCTGAGCTAGCATCAGATTCTTCAACCAATTCGACCATGTTAATGCCCTCAGTGGCATTTATCTTCAATTCGTTTACTGCCATATCCAATATCTTGGCAGCATTATCTATTTCAACAAACTTATCAGCAGTTTCTTTGGTCACCAACATTAGACTGGTACCATCAACATTCAAGCCATTTGCAGCCTTACTAAAACCTTCAGTTATCACAGGATTGGTGGCGAAGTCCTCAGTAACCTCCACCATGTTGACTGACTGATCGAATCCTTCTGTGGCTTCGACCATTTGGACCTCGTGAGGCTCTGTGTAGTTAGCCTCTGCAACTTGCAATGGGTCAGAGTCAATTTTCATCTAGGCTTTGCCTTTGTCACCAAACTTCAACCTTCCTTCTTGGATAGCATTTTGGACCAAATCCCTGAAAAGAAAACATTGAGAAGTTTTATAACCCAAAAAATTATGGTACTTACAAAAACCTCTTTTCTTTCTTTGCTCTAAAGGTGGCATCTTAGCACCAGCAGGCACTATCATTTGCCCATCTTTAACTAACAAATCAAATATTTTGTCACATTTAGTGACGTCGAAAGTGTATGTTTTCTTAGGAAATTTTTCGTTAGATTCGACAAGATTTTTTTCCATTTGAAGGATCTAATAATTTGCAGGCATAAGGTGGACCTTGCTTTAACTCAGCAACGTCAACCTCATTTCCGTCAAAATAAGATGTTTCATCATACAAATTCTCCACATCTTCATTACATTCGACAAAGGCTACTTTTTTACCCCTGCTGAATTTAGCCTTTTCCTCTTTTAGCCTTTCTAGTTGTCGGACTCTATCAGCTAACTGGGCCATATCTCTAAGATATTGGGTATCTAATTTCTTCCTAATGGAATAATCAAGACCCCCAGCAGCCATTTCAACCAACTCATGTTCTGGTACTTCTGTAAAGCACCTGGCTTTAAGAAGTCGAAACCTATCCAGGTAATCATCAATTGGCTCTGTAACTTTGCGTTTGATGCTAGCCAATTCTTTCAAACTAATCTTAGTTTGCCCCATGTAGAACTGTTCATGAAACAAACGCTCTAACTGGGTCCAATTGTATATGGAATTTGGAGGCAAAGTAGTGAACCATGTGAAGGCATTCTTGGTAAGGGAACTTGGGAAATATTTAATCCTAAGGCTTTCGTCAGCTGCAATTTCGCCTGCTTCAATCAAATACCTAGCCACATGTTCGACGGTAGATTTAGTAGTATCTCCTGAAAACTTGCTAAACTTTGGAACCTTCGTCCTAGGGGGTAATTCTGCTTGGAGAATATAATCCACTATAGGCGAAGTATAATTTGGCCATGTGAAGCCAAGATTTACACCATTTCTGGTCATTATCCTTTCAACCATGGCTGCAAGATTATTTTCCTCTGCTTGATTTGGATGTCGAACCTGTCTAAGGAACTGATCAGCATTTTGTTTCCTATTCACCATCACTACTGGCTCTTCCTCTATCTGGATTGGCATCTGGTTTCTTGGTGGTTCGACTCTAAAATGATCAATCATGTCTTGATCTTCCAAGTGCACCTCCGGTACATGACGTGGATGACATCTTGGGATATCTTCGACAACAGTTGCTCTTCGATCCACCGCTGGTACTCCCATGAAATCAGCCATGCGTGCCAATTGTGTAGCCAATTATTGGTTAGTTTGAGTTGTATTCTGAATCAAGGGTTGAAAAACTTCTCCCATTGTCTGAGACAATGTATGCACCATTTGCATGTTACTTTCATCCATCTGCTGTCTCAAGCAATTTATGGATGTATTTGTAAGGCTATGCATTTGAACAGAGTAACCAACACCTATACTCTGGTTGTTTCGACCTCCTGATCCGGATCCTTGCAATGGCGAAGACACCACATTTTCTGAAAATACAGGTGGAGCATTCTGCAGATTTTGCATCATTGATGTAGGCATACCATAGGGCTTACTCCTCGACCCTAGATGTGGAAAACCTGGAGGAGGATACTGCTTGTACATTGAACTTCCACCTGGAGGTGTTGGTGAATTAGGACTTTGTGGTCCTATGTATTCTAGCACAGGTTGAGTATATGATTTTGTGCATGTTGATCCTGGTTCAGACACTACTAATGAAGATGACGTCTGTCCTCCTGTCGAAGGCACTGGTGATGATGTGCTTTGAGACCCCATACTGCTACTTGACTGTGTGTTTGAAATACTCCCCTGAGGATCAACTTATTGGTTGGCATTAGTTGCCATTCTCTTAGTGTATCTTCTCTTTGGTATTCCTTCGTTTGTTGTGGCTAACTTCCCACTTCTCAATAACATACAACGAAAGTATTTCTTCACCAAGAAAGATAAGGTTAACAAAAAATATAAACTTAGCACTAGGTCCCACTGGGCGTGCCAATTTGTTTACTGTGAATTTTGGTAAACAACCTCTGGTCTATCAATTTTAAATAAAACTGACTAACTTGCAGGATCGACCACACAAATCCTAGGACATGTGCTAAATTTAAGGGAAAATGTAACTGACAATGATAAATGCAAGAAATGTAAATTGAACTCCGCGTTCGACAGTAAAAGAAAACTACATGAACTCCACGTTCGACTACTTGCAAATAAAGTAAAGGCTTGGAAATGTAAAGGGGTTTAAATAAATGATGCAGAATTTAAAGGCGTTGAATGTAAAAGACAAAAAGGTAAATGACTTTGAAAAATAAAAGTGCAGGAAGATAAATAACTGTCGAAAGTAAACAATAAGAAATGTAAAAGTGCTTGAACTCCACGCTCTTGAATGTAAAAGGTGCAGAAAGAGTAAATGACTGTCGAAAGTAAAGGGCAAGAAAATAAATGACTTTGAAGGTAAATGCAGTAATGTAAAAGCTTTTGAAAATAAAATGCAACGAACTCCACGTTCTTGAAAATAAAGACTGAAATGTAAAGGTGCTGTCGAAAGTAAATATGCGGAAAGATAAATGACTTTAAAATTAAAAGACTTTGAAGATAAAAGACAAGAAATAAAGATGAACTCCACGTTCTTGAAAATAAAGAATTTAAAGGTAAATGCTTGAATATAAAGGTGCAGTCGAAAGTAAATGCAGGAAGTTTAAATGAAAGTTTAAAAACAAGACTTTAAGTAAATTCGACATGAAAAGTAAAATTCAGGAAAACGTAAAGACATGGAAAGTAAATGCTTGAAGCTTAAACATGATGAAGATAAATTGCATTAATGAAGAAATAAAGGATGGTGTTATGTTACGTACATTCTCACGAACTCGTTTCTCTACAACGGGTACTTTGAGTTTCTTTGAGTAACTTGTACAAAAATATGAACACACCTATTACATAGAACTAACTCTTATTTATAGTGCTAAGAAATAACTACTAAGTGGTAGTTATTGCTTCAAACGTGTCCCTTTGGCGCCTTCTCCTTGGCCTCAACTGTTCCCACGTTCACAACTGCTCCTATTTGAATTTCAAACATTGGAAATGCCCTCCAGCCTTAGTATAACAACTGCAGCGCACGTTTCAATATTCCTATGGTCGAAACATTTCCTAACACTTAACCATTTTTTGAGGTTTCCAAAACCCCTATTCGACTCAGGCTTCACCAAAACTGGGTCGAAGCCTTCTTTACGTTAAAAATAATTTTTTAACTTAAAATAGCTTTGATTCTTTCTAGCGTCGAAAATGAGGGTTAACACCATGACAACAACCTCCAACCCATACGTTCTCCCTCAAAACCATACCCAAACAACCAATAAAGGTATTCTATCATGGTCTATCCAACAACTTCATAGTTTTTACACAAAACCCTAACATATTCCAATTATCATAACAATACCAAATATCATAACAATTATCAATAGATGTTCATATGCATATTCCAATTATCCTACGCAATTTATATCGAATTCATCCGTTAGATTTCATTGATTTGTCCGTTTAATCATTTTCTCTCAAAACTAACCTAAGTTCAAATCATAGATTTCTAGAACTTAGAGTTTATAACTAGAACCCACCTGGTAATCGAAGAGGAGTTTGAAGAAGATGATGAATCGATGGAGAGATGATGAAGATCCAAGCTCTTCCTTCCTTCCCATTTTCCTCTTTCTCTTCTTTTCTCTTCTTTCTCTTTACTATCTTTTTCCTCTTGTTTTTCGTTTTTTTCTAACACACACACACACACACACACACACACATATATATATATATATATATATATATATATATATATATATATATATATATATAATACCAATATTATATAATATAATCTAATAGAGTAAAATATCTCCAATTGATATTTTGTCGTCTCAAACCAATTGATCAATTATTAGAGTTACCTTAAAATCCTCTTTCGTAATAATAAATATCAATCTGTCTCTTTCATTAAATACTTGATCTCTTCAGAGTTCATCAGTTGCTCTATTGACCCCAAAAGTCAATACTCATGATACTTAGAGGATTCCATTAATTCAATTTACCTAAGATAGAGCACATAAATACTCGTCTGATCTCATCTGATATCCAATTGAGCATTTAAATAATATGGGGTATTACATTATCTCATAATAATATTACTTTATTCACCATTCTCACCGCACCATCCATTTCTACAAAATTAGCCACACACCCCTCACCCTCGAGGTCATTAACATTAAGGACACTACCTCATACCGCAGGGTACCCCAAACACAACAAAACATACATAATCACATTTATCCACACAACTTCACAAAATTAAATTATGAAAAATAATTTAAAATAAACGGGCGTTACACAATCGCCTTATACTCTTCTGATTTTTTGAATTAATTCATTTTTCCTTTTGATTCAAAAAAACTAGGCAAATGGTTATGTTAACATTGACGTAAAATTGAACACAATTTTAAGATGAATATTTTATTAATTTTTAAATGTTATATAAGTATATATTACTTTTTTTTATAATAAAATATAAATGACTCTACAACTTATTTTAAATAATTATAAGTTAGAGCATTTGAAGATGATTTTGTTACTAAGGTTATGTTGGGTAAAACTAGCCGATAGTTGATAGTTAGTAGCTGATGACTGATAGTTAATAATTAATAGTGAGTAGTTAATAACTGATAGCTGATGACTATTAACTGATAAGTTAATTTAAGTGTTTGGTAAATTAGTTGTTACACTACCTAATAAAAGAACATTTTTAATTAAGAAATTAATGGTTTTATTGTTTTATTATATTGTATTATTAAATTATTTTTTATTTGACAAAAATATGCAAAATATTTTTAATATATATGAAAAATTTTAAGATAGTATCAAAAATAAATTAAATTTATATATAAACTTTATATGTAAATTTAACGAGATACATGAAACAATAGTATTGTAATTTTGATTTCAGTTATATTAATCTAAAATAAGAATAATAAAAATAAGTTTATTTTCTATTATTCTACAAAAAAACTGTAGTGATATTCTAAATTTTTTTCGTCTTGGTTGATCTAAGTTATTCATCTCTAACACTATACTACTTTGAGAATTAGCAATATTATTTCTAAATTCATTATGTAAATTAAGTTTTGCTTAAAAACATTAAACATTACATCATCTTTCATCTTGTGAGTTGACACGAATACAATTATTCAATTCAAAATTCACGAACATATATATATATATATATATATATATATATATATATATATATATATATATATATATATATATATATATATATATATAGGTTGTGGGTAAAAATAGATTTTTGTTAAAATAATAAGAGCATAATTACCCCATTAATGTTAATATTTTCTATTGCTTATCATAAAAAAATAAGGGCATAAATTGATGAAAAAGTGACAAGGTACATGCTACATGCTCAAAAGCTATTTCAATTAGCTTTTAAAAAATAAAAAGTCAAAAACTAGTAAAAAAAACGACAAGTTAAAAGTTAAATAACAGTTAGCAAACTAAATTTTTCTTTTTTTTATGAACTGAAAAGCTAACACTTAAAAGTGAAAAACACTTTTTTGTGTTACCATATAGACTCTAAATATGACAAGTCAAAAGGTGATGTTAACATGAAAGTAAAATAGAACACAAATTTAAAATGAATAGTTTTTAAAGTTTAAATAATATAATAATAATAATGATGATTTCGTGTGTTGTCTGTCTTATCAAACTCTTTGTATTGTCTGCTCCCCCAAATTTCAAGGTGGTTAAATATTATATATGTTAAGGAGTGGAACAAAGTTTGTCTTATCAAACTCTTTGGAATTTGTGTGGTAAAAGAGACCGTCTCTAGATCAAGTGGGTGCATTGCTACAACATAAAGAATGCTAACATCTTGTCGATTTCTATAAGAAACACATGCTCGTGGATTCTCAAGGCAATTCTGAAGCAAAGATTCTTTATGCATAAGCAGCAAATTTGGCAGCAAGTGGCCTAAGATAAAAAGTTAAGAACAAAATATGTCTTCCACAACCTCAAAGATACTCAACCAAATGTTCAATGGAGAAAACTTATGTTTCACAATATTGCTAGACCAAGAGCACTCTTTACTCTATGACTGGCCTGTCACAATAGATTGGCTACGAAGAATAAATTACATAGATTTAACATGTTTAACAATAAGTATTGTTGTTTATGTGATCAAACAAGAAACAATTCAACATTTTCTTTTAGAGTATAATACCCCGTATTATCTAAATGCTCAATTGAAGATCAGATGAGTATCTTTGTGCTCTATCTTTGGTTAATTGGGTTAACAGAATCCTCTAAGTACTTTAAGTATTATCAATTGTGATCAATAGAGCAACTAATGAACTTTGAAGAGACTGATCAATATTTATTTTAATTCAAGAAAAGATTTTAAGGTAACTTTAATAACTGATCAATTGGTGTAAGACGATAAAATATCAATTGGAGATATTTTACCCTGATGGATTATATATATATATATATATATTTTATAAGAGAAAGAAAAGAAAAGTTAGTAAAGAAGAAGAAAAGAAGAAAGTGGGAGAAAGAAGAGAAAGAGGAAAATAGAGAGAAGAAGAGAGGAAGAACTTGGAAGAAGAAGAAAAGCTTGGATCATTGTTCATCATCTTCTTCAACCTCCTCTTCGATTATCAGGTGGGTTCTAGTTAGAAACTCTAAGTTCTAGAAATTTAATGATTTGAACTTAGGATACAAATTGAGAGAAAATGATGAAATTGATAAAATCAATGTTTCTAACGTATAAAACGTGGAATAAACCGAGTAATATAGTCGGGTTATATGTGGAAATAGTTGGGTTATGATTGGGGTGGATTAGTTTGGTTGAAAAATCTAATTTTCATATTTGACAATATTAGTATTAATTTTGTAATTATGTTGGATGGCCTTTTAATTGGGAAAATATCATAGTGTGTTGAATTTTGAGTCCGGGGCTTTTTACGGAATCGAAATCGGAGGTCTGAAAGGCCTCACCCGATGAAAAATGCAAAATCTGCATTGTGTAGGTAAACGGCGAGCGCCATAAGGCTTACGGCGGTCGCCATGCAGTTCCGTCACAGTCAGGCAGCTTTGGGTCCAGATACTGTTTTGATCATAACTTTTGATCCGTAAGTCCGATTGAGGTCTAGTTCGAAGCGTTGGGAAGTTATTCTAATGCTCTATGCGATGGTAAGGTAGAAACATGGTTATATGCGATTGATTGATAAGATAAATATAGAAATGTAATGTATGTAATTTTGATTCCATCAAAACTGAAGGATCGGGAATCCGATTGATGCGAGTCCAAAGCCTTTTGAAAGATGATCCAATAAGGTAGTGAATGGTAATGTTAGTCCATGATTTAACCAAGGATGCTTGGTAAAGGATAATAGTGGATTGTATGCGTTAAAAATGTGTATGACCTACTATGTGAATTATGTTTGACTTGTTATGTTATCATGTGCGTTTTATGGTTGATATTGGTATATGTAAATTGTGTTATACCATGTCTATCTAACTGTTGTTAAGTATGATTGAGAGAATTTGCATGCTTAAAATGAATTAGGAAGAGTGAGAAACCTTACCCCAAAATAAATTATATGATTCTAGGTTGTGACTAGGATTGTGTTAGAGAACTCTAGATGGCGATGCTTGTGCATTCGATGTATAGATGTGCGTCCTTGACGAGTAATGGTGTAGATGAGACTGAGACACTAGTATGGAACATGTGTGTGAACCTTGTGTTCTTTGTGGAAGGCGAATGTGGCCTTAAGGCATTGTGGCCTTGTGATTATCGAATATAATCACGTTTGTGTGTGAGATCACTTAATCGTAACCGTTTATCCTGAGTTGCAGTTTCATGAGTCTCGAGCTCCTCTGAAATGTATGCATGACTACTTTGCCGGTTTGATTCCCGCGTGTGAGTACGAATGGCGCCCATGGAGCGTATGCTTGTGACGGTTACTGGCCCGTGTGAAGTGAAGGTTCATACCGGTTAATGGCCCGTGTGAAGCGATGGTTCATAATGGTTAATGGCCCGTAGAACCCGGATACATTCATTTGTCAAGTAGGTTACAAGGATCCATGACTCAGGTCGACTTCTAGACGTAGAAGCGGAGGGGAATAGGGGATGCCTTGGTAAGGTTATCGATTAGTGATATTTTGAGTTGGTGAACTCATGAACATGTTTAAATATAGTGTGAGATTGTGAACTCAAGGTCATTTTCCCTTCCCATTGACTTGAGTTAGGATTGGCTGGAACCCTGTAAAGCCGAGAGAATCCATAAGATATGGAACTCACTGAGATTTAATATTTCACCCCATTGTTGTTGTTATTTTTCAGGCATTGTTTGCAGGTTTAATTTTACAAGTGGAGCGATGCTTGGATGTTTCAAGAGAAACTTAGTTGAGCTTATTCCACTGTGTATTATTTTCTTGAACAATGAGAAATACTGTACCTTATTCATAGATTTTCTTGTTTTGGCCAATTTCCATGCCTTGTACCATAGGTTGTATTTATGTTTTAGAAATGGTCAAGTTTGTGAATTACACCATTAGACACTTATGATTGTGTCAGTAACAAATAAAGCACTCTTATGGTATTATTCTAGATAAATATTATACAGGGCGTTACAGTTGGTATCAGAGCAGGTCGTGTCCTCGACCTAGCTTTGAAACATCATAAGTAAATCTATTCCTGCCTCTTAAGTGTGTATTGCCAGCATGATTCTTAATATCATAGTATGTAGTGTTGGGCCTGATCAACCTAATAATATGTATGTGATAGGTAGAATCATGGCTGAGCGACCACGAGGATTTTGAAGTGTTGTCGAAACTTGTGCTGTGAGGGTAGGCTCAAGCCAAGAGTTAGTAGTGATGAGTTTTGTTCAGCTCAGTTGAGATCTTAGTAGAAGTTGTGCTTTTGATAGCATGGAATTGAAGGGTGGTGTGTTATTCAAACAATCCTTTGGAATTGATGGAGTCTGAAAGTTAAGGATCTCTATCGGACGATTGGTCAAGGTATTGAGGAATATGTAAAATCACTAGTAGAGCTGGATTGACCACTGATATAGATGAGAATTTCAAGTAATCTCATTCCGTGACAAAGAAAGGTTGTTTTGTGGAACGTGTGACGTAAGGTCAGGAAGGGAGATAGTTACCGGTGTTTCGATTTCTAAGGTCGCTATGGTATCTTGAATGGACGAGAGTACCTTAAGGAATGTTTTCGGAACAATGTCTTCCAACTGGCAAAAAGTTGAGAGTTAAGGAAGTTCGTCTTCGATGGGAACCTAAAGTAGTAATAAAAGTGTGTGAAGGAGCACAAGGACGTGTTTACATGCTTCAAACGAGACAAGTATGTGCCGGACGTAAAGCGGGTGATGGATTGCGTATATTCAGTTATGTAGAGAGATTAACTTCGACATATTACATCGGGATTTTCTGTATTCGATGAGAGACCAATTTGGAATTTGGAAATGTTAAATTACCCAAGGAACTGTATAAGGTGTTATGTTGGAGAAAGAATGAGCTTCATTTAGTAACAGAAAGTGTAGTGATACGGACCGGAAGAAGTTGTGTTGAGAAACATAGTAAGTACCTTGGATTCAAGGAAATTGTAGTATGGTGATTTTATATTTGGATCTAAGAGGATTACAACGGAGGGTGAAGTAAACGCAGTGTGGAAAACAGTATTAACGGTATTGTATGAGGAAGTCATAACGGAGTGTATTTTTGGACAAATGTGCAATAGAGCTATTGAGTAGTTGTTGAGGCTTAAGTTAAGGAAGTGTAATCAAGGATGGTTCGCCTGTGAGAACTCTAATAGTATGACGTGGAATGAGGAAGTTACACTTTGGTATTAAGAGCAAGCATAGTAGTAGCACCGTGGTCACAAGTGTACGTGATGGTTTCTTATTCTTGAGACAATTGTGAAGGGACGTACCTTGTGGAACAGTGAATATTGTATTTTAAGAAGCAAGATTGCGGTAACCAACGAGAAGTAAATCAAGACTTATTACGGACCAAGTGTAAATCATGGAACGATTTATACCGAAAGGGTTTTGTAAGTAGTTGATGAGAATTGTGGGTTGCGAATCTTACGTTAAGTAGTTTGGTGTAAGTGTGGTGTGCAATGGATAATGAAGGGTAAGAAATCCCGGTTAATGTGTACGAAGTGATGGAAAGGTCTTCAAGAGGATGCATTGCCCCGATTTGTTTTCAAGTATAGAGAAACTTCTGCAATTGTGAATAATCAGAATATTCAGAATCTACCTTTTGTTGGACTAAGAACGTTGTTGTTTTATTTCTCACCAAGGAGTTCAAGTGAGAAAACAAGGTTATAGGCTTGACATGTTATGCCCATCGCTTTTGTGGTATCGTGTAATGGTTGTATGTTGGGTTTTGCTTATGGACAAATCAAGCATGAGTTGTGGCTAAAACCTTAGAATGTCGTCATTATTGGTTTTTTGCTAGTGTGGTAGTGTGAGTAGAAAATGAACTATCCCGCTGAAGTTTTGTAGAGTGACCGCGTCAAAATTTGGAATTTTGCCTAGTCATTTGGTTTGAGTGTGTCGTCGACTTTGTCGGTTTTACCTTGAGTGGATCATGGTTAGTGAATGTAATATAAGTTAAGAAGCCACGAGTTGAGAATGATATTACAAGATAGAACAAATCAGATTGATGGTTTGAGTAGGGATGGCTTTGAATTAAGAAGAAACTGGTTTTTTTATTCTACAGCAGTGTTAACCGATTAACACGTGCATGGAACGTGTTTTACGTTGAATTTTGAGAAGTTAACCGATTAGCTCAGACGGTTAATCGATTAATGTGTGGGTAAATTATGGAATCTCTTAAAAACCATCATCTGTGTTTTGTCACCTTATGTTGCTCCGAGTGGAGAGTATTGTGCGAATGTAAAATGGGATTGCAAATAAATGAAAGACAAATTTATGTTTTGAAAATCGTAACTGTTGGAAAGGTGTTACATTGTTGACCATCTATTTAGACGACAAGGAAGTTAACTTTTGGGGAAGTAATTTTGTGAATCGTGTTGAGTGTGAAAACGTCTTAAGTGTATCACTACCATTACCGTTGCGAGTCTTAAGGACGAAGTTAGAGAATACTCACGAAATATTGGTCTCGTAAGGAATATTTCGGTGTGTAATTATGGTGTTATTAAAGTTTGAACAGTTGATCAGAGTTTAGTATTTGTTATTTTCCGCGAGTTCATAGAATCAGATTTAGACTCTGTGAGAGTAGTACCAGGTGTGTACAGTTGTACTTTAATCAGAAGTAGGAATTTGAAAGTTATCTTTCCAAGTAAGAGTGCGAATTGGATGTTCCGAAGTTAAACATGTAACTTGAGAAATGTGGCACGGACTTCAAAAACGTGGAGTGTTGTATGTGAATTGGTGAGTAGTATGAAAACTCACAATTGTACCTTGAATGGGTTAAGTTTTGATAAGTGGTGACTCGCATATGATTGAAGTTTCCGTGATGGTGTTACATGTGATTGATTGAGATCTAGAATCAACAAGAAACCCTGAGTAAGTCGGATATTCCATAAGAAGAATCGATTTAGAATGTGGTAACCAGAACCGGAGGTTGTTAAACTATTTTGGATATATTATTTCGAGTTTGGAATGGAGTTGGAGTTGTATATGTTACGGTTGTAACAGTGTAACTCCTGTACCTGTACCGCCTGGAGAGTGTTGGGCAGATGTTATAATATTGTGTGTTGGCGAGGAAACTGTTCTACCATAGGACGTCAGTAAGTTTCTTGTGTTGTTGGTTAGTAAGAACCCCAATGGATAAGTGTGTTTCTCTACAGACAGTTAGCTACATGGTAATGCTTAAGAATTTGGGGTGTTTCATTGTTAGAATTGGAGTTGCGCAGTGGAAGGTGACAGATGAAAGGGTTCAGTCGGATTTATAAGAATCGGAGGAGAAATTGATTATAAGATAGGAAATAAGAGGATCTTGTTTTGAGTGCATTACCTTTTGGTATGACATGAAAGAAATGAAATATCAGACTTAATGAGTACCATGTACAACATCAGACCAGATGGTACTAGTAAAGAAGCCGTTTGACTAATTTTGAAGTGGTTTTGGATGTTGAAGGGTTTATGAGAGGATAATCGTCAGTGATTGCATGAAGATAATAAATCACTGAATTACCTCGCAAAAATTTGATGAGTGTTTGTTATCCTAAACTAAGAGAAAGTGTTACGGTTTGGTTTGTTACTCAGTAAAGGAGTTTAGAATGGTACATTATTGCCGAAAGTAAGATGCGACCAAGTCTTTTGCATGAAACAACAGATGAATTTTAGGAAAAAGCAAGTTGAAATTTAACCCAATATTGGAATAAGAGTATGACTAAGGACGTAGAGTTTGATGAATTCTGAAAACAAGGATTTTGGTTTGTGAAGTCAAGTTGGAATTTGAGTGCGTCAGAAACTTTAATGGAAGTAAAGTCAATTGTGGAACTAAGACAATGATACAAGTTGTGGTTATTGTTGAGTGAAGGAAATTCGGTGGCGAATTTCATTTTAAGGGGGGAGAGTGCAACACCCCGTATTATCTAAGTGCTCAATTGCAGATTAGATGAGTACCTTTGTGCTCTATCTTTGGTTAATTGGGTTAACGGAATCCTCTAAGTACTTTAAGTATTATCAATTGGGATCAATAGAGCAACTAATGAACTCTGAAAAGAAAAGAAAAGAAGAAAGTTGGAGAAAGAAGAGAAAGAGGAAAACAGAGAGAAGAAGAGAGAAAGAACTTGGAAGAAGAAGAAAAGCTTGGATCATTGTTCATCATCTTCTTCAACCTCCTCTTCGATTATCAGGTGGGTTCTAGTTAGAAACCCTAAGTTCTAGAAATTTCATGATTTGAACTTAGGTTAGAAATTGAGAGAAAATGATGAAATTGATAAAATCAATGTTTCTAACGGATAAAACGTGGAATAAACCGGGTAATATAGTCGGGTTATATGTGGAAATAGTTGGGTTATGATTGGGGTGGATTAGTTTGGTTGAAAAATCTAATTTTCATATTTGATAACATTAGTATTAATTTTGTAATTATGTTGGATGACCTTTTAATTGGGAAAATATCATAGTGTGTTGAACTCTGAGACCGGGGCTTTTTACGGAATCGAAATCGGAGGTCCGGAAGGCCTCCAACGATGAAAAATGCAAAATCTACATTTTGTAAGTAAACGGCGAGCGCCATAAGGCTTACGGCGGTCGCCATGCAGTTCCGTCACAGCCAGGCAGCTTTGGGTCCAGATACGGTTTTGATCATAACTTTTTATCCATAAGTCCGATTGACGCCCCGTTCGAAGCGTTGGAAAGCTATTCCAATGCTCTATTCGATGGTGAGGTAGAAACATGGTTATATGCGATGGATTGATAAGATAATTTTAGAAATGTAATGTATGTAATTTTGCTTCCACCAAAACTCAAGGATCGGGAATCCGATTGATGCGAGTCCAAAGCCTTTGGAATGATGATCCAATTAGGTAGTGAATGGTAATGTTAGTCCATAATTTAACCAAGGATGCTTGGTAGAGGATAGTAGTCGCTTGTATTCCTTAAAAATGTGTGTGAACTACTATGTGCATTATGTTTGCCTTGTTATGTTATCATGTGGGTTTTATGGTTGATATTGTTATATGTAAATTGTTTTATACCATGTATATCTAATTGTTGTTAGGTATGATTAAGAGAATATGCATGCTTAAAATGAATTAGGAAGAGTGAGAAACCTTACTCCAAAACAAATGATATGATTCTTGGTTGTGACTAGGATTGTGTTAGAGAACTCTAGATGGCGATGCTCGTGCATTCGATGTATAGATGTGCATCCTTGACGAGTAATGGTCTAGATGAGAGTGAGACACTAGTATGGAACATGTGTGTGAACCTTGTGTTCTTTGTGGAAGGCGAATGTGGCCTTAAGACATTGTGGCCTTGTGATTGTCGAATACAATCACATTTGTGTGTGAGATCACGTAATCGTAACCGTTTATCTTGAGTTGCAGATTCATGAGTCTCGAGCTCCTCTAAAATGTATGCATGACTACTTGGATGGTTTTATTCCCGCGTGTGAGTACGAATGGCGCCCATGGAGCGTATGCTTGTGACGGTTAATGGCCTGTGTGAAGTGATGGTTCATAACGGTTAATGGCCCGTAGAACCTGAATACATTCGTATGTCAAGTAGGTTACAAGGATCCATGACTCGGGTCGACTTCTAGACGTAGAAGCTGACAGGAATAGGGGATGCCTTGGTAAGGTTATCGATTAGTGATATTTTGAGTTGGTGAACTCATGAACATGTTTCCATATAGTGTGAGATTGTGAACTCAAGGTCATTTTCCCTTCCCCTTGACTTGAGTTAGGATTGGCTAGAACCCTGTAAAGCCGAGAGAATCAATAAGATAGGGAACTCACTGAGATTTAATATCTCACCCCATTGTTGTTGTTATTTTTCAGGCAGTGTTTGCAGGTTTGATTTTACAAGTGGAGTGATGCTTGAATGTTTCAAGAGAAGCTTAGTTGAGCTTATTCCGCTATGTATTATTTTCTTGTACAATGAGGAATATTGTACCTTATTCTTAGATTTTCTTGTTTTGGCTAATTTCCATGCCTTGTACCATTGGTTGTATTTATGCTTTAGAAATGGTTAAGTATGAGAATTACGCCATTAGGCACTTATGATTGTGTCAGTACCAAATAAAGCACTTGTATGGTATTATTCTAGATAAATATTATACATGGCGTTACATGATTGTGTCCTAAATTGGTTCAATATCCATCAATCCACTAAAGGTTTGTTAGAAGAGTTATCATGGATCATAACTGGTTGCAAGGGTAATAGTAGCAAGACTTTTCTCCTAAAGGAAACCTTCATTGAAACAATTTGAAAGTTGGCGCTTTAGGAATACTAGATGTTTTGGAAACACTAATAGTAGTATAAAAATAAAAACAGCATCATAAACACTCTTGTTTATAGATCATGATCCATGTAGCGAGCGATTTTTGTCGGTAACGCGACCACCTTGTCGCTGGGTTTTTCCTCACCGCATTGGTAGGAGGGGGTGCTACTTTCTAATTTCTTATTTATCCCATGAAGCTGAAAGGGAGAGGGAAGCTGTCTAAAACTAACCTTGCACGCGAATGTTTAATTGAACAAACGCTTAAAAGAGATTGGGGGTCCGGGGTCAGGTTACACAATGGGGAGTTGTCAGTTACCCATCCTATATGTGGTTATCCATAGGATATTAGCTTTAGGTTTCGCTTTATAATTGATAGTGTTTATCTGTTAATGGGTTGGGAAAGTTTTTTGGGAAGTATGAGTGAGTGAGTGAGTTTTTGTTTTCGGTGGAAAATGGGGATGAATGATGTTCGGGTGTCCCCGGTGTTTTTGGTAAGGTATTGGACCTAAGTTTTGGTGTGAAGGTACTGAACCTAGAGTTTTTGATTGGTATGCTCGCTAAGATTTCGCAATCTTATGCCTACGTATTCCTGTTTAAATGAAACAGGGAAATTAGAGCAATCGTAGTTCCTCCTATTCTAAGAGAGGAAAAAGATGTTTTGGTGTCTTGTTCAAAGCCCAAGATTCAAGCTAAACAGTTTATTTGTGTCTTGTTCAAAGCCCAAGATTGAAGCTAAAAGGTTTGAGAGAGAGAGAGAACTTGTCATCTCTAAAGAGGGATTGTTGATTTTTGTGTGCCTTGATCAAAACACAAGGTTGATGCTAAAAGGTTAATTGACTCGGCTAGGGGATTTCCTTATGTAAAGCCTGAGAGGAGGCTAAATATGACCGACTCAACAAGAGAGTTTATATATATCGGTGTCTTGTATAAAGCCCAAGATTGAGGCAAAAAAAGAGACTTGACTCTTTGGGGATCTCATTATACAAAGCCTAAGAGGAGGTTAAAAGTTTGACTTTTCTGGGGAAAAGTGTTCTATCTGTCTTGTACAAAGCCCAAGATTGAGGCTAAAATGGAGTTGACTCTTGCGGGAGAGTATTATCTGTCTTGTATAAAGCCCAAGATTATGGCTGAAATGAGTTTGACTCTGCTTGGAAAAATATTTGTCCCAAGTTTTAAGAGATGAAGGTTTGTGTCTTGTACAAAGCCCAAGATTGAGGCTAAAATGGCTTGACTCAACAAGAGAGTACTTTTATCTGCCCTGTATAAAGCTCAGGATTGAGGCTGAACAAGCTGGAGAGACCATCATACCTAAAAGGCATCTGACCTCTGCTAGGGGAAATCTATATACCAGGACTACGAGGAGGTTGGAACAGATTGACTCAACAAGAGAGTGACTTATACGTCTTGTACAAAGCCCAAGATTGAGGCTAAAAAGGTTGACTCTGACTCAACAAGAGAGTCTGAAAAGTGATTGACTCAACAAGAGAATCTGAAAAGGTTGACTCAACAAGAGAGTCTGAAAAGTGATTGACTCAACAAGAGAGTCTGAAAAGGTTGACTCAACAAGAGAGTATGAAAAGTAATTGACTCAACAAGAGAGTCTGAAAGGGTTAGCTCCGCTGGGGAGAATCATTTGTACAGAGCCCATGAGGAGGCTAACTTTGCTGAGGAAGGATCATAGTACAAAGCCTAAGAGGAGGCTATCTTTCTGCTGGGGATTATTGATCCCTAGGCAGGTCCAAAAGGGGAATCAACTCTTGCTGAGGATTGCAGAAGAGTTGAAATATTAGAGACCTTGAGGTTCTAATTTGGGAGAAGCTGACCCTGGTTGGGGAACTCTCAAGAGAGAGGCTGGTTCCTGCAGGAGATTGATCTAGAGAGCCCGGGGTTTCTCCTAGGTTTGTAAGGAACTTGAGAATGTCTTTGAGACTCAAGGGGTTTAAACTGTCCAAGTCTACTGGTGTGGAAGAGTTTTATCTTTTGTATTATGCCCCAGAGGAGGCAAGGGCATTAAGGGATGGGAATCAACCCTAAAGTGGCCTGAGGTTTGACACTGGAAAGACTGCTCTAGCAAAGGATGACTAAGTTCTGTCTTATACCTTTAAGAGGTCGTCAGTGTCCTTGTATTAAGCCCAAGAGAAGACATGAGAACTTCTAAGAAGCAGGAGGGTCCTTGTACAAAGCCCAAGAGGAGACGGGGATGCTTTTAGGAAGCCCGTGGGTCTCAAACCAAGAAAAGTTCAAGAAAATCTATTCACCGAGAATAGATCATTTAGTGAAAGTTCTGGGTTTGAAGAAACTCGAGAGATGCCATTCACCGAGAATAGATCACCTCTGGGGAGTAGAATTTCTTTGACAATTTCTAGGGGTGACAGTCTGAGAAAAGGTTCATGATGAATACTGCCTTTCTCTTTGTTCCATATTGTATAAGCCCAAGAGGAGGCTAAACATTATCTGGAAATCTTATGGGGATCTAGTTTTGTTTGTATTTAAGAGTGACCAACAGGGATTTACGTAGTTCTAGACCTAGTTGTCGGGGAAAACTCTAACTAACTATACTAGTATATATACAGTTGATATATGACAAGTATAAAAAGGGTATGAAAGAAGACTAACCATGAGCAAATTCCCACAGTACAGTTATATATATCTAACATGTATTTAAAAGAATGAATGAAGAGTTATCGTGCGCAGCTTCCCACAATACAGTAAAATATATAAAAACAGGTCAAAGAAAGCAGATAAAAACCTACAAGTGAGCAAGCTTCCATGCTGTATTGTTAGTTGTTCAAACAAATTAAAGAAAGTTTTGATAACAACATATATATTTGAATCTAAATCAAAAGGGAAATTGTTTTGAAAAGATTGTTGGGGCTTATACTCGAGGAGAGGCCCAAGGTTTTAACAGTGATCGCATCGTTGTTTTGGATATCGTATCGGGACTTATACAATGACGAAGGTCCAAAAAGGTTTTTGTACAAAGGGATGGGTCTTACAACTCGATGAGAGGCCCATAGTGTTTTAAGAGAAATGAAATGGGACTTTTAACACAAGGGTAGGCCCAGATGATTTGATTTTGAACTGGCGATCGCGCCGAGATTTTTCTTTTAACGCAGAGAGACTTATACAATATCTGAGGCCCAAAATGGTTTTGGTTAAAAGGGGATTGGGTCTTACACTCTATTAGAGGCCCAAAGATTTATTTAAACAAGTGATCGGGCTTACAATTCAAGGAGAGGCCCAAAGTAAGACAGTGATCGCACCGTCGTTTTGAAAATTGTACTGGGACTTATACAATGACTGAGGCCCAAAATTTGTTATGTACAAAAAGGGGTTGGGTCTTACACTCTATTAGAGGCCCATGAGTGTTTGAAAAAGATTGATGATGGTGGAATTAATCAAAACCCTATTTTTGTCTAAAATGGAATTAATTTTGTTTAAAAATTAATAAAAATTATTGAAAACATGTGAAAAATGAGTTGTGATCTTGGATCAATGTTTCAAAAATCATGTTTTTATCCACAAAATGATTGAAAACCATTTAAGTTTGGAAAATCAAGAAGGAAAAAATATTTGAAATGTTAAAAAACAAATAAAAATTAATTCTTTGCAAATATATCAAATATGTGAAATAAATAATATTTTTGGGAAATTTTTCTAAAATAAAATATTTTAACATTTTTGTGATTTTTTGCAAAAAGAACCAATAAAAAATAATTAAAATTGAGTGAGAAATTAATTTTCCAAATCATTAAAAAATAATCTGAAAAATAAAATAAAAATGGAACAAGTGGTAAAAAAGAGGTCTGGGGCGAGGGGGATTCGAACCCCAGACCTTCCACTCGCTCAATACACACAAACCAGTTGATCAACCACTGGGGAACAATGCCAATTCAAATATAGTATGGCAAGGGAAAAATATAAGGCATGTTTGGTTTGAAAACCTGAAGAATGGCGCCATGGCCATCTTCTTCCTCGAGCTCGTGCAAGAAGCACCCTATCTCACTCATCTCTCAACCATTTGACATGTTTCTAACACCAAATTCATGTGTTTTTTAACAAGGAATATGATGGCAATATTTGATTTCATTTATTTTTAGTGTGCAGCAAGTTATATTAACATGAATGTATGAACCCTAACTTTGCAAAAGCAAATGTGCATACATGTTTGTAAGTGCTATGGTCAAATTTTTTTAGGGAAAACACTCAACATATGATGATACTCAATTGGAAAAATTATTGTGCGAGGAAATATACATGCATTATAGAGTTTGAGTTTTAGGCTTACCTTGCTGCAAGAAGAATTGGAACTCTACACAAAGTGTGTTCCAAAAGGTGGATGATGATCTCTACAGCTTCACTGGATGGTATGGAGTAGATTGCAAGCCTTGGAAATTTTTGAAACTCCTTAGATACGCTTATGGTATCCCAACTGCATAATGGTTAGGTGGAAGAGTGAAATTTTGATGTAGGTGTCTCAGAAGTGGTTTAGATGTTTGGACAACTTCTATACATCATATGTGATGTGTCTGAATCAATGGTTTGAGTAGCATTGATCTCCAACTCAAAACCCGATAGTACTTGCTCAAGAACAAAGAAATTTGGCACTTAAGGAGAGAATGAGAGAAAGCAATGTCGCAAGCTGTTTTGTGGTAGTCTGAATGATCAGTTGGGACCTCTATTTATAGTGGATCAACTCTTGTCTTGGAGGAATAGTGAATGGCTGCAAGATCAGATCACATTCAATGGCTTTGGCTTGGTGGCATTTCTTCTCATGCAAGGCAAACTAGCTTCTCCTAAGAGCAGGGCTATGTCTTGACCAAATCCACATTCTTCAGATGTTTTAATTGTTTTTTAAGTGAGCATCTTGACTGAGGAGAGTAGATTTGTTGAAAGTGCCCTATTTCACATAAATGCCTTTTAATTCAAGGCATAATGTGACAAAATGCATAAATCTCAAGTTGGAAGATCCCTTGGCCTTTTGACTAAGCTTTACAAGTTGGATCAGTTAGATTAGGATTAGATTAGATGACTGTTGCATAGGGATCATAGGCCTTGACTCAGAAATCGTGTAAAGCAAGCAAACATGTGTAACACCTCAAAATTTGCTCTCTTATTTGTACCCAATGAGTGGCTTATGCCTCACATTTTATTTGCAACTAGTGCATAAACAGTTGCATATGCATCATCAGCTTCCATAAGGCATGGTGTCAGGGGTGTCACCATCTTTATATTTTGCAAGGCAAGGAGAGTGAGATACACTAATTAATCAATCCATAAAGGCTCACCATATCCCAAAGACAACCCATTTGGCCCATCATGTCCTCAGGAGTTTGAATTTGGCAAAAGAATAAAGGGAGAGTGCACTCTCATGATGGTAGGTCATCAACTAGGGTTTGGACCTGTTGAGCTTGAGACACCACCATGAGTGGGGTTCTTGGGCCTTTGGCATCATCTCATCACAGGAATCATCTTGGTTTGAGGCAACCTACATCATGGTCAGAGGAATCTGGATTCTTAGGGTCAATCATTTTCTCCTAACTATTGGGGATCAAATTAGGGTCTTGCATAAAAGTTTATTTCTGATTTTTTGGACAAGACTTGATTGCAAGACATTCCACATGTCTCTAAATGTCTATGAATGAAATTTGAGCCACCAACTGCATTCATAAGGGTTCTAGTTGGAGGATTGATTGAGAATCAAGAATTTGGAGAAAAAGGTCAAACTAATCAGAAAAATGTCAACCCTTGACTTTTTAAAGTCAAAATCATGTTTCCTATGTCAAGTGTGGGCAATGGACAAAATTTGATCAAGAAATGTTGCAATAATCATGGAAAATCAAAGAATGGAGAAACTTGCCTTTTTGGGAAAATCTAGGTTTTTAGAACTTTCCTTTTATGGAAAGTTTTCTATGAACTTCAACCATCTTCAAGCTAGATTTTCTTCATGATTCAAGCATCTATTGAAAATTTCTCTCAAATGAATATTGTAGAGTTTTTTTCAAGCTTTCTAACCATATTGGGTTCATCTCCATTGGATCGATATTGAAAAAATTATGGTGTGTTAAAATTAAGACATTCAAAGGTGTTCAATGTGACGCCCCCAATCTAATACCCCCAATTAGCATGCATTTAAAGCAGTTAAAAGAAAAATTCAAAAATTGATCAGAGTACATTTGAAATCACGGCATAGAAAGGAGACATCCCATCAACGTAACCAAAATATACACATAACATGCAACACCTGCCCATAATGATATGCAACTGTGGGGTAGCAATCATACAGAGGAAACTTCGTTCCTTACACCCACTTTTCAGAAATTAGAAATAAAACGGAAAATCTAAAATCTGATTAACATATACACATATAAACAGTTTGTCATACATCAAGTAGCATATGTACAACCAAAATATAATATATCATCAGATATACAAAACAATAGCACGCGGCCACCCTAACTACCCGGAGTCACATATCAGAGCCGACCGACCAAAATAATGAAGATGCAAAGCTTCACAAAAAGAATACCTCCAGCAAACCTAATCTGCAATGCCTCATAGAGCGTTATAAAACAGCAGAAGGGTGAGAAAAACAACCATAATATAATTGCATAAAATTATATATATTAACACAAAAATACACAAGCAACACATTCTCACCACAAATGCTCAACAGTCGCATATAATATCACACGGTACAATTCTCACTTATCGTATACCACATCACATCAATCATTCACAATACAATCAAACACGTTCCAAGCACAATTACTCATGATTTATGCAATGCACATAGACCGACACAACGACTCTATGCACATGCCATGCGGTACCGACTTCAAATCTTGTAATTCATTAGTCCCCCAGGAACTCTTGGAATCATCGCTCGTTACATAGAGTAATTCCCCGTCGGGCCTACGATGTTCCCCGTCGCTATAAACCAATATTTCAGGGCGAACGACGTTTATGGATTGCTTTCTACCAGTATTTCAGGGCGCACAATCCGATTGCTTTCTACCAGTATTTCAGGGCGCACAATCAATTGGGATTAATCGCTTCTACCAATATTTCATGGCGTAAGACTATAAAACTGATTCATCTATGAATCTTCCCATGCAAGAATACATATCATGATACTTGACACATTAATGACTCATGCCAACATCAAATACTCATGCATCAACAATATTCATGTATTTCAAGTGCACACAAAGTAATGCACACAATTGCCCAAAATGGCCACAAACACCAATATACCACACTTAGCATTTTCTTGCCTCTCGGCCACAAATCGTCATCACAACAGCACATAAGGCATACACATCCAAAGCACAAACATATAACACAATACAAGTCAAATACGCACTATTAAAAACGACAAAAGTCGAGATTCGACACTATTCACATTTTCCGACCAAATTTAATCGGCTAACGATTCTCAAAACCTCATATTCACAAAGTACAGTTCGATACCTTTCCAACGACACCAAGAATGCAAAAATCGGATAAACGGAACAAAAGTTACGAACATTTCAAAATAACGCAAAACATAAACCGGACGCCCGACACTACGAAACGGTTCGTAAAAACTGTACCGATTGGGAAGGATTCAGACCCCAAACATATTTTTCCTAGAAAGAACATCTCGTTAGCTTCCCAACGCTTCGAACGGGGGTTAAAACCGACTTACGGATCAAAAGATATGAATTTCCGAAAATCGCACGAAACCAGAATTTTCACACTAGCAGTCGTGTCCGTACGACTGCGTGAAAATACACCAGTTCTGGTTCAGCAGTGATTTTTGGGGCGTTTTCGCCCGAAACCCGACCGATTCAATTATTTTCTTCAAACAAAATACATGATAATCCTCCATAAATGTATACGGACGTATTAGAATCAAAAATTACGCGATTCCGCGACTTTTGAAAAACACTATTCCGGAACCTAAAAACGCCAAATTTTCAAATATCAACCGATTTTAACGAAACGAGTTTCTATAACGTCGGCCTCACTTCACTCGACTAAACTACGCAATCCGTTTTGAAATTCATCCGTGAAATCTCCCGATTCTACCGATTATGCATAAAATCAACATAAACTCAATTTTTCCAAAATCTCACAAAATCATCAACAAGTATCAAAATGATTATCACAATACAACAACTAATACACAACAATCACATATCCAGAGTTTCAATCCATTTCATCCGCTAAAACTATTGATTCGAACGATTATGTCATAAACACATATTTTTCAAAAAAAATGATTTTTTACTAATTTTCTCCAAATCAATCCAAAACAACAACAAACACACATACATAATCGTATACAATCATACAATAATCGAGTTTCGCACCCTTACCCGATTAATCGATTCTTAAAACTTGTTCTTGTTGAATTTTTCCCACTTTCTTCTTCTTTCTCTCTTTTCTTCTCTTTCTCTCTTTTCTTCTTCTTTTCTCTTTTCTCTTACTATTTTTCTTTCTATTTTCTAACTTATCAAAAATAAGATGTGAAATGCCCAAAATACCCCTACACTCAATTATCTCGCAAATGTTCCCAAAACGCGATAAAATATATTCACGACTAAAAATAACACAATTTCGCACAAAAGCCGAAAACATAATAAAATAATAACAAAATAATCAAAAAGGACTCAACAAACAAAACTGGCAAAACTGGGGCGTTACAATTCTCCCCCACTTAGAAATTTTCGTCCTCGAAAATCTTACCTGATTCAAATAACTCTGGATACGATTCTCGCATCCTACTCTCCAACTCCCACGTCAGATTACCATCAGCAGCGCCTCCCCACGCCACTTTCACAAGTGCAATCTCTTTACCCCTCAACCGCTTCACCTCGCGATCCACAATACTAACTGGTAATGCCTCGACCGTAAGGTTATCTCTTACCTCAACCTCGTCCATAGGAATCACATGTGAAGGGTCTGAAACATACTTCCGCAACTGCGAAACATGAAACACATCATGCAAATTCAACAGATTCGGCGGTAACGCCACCCGATACGCTACAGCACCAACTCTCGCAGATATCTGGTAAGGACCAATAAATCGAGGAGTAAGTTTCTTAGATTTCAAAGCACGACCAACACCCGTAACCGGCGTAACCCTCAGAAATACGTGATCACCCTCTTGAAACTCAAGATCCTTCCGTCTCTTATCATGATAACTCTTCTGCCTACTCTGAGAAGCCTTCATTTTCTCACGAATAAACTTTACCTTTTCCGTCGTCTGTTGCACCAATTCCGGTCCAACCACAGAACTCTCACCTGTTTCGTGCCAACACAACGGCGTTCGACATCTTCGCCCATATAAAGCCTCAAAAGGTGCCATTCCAATACTAGAATGGAAACTGTTATTGTACGTGAACTCAACCAAAGCAAGATAACTGTCCCACGTACCACCTTGTTCCAAAACACACGATCTCAACAAATCTTCCAAAGACTGAATAGTTCTTTCGGTCTGACCATCCGTCTGCGGATGATAAGCCGAACTCAACTTCAATCTAGAACCCAAAGCCTTCTGTAGACTCTCCCAAAATCTCGATGTAAACCTCGGATCTCTATCAGAAACAATGCTCAACGGGACACCATGCAATTTCACAACCACACTGACATAAATCTCAGCTAACCTCTCCAAAGAAAAACTGATGTCAATCGGAATGAAATGCGCCGATTTAGTCAGCCTATCCACAATCACCCAAATAGCATTATGCCCTCGCTGAGTATTCGGTAACCCCGTTACAAAATCCATCGAAATGCTATCCCATTTCCACTCAGGAATGTCTAATGGTTGCAACAAACCACTAGGCCTCAAATGTTCCACTTTCGATTTCTGACAAGTTAAACAAGCATAAACAAATTGAGCCACATCTCTTTTCAAACCAGACCACCAGAAAATCTTCCTCAAATCTTGGTACATTTTATTCGCTCCGGGATGAATACTTAAAATACTCCGGTGTCCTTCCTCCAAAATCATTCTTTTCAACTCCGCATCGTCAGGAATACAAATACGATCACGAAATCTCAAAACGCCAAACTTATCAACCTTGAAATCCTCATTCTCGTTCATCATCAAATCAACAAATTTCAAATCCAGCTTTTGTTTCTCACAAATCGACAACAAAAACTCATTCGTAACTTTCAACATACCAAGTCTCACACTCACCGATGTCACTTCGCAAACTAAACTCAAGTCTCTAAATGATTCCAAAAGTTCCCACTCTTTCGCCATCAATGCGGACATATGCAAAGACTTACGGCTCAATGCATCGGCTACCACATTAGCTTTACCAGGATGGTAATTCAAGCCAAAGTCGTAGTCTTTCAAGAATTCCAACCATCTCCGTTGCCTCATGTTCAACTCTTTCTGATCAAATAGATATTTCAAGCTTTTATGATCACTAAAGACTTCGAACCTCGCACCATAGAGATAGTGTCTCCAAATCTTTAACACAAAAACCACAGCAGCTAATTCAAGATCATGAGTAGGATAGTTTTTCTCATGAACTCTTAATTGCCTTGAAGCATAAGCTACAACTTTACCTTCCTGCATCAAAACACCACCCAAACCAATTAAAGAAGCATCACAATACACAACGAATGGTTCATTAGGATTAGGTAAAATAAGAATCGGAGCTGTCGTCAATCTTCTCTTCAGCTCACAAAAACTCTCTTCACACTGAATATCCCAAATGAACGCTTTGCCCTTACAAGTCAACTGCGTCAAAGGTAATGCTAGCTTGGAAAAACCTTCAATGAACCTCCGATAATAACCAGCCAAACCCAAAAAGCTTCGAATTTCAGTAACGGATCTAGGAGCCTCCCATTGTAGAACTGCTTCTACTTTAGATGGATCCACAGCAATACCATTACCTGAAATCACGTGCCCGAGAAAACTCACCTCCGACAACCAAAATTCACACTTGGACAATTTGGCAAAAAGCTTCCTTTCTCTCAAAACCTGCAAAACAATACGTAAATGCTCTGCATGTTCCTCACGAGACTTAGAATAGATTAAAATATCATCAATAAACACCACCACAAAACGATCCAAATGCTCGTGGAAAATCCGATTCATGTATTCCATGAACACACCAGGCGCATTAGAAACCCCGAACGGCATCACAGCAAACTCGTAATGCCCGTAGCGTGTCCTAAAGGCCGTCTTCTGAATATCTTCTTCTTTCACCCTTATCTGATGGTACCCCGATCTCAAGTCAATCTTACTAAATACACAAGCACCAACCAACTGATCCATCAGATCATCAATCCTTGGAAGCGGATATTTGTTCTTAATCGTCACTTTATTCAACTGGCGATAATCAATACATAATCGCATACTCCCATCTTTCTTTTTCACCAACAAAACTGGAGCACCCCAAGGAGAAACACTTGGTCTTACGAACCTCTTTTCCAGTAAGTCATTCAACTGCTTTTTCAACTCCACCAATTCAGATGCCGACATTCGATAAGGTGCCATAGAAACAGGTCTAGTACCAGGGACTAGATCTATCGAGAATTCCACCTCTCTCTCCGGCGGTACATCTGAAATATCTTCAGGAAATACCTCAGGAAAATCACACACAACAGGAAACACCTCAAGAGAAACTTTACTCTCCACCGACAACGATGCAAACACACCGAACAACTGAGCCTCATCCGCCAAAAGTCTCTTCAACTCTTTGGTAGATAAGAAACTCGAGTCTTCGTCTTTCTCCAGAGAAGGAAACCTTACTAGCTTATGATAACAATCAATGTGAACCCGATTAAATTGTAACCAGTTCATTCCCAACACCACATCTAACCCTTCCAATGGTAAACACACCAAATCCATCACTAGGCTTCCTATCAAAAGCAAACTTCTGTTTCCCTTTGTCAACAGGGGTAACATAAGGCCTACCTCTGAACTGCCCCTTTCCTTTCTTATCATTCAGATTCTTGTAATGAGTAGCACGTGCTTTGCTATCCTCATCAAAGATCCGACTCTTGTTCACCAACACTGAAAACTGTCTTATCTCCTGATAACCGATACCCTGCTTGATTTCTGGCCTCAAGCCATTCACAAACTTCAAACACTTCGACCTCTCTGAACCCGCTGTATTATAATTAGGACAGAACTTCACAAGTTCCTCAAACTTAGCAGCATAATCCGCAACAGAGGAATTATCCTGTTTCAGTTCAAGAAATTCAATTTCCTTCTTACCTCTCTCATCTTCCGGAAAATACTTTTCGAGAAAAGCATCTTTGAACACAGCCCACGTAACCACTATTTCATCCTCCTCAAACCTCTGAGAAGCATTTATCCACCAATCTTCAGCTTCCTTTTCCAGCACATGAGTACCAAACTGCACTTTCTGATCCTCGGAACACTTAATGAAACGGAAGATCTTCTCAATCTTCTTCAGCCAAATCTGTGCTCCCTCAGGATCATGAGTACCATTGAAGCTCGGTGGGTTATTCTTCTGAAACTTATCCATACTACGCGACTCCTCGTCCGCCGCAGCATTCGGTAAATTCTGCATCGCCTGCGCCATAGCTTGCATGGCCGCAGTCATAGCAGCATCACGTCTTCCAGCCATAATCTGAACGTTTCCAATGATAACAAATTATGGTTAAACAACAACTCGTCCAACGTAACTCGCCCAATATGCCAGACACAACAACCACAACTGACACAAACTGACACAAACTGACACAAACAGCTCTGATACCACTTAATGTGACGCCCCCAATCTAATACCCCCAATTAGCATGCATTTAAAGCAGTTAAAAGAAAAATTCAAAAATTGATCAGAGTACATTTGAAATCACGGCATAGAAAGGAGACATCCCATCAACGTAACCAAAATATACACATAACATGCAACACCTGCCCATAATGATATGCAACTGTGGGGTAGCAATCATACAGAGGAAACTTCGTTCCTTACACCCACTTTTCAGAAATTAGAAATAAAACGGAAAATCTAAAATCTGATTAACATATACACATATAAACAGTTTGTCATACATCAAGTAGCATATGTACAACCAAAATATAATATATCATCAGATATACAAAACAATAGCACGCGGCCACCCTAACTACCCGGAGTCACATATCAGAGCCGACCGACCAAAATAATGAAGATGCAAAGCTTCACAAAAAGAATACCTCCAGCAAACCTAATCTGCAACGCCTCATAGAGCGTTATAAAACAGCAGAAGGGTGAGAAAAACAACCATAATATAATTGCATAAAATTATATATATTAACACAAAAATACACAAGCAACACATTCTCACCACAAATGCTCAACAGTCGCATATAATATCACACGGTACAATTCTCACTTATCGTATACCACATCACATCAATCATTCACAATACAATCAAACACGTTCCAAGCACAATTACTCATGATTTATGCAATGCACATAGACCGACACAACGACTCTATGCACATGCCATGCGGTACCGACTTCAAATCTTGTAATTCATTAGTCCCCCAGGAACTCTTGGAATCATCGCTCGTTACATAGAGTAACTCCCCGTCGGGCCTACGATGTTCCCCGTCGCTATAAACCAATATTTCAGGGCGAACGACGTTTATGGATTGCTTTCTACCAGTATTTCAGGGCGCACAATCCGATTGCTTTCTACCAGTATTTCAGGGCGCACAATCAATTGGGATTAATCGCTTCTACCAATATTTCATGGCGTAAGACTATAAAACTGATTCATCTATGAATCTTCCCATGCAAGAATACATATCATGATACTTGACACATTAATGACTCATGCCAACATCAAATACTCATGCATCAACAATATTCATGTATTTCAAGTGCACACAAAGTAATGCACACAATTGCCCAAAATGGCCACAAACACCAATATACCACACTTAGCATTTTGTTGCCTCTCGGCCACAAATCGTCATCACAACAGCACATAAGGCATACACATCCAAAGCACAAACATATAACACAATACAAGTCAAATACGCACTATTAAAAACGACAAAAGTCGAGATTCGACACTATTCACATTTTCCGACCAAATTTAATCGGCTAACGATTCTCAAAACCTCATATTCACAAAGTACAGTTCGATACCTTTCCAACGACACCAAGAATGCAAAAATCGGATAAACGGAACAAAAGTTACGAACATTTCAAAATAACGCAAAACATAAACCGGACGCCCGACACTACGAAACGGTTCGTAAAAACTGTACCGATTGGGAAGGATTCAGACCCCAAACATATTTTTCCTAGAAAGAACATCTCGTTAGCTTCCCAACGCTTCGAACGGGGGTTAAAACCGACTTACGGATCAAAAGATATGAATTTCCGAAAATCGCACGAAACCAGAATTTTCACACTAGCAGTCGTGTCCGTACGACTGCGTGAAAATACACCAGTTCTGGTTCAGCAGTGATTTTTGGGGCGTTTTCGCCCGAAACCCGACCGATTCAATTATTTTCTTCAAACAAAATACATGATAATCCTCCATAAATGTATACGGACGTATTAGAATAAAAAATTACGCGATTCCGCGACTTTTGAAAAACACTATTCCGGAACCTAAAAACGCCAAATTTTCAAATATCAACCGATTTTAACAAAACGAGTTTCTATAACGTCGGCCTCACTTCACTCGACTAAACTACGCAATCCGTTTCGAAATTCATCCGTGAAATCTCCCGATTCTACCGATTATGCATAAAATCAACATAAACTCAATTTTTCCAAAATCTCACAAAATCATCAACAAGTATCAAAATGATTATCACAATACAACAACTAATACACAACAATCACATATCCAGAGTTTCAATCCATTTCATCCGCTAAAACTATTGATTCGAACGATTATGTCATAAACACATATTTTTCAAAAAAAATGATTTTTTACTAATTTTCTCCAAATCAATCCAAAACAACAACAAACACACATACATAATCGTATACAATCATACAATAATCGAGTTTCGCACCCTTACCCGATTAATCGATTCTTAAAACTTGTTCTTGTTGAATTTTTCCCACTTTCTTCTTCTTTCTCTCTTTTCTTCTCTTTCTCTCTTTTCTTCTTCTTTTCTCTTTTCTCTTACTATTTTTCTTTCTATTTTCTAACTTATCAAAAATAAGATGTGAAATGCCCAAAATACCCCTACACTCAATTATCTCGCAAATGTTCCCAAAACGCGATAAAATATATTCACGACTAAAAATAACACAATTTCGCACAAAAGCCGAAAACATAATAAAATAATAACAAAATAATCAAAAAGGACTCAACAAACAAAACTGGCAAAACTGGGGCGTTACATTCAACATGAAAATGACTTAGAAAAATTGCATGTGTTTAGCAGCTCGTGTATGGTAACGTTCCAACTCATTTTTCACCTTGTTTGAGGCCATAAATTCACTTGCCTCCAACATCAAAGATGTAGTATCAAACATGACCTTCAATTTGGTTACAAGAACTTTGGTATTTGATCCAAAATTCACAAAGATACATTCCTCCCAAATCACCAAAAATCACCCACGAGTATGTTCCATTTCAATATAAGCTATGACTCTCTTTTCCAAAAAAGAAAAGATCCAACGCATGCCATCCTTGTATCATGCGCAATACCCTCCATGATACCAATCTTTACTACATTAGACTATGCATGAACTTACAAACTAAATCCCACCTCCAACCTTTACTCCATATATCAAAGAAAGAGAATAGAAATTTGGAAAAGAGAGTATCTTACTGCTCCAGCTAGCATCAGTAGCATACATTGTCATTATTATCATTATAGTACATTCCATGATGACCATAATATACACATACATAAACATCTAACCTGTGCCAAGTTCACACGACCATAACCATTCTCATTCTTTCCAATCTCCTCTAACCAAGGTCCTAACCACACACTAACCCTGGTTAACTCTCTCTAACAGAATATATAAGCTACCAAACCCTCCATAACAGAGGGGGTTACGACAGTTTTGGATCACTCTCTCATTTTTTTCACTTCACTTTGCACTCTCCATGGAATCTCTCTCTACAAGCTTTTTCTCTGCAACTTCTTCCTAGATTCTTCATCTTGGCACTTTATTGAGTATTCTGTATGCAATAGGATGAATCTGTGGTGACTCTATCATTGAATCCGAGTTTCAAGATCATCTTCATCAATTTCAGTATTGCGCAAGATTCAGTGGATTATACACGTTTATTTCATGTTCAGAAGTAATTTGGAAGGCGTTGAGAGTTTGCTCAAGGGTTCTTGAAGGATTTGTGAGGTTCTCCATTGAAGGTTAGTCGTTTCCTTTCGAATACTGATTAGAATGATGGAGGAATAGGCACTGATATGTGGTAGAAAATACAGCTATAACGTGAGTTTCAATTTTAGATCTTGATTTTGTTTGCTTCGATTTGGCCTATACGTGCACGTTATGTGAAAACCAATCGCATTTTGGGAATCAGCATGAAAATACGAATTGAATGATGGTGATTTAGAGGATTTCTGGGAATTTCGTTCGTGGCCGCGGTGGTTGAGTTATCGGAGGAGATGACCGGATATTCAGTTCGGCAGCATGTATTTAAACCCTAGCTAGCCCTGGTCACTTACGTGTTTAGCATTCATTGGATTGTGTGAATCCATACTGGCCATTCATGTGTTGACAGCACATTAAAAAGTCATGCGTGGTTCACCTGCGTTTTCTTCTCTTTCTCTTTTTATTTTCTTTTTTTTATCTGCTGAATAATATTGGTGGTGGTGTGTATGAGGGACACGCGTGCTAGCAAGATCAGTCGTTCCCAGCCCTTGGATAGGAATGCTTTTTTCTTTGACTTGATCACAAGGCTTACGTTGAGTCAATAAGTAGGCCGCTCGCGCATTGGGCCTAGTGCAATTGCTTTCTACCCCCCGGTTCCTGAGCCCATTTAATTTGAATTGGTTTCTTACTATGCGCGCACCCCTTCTTGCACGTTTAAAACTTGAAATTTTAAAATAGTAAATACCATCGGAAAATTCTAAGAAAATTCAGGGGAGGTCTTTAGAGTCTTATTTAATTTTTTGTAAATTTTAATTTCATATTTTGTGTGTTTTTCTATTTTTCTGGAATTTTGGAATGGAAGGTGTCCTTAATTGTGTATTTTGTGATGCAAGTCCTAAAATGTGATCTTCCCTTGATAATTTGGAGCTAATTTTTGTTTTGAATTTTGGCCTCTGATTATGTGACTCAATGATATTTGATTTGTACCTTGGACATGATTTTTGAATTGATTTTGGGCCTCATCTTTGTGCCTTGTCTTGTTTGAACATCTTTGATAATATGATTAATGTTTGTGATTAATTGGATACTTTTGGTGTGTGATTTGTGTCCTATCTCTTGCATGTGACCACCCACTACTCTTGGCAGGATAGGTTCAATTACTCATAATTTTTCAAGAGCATTTTCCTATTTTTTCCCTTTTTTTCAAAGTGAACATGTCGTGTGTAAGCGTGTTTAGAAATAGGTCATGAGTTGGCATTTGTATGAGGCCAATTGGAGATAACTTTGGTGAGAAGTGTTACACATTCATAATTTTATTTTAATACATATTTGAGGCATGCTTGAATGATACATTTGATTCTTTTATAAGACTTTGAATGTTGCACCCATTGTGTGCATGTGAACTTGAATTTGTGTTTCATTTTGGCCACTTCTTTTGATACCACTTGTATGCCATGTTCATGTATTGGTTTTGGGGTTCAATTGAGACTTGTTATAGGTCATTTAATTTTGACTTGAGTGCTTGAATGTTACATTGCCATGCCATTCCATCTTCTATGCTTGTGCAACAAATAACATGTTCGTGGTGAGATTGTTTGGACAATTTGCTTGCCTAACTTGAGTTGTTTTTGGAGAAGATGTTTGAAGTAAAATTTGGTGACACTTTGAAAGTGGCTTTGAACCTTAGTTAAATGGTTTCCATTCTGACTTAGGTCCTTCACATGCCCCCTTTGTATGTACTTAATCATCATTGGATTACAAATGCTTGATGCATGATATAAGTGATATATTTGTATAGAATTGTCTAAAATCTTAAATGCAAATTGATGTGAATCTCATGATGAGTTAGTGACATTTCAAACCTCATTTACATGTCATTTACCACTGCCTCTTGCACTTATATACACATTTAGCATGATTAGGATTCACCCCCTTTGCTCACCATTTAACATGAATGTGTGGAATTGTGTGGATACTAGTTTAGCATTTGTTTGCATTTATCTTTGGATATTGGTTTGTTATGATGACATGAATGGTGACTTGACATGTCTACACATTAAATAACATTCTTCCATTCTGATTTTGACGCTTACACATGGCTTATATGTTGCACCTTTTACTTTGTTTACAAGTCACAAGTTCCTAAAAGGTATTTGGTGTTTGGTTGATACCTTAATCGTTGTGACTTCCATAAGTGAATTTCGTTGAAGACTTTCATGTTGAGTTGGAACCAATTGTGGACACACAAAGCTACATTCATTTCTGATTTATATGCTTACTTCCATGTTTGTTCATGCTTTGTGTGGAAGAGCTTACTAGTTGCACCACAAGTAAACTAGGTGCAAAGTTGTGCAAACTTATGCAACTCCTCAAGATGTTTTAACATGACCACTTGAAGTCACTTGTACACTTTGAATACATTTTATAGGTTCTGGTCCTCACTCGCTTATATCACTCTTGTATAACTTCTATTTCATCTCTCACTCCTTTCCCCTCCCTCGAATCCTAAGACTTGTGTAAGTCTTAGATTTACTTTTGTATATTCCCTTAGGCTTTCCTAATCCAACTTGATCCTTGGATTAGGATAGATATTAGGAGTTAATCCATGTATGCTAACATTAGGTAGACTCCCCTTGCCTACCTCAACCATAGGGCCATTATTGCATTATAACATTAGGACACTAGTCTCCCTTAGTTTTTTCTTTCAACTCTGAGTCTTTCTCCTCTCATCCCAAAACAAAATAAAAAAACCTTTAATAAATACTACATGTTGAGTGTGCCATAAGCCTTAAGTACATAGGAAATGGAAAGTGGGGGATCTTTCTTCACTTCCCTAGAGTGTCTAGCAGGCGTCCCGTCTTGGGTTGATTCGCGACGCATTCGATCCTAGGTCATAGACTTTAGCACGATATATGTTACAAATACGATCAATCAAAACACTTTCTTATAAAAGACAAAAGCAAAAAATTATCCTTTTCTTCTCATCTCCCTTACTCTCATAAAGGAGGCGTCATTTCTGTTCTACCGCAAATAGGTAAACGCGTAAGACTCCCACGCTGAACGGCAACACCTAAACTGCTGGAACGCGAACGTTGGCGTATTCCACTTAAAAAACACAAACAAAGCAAAGTCATCCCTAGTGAGGGGAACTACGACGCTCTGATTCTTCATTGGTTAATGGAGATACATAGGCAGGAGATCATGCGAGATTTCTGCGAGCACGACTATATTTACCAACCCTTTGGTCTCCCTTAGCAACCCGTAGTGACCCGAACTACGACGCTCTAATTCTCATTCCCGATGAGATACGTAGGCCTAGGACGACGATGTCCTATTTGAGTCACCTTTTCTTTTCTTTCTCCTGTTCCCCGTTTCTCGTTCCATTCAAGTTAGCAGTTGAGCTTCAGATAACCCTATACCCTTTGATCGATAACAACAAGCGTGGATCCCATCGAGTACGATGGATGCGAGGGGGTGCTAATACCTTCCTCTTATGTAACCGACTCCCGAACCCAGACTATGGTTGCGACGACCATTCCTTTCCCTTTGTTGAGGTTTTTCTTCGATCGTTTCCCTTCCCTGCGTCGGGATAAATAACGTTCAGTGGTAACTCTTCTGTTCTTTTCCGCCAATTGATTTCCGCAGATGCGAAAACATGCAAACTGGTTTTTCCATAACAGTTGTAGCAGCATGACTTTGAGCTGCTATATCTCTTGATTTCCATGGAGTCTTTTCATGCTGATGGACCCTTTGAATTGCTAGCAATATGCACAACAACTTTGGTGTTTACACCTTGAATTGATTCATCTTGCAACTGTGTGAAAAAGTGCCCCACGTTTTGGTGTTTCACTTGAAATCTGTCTTGGGCAGAATTTTTCTAAGTGTTGGAAAAAGATGCATTTTCATGTTTTTAGTGATTTTGATCCAATCATAACTTGAAATCTATGAGGAATTAGAATGAGATGTAGTTGAAGCTTTTGTAGTATGCCATGAGAGCTACAAATTCAGCTTTGGACCATTCAAAATGGTTGCTTGGATCTCAAGTTATGATCCTTGGAAGTTGGTGCCCTAGCCACTTTGATCCATAACTTAGAAAAATTCTAAGTATTTATGGTTACCCCTTTTACAAGTTAACTCACTTTCTTTGGTTTTTCTTGATGAATGATGGTTCAAAACACATATTAACATTGTTTTAGGGTCAAAGAACCATAATTGTGAAAAATCTCAAAAAGTCAAACTTGATTTTGTGCACAGTTGAATTTTTATCGGATGAATTCCAAACTGTGCGATCCTTTGCGAAATCAAGTCCTAGACCTAAATCAAGCCTAATGGTCAATATCCCATAGGTGTTGTAGGGTGTATTGAATCATGTCCCAAGGTTTGGGAGCATGTCTGGGTCAAAAGTCAAAGGTACAGTTGACTTTTCCCTCAAAACCCTAATTATGGTCCTGATGAAAATGAAACTTGAGGATCAAGCTTCTTGGATCAATCCATTGTTGCAAATGGATCAATGTGGTTTATTAGAGACCCTTAAATCATGTTTTGAGGTCTTGGCTCATGTTTTGTCCCAAAAGTCAACTTAGGAGTGAATTAGGTCAAGAAACCCTAATTCATGATCTTTTTGTAAATGCATCCCCTGAGGCTAAATTGACTTGATGATTGGGTCCATGAGGTCCCTTGGAGTATCTTGAGTTATGTTTCGAAGCATTGGATCATGCCCAGAGGAAAATTTCCACCTGGAGGCCTTGGTCGACCAAAACCCTAATTTGGTGACACTGGCGATCTTGAGGCTTAATCCACTTGGAATGCTGCAATCTTGTGCTTGATTCCTGATGTGGGAGTCCTCTTGATTCCTTTATGTATGTTAGAGAGTTTAGACAAGTTTAAGATTATGTCATTTCTTGATTGACCCTTTGTCTAAGGCTCTGAGAGAGCTTGAAACCCTAATCTTTGATAGTAGTGAATGCACAACAATTCCTGAGGAGATTGATGAGGCATGAAGGGACATCCATATTATGATGATGATTTGCACAAATGATGGGAAATCTTATTGGTCAAAATTTGGGGTATAACAATCCAACCACAAAATTAGACTATATACTTCACTCTCATGATGCCTTAGCTTGTTGGTTTTGTTTTATTTGTTGTTTGGAGGTGGATCATTTGATCGTCTTGTTTATATTGTTTTGGATCTTACACTACTACGTAAAACCCCTTTAACAATGGTTGAAAAATATATATAATAACGCAGATCAAGGCGTTGTTATGTAGAGTGTTATGGTAAATGTGCTACTTATAATCACGGCCCTGAAACCGTTGTGATATTCTAGAAAGCGTGCGTTATATCACAATAGTTATGTTTAACAACCATTATGATAGAAACAACCGTTGTGATAGATAACGTAATTAATTAATTAGATGGCGGTTAACCTAGATAACCATCGTGGAAAGTACTTATAGTTTATTATATAAAAATGTATATTGCTTGGTTTACCATATACCTATTTAAAGAAATACAGCCATTCAAATTGGCAAAGAAATATATAATATGAAAATTAAACTATTTCTGAAAACCAACTTTAACACATCAATTTTTTTCGAATTGAATCCGTCTCATTCAGCACATTTTATGTTCTTTAACACATAATATACGATTCAATGGTCAGATTCCTTCAATGTTTCGATATCTTTTATTATAGTTTACCTCATCATCGTCGCTTATCAACGCGATTGTAAATTTTATCGATGAATTGAAGCAAACAGAGCGCTAAACCGTATATTATGTGTTAAGGAACATAAAATGTGCTGAATGAAACGGATGTGATTCGAAAAACATTGATTGCTATAGGTTGATTTTCAAATACATCTTAATTTTCAGAATATAAGTTTCAATGTCAATATAAATGATTGCATTTTCATTAAAAGGTAAGTGAAACAAACAATCTACATAATATAAAATAAACTAAACTTGTCAACCTGTATAAGAAATTAAAGAACAAAACATTGCTAAGTCACAAGAAGCCTCTGTCTTGTGAACTAGCAATGTTTTGTTCTTGTTTTGAGAACATTTGTCAACAACAACAACATACAGCAAAACAACATGAAACACAATAAAAAACATACATTATTTAAGCAACAAAACCCCAAGTGGTACTGTAACAAATCAATATACATTGAGTCAATAACGCACCTCTTTTTGAAAATAATCATGGAACTGTAACAAATCAAAATATATCAAGTTCATCTAGTTTGTGACGCCATGAAGAAGAAATATTAGGTGGATGAAGTTTATACAATAACTTCATACTTCTTATATTTTTATTCATGGCAACAAAAACCGTATGAAACTTCACCATATTATACGCTTGCTACCACCATCATCACTATGTATCTAAAAGGAAACATAACAAAAATCAAACTTAACCCTAAAACATCAATAACATAACGTTTTCCACAACATCCTAAAACCAAACCCTAAAACAATAATCCTAGAAAGATGAGAGTAGGAGAACATACCATCTTCGCCGCTGTAGGAGTTTGCGCTGGACGTTGCTCTCGTTAGATATCCTTTAAACTTATTTTCTCCATTCTCTTATAACAATATTGGTTAAGATTCATGAGAGGAGAGGGTTGTGTTAGGGTTTTATTTAAAGAGAAATGGCAGTTATGAAGTGGGTCACAGATAGTTTCGTTTATATATTAAAAACTATCACTTTTCGTTACGGTTTAAAACTTCAACCGTAATTATATTTTATATTTTAAAATAATAGCAAACTAAATCACGACGGTTATTCATAATAACCGTAGTGATATCTCTTATTTAAAAATAAATAAAAATGAAAGGAGCGCCTTAACCTTAAATGAAAAACATCTTTGCCACACCTGAGGTTCGAACCCATGAAAGATTGACTCTATCATATCGGTTATACTTACAACCGTTATTATACCCTATAAATTTTAAATTAAAAAATATAATATAAAGTCAGTGTCTGAGTTTAGAGATATCACCACGGTTTTTGGAAGAACCGTGGTGACTTGGGCGTTGTTGTTTGCGCATTTTGTAGTAGTGTTAATAAATATAATTTTAGATTTCAATATAATAATAATAATAATAATAATATTACTAATATCTTATTAATGAATTTATTTTTTTCTTGCAAATATATTTTCACTATCATATTTCTATATACAAGAATTTAGGCCAGATAACGTTGAATGTAATGTGATATATCTTAAAAGTAATTGAATGTTCGAATTAAACCTAAGACTTTGAGTAATTTCGAATCAATTTTGATGTACAAGATTTAATCAACCGATTGAATTCTCTTCTTGTTCTTCACTCTACACTCAAGTGAATCAATCACACATTGATTGCAAGATTATTATACTACACAACAACATTGGAGAAAAAGAAAACAAAACTGAATTGGAAGAAAGAGAATTAAGGATTAAAAACTGTTGGTGTACAAGGTGAAATAATGATGAAAAGAAGAGAATATATTATATTGAGAATGACGGCTACAAATGATAAAGATACAATGATTGGAATGACATCTACACTACCCTATTTATAAGCTAAAAACTAGGGCTACAAAGCAACAATAAAATACTAAAATACCCTCTAACAAACTTGGTCACCAAGTTTGTAAATATAAAATAAAATATAAATTATTATTCTAATACCATCCCTTAATTTATATTTCCTCAAAACTAACAACTCCAATTCCATCCCTTAAGTGAAGGAATTGATCAGTCTTGATAGCCTTCGTCAGAACATCTGCCAACTGTTTCTGGGTGCTACAGTGCAGAACTTCTAACACTCCACTCTGAACTTGACTTCTCAGATAGTGATACTTTGTCTCAATATGCTTGCTTCTCCCATGCAACACTGGGTTTCTTGCAAGATTGATTGCAGACTTGTTATCAATCATCAGCTTCAGAGGTTTGTCAACTTTGATCTTCAGATCCTCCAGCAAGTTCAGAATCCACACAGCTTGGCATGCAGTAACAGCACCTGCAATATATTCATCTTTACAGGTTGACAACGCAACAACAGGTTGCTTCTTAGAACTCCAAGAAATAGGACCTCCCAGAAACTTAAACAAGTATCCAAAAGTACGTCTTCTATCAACTCTGTCTCCACACCAATCAGAATCTGAATAACTCAGAAGTTCTGATTCACTCTTTCTTCCAGAAGGGAATAACACTTCATACTTCAGAGTTCCCTTGATATACCTCAGAATCCTGACAGCAGCTTGGTAATGGGACCACTTGGGTTTACTGATGAATCTGCTAACCATTCCAACTGCATAGCAAATATCAGGTCTGGTATTACACAAATACCTTAGAGAACCAACCAACTGTTTGAAGGTTGTAGCATCCACGTCCTCACCATCAGAATCAGAATCCAGTTTCTGATTTGTATCTGCAGGTGTGATAGTAGCCTTACAATTCTGCAGCTTAAATCTCTTCAGAAGTTCTCGTTCATACTTCAACTGATGCAAAATCAAAATGATACCTTTCTCAGAATATCTGAACTCCATCCCTAGAAAGTATGTCATTTTCCCGAGATCAGTCATTTCAAACTCATTCATCAGCACCTTCTTGAACTTAGCTAATTCTTGTTCAGAACTTTCGGTCAGCAGTATGTCATCAACGTACAAACACACTAGAATCATATTGCCTTCAGAAATATGCTGAACATAAACACCGTATTCCATCTCACATTTCTGAAAACCCTGCTTCTTGAAAAATGAATCAATCTTCTGATTCCAAGCTCTGGGCGCTTGCTTCAATCCATACAAAGCTTTATGTAATCTATACACCATCCCTTCCTGATTCTTTTTCACAAACCCAGGAGGTTGTAACACATAAACTTCTTCTTCTAATGGACCGTCCAGAAATGCAGATTTCACATCTAAATGCACCAGAGGCCAATTCCTGTTAGCAGCTATTACAATCAACAATTTGATTGTTTCATGTCTCGCTACAGGTGCAAACACTTCAGAATAATCCAGCCCAGGTTTTTGCAGAAATCCTCTTGCTACTAACCTCGCTTTGTGTTTGAAAATTGATCCATCTGGTTTTAGCTTCTGCTTGAAAACCCATCTGACGCTGATGGATTTCTTGTCCTTTGGAAGTTCTGTCAGCTTCCAGGTCTTGTTTCTCTCTATGGCATCAAGTTCTTCTTTCATGGCCTTTAGCCAGAACTTCTGCTTGAGAGCCTCTTTCGTACTTACGGGTTCAGAGTCTACTAACATGGCACACTGAATAATTTCTCCTTCAGAATCTACTTCAGTGTATTGCAACATGTCAAACTCTTCAAATCTTCTTGGAATGTTTCTGATTCTCTGTGGCCTCTGACCTCGTTCAGAATCTTCTTCAGATGCTTGAACCCTAGAAGTTCTGTCCTCAGAGGTTTCTCCTTCAGAAGCTCTTGCTCCAGAAGGTTGACTTCCTCCAGAACCTTGACCATCTTCAGAATCTGGCAAATTCCCAGAATCTGAACCACCACCAGAATCTGGATCATCATCAGAGTCTGGATCATCATAAGAATCTGGATCATCAGAATCAGCTTCATCTTCTGAGTCTCCTTCAGAGTCAGAATCACCATCAGTTTCAGAAACTCTTATTTCTGACCTTTTTTCAGAAGTTCTAACATCAGAATCAGATTGAGACTTATCCCAATTCCAAACTTCTGATTCCTTCACAATAACGTCTCTGCTGAACTCAACTTTATTAGTTTCTGGACAATACAGCTTGTACGCACCTGTACTGTGGTACCCCACCAGTAACATTACTTTGCTTCTATCATCCAACTTCTGTCTTCTAGCTTCTGGAACATGTTTGTAACAAACAGAACCAAACACCTTTAGATGACTAACACTTTGCTTTTCTCCAGTCCACTTCTGAATAAGAACTATTTCCTTCAGCTTCTTCATTGGACATCTGTTGAGCACATATGCTGCGATGGCAACAGCTTCTCCCCATAAGTTCTGAGGAAGCTTCTTCTCCTTCAGCATGCTTCTCACCATATCAAGCAAAGTACGATTTCTTCTTTCAGCAAGACCATTGTGTTGAGGGGGGTAAGGAGCAGTAACCTCATGCTCAATTCCATTTTCCTCACAGAACTTCTGAAACTCTTTGGAGTTATACTCACCCCCACCATCGATTCTGAGAATCTTCAGAGTCTGACCACTATGATTCTGAACCTTCATTCGGAACTTCTTGAATTCAGTAAACACCTCGTGTTTGAACTTAATAAGGGATACCCATGTCATTCTCGTGAATTCATCAACAAATGACACGAAATATTTATTCCCTCCGATCGATGCTACTGGAAATGGACCACACACATCAAAATGTACTACTCCCAAGGCATGTTTTGCTCTTGGAGCAACTTCTGACGCAAATGGCAATCTTGGTTGCTTTCCTTCCATGCACACTTTGCATAACTTCTCAGGATTCTTAATTGTAGGAATTCCATGTACCAGCTTCTTCGAATTCAGATGTTCTAAGCTTCTGAAATTCAGATGACCAAATCTTCTGTGCCACAACTCACTTTCTTTCACAACACTTGTTGTACTAAGACATTCAGAGTCAGAAGTTCTGACATTCACCTTGAATGTTCTATTCCTTTCTTGTTCTGACTCCATAATCAGCTTCTGATTACAGTCATACAGCTTCAGAAGATTGTCCTTCATGGTAACTGAAAAACCTTTCTCAATTAATTGTCCCACGCTCATCAGATTACTTTTTATGCCAGGTACATACCACACTTTCTGAATCAATGCTGTTTTCCCATTGTTCAGAACAACTTTGACATTTCCCATACCTTCAGCATTAAGATATTTGTCATCAGCACATCTGATCTTTGTCCTCTTCTCAGAATCAAAATCAACCAGCCATTTCTTATTTCCAGTAAGATGATTTGAGCAGCCAGTGTCCATATACCACCAGTCTGTCAAATTCGTATCATCAGATTCAGAAGCCATCAGTAGCACAGATTCATCATCAGAACTTCTGGCTATATTTGCTTCTTCTGACTTCCTTTCTTTGTTTGACCAACAATCTCTAGCAAAGTGACCAAACTTCTTGCAACAGTAACATTGGATCTTCTTCTTGTCATACTTCTCTTTTCCCTTCTGAGCATTCTTTTGCCTATCAGAAGTTGAGGTTTCTGACTTCTGACCACCATCAGATCTTCTCCTGGCTTCTGACTGCTTCTGATGCTTCTTATCAGAAACTGCTTTCAGAGCCTGCTGCTCTACTTCCCTTTCAGAAGTTCTTTCAGTCAGACGCAACTCTTGCGCTTCTAGACTGCTTTGCAGCTCTTCAATTCTCATGGTGCTCAGATCCTTAGAATGTTCTATTGCTACCACAATGTAATCAAACTGAGGAGTAAGGGATCTCAATACCTTCTCAATGATTACTTGTTCAGAAAGAGTTTCTCCACGCGCCTTCATCTCATTAGTGATCAGAATCACTCTGGAGATGTACTCAGAAACTTTCTCATTGTTCTTCATGTTGAGATTCTCGTACTGCTTACGTAGAGACTGAAGCTTCACCTTCTTCACTGATGCGTCACCACCGTAACATCTGACCAGTGTGTCCCACGCCGCCTTTGTCATCGTTGAATCTGCAACCTTCTCAAACACATTCGCTTCCACACACTGATGGATGTAGAACAATGCTTTCTGATCTTTCTTCCTTGTATCCTTCTGCGCGTTCTTCTGTTCCTCCGTCGCATCTGCTGCAACCGGAACATAACCTTCAGTGACAAGATCTAGAACATCTTGAGCACCGAACAGTACACGCATCTGAATCATCCAACGATTCCAGTTTTTGCCATCAAATACTGGAAGCTTGGTGTTCATGCCGCCGTTGCCGTTCATCATCTTCAACCTTGTACACTACACTCAGAACTTACCACACACAGTGTTTCCCAACCCACAGAATCAAAAAATTATGATTCTGATCAGAATTTTGTTCTAGATTCAACACGAACCCAGAATCAAAAATCAATCACACAGCCTCACGTTTCACTCGTGTTTCCCGTGTTTTCACGTTGATCCTAACCGGAGCTCTAGATACCAATTGTTGGTGTACAAGGTGAAATAATGATGAAAAGAAGAGAATATATTATATTGAGAATGACGACTACAAATGATAAAGATACGATGATTGGAATGACATCTACACTACCCTATTTATAAGCTAAAAACTAGGGCTACAAAGCAACAATAAAATACTAAAATACCCTCTAACAAACTTGGTCACCAAGTTTGTAAATATAAAATAAAATATAAATTATTATTCTAATAAAAACAAAATAGGGGAAGAAGAAGAATTTATGTAGAGTAACTCTCTGTTCTTAAAACCTCAATTTTATTCAAGTGAATCAGATTACAATAGTAGGGGTTACTCCCTATTTATAGAATCGTGATTACTTGCCCATTAGGCAAAGCATAAAATACCTAGTTTTGCTAAGACTATAAAATTAGGCCCAAATCCAAAATCTAAGTCGAGTCTACTCCTCCAACACATCGATAACAAAACAATATCGACACACACTAGACTATTCGACAACTTTCTTACAACTATCAAATAAGCTACTTCGACACAAACAATTACAGTTCACCGTCGAAGAAACTCACTCAACAAACATTAAGATGTAAAATTTTTTCAAAAACAAAACAAGATCATTAATATTTAAGTGTTGATAGTCTCTTTTTATTATAAGAAAAATAATAAAAATTCCGATCATACTCCCAGTCTTAAATTTCATCAAATAAAAAAATTTATGGTGTATTGATCTAAGAATTAAAACACAATTATTTTTCATTAATGTTAAATATTGATTTGTGTTGTGAATATGACATGCGAAAATTATTTTAAACTTTTATTTTTTGATGTTTGCTAACTATAATATAGTTGAAAAAAAATTAAAATAAGTGTTATTTAATTTTTATAAATTTATTATAATTTATTTTTTTATAAAATTATAAATCGAAATAATTTATAAATTAAATTGGAATAAACAGCTGATCTATGATTCAATTTCTTGTGAAAGTATTTATTTATATTGATATATTAATGTATTGTAAATCAATATATTTATTTATATTTATATATTAACGTATTGTAGATCAATAAATTAAAAATATATATATAATTTCTGTAAAATTTTCTTAAATAATATTGAATTCCCACATAATTTTTTTGAAGAATTTATTTCATCAATCGTTTTTTTTTTGAAGTTAATGTTGTGCTTAAGAGTCATTCGAAAGGTTTATTTTCTTGATTATGTTTATGACTTATACATGGCTTTGCAATTAATAAGAAATTATAGTATAACTTAGTAATAATGTCCATTAATCCACCAATTTTTAGAAAATTCAGTAATATGGATATATAAACTTAAAAGGAGGCAAGGTACAAACAAGGATGATATATATTTGATATATTGCAAATGATCACACATTCATCACTTTTACTCAGAAATAAAACTCGTCACCACATATACAAAGATGATATATAACCACAAATAATTCATGACTATCTATACTTCTTTTATTTAACACCAAACATTGTTCATTCATGAAACTTATTACTTTGAATGTGCATCATGTATCATGGTATTATCAGTTGCCATTGTCAGAAGCAGCACCATGACCTCCATGACCACCATGTCCACCATTGTGGTAACCGCCACCACTATGATAACCTCTATATTTGGCATCATTTACTTCATTTGAAGTTTCAACAACCTCTGCAAATACAACCGTGTGTTTATATATATTAGTGACATTTATTCTTGAAATTTATTACTAATTAAGAATGTAATATAATTGGTTACCATTGTCGGAAGCACCATGTCCACCATGTCCTCCATGCCCACCATGGTAACCACCACCACCATGGTAACCACCACCACCATGATTGTAGCCTCCACGACCATATTTGGCATCATTTACTTCATTTGAAGTTTCAACAACCTCTGCAGTGTGTTTGTATATATATTATTGACATTTATTCTTGAAAGTTGTTCGTAATTAATAAAGTAATATAATTGGTTACCATTGTCTGAAGCACCATGTCCACCATGTCCTCCATGTCCACCATGGTAACCACCACCACCATGGTAACTACCACCACCATGATTGTAGCCTCCACGACCATATTTGGCATCATTTACTTCATTTGACTTTTCAGCAACCTCTGCAACGTTGTAATTATATATCACATTAATTATAACATCTAATTTCATCCTTCATATATAATATGTTTTGAAAAAATATATATTTTTTAAGCTCAAATTAAGAAAAATAATGTATAACTAGCTCACCCTCAGATAAGTCCCTAGCTGACACTTGTGAGAAAATAAGAAGAACCATGGCCAATAGGCCAAGGATGAGGATTGCATTTTTGGAATCCATTGTGCTCAATTCAAGATCAATTGAAATGTGATATTTTTTAGTGAAGGATGAAAATAATAGTAAGAGAGTGAGGTCTATTTATAATGGAAAGAAGGATGAAGCAATACGGAAGCTTTACATGGTAGTTGGGATGGTAGTTAGTATGTATTAGTCAACCTTATCTTTAAACCCAGTAAAGATGGAAGGGACTGAAATGAAGCAGTGCTGTTTTTGTCTACTTTTTATTAGCAGAAAATGACAGTTTTGAAAGAATAGCTAATTCGCTGTATGAAGGAGAAACTCCACCCGGCTCTCCAATATAGGATCCGTTTGGATAAACCATTAAATTGAAACTTACATATGCTTATCAAAATAAATGATTATGAAACAGCTGGCGTATCAAAATAAATTATTTTTATATGGCTTAATGTTGTAAGCTGTTTTAATAATTTTTTCTAAAGAATGCTACAAAACTTATGGCATAAGATAAATTCAAACAAATCTAATCAAATATAAAATAATTGTTATGCACTGTCAGTGTAATATATTTTACACAGTCAATACATCACAATCATTTACAAGTGATTTGATATGTAATTAAAGAAAAAGTCAAATATTTATAAAAATTTGATGACAATGATTCACTATCAGTATAAAACTTCTTTATACCATTAGTACATTTCAATTAAATTCTTCAAATATATCCATAAATCAAAATATTATTATATTTTGTAGGTTTAAATATAAGTAAGATTTTGCAACTCTTTCTTATTGAATTTCATTGTATTTGAAAAACGATTTCATTTTTATAAATTTGGCTTCCCAATAAACAAAGTTTTCTGAAGTGAAAGCTATAGAGGACAACTTCATTTTTTTAATTATTATATGAAACTAATTTTTTACTAAAAGAATATGAGCTATTTATTTTTTAAATAATCCACACATTTTTTATAATTTTTTTAATAAATTTTATTTTATCAACAAAGAGTTGTACATTATTAGAGAATAGAATAAAAGTTAATTAATAAAGTTAGCTATAGACCCTACTAGAAAAAATAGTTTTCGTGCCATAATATTACAACAATCATTTTTTCACTGTCGTTATATAGTATTTTGTATATGTATGTTTATTTTATTAAGAAAATTTTCATTGTGATTCTTTTAAAAACCCGTGGTCATAGAATATGGGTGACAAACTTTAAGTCTCAGCATTAACATTTTTCTTTTTCTTCAATAAAAAATTAGAGAGCGTCCCTTTTAATTTATTGTTATTTAAAAATTGAAAGTAAAACAACCACAGTTGTTTAGTTCAACCTTGGTTATATCACAATGATTGAAGTTTGGAACCGTTATGAAATGTTTTTCCACAAAATTAAAATATTACAGGTACTTTATTTCGTTCATAACCCATAAGACAATGTCATATGCATATAATCATATTAGGTTCGGTGTTTTGGTTTTTAATGTTGCATGTGTAGCATTAGGTTGTCATTCACATTATTCTTTTGATATAACTTTTAGAATTTGTTATGGATCATAGTTGGACGAAAGACGATAAATTAGGTCCGCTGTATTAGAATGGAGTTCTTGGATTTTTGAATTAGCTGAAAAAATGTTCACGACAATAATGGTATCTTTTATTGTCATTGCGTTTTTTTGCAGGAGTATTAGAAAAAGGTCAAAGAAAGAAATATTCTATCACTTATGTTGTGATGGAATATGTCAAAATTATACAACATAGATGTGTCTCTCAAATGTTTGACACACTGGGCTAGAGACTTTGTCTCTAAAAAAGTCAAAAACATAAATGTAACGCCCTGTATAATATTCATCTAGAATAATACCATACAAGTGTTTTATTTGGTACTGACACATCAAAAGTGCCTAATGACATAATTCACATCCTTGTCCATTTCTAAAACATAATTACAACATATGGCACAAGTAATGGAAACTAGCCAAAAATAAAAATCTAAGAACAATATACAATATCCCCAATTGTATACAACAAAAAGATACACAGCAGAATAAGATTAACTAAGCTTCTCTTGAAACATCCAAGCATCGCTCCACTTGTAAATCAAACCTGTAAACCACACCTGAAATAAAGCAACTATAGTGGGGTAAGATACATCAAATCTCAGTGAGTTCCCTATCTTAAAGTCCTCTCGGCTTTACAAGGTTCTAAAATAACCCTAACTCATGTCCAAGGGGAAGGGGAAAGACCATGAGTACACACACACAAGTAACCATCACAGTGAGCCTGTAAACTCACAAAGTACCGAAGTACCTGTTGAGCCTGTAAACTCAAGGATTCACAAAGTACCGAAGTACCTCTTGAGCTTGTAAACTCAATGATTCACAATCAATAACCAATACCAAGGTATCCCTTATTCCCGTCTGCTTCTACGTCTAGAAGACGACCCGAGTCATGGATCCTTGTCGCTACTTGGCATACGAATTGGATTCGGGATCACCGGTCCGTACACCGTGATCCGTCACTTCTCACGGCCCGTACACCGTCACAAGTCTCTTTACCCGTAGGCTCCAATCGTACTTAACACGGGACTCAAACCTGCCAAGTAGTTGTGCATAACGTTTCAGATGAGGTGCTCGAGTCTCATGAAACTACACCGCAAGAAACAGTGGTTATGATTGAAATGCACACGCCTCGGCCTTTCATGCACGAGCGTTGCCACATATTTAAACTTCACACATCCGACACAGTTATGGTAATACTCCTCGCCCTTTCTATTTCTTTTCCATATTAACATGCATATTCAATCACAATTCACAATTAGATAGACATATCATAATTTCATAATAGAACAATATACAACAATTAAACATAATCATATTGCTTTTGGAACTTCCCCGATTATTTAATCGGTCGGTAAAATCGACATATTTCATCTCCATTGCATAGAATATTTTCTCAGCTTTACATCGATATAAAGAATAATCGAGACCGATAAACGAAACTAAAGTTATGAATTTTCTCCAAAAAGTATAAAATTTCAACTCCCAGGTCGCGCTCAGCGCGCACCTGTCCGCGCTCAGCGTGCAACCTACTGCCTAGAGGGGTTGCAGAAATTCAACACCGCGCTCAGCGGGCTCCTGCGCGCTCAGCGCGCTCTGCGATTTTCAGAAAAATAAATCTTTAATTCTCACCCAAATCCAACCAAACTTCATAACCATTAACAACAGAGGATTCTACACCTATTTCAATCATGCTACACAGTTTATAACGCATTTCAACCGTTCGATTCTTCGATTTTTGCATAAAACCCATTTTTCCCTAAAACCCAACCTAACTCTAAACTCAAGAAAATCTACACTTAAAGTATCTATCTAGAACCCACCTGATAATCGGAGAGGAGTTTGAAGAAGATGATGAATCGATGAAGAGATGATGAAGATCCAAGCTCTCCTTCTTCCACTTTCTCCACTTTCTCTCTTTTTCTTCCCTTTTTCTCTTCTTCTTCTTACTATATTCTTTCTCTTTTTCTTTCTTCCCTTTCCAAATATATATATATATATATATATATATATATATATATATATATATATATATATATATATATATATATATATATATAACCCAATATTATATAATATAAATCCAATAGAGTAAAAATATCTCCAATTGATATTTTGTCATTTCAACCCAATTGATCAATTATTAGAGTTAACTTAAAATACTCCCTTAAACTAATAAATATCACTCTGCCTTTTAATAATTGATCTCTTCTAATGTCCAATTGAGCACTTTATTAATACGGGGTATTACACTCTCCCCCCCTTAAATTGAAATTCGCCCCCGAATTTCCTTCGTTCAACAATAACCACTCCTTGCATCATTGTCTAAGTTCCACACTCACTTCACTTCCGTTAACCTTCTGTTCAATTATGACGCATACCAATTCTAACTTGGTTTCATAGACCAAAATTCTTATTTTCAAAACTTAACAACTTCACGTCCTTAATCATACTCTTGTTCTAACATCGAGTTAACTTCCAACTTTGCTTCCCCAATTCATCTGTTGTTTCTTACTAACACACTTGGTCGCACTTTACCACGGAAAGAAGGTACCATTCTATATTCCTCTACTGAGTCACAAACCAAACCGTAATACCTTATCTTGATTCAGGATAACAAATACTCAACAAACCCTTATGAGGTAATTCGGTAATTCCTTTCCTTTATGTAATTATCGACGTCTGTTCTTTCATAAATCCCTTAACATTAGAACCACTTCATATCTAGTCGAACAACTTCTTTACCAATTCCGGTTGGTCTGATACTATAACATCGTAACCATTAAATTCGATACTTCCTTTCTTTCGGATCACACCAAACGGTAACACACTTAGAACAAAACCTCCTTACATCCGTACTTGCAAGCAACAACCTTCAAATCCTTAATATTCTGACCGACTCTCCCATTGTCACCTTCCACTATGCAATTCAAAACCAAACAGTGGAACACCACGAATTCGTAAACACTACTAATTAGTTAACAGTCTGTGGAGAAACACACTTATCCACTGGGTTCCTTACTAACCAGCGGTACAAGAACTTACTGACGTCCTTTGGTAGAACAATTTTCTCGCCAACACACAATATAATAACATCCGTCCAACACTCTCTAGACGATAAAGATGCATGAGTTATACTGTTACAACCATAACATACACAACTCCAATTCCATTCTAAATTCGAAATCAATATACCCAAGATAGTTTAACAACTTCCGGTTCTGGTTACCACATCCCAAAACGATTCTTCTTGCGGTTTCCGACTTACTCAGGGTTTCTTGCTGATTCGAGATCTAAACCAATAACAGCGTAACACCAACATAGAACTTCAATCACACGCGAGATACTACTTATCAAAACTTGAACCATTCAATTCAGAATTGTGAGTTTCCATACCACTCACAAATTCCCATACACACCCCACACGCACATACTTCGTCGAAATCCATACCACGCTTCTCAGTTGAATCCACTTCTCTCGAATGTTTTGTTTCACATACAATCCCATTTACATGCTTAATTCCGGAACTTCCAATTCTTACTCATACTTGGAAGGGTAACTTTTCAAATTTCCTTCTCTGGGTAAAACACCACTGCACACAACTGGTACCACTCTCACGGTCTAAATCTAATGTCGTGAACTCACGGAAGATAACAATTACCAACTCGGACCAACCGTCCATACCTTACGATGGCCATAATTATACACCAAAATATATTCCTTGCAGGATCAATACTTTGTGAGTATTCTCCAACTTCGTTCTTAAGATTCTCAACTGTATTGATAACAATACTCTTAAGACTTTCTCACAAGGTCACTTCTTTAAAATTAACTCTCTTGCTGCCTGAACAAATGGCCAACTATGCCACACTCTTCCAGAAGTCACGATTCCAAAACGCAAATCCTTCCTTCACTTACTTGCAATCTCGTTCTCCATTCACACAATACTCTCCACTCAGAGCAACACAAGGAAACAAAACGCAGATAATGGTTCCTAAGGGATTTCACAATTTACACACACGTTAATCGATCAACCACCTGAGCTAATCGGTTAACTTCTCCAAAATTCTACGTAAAGCACCTTTCACGTACGTGTTAAACGGTTAACCCCATTGTGTTAGTCGGTTAACACTGCTGCATAACAAAACCCAGTTTCCTCTTAATTCAAAGCCATCCCTACTCAACCCGTCGATCCGATTTGTTCTAACTCGAAATATCATTCTCAACTCACGGCTTCTTAATTTGTATCACATTCACCAACCATGATCCACTCAAGGCAAAACCAACAAAGTTGACAACACACTCCAACCGAGTGACAGGCAAAATTCCAAATTCTCTCACGGTTACCCTACAAATCTTCAGTGGGGTAGTTCATTTTCCTACTCAAATAACTATGCCAGTGGAAAGTCAATAATGACGACATTCTAGGGTTTTAGCCACCACTCGTACTTGATTTGTCCATAAGCAACCCCCAACACCCATCCATCACACGGTACTACGAAATGATGGACATCTCATGTCAAGCATACCACCTTACCCTCTCACTTAACTCCCTGGGTGAGAAATAAAACAACAACGTTCTTAGTCCAACAAAAGGTAGATTCTGAATATTCTGATTATCCACAAATACAGAAGTTCTCTCTACACTCGTAAATAAATCGGGGTAATGCATCCTCCTGAAGAACCTGTCCATCGCTTCGTACACAGTAACCGGAATTCCTTACCTTCCACTATCCATTGCACCCCACACTTACACTTAAGTCACTTAATGAAATGCTTGCATCCGATAATTCTCATCAACCATTTACAAAACTCTCTCGGTATAAACCATTCCATACTTTACTCTCCGTCCGTAATAAGTCCTGAATTGCTTCTCGTTGTGTTACCACAATTTTATCTCTTAGGATACAATACTAACTGCTTCACGAGGTACGTCCCGTCACACTTGTCTCAAGAATAAGAATCCCTCTTGTACACTTGTGACCACGGTGCTACTACCGCACTCGTTCTTAATACCAAAGTATAACTTTCCATTTCACATCATACTTACTAGAGTTCTCACGGGCAAACCCTCCTTGGTTACACTTCCTTAACTTAAGCCTCAACAACTACTCAATAGCTCTAGTACACAATCGTCCAAAATACATTCCGTCGTCATTTCCTCGTAATATACTGTTGATACCGTTTTCTATATCGCGTTCGCCTCGCTCTCCATTGTAATCCTCTTAGGTCCAAATGTAAAACCATCTTACTAAGATTCCCTTAAATCCAAGGTACTTACACAGTTTCTTAATACAGACTTTTACTGGTCCGTATCACTATACTTTTTGTTACCAACTGAAGTCCACACTTTCTGCGGCACCAAACCGTATATTGTTCCTTGGGCAACTTAACAAATTTCAATTTCCAAATTGGTCTTGTGCCGAATACCTAAAATCCGGATGTAGCATCTCCAACTTAATCTCTCTACGAACGGAAGATACACAAATCATCTTCCACTCTTCGTTCGGCGCACACTTGTTTTACTTGAAGTATGTAACACATCATCGTATTCCTTCTCACACTTCTCTATTACTGTGGGTTCCCATGAAAGCCGCACTTCCTTAACTCTCAACTTTTAACCAGTCGGAAGATATTGTTCCGAACACACTCCTTAAGGTACTCTCGTCCATTCAAGATACCTTAATGACCTTAGAAATTGAAGCACCAAAATTCATCTCACCTCCAGGCCTTACGTCACACATCTACAAAACAACTTTCTCTTTTCACGGAATGAGATTACTTGAAACCCTTACTCGTAGTAGAGGTCAATCCAGCTCTACTAGCTATTTTTTTTTCATATACCCCCACACCTTAACCAATCGTCCGGTAGCGATCCTTAACTTCCAGACTCCATCCTTTCCAAATGATTGCTTAATAACCCAACACTCTTAAATTCCATGTTACACAAGCACAACTTCTATTAAAACCTCACTGAGCCGACCAAAACTCCACACTACTAACTCTTGGTTTGAGCATACTCTCACAGCACAACTTCCGACAACACTTCGGAGTCCTCGTGGTCGCTCAACCATGATTCTACATATCACATACATAGTATTAGGTTGATCAGGCCCAACACTAGATAGTATGATATTAAGTTTCATGACATCAAGACACACTTAAGAGGCAGGAATAGATTTACTTATGATGTTTCAAGGCTAGGTCGAGGACACGACCTGCTCTGATACCAACTGTAACGCCTTGTATAATATTCATCTAGAATAATACCATACAAGTGTTTTATTTGGTACTGACACGTCAAAAGTGCCTAATGACATAATTCACATACTTGTCCATTTCTAAAACATAATTACAACATATGGTACAAGTCATGGAAACTAGCCAAAAATAAAAATCTAAGAACAATATACAATATCCCCAATTGTATACAACAAAAAGATACACAGCGGAATAAGATTAACTAAGCTTCTCTTGAAACATCCAAGCATCGCTCCACTTGTAAATCAAACCTGCAGACCACACCTGAAATAAAGCAACTATAGTGGGGTGAGATACATCAAATCTCAGTGAGTTCCCTATCTTAAAGTCCTCTCGGCTTTACAAGGTTTTAAAATAACCCTAACTCATGTCCAAGGGGAAGGGGAAAGACCATGAGTACACACACACAAGTAACCATCACGGTGAGCCTGTAAACTCACAAAGTACCGAAGTACCTCTTGAGCCTGTAAACTCAAGGATTCACAAAGTACCAAAGTACCTCTTGAGCCTGTAAACTCAAGGATTCACAATCAATAACCAATACCAAGGTATCCCCTATTCCCGTCCGCTTCTACGTCTAGAAGATGACCCGAGTCATGGATCCTTGGCGCTACTTGGCATACGAATTGGATTCGGGATCACCGGTCCGTACACCGTGATCCGTCACTTCTCACGGCCCGTACACCGTCACAAGTCTCTTTACCCGTAGGCTCCAATCGTACTTAACACGGGACTCAAACCTGCCAAGTAGTTGTGCATAACGTTTCAGAGGAGGTGCTCGAGTCTCATGAAACTACACCGCAAGAAACAGTGGTTATGATTGAAATGCACACGCCTCGGCCTTTCATGCACGAGCGTTGCCACATATTTAAATTTCACACATCCGACACAGTTATGGTAATACTCCTCGCCCTTTCTATTTCTTTTCCATATTAACATGCATATTCAATCACAATTCACAATTAGATAGACATATCATAATTTCATAATAGAACAATATACAACAATTAAACATAATCATATTGCTTTTGGAGCTTCCCCGATTATTTAATCGGTCGGTAAAATTGACATATTTCATCTCCATTGCATAGAATATTTTCTCAGCTTTACATCGATATAAAGAATAATCGAGACCGATAAACGAAACTAAAGTTATGAATTTTCTCCAAAAAGTATAAAATTCCAACTCCCAGGTCGCGCTCAGCGCGCACCTGTCCGCGCTCAACGCGCAACCTACTGACTGGAGGGGTTGCAGAAATTCAACACCGCGCTCAGCGGGTTCCTGCGCGCTCAGCGCGCTCTGCGATTTTCAGAAAAATAAATCTTTGATTCTCAACCAAATCCAACCAAACTTCATAACCATTAACAACAGAGGATTCTACACCTATTTCAATCATGCTACACAGTTTATAACGCATTTCAACCGTTCGATTCTTCGATTTTTGCATAAAACCCATTTTTCCCAAAAACCCAACCTAACTCTAAACTTAAGAAAATCTACACTTAAAGCATCTATCTAGAACCCACCTGATAATCGGAGAGGAGTTTGAAGAAGATGATGAATCGATGAAGAGATGATGAAGATCCAAGCTCTCCTTCTTCCACTTTCTCCACTTTCTCTCTTTTTCTTCCCTTTTTCTCTTCTTCTTCTTACTATCTTCTTTCTCTCTTTTTTTCTTCCCTTTCCAAATATATATATATATATATATATATATATATATATATATATATATATATATAACCCAATATTATATAATATAAATCCAATAGAGTAAAAATATCTCCAATTGATATTTTGTCATTTCAACCCAATTGATCAATTATTAGAGTTAACTTAAAATACTCCCTTAAACTAATAAATATCACTCTGCCTTTTAATAATTGATCTCTTCTAATGTCCAATTGAGCACTTAATTAATACGGGGTATTACAATAAATGCATTTGATAGGGACTTATCCCCAAGCAAAATACTGACACGACTGCGCCACAAGACTGCACCTACGCATGCGTGTTAACGCGTGGAAAATTAGGGATGACATTTTGTGAGGGGGTTAACCCCAAGCTAAATACCTACGTGGGAAGTCCCTAGCAAACTGTTTGTGACTCCTTATTTAGATAGAGGTGTTGTCTCCTTACAAATTTTTGTTTTGTAAGGGGTTTTTTGCATTAATGAGGGGTTTAACCCTTGGCTAAAAACGTTGTTTCTTTTAGTGACATCTTGTGTTAGGGGATTGTGTAATATGAAAGTCTTTTGATCAAAGAACTTCGTCCATACACATCTCGTGCTTAAGGGTTGTGTATTTCTATATTTATTTTTCATAATAATACCCGAGTTCTAGAAGACTGATCCCATGAATGAAAATCTTGCTAATACCTTAGATATTACTTTATATGTAGTGGGTGGACTCAAAAAAACTTTAAACATGTTCTAGGAGCCCGTTCTTAAGCATTAATGGAGATTTATCCAAAACCTTAAAGCAAACATGACCTTAGATAAAGAGACGTACTCAGTTAATGTTTGCTCAACATTGACTCAAATAATAATTCCTTGTAAGCATAAGAATATACATTTAATAACTATAAACACAAGGAGACAAGGTGACAAGGTGATTAATAACCATTACACGACTATAAACACCAGAGTTCACTACTATAAAAAACACTTTTTACCTTGGACACAAAATGTATAATACCTCGACTAAAGAAACGAGTTAACGAAGGGCGACACGAAAACTCGCCACTTATCACCTCAGTGGAAATGACATATAATGATGCGGGCGAAGGCGTTGTTATGTAGATTGTCATTGTAAGTTAGTTGTTTCTACAACGGGCTGGAAACCGTTATTGAAAGGTAGGGCGCAAGCCATATATCACAACGGTTATGATAATAAACCGTTGTAATACATAAACTTAGGTTCTGGGTTCGAAACCCATCAGCAGCGAAATTATATAAAACATAAATTACCTATGATATCGGTTACAAAAGATAACCGTTGTTGTAAGTACCCTAAGTTTATTATATTAAATGTAGATTGCTTGTTTTCCAAACACCTCACTAAATAAATATACATGGATTTAATTTGATGAAGATGTCTATAATCTACAAATTAAACTGTTCTTGAAAACCAACTTAAACAAACCAATGTTGTTTTCTGATTCCATTCGTCTCATCGTGCATTTCACGCTCTTTTACATATATTGTGGTTTATTGATCTGACTCCTTTGATATATCACTATATTCGATTATAGTTAAATTTCCATAAGATCAACAAGACATTGGATAATCTGCCTCATATTTGATTTTACTATAATGGAAGATGGCGATGCATCTAAGGAGCCAGATCATTATACCATAATCTATATATAAAAGAACGTGAGATAAATGATGAGAGGCATGCAATCAGAAAACAACATTGGTTTGTTTAAGTTGGTTTTCAAATACAACTTAATTTGCAGATTATAAGTATCTATGTCAAATTAAATGAATGTATTTTAAGTGAGGTTAGTGAAACAAACAATCTACATAGAATATAATAAACTCAAACAACATTCTATACCAGATCCAGATATTATGAACTCATATAATACGCTTGCTATTACCACCAGCAAACTTTAAGTGAGGGTTAGTTAAACAAACAATGTAAATCGAATATAATAAACTAAAATAACATTCTATACCAGATCCAGAAATTATAAACTGATATAATACGCTTGCTTCCACCAGCATCATCACTCTGTATCATCCCCTTAACCTGAAAGGAAACAAAGGAAACTTCAAAAATGAGCATCCTCAGTTGAAAACAAACCCTAAAACCATAATCCAGTGAAGCGTAAAGAGAGGAACAGGAATAACGTACCTTTTAATGAAAATAATCGCGGAACAGGAATCAATTATGATCTTGAACTAGTTTGGGAAGCAATGAAAAAGAAATATAAGGAGGAAGAAGCTTACACAAAAGCTTCATACTTCTTATACTTCTTTTCATTGTTTCTAAAACTAGATAAAGTTTGCTTACACTGTTGTTTCTTCATTTACTAACATCTTATTCGTGATGTTATGAAAAAAAAAGTATAAGGTGGATGAAGTTTCCATCATAGCTTTATGCTTCTTATACATTTTCCCATAGCAACACAAACACTATGAAGTTTCCAAAGTATATGGTCTTTGTTAAGGTAGTGAAAACGAATCTGAAAAAATGAGAACAATCAACAAAAACAACATGCAACAAACGAGATAATGGGAAATATCTAACAATAGATGGAAGAAGAAGAATACCTTAATGTATGATTCACGGCTAATGGTGAAAACGAAGAGAAAAAATGGGTTATAGGGTTTCACTTTGAAGGAAACGACGTTACTGTCAATTAAGTGAAAGTTATTTTGCTTATATATGGGTAAACTATTTCACAACCGTTAGCAATAACAACCATATAGATAGGTATTTATTTATTATAAATATATCACGACGGTTAACTAGAATAACCGTAGTGATAACCCTTTTATCTGTGAATTTTAAAATAAATAAAAATCGTATAGATAGGTATTTATTTATTATAAATATATCACAACGGTTGAACAGGAGAACCATAGTGATAACCCTTTTATTTGTGATTTTTAAAATAAATAAAAAAGAAAAGGTGCGCCTTAACTTCTCACTTAATGCATCTGCAGTTTAAACATCAACATTGTAATTCACAATGGATCTGCAGTTTAAACATCAATGATGTAATTCAAACCCTAATTCAACTATTACATTTCATAATAAAGTAAACATTAAACATAAAGGAGACAAGAAAACATAACATCTTGATATTTCCAGAAAATATCTCTGATTTCAGTTTGTTCTTCAAATTCTTGTTCTTTTTCTTTAAATCCTCATACATAACCTTCAGATAGCCCACAGCTTCCAACTCTGACTTCATAATGCTCTCATCGTCATTTCCATCTCTTTCTCCCACGTCGTCAACCCATATGAACAAATTACAGGTTTCATCGCTCCTCCAAAATGGACATCTCCAAAAAAGCCTTCCTTTATTTTGTCCCATCTTGCATTGATACGAAACCATACGACCATCACAACCACAAAAATTTCCAGATCGAGATTTTACACTAGAAGAAGACGTAGAAACACCTTTGGATTATTTTGTCTTCAAATGTGACATTGCAACATCTTAAATTAGAACACTTTCTTGTTGTTGTTGTCTTCTTCCCGACCATGGTGACAGCGTTGGTGTTAGGGTTGTTTCGTCTTGTTTCTTTTTTCAATGGATAAGTTGATATATACTTGGTGTTTAAAATACATAAAAAGAAGCTTCAGTTTGTAACAACGGTTTTAAGAAAAAGCTGTCGTGATATCCTTATTTTTTTTAGTTAAATATAAATAAAACTTAGAAAGGGAGCATTTACGTCAAAGGGATAAACTATTTGAGGGCGATGAGGTTCGAACCCATGATAGCTAGATTGTATCACCACGGTTTTCATAACAACCGTTATTATACCCTTGAGATTTCTAATTAAAATAATGCGCGCGCATCCAGTACGCACTATAAGAATGGTGTATAGGATGCCGTTGTAAACCTGGCGTTGTTGTTTGGCCATTTTGTAGTAGTGGAGGTATATAATTATTTTATAAATTACATTTTTTACTATTAAAATAAATTGTTTACAATAAAATCTTCATTGAAATCTAGATTTAATTGCATTCCTTTCTTTGTTCAGACGATAAGCTCAATTCCTTGTTGGTTAAGCTCCATTATTTGTGTAACTTGAAGTAAGAATGATTTTTTGTATTTGCATTTTATCAACTCAGTACTCTTGAGATGTTGAACTCCCTTCTATAACTAAAGGTTATTCCAAAATTACAACAACGACAACATCAACACCATTATGTTTGGATGGATAGCAAGGACAAAAAAAATGTTTTGTTCAAGATAGAAGAACATTGAAGATTTTTTTCTGTCTTATAATCCATCCCAAAGAATGATGCTTGGAAGTTTGAGCGGCTTCATATTAGTAATGATTAGGGTAAAATCTGTTTAACTAGAACTTTTATAGTAAAGTCTTATTATTTTATGTCTCAGTTAAATAGAAAACTAAAGGGTTAGAATATTTTGTTTACACTTATAAACAAATAAAATTATAAAGTGCGATAGTCGGGAATCGAAGCCTGTATTGATTGTTTTTTCACCTCGGTGTTACGAAAAACCGAGAGATTACATGGTTTTTTTTTAAAATAGCGCGTCTTGCCTTTATACCTTTGTTTTCTATTGTTCGAGGTAAAAGTTTCGTCATGAAAAACGTTATTTGGTATAGTGGTAAATTCAAAAAGAAATATCAGTCGCAAACCAGATACAATTAACTATAACAAGTCTACATGTGTAAGATAACAACGATGTATTTTGGAAGTACAGTAATAATTTTTTTTTTTAATATAATTATCATTAAAGTTTAACTTATATAAATATAAATTTTTCATCATATAGAATAACTTAGACAATTAATTTTTAAAATACATTGAGATTATAAATATTAAATGTAATCATTTGTATTTTTTAACCAGGTTTGTTATAACTAGTTTCTTTTTTGTAAACAGGTTCCGAGAACCCTTAGTTCTCGCATTAATGAAATATTTGCTTACAAAAAAATATATATTTTTTAAAATATGCATAATTTTGTTTAGTTTTTTATATATTTTTTATTTTGCAATAAACTTCTTATTTAAATACCAAAAATAAGTTTTCTTTGAAAATATAATTTTAAAATAATTTTTTTTTTTACTTTTAACGTTCAATTCAAATGTTAAGAGTAAAAACGTTGATATACAAGATTTTGTATTTAAATTCGAGATATTTTATTTCTTCGTATTTAAAGTGTATGCATTTAGTCATTATTTTATTTCACTACAATTAAAATTAATAAGTTTTTCTTTGTAGTTTTGGAAATTAATTTTTATTTTTGTTAATTTATAAGATACTATAAGTAATTATTTAATAATTATGAATAAATTATAATAATTACAAAAACAATTGGATTTAATATTATTACTTCAATTCTTAAATGATATTGAAATAAAAATAAAATTGAATGTTGTATTGAATACTGTAATTTGTTAAGAAATACTATGTCTTTTCTTATAATTCAACGGACATTATTTTTGTTGGAAATGAGAATCGCAAGTGGCACATCACGGAATTCCACGTGCGTATGACTTTAACAGACATTGTCGATCTTAGATTTTATTTGCTTTTGATTTAACGATCAACCTTGGATAGAAACGTTTAGTAATTTTTCCAAAAGAATATATCACAGTGGCGTGCCCCAAGTCAGTGTCATACTGTCTGATCCGGGTACAATCAGTATGCAATGCAACTATTTATGCATACAACAACACCAACACCACCGTGTACAATAACTCACCACCATGGTTATTATACACCGCCAAAATTAGCTAACAAGCATAACATGTAGCTCATGCAACATATATATATCTTTCTATGAAATCGAGGGAGGGGTAAGATAATTTCTTTATTTTTAAAAATATTTTTACCCAGAATATTACAATGTTTAAAATAAAAATCAAATTCCCTAGAGATCTTGGTAAAAGTCAAATTTCCTAAAGATCTAGATTTTAGATCCCCGATTTCTTGAATCTTGGGAAAGATCAAATGTTGGGTGCAAGATTATTCTCTATGGTTCTTGCATGCATTGATTCTGAAGCAAAACAAAATAAGCGTTAGATAAATAAAATCAATATTCAAATATATGTTTTTGTACTCAAATAAATATTTAAGAAAACAAACTTTAAGTTTAAGTAATTTTCTGCTCTTGCAATCCATCTTAGAGAACTTTTCCAAACGTCTTTATGTTTCAAGCGCTTCATGTTCCATATAGGTTAGATTTTCAATAATCAACATACTTTTTTAATGGATGTCCCTTAGGTTTCACGCGGATCACTAATGACAGGATCTTGAGCGCTTATAAATATTAAATGGACGTCAAATGTTTGTTTATGGGCATTGAATATAGTAAAAAAATTGTTTAACTATCCCCTCGATAACGAAGAAAATCGAGGTGAATAATCTGTTTTTTTTTTAAATTACAATGTTTACACTGAATATTAAAAATACATTATAAAATCTGTTTCTCATTGATAATGTTTATTTTCCATGTCCAAGTCTCATGCAAGATGCTAGAGATCTTTTTAACAATGAGACTTTTATTTTCTACACATGCAATCCATCCTAGACATCTGTAGTAGAAACTCAAGATCAAATGGACGGTGGTGAATATTTTATCTCTTTGGGACAACTACATATAATTTAGTCTTAGGGTAAAATCAATTTACCGAGTATTTTTATAGTAAAATATGATTATTAAACACGTCGGTTTTAATATAAAACCGATGTTTTTTATCTTCTCCTTTTAACTATCACCTCAGTGATGACGAAAACCGAGGTATATAATTTTTTTTATAAATTACATTGTTTAATATTAAAATATATTGTTTACAATAAAATCTTCATTGAAATCTAAATTTAATTACATTCCCTTCTTTGTTCAGACGATAAGCTCAATTCCTTGTTGGTTAAGCTCCATTATTTGTGTAACTTGAAGTAAGAATGATTTTTTGTATTTGCATTTTATTAACTGAGTACTCTTCAAATGTTGAAATCCCTTCTATAACTATTGGTTATTCCAAAAATACAACAACGACAACATCAACACCATTATGTTAGGATGGATCGCAAGGACAAAAAAATTGTTTTGTTCAAGATAGAAGAACATTGAAGATTTTTTTCTGTCTTATAATTCATCCCAAAGAATGATGCTTGCAAGTTTGGGGGCTTCATATTAATAATGATTAGGGTAAAATCTGTTTAACGAGAACTTTTATAGTAAAGTCTTATTATTTTATGTCTCAGTTTAGAAAACTAAAGGGTTAGAACATTTTGTTTACACATATAAACAAATAAAATTATAAAGTGCAATAGTCGGGAATCGAAGCCTGTATTGATTGTTTTTTCACCTCGGTGTTATGAAAAACCGAGAGATTATATGGGTTTTTTTTTTTTAAATAGCGCGTCTTGCTTTTATACTTTTGTTTTCTATTGTTCGAGGTAAAAGTTTCGTCATAAAAAACGTTATTTGTTATAGTGGTAAATTCAAAAAGAAAAATCTGTCACAAACCAGATACAATTAACTATAACAAGTCTACATGTGTAAGATAACAACGATGTATTTTGGAAGTACAGTAATAATTTTTTTTTTAAATATAATTATCATTAAAATTTAACTTATATAAATATAAATTTTACATCATATAGAATAACTTAGACAATTAATTTTTAAAATACATTGAGATTATAAATATTAAATGTAATCATTTGTATTTTTTAACCAGATTTGTTGTAACTCGTTTCTTTTTTGTAAACAGGTTCCGAGAAACCTTAGTTCTCGCTTTAATGAAATACGTGCTTACAAAAAAAAATTGTATTTTTTAAAATATGCATAATTTTGTTTTGTTTTTTATATATATTTTATTTTGCAATAAACTTATTTAAATACCAAAAAAAAGTTTTTTTTTTAAATATAATTTTAAAATAATTATTATTTTTTTACTTTTAACGCTCAATTCAAATATTAGTAAAAATGTTGATATACAAGATTTTGTATATAAATTCGAGATATTTTATTTCTTCGTATTTAAAGTGTATGCATTTAGTCATTATTTTATTTCACTACAATTAAAATTAATAAGTTTTTGTTTGTAGTTTTGGAAATTAATTTTTATTTTTGTTAATTTATAAGATAATATAAGTAATTATTTAATAATTTTGAATAAATTATAATAATTACGAAAACAAATGGATTTAATATTATTACTTCAATTCTAAAATGGTATTGAAATAAAAATAAAATTGAATGTTGTATTGAATACTGTAATCTGTTAAGAAATACTATGTCTTTTCTTATAATTCAAGGGACATTATTTTTGTTGGAAATGAGAATCGCAAGTGGCACATCACGGAATTCCACGTGCGTATGACTTTAACAAACATTGTCGATCTTAGATTTTATTTGCTTTTGATTTAACGATCAACCTTGGATAGAAACGTTTAGTAATTTTTCCAAGGGTTAAATATGTTTTTAGTTTTTATAAAATTTGAAATTTTATTTTTAGTCCCTTTTGGGTTTTGAAAACGATTTTTTTGTAAAAACCGTTGCCAAAAGATAGGGAATGACTAAAAATGAAATTTCAAACTTTATAGAGACTAAAAACATATTTAACCCTTTTTCCAAAAGAATACTCCCACTAGTCACTATTATAAGCCAAAAAAACACTTTAAATCTTGGTCACTATTATAAACAAAAGTCATTAAATTTTAGACTAATTAATGCTTGTATTACTATTATACCCTTAATTTAATTTAAAAGTATTTAATATTAATAGTTAATTCTTTAAATAAACTAAGGATGTTATCGTAAATTTTACTTTGATTATACATGAAATCAAGAAAATTAATTACATTTAACTAACTTTTTTAATAAATGTGAAAGAGTAGTGACCGGAGAGAGGATATTTCAGTGGCGTGCCCCAAGTCATCTTGAGTATATCAACTAAATCTAAATTTATACAAATAAATAATATAGAATTCAATAACTCAATGTAATGATAGAAAAGAAGTAAGAAGAATTCAAAATAGACAGGTCATTAGGTGTCCCTCAATTAATTCATTTTGCAGTCATAATTGACTTATAGTGAAGATTAATTGAAGTGGGTTTCTATATGGTCCCACTACTTTTACGGAGTCTACGGTTTCAATTATATATATATATATATATTTTTTTTGTTTTTAGTGGAATTTTAACTAATATATCTTCAAGTCTTACTATAAACATCTTCAATATTGTTATATAAATTAAAAAAATTATTAATACATTTATTGCGACATCTTTGTATGTTAAATTTCAAAATTATTAATTTTATTTTTTTACAAATAAATGTTGCAATAAAAAATTAAACCTTAAATCAAGGACATATATATTTACATTATAAAATAAATTTTTAATAAAGAGTATATTGAAAAAATATATCATATTGTACCAACAAAATTTCTTACCTAGAAAAAACCTTCAAAAACACCAATAAAATGAAAATACTTCCAGAGCAATCAACCTAGAAGAGGAATAGTTCCCCAAGGCCACGACATCGCACAAGGAAAAATAAATTAAAAGTGCTTCCAAGAACCACCATCAACAGAAGATAAATCTCTAAAACCATACTAGAACACTTCAACTTGATAGTGGAGTCAAAATCTCAAGTCGTTATTAGCTTAAGTGGATAATATGGTTCTTCATCCAATCAAAGAAAAGTATAAGAGTGGGGTAAAGAGTTATCAAGATTACATTTCCAAGAGATTCAATAACTCATATCCTTTTATCCATCTACTTTTAGAGTTCTATATGAAAAAACAATATCATTTATAGATTTCTAGAAGCGCCACATTAATGAATGCTAAATTATAATGAGACAACCTCACATCTTTTACAAACCCCAATAATATAAAAAATCTTGAAAAGCAAAGAAAACTCCTTAGGGAGGACAAAAGACTACCTAAGCTACCTAAAAAAAATGTGTCATAGACTTGTCGCAACCTTACAAGTCACAAATAAATGTGAAAACAACCAAAAGAGACCACATATATATATCACATGACAACTTAGCTATATATCCAACACATATATATGGCTGCTAATGGATGTTAGACTTAATGGAGAAACCAATAGAATAAGCCACAATGAATTTTAAAGGATCAACTGATGGATTTTGAAGGGTGAATGCAAAATAGAATATATTTCTTAATAGAAGATTTATTAATTTTCTCGCGGCACTAGAGAAGTGCAAATAATACGTGGGATAAAATGTCACAATATATTTGATAAGTAGCAAAAGAGATGTTGAAAGAATAAAGAGGGTTTGTTCATAAATTTAAATAATTTTGGTGTGCAACAAAAAATTTTAAATTAAATTTCACTATTACAAAATACACATTTCGTAATAATTTCTTACTACGACCACTTATCCAACCAAAGTTATATATATATATATATATATATATATATATATTAAGCGTCTTCATTTTTTTTAAATCGCATATCACCACAGTTTAAGTAAACAACCGTTGTGATATTTGAAAGAGCAGTACACGTTCAATCCCAAAATCTGTTGTAAATTATTAAAATTAATAATCTTGAATGTGTTCTAAAATGATAAAAAATTATACAAGTGAAGGTCAATTTTTTATTTCAGAAATAGGCAACACTTGTGAAGTGTTCTAGTAGGCAGTTTGTATTTTGAATTCGGAAATAGGCAACAGTTCGTGGAATGTTGCAGAATGCGAAACAATACAACCTTTGAAAACTATTGTGGTAGGTGAAACAATATAACATTTGAAAAATGCTACAGTAGGCGAAATAATGCAATATTTGGTAAAAGTGTTGTTGCAGGCGAAACAGTGCAACATTTAGTAAAAAGTCCACTGGAGGCGAAACAATGCAATATTTGGTAAAAGTGTTACTGAAAGTATATGTTTCATCAAGGAACGCAACCTTGAAAAACATCACAATTCTAAGACATTTGAAAGTGCTTGAAACACATATAAGGAAAATTATCTTGTTCACGATTCACTACTCGAAAAACTGATAATAGTGTCGGTCACGAGCGGACGCTAATAGCCTAAAACCCGACGCAAATAGAGATTTAGCGTCGACTTTAGCATCGGTGTCGGGCCTTGGATAAAAGACAAGAAGCTACTTAGTAGCGTCGGCTTAAATTTAACCGAGGCTACTAGCCTCGACAAAACCGAAGCTAAATAGACACTAAAGTCAACCAAAGAAAGTCAATAATTCTTTTTAGCCTCAGTCGGCCACCGACGTTATTGTTCTTGATGCAAGAGTTAACCCACAGGAGAGAATCAAGTGTGTTATTGAAAGTCAAATCTTTTTCATTTTCTATTTTCTAATGAATTAATCTTTCTAATTCAGACATTATTTCTATTAAAAGAAAACAGAATAAAAACACAAGAAGCAAAAGATAAAAATAAATCACTAAAGTGTTTCTGGAATTTGGTGTCATGATTCCTTAGCTTAACATGAAATGTGTGGATGGTTATGAATTTGAGAGGTGACCTATGAACAAACCAATGTGGTGCAAGAAACCAATGCAGTTCAAGTTATAATATATACATAGCAGCAAACAGTTCAAGTTTTGACATCAATTTCCATAGTTAATGTTGCAAGAAACCGACAAGTATTTAGAAAAACTTATCTCATTACCATCAAATTCAACAAAGAAACCAACAAAATCAACCAGCCAATCACAATGTGCTAGAAGTTCACTTGATATTAAAACAAATCTAAATATATTATCAAGTGAACAAGAGAAATATAAATAATACATCTATAAGAACTTACATAAGTATATTCAGCTCGTTTATCAACCCATTCATCATTTTTCTTCTTGTGCGTTTTTAAAAATAGCTCATCTGGGTGCAAATCCCTTTTGAAGTTTATGTGCCTACACAAAATAAAATAATCAAAAATCCAATATATAATGCAAGTAAAATTGTCACAATATAATAAAAGATTGACACAAATGTTAAATTTATTACTTACAAGTTCAAGTGCAATATCAATATGAGCCTTACGGCTTGAGGTGTGGACTGCTCCGCCTCTTGCAGAAGCTCGATTCTTCTTGTTTTGAGAAGCCATAGCCAAGAACGCGGGGGTTTTCCAATAATTTTGAAGACCAACCCAAGCTTTACCACCAATTGATAAAGGTCGAGTCCCTTTTCTCCTCGCCTTCCCCAGCATGTCGTTTAATCGTTTGACTCTTTTTTTTAAATGCGCCATAGACGAATGCATGATCGCGAGGATCCCACGATACCTTATCCTAAAAATGATTAAAATCACATAATTAGTATTAAGCAACATATCAATTACTTGTGTAAATATGGTTTGATAAGCTTAATTGACAAAACTCGATATATACTTACTCCAAAAAACTTAAACCAAGCAGCTTTTGTCTTAGGGTTCAGTTCAGACCAAGCATATATAGGACTATAGAATTGTTTGCGTATAGCATAATTAATTGCACCTGCAACCTCTTTGGCAGGAACCAGTCTGCAGAATATTTAAATGATCAGCTACAGGAATAAATAGAAATAAATATGGCAGAACTAAATATGGCAGAGCATATAACATGTTATCATTAAGCAATGGTACACAACACCAATTACAATATATATAACTTACCCAAAGCCATTTGGTTTTATAATAACCTTCCCATTCTCATCTAATGTTGGCACAAGAGGGGTAACATTTTCTTGACCCACTGCATCATCCTCATCATCATCATCATCATCGTCGTTATCATCACGATCATCCACATCTTCCTCCTCTTCATCATCCTCTACCAAATTTGAAGGACCAGCCATTGTTTGATGGTTTGAACTTGGAGGGCCAACCATTGTTTGATGGCTTAAACTTGGAGTAGGCATAAACCTAAACACCTCAGAGGTAGCAGATGTTGGTACTGCAATTTACACCGATGCAGTATGTGCTACTGAAGCAGCTTGCACAGAAGAACCTGCCTGAGCTGGTGTTGGCGCCGACACCGATGCAGTATGTGCCATTGATGCAGCCTGCACAGAAGATGCTGCCAGAGCTGGTGTTGGCGCTGAAGATGTTGTCTGAGTTGGCGTCGGCGATGGTGTCTAAGTAGACGTCGGCAATGATCTCTGAGTTGGTGCCGACGATGTTGTCTGAGCTCGTACTGTTTTATGACCAAGTGTTCTAGCGGTAGCATTTTGCTAATTATGCGATTACGCTATCCTTGAAGCTTTCCTGGTGCTAACATCTTACATTTTCCACCTCTTTTAGTCATTTGTTGTCATCAAACATAAAATAATTAGTAAAAAATATAGGAAAAAAATAAACAGGAGTGAACTTTGTCATATTCATGACTGTATGAGCACAATGCCAATGGGAATGCTTGTAAAGTGGACTAGAATACCTTTATGGGCACAAGCTAATGCAAATCTACTATTTAGCATCGTTTATAGCCTTATTAGTTTTGATGTATTGAGTCTGTCTTAAATACATGGATATAAAATGTTGTTTTTAAAGTTTAATCACTTCTGCTACCTACTAATTAATCGGGTTTAGTATTGTCTAGCCTCATGTGGATTTTGAGAGATCAATATTAGGAGGGAACAATATATAAATGATATAATCTTAAAGTATACATAACTAGCCAAAATAGGAGTTAGTTATCTAACAATTTTACTTAACTCACAAAACACTTTATAACTAACTAATTATAATTAAAAGAAAATTAAAATATCTTATTTGGTGTTGTTTAATAATTCACAAGATTGAAATAAGGTGATAGTGGATAATGATTCAACACTAGATGTTAGAAAGATGGGCAGGCCCATTAGAGTTATTAAAAATCCCTCTTGGCAGCAAAACTACATTATGGACTGAAATTATGTATTTAGAAATTCTAAGTCTTTTCTTTATTTTTCCTTCAAGTGGGCTTCTTGACCCATAGTTTTAGGTCCATTAAGACTTATGTATTTAAGTGTTGATGACAACTTGAATGAATATGCATAATTTAAATCATGTTATTTTTATCTTTCTATTTTTATTTGTCTCTCTAGTAAACCCTAATCTCTTGGTAGTAGTAGAACCCACTATCACTAGATATACTTCAATCTAATCTAATACCAGTACAATTCTACTTGTCCACCCAACAATATAGAGTTGCTATGTGGATGCACTTCGGGTCATAGCCATAAATACCTTAATGCTTCTAACATCAACCACGCATGTGTTAAATTGATTAAGGGTGTTGTTGAGTTGTTATTTAGGTATCTCCAAAGTTCTGGATATGATCAGACCGACAATTGATAAAGTGTTAAATCCACTTAAAAGCAATTACTCAATAATGATCACAGGGATGGTTCAACTTCAAAACCATGTAACTGATATTTACAGCACACAAAGGTAATGTTGTATATTCTTCATTCCTTGATTATACTCAAATCAATGCATATTTGTTTGTTTCTAATATGCTCCATGACAAAATGGATATTTCAAAAGGGTGCTGTAACCTATAATTATATAAAATATGCTTGCATAAATTGATGAAATACTAAACGATTATTCTAATGGATGCTCAAAATAACAATTAGAATATGGCCCAAAAAGGTTTTGATCTATCATGGTCAATTTGTGAAGGTAAGGGAATCATGAATTCTAAAAGCATATTAGTAATTTTACTCATGGTTTCATTGAGAAATATAAAGGTAAGGGAATCATGAATTCGATTAGTAATGTTCAGGAATCAAAGGGATGGATTAATGTCAAGGGTCATTCTGTTCTACATGGTCATGCGAGCACGAAGCAAAATTAATGTCAAGCGTCATTCTCTAGTTAAAAGAGGTTAATTCTTAAATGATTTGACACGTAATTGGTTTTTGTCACAGAAAATAAATCAAACTGGGACATTTGAAGATATCACCATTGATTATCAGTATGTTCCTCAGAATGACACATTTCCTTGTGTCCGCCTATATCACTTGAATTTATATAAAAAAATACTCTGTTATAGGTATGTAGAAAGCATATCAACAGCAATTCAAAGCCTCGGCTTACAGGAAGGTGGAAATAGAGACCTGCATTGCTAACGTTGCAAACTACATCGAAAGCATACAGCTAGCTGATAGCGAAAGCATTAGAAAGGCATGTGAGTTTTTGCTATCAAATTCAAAACAACACAAGCTTTATGGTGGGTGGGGATAGAGCTATCTCTTATGCCAATACAAGGTATACTATACAGCATGAAAGAACCTAACTTAGTTCTTTCTTTCTATCAACATAGCCTTTCGGTTCTCACTAATAACAAGTATACACAAACTTGGAAGGAGACAAGTCTCATGCAGTGAAAACTCCTTGGGCTATGTTGGCACTTATTGAAGCAGACCACATAGAGTAAGGTATATAATATGACAACAGGAAACTAATTGAGCTAAATGCTGACATTTATTTATGACTAAGTATTATAAATAAATTTTATTGTTATTTTAAGGTATAGCCCAAAAGATATCCAGCTCCATTGCATCGTGCTGCCATGGTTTTTGAGTACCTGATATGATATATACATGAAATAATGGGAAACTTCAACAAAAATTGTGTAGGATTTAATAAGTATCTGTAATGTTTTAAAGTTTTCTTCTCATTTATGCTATTTTTATATGCATTTATATGCATGCTTATGAAATTTGTAGCTACTTTTATATGAATTTATATGTTCATAAATGCATATAACTCTGTAAACAAGTAACATTAATACAAAATTCAAAACAAGTAACATTTGGATTAGAAAGGAATCAATGAAAACATGCATAACTCTGTAACTAAAACAACAAATAAGGTTAAATCGGGAATATCCAAGTAGGTTAATCAACTATATTTGACATAAAACAAAAAAACTGCATTGATTTTACAATAGGATTGAAAATGATCCTTTCATTTGTTTCTATTTGAACTCTCATTCACATCACAACATACTTCTCTTCATCAATGTCCTCTCTCCACTTCACTATGAGAACGATCAAAAATCTCTTCAAACACATCTACTTGTGAGTTGTCACGCAAACAAGATATTGGTTCAATTTCTACATTGGGTAGCACATGTAACATCCCATCAGATTGATAAGGCACTTCATCCTCTATGTTGTCAATCTCCACACGACCCCTTAGTTTTATGGTGATTGCTGCACACCATCCACGCATATCTCTACACATTTCTGGATAGGGGACATAATAGACTTGTCTTGCATTTTGTGCAAGGATGAAGGGGTCATAAGAATGATAACGTTTATCCATCTTAATATCCACAGTTTTATGCCAGTATTCTTTGTTGGGTCAAACCATTCACAATAAAAAACTGGAATCTTCTCCTTCAGACCAAAGTAATCTAGCTCAAATATATGTTTGATTATTCCATAAAAATCATCTTTTCCTCCTTCTGCAAGACCTTTCACGTGCACACCACAATTAACCGTTTTTCTACCTTTGCTCCATTCTTCAATATGAAACTTGTACCCGTTGATAAAATACATGTTCCATGATATGGCCATTGATGAGGGACTATGAGACAAGGCGATTATATCTTGGTTAGTAACTCCATTTCTCTCCTCACTTACATATTCCTCCAGCCATATGGGAAACTCTGTATGTATGCTTCCAGATGAATCTTCTATATTTATAGAATGGCTCTCTAAGAATATGCTGAAATCCATCACAATTCATAAGAAAATAACTATTATGATATGCATCAAGAATGTGATTAAATATATTAAGATGCATACTTACTCAAGATATGGTTTAATCTCATCACAATTTATCAAGACATGCACATGTGAAGACTTCCATTCCTTATCTAATAGAAAATGCTTTCCTGACTTCCCACTTGGTCGACCGCCACTTTGTAGGATGGACATTGTAGGTAGAATGTCATCATTGTCCGAATAAGGATTATTACTAAGATTTGTGGTTGGCAACAAACGGAAAGAGTTGAAATAATTAGAACAAAAGTAATTTGTCTCGCGGTGTATATAATCAGTGCATATGGAACCTTCAACTCTAGCTTTATTTGTCATTTACCTCTTTGAAACTCCAATAAATCTGCACATTCAATCATTCTACATCTATTAGTTCATGATAAACATGCAATCACTTAATAAAATAAACCATAACAATTACCTTTCGAATGGATACATCCATCGGTACTGTACTGGACCACCTAGAATTGCTTCTTTTGCAAGATGGATTGGAAGATGCTCCATTAAGTCAAAGAAACCCAGTGGAAAAATCCTTTCCAACTTGCATATGATAATTGGATTCTTCTCATCCAACTTAACTAAATCGTCCATCCTCAACGTATTGCAACAAAGATCTTTGAAGAATCGACTTAGCTCAGTTAATGGTTTCCAAACCAAATCTGGCAATGAAAGGAATGCAATTGGGAGTAAACACTCCATGAAAACATGGCAGTCATGGCTCTTCATCCCATGCACCGTACCCTTTTCGACATTGGCACACCTACTGAGGTTTGACGCATAGCCATCTGGCATTCTTAACTCCTTAAGCCATTTACAAACCAACTTGGCTTCAGATTTTGTTAGAGTGTAGCTTGCCTTTGGTTTACCATTCTTTCCATTTTCTAACGGTTGGAGCTCTAATTCCCCGCGAAAGCATAATTCAGCCATGTCTTCTCTCGCCTTTTCGTTATCCTTTGTTTTGTGCTTAACATTCATGACAGTGTTAAATATATTATCAAAGACATTTTTTTCAATGTGCATCACATCAAGGTTTTGTCTTAACAAGTTATCTTTCCAATATGGGAGATCCCAAAAAATACTTTGTTTTTTCCAATTATGATTCACTCCATACCCTTCGAACTCTTTCAATTTTTCTTCCCATCCAATTTCAGTCACTTTTGGAAAATTACTTATTATCGGCCATATATCTTTTCCTGTGGAAATGGGAGGTGGCCCATCTTTCACAACCCTATTTTTTTTTTAAACTTCTTTTACTCCTTCTAAAAGTGTGATTATATGGCAAGAAATGACGATGACAGTCAAACCAGGAATTCTTATGGCCACTTTTCAAGGTGAAAGCATCGGTGTGTCCCATACAATGAGGGCATGCCAATTTACCTTGTGTTCCCCACCCAGATAACATACCATATGCCGGAAAATCATTTATTGTCCACATCAAGCAAGCTTTCATGATGAAGTTTCGTTTTGTAGATATATCATAGGTTAAAACTCCATTGGACCACAATTGACGTAGATCATCAATCAATGGTTGCAAGTAGACATCTATCTTCAATTTAGGGTTTTTAGGTTCGGGTATGATACAAGCCAAAAACAAGTATGGTTTAGTCATGCACATTTCAGGGGGGAGATTGTAAGGAGTAACTATTATTAGCTAACATGAGTATGGAGAAGCAGACGCTTGAATGTAAGGAGTAAATCCATCTGAACACAAACCCATCCTTACATTTATGGGTTCCCTTGCAAACTCAGGATATACATCATCAAAGTGTTTCCATGCTTATCCATCTGACGGGTGGCGAAGGACGTTGGACCGATTTTTGTTCATGTGATGCCATCTCATTTCAGTTGCGATTCAGTTGATGCATACAATCTTTGTAATCTAGGAATGATTGGGAAATAAAACATTCTCTTCACTGGGATATCTTTGTACTTTCCCATGCCAGTCTTGCGGGGAATGAACCTAGGAGCATTACAAAATTTGCACTCTGACAACTTTCTATCATCCTTGTAATATAACATACAACCATTCTTACAACAATCGATCTTATCAACCTTTAGCCCTAACTTAGAGACTAACTGTGTTGCTTGGTAATAGTTCTCTGGCAAGCATTTTTGAATTGGACACACACTTTTAAGCATACCTGCAACAAAATCTAAACCTTTTTGTGGAACATGCAAGTTAGACCTAAGTTCAAGAAATTGAGTAGATATTGATAATATTTATTAGGTGGCTCCCTCATAGATGGGCTTGTTGAAAGATATCAACTTGTCATAAAAATGTTTAGCATCTTCATTGGGAAACTCATCCTCTGTAAATTCCTCATGTTCTATGTTATCATTCACGAGAGAGAATCCTCCATAAGGCCTAAAAGCATCATACACCATCTGATTCATTTCCTCAAAATGGTTGTCATGCCGCACATGCTCACTACCATTTGAACCATCCCTTGTATCAACATTAAGATCTACTTCTCCATGTTAAGTCCAAATCCAATAGTTTGGTTGAAATCCATCTCTATACAAGTGAAGTCTAACATCAGTTGATGTCCTTATCTTGAGACACTTGCATTTTATACATGGACACCTTATCCCACCCTCAGATTTACAAACGGGTTGTTTTAGAGCTCTCTTCACAAAGTCTTTAACCCCACGGACAAACTCTTCTTTCAATCCGTGCCTAATAGAATATACTCTATCGTACATCCAAGTACGATCCATTTTCTATAAGATAAATAATTAACTTGTTAGTCACTAAACATTAAAGCATAACTGACATTACTTTAGAAATTACCAAAATCGTATTGGCGTGTATATATATATATATAAACCTTACATGTTACATGTTTGTTTAAATATTATTTAGATTATTTATATAATTGTATTTTCTACAGAAATTTAAATTAAGTAATAATGCAAGTGGTTGGTGATAATCCCAAGAACAAAATTTTCAACACTAGTTAAAGTCTGCACTGCAGCTCTGCACAAATAAATTAACTATATGGTATTAAGATTCCCATAATAATATATTAATTATGTCAATTAAATACATGAGTATTTTGTTCATGACAGAGGCAATGGGGTGGGTATCCTCTCCTGTGAGTAAAACACTCCACGATGGATATAAAGCTAATTTATCTTAGACAATCAGTCCTGCTTCAAAATTCATTTGAATTTGAGATTTAAAATTAGAGTCTGTTTTTAAAAAAAAAAATTAATCCTCTTAAAAAGTTTGTTATCCATTAAAACCACATGTAGTCACTAATATTAAGGTTGTTTCACTAAGGTAAAGAAAAAGTTTTCACTAACATACTCAGAAAAAAAAGGTAAAGAAAAAGTTATCACTAACATACTCAGAAAAAAAAGAAAAGAATTGTAAATTGATCACAAAGCATATACATATTCTATATTATATTGAAAGTTGAAAAACTTGTATTTGTGTAGAACCTTCGTGATACAAAGGCCAAACGCAAAATAGCCCAACCAGCCTGGATGAAGGATAATATATTGTACTAGTTTTATTAATTACCTTTTATGTTGTTTTTCTGTCTCCAAGGTGCTTAGGCCCAGTCTGAGTTAGGCCCATTTTATCTTTATCTTTGTAAGAACCTTAGTATTTAGGCTGCTGCTGTTTGGGAATGAAGTTATGCAGAATTATTTTCATATTTTATTGTCTTAGTTAAATTTTAGTTTCTTGTTCAATGGTGAATACCCTAATTGGGTGATAGCTGCAGAATCAATACTCTATCATTGGTATAATACCCCGTATTAATTAAGTGCTCAATTGGATGTCAGATGAGATCAGATGAGTATCTATGCGCTCTATATTTAATAAATTGGATTAGTGGAATGCTCTAAATACTTTAAGTGTTATCAATTGGGATCAATAGAGCAACTGATGAACTCAGAAGAGATCAATTATTTTATTTAAGAGCCAGATTAATAATTATTAGTTTAAGAGAGGATTTTAAGGTAACTCTAATAATTGATCAATTGGTGTTAGACGATAAAAATTCAACTGGAGATATTTTACTCTATTGGATAATATTATATAATAATAGTATTATATATATTTGCAAAGAGAAAGAGAAATTTAGAAAAGGAGAAGAAAGAAAAGGAAAGAAGAGAAAGGAAGAGAAGAAGAGAGAAAGTGGAGAAAGATGAACAAGAGAAGTTTATGGATCATCATCAATTCATCATCTTCTTCAAACTCCTCTTCAATCATCAAGGTGGGTTCTAGTCAGAACTTTAGTTTTAGAGTTTTTTTGGAAAATGTTTGATTTAGGTTAGAAATGTGGAATCAATGGATTTAATGGTTAAAAATCGATATAAACTGTGTTGAATGATCACACTATGCATATGAACATTTGTTGATACTTGTTATGCTGTTTGGAACTGATTTGAGATGAAAATGGTGATTTTCGGGAAGGACTGCCGAAGGGTTTATTTTTCTGCATATAGCAGTGCGCGCTTGGCGCGGGTCTGCGCGCTTAGCGCGGTCTGGAGAATTTTCGCCTCCATCAGGCAGAGAGTAATGCACTCAGCGCGGGTGGGGCCCGCTTAGCGCGACCTGGAACAAAAATAAAACTGTTTTTTTTTCTAAAATCCATAACTTTTGATCCGTAACTCGGATCGAGACGTTCTTGGTACCGTTAGAAAGCCACGACGATCCTCTACCCAATAAAAAGGTGGGATTAATTAATTAGTGGCATTTGAATGATAACAATATTATGTGTTATGTTGAAATTCTGTATCCTTTGGATCTTAAATTCGATCGAGGCATAGTGTTAGCCGATGTAAAGCTGGGAAAGTATCCTACGGGATAAAAGTGAAAAGTATTGATTTCAATGCCCGATTAAATGAATCGGAGGGAACCAGAGAGGGATGTTTTATGTGATGTGTGATTATATGTATTTACTTGTAATAATTGTGTTATGCCATATCTATCTAATATTGTTGTTAAAATGAATGAGAGAATATGTATTTTAAAATGAGTTAGGGAGAGTGAGGAAACATTACCCCAAAACAAAATGGTATAATTCTAGGTTGTGAATAGAATTGTGATAGAAACTCTGGATGGCGACGCTCGTGTATTCATTGACGAGTTCTGGCCTGGAGTAGATAACTTAATGACAACGCTCGTGCAGGAGAGGCCGAGGCGTATGTCCATTACCGAATGGTATAGAAAGATTGAAACACTATTATGGAACACGTGTAGTTTTATGGTTAATTGTTAAAGGGAAAAGAGGCCTAAAGGCTAATGTGGCCTAGAATTATTGAATACAATTATAGTTGTATGTGAAATCACGAAATCGTAACCATTATTCTATTATGTGTCATTTCATGAGTAACGAGCTCCTCTGTAATGAATGCACAATTTCTTGGTAGGTTTGATTCCCAATGTTATATACTAATGGAGCCTACGGGTAAAGAGACTTGTGACTGTGTACGGGTCGTGTGAAGTGACGATTTAAGGTGATAATGTGTCCCTTATTTCCGAATCCATTTTATATGCTAAGAAATCTACGAGGGTCCATGACTCGTTCCTACTTCTAGACGTAGAAGAGGGCGAGAGAAAGGGGATGCCTTAACAAGGTTATCGATAAGTGAATATTTTGAGTAACGGGCTCAATAGCGTGTTTCCATATAGTGTGAGATTGTGAGATTTCGAACGCAAGGTCATTTCTCTTCCCCTTTGACTTGAGTTAGGATTGATAGAACCCTGTAAAGCCGAGAGAATCCATAAGATAGGGAACTCACTGAGATTTGATGTATCTCACCCCACTATTGTTGATTATTTTCAGGAGGTATTTGCAGGTTTGATTTACAAGTGGAGCTATGTTGGATGTTTCAAGAGAAGCTTAGTTAAGCTTATTTCCGCTGTGTATTTGTTGTATACAATTGAGGATATTGTATATTGATCTTAGATTTTATATTTTTGGCTAATTTCCATGTCTTGTACCATAGGTTGTATTTGTATTAGAAATGGTCATGTATGTGAATTACACCATTAGGAACTTACGTTGGTGTCAGTACCAAATAGAATGCTTGTATTGTATTATTCAAGATATATATTATACAGGGCATTACAGTTGGTATCAGAGCAGGTCGTATTCTCGACCTAGCCTTGAAACATCATAAGGAATTCTATTCCTGCCTCTTAAGTGTGTCTTGCCAATGTGACTCTTAATATCATATTATCTAGTGTTGGGCCTGATCAACCTAATACTATGTACGTGATAGGTAGAATCATGGTTAAGCGACCACGAGGACTCCGAAGTGTTGTCGGAACTTGTGCTGTGAAGGAAGGCTCAAGCCAAGAGTTAGTAGTGAGGAGTTTTGGTCAGCTCAGTTGAGGTCTTAGTAGAGGTTGTGTTGTGGGTAGCGTGGAAATGAAAGAGTGGTGTGTTGTTAAGCAATCATTGGGAATGGATGGAGTCTGAAAGTTAAGGATCTCTATTGGACGATTGGTTAAGGTATCAAGAAATATGTAAAATCGCTAGTGGAGCTGGATTGACCACTAGTATGAATAAGAATTTCAAGAAATCTCATTCCATGAATAAGAAAGTTGTTTTGTGAAACGTGTGACGTAAAGTCCGGAAGTGAGATAACTATTGGTACTTCTGTTTCTAAGGTCGCTATGGTATCTTGAATGGACGAGAGTACCTTCAGGAATGTGTTCCGAGCAATGTCTTCCAACTGGCTAAAAGCGAAGAGTTAAGAACGTTCGATTTTTATGGGAACCTAAAGTAGTATAGAAGTGTGAGAAGGAACACAAGGATGTGTTTACATACTTAACGCAAAACAAGTGTGTACCAGATGAAGAGTGGGAGATGAATTGCGTATATTCGGTTATGGAGGGAGATTGGATTCAGTAAAATACTTCAAGTTTTCTGTTTCCAGTAAGAGACCAATTTGGAATTTTTGGAATTTGTTAAATTACCTAAGGAACAGTATAAGGTATTGGGTTGAGAAAAAAAAGAGAATGAGCTTCGTTTAGTAACGAAAGTGTAGTGATACAGACCGGGATAAGTTGTATTAAGAAACAGAGTAAGTACCTTGGATTTAAGGGAATCTTAGTATGATGATTTTATATTTGGACATAATAGGATTACAATGGAAAAAGGTATTAACGATATGTTATGAGGAAGTGACATCGGAACGAATTTTGGAAGAATGTGCCACAGAGTTATTAAGTTGTTGTTGAAATTAAAATTAAGGCAGTGTAATCAAAGATGATTCACCCACGAGAACCCTAGTAGTATGACGTGAATGAGAAAGTTACACTTTGGTATTTGGAAATGCGTAGTAGTAGCACCGTGGTCACAAGTGTACGTGATGGGTTCTTATTCTCGAGACAAGTATAAAGGAACGTATTTTATGGAACAGTAAGCATTGTGTTCTAAGAAGTAAGACTGTGGTAAAACAACGAGAAGCAAATCGGGACTTATTACGGACTAAGAGTAAATTATAGAACAGTTTATACCAGAAGAGTTTTGTAAATCGTTGACGAGAATTGTCAGTTGCGAATCTTTCGTTAAGTGAATTTTGTGTAAGCGTGGTGTGCCATGGATAGTGAAGGGCAAGAAATCCCGGTTAATGTGTGCGAAGTGATGGAAAGGTTCTTCAAGAGGGTGCATTACCCCGATCTATTTTCAAGTATAGAGAACTTCTGTATTTGTGAATGATCGGAATATTCGGGATCTACCTTTTGTTGGACTAAGAACGTTGTCGTTTTTTTCCCCCAAGAAGTTCAAGTGAGAGAACAAGGTTGTATGTTGGGTTTTTGTTGTGGACGAATCAAGTATGAATTTTGATTAAAAATCCCAGAATGTCGTCATTATTGGTTTTCCGCTAGCGTAGTTGTTTAAGCATAAAAGAAATAATCTCGCTGAAATTTTGTAGTGCGAACTCGTCAAAATTTGGAATTTTGCCTTATCATTTGAGTGGAGTGTGTCGTCTGAATGTTTGGATTTTGTCGGTTTTCCCTTGAGTGGATCATGGTTAGTGAATGTAAGATAAGTTAAGAAGCCGCGAGTTGAGAATGATATTATGGGTTAGAGCAAGCCGGATTGATGGTTTTGAGTTGCGATGACTTTTGAATTTTGAGAAGTTAACCGATTAACTCAGACGGTTAATTGATTTACGTTTGGGTAAATTATGGAATCCCTTAGGAACCATCATCAGTGTTTTGTTACCTCATGTTGCTCCGATTGGAGAGTGCTGTGTGAATGGAAAACGGGATTTAAAGTAAATGGAAGAGGATTTGTGTTTTGAAATCGAAATTTCTAAAAGGTGTTGCGTAATTGGTCATTTGTTTAGACGGCGATGGATTTTAACTCTTGGGAGAAGTAATTTTGTGAAATTGTGTTGAGCGTGAGAGAGTCCTAGGTGTATTACTGTTGCGAGTCTTAAGGACGAAGTTAAAGAATACCCACGAAGTATTGATCTTGTAAAGAATGCTTCGGTGTGAAATTTTGGTGTTAGTAAGGTATGAATGGTTGGTCAGAGTTTAGTAATTGTTATCTTCCGTGAGTTCATGGTTTTGGTTTTGGACTCTATGAGAGTGGTACCAGTTGTGTTTTACCAAGAGAATGAAATTTAGAGGTTATCTTCCGAGTAAGAGTGAAATTGGACTCTCCGAAGTTAAGCATGTAACTTGGAATCGTTTATGAAATGGAACGAATGAAAAAAGTGGATTCCATTGAGAGCATGGCATGTCCTTTGAGGGTGTGTGTACGTGTAGAGTGTTGTATGTGAATTGGCGAGTAGTATGGAAATTCACATTGTACCTTGAATGGTTTAAGTTTTGATAAGTGGTGTCTCGCGTGTGATTGAAGTTCAATGTTGGTGTTACGCTGTTATTGGAGGAGATCTCAAATCAGAAAGAAACTTTAAGTAAGTCGGAAAAATCGTAAGAATAATCGATTTGGAATGTGGGAACCATAACCGGAGGTCGTTAAGTTATTTTGAGATGTATTGATTCGAGTTTAGAATGATTTTGGAGTCGTTTATGTTATGATTGTGACGGTGTAATTCCTGCACCTATCGTCTGGAGAGTATTGGACCAATGTTTGTATATTGTGTGTTGGCAACAAAATTGTTATACCATAGGACGCCAGTAAGTTTCTGGTACTATTGGCTACTTGGTAATGCTTGATTATTTGTGGTATTCCATTGTTAGAATTTTGGATTGCACAGTGGAAGGGGATATATGAAAGAGTTATAGGAGAATAATAAGAAGTTATAAGGATTATTGCTTATAAGTATGGAAATAAGGAGATTTTGTCCTAAGTGTGTTACCCATTAGTGTGGTACGAAAGAAACGAATTATCTAATGTAAGGGTTGCAATGTTTAGTATTAGACCAGGTGGAAATGGTAAAGAAGTCGTCGACTTGTTATGAAGTGGTTCGAATGTTAAAGGATTTATGAAAGGATAGTTGTCGGTAATTGCATAAAGGAAAGAAATCATCAAATTTCCTCACGAGGATTTGATGAGTATTTATTGTCCCAATTTGAGATAAGGTGTTATAGTTTTGTTTTGTCCTCGGTAGAGGAATGTAGAAGGTACATTCTTTCCAAAGTAGGATGCGACCAAGTGTTTTGGTAAGAAACAACAGATGAATTATGGAAAAGGCAAAGTTAGAAGTTAACCCAATATTGGAATAAGAGTATAACTAAGGACACGAAGTCTGGTAGATTGAAAAAATAATAATAATACGGGTTTTTGGTCTGTGAAATCAAGTTGAAATTGGTATACGTCAAAATTTGAACAGAAAGGTTAACGGAAGTGAAGTTGAGTGTGGAACTAAGACAATGATGCAAGTAGTGTTTATTGTTGAACGAAGGAAATTCGGGGACGAATTTCAATTTAAGGGGGGAGAGTGTAATACCCCGTATTAATTAAGTGCTCAATTGGGTGTCAGATGAGTATCTATGCGCTCTATCTTTAATAAATTGGATTAGTGGAATGCTCTAAATACTTTAAGTGTTATCAATTGGGATCAATAGAGCAACTGATGATCTCAGAAGAGATCAATTATTTTATTTAAGAGACGGATTAATAATTATTAGTTTAAGAGAGGATTTTAAGGTAACTCTAATAATTGATCAATTGGTGTTAGACGATAAAATATCAACTGGAGATATTTTACTCTATTGGATAATATTATATAATAATAGTATTATATACATTTGTAAAGAGAAAGAGAAAGTTAGAAAAGGAGAAGAAAGAAAAGGAAAGAAGAGAAAGGAAGAGAAGAAGAGAGAAAGTGGAGAAAGATGAACAAGAGAAGTTTATGGATCATCATCAATTCATCATCTTCTTCAAACTCCTCTTCAATCATCAAGGTGGATTCTAGTTAGAACTTTAGTTTTAGAGTTTTTTGGAAAATGTTGATTTAGGTTAGAAATGTGGAATCAATGGATTTAACGATTAAAAATCGATATAAACTATGTTGAATGATCACACTATGCATATGAACATTTGTTGATACTTGTTATGCAGTTTAGAACTGATTTGAGATGAAAATTGTGATTTTTGGGAAGGACTGTCGAAGGGTTTATTTTTCTGCATATCGCAGTGCGCGCTTAGCGCGGGTCTGCCGTTTAGCGCGGTCTGGAGAATTTTCGCATCCATCAGGCAGAGAGTAACGCGCTTAGCGCGGGTGGGGCCCGCTTAGCGCAACCTGGAACAAAAATAAAACTGTTTTTTTTTCCTAAAATCCATAACTTTTGATCCGTAACTCGGATCGAGACGTTCTTGGTACCGTTAGAAAGTCACGACGACCCTCTACCCAATAAAAAGGTGGCATTAATAAATTAGTGGAATTTGAATGATAACAATGTTATGTGTTATGTTGAAATTCTGTATCCTTTGGATCGTAAATTCGATTGAGGCATAGTGTTAGTCGATGTAAAGCTGGGAAAGTATCCTATGGGATAAAAGTGAAAAGTATTGATTTCAATGCTTGATTAAATGAATCGGAGGGAATCCGAGAGGGATGTTTTATGTGATGTGTGATTATATGTTTTTACTTGTAATAATTGTGTTATGCCATACCTATCTAATATTGTTGTTAAAATGAATGCGAGAATATGCATGTTAAAATGAGTTAGGGAGAGTGAGGAAACTTTACTCCAAAAGAAAATGGTATAATTCTAGGTTGTGAATAGAATTGTGATAGAAACTCTGGATGCCGACGCTTGTGCATTCATTGACGAGTTCTGGCCTAGAGTAGATAACTTAGTGACAACGCTCGTGCAGGAAAGGTCGAGGTGTGTGTCCATTACCGAATGGTATAGAAAGAGTGAAACACTATTATGGAACACATGTAATTTTATGGTTAGTTATTAAAGGCAAAAGAGGCCTAAAGGCTAATGTGGCCTAGAATTATTGAATACAATTATAGTTGTATGTGAAATCACGAAATCGTAACCATTATTCTATTATGTGCCATTTCATGAGTAACGAGCTCCTCAGTAATGAATGCACGATTGCTTGGTAGGTTTGTTTCCCAATGTTATAATACGAATGGAGCCTATGGGTAAAGAGACCTGTGACAGTGTACGCGCCGTGTGAAGTGACGATTTAAGGTGATAATGTTTCCCTTATTTCCGAATCCATTTCGTATGCCAAGAAATCTACGAGGGTCCATGACTCGTTCCTACTTCTAGACGTAGAAGAGGGCATGAGAAAGGGGATGCCTTGACTAGGTTATCGATAAGTGAATATTTTGAGTAACGGGCTCAATAGCGTGTTTCCATATAGTGTGAGATTGTGAGATTTCGAACTCAAGGTCATTTCCCTTCCCCTTTGACTTGATTTAGGATTGATAGAACCCTGTAAAGCCGAGAGAATCCATAAGATATGGAACTCACTGAGATTTGATGTATCTCACCCCACTATTGTTGATTATTTTCAGGAGGTATTTGCAGGTTTGATTTACAAGTGGAGCTATGCTTGGATGTTTCAAGAGAAGCTTAGTTAAGCTTATTTCCGTTGTGTATTTGTTGTATACAATTGAGGATATTGTATATTGATCTTAGATTTTATGTTTTTGGCTAATTTCCATGTCTTGTACCATAGGTTGTATTTGTATTAGAAATGGTTAAGTATGTGAATTACGCCATTAGGCAATTATGTTGGTGTCAGTACCAAATAGAATGCTTGTATTGTATTATTCTAGATATATATTATACAGGGCATTACAATTGGTGCTTTCATCATCGTCCTCAATGCCTCCCAAAATAACCAACCCAACCCCTAAAGACCTAGACGAATCTATTCAACACACCAACCTCCGTTTGGATGATCTCATCCTCTCAAACAAAGCTCTTGAGTCTACAAGGGAGCATAACAATGAAACCATTGCCCTACAATTGGGCCAGCTGGACAGCAACATCGATGCAAGAATGAAGGCGAGTTTCACGGAATTCATCTCACTCATGACACAGCAGCTGCAACAGCAATTTGCTGCCATGGTAGCAGCAACACAGCACACTAGATCTACAACTTCAGGTATTTCTAGCCCTCTTTCTACCTAAACCAGTTCTACAAGTGTTGTTATTAACACCTCATTTCCACTCATACAAAACACTAGATCTACAACTTCAAGTATCCCTAGCCCCCTACCCACCCCTACCAGTTCTGAAAGTGTTGTTATTAGCACCTCATTTCCACTCTTACATGTTCCCTTACCCATAAGCCAACCCCTACACCAGCTCTCTTCCTCCCATGTTCAACTCTCCACACCACCCCCACCACCACCTTTCACACTTCACCAACCACAACCTACCATACCACAATTTCACTCTGCTTTTACACCTTATTCCACCAGCCCTTTTCAAACCCCATTCACACAAAACACACAAAGATTCCCTCACTTTACGCATCACCAACCACACCATTATCATGGCCCACGAAACCCCAAAATAGAACTAAATGGCTTTGATGGTACGAATGCACTGGATTGGTTATTCTAATCAGAACAATTTTTTGGATTCTATAATATTCCAATGGAACAAAGACTTCATATGGCTGCATTTTACATGAAGGGTGAAGCGCTAGGTTGGTATAAATGGATGTTTCAAAGTCAACAATTAACTGATTGGAACAACTTTGCTAGAGCTTTAGAGCTGCGTTTCGGTCCCTCTACCTACGAAAATCACCAAGCCCAGCTTTTCAAATTGTGTCAACATGGATCCGTAGAAGAATATCACTCAAATTTTGAGAAGATAGCTAACCAAGTGCTTGGTTTACCACCTGAGGCAATGCTGAATTGTTTTATATCTGGTTTAATTCCGGAAATTCGTAATGAAATTGCCATTCATCAACCTTATTCTTTATCTCAAGCAGTGGGTTTGGCCAAGCTAATTGATTCAAAACTCAAGGATTCTAAATCCAAATTCAGTATACCTAACACCAATTACCAACCTACCTCTTACAGCCCACACAACATACCTCTCAAATCACCCACCGCCACCACAAACAGCCCAACTACCACCCCACCCCCAACAAATACACCTAACACCAATTCTACCAACCGTTTTCCCATTCTAAGAATCATTGCGGCTCAACGTGAAGAACGAAGAGCTAAGGGTCTTTGTTTTAATTGTGATGAAAAATTCATTCCCGGGCACCGATGTGCTGCAGGAAAATTTTTGCTACTTATGGATGATGAGGAAGTTCCTCATGACTCCACTACGTTTGTTGAGCTGACTGACACAATTGAGGAAATTCAAAATTAGGAAGAAACTTATTTTCAGCTTTCACCTCAAGCTATTAGTGGGCAATTTTCTCCAAAAACTTTGAAATTCAAAGGCATCTTGGATGGCTTACAAGTCACTATCCTAATAGACACAGACAGCACTCACAACATCCTTCAACCCCGAATTGCTCAACATCTAAAAATCCTAACCAAACAAATTCCCAATTTCTCCGTGATGGTTGGAAATGGTTCCCAACTGAATTGTAGTGGTTTATGCCCTCAAGTCCCCATCAAGTTACAAAATCATTTATTTTTCATTCCTCTCTATTTGTTGCCTATTGAAGGGGCAGATGTTGTTTTAGGGATGGAATGGTTGCGAACCTTAGGCCCAATCCTTGCTGACTTCTCAATTCCCAAACTCTCTTTTACCCATAACAACAAAGATATCGCTATCACGGGTGATTCAAACATGGCTCTATCACAATCCACCTTTCATCAATTCTGCCACCTACTTCACACTGACTCTATAGCATCCATTCACCTCTTATTATACCAACATTCAAAAGAAAATCCGCCTGAGCCTAATAATGATGTACTTACTGCCATTGAATCCCTTTCACCTAAACCGCAACCAGAAATTACAACCATCTTACAATCACACTTATCCATTTTTCAACCACCAAAAGGCTTACCCATGCATACCACACGACCACCACATTCTCCTTGAACCAAACTCTAATGTTAAACCCTACCGCTACCCTCATTCTCAAAAGGAAGCCATGACTACCATCATTCATGACATGCTAAAAGAAGGCATAATTAAACCCAGCAACAACCCTTATTCCTCACCCATTTTACTTGTGCGAAAAAAAGATGGTACTTGGAGATTCTGTGTGGATTATCGCGCACTCAATGCCCTCACTATCCGTGACCGTTTCCCTATCCCGACTATTGATGATCTATTTGATGAGTTAGGTTCTGCATCTTTGTTTACAAAGATTGACCTCCGGTCAGGCTATCACCAAATTCGAGTATCACCAGAAGACACCCATAAGACAGCATTCAGAACCTTTGATGGGCACTATGAGTTTTTATTTATGCCTTTTGGTCTGACTAATGCTCCTAGTTCTTTTCAAGCGACAATGAATGATTTGTTACGTCCTTTTTTAAGACGGCCTGTGTTAGTTTTCTTCGACGATATTCTCATTTATAGTTCTTGTTTATCTGATCATGTTCGTATTTTTGAATTGATTTTAGGATTGCTTTCTACTAATCAATTTTTTGCTAAGATGTCAAAATGCGTTTTCGCTGTTCGAAGTGTGGATTATTTAGGTCATGTTATATCTTCAGAAGGTGTAACCCCAGATCCATCAAAGATTCAAGAAGTTTTGGATTGGCCGAAGCCACGTTCACTCACGACACTTAGGGGTTTTTTAGGCCTCACCGGCTTTTATCGACGATTTGTTCGTCATTACGCCTCTCACGCCGCTCCACTCACCGATTTGCTGCGTTTCAGTAAATTTACATGGAGTATAGAAGCAGATACAACCTTTAAAATATTTAAAAAGAAAATGACGGAAACTCCAGTGCTAGCCCTTCCTGACTTTATAAAGATTTTCACTCTAGAAACGGATGCCTCTGCTGTAGCAATCGGCGATGTGCTATCTCAGTATGGCCATCCATTAGCGTTTTTCAGTTAAAAAATGTGCAATCGTATGCAGGCCTCTTTAGTTTACGTCTGCGAGATGTATGCCATCACAGAAGCTGTAAAGAAATGGCGTCAGTACTTGATCGGAAGACACTTCTATATTTTCACTGACCAGGAGAGTTTAAAAAGCTTACTTGTACAAACGATCCAGACACCCGAATAACAAAAGTGGGCTGCTAAGCTACAACGGTTCAGTTTTGAAATATTTTACAAACCTTGTAAGAGTAATCAAGTGGAAGACGCCCTTAGTCGTCGACATACAGAAGATGAGGCCGCATTACTGACAATCTCATCACCAGTACCAGCACTCCTGAACCAGCTACGCGACTACTACACAAAAAAACACAAGGTCAAGACTTCATCAATAAGTACAATTCGGATCCACATATGCAGGTTTTGTACAAGTTCAAAGATGACCTGATGTTTTACAAAGTCAAGCTTTACATTCCTCCACTCCCAGATTTTCGACAGTCAATCCTCCATGAATTTCATTCCTCAGCTGCTGGTGGCCATTCAGGAATCCAACCAACACTTGCTCGTATTTCAGCATCCTTTAATTGGCCAGGTATACATAAGGATATCAAAACCTTTGTTCAGTTTTGTTCTAGCTGTCAACGCAACAAATACCTGCCAAAGAAGAAGCAAGGATTATTACAACCATTAGACATTCCGAAATAGGTGTGCGAGGAATTGACTATGGATTTTATAACTCATCTACCTTCTTCTTTTGGCCACACCGTGATTTGGGTCATTTCTGACCGGTTGAGGAAGTTTGTTCACTTCATCGCCTTACCAACTCACTTCACTGCACCAGATCTTGCTAAGCGCTTCTTTGCTGAAATATGCTGCCTTCATGGTATACCCACATCTATTGTGTCAGACAGGGACCCTCTGTTCATAAGCACTTTCTGGAGGGAACTCTTCCGCTTACAAGGCACGACCCTGAAACATAGCACAACGTATCACCCAGAGACAGACGGCCAGACAGAAGTAGTAAATAGGAGTTTAGAAACTTACCTTCGTTGTTTCACGGCCGACCAACCCCGAAAATGGTTTACTTTTTTACATCTGGCGGAATATTGGTATAATACTTCTCACCACTCAGCAATCGGCATGACCCCTTCGAGGCCCTCTACGGAAGACCTCCACCAACACTTCTGGACTACGTAAAAGGGTATTCTGCAAACGTTTCGGTTGACTCCCTGTTAGCACAAAAACAAGAAATCATGTATACATTAAAAGCAAATATGAGTCGAAGCAAGTAACTCATGGCGGAAATAGCAAACAAGAACCGAGTCGAATGTACCTTTGAAGGGGGTGATCTAGTTTTACTTCGCCTACAACCATATCATGAGGTTTCGGTCCAAAATCGCACGTCACAAAAACTCTCCCCTCGTTACTTTGGCCCTTTCACCATTTTGAGACGCATCGGCCTCGTAACATACGAACTGGACCTACCGTCTTCTTCAAAGATCCACAACGTCGTTCACGTGTCTCAACTGCGCCGTTATAGAGGCTTCGACTCTTCATCGGACTTCAAAACCCTTCCACCGGAGCTAAATCCTGAAAAACAAGACACAAACGTTACAACCCACACATATCAAGAGGTAACCGAAACAAATGAGCCTCCTTTTACCTTAAATGATCCTCCAAAACACGAATCTCCACCATCATCAAGGGACGTTACGATCAGTAAAGGAAACAAGAAATAGAGAATTTATCAGAGAGAGAAGGGTGAGGGTTCTGAACAAAAGAAAGTTTACTTGCAACCACGAGTTGTTGATGAAGTACAAAAGCCAAGTGAAACACGTTATGATACACCAAGTGAAATAAGTTCTGATGTTAATGTGTTAAACACTCCAAACACAACTTCCAAGACTGAGGTTTCCAAGGCAGCCATGCAACCGTTTGATCCACAACGGATAGATCGGATGCCATCTCCACTTGACACGCGCAAAACCAGTTGTATTCCACAACCTTCGAATTTCAACTGCCCATGACCATGTGGGACCCAGGACCCTATTTTTTCTGAATCTTCACGTGACATTACTCTTCCTCTGCCGCCCAAAACTTTTCCAACCAACAACCTTTGTAACCCTTATGGGCCGCTAGCCAATGATTCAATTCTTGATGACAACCTTGAGGCCAAGGTTCATTTCGGGCCAGATAGTATTGATACAAGTCCCAAACGCAAAATAGCCCAACCAGCCTGGATGAAGGATAATATATTGTACTAGTTTTATTAATTATCATTTATGTTGTTTTTCTGTCTCCAAGGTGCTTAGGCCCATTCTGAGTTAGGCCCATTTTATCTTTATCTTTGTAAGAACCCCAGTATTTAGGCTGCTGCTGTTTGGGAATGAATTTATGCAGAATTATTTTCATATTTTATTGTCTTAGTTAAATTTTAGTTTCTTGTCCAATGGTGAATACCCTAATTGGGTGATAGCTGCAGAATCAATACTCTATCACTTTGACCCTAAGTTCATTTGTTAATGGAAGGATCTTATAGGTAACATAATTCTATCAAAGGTGAATTTAAATTAGACTTAATACATTAGGTTAGATTAAACTATATTAACCTTCGGTTGAGCTTTCTAATTATTCCCATATAAATAATGATACTACTATAAACTTTGATTAGGATGCTCATCAGCTAACACTCAAATATAGAGGTGTTTTGATATTCTAACTTAATATTAATATTGATATCATTATTTGATTTTACAGTCTTCCTTGACTGAGATATTTGTAAGCAAACAGAGGCGGTGATTACCCACTGTCTTTGTTATACTCCAGGCCACATGTTATTAACCAAACACCATCCCCATTTTTCATTTTCCCCTCTTTCAGTGTGATCTTAATCGCAACACAGACCTGATATAGTCGCAAATCAATCCGTGGACCAATTTCCTTCAATTCTACTGAGTTAGGACTCTCACGTTTTTTATATATATGATATATGCATGGCAGCAGACAAGGTATTTTAAATAAGAAGGAAACAAGTCAATGTAACTAACTGTAAAGATGGCCTAATGCATAAAACAGATAAATGCAACCAACCTGAACTCGTATAGTCCGAATTGTTAGAAAAAGAGACAATACGCTATGCCTCGAGTTTTGGCACGGAAACAGATGCTTTAGAATTTTGGAAGCCCTTTCACCTAACTGTTTCCAGACCAAAAGAAGTGTTATTTGCAGTGAGCAGTCAGTCCTTGCTAGACAATTTTAGTTTAAAATATTTTCAAATTAAGTGTTCCCAATGTTTTCGTGATTCTCTGCGTACATCACGGTAAACCCATACCACAAAACTCAAACTACCAAAACATAATTAAACACATCTCACTCAAAACTAACAAAGCATGAACCAAAATTTATATGATACCTTATTGCTTTAAACATCATATGACTCATACATGGTATTTTCATTAATCTAGAACAATAACATGGCAGTTAAGTCCTTACTCTACACACTCGCTGAGTTTGCCAAGACTTTGTATCTTCAGAATCTTTAGAATCAAATACTCGTTCTCATTCAAATACTACTATCCAAAAACTATATTTGGTCAACAAAAAGATAAACTATTGTTAGTAGGTTGATTAATGATCAATAATTGTACATTCAACAATACAATATTACTAAAAATTGATCTTATTGAATTGAATCACTTTATCGGCCTAACTGATAAAGATTCTCATAACTAGCTTGGCTTAGCTACAAAATGGTGAATCTTACTTGGTTTATACTATTTGTCTAATTGACAAAGTAAAAGTAAAAAAATGACACCACCCAAATTTATATTTCATTTTTTTTTGGTTAAAAGAAACAAAAAATGTGAAGATATTAATTTAAATAAGTAATAAAACTAATGAAAGTCTTGTGCTCGTCATGCTCATTGCACTGTAATGACTGTGAAGAAGGCAAAAACCATTTAAATAAGGACTAAACATTTTATGACAGACATGTTATGCAGAAGTTTAGTACCAGAAGCAGCAGCACCACAAACTACACCCCAAACTAATGGAGGCCAAGTTACAGGCTTTGTAATTTGAAGAAGAATCTTCCATATATTCAACACAATACATTAGACAGATGAATTATCAAATACAAATATTTTTCAAAAGCTGAAATTTATCATTACAACATTACTTTACTATGAAAATAAAGCAATAAACTTGAGGTTTTGAAAAGGGCTTGCAGTTGAAACATAAAGCCAAAGTTTTACTTTCTGAGTTACTGTGTTTCAAAATACCGAATGAAATTCTCAATAATGTATATGAAAATAAGAATAAATTAATAAGCATTGATGGATTGCAAAAGACATTAGATCATATTAGTATACAACATCAAGAAAGAACATGGATTTTCCAAAGATCATTATGTTGTTGAGATAGATAGAATTTCATTCAGAATAACATTAACTCAAGTCTTATCATAGCGAGTAGGGTATCCCCTAGTTCTCAAGTATGAGATGTTTTAACTGAGGCTTTGTCAATGGTATATTACATTGATAAAGTAAAATAAATTCTCAAGTCATTGTAATGCAGAGACATAATTAGAATCATGTGACTCTTAAATTATATAATAACAGAACTCTATCACCATTCTTGCAGCTACAGGTCTAAGTTATAGTGGCAAATAGAAAATAATTAGACTGATTCAAATTTTCATAGAAGATGATGTAGTTAGATATCATTCATCAAATAGCTAATGAGTAATACAAACTACAAAGACATGCCTACTGATGGAGTATTAGGGCAAATGAGAAAGAAGAAGTCATCCATAGAAATGGAAGATAAATAACAGAGAACAAGCACATAAAGAGTGAAACAAAAGCGCAAATGATAATAAAAATATGAAAAATCCAAACCTAACAATTTTAATACACAGCAAGAGAAACACGACGCATTCAGAATAGTTTGTCAAAAGAATTATAGAAAGTTACCCTCTTATTCTAAGTTTCAAGCTCTTCTTCTTTGTTGATTCTTCTTCTTACTTCAGCTAACCATGTTTATTACTGCATGCATTGAGCAAAGAATTGGCGTTAAAATTAGGGTTGTGGATGAATTCTAGGTTAGAATGAGGGTTTGATGGATACTTACCTTCAATGGGGGTTAAAACGAAAAGGGGATTGAAACGGAAATCGATTCAGGAGAACCAAAAACGGATTCAGCAACAAGAAGATTCAAAGATCTGAAGACACGAAGCAAGAGAAAGAGATTATGGCCATGAAGAAGCCATTATGGTTACTTTCTTCCAAAATCAGAGAAATTAGAGAGATGTGAAAAGAGGGAAAGGGAAAAGGTGAAGCGAGAGAAGGTGAAAAGAAAAGACGGAAAATCTGAAACGAGGGAAAGTGAAAATAAAAGAGGGAAAGTGAAAAGATATTAGAGGGAAGGGAAATGAGGGAAAGTGAAAAGAGAGAATAAAGGTTATAAAAAATTAATTTTATTAATATATTTAATTTTTTAGAAAACATTTCTAACATATTTTGTTTAATACACTGGTAATTGATTTGTTTATAAACGATTTTTATAATACTTGAAATTTTTTATTTTACAAAAATACGCAAATTAAAATAGAGTCGTTCCACCGACTCTAACAAAGTTAATTAACTAAATTATTAATTAAAAAATGGGAAATAAATTTATCGATAGCGCCGAATACACCGACTCTAACTAATAAAATAAAAAATTATAATATGATATTAAAATAGAGTCGGCCCACCGACTTTAACAAAACTAATTAAAAAAAATATTACTTAAAGAATGGGAAAAACGTGGGTTGAAAATAAATTTATCGATATAGTCGAATACACCGACTCTAACTGATAGAATAAAAAATATGACATGATAATAAAATTTGAAGAATTGACTAAATGAATTATAAATAAAAACATAAATACATAAAAAATATTTATAAATATATAAAGTCGGTTTGACCGACGCTACTATTATTTGTAATATTTTCGCATTAAAAAAGCTTTTAGCGTAGGTTTGCCTGACTCTAATCCGACTCTAATAGTGTCGGTGTCGGGCACCGACGCTAACGCAGGAAGCTAATATACAATTTTCTTATAGTGATTATAGTCTCGATCCATTCGAGTTAAATTAATTTTCTAACAATCTTATAAGTACTTCATAAAATGTCAACCAACCAAAGCTTTTGTTTCAAGCATCAAAGTGATGAACCAATACAAGATCTTCTTCCTCCTAATTTTCATGAAGATCTTTTATTTGTGATTAATATTAAATGTTTCAACTCTAAATTTTTTTTATGACAATTGTCTTTGCACTAGTAAAAATAAGACATTTAGTTAAATGATTTTACATCAGATTTCAAGATATATGATGTGAAAAATATTTGTTAAAGGATTTTACATCAGATTTCATAACAATGTGAAGTTAAAAATATTTGATTTAGAGATTTTACATCAGACATTTATTTCCAGTGATGTGAAAAATAACGCGGTGACAATTTCGTAAATAATATGAAATTTTGTTATAAAGGATTTCACATCGGGCCTGCATTTGCACCCGATGTGAAAAGTTCCCTGATGAAAAAATAACAAGGTGGAAGTTTCGTAAATAATATGAAATTTTGTTATAAAGGATTTCACATCGGGCCTGAATTTGTACCCGATGTGAAAAGTTCACTGATGAAAAAATAACAAGGTGTCAGTTTCATAAATAATGCGAAATTTTGTTATAAAGGATTTCACATCGGGCCTAGACTGAAAAGTTCACTGATGAAAGGATTTCACATCGGGCCTGGATTTGCACCCGATGTGAAAAAGCCCAATCTCACTAAAACCATAGTCCCTCTTTTTATCCCGTCGCAGCCCATTAACACAAAACCCAATGAATCCCTCTTCGTGAATCATCCGACGCACACAGCTGAAACTCCCTCCACGAGATAATACGTCTTCCAAATTTCCCCTCATTTTCTCGCCTCCCCTCAATTTTCCCACACTTTTACACCGGTGACACAGAAACGTTTCCGACCAATCAGTGCCATCAAAGAATGGCGCGAATACGAAGACGCAGTGAAGCGGAAGGACCTCGCTGGAGCTCTCAGTTTCCTGAAATCCCTTGAAACCGAGCAACGCCTAACGTCGGAGCCTTTCGGTCAAGAAACTTCTCTGCTGGCCGAGTTGACTTGGTCTCGTTTTTGTGAATTGGAAATGTTTGGGCTGCAAAGGGATTGGGAAATTCTGGACACTTGCATGGGTGCTGATAATATGAAACTTGTTGGGAATGCTTACAAGTTTCTCAAGGATAGGGGTTTCTTGCCCAGCTTCGGTAAATGCAGGAATATTGGTGAGTTTTGAACCTTTCTTTTTTTAGTTCCATTGCAGAAAGTATAATATGTTGATTTTTTTAATCAATTTAGTTGTTCTAAATAGACACTGTTATAAATAGTAGAAAATAATGGTTTGTAGTGAATTGTGATAAAACAATAGCAGTACTTTGCACAAGAATTCTATATTGATCTTGTTCTTTGTTATAAGGAAAATACAATCTTGGTCTTTATATAGACCCAAAAGTTCTACTATTCAAACAAACAATGAAAGCTAATAATAGCCCACTATCTTTTGATATTCCACTAACTCTAGATTTCTCCACTAACTAAATAATTAAAGACCCACTAACAAAACATTAAGTTTATTCAACAAAACTCCCCTGTAAACTTAAATGTTTCTACCGTCCACCAAGCCTATCATTTTCTTTCCTCTGTCGAAAAGCTCTTTCGACAATGGCTTTGTGAGGATATCTGCTGCTTGGTCTTTGCTCGCCACATGCTTCAATTCGACATTTCCTTCTTTCACGTGTTCTCGAATGAAATGAAATCGAACATCAATATGTTTGCTTCTTTCATGATTCACTGGATTCTTTGCTAGCTCAATTGCTGATTTGTTGTCCACGTGTATCACGGTTGCACCTTCCTGTTTTAACTCCATCTTGCTCAACAATCTTCTAAGCCATATTGCATGACAAACGCACCAAGATGCTGCCACATATTCAGCTTCACATGTCGAAAGCGTTACTATTGGTTGCTTCTTGGAGAGCCAAGTAAAAGCAGTATTTCCCATAAAGAACACATATCCAGACGTGCTCTTTCGATCATCAATATCACTGCACCAATTGCTGTCAGAATAACCAATCAACCTGTAATCTTCTGCTTTTGAATAAAACATTCCAAGTGACACAGTTCCTTGGATGTGTCGAAGGATTCTTTTCAATGCCTTCCAATGTGAATAGACTGGTTCCTCCATGAATCGACTTACAATTCCGACACTTAGCGAAATGTCTGGCCTTGTGCATGTGAGATAACGAAGACTTCCTATCAAGCTTTGAAATTTACTCACTTCGACACGATCTCCCCCATCAAATTTCGACAGCTTGGCACCTAGTTCCATTGGAGTCGAAACCGGATTACAACCTTCCATCTTATATTTCTTCAAGACTTCTTTTGCATATTTTTCTTGTGAAATAAAAATCCCTGTTTCTTCTTGTCGAACCTCCAGACCAAGAAAAAATCTCATCAGACCTAAGTCTGTCATCTCAAATTCTCGTGTCATTATGCCCTTGAACTCTTCTATCATCTGATCATTACTATCCATAAAGATGAGATCATCAACATAAAGAGCAACAAGTAGAATATTACCTCCATTCTTCTTTACATAAAGAGCATGCTCATAAGGACATTGCTTGAACCCATTCTCCTTAAAATATGTGTCGATACGTGTATTCCATGCCCGTGGTGCTTGCTTCAGTCCATAAAGTGCTTTCTTCAATTTCAGCACCTTCTTCTCTTCTCCAGCTTTCATATACCCGGTGGCTGTTCGACATAAACTTCTTCTTCGAGCACACCATTCAAAAATGCTGACTTCACATCCATCTGAAATATTGGCCATTTGAATTGAGCAGCTTGTGAAATAAGTAGTCGAATTCTTTCCATTCTTGCAACGGGCGCAAATATTTCGTCATAGTCTATTCCCGCCTTCTGCTTATATCCCTTTGCAACAAGTCTCACCTTGTATCGTTCCACTTCGCCTTCGACATTCATCTTTTTCTTGAATACCCACTTCACACCAATGGGTTGACTACCTTTTGGTAATTCGACCAGCTCCCGTGTGTTGTTGTGATTAATCGCCTTAATTTCTTCATCCATGGCAGTTTTCCACTTCTTGACTCGCAGCGCCTCTTCAAAATTAATATTTTCAGCATCTGCCAAAAGACATACAAGATGTACTTCACTTGTCGAATCATAAAAATCTTGTAGACTTCGTATTCTGGGTTGTAGAGGTTCATCTTCATTTTCAGAATCTTCAAGATCTGTCGAAATGCTTGTTGGTACAGTGACTGATCCAGCTTCGACAATAACCTCTGTCGAACTGTTCCAGTCCCACTTGCTCGCTTCGTTAATTCGAACGTCCCTACTCACTATCACCTTCTTGTTTATGGGATCGAATAACTTGTACCCTTTCGTCTTCTCATCATATCCAATGAATATGTACTTCTGACTTTTGTCTTCAAGCTTCGTTCTTCGTTGATCTGGTACGTGTGCATAAGCCACACTACCAAATACTCTGAGATGAGAAACTGTTGGCTTATGTCCGCTCCATACTTCTTGTGGTGTTTGATCTTCAAACTTAGAATGTGGACATCGATTCTGAACATAAATAGCACGTTGTACAGCTTCTGCCCAGAATTCCTTCGACATGTTCTTACTCTTAAGCATTGATCGAACCATATCGAGAACTGTTCGATTCTTCCTTTCAGCCACACCATTTTGTTGAGGTGAGTATGGTGCAGTTAGAAATCTCCTTATGCCCTACTCTTCACAATACTTCATAAAGGCTGTCGAAGTATACTCACCACCTCTGTCAGATCGAACTGCTTTGATGTGTCTGTCAGTTGCCTTCTCCACCATCACTTTGAACTTTTTGAACACCTCGAATGCTTTAGATTTTTCTCTCAAGAAATAAACCCAGGTCTTTCGTGAGAAATCATCGATAAAAGAAATGAAGTAACTTTAGCCACTGAAAGATTCTGGAGTGATTGGCCCACAAATATCAGTATGTATCAATTCGAGAATATCTTTAGCTTGATATTCTGCCTTCTTTTGAAATGAGGTTCTTGTTTGTTTTCTAAGCACACAATCTTCACAAAACTTTCCTTCATAGTCCATATCTAGTAGCCCGTGTACCATGTTCCTCTTCGCTAACCTTCTTAGACCAGCATGATGTAAATGACCAAAGCGTTGATGCCACAATGACGCTTTGTCTTCGACATTGATTTGCAAACATTTTCCTTGAACACTCCTCAAGTTCAGCTTGTACATTCGATTTCTCCCCTTTTCGACTTGAGCAATCAGATGCCCTAACTTGTCCTTCAAGTGCAATATTCGATCTTTCATGAATATCTAGTAACCTTTTTCTGTGAGTTGTCCCAGACTCAAAATATTTGTCTTGAGATCTGGTACATAATAAACATCTTGGACTGACCCAGTCAAGTCATCCTTCTGCGAGTAACAAATCGTACCTTTGCCTTCGACCTTCACTTTCGATGCATCTCCGAAAGACACATGACCAACTTCAATCTTTTGCATTTCTTTAAACAGGTGTTTGTGACCACACATATGATTACTTGCTCCAGAGTCGAGATACCACATAGTGTCATTCTCCCCGACTTCTTCCTTCTGAGTCATCAACAGAAAACCATCATCCGCTTTGACTTTGAAAGCTAGATTGGTTGTTTCTTCTAATTTCTTTTCGACTCTACAATCTTTTGCAAGATGTCCCACTTTACCACAGTTATAGCAATTGAAGGAGTTGCAATCCTTCGCATAATGACCCTGCTTGTTACATTTGTAACATTCGACATTGGAGTAGTTCGACCGACCACCTCTTTGACCACGTCCTCTGCCACGCCAATTTTGCTGGCTCGACTGTCCTCTGTCGAAGTTGCTGCTTCGACCACCTCAACCACTGTCACGACCTCAATGGCCATGTCCTCTTCCTCGAAAGTTTTGAGAATAAAGTACCTTTTCGTCTTTGAATGACTCCTTCGTTTGATTTGCTTCTTCGACTGCTACCTCCTTCTTCTTCATCTTTCGTTGTTCGTGTGCCTTGAGAGAACCAGTGAGCTCTTCGAATGAGAGCGTCAAAAGGTCCTTCGACTCTTCTATTGCACATACAATATTCTCAAACTTATCAGTTAAAGATTGTAACACCCCAAAATTTGCCTTCTTGGTTTTAGCTAACTGGCTTATGTTTCTTTGCATTTCTTGCATTAGCATTTGTGCATAGCATTGGTTCTTAACATGGGATCAAGGTACTTGGTTCATCTCAAAGGAGTCTCAAGCCTCAGGGTGGTTTGAGGAGTTCATCATATCATCATAAGATCAAGATTGGCAAGAGATTTCAAGTGAACCACACTCTCCTAATCAGATGGTCCAAATTAGGGTTTTGGTTCCAAAAGGCTTCTTGATGGGTTTTGTTTGTTCAAATACATTCTCATGAGGTTCTACATGCTTACAAGCACTCATGGAGGAAGACTTGGCTAGTGATTCATTGTGGAAGATGTTCAGTGGATCAGTTACTTGTGGAGTAGGCAAAAGTCAACAGTTCAAAAGGAAAGTCAACCATGGGTTTTCAAGGGTCCAAATCATGTTTCCCAAGTCCATGTACCTTTATTTGGTCAAGGAATAGCATGGATGACATCATTCTTCAAGAATCAAGAGTTTGTGCAAAAGTTACCAAATTTGGAAAATGACTTATAATGAGAACTTTCCATTTTTGGCAGTTTTTCCACTACATTCAACTTGACTTTTGATCATCAAGGAAGCTTCAAATGAATTTTCCTCCAACATGAAAGTTTAAGATCTTTCTCTCCCATTTCCAAAAAGTACTAGATGGTTTCCATATCATTTGTAGAACTCAAGTTATGGTAAAAACAATGCAAGGTGCTTTTTAAGGTTTTTCACATATACCACTTTTTCCACCTTTTGTATTTTGGTACAAATTGACTTGTAATTGGTTCTATTGCTTCAAGTCACATTCTAATATCCAAGTACACATCATAAGGATCATTTTTGGCCTTTGAACCAAGAGATTTCGTGCCATGTACCTCACTTATTTCACAAAGTGTAAATTGGCAAGATGGATTAAAACTTACAAACCAAGCCACCACAAGGCCCAATTCCAATTGAGATGTGATCAGCAAGGGAAGTGTGAGTGATTCATCATGAAAAGCATGAGCTTGCACCTATGGAATAGTGGGTTGATCACATATTGCAAATTTGCAATTCACATCAAAACTCACAAACCAAGACATTTCAAAGCCCAAATTCAATTCAGGTGCGATTAGCAAATGAAATATGAGTGATCCATCATAGAAAGCATGGGAATGCACGTGTGGATTAGTGGTGGTAACACAAAGTGCATTTTTGCATAAATTATCCAAAGTCATTAATCAAGGGTTTAACCAAACTCTAATCATGATCAGAGGTCTAATGAGGTGTATATAAGCTAAGTCACACGTCCATTGCTAGGTCATGCACTCTCATTTGCTCAGATTTTGAAATTTCACTCACACTTTCTCCTCTTCGAATCTCTCTTTCCACAAGGGTTTTTGAAGATTTCTTTCCATATTCTTGATCTACACACTCCATAGAACAAGAATCCACCATTGATTGGAGCTGAGAGTGAGTTTTTCATCAGATTCAGTTTTGAAGGTTCAAGTTCAAATCTCAAGATCTAGCACGATTCCAAGCTCTAATTGCATTTATTTTGCAATTAGAGGTTCTAAGGAGTAGATCTGCAGCTTCCAGGGGGTTTTCTTGGTGTATTTCAAGCTCTGCAACTTTCATGTTAGCTTACTTTTCACCATCATAGAACTTGTTTTTGTTGTGTGCATTGTGATCTATGATGTTCACTGATTATTCTGAGGTGATTTGTGTGAGTTTTGGACGTGTATCATGGGAGTATTTGATGATTGAAATTTTTAGATCTAAACTTTTCTTCTTCGATTTGGCTTGTGTGTTGGTTGTTTGTGAAAAATAATTGAATATCCATGATCCTTGTTGAATTCTGAGTAGAACTATGGTATTGTTTTTGATTTCGGGAGATTTTGTGGTTTGTGTCGCCGGAGAAGACGACCGGAGCTAGGGCTCCGGCGTCTGGTTCACTTTCAGGTGGCCTAAGGATTCAATGAAGGTGATGATGTCTGGACCGTTGGATATTTTGATCTGATGGTCATAAGTGTGCCACGCCATTTATAATTTGTTTTTATTTTGTGGTTTGTGTGTTTGTAATCCATGTTACTTATCATGTACCTCTGATCTGCGCCCTTGATCACGTATAATTGTGTGATTGTTTGATTTGATCTCATGCGTTTGATTCATCTGATGGTTTGATTTATTGCCAGCACATTAAAAATTCATGTGCCCTTCACGTGTTTGTATTTTAATTGTTGATGGTTTGGTGTATGCGCGCGCATGTTTGTTATGGTATGAGTGTGGATCTGAGCCTTTCAACATGTATACTGGTTTATTATGTTGACTGAATGTGATGCGTGTGATTGATCTAATGGTGTGTGTGAGTCAAGAATGTTGACTGGATTCCACAGTTTTGTTTGGTTTGACTGCGCTATGGACTGGGCCTTTCCTTGCTTTCCCCACCCCCCTTTCTGAGCCCATTTTAATTTCAAACGTGAGAATTACTTTGGTTGCACCCCCTGGTTCATTCTATTTCAATTTTTATTTTATTTTCATATAGTTTTTGCATTTTAATTTTTAAAATTAGATTTATGCATCCAAAAATCACCAAAAAAATCATGAAGCATATTTTTACATTTAACTAATTATGGACATTTTTATTTCTGACTTTGGTCATTTTTCATCATATTTTTGGCATTTTCTTTTATTTTCTTTGAAAATTGTTCTTCTTTGCACACTTCAACTTTGAGAATTTATTTCTCATAGCACATAAAACATTTTGAGTCCATTCTTTTTGCATTATTTCATAAACATATTGAAGTGAATAAGAACATTTTTCTCATATTTTTAAACTCTTTTCATATTGGATTTTAGCCCCTCTCTTTTGCATATTGATCCATAATCCTTTGTGCCCTTTGACTAATTGTTTGAGGGACCTATTTTGTGAATTTTTGCATGAGATTTTAATATGATGTTTTCGTCTGGTTGAGGTGTTTTGAGATTTAATTTGATGATATTTGAATCATGTTTACTATTTGTTTGATCATTCATGTTTGAGGTCTTCTTTTATGCACATCTTTGATCATGTTTGATTGCTTGTTTGAAAAGGCACTTGTGCCATTATTTGGGATTGTTTCTTTGACTTCATAAACCATGTTTAGATCATTATAGGTCTCTTGAATGCAATTTTAAGTCATTGGTGTGAGGTTGTTACTTATTTTGTGTACATGTTCTATGCTTGTTTCACATGCCTCTTTTTGACTTATCTTCTCACTTCTTCTCATCTATGCCTCTTCTTGGTTTGTATTTGGTTTGTGTATACCATGCCATATCTCTTATTTGCATCTCATATGATGTATGCTTCTGACTTTAGAGCTTTGCATTCATTCCATATGTTATTCATGTTTCATCTTGCATACTTTAACATGTTTCACTTATATGCTTCTTTCTTCTTCTTCTAATTACTCTCAATGCTTGGATGCTTGTTTGTATGCCTCATGTGACATTTGTACATCATGTTTAGGCACATGTTTAGGTCATCCACATTCTTACTTTGATTTTATTTGAAGCATTGTTGCATGATCACCTTGCATATCCACTCATTCTTCTTCTACTCCTTCTTTGATGATCTTCTTGGATGTTTGGCCATTTGTTTGCATTCTCTTTGCTTGAGTTTGTTTGGTAAACATTATGGGTCACCTCTAGGGTGTACATTCTGACTTGGATGAGTTTCATTTGGTTTGTAACCATTTCTCTTTGGGTTGTGACTTGTTTGGGTTTCATTTGTCTTATTGTTGCTTATGTTTGTTTTTGCTAACCATGTAGGGGCTAATGGTAAGTGAATGGGATGTGGATAATTATCCACATTCTAACTTCTCCTTTCTCTTTTAAGCTTTCATACTTGTGTTTGCTTTAGCATTTAAGATGCTCATTTCTTCTCTTTCACTCTCTTCCTCCCATGGATCTCAAGACTTGTTTAAGTCTTGGATTCTCTCCCTTTAGAGCTACCTAGTCCAACTTAATTTTTGATTAAGCTTGGAGTCGGATTAGCATTAGGTTTTAGGTAGTCGTCTCTCCTAAGCCTCACTAACCATAGGTCATCCATGCATGATAACATTAGGACTCCTAGTTTCCCTTTAGAGTTTCCTTTGGGTCTTCTCTCTTCTTATCTCAAAACTTCTTGAAAACACTTAATAAAGATAAAATGTATTGCGCACGAGCCTTAAGCGTGCGGAATCAGAAATGAGGGGCTTCCTCTCATCTTTCTAGAGTGCTTAGCGGGTGTCCTGTCTTGGGACGATTCGTTAAGTATTCGTCCCTGTGCCCTAGACTTTGGTGCAATGCAAGTAATTAACTAACTTAGGAAACACTTATGTCGAAAAAACACAAAAACAAATTCAAATTTTTTTATCCTTCGGGATTGTTGGGTTTCAAATTTCATTTTCAGAAAAGAGCTCGTCGCTCACGTAAAAAACACTTACCCATTCGTGGTCGTACCCACGAACTACATTAGCTCTGATTCCTCTCTCTCTCTCGTCCGATTGAGGATATGTAGGCATAAGACATCGTTTGTCTTGGCGAGCAACCTTCCCCCACAGTTCCCGTCCGAACTACGTTGACTCTGACTTTCTCATTGCACTGAGGGAGTACGTAGGCCTAGGGCATTGAATATGTCCTACCGAGTCCGTCTTAGTCACCCCCATCCCCGTTTTCTTTTGTTCAGCCATAGATAGTAGGACAGCTCACCCTTCGTTTAGACAACAAGCGTGGATCCCATCGAGTATGATAGATGCGTGGGGTTCTAACACCTTTCCCTCGCATAACCGACTCCCAATCCCGGACTATGGTTGCGATGACCATGTCTTTCCCCCTTTTTTCTTCACGTTTATGCAGTGTTTCCTTTCCCTCTCTCAGGATAAATACACATTGCTGGCGACTCTGTGTCTTCTGCGCCACTCTCGCGTTTGTACCGTTGGATGCGAATCTTTCGGGAGTCGATCCTAGCGCTTTGTTTGTTGTTTTTGTTGGGTGTTTATTTGTTGTGCTTTATTATGTTGTATATTACTGTTTTACAGCTTTTATTGCATTGCATTTCATTTTATTACTGTCATACTGGATATTACTGTGTTGTGCTGGCTGGTTCCTGTTTGGCAGGTTGGGTTGTTCTGAGAGATAAGCCTAATACCCAGGCTTGAGTACACCCTAGGACTAGAGTGGAAAGTAGTGGGACCTACGTGCCCGCTTGGTACGTTTGTGTGTTCACAAAGTTCACAACCAGACGAGGCTATCTTGGGACGCATTCTGACGTGTGTGTCTTGCGCATGTTAGGGTGTTGATTTAGAGAGCTGTCGACTCTGGTGACCGTTTCTCCGATACCTCAGTTGCGCCTCTCCTCCCGAGATGTGACAGTGGCAGACCACGTTCCGTGGCAAACCCATTGCACATTCTCAATCCGAGGACCCAATGCTGAGGGACTCGCATAGGATGACCTTATTTTTTAGGGGAATCAGTTGAGGCCTCCTCAATTGATGATGATGCCAAACCAGAAATGGTGAACGTATCGTCATTTCTCGACCTGAGAGCCCATGATATTGAGGATCCTCGCCTTTCTATAACCCTCATGTGAGATGGGATGGGTGTTTGCAGGTTTGCAGGAAACCGAAACCTTCAACCTACCCAGTTTTTTGGATTTCTCATCAGTGTTTGATTATCAGGGTTTCTGGTTATCTCAGTGGTTTGGTATTCTAGATTTCTGGTTTTCTGGGTTGTGGTCCTCGTTCAGTTAACAGCACAGCACATCCAGCAGTGATGCCTTGATCCCATGCTTGCATGTGCATATCATTTTTCTTGCATTCTAACATGTTTGACATTTTTCAGGGCTTGCATCTTACTCTTGATTCCGATTTTCTGAGGTTGCCTTCACATGGATGTCTAGAGAAAGAAGACAGTTGCTTATTCGTTCCCAGACCCAACCTTGACGTTGATTCACAAGCTGATTAGTATTGCTGGTCCTGGAGTTCGTACAAAGTTTGGTGGAGGGTATGGGAGACTTCTGAAGTTTGTCTACAGTATCTCCAAGTATGAGAAGGATGCCATTCACACACTTCTTCATTTCTATGATCCGTCTTTGCGTTGCTTCACTTTTCCAGACTATATCTTGGCTCCAACGTTGGATGAGTTCTCATTTATTTTGGGAATCCCCATCAGGCATGACATAGTATTCTTTTCTGAAGAACGCACTGGGATAAAAGAAATGGTTGTTGCTCTTCATATTGGTGAATCCGTTCTGAGCAGTAATATTGTGGAGAAACAAGGAGCTAAGGGTTTCTTATTGAAGTTCTTGTTTGATCAAGCTTGCATACATGTTAAGGAGAAGAATTGGACTGTTTTCCAAGCTATTCTGGCTATGTGCATCTATGGTATTGTCCTGTTTCCCAATGTTCCTGATCTGGTGGATATGCATGCTGTCAGAATCTTTATTTCAAAGAATCCTGTACCTACCTTGCTAGGTGATGTGTATCACTCAGTCCACTACAAGAATGAAAATAGGCGTGGAAAAACTGTGAGTTGCTGTGCACCACTCTTATCTACTTGGTTTCTGAGTCATCTCCCCGAAGCTGGCGCTTTCGTTGATACGAGAGATTCTCTGAAGTGGTCAAAGAGGTTAATGGGCTTGACGGCTGACAACATTGTTTGGTTCAACCATGACTTGCTAGGAATGGAGATTATTTGCAAGTGCGGAGAATTCCCTAATGTACCCTTGATAGGGAGAAGAGGTGGAATTAACTATAATCCTTCCCTTGTTATCAGGCAGTTTGGTTATCCTTTGAGAGGTCCACCTGAAGAGCGAGATATCAGAGAGTCCTTATTCTTCAATGGTACTGGGGATCAAGAGATGATAAGGAAAGTTGTGAATGCTTGGAAGCAGGTGACCAAGAAGGGAAAAACTTCATTCGGGAAATGTAATAACCGAGCTTTTCCTTCCTATGAAGAGTGGATTAAGAAAAGAGCAGAAGAAGAGCTTCTTCCCTTCCCTGTGTAACCACCTTTGTATCCTTTGATGATCAAGGCTCCCACGACTGTTGATATAGAGAAGTATGATAAGTTATGGACTGAGAAGGAGAAACTCCGAGAGGAGAATCGTGAGCTGGGCAGAGAGATTGGTCAGTTGAAGCACGGAAAAGGTGAAGCTATCCATGCTGCCAGGTTGAAATCAAAACTTTTGGTTGTGAAGGAGAAAGAATTGTCTAAAGAAGTCACCGCCAGAGAGAAAGTGGCTCAACCGTTGAAAAGTGTTAGCAAGGTCCTTTCATCCAAAAAGAAAGAGTTAGCTTATGCTATGTCAAGAATTCACAAGTTCCATGACCGACGGAATACAACAATTACTTGCAACGGGTTGAAAGGGGACAAGTATCTGGAATAGATTGAAGGTTTGAAGACAGAGCTTTGAAAAAAGGATAAGGAGATTTTATCAGGGATTTTTGAGAGGAGAGCAGTTGAGGAAAAGCTCAAGGAAACCATGGCAGATATAGAACAGCTGAAGATCCAAGCCGAAGTGAAGAGAGCTAGAAGCGAAGGTCCAAGTTCAGGTGGAGCTTCTGGGGAAGATGATTGGGAATTGCATAGTCGTTATTTAACAGGGATCTTGCACAGGAGGGATCTTTTGATTCAGGAGTTGATTCAGAGACCAGAGCATCCTAATACCAAGAAGCTTCTCAAGGAAGTGCAGAATTGGTGCAAAAAGAATGACGAACGGGGAATTCTAGCACGACCGAGTCTTGATGATATGCTCTAGTTTCCTTGCTGTTGTTTTCTTTGTATTTCCGGGATCACCGCCAGGCTTGTTGGTCGGGATCTTTGTTTATGCTTATTCAGACTTGTGTTGTAACAGATGCTTATTATCTTTATATGATCAGGAATTCAATTATCTTCTGTTGTTAAAACTGGAATCAAGGGATAGATCGCCTTGATAATGTTCGTACATGTTTGCATTTGCATTTGCATAATCATATCATTTTTGCATAACAGGTTATCTTGGATTCTCTGGTTTTCATATGCTCTCTCTTTGACAGTCAGGATTGATCAACCAGCTCATCGGTATTCTACCAGGCTTAATTAAAACAGAGTGATGGACAAAGTTCAGGAAGACATGGCAGCTATGCAAGCTTGCATCGATCAATTCATGGAGATGATGCAGGGTGTGGTGCAGAGTCAGAATGAGTTCAGAACTCTAGTTCAGCCTTTGGTGTCACAGGTTGATGAAAATGGTATCTTACACGGTGGTTTTCTTAATCGTGTTATTCCTCCGGGCGGAGGTGGTGCTGGTATCAACATTCCTATCACTGGTGCTGGTGGACAAGGTGGTATTCCTTCAGTGGTTGGAGAAGGAAGCACTGTTCGAGCTATCCATGGCCATCGTATTGATGATCAACAGGATGATGTTTTTTCAGTCAGAAGCTTAGATGATGGTCTACCTGTGGTTAGTGATGAGAGGATCCATTTAATTGAGGCGCAATTGAAAGGGGTTGTGAAACAGGATGATCTGGGAATCGATTTGGACGACCTAGGGTTGGTCCCTGATATTGTCATTCCACACAAGATTCAGATTCCTACACTAGAGAAGTATAATGGTTCTACCTGCCCGAGAACTCATATAAAGGCTTATATCAGGAAGATGGCTGCCCATGCCAAGGATGAAAAGTTAATGATGCACTTTTTCCAAGACAGCCTGTCCGGCGCGTCTTTGGAATGGTACATGGCGCTGGAAAGTAGAGATGTTCGTACTTGGAGAGAGCTAGCTGCAGCTTTTATCAAGCATTACCAGTACAACACAGACATGGCTCCCAACAGAACTCAGCTGTTAAGCATGTCCCAGAAAAGTGATGAAAGTTTCAAAGAATACGCGCAAAGGTGGCGTGAATTGGCGGCTAGGATACAGCCACCAATGCTGGAGAAAGAGATGTTGGATATGTTTATGGACACACTGCCTAAGCACTATTATGAGAAGCTATTGCCTTGTTCACTAGGCAATTTTGCAGATGTGATTGCTATCGGACAGAAGGTAGAGGTCGGAATTAAGGCTGGAAAAGTCTCTAGTGGTGACGGATCGTCCTCCGGGCATGGAAAGAAGCCATTTGATGGTTATAAGAAGAAAGGAGAGGCCAACGCTGTATCATCTCACAGGGGAAAAGGGAAACAGCGTCAGAACTATAATAAACAAGTAGAATCGGTAACTATCCAGCAACGTTACCTCCACCACAACAACAAAGGAATAATGCTAATCAGAACAGGCAGCATGGCCAGTATCAGAACAAACAAAGGAATGCAGAGAGGCATTTTGATCAACCACCAATGTCATATGCACAGTTGTTGCAACATTTGCTGCAGTTACGTTTAGTTGAGCTCTGTACGCTGGCTCCACCAACAGGGGAACTCCCACGAGGCTACGATGCTAACGCACACTACGATTTTCACTCTGGTGCTCCGGGGTACACTGTGGAGAAGTGTAGGGCATTTCATCACAAGGCGCAAGACCTTGTAGACTCCAAGGCTATAAATTTCTCGAATGCTGGGCCCAATGTTATTCAAAACCCGATGCCTGACCACAATGGGCCGAGGGTGAATGCGATAATTGAGGAATGTGAAGCTTTGAATTTGATTATGGATGTTGAGGAGCTGAAGACTCCGCTGGCTGTGGTTAAAAACAGGTTGCTAAAGGGTGGCGTCTATCTGGGTTGTGATGAGAACTGTCCAGATTGTTTGACGAAGGATAATGGTTGTGATTCGTTGAAGATGGGTATCCAGAGTATGATTAATGAGGGCTGTTTACAGTTTGATAGAGGTAATCAACAAGAAGAGGTTGTCAGTGGGAAGGTTGCTACTATCACCATTCCGTTCAGAACAATTACTATTTCTGGTCCGACAAGGCCACCTTCAGTCATTATCACAAGGGCTGGACCCATTCCGTATGAAAGTTCTAAGGCTATTCCCTGGAATTATGGCGCCGAGGTGTTTGTCAATGGACAAAAGCAGGAATTGATGGCTACTTTATCAATGAGTTCTAATCCTGAGGTTAAGGTTGAAGCTGATGCTATAACGAGAAGTGGTAGAGTGCTTACTCCTGTTAGTGATCAACCCAGTACTTCAAGTCAAGATAAGGGAAAACAGGTAATGGATGGTTCTTTTCAGACTCCAGTGATTGTTGATTCTACAGTAAAGCCGGTTGATGATGCTTTTTTTGAAAATGTAGAGGAGTTTATGAGACTCATCCGGAAAAGTGATTACAAGATCGTGGACCAGTTACATCAGACCCCGTCCAAGATCTCTATTTTGTCTTTGTTGTTGTGTCTGAAGCTCATAGGAATGCTCTTCTGAAAGTTTGGAATGCAGCCTACGTTCCTCAAGAGATTTCTGTTAACCAGCTGGAAAGGGTTGTAGCGCACGTGAATGCGGGTAATGGCTTGGGTTTTAGAGATCTTGATTTGACTCCTGTTGGGAGGAAACATAACCATGCCCTGCATATTTCGATTGAGTGTTGTGGTTCACTGATGTCACATGTATTGGTTGATACTGGATCATCGTTGAATGTATTGCCAAAGAAAGCATTAATGAAGTTAGATACCAGGGGACTCATTTGTACACCAAGTGACTTGGTGGTGCGAGATTTTGATGGCTCGAAGAGATCTGTCTTTGGTGAGATTGTGCTTCCGATCAAGGTTGGGCTGAAAATCTTTGATGCAACATTTTATATAATTGATATTCAGCCAGCGTACAACTGTTTGTTGGGTCGACCTTGGATCCATGGTGCAGGCACTGTAACCTCCACTTTGCATCAAAAGCTGAAATACATGGTTGATGGTCACGTAGTGACGGTGTGAGGGGAGGAAGACATAATGATTAGTCAGTTGTCAATCTTCAAATACGTGGAAGTGGATGGTGAAATCCATGAGACGTTGTGTCAAGGGTTTGAGAAGGTGAAGGTTTCTGAAGAGGTTGTCCAGTCTGAGACTACAGAGCAGCCTGCAGTGGCAGATCAACTTGAGGTTTCTATGTCTTCGTTTAAAGACGCCAAAGCTGTGGTTGAAGCTGGTAGCTCACAGAGGTGTGGCCAAGTGGTTAAAGTTCAGGAGAAGAGGGATACTTATGGATTGGGATACAACCCATCCAGGAAAGATGGGGATCCTCCCAAATTCTATGGCCTAGTCCGTTTCACTAGTGTCGGTGTTTTCTTCGACAGGGTTAATGCCATTTAGGAAGAAGGGGACAGTGATTGTGACATGGATAGCTGGATCCGCCCTTGCGTCCCAGGAGAAAGTCTATGCAACTGGTTTGCCGAAAAAGTCATTCAAGTCACTAGCTTCGAGTAATTGCTTTGTTTTCCTATTATGTTAATCCTGCGTTCTGCCCAAGACGTAGTGATTTTATTTGTAGGACTTTTAACTGTTGAATGTTTTGCTTTATCATCAATAAAGGACTTTTCACACTCAAAAATTTTGATCTCTGTCTTTCTGTTTTATTTTTATGCATTAAAAACCCACATCAAAATGACAATGTGTTTCTTTTGTTGCATGCATAATAAAACATACCTCATCAATCATACAGGTCTTTTTGTTCAGATGACACCGATCATGACTCAGCTATAGCTCGGTATGACTTTGATAATCCAATCTATCAGGCTGAAGAAGAGACCGACGAAGATTGTGAACTGCCCGAAGAGTTGGCCAGATTGTTGAAGCAAGAGGAGAGGGACATCTTACCTCATCATAAGGAAATTGAGATTGTGAATCTGGGAACCGAGGATGCCAGAAAGGAGGTAAGGATAGGGGTTGTGTTGGAAGATAGTGTCAAGGGAAGATTGATTGAAATGCTCCGTGAGTATGTGGATATCTTCGCCTGGTCTAACCAAGACATGCCTGGGCTCGATACTGATATTGTTGTACACCGGCTACCACTTAAAGAAGGTTGTGCTCCGGTCAAGCAAAAGTTGAGAAGAACTAAACCGGAGATGTCTGTCAAAATCAAGGAAGAGGTTCAGAAACAGCTAGATGCCAGTTTTCTTGCTGTGACGAATTATCCTCCATGGGTTGCTAACATCGTGCCTGTACCTAAGAAGGATGGGAAGGTCAGGATGTGTGTCGATTACAGGGATTTGAACAGAGCAAGCCCAAAGGACGATTTCCCGCTCCCTCACATTGACGTGTTAGTTGACAATAATGCTCAGTATTTTGTGTTTTCCTTCATGGATGGTTTCTCTGGGTATAACCAAATCAAGATGGCCCCATAGGACATGGAGAAAACAACATTCATAACACCGTGGGGAACTTTCTGCTACAAAGTGATGCCCTTTGGATTGAAAAATGCAGGGGCAACCTACCAGCGAGCGATGGTGACTCTCTTTCATGATATGATTCACAAAGAGATTGAGGTCTATGTTGATGACATGATTGCGAAGTCACAGACGGAGGAAGAACATCTGGTGAATCTTCAAAAGCTATTTGAAAGATTGAGAAAATTCAGAATGAGGTTAAATCCAAAAAAATGCACCTTCGGGGTGAGATCAGGAAAATTGGTGGGGTTTATTGTTAGTGAAAAAGGTATCAAGGTTAATCCTGCAAAGGTAAAAGCCATACAAGAAATGCCTGTGCCGAACACAGAAAAAGAGGTCTGTGGTTTCTTGGGGAGATTAAACTACATTGCTAGGTTCATCTCGCATCTCACAGCCATATGTGAACCAATCTTCAAGTTGTTGAGAAAAGATCAAGCGGTCAGGTGGAATGAAAATTGTCAAAAGGCGTTTGAAAAGATAAAAGAATACTTGTAGGAACCTCCGGTCCTTATGCCACTAGTGCCAGGGCGACCTTTGGTTATGTATCTCATGGTTCTTGAGAATTCAATGGGTTGTGTGCTCGGTCAACAAGAGGAGTCAGGTAGAAAAGAGCACGCCATCTACTACCTGAGTAAAAAGTTTACTGATTGCGAGTCAAGGTACTCGATGCTGGAGAAAACATGTTGTGCACTCGCTTGGGCCGCTAAGCGTTTGAGGCAGTATATGTTAAACCACACAACCCTCTTTATTTCGAAGATGGATCCAATCAAGTATGTGTTTGAGAAGCAAGCACTTTCTGGTAGAATAGCCTGTTGGCAGATGGTTCTGACAGAATACGATATTCAATATGTTTCCCAAAAGGCCATTAAGGGAAGTGTTTTGTCACAATATCTTGCCGAACAGCCAATTGAGGATTATCAACCGATGAAGTTTGAATTTCCGGATGAGCATATCATGTACCTGAAGATGAAGGATTGTGAAGAGCCTTTGCCTGATGAAGGACCTGAGATTGGATCTCAGTGGAAGTTGGTTTTTTATGGAGCTGTTAATTCATATGGTAACGGAATCGGGGCAGTGATTACGACTCCAAAGGGTTCTCATATACCCTTCACTGCCCGATTAGAGTTCGTATACACCAACAATGAGGCAGAGTATGAAGCATGCATCATGGGGTTAGAAGAAGCAATTGATTTGAGAATCAAGAACCTCGATGTTTATGGTGATTCTGCGTTGGTGGTTAACCAGATTACAGGTGAATGGGAGACTCGTCAAGCGAATCTTGTTCCGTATAACAACTATGCCAGAAGGTTGATACCTTTCTTTGACAGAGTGGACTTCCATCACATTCCCCGGATAGAGAATCAGATGGCTGATGCATTGGCAAGGTTGTCATCAATGTATCAAGTGAATCGTTGGAATGAAACTCCTTCAATCAGAATCATGCGCTTGGACAGGCCTGCTTTTGTATTTGCAGTTGAAGGGGTATCAGATGGTAAGCCTTGGTATCATGACATCAAAGTCTTTTTGAAGAGTCAGGAATACCCAACTGGGGCATCTTCCAAGGATAAAAAGACATTGAAGAGGTTATCAGGAAACTTCTTTTTGAACAAAGACGATGTGTTGTACAAGAGAAACTTTGACATGGTCTTGCTACGTTATGTTGATGAACACGAGGCAGGCCTGTTTATGGAAGAGGTTCATGAAGGCTCCTTTGGTACTCATGCCAATGGGCATGCTATGGCAAGAAAATTGTTGAGAGTGGGGTATTATTGGATGACTATGGAGTCTGATTGTTTTAAATACACCCGGAAATGTCATAAATGCCAAATTTATGCTGACAAGGTGCACGTACCACCTACTCCTCTGAATGTTTTGTCGTCACCTTGGCCTTTTGCCATGTGGGGCATTGACATGATTGGGAAGATTGAGCTGACTGCTTCGAATGGACATCGTTTTATCCTGGTGGCCATTGATTATTTCACGAATTGGGTAGAAGCAGCATCGTATGCCAACGTCACCAGACAAGTGGTAGCCCGGTTTATTAAGAAGGACATCATCTGCCGGTATGGAGTCCCGGAGAGAATCATCACTGACAATGGTTCGAACTTGAACAATAAGATGCTGAAGGAGCTATGCCAGAGCTTTAAGATCGAACATCACAATTCTTCTCCTTATCGCCCGAAGATGAATGGGGCTGTTGAAGCGGCTAATAAGAACATAAAGAAGATTGTGCAGAAGATGGTAGTGACATACAAAGACTGGCATGAGATGTTGCCTTACGCTTTACATGGATATCGTACTTCGGTACGCACATCGACTAGGGCAACTCCTTTCTCACTGGTATATGGTATGGAAGCAGTTCTGCCATTAGAAGTTGAGATTCCTTCTTTGAGAATTTTGACAGACGTGAAGCTTGATGAAGCTGAGTGGGTGCGTTCCCGGCTAAATGAATTGAACCCCATTGAAGAGAAGAGATTAAAAGCCATTGCGCATGGCCGGTAGTATCAGAGCAGGATGAAAAAGGCATTTGTTCAGAAAGTGCGTCCTCGGTGTTTCCAAACTGGTGAATTAGTTCTGAAAAGGATCACTCCTCCTCAAACAGATCACAGGGGCAAGTGGACTCCAAATTACGAAGGACCATATGTAGTAAGACAGGTTTTCTCTGGTGGAGCCTTATTACTCTCAACTATGGATAGCGAAAATTTTACGTCCCCTGTGAACGCAGATGTAGTCAAAAAATACTTTGCATAAAAAAGAGACCCGCTGAACATAAAAAGAAGGTTCAGGCAAAAATGGGGCATCCTGGCGAACCATAAAAAGAAAAGGTTCGGCCAAAAATTAGGGATAAAAAGAAAAAAGAAATAAACCCGCAAGGTTGAAAACCTGAAAAGGCAACTTTGGCAAAAATGGGTATCCCGGTGGATTGAAAACCCGAAAAGGGCGATCCAGGCAAAAGTTAGGGATTTAAAAGCAAAGACTACGATCCGCGTTCGATCTGTGATCACTATTCACACTTGGAAAATTCGAAGGAAAGGAATCAGTCCAGTCAGTCATCTTCAAAGGCCAAAGTATCTGCGGATAAACAAGTCATATGGGTTATAGCTGAGTCGAGTCATGGTGGATGTTTGTTCCCCATATTGCCGACATGTATATTTTCTTTTACTTTTTGCGCAATTACCTCTTTTCAGGAATTGCTTCCAGATGTAAATGCCTATTTACAGGCTGATTATTCAATAAAGTTTGCATTTCAGTCAAAGAGCTTTTGTTTTCATTTACCTGTTTTGTTTGTGAAAATGTCCGATATTTTTGATAAACATTACATGCTAAATGTTGAGCTTTATGAAACAAGTTGGAAAACAGTGGCAATTGCTTAGGCGACAGTCACTGTGATGATAATCAAAGTAATTATTTTTGTACGTAGACCTTTCTGTTGGTTTTGCAGGATGACAAGTGTACCTCCCTAGTAGAGCTCTCCCCAACTTTGAAGTCTGATCGTCCTCAACAATTTATTACTCTTCCCCATCAGAGTATCAAGGATTGTTTTCCTCAACAGAGTATAAAGAGGTAATTTCCTGAGCGGAGTCGTTGAGGATCGTCCCCCTCAGCAGGATATAAGAGGTTTTCCCCCAGCCAGAAAAATGATTTGGCTCACCTTTCTTCAGAAGGTGGTGTTTCCCCATAGAATATGGGGCAGTCATTTTTTCCTCAGCTAGTCAGGAAACTTGTGTTTACCCCCCTAGCAGAGTGGATGTTGACAACTACTATTTTCCAAGCAGATGTGTCGTTGAAGATTGTCCTATTTAGCAGGACATATGAGGATCGTCCCCCTCAGGAGGAGTACAGAGGATTGTATACCCAGCCGAGGTTGTGTTTGGATTATTATTCCCCAGTAAGCATTCAGAAGTTGATTGCTCTAAGGTGGATGTTGTTGTATCTCCAGCAGGAGATTCGTGGACAAAGATGATATTATCCCCACAGAGTCCTGGGGTCTACTTTCCTCAACTAGTTAGAGGGTATAGTCTCACCGACAATGGCTTGATCTAATCCCCAGCAGGGTGAAGGTAAAGTTATTTCCCTAGCAGCAGGATAAAGGTGCTCATCTCCCCAAGCAGAGTCTGGTGGTGACTGGTATCCCCAGCAGGTCTTTAGTCCAATCGTTTTTGGCAGGCGTCAAAGCCAAGTTCTGAAGTATTTGGTGATCCCCAACGGAGGAGTTTCCATCTTCAGTATTCATCTCCCTCCCCAGCTGAGTGGGTTTTCTCTCGGAGTTTCGTCATTCTCCAACAGAGTTGTTGATCTTGATATTCCCCAACAGAATGGATATTCTCTCGAAGATTCGTCCATCTCCAGCAGAATTGGTGATTGTGATCTTCCCTAGCAGGGTGAAGTTTTCCTCAACACGTGTTCTTTGTTTGATGACGATGTAGTTTGTCGTCCTCGGTAGAGCTGTTTTTGTTCTCAACGTTTATTTCGCTGAGACGGCCTTTTTGCATCGCATAAGCATCTTTTTGCATGGCATCCTCCTAAATGCGTAGCATTTCCACTTCGTGTGGAGCATTACGGAAAAATTCAAACATATGCATCCGAAGCATAAGCCAGGTTTGAGTTTTCCTTCGTCAGGAAAGCAGGATTTCAGGAGATATCATTCGACTTTACTCCACAAGTGTTGGGTTTAGTCATTCAAAGCAATATTTGACATTCCCTTGCAGAGTTGTTTGCCAGGATCGTTAATCCATGATTTCATTTTTACCCCTTCGTCCAGGTGGTCCTTTGGTTTATCCCCTCAAGATTTTTACCGTCAGACACTCGTCCGTGTTTCCTTCAGCACCCGTCCGTGTTTGAACCTTTGATTTCAATACCCGTCTGTATTGACCTTTTGATGACACTCGTTCGTGTTGCCTTCCATTCCCCAGCGAGATTAATCCCCGGTAAAGGTTGCTTTACACCCGTCCGTGTACCTTTTCGATACCCGTCCGTATTGAAACTCTATTACACCCGTCCGTGTACCTTTTCGATACCCGTCCGTATTGAACTTTATTACACCCGTCCGTGTACCTTTCTGATACCCGTCCGTATTGAAACTTTATTACACCCGTCCATGTACCTTTTTGATACCCGTCCGTATTGAACTTTATTACTCCCGTCCATGTACCTTTCCGATACCCGTCCGTATTGAAACTTTATTACACCCGTCCGTGTACTTTTTCGATACCCATCCGTATTGAAACTTTATTACACCCGTCCGTGTACCTTTTCGATACCAGTCCGTATTGAACTTTATTTCACCCGTCCGTGTACCTTTTCGATACCCATCCGTATTGAACTTTATTACACCTGTCCGTGTACCTTTCCGATACGCGTGCGTATTGAACTTTATTACACCCGTCCGTGTACCTTTTCGATACTCGTCCGTATTGAAACTTTATTACGCCCGTCCGTGTACCTCTCTGATACCCGTCCGTATTGAAACCTCTTTTATACCCGTCCGTGTACCTTTTCGATACCCGTCCGTATTGAAACTTTATTACACCCGTCCGTGTACCTTTCCGATACCCGTCAGTATTGAAACCTCTTTTACACCCGTCCGTGTACCTTTTCGATACCCGTCCGTATTGAACCCTTTTACACCCGTCCGTGTACCTTTTCGATACCCGTTCGTATTGAACCCTTTTACACCCGTCCGTGTACCTTTTCAGTACTTGTTCGTATTGAGCTTTTTTACACCCGTCCGTGTACCTTTTCGATACCCGTCCGTATTGAACCCTTTTACACCCGTCCGTGTACCTTTTCGATACCCGTTCGTATTGAACCCTTTTACACCCGTCCGTGTACCTTTTCAGTACTTGTCCGTATTAAGCTTTTTTACACCCGTCCGTGTACCTTTTCGATACCCGTCCGTATTGAACTTTATTACACCCGTCCGTGTATCTTTTCGATACCCGTCCGTATTGAACTTTATTACACCCGTCCGTGTATCTTCTCAGTACCCGTCCGTATCCGATATCTTTGATTCCTTGACACCCGTCAATGTCTATTCCCAGCATAGTTAACACTCGTTTGTGTTTATTTCATGACATTTCAATATATCGTTTGTATTGGTTTCCAACACTCGTACGTGTTGTGACAATGCAACATTTATTGCTTGTTCCCCAGCGGAGTCGTCCCTCCTTTGAGGATTGCAAATTTCAGGTTTCTTTTGGTATTCAATCTCCGTGAATCCTTTGAACGCATGACACCCGTTGCTATCATACCTTCAGGACCAAGTTGATTGAATAGGGGCAGCTGTAACACCCAAAAATTTGCCTTCTTGCTTTTAGCTAACTGGCTTATGTTTCTTTGCATTTCTTGCATTAGCATTTGTGCATAGCATTGGTTCTTAACATGGGATCAAGGTACTTGGTTCATCTCAAAGGAGTCTCAAGCCTCAGGGTGGTTTGAGGAGTTCATCATATCATCATAAGATCAAGATTGGCAAGAGATTTCAAGTGAACCACACTCTCCTAATCAGATGGTCCAAATTAGGGTTTTGGTTCCAAAAGGCTTCTTGATGGGTTTTGTTTGTTCAAATACATTCTCATGAGGTTCTACATGCTTACAAGCACTCATGGAGGAAGACTTGGCTAGTGATTCATTGTGGAAGATGTTCAGTGGATCAGTTACTTGTGGAGTAGGCAAAAGTCAACAGTTCAAAAGGAAAGTCAACCATTGGTTTTCAAGGGTCCAAATCATGTTTCCCAAGTCCATGTACCTTTATTTGGTCAAGGAATAGCATGGATGACATCATTCTTCAAAAATCAAGAGTTTGTGCAAAAGTTACCAAATTTGGAAAATGACCTATAATGAGAACTTTCCATTTTTGGCAGTTTTTCCACTACATTCAACTTGAGTTTTCATCATCATGGAAGCTTCAAATGAATTTTCCTTCAACATGAAAGTTGAAGATCTTTCTCTCCCATTTCCAAAAAGTACTATATGGTTTCCATATCATTTGTAGAACTCAAGTTATGGTCAAAACAATGCAAGGTGCTTTTTAAGGTTTTTCACATATACCACTTTTTCCACCTTTTGCATTTTGGTACAAATTGACTTGTAATTGGTTCTATTGCTTCAAGTCACATTCTAATATCCAAGTACACATCATAAGGATCATTTTTTACCTTTGAACCAAGAGATTTCGTGCCATGTACCTCACTTATTTCACAAAGTGTAAATTGGCAAGATGGATTAAAACTTACAAACCAAGCCACCACAAGGCCCAATTCCAATTGAGATGTGATCAGCAAGGGAAGTGTGAGTGATTCATCATGAAAAGCATGAGCTTGCACGTGTGGATTAGTGGGTTGATCACATATTGCAAATTTGCAATTCACATCAAAACTCACAAACCAAGACATTTCAAAGCCCAAATTCAATTCAGGTGTGATTAGCAAATGAAATATGAGTGGTCCATCATAGAAAGCATGGGAATGCACGTGTGGATTAGTGGTGGTAACACAAAGTGCATTTTTGCATAAACCATCCAAAGTCATTAATCAAGGGTTTAACCAAACTCTAATCATGATCAGAGGTCTAATGAGGTGTATATAAGCTAACTCACACGTCCACTGCTAGGTCATGCACTCTCATTTGCTCAGATTTTGAAATTTCACTCACACTTTCTCCTCTTCGAATCTCTCTTTCTACAAGGGTTTTTGAAGATTTCTTTCCATATTCTTGATCTACACACTCCATAGAACAAGAATCCACCATTGATTGGAGCTGAGAGTGAGTTTTTCATCAGATTCAGTTTTGAAGGTTCAAGTTCAAATCTCAAGATCTAGCACGATTCCAAGCTCTAATTGCATTTATTTTGCAATTAGAGGTTCTAAGGAGTAGATCTGCAGCTTCCAGAGGGTTTTCTTGGTGTATTTCAAGCTCTGCAACTTTCAAGTTAACTTACTTTTCACCATTATAGAACTTGTTTTTGTTGTGTGCATTGTGATCTATGATGTTCACTGATTATTCTGAGGTGATTTGTGTGAGTTTTGGACGTGTATCATGGGAGTATTTGATGATTGAAATTTTTAGATCTAAACTTTTCTTCTTCGATTTGGCTTGTGTGTTGGTTGTTTGTGAAAAATAATTGAATATCCATGATCCTTGTTGAATTCTGAGTAGAACTATGGTATTGTTTTTGATTTCGGGAGATTTTGTGGTTTGTGTCACCGGAGAAGACGACCGGAGCTAGGGCTCCGGCGTCTGGTTCACTTTCAGGTGGCCTGAGGATTCAATGAAGGTGATGATGTCTGGATCGTTGGATCTTTTGATCTGATGGTCATAAGTGTGCCACGCCATTTATAATTTGTTTTTATTTTGTGGTTTGTGTGTTTGTAATCCATGTTACTTATCATGTACCTCTGATCTGCGCCCTTGATCACGTATGATTGTGTGATTGTTTGATTTGATCTCATGCGTTGGATTCATCTGATGGTTTGATTTATTGCCAGCACATTAAAAATTCATGTGCCCTTCACGTGTTTGTATTTTAATTGTTGATGGTTTGGTGTATGCGCGCGCATGTTTGTTATGGTATGAGTGTGGATATGAGCCTTTCATCATGTATACTGGTTGATTATGTTGACTGAATGTGATGCGTGTGATTGATCTAATGGTGTGTGTGAGTCAAGAATGTTGACTGGATTCCACAGTTTTGTTTGGTTTGACTGCGCTATGGACTGGGCCTTTCCTTGCTTTCCCCACCCCCATTTCTGAGCCCATTTTAATTTCAAACGTGAGAATTACTTTGGTTGCACCCCCTGGTTCATTCTATTTCAATTTTTATATTATTTTCATATAGTTTTTGCATTTTAATTTTTAAAATTAGATTTATGCATCTAAAAATCACCAAAAAAATCATGAAGCATATTTTTCATCATATTTTTGGCATTTTCTTTTATTTTCTTTGAAAATTGTTCTTCTTTGCACACTTCAACTTTGTGAATTTATTTCTCATAGCACATAAAACATTTTGAGTCCATTCTTTTTGCATTATTTCATCAACATATTGAAGTGCATAAAAACATTTTTCTCATATTTTTAAACTCTTTTCATATTGCATTTTAGCCCCTCTCTTTTGCATATTGATCCATAATCCTTTGTGCTCTTTGACTAATTATTTGAGGGACCTATCTTGTGAATTTTTGCATGAGTTTTTAATATGATGTTTGTCTCTGGTTGAGGTGTTTTGAGATTTAATTTGATGATTTTTGAATCATGTTTACTATTTGTTTGATCATTCATGTTTGAGGTCTTCTTTTATGCACATCTTTGATCATGTTTGATTACTTGTTTGAGAAGGCACTTGTGCCATTATTTGGGATTGTTTCTTTGACTTCATAAATCATGTTTAGATCATTATAGGTCTCTTGAATGCAATTTTAAGTCATTGGTGTGAGGTTGTTACTTATTTTGTGTACATGTTCTATGCTTGTTTCACATGCCTCTTTTTGACTTATCTTCTCACTTCTTCTCATCTATGCCTCTTCTTGGTTTGTATTTGGTTTGTGTATACCATGCCATATCTCTTCTTTGCATCTTATATGATGTATGCTTCTGACTTTAGAGCTTTTCATTCATTCCATATGTTATTCATGTTTCATCTTGCATACTTTAACATGTTTCACTTACATGCTTCTTTCTTCTTCTTCTAATTACTCTCAATGCTTGGATGCTTGTTTGTATGCCTCATGTGACATTTGTACATCATGTTTAGGCACATGTTTAGGTCATCCACATTCTGACTTTGATTTTATTTGAAGCATTGTTGCATGATCACCTTGCATATCCACTCATTCTTGTTCTACTCCTTCTTTGATGATCTTCTTGGATGTTTGGCCATTTGTTTGCATTCTCTTTGCTTGAGTTTGTTTGGTAAACATTATGGGTAACCTCTAGGGTGTACATTCTGACTTGGATGAGTTTCATTTGGTTTGTAACCATTTCTCTTTGGGTTGTGACTTGTTTGGGTTTCATTTGTCTTATTGTTGCTTATGTTTGTTTTTGCTAACCATGTAGGGGCTAATGGTAAGTGAATGGGATGTGGATAGTTATCCACATTCTAACTTCTCCTTTCTCTTTTAAGCTTTCATACTTGTGTTTGCTTTATCATTTAAGATGACCCTTTCTTCTCTTTCACTCTCTTCCTCCCATGGGTCTCAAGACTTGTTTAAGTCTTGGATTCTCTCCCTTTAGAGCTACCTAGTCCAACTTAATTTTTGATTAAGCTTGGAGTAGGATTAGCATTAGGTTTTAGGTAATCGTCTCTCCTAAGCCTCACTAACCATAGGTCATCTATGCATGATAACATTAGGACTCTTAGTTTCCCTTTAGAGTTTCCTTTGGGTCTTCTCTCTTCTTATCTCAAAACTTCTTGAAAACACTTAATAAAGATAAAGTGTATTGCGCACGAGCCTTAAGCATGGGGAATAAGAAATGAGGGGTTTCCTCTCATCTTTCTAGAGTGCTTAGCGGGCGTCCTATCTTGGGACGATTCGTTAAGTATTCGTCCCTGTGCCCAAGACATTGGTGCATTGTAAGTTATGAACAAACTTAGAAAACACTTCTGTCTAAAAAACACAAAAACAAATTCAGATTTTTTTATTCTTCGGGATTGTTGGGTTTCAAATTTCATTTTCAGAAAAGAGCTTGTCGCTCACGTAAAAAATACTTACCCATTCGTGGTCTTACCCACGAACTACATTAGCTCTGATTCTTCTCTCTCGTCCGATTGAGGATATGTAGGCACAAGCCAGCGTTTGGCTTGGCGAGCAACCTTCCCCCACAGTTCTCGTCCGAACTACGTTGACTCTGACTTTCCCATTGCACTGAGGGAGTACGTAGGCCTAGGGCATCAAATATGTCCTACCGAGTCTGTCTTAGTCACCCCATCCCCGTTTTCTTTTGTTCAGCCATAGATAGTAGGACAACTCACCCTCCGTTTAGACAACAAGCGTCCCATCGAATACGATGGATGCGTGGGGTGCTAACACCTTCCCCTCGCATAACCGACTCCCTAACCCGGACTATGGTTGCGATGACCATGTCTTTCCCCCTTTCTGTTCAGGTTTATGCAGTGTTTCCTTTCCCTCTCTCGGGATAAATACACATTGCTGGCGACTCTGTGTCTTCTGCGCCACTCTCGCGTTTGTACCTTTGGATGCGAATCTGGAGCGACAAAGATCTCAGAATCTTCTCAACAACTCGTGCATCAGTCACTGCTTCGCCATTTCTAGTGAGTTGGTTCACCACCGTTTGTACACGCGTGATGTAGTCAGATATATTTTCTGACTCCTTCATCTGTATCCTCTCCAACTCTCCACGAAGAGTTTGAAGTCGAACTTGCTTCACTCGATCTGCTCCTCTGAACGCTTTTTCTAACGTGTCCCAAGCCTCCTTCGACGTAGTCGAACCGACAATTTTCTCAAAGCCTGATTCGTCAACTGCTCGGAACAGCATATACAATGTCGTCTTATCCTTCGAACGCGTCTCTTTCAACGCCTTTTGTTGAGCCGCCGTATACTCCGTGGTGTCTGCTGGTTCTGCAAAACCATCCCTGGCCACCTCCCACGCATCTAGAGATCCAAGAAGAGCTTTCATTTGGATACTCCTGTTTTCGTAATTTGCCTTCGTTAAACGCGGCAACGGCATTTGACTCATCGTATTTGCCATTAGCTCTGATGCCAATTTGATAAAACAATAGCAGTACTTTGCACAAGAATTCTATATTGATCTTGTTCTTTGTTATAAAGAAAATACAATCTTTGTCTTTATATAGACCCAAAAGTTCTACTATTCAAACAAACAATGAAAGCTAATAATAATAGCCCACCATTTTTTGATATTCAACTAACTCTAGATTTCTTCACTAACTAAATAATTAAAGACCCACTAACAAAACATTAAGTTTATTCAACAAATTGTTCATAGCAGAACAACAACAATTTGTTAAAATTCTGCTACCCTATCTTTATAGAGCTATAGTTACTAAGTTGAAAAGATTGCGATAATGGATGGGAATGACGCCACTCTGACGTGACTGGGAATTCCTGCATCCGCCGTATACGATATTACCCTTAAATTTGTAGCAATGTATTGATTATTTTGATGTTGATCTAAAATATATTGAGGAAGATGAAGAGGGCATTGAGTTTTGACGCTTAGTTACTTTAAGCTTTAGAAGCTTAACTGTTTGTTTCCTTGAATTTTAAGGGCATTTGCATGTATGTTTTGTCAAAGCTTAGAAGACGATACAAAAAACAACTAATTTGATAAGAAATCTCAGAAAATTTCATAATTTCATGATATTAGAACCCCTACAATTACATGAGGATCACCTGAAGGAATTTTAAAAAAGGATTAGGGGTATTTCCTAAAATTTACAATGGAAAATAACAATAGAAAAGAATAATCCAATGTCTCATTTTGAAATTAGAAAAAATAGTAAGGAAGGAAAAGGTTGTAGGAGCATACCATCATCTGAGTCCAGTGGCCAGATATGCTTTGCCAATACTTTTTGCATTTGGAACATATTGATGGAATTGACACCGAAAAGAGCACGCAGTGGTTCATCACAATTGATTTTTCGCATTTTGTCTGGGTCTTGAAATTTTTCTCCTTAATATAGGCCCACAATTGCTTAACAACCTAAGGTCACCGTTATACATAGATGCTATAAGGCCAGAATCATAATCACATCATGTCCTCACTTTTAAAGAAATTCTGGATATTAACAGTCAGTGTCGGAACAACCTACATCTACCACCCTTTTTCACCAAAAAAAGTAGGAAAGAAAATAGTATACCTCAGTCCTAGCCATCTCTGGTGATCCAACGCATTCCTGAAGTTGTGGAGACAGGCTACAAATTTTAGAAAAACCGCCACCACCTTTTTTCTTTGCTACCACTTCACCTGACTTGTTAGAACTGAAGTACAAGAAGAAACAGAAGCTTTTAAAACAAGGGTACCTTTCTGTAAATGTGGGTAGGGTAAAGATCAGCCTTCAGAACATATTTTCCTATAATGACAAATATAGGAAAAAGAATTACATGATGTTTTCTTTATTTATTGTTTAAGCAGGAAAGGAGTTTAACTTGGAGTTCTACAACTTAAAAAGGTCACATGAGGAACATTTATCCTGAAAGCAATTCTGAGAGTGCATAAGTATCAACATTTCACTTCAAGAATCTAACTATAGCAATGATTAGCTAAACAAAACTAACTACCATATGCTCGAGTGAAATAGATTTGAATATCCAATCTTGTGATCGAAAATATAAGAGAGTTTCTTATCACACTACCCATGTTTCTTAGGCACCATCTGAATTTCCGTTTTTGCCCCTAATTTCCGGATGTGCACATCCGGACGCACCCTTTCTCTAAAATATTTCAGTTTTTTCCGGATGTGCACATCCGAAAGAATTCCTGATCTGCAAATCCGAAAAAAATCAAAAGAATTCCATAAAATCATTTACTTCTAAATATAATTAAATCCAATATAATTAAAATTCAACATAATTAAACTTAACATGATTTTTTCAATATAATTAAATCCAATTTAATTCAATCCAATATAATTAAAATTAATATGATTAAAATTAATATGATTTTTTCAATATAATTTAATTAATTTTAGAAGTAAATACCATATAATTTTAATTATAATTTAGAAGTAAATACCATAAAATTTAGAAGTAAATACCATATAATTTTAAATACCAATATAATTAAATCCAATTTTAGAAGTAAATACCATATAATTTTAAATCCAATATAATTAAATTAATTTTTTCAATGTAAAAAAAATCATTTAAAATTAAATACTATATTAATCATATTAATTATATTGAAAAAAATTAATCATATTAAATATCATATTAGTTGTAATTAATATAGATTTTAATTATATTGGATTTAATTATATTAAAAAAATGATATTAACTTTAATTATATTGGATTTTAATTATATTGAATTTAATTATATTTAGAAGTAAATGATTTTATGGAATTCTTTTGATTTTTTCCGGATTTGTAAATTAGGAATTCTTCCGGATGTGCACATCCGGAACATATCAGCGTTTTTTAAAAATTTGGTGCGTCTGGATGTGCAAATCCGGAATCTGGGGGCAAAAATAAAATTTCACGTGGTGCCTAAGAAACTTGGGTAGTGTGTTAAGAAATCCTCAAATATAATATATATAAAGAACATAATTTTGTGAGCCTTCCATCCATAAATCTTTTTCTTTTCTCAATTAAAAAGTTGAAAACATTCCACTTCTCTTAAGAAAATTTTGAATTATCCATCTTGAAACTCAACTAGACATACATGATTGTCAAAACCCAGTTTTCTTCACTGTCACCACACCAACCTTTTGGAGTAGACATATGATTGATGTTTGTTTTTCTTTACAGTGGTGCTTTTGCTCTCTCAAGGATTCATGTGTCCTAATGCTAATTATTTTTGGAATGAATTCGAGGATTTTCTCAAACCTAAAACCAATTTTTATTTTATTTTATTTAGGTATATTCATCGTGTATGTATTGATAATTCCACATCAGAAGTATATGGATTTATGGACCCTGCTAGGTGTATGTATGTTGATAATGTGCCGAAAACTGAAGCAGATGTTAAAAAATACATACAAGATAAGTTACGTGACGAAAAGAGAGTGTGTCACTTACTACCATTTATTCATGGGTAAGTTTGTCTGAAATTGTGTTTTCTATTTTTTAATATTGATAACATAGATATTTTATGTGACTTTTGTGTTTTCACACAAACGTACAAAGATCATTGTCAATTAATAATCATTTGTCCAAGAGACAATATTGTGGTCGTCTTTTGTGTGACTTTTGTTATAATATATTATATATAAAGTGTTACAAAAGTAATTTCATATTTTATATGCTTTATATGGATTTTTTTCTTCTGAATTAGTGTTTTTGGGGTTTATCAAATGGCAAATGGCAATAGAAAAAGGCTACATGGCTACAATCCAGTGTAAGCGTGGTGTAAATTCTAATTCTATATTTAATTTTATCATAAGTATTCACTAATTATGTCATTCATTTGTAGACAAGACGACAACATAACTCTATTAATTGTGATTACTATGTTATGAAAAAAATGTTGGATATTTTCTCTGCCAATATAACCGAGTCTTGGATGTAGGTAATAAAAATAACCTTTCTTTGTTATTTACTTTGCGTTTTGCAATTTAATGTGAATTTTCAAAGAATAACTTTATATTGTTATTTACGTATTGTAGGTATTTGATGACCCAACAGAATTAACTTAAGATGATTTGTGTGATTTGCGACTCCTTTTGGCAAAATGTTTCTTTGAGTTATATAAAAATTAAGCTTTATCTGGTGAGTTATATAGAATTGTCTATTTATATGTGATTTGAGTTTCTTGACTTTGGTGTTGTCTGCTGATGTTAATTGATGTTATTATTTATTGTCAACATATGTGATTTTGGTGTTGTCTACTGCAACTACAACTCATCTTCTTGTGGATTGCATGTTGGTAATTCAAGTGTGGGAAAGAACTTATAAATGGTTGGATATTTTTGTATGTTTTCACTGGTTTTGTTGTTGCAGTAGTCCACCGTGTTAACATACTTATAATTTTGTGCACTTGTGTGTATCTTAGATTAGTACCTTTCTAAATCAATTATTCATTTTGAAGAATATGTGCATCCTAGCTATTTGGTGCAACGAAATAGACACGTTGGTCAGAAAAATATGAAAAATTAGATACCAAATAACAACTTAAATGTGGTTTGTGTGATGTTTGAAAAAATGAAAAATTAGGTACCAAAAAAAATTTCAGGGGTTCCACCTCGATTCCGCTAAAAAATAGTCTAATTTTTTTAGAAAGATAGCATACATATTACATCTGACACGCCTTGCAACCGATGTAAAAACCTGCATTTTATATCGGGCCAGAAAGGGAACCGATGTTAAATGTGCATTTATTTAAAAAAATAAATAAAGTTAAACTCATATTTCACATTATACACCGATGTAGTAGGTGTATTTTTTACATCGGACTATTGCCCGATATAAAATGTCCTTGATTTACAACATCGCTTGGCTTTACATCAGACCCAGACCCGATGTAAAATGTGATTTTCGTCCGATGTAAAAAGTCTCTCCTGCACTAGTGTTGATGGTGAAAGATACATAATTAATTCATATAACATTTTTATTGCAATTTTTGTGTTTAATTTATGGATGCAATTTTTATGGAGAAATTAATATGCATGTTTCTTTATTCATAATCATAGTGAAAATTACATATTTAACATGTGATATTAGATTACTTTTTCATGCAAATCACTTTTGTTGGTTATTAGTTATTTTCTATGCAAGTTGATATTGATATTTAATATATTGTTAATATGTTTAATGCATTAAAAAAATGAATAAAGACAAGTGGACGTTAAATGGATCATATATTCATGAATAAGAAATTTGCATGTACTACTAAATAAATTAATCACTTGACTTCAATTGTTATTTTGAAATTTATTTATGTCTCCTTCTATAAAAAAATTATATTGACTTATAAATAATACTTTAAAATGTTAGATGATGAATAATGCATTTATTTGGGGACAAAATAATTTATAAAAAAAATATGAATATGGAGTTATGATTCATATATTGGAAACATAAAATAGTATAAAAACTAATAATAATAATAATAATAATAATAATAATAATAATAATAATAATAATAATAATAAAAAAAAAAAAAATAATAATAATAATAATAATAATAATAATAATAATAATAATTTAAAGTACATGTGTTCAATTGTATTGTTGTTTGTGCAATAACTTATTAAATTAAAAAATTATTTATCTCATATTATATTATATGTGCATGCTAATATGAAAAAATTATTTCTTGATTATCTTGATATTAAAAGTACTTTGTATATTTTATTTATTATTAATGAAAATTGGCAAATATTTATGAAAAAAATTCATAGAAAATATTAATATTTTGATTAATTGTTTATTTCATAATGTTATTCATATATGGATATAACATAGAACATTGTTAAACATGAAATTAAGAAATATAAATTATTTGGCATATGTTAATTATGCAATAAAATATTTATTTTAAGAGAATATAAATAAATGAGTGTTTTATAATATGGTGTATATGACTTTTATGTTTTAAACCTCTTTATAACATAAAAATTAACATCATGGTTGTTGATTGTTATAAATATTTACTGCATTGAATATATTTTAGATAATTCAAGTAGAAGTGTAACTTGAAAGTAAAATGATTATTATTAAATATTTTATTGGCATAGGTCCCTTAAATTTAAGCGAAGTTTCGCGTTGGTCCCCTAACTAAAAAGCGTTACGTAATGGTCCTTTAACTTCTCTTCCGTTAAACTATTTTGTCACTTCCGTTAGTTTTGATGGAAAAATGTTAATTAGGGCTGAATTGGCATGCCAGGTAGACAAATGTTCATCTCCTTCAATCTTCTCTTTCTTTATCTTTATCCTGATCTTCAACATATTCATATCAAAACCCTGAAAAATTTAAAACAAACCCAAATTTTTTTTATCATACATCATCTAACAATTAAACATAAAAAAAAAAAAAACTTCAACACAAAAAACTTTTTAATGTTTCACCAAAAACAAAAAAAAACTACAATACAAAAAACTTAAAAAAAACTTCAACCCAAAAAACTTCAACACCATCATACAACCCATAAATTTTTTTCTTTAAAGGACAAGACCTCTTCATCCTATTTTCTGAGACCTCTGTATCTCCTAAAAAATCAAATTGATGTTTCACCAGCACATCTTAAAAGCAGAATTCAGTGAATTACAAGATTGAAAAAAAAAGACATTGAAAGATACAATCTATGATGACTAAATTCACATTAAAATCATTTGAACTAAAAATATAAGAATCTCTTAAACATTAAAATGTTTCATTTTTCAACAACCATTGATTAAAAATAAAACTTTAGTGGCACAAAAGAATTAAAAAAAATTCATTCCAGAACCATCAACAACACCATTACATTCCAAATCCTCATCAAAGCAAGTGCTATTGTTTTCAGAACATAAAAGATTAGATGTAACATTGTCAAAGCTTTCAGCCATGGAAGGAGCTTAAATGGGGAGTGCTAATAAAGAAACACCGTCAAAAGGGTGAGATTAAAAATCAAATTTTTATTGTTGGGTGGTTTTCACTAGATGAAAAAACACAAATGACATTGGATGATCATGGAAGAAGAGTGTGGGAGTGATGAAAGGGATGAGCTTTATGTAGGAAATGGGTTTGTGGGTTTAGGGTAAAAGAAATTGAGAGAAATTAATGGAGCAAAAATGATGTTGAGTATCCATGGATCTTTCAGCTTCTTATTTTATTCATTTCAAATATTTAAATCAATACAAAATAAAAAAAATTCCAGGACATCTTTAAATGGTCAAGCAAGGTTACAATTAACGTTTTACATAAAAAAAATTAACGGAAGGGACCAAAATATGTAACGGAATGTTAGTTAATGGACCAATATGTAACGTTTTTTAATTAAGTGACCAAAGCGAAACACTGAGTAAAATTAAGGGACCAAAAGTATAACACCCATATATAGAATCCATACATCAAAGCATAAATTATATATATGAATCCAAGTGTTTGGTATTGAAATACAATAAGTCCTAGTTAACACATTATACACATAAATGCCTCTAATACATAACCCTAAAAGTCTAAGGCATTACATATACAAGATGTTCCAAAAATGATAAAAACTAAGAACTAGATCATAACAATGATCTCAAAAACTCCACAACGGAAGCAAAGCCATCAGATAAGCAAAGATAATCACACAGCCTTATCCTTACCCTTCGCGGAACCTGCAGTACCTGTGATGTAAATAACAACAGAGGGGTGAGATACATCAAATCTCAGTGAGTTCCCTATCTTAAAGTCCTCTCGGCTTTCCAAGGTTCTAATAAGCCTAGCTCAAGTCAAAGGGAAAGGGGAAAGACTTCGAGCACACACACACCGTTCACAATCCCACACTATATGGAAAACACGCTACTGAGCCCGTTACTCAAAAGTATCACTTATCGATAACCTGTCAAGGCATCCCCTTTCTCCCGACCTCTTCTACGTCTAGAAGTAGAAACGAGTCATGGACCCTCGTAGATTTCTTGGCATACAAGATGGATTCGGGATCATTGGCCGTACCCGTGATCCATCACTTCACACGGCCCGTACACCGTCACAAGTCTCTTTACCCGTAGGCTCCATTCGTACTATAACATTGGGAATCAAACCTACCAAGAAATCGTGCATTCATTACAGAGGAGCTCATTACTCATGAAATGGCACATAATAGAATAACGATTACGATCTCGTGATTCCACATACAACCCTAATGTAATAGACGCACGCCTCGGCCTCTCATGCACGAGCGTCGTCATTTTGTCATTTCCATATTTTTCGACCATTGTTCCACCTAATAATCCTCACTCTACCTATTTCATATTTTAGCATGTATATATATTCCAACATGTTTCACAATAATAACATAGGCAAGACATATCAAATTACATAATAGAATAACCTACCACAATTTAAAACATAATTATAACACTTTCGAACTTTCTCAATTATTTTATCGGTCGGTAAATTTGACATATATCAACTCCATTGCATAGAATATTTCCGTAGCTTCACATCGATATAAAGAACGCTTAAATCGGACACTCGAGTAAAAAGTTATGAATTTTTGAAGTATTTTTCCAAAAAGTTACAGTGTTAATCGGTTAACACATAGGGTTAACCGGTTAACAGGTTCAATTTTCATGTAAAACACCATTTTTCATTGGTTAATCGATTACCAAAAGTGGTTAATCGATTAACCATGTTGCAGAAGCTCAAAAACCTTATTTTTCTCATATTTAACCCATTGGAACATCATCAAAACATCATAGGGACATCAAACAATTATCAACAGATGATTCCATGCATATATTGATCATACTACACAATTTATAACACATTTTAACCGTTAGATTTCATTGATTTGCAAAATTGTTCATTTTCTCAAAAATCTAACCTAACTCTAGAATCTCAATAATTCTACAACTAAAGCCTCTATCTAGAACCCACCTTGAGATAAGTAAGATGAAGATGATTGAGAAGATTGGATGAAGATGGCTGAATGGATGATGATGATCTTGATGTTCTTGAGCTTTTTCCCCTCTTTCCTCTTTTCTCTCCTTTCCTTTCCTTTCTTTCTCCTTTCCTTCAATGTTTCTATCTTTTTCTTTTGTTTGCAAGGTGAGAGGAAAAATATAGTAACTTAGTATTAAAAAATAATACTACTAAATGTCCAAAAGTCTCTAAAGTCCAAATTAATAAAATACCTCAGAGTCAGATAGTATTCATTGGATTTATTCTAAGTTCCACAGTTACTCTAATTTATTGTCAAATGATTTCTCAGAGTACACTGGGCTTAGTCGATCACAATATAATATTATCCGGAGCAATAAAAATACGGGGTATTACATCCTCCCCCCCTTAAATAAAAATTCGCCCTCGAATTTAAAGATTACCTGAACAGATGAGGGTAAGCATCTCGCATTTCCGATTCAAGTTCCCAAGTTGCATCACCCGGATGCGTTACATCCCACTGTACCTTAACGAGAGGAATCTCCTTGTTCCTTAATACTTTCGTTTCTCTTCCCACAATGTGGCTCGGTTGAGGTTTAAATGTCAAATCCGCTTCTATTTCAATAGTATCCGGTAGGATCGGCTGAAGAGGATCTGGAACAAATCTCCGAAGTTGAGATACATGGAAAACATCGTGTATTTCCGACAGAGAAGGCGGTAAGGCCAACTTGTAAGCTACTTCACCAATCCTTTCTAAAATCTGATACGGTCCCACGTATCTCGGGCTTAATTTGCGTGACTTAAACGGTCCTTTCAATCTCAATCTAGGAGTAACTTTCAAAAACACATGGTCACCTTCTTCATATTCTAAAGGTCTCCTTCGATTGTCCGCATAACTCTTTTGTCGATCTTGTGCTTGCTTAATTTTCTCGCGGATCATTCAAATCTTTTCCGTAGTCTCTTGGATGATTTCGGGTCCCAAAATTCTATCTTCGCCAATTTCCTCCCAACAAAAAGGTGTTCTACATTTCCGCCCATACAATGCTTCATACGGAGCCATACCGATGCTCGCATGATAACTATTATTATAAGAAAACTCAATCAATGGTATAAGTTCTTTCCAATTCCCTTTACTCTCTAACACACAAGCTCTCAACATATCCTCCATTGTTTGTATCGTTCGCTCAGTCTGACCATCCGTCTGTGGATGATTAGACGTGCTCAAACGCAACTCCATCCCCATAGCTTGTTGAAAGACTTTCCAAAACCTTGAAGTAAACTTCGGATCTCTATCCGACACAATATTTGAGGGAATACCGTGTAATCTTACAATTTCTGCAATGAACAACCTTGCAAGATGACTTGCCTTAAAAGTGGTCTTCACGGCCAAGAAATGCGCAGATTTCGTTAGTCGATCTACAATCACCCAAATTGAATCATAACCACCTTGCGTACGGGGCAAAACTACTGCAAAGTCCATAGAAATTCTATTCCATTTCCAAACTGGAATTTCTAAAGGTTGCAATAGACCGCCCGGTCTTTGATGTTCAATCTTAACCTGTTGGCACACTGCACATTCTGACACATACATCGCAACATCCTTTTTCATTCCAGACCACCAATAGTCCTTCTTCAAATCCTGATACATCTTCGAAGAACTAGGATGTATCGTAAAAGTACCTTTGTGAGCTTCATCCAAAATCTTTCTTCTTAACATTGCATCATTCGGAACACAAATTCTTTGGTCGAACATAATAATTCCGTCAGTAGCCTGAATAAAACCCGGTAGAAGTAACACTTCTTGCAACTTCTCATCCAACATTTGACCTTGTTGAATCTCAACTCTTAGAGTAGAATTTACATTCAAATTTCCCATGATCACACCATCTTGGGTCCACACAAACAGAAGATTAAGATCTCTAAAATTCTCCAACAATGCATACTCTAAAATCATCAATTTCGTGCTATGAACTACTTTCCGACTTAACGCATCTGCTACCTTATTCGCTTTTCCTGGATGATACTTCAATTCTAAATCATAATCCTTTAAGTACTCCATCCATCTTCGTTGTCGCATATTTAACTCCCTTTGGTCAAATAAATATTTCAAACTCTTATGGTCACTGAACATTTCAAAACGTACACCATACAAATAATGCCGCCACACCTTTAGTGTAAAAACAATCGCTGCCAATTCCAAATCGTGAGTTGGATAATTCTGTTCATGAGTTTTCAATTGTCGGGAGGCATACGCTACTACTTGACCCCCTTGCATCAGAACACCTCCCAATCCCATCTTAGAAGCATCACAAAACACTTCGTAAGAGTTATTAGGATCAGGAATAATTAACACCGGAGCTGTCGTCAATCTCTCCTTCAACTTCCTGAAACTTTGCTCACAACCCGAATCCCACTCAAAAGCAAAATCTTTACGAGTAAGTTTCGTCATTGGTAAAGCCAACTGAGAGAAACCTTCGATGAACCTCCTATAGTAACCTGCCAGCCCTAAGAAACTTCTGACTTCCGAAGCGTTTCTCGGCCTCTCCCAATATATCACTGCTTCTACCTTTGACGGATCTACTGCTACACCACCTTGTGATATAACGTGACCAAGAAACTTAACTTCCGCCATCCAAAATTCACAGTTACTTAACTTAGCAAAAAGTTGCTTCTCTTGCAACACGGATAACACAATTCTCAGATGTTCCTCGTGCTCTTGTGAAGTACGAGAATAAATAAGAATATCATCAATGAAGATTACAACAAACTGATCCAAGTAAGCTTGAAATATACGGTTCATGTAGTCCATAAAAACAGCTGGAGCATTAGTCACACTGAAAGGCATCACTAAGAATTCGTAATGACCATAACGGGTCCTAAATGCAGTCTTGGGTACATCTGAACTCTTCACCCGAATCTGATGATAACCCGACCGTAAATCAATCTTCGAGAACACGCAGGCTCCTTTCAATTGATCCAAAAGGTCGTCTATCCTGGGCAAGGGATACTTGTTCTTAATGGTGACTTTATTTAGCTGATGATAATCAATACACAACCGCATTCCACCATCCTTTTTCTTTACCAACAACACTGGAGCTCCCCAGGGCGAAACACTCGGTCGAACAAAATGTTTTTCCATAAGCTCTTCTAATTGATCCTTTAATTCCCTTAACTCCCTTGGTGCCATCCGATACGGAGAAACGGATATAGGAGCCGTTCCCAGTACCAGGTCAATAGAAAATTCCACTTCCCTCTCCGGAGGAAGAGAAGTGACATCTTCGGGGAAAACTTCAGGAAAGTCACAAACTACCGGAATGTTCGAAACTTGAAGGTTACTACCCTCCTCCTTAGTAAGAATTAAAAGAACCGACTTTTCCTCCTCAAACAAGAAATTAATCATTCCAATCGTACCTTTTAAAATAGTAGTCAACACATCCTTCGGAGTAGCTTCAGTAGATGGAATAATGATTAGTTTTTCTTCACACCCGATAAATACCGAATTAGCTGAAAGCCAATCCATTCCCAAAACAACATCCACTTCCTTAAGCGGCAAACAAATAAGATCAATCTGGAAGACTCTTTCGTTCACCGATAATACACAATTTTCACACATCAACGGCGTTTCAACAATTTCATCCATGGCAGTAGTAACCACCATGGGTGGAGACAAAGGAACAACATGCAACCTAAGTCACTTCACGCACCGCGTGGACACAAAAGAATGCGTTGCCCCACAATCAAATAAAACAAAACAAGGATTTCCATTCACAAAACACGTACCCGCAATTAAGGAGTTATCACCCTTTGTCTTCCTTGCATCCAAGGTATACACTCGGCCAGTATTCTTTTCTTGCATTTGATTTCTATTTTGAGGACAGTCTCTCGCCCAATGGCCCACTTTATGGCACCGATGACACTCCACTCCTTCAAGGCGACACCTACCGTAATGCATCTGTCCAAAAATACGGCACACCGGAGGTGCGTTAGTCTTAGAACTCTGAATTTGTTTCCCTTTGAAAGTTTGTTGTCTTGGTCTAAATTGTTGATTCGGTCTCCCACGATCACTTTGATTCACTCTACTTAACTCTCCTTCTGCTTGTACCTTCTTTAAACTATGTTCCGTCACATAACACTGTCGTAACAATTCGGCATAGCTAGTAAACTTTCTCTGAGACACACTATGTGAAATTTCAGCCCTTAAACCAAACAGAAATTGATCAATCTTCCACCTTTCATCAGGAGCATACATGGCTTGTCTAGAGTAAGCAGCCATAACCTCGAACTTTTCCGCATAAGAAGCCACTGTCAAGTTACCTTGCCTCAGCTGTTGAAATTCGAATTCCTTCTGAGACCTCAAGGAACTTGGAAAATATTTCTCCATAAAAGTTATCTTAAACTGCTCCCATACCTTTGGTACCTCTTGCATTGTCATTAAGGCTGAAGCGCTCTCCCACCACCTCATGGCAGGACCCTTCAACAAGTGAGAAGCGAAGACTACCTTGTTTACTTCACTGCACTGAACTATTAGGAAAATCCATTCCATACCTGCTATCCACTCATGAGCTTTTACTGGATCTAACCCTCCCTGAAATTATGGAGGATTCATGTGAATGAAATCCCTAAAGGTTCCCCCTACAGCTTCGGGAACAACCACTGGAGGATGCACACCACCAGCCATTTGTTGTACCATTTTCTGCACAAACTGATTCTGTTGTTGTTGCATCTGTTGCATGAATTGATACAGAGGAGCATTCTCATCGCCGACCGGTGGATTAGTCCCTGCTGGAGCGTTTCTAGGTCTACCCCGGTTGTTTCTGCGCCCGTCAGCCATGTTCCTGAATGTCATACAGATAGGATTAAGTTGATCAGGCTCAATACCATAAATATAACACGTAAGACCAAGGGTGACACAACACATCTGAAATGGAAAGAAAATACTCATGCTATTTCATGGCTAGGTCGAGGATACGACCTGCTCTGATACCAACTATAACACCCATATATAGAATCCATACATCAAAGCATAAATTATATATATGAATCCAAGTGTTTGGTATTGAAATACAATAAGTCCTAGTTAACACATTATACACATAAATGCCTCTAATACATAACCCTAAAAGTCTAAGGCATTACATATACAAGATGTTCCAAAAATGATAAAAACTAAGAACTAGATCATAACAATGATCTCAAAAACTCCACAACGGAAGCAAAGCCATCAGATAAGCAAAGATAATCACACAGCCTTATCCTTACCCTTCGCGGAACCTGCAGTACCTGTGATGTAAACAACAACAGAGGGGTGAGATACATCAAATCTCAGTGAGTTCCCTATCTTAAAGTCCTCTCGGCTTTCCAAGGTTCTAATAAGCCTAGCTTAAGTCAAAGGGAAAGGGGAAAGACTTCGAGCACACACACACCGTTCACAATCCCACACTATATGGAAAACACGCTACTGAGCCCGTTACTCAAAAGTATCACTTATTGATAACCTGTCAAGGCATCCCCTTTCTCCCAACCTCTTCTACATCTAGAAGTAGGAATGAGTCATAGACCCTCGTAGATTTCTTGGCATACAAGATGGATTCGGGATCATCGGTCGTACCCGTGATCCGTCACTTCACACGGCCCGTACACCGTCATAAGTCTCTTTACCCGTAGGCTCCATTCGTACTATAACATTGTGAATCAAACCTACCAAGAAATCGTGCATTCATAACAGAGGAGCTCGTTACTCATGAAATGGCACATAACAGAATAACGGTTACGATCTCGTGATTCCACATACAACCATAATGTAATAGATGCACGCCTCGGCCTCTCATGCACGAGCGTCGTCATTTTGTCATTTCCATATTTTCCGACCATTGTTCCACGTAATAATCCTCACTCTACCTATTTCATATTTTAGCATGTATATATATTCCAACATGTTTCACAATAATAACATAGGCAAGACATGTCAAATTACATAATAGAATAACCTACCACAATTTAAAACATAATTATAACACTTTCGAACTTTCTCGATTATTTAATCGGTCGGTAAATTTGACATATATCAACTCCATTTCATAGAATATTTCCTTAGCTTCACATCGATATAAAGAACGCTTAAATCGGACACTCGAGTAAAAAGTTATGAATTTTTGAAATATTTTTCCAAAAAGTTACAGTGTTAATCGGTTAACACATAGAGTTAACCGGTTAACAGGTTCAATTTTCACGTAAAACACCATTTTTCATTGGTTAATCGATTACCAAAAGTGGTTAATCGATTAACCACGTTGCAGAAGCTCAAAAACCTTATTTTTCTCATATTTAACCCATTGGAACATCATCAAAACATCATAGGGACATCAAACAATTATCAACAGATGATTCCACACATATATTGATCATACTACACAATTTATAACACATTTTAACCGTTAGATTTCATTCATTTGCAAAATTGTTCATTTTCTAAAAAATCTAACCTAACTCTAGAATCTCAATAATTCTACAACTAAAGTCTCTATCTAGAACCCACCTTGTGATAAGCAAGATGAAGATGATTGAGAAGATTGGATGAAGATGGTTGAATGGATGATGATGATCTTGATGTTCTTGAACTTTTTCCCCTCTTTCCTTTTTTCTCTCCTTTCCTTTCCTTTCTTTCTCCTTTCCTTCAATGTTTCTATCTTTTTCTTTTGTTTGCAAGGTGAGAGGAAAAATATAGTAACTTAGTATTAAAAAATAATACTACTAAATGTCCAAAAAGTCTCTAAAGTCCAAATTAATAAAATACCTCAGAGTCAGATAGTATTCATTGGATTTATTCTAAGTTCCACAGTTACTTTAATTTATTGTCAAATGATTTCTCAGAGTACACTGGGCTTAGTCGATCACAATATAATATTATCCGGAGCAATAAAAATACGGGGTATTACAAAGAGGTATTAAGCCTATTTTATTCACAATGGCAGAATGACATAAAATTAGTTGTGTCCCAAAGTCCTTATTGTCATATATATATATATATATATATATATATATTACAAAAAGAGGTATTAAGCCTATTTTATTCACAATGGCAGAATGACATAAAGTTAGTTGTGTCCCAAAGTCCTTATTGTCATATATATATATATATTACATTGGTTGTTTAAGTGGTCGTAGTAAGAAATTATTACAAAATGTGTTTTTTGTAGTAGTGATATTTAATATTTTTATAATATATTATATAAATAAATATTTTAAAAATTTCAAGTTTAAAATAAGTATCATATATCTTTTGAAATTTCAAGTCTAAATTAAAAGTATTCAAAATTTTGAAAATAATATGTATAATTTTCGAATATATTTTTTAAAATATTTTGACTTAATTAATTAAATATCCCAATGAATATTAAAAAAAGTTTTTCTCTTCTCCCAATTGAAAATTAATTTATTTTTAAATGTAAATGAACAATTTATATTTAGGTAATACGTAATAATAATAAATAAATTATAAAAAATACAATTCTGCGAAAAACATAAACAACAACGTTGGGAAAAGGGATACCATCACGCGTGACCCACCGTTGTGAAGTAGCATGCGGTTGTAAGTTTGTTATATACCACTTCAGGTATGTGACTGTTGTGATATACTAGGTAACACTCTACTTATAACCACGATTGTTGGTAGCAACCGTTGTTACATAGTCTTAAGGTCATGGGTTCGTATTTCAACAGTTGCGTGAAAAATTATATTAGACGTGTTGTCTATCACCACTGTCCTTTGTATAAACCGTTGTTAAACATTTATTAGTTTTTTTTATTTTTTTTATATTATTGGATTACCAACCCATTATATTTTTGTACCTATATTTTGAAACAGATTTTATACATATAATCAGGCCACTTACATTAGGCGAGAAAAATTTGGACTTTTTTTTATTATTGGGCAAGATATTGTGTCGCTGCACAACACTGTATATTGAAAATGATTTAAACATATTTCGCGTTAAAGCAATTACAAAATCAAAGAAAATATTACTAAAAAGTTTCATATAAACATAAACTTACCTATTAATAATATGCTTCATTTTAGGCTCGAGTGGTTAATGTAAGGAACACAGTGTCATTAACGTATTCTTCCTAAGTGATATGATGACCAATTGCCAATGATCACTGAATAAACACAACCATATATATAATTAGTATTTTCTAAAACAAAACTAACTATAACTGATAAACCACAATTGTAAAATTACTTACTATTTGATAAATTATGCTAAGTAACATTCTTTGCCCCCCTCACTTAACCGTTCTGTAATGTAAGCTTTAATCCCTTTTGGATCATTATTTGTCCATCGAATACTATATGGATCCAAGATGCCATAAATATTTGATTTATTTAATTCTATACAAACACGGTGAATGCACCTAAGTTGTTAAACAAAGTTCAAAAAATAAGTGAGGAAATACAAAAACAATAATGTACTATATAATGACATGCATATTCAATTATATATTTACGTGCACCAAACTTGTAATATCCCTACGTCAAACCAATGATTTCCTGAGAGAAGATCTCGTATATCACTAGGAGTAGAATAAAAGAGCTCTATCTTTGGACAAAGCTCTAGCTGAAGAGAAATTGGGTCATCATTATCCACAACCAACATGTATAACATGGTGATTACATGTGCGGAAGGATCCAATATCTCATTGACCTCTTGAGTGGGGGCGGCTGAACAATTACTTCCTTTTGTGCTGGCACCACGTACAACATTTGTTTCGGGAAATTGATCATCAGCATGACCACCATTTTCATTCGTATGTTGTTGGAAGGATCCACTTATTCTCTGCAACATAATATTCGTTTTGAACACAATACATAATAAACACATTTTTATCTTTTATAACTTTTTAGATAAAACAAAATTAATATATCATACATTTCAGATAAAACACTAGCATTTTAGATAAATTACATACCGCATATAACTATTTTAACTTTTCCATGTGTTTCCTCCAAATTTTCATGCTCTGCTTCTAACATCTTCCTTTGTTTTTCTAACTGCTTCTCAAAAGCCATAAAATTTTATTTTTACGCTTGTAATTCGGTGTTTTCAGGGCTTTTTTTTGGATGAACCTAAGAATAATCTCAGGCCGACGCCTTCTCCAACACCACGAACGCGCCCAGCAGTTATACCCTAATTTTTACCCCTATGCTCCCACTTCATTTGCATCTTCACAATGCATCAAGATAAAAAATATAGTTCTCCTGTCCTCCTCTATGGGTTTGCTTCTGAAGGAGATCACCAAGTATCTGTGTGATCCTTACTTGCTTTATGATTATTTATGTTTACTAACCTCTAACCAAAATACCAAAAAAATATGTTGCAGTTTGCTGGTTTCTTTTTCTATGTGTGTTTAGGGTTTTGCATGGGGATTAATTGAAAGAGAATTGGTTCCAAGTCAAATGTGGTGATTCATTCATGATTAAAATCAGATGGAAGTTTGACCTCATCTTGGTCAAACCATCAAGAGTTTGCTTCAATTGCAAGTTATCTGTGTCAGTGGGCTATTTCTTAGGCAATGTGTATCCAAGATCAAGTTGTCTTGTGGTTATCAAGCAATGAGTCATAAAAAGTTTGGTTCAAAATTAGATTCATTAAGTCGTTCCTGCATATTTGGCCTGAAGTTGGTCCCTCTCCCCCTTAATCTTCCTCAGCAGTTCCAGCAATTAGTTCATGTCTTTTAGAAGGAGTACCTTGGCCTCATACTTGGATTAGAAGTCGAAAAGGTCTGTCTCCGCCTTGTCTTTTTCCCCCTCCAAGAGCGTATTCTCATTCCGCAGCTTCTTCAGCTCGGAGGAGGGGTTAGTTTCATCGTTAAGGACCAGGGTCATCTCAAAAATCCACATCATAGCCGTTATGTCCTCGCACAGGGCTTTCCTCCTACTCACTTTGTCGACCACCATAATTGCTTTGGACTCCACCACGGGTACGATTAGAGATTTATCCCCGCTGAATAGCTCTCGATGGAGGTGGCAGTGAGGCAACACGAATCTTTCCCCGACAATACCCTCTAGGAGGTCGACGAGACCGGCCTCCTCGAGACTTTGCTTCTTGGCCAGAGGATCCTGAGGGACCGGGGACTGAATCCCCCAAGGAGGGAAAGAACACCCGAACTGTGGGTCAGCCTGAGCCATCTGCTGGACTTGGGTAACGTTGCCATTGGTGGCCTCCTTGGCACCTTTTGTCGTCCAAGCTTCATCAGGCGTTCCTGGATACTCGACATCTTGTCTGCAACAAAGAAACAAAAAAAAGTCAATATAGCTAGGGAAAATAAACAGACACGCGAGCGAAGAAAACACCCACTACCTAATAGCATCAGTGCTTCCTCGTTAGACCTGCACTCTAGGAGGGCCTTGGTGTTAATTAACCGAGACTCCCGGCGAACCTCCCCGCGCTCATCAAGAATAAGACTCCCGTCCTTGTCGACGCATTTAGCAGGAGTGAAACTGGAGATGAACTTGACTATCTTACCCTAAGCGAGCAGATCCCCGGCGTTAAGAGCATCTGGCTTGACGATATAGCTTTTCGTACCCTTGTCGAAGTGGCCCTCCTGCCACTCATGAGGGAACTTCGCATCTAAAGACACCACTTGTTGACCGTCCTCCTGCTTGATCACGAGGTCGTACAGGGAATGAACGGTCGCATGCAACACGGGCTTTACAATGAAGTATCTTTCCTTAAAGGTACGGACAGAATCCTGGTACGCCTTAAACAACTTCCTCGCGACTGCTTCAGAGATACCCAACTATGTCAACATTGGAAGAATTGTCGCCTTAGGTTAAAGGTGAGGAAGAACAAGGGAAGCATGGCACCAACGTAAAGATGTTACCACACGAGCTCGAATGCCTGTACGAACGCAATTTCATTGGGATAAAGCTGTTAAGGCGCCAGATGTAACCACTGAAACACCCCCTTTCGGAAGTCACTGAAAGGCAAGAGAAGCGCCGGTCCCCGAATGCGAACTCGTACATCGGGAATCGCATCCCTTTGAACGACAAACATATATGATGCGTCTATCTAGGTTTGTAGACTATCCAATTCAGGGAGGTAACCTCGGCAAGGTTCTTAACGGTCACGAAGGCGTCTGAGTCGTCGAGGGAAAAATGCGAGGCGGTGCTGATAGGTTCATGTCCGACCCAATCAAAAGGTGTGCTGGTTTTCTTGACCTCCAACTGCTCGAGATCAGACGTGTCTGTTCCCTTCCGCTTCCATCACATCATCGACCACAATGCATGTTCCCCTTCGCTTTCATCACCTTGCCAACAACGTTTCCTTGGGAGAGGCAGAAAAAGAGACATGACTACGTCTGACGAACAGGCACTACAACAAAAGTAAGTTATAACATCGCACCTTAGACAGCGCTTTAATACAAAAGCGCTGCTATAAGTTAAAAACAAGGAAACTAGCCATTTAAAAAAGTAAAAGCGCAAAAAAATATAAGACCTTAGACAGCGCTTTGGTCAAAAGCGCTTTATAAGGTCTTATTAATTTTAAAAAAAAAATTAAAGGAAAATATTAGACAGCGCTTACCTTAAAAGCGCTGTCTAAGGTCTTAAAAATTAAAAAAAAATAAAATCAAAAGCGTTGTCTAAGGCCAACCTTAGAAAGCGCTTTGAAAAGCGCTGTCTAAGATCCACCTTAGAAAGCGCTTTTATGACAAGCGCTGTCTAAGGTCTAATAAAATTAAAATATATGAATAGTCAGTATTCATTTTCATATTTCCGCTCTTTCTTCTCCCCTGCATGCGAACAGAGCTCAAAACCCTTGCGAACGAAAAACCTTCACCGTCAACCGTCCTCCACCGTGTCGTCGTTCGTTGTTGCCGTCATTGCATTGCCGTCCGTCCGTTTCTGCTCACTGCCGTCGTTTTCGTTTCTGCTCATTGCCGTCGTCGTTCGTTTCTCTTTCTGCTCTTTGATACATTTCGTTCTTGCATTGCCGTTGTTACCGTCGTTAAAGGTACGTCGTTGTTGTGAAGAATAGGGTTTTGTTGCTTTACATTGTTGTTGTAGGGTTTTGTTGCTTTACAATGTTGTAGTGAATGATTATGTTTGGTGAGTTTTGTTAATGAAGTTATGTTGTTCTGTTTTATTAATGAAGTTTTGTAGTGAATGAGTATGTTTGAAGTGTTGTTAATGAAGTTTTGTAGTGAATGAGTATGTTTGATGAAATCTTCTAAAAAACTCTAAAAAACTCTTAAAATTGATGGAGTTTTGTTAAAATTGATGGAAATAGTTTAGTTTAGTTTTATTTTTTCCACCTCTTAAATCTTCTAAAAAACTCTTAAAATTGATGGAAATGTCCTCTGAATTTTAGAATTCAAAGCTTGTTTTTGAAGCCTCAAAATTCTAGAATTTGAGATGGTTGAGTTAATAAACAAATATAATGAACATAAACATTTCACTAAAACATAAGAAATTCAACCAGTTACATATCAAACACTATCAAACTTGTTCATTTCTTGATTAATATGGTTGAATTAATGTTATTTTGTTGACCTTAATAAGTAGGAAAACCATGGATAAAAAATGGATGGATGCCGATCGATTGTCCAAAGAGTACGAGAATGGGGTATTGGATTTCGTTAAGTTTGCTGTTCAACACGCTGACGCTGAAGAGCTCAATCGAATAAAATGTCCTTGCTTGGGTTGTTGTTATGTGGGTAGGGTTGACGCAGATGGATTGAAATCGCATTTACTGATGAATGGAATTGATCGAAGTTATAAGTGTTGGATACATCATGGGGAGAAAATTAACGAGAATGTTGAACCGACGGGGAAAAGTAATACGACCTATGCTTCAGATGATAAAGACACGGAAACATACGATTGTGATCGAGTCGAAGAGATTGCAGAAGCAGTTGTAGAAGATCTTCATGATTGTCCTGAAATGTTTGAGAGGTTGGTAAGCGATGCAGAGAAACCGCTCTATCAAGGTTGCACTAAATTCACAAGACTTTCTGCGGTATTGAAGTTGTACAACTTAAAGGCGGGCAATGGATGGTCGGATAAAAGTTTCACAGAGTTGTTGGCCCTTTTGAGAGAAATGCTACCGGAGGATAATGTTCTTCCCAATCGAACCTATGAGGCCAAAAAAATGTTGTGTTCTATTGGCATGAGCTATGATAAGATACATGTTTGTCCAAACGATTGCGTTTTGTTTCGAAACGAATATGCATCGTTAACTGAGTGCCCTAAATGCGGTTTGTCTCGATATAAGAAAAAATTGTCTCCAGCCAAGGTCTTATGGTATTTTCCTATAATACCGAGATTTAGGCGCTTGTTTCGTAGTGAAACCGATGCAAGACACCTGACTTGGCATGCAGATGAAAGAATTATTGATGGAAAATTGCGACATCCGGCTGATTCACCACAGTGGTCGAAAATTGATAATGATTATCCTGACTTTGGAGAAGAAGCAAGAAACCTTCGCTTGGCATTATCTACTGATGGAATGAATCCGCATGGTCTTCAAAGTATCTCACATACCACATGGCCTGTGATTCTTATGATTTATAACCTACCTCCGTCGCTATGCATGAAGCGTAAGTACATGATGTTATCTATGTTAATCTCTGGGCCTAAACAACCAGGGAATGACATAGACGTATACTTGACACCTTTGATCGAAGATTTAAAGATATTGTGGGAGAACGGTGTGGAGGTTTATGATGGATATAGGAAAGAAAGTTTCAATTTGAGGGCGATGTTGTTTGGTACAATTAATGATTTTCCAGCTTACGGGAATCTATCAGGGTACAACATAAAAGGTGAAAAAGCGTGTCCTATTTGTGAAGATAAAACAGTTTCGAAGCGATTGGAGTTTGGTCATAAGAATGTCTTTCTCGGTCATCGTAGATTCTTAAATTCCAAACATAACTACCGTGGGTGGAGACAAGAATTCAATGGAGACATCGAACAAGGTAGAGCTCCACCTATGTTGTCAGGTGACCAAGTTTTTAAAAAGGTGAAAGATATGCGTACTGAGTTTGGCAAACCTTTTGCACATAAGGTTGTCAAAGGTGGGTGGAAAAAGAGGTCAATATTTTTTGAATTGCCATATTGGAAGTCTTTGTATGTGAGACATTTTCTCGATGTTATGCATATTGAGAAAAATGTATTTGAAAGTGTTATTGGTACGTTACTCAATATAAAAGGAAAGACTAAGGATGGCCTTAAAGCAAGAAAAGACTTGGAAGCGATGGGGATTAGACCTGAATTAGCACCCGTGAAGAAAGGAAGACGAACATATCTACCACCTGCTGCTTTTACTCTGTCTAGAAAGGAGAAGAAAATATTGTGTAAGTTTCTGAGTGGAGTTAAAGTTCCAGAAGGATACTCTTCAGATGTTAGAAGACTTGTGTCTATGAAAGACCTCACGTTGAAGAGTTTAAAGACACACGACTGCCATGTTATAATGGAACACTTTCTACCAATAGGTATACGTTCTATTTTTCCAGTGAAAGTAAGAAGCGCCATAACTAATTTGTGTTTTTTCTTTAGGTCAATTTGTAGTAAGGTAATCGATCCCGATATCTTACCAACACTACAAAAAGAGATAGTTATTACATTGTGTGAGCTTGAAATGTATTTTCCTCCCTCTTTTTTTGACATAATGGTACATCTAGTTGTTCATCTTGTGAAAGAGACACAGTTGTGTGGACCAGCTTATATGAGATGGATGTACCCTGCTGAACGTTATATGAAAATATTAAAAGGGTACGTGAAAAGCCGAAGTCGACCAGAGGGGTGTATTGTTGAACGATACATTGTTGAAGAAGCGGTTGAGTTTTGTACTGAATATTTGTCCAATGTTCAGTCGATTGGACTCCCCAAAGCTCATATTTTTGAAAAAAAGGATGGTAAAAAATTAATTGGAAATAAAATTGTGACAGTATCAAGGGATGAATGGGATCAAGTGCATTTGTATGTTCTGCACAATGATAATGAGGTTGAGCCATATGTTGAGATGCACAAGGATGTACTCCGAAGGTTAAATCAGAACAGAAATGAAAATTGGATAGTACGAGAGTACAATCAAAGTTTCATACAATGGTTAAAGGATCATATTTAGTCGAAGCGCTCTTCAGATCCTGCTTCAGTAACAGAAAGGTTGAGATGTTTGGCATATGGTCCAAGTTTGCATGTGTATTCTCATAGCGCATACGCAATTAATGGATACACATTTTATACCAAAGACCAAGACGATAAAAGTACTATGCAAAATAGTGGTGTCACCGTCCTAGCTGAAGCAATGCACATATCAAGTATGAAGGACTTAAACCCCAAATATGCAAATCTGTCATATTTTGGAGTTATTGAGCACATTTGGGTGTTTGATTACGAGAAGTTTCAGATTCCAATCTTTGGTTGCAACTGGGTAAATAGTAGTGGCATACGAATGGATAAGTCTGGATTTTTGCAAGTGGATCTTAATAGGGTGGGGTACAAAGATGAGCCTTTTATTCTAGCATCTCAAGCTAGACAAGTGTTCTATGTCACTGACCCGACGACTACGAAATGGTCTATAGTGCTTCTATCTAACAAAGTGGTTGATGATAGCGGTGTAGATCAATGTGATATTGATGTTGAGAATGAGTCATGCATTAGACGGAATGAGTTGAATACAAATGATCAAGATGAGGATCTTATAGCGGATGAGTCATATATCAGAAATGACCATAACGAGGGAATTTGGATCCATTCATCCGTCCGCATTGCTAAGACACAAGTAATTCATATTCCAACCAAGAAAAGAAAGAGATGTTAGTGAAAGAGGTAAAATTTGTTATATACTTGATTTCTTTATTATATTTGTTATATGTTATGTCATATTTGTTATATATTAGTGAAAGAGCATTTTATTTTCATTTTTTACATGGTAATGTTATTTAGACTCCAACAAGATCCAAAACAAAGGATAAGCGGATTCCGGAGCATACCGAGTCCGTTGTTTCAAAAAAACAGGTACATCACAATTATATGATATTTATGCATAGAAAATGTTAAATTGGATATCTTATACTTCATCTAACAAATTATATGATATATAGCTGTTAATCTTACACTTGTTTAATCTTACAGTGGACATTGGTTGTTGGTCGCAATTAACCACAGCGGAGAGTCAACCCCATTATTACATGGAATTATGTGAAGGTATATTAATTATCACATGTTTTATTATATTAGTGATGCTACTTGATAAAACTTAGGATTTATCCATATTTTCTTTTAATTGAATTACAATCTTTGTGTTTTCAGGACCTATAATGTAGATTTGAAGCAATGCTTTGGTTGAATGCAAAAGTATTAGTATAAGTAACATGTGCATTTGTAGAAAAAATGTAATGATTTGTAATTATAAATAGGTGTATATATAATTTTGGTTTGTAATTTTAAATATATATATTGGTTTGAATTGCCAATTGTTTTGCATATATAATTTTGGTGTAAATTGCCAATTTCTGAAAAAAATTGCTGGTTGAAAAACAGGTAAAATTCTGGTTGAAAAAACCTGGTAAAAATTGTGGTTTAAAAAAATTTATATAAAATTTTTCGTATACCTTAGACAGCGCTTATGGAGAAAGCGCTGTCTAAGGTAGGCATTAGACAGCGCTTTTGTAAAAAGCGCTGTCTAAGGTAGGGCTTAGAAAGCGCTTATGACAAAAGCGCTGTCTAAGGTATACCTAGAAAAATTCAAAAAGGTTGACCTTAGACAGCGCTTTCACCAAAACCAATGTCTAAGGTATACCAAAAAAATGTCAAAAAAGGTGAGGCTTAGAAAGCGCTTTTTCCAAAAGCGATGTCTAAGGTGTACCTTATAATGTCAAAAAGCGCTGTCTAAAGGTACCATAGACAGCGCTTTTCATTAAATAGACCCCCCTTTAGACAGCGCTTTTGGTATTACCCAAAGCGCTGTCTAAACCTATAGCAGCGCAGGTTTATACAGCGCTTAAAAGCGCTGTCTAAGGGCAAAAAAAGCGCTGTCTAAGGTCTTTTTTGTGGTAGTGAGGCCTCCCCACGAGCACCTGTCCATGCGATGACGCTTGGTCGACCCTGTCATCACCCTCTGTCGAGCACGACTAGCGGTTCCTACACCTAGCCACGTGCATTGTCCACGCGCTCATCGCTTAGGGAACACACGACGCTCCTTCGAGAAAGTATTACACCTTTCCTCGATACTAGAATTGACTTGTAAGTCGTCACTCCTCCGCTTCGGAGCAACGACTTAGGGGGCTCCTGTTTTGGACTGGGCCAGAGCCTGCCCCACTGTCGTGCAGGACCCAACCCATCTCCCTGTCGGGAAGGGCCCAATGAAGGCCCAATTCATCAAGTCACACAGGGAGCGCCCATGCGTATCCCTCATGGTCTCCATGTGCCCCCCCACCAGGGACACTTCATCAGGAAACTACATGCATCCAAAAGAACAGGTCATCCACCTTCCGAAGATCACGGGGAAGTTGACCCAGGACGAAGACCACGTGCTGGTCTTCTATACGTCATGTAGACCCTGCCAGTTATTCGTAATGGGCCTAGCAATACAAACCAATGCAAGTAACCGTTGGCCCAGCGCTGGGGGAACATTATAAATACCCTCTTACACTGAAGGGTCAGATATTCCATTCTCATACCTTTTTCTGTACTTGCCTTCTCTCTGGATGAAATTGACTTTAGCATCGGTGTACCTTGCAGGTACCACCAGCGAATTATGAGCTCATGACATGTTGTTGGTTGTTGATAATTTTTGAACCAATAAAATCACATATATATATATATATATATATATATATATATATATATATATATATATTGTATGCAACTATATCTTCTTATATTTTAACAACATGCAAAATCCTAGAAGATAGAATCCAAAATAAAAATTATACATTTTTTCGCAAAAGACAATTATTATCTTTTTACTTCTTAAACAAACAATAAAGCAAACTTTGACATTAATACGTGTTAAAATTATTATTTAACTCATAAAAAATTATATTCAATCTATATACAGCTAATTTCAGAAATCAAATTGGGTAAAATTAAATAAAACCAGTGCAACGCATAAGTTTTTTTACCTAGTATTATAATCAAACCAATGCTACACACAAGTTTTTTTACCTGTTATACGTTAACTTTATTCACATTAGAATAGACTCTGCTCAAAGTGAAATGCTAACTTCTCTCACATTTTCCCCATTTCTCGAAACTCAATCATATATGTAAAAAAATTCAACATAACTTCTCCAACTATTATGAATCATGGAAAGGTGTCACAAATCTTTGCAAGATAAAACAAACAAGTTGTTTCTAAGATTTCAATTTCCAAGAATCTTTTCAAGGAAAGGTACATTCGTGAAATATTCTCCACGTTACATTTTATGAGTTATCTATGTATTGTTGTTTAAAATATTTGTCTTGTTTTTCTTGTTTTTCTCCAACTAATATGAATCCTAGAAAGGTCTCACAGATTCTAGCAAGACAAAAAAAGTAACTCATATATATGGCTTCATTTTCCACGAATCTTTTCAAGGAAAGGTACTTTCATGTAATATTTTACACCTTACATTTTATGATTTCTCATGTTGTTGTTGTACAAAATATTTGTCTTATATTTTTTATTCAAAATATACGTAAAACATTTGTCTTGTTCTAAATATTTGTCCAACACAGGATTTGTTATTTTCTTTTTGTTAAAATGAAATTATACATTTATATTGTTGTTTTTGTTGAGATAAGTAAAGATTTTAAGTTATTTTTGAGGTATGTTATGGTTTTGTTGATAAATGTTGTTGTTTGTATTATTGTAGATATTTTTATTAGGTATGTTGATGTTTTTATTGATAAATAATGTTGTTTTGTGAGGTTAAGTTTATGTTATTGTTGAATTATGTTGATTTTTTGTTGAGGTATGGTTTTGTTTTGTTAAGGTAAGTTGTTGCTTCTTTTTTTTATAAATATTATTGTTTGTGTTATAATGTTTTTTTATTAGATATGCTAACGTTTTTTATGGGAATGTTATTTTATGAGAGTATGTTGTTGTTTTTGTTGTTAAATGCTATGGTTTGTGTTATTGTATGATGTGTTTGTATAAGTATGTTATTGTTATTGTTATTCCTTATACATTGTAACTTTCATTCCGTTTAACTAACATTTTCTAGAAGATGGGTTTATCATATGGTACGACGTTTGAGTGTTTTACCAATTCATGGTTGAATATATAACCTTTTTAATTGAATTATCAAATAATAATATGAAATATTAAGTTATATTAGAAGATAACTTACAATGATCAATATTTTTTGAGCTTTCTTCAGCCCATTTTCTATATCTCATTTTTTGACCATTGATCGTACCTGGATCAGACAGTATTTGATGGCCAGCAACGTCTTGTGGACTTCAGCTCCGGTGCGGTTGAAAGACGGCCGGGGGGGGTGTACCTGCAAGGTACTCCGACGCTTAAGTAAAGCAAGGGTCACAAGTAAAAGCAAGTACAAGGTTAGAGAGTAAGAAAATGTGTGTAACCTGACCCTCTCAAGTGAAAGGATATTTATAGAGAGCCCCCAGCGCTGGGCCAATGGTTACTTGCATTGGACTGGATTTCCAGGCCCAATCCAAGTAACTTCCAGGGCTTACGTGGCGTAGTGAAGACCAGCACGTGGTCTTCGCTCTGGGGTAACCGTTCCTAGATCTCTGAAATTAGGGCAGACCGATTCCATCGGGAGTGGGTGGTTACATGAAAACGTGTCCTCGCAGGGAGGAGTCTTGCGTGTCGGGGAGAGATGTGTCCTCGCGGGGAGGACTCTTATGTGCAGACGGAGATGGCTCCTCGCGGGGGAGGAGAACCTGAGTGTCGGGGAGGAGCGAAGCCGGGGAGGCTCACCGACCTGCCCGACGCTCTATACCGTGCATGTGCCCGACAATGTTGAGGAGGCATATGCCCGACATGGGTCATGCTAAGAGGCCCTTGTTGGGCCATCCCGGGACGTGTGGGTTGGGCCTGCTCGATTGAGGGGCAGACCCCGGCCCAGTCCAGAACAGGAGCCCCCCAAGTTGTTGCTCTGAGGTGTCGGAGTAATGACTTAAGGGCCGGCTATGTCGAGGACTTATCTAGTCGGTGAAGGGACTCTAAACGAGGAACAGTTGGTAACCGGGAAAAAACGAGTCGGCCTGCTCGTGCTAGACTGGCCGTGGATGGGCGACATCGCGGGGATACGGGAAGTCTGAAATGAAGTGAATGAAAAGACGCGTGTTGGGGAATGAAACAACACGTTTGGGAGAGCGTGCGCCACGTGTCGTAGCTCATCATTGTCAAGGGCGGCTACGCTAGGGTAGCGTAATCAATTGCCTAGGAGCCCTCGAAACTTGCGAGAGCCTATAAATAAGGGTCATCTCGTACCATTTGAACTTTTGGCTCCACCTTTGCTCAGATTCACTTTTTATTCCTCCTCTTGTTTTGCCGCCGTACGCCGCCGCCAACTGCCCTGCCGGAAACCTACCGGATGTTATTTCAAGTAAGTTTCTTTCTTTTTTTCTCCTTTCATTTGCCTTTTTTGGGTGGTTTCATGGTGAACTGGTGAGGTTCTCATGGAAATCACGAAATATCCGGCGAAAACAGCGGAATTTCATAGTTTAGTTGTTGAATCTCGCGGGGAGAGACGATGAAATCCCCGAGGACACGAACAATATCTCGGGGTCATGAGATGAGCGTTTCTCAGTTCTTTTGTTGAACATTCCAGGGATCAAGGACGGAATCCCCAGGGAGCCGACGTTTATCTCGGGGGTATGGGTCGAATACCCCAGGGTCCCGCCCAATTTCACTCCCCGCGGACCTGAGGATGTTGCGGGTTCGCGTTCCCCGACCTTTCCTCCTCGCCCTTTCACTTGATCAGCGGTGGATGGGGTGGACTTGATATGGGTCATCGAATTCACAATTTCCTTATGCTTTTCAGGTAAATGGACGTATTGCCCGTGGCCGAGGGATCTTTGGATATTTATGACGGGCCCGATTCACCTATGGCGGAGACAACCAGCGCCGGGGAGAGGCTTCCAGACGAGTGGGCCTGCGAAGAGGCAGTGAACATGATCTCCGAGTTTGTCGACCTGAACGAGGTCGACATATTTTGTACCGTCGAGCACCACCTAATAGGTTCACAGAAGTCGTGGAACGTGTTCAGGCCTTTGCCACATCATCGAATATGCTCGAGGTATAGCGGGATGCGGTTTCCCGTATATGAGTTTATGTTCGACGAGGCGGGGTGCCGTTTGCCCTTCACGGATTTTCAACAATCAGTGTTTTCCCACCTGCGTTTGGCCCCTTCTCAACTCCACCCCAACTCTCTCGCTTTCATCAGGGCTTTCAAGCTCGTGTGAAAATACCTGAAGATTGGGGCGACGGTGCCCCTATTTTTTCGCATTTTCCATCTTCAATGGCAGGCTGTCGACGACAAGCATGGCTGGGTGTCCTTCAAGCAGGTGAGCAGCGTGTTTCACACTTATCTGGACTCCGTGCGAGACTTCAAGTATCGGTACTTCCTCGTGAGGCCGGTCACACATGAGGGCGTAAATACAGTGTACCGTCGGGTCGTCGAGGAAGTGGATGGGCGGAGAGAGGAGGCTCTTGTGCCCAGGTTTCCTTTGTTCTGGCATGAAGAACACATCAAGAGGGGAACAGACAGCTATATCGTCAGCCCTGGTAAACTCTGTGAAGGGGATTGCTTGGCTCACGAGGCCATAGTCAAGTTCGTTAGTGGGTTTAACAATGCCAAGTTCGTGACAATGAACGAGGACTTCCTACTAGGCGACGATGGGGAGGTCTTAATGAAGCGTCGATTGATCAACACTAGGGCTCTCCTCGAGATGTTTTCTGACGAGTAGGCTCTCGATTTGTTAGGTGGGGTGGCCTCCCCGACCTGCCTTTCCCTTCGTCCTTCTTTTGGAATTACTGACCTCTTTGTTTTCTGTGCAGGTAAGATGTCGTCTACCGAGGAGCGCCTCAAAAAGTTGAAGGCTAACCGCGCTACGAAGAAGGGAGGTAAAAGTTGTCTCGAGCAGATCCGAGCGCAGGAATTCGTTCCCACTCAGACAACTGGGGGTACTTCTGGCTCTAACCAGGATAGTGATTCTCCCATCCCTCAGGTCTCCCCGAAGAGGCAGCGGATTGCGGACACAGTGGCCATCGACCTTACTGAGAACGAGAGTCCCCCTGCTGTAAAATTCGTGCTCCTCGCCTTTCCACTCGAGGCCGAAATTTTTCATGGGGAATAATTCCCTATTTGTGGGTGCCCCCGAAGCTCAGGCCATCTTAGGCGTCGACAAGGTCTCTGGGAGAAGGGCGCTGGTGGAGGATCTGTCCGCTGTGATGCGGGTTTGTGCGGCTTCCCTGATTCTGAACGACGAGGCGTGTTCGGAAAGCGAGCTGAACAGGTTGCGCGAGAGTTTTTTGTCCATCTCACCCGAAATGGAGAAGGTGGGCAAGGAGCTGGCCGACTGCAAAAGCCAGAACCAGACCCAGGTCGAGCTCTAAGGAAAGTTGGAGGAAAAGTTGAAGAATACTGGGGAAGAGCGGAGACGTCTCGTCGGGATTGAAGAGGAGAGGGATCATCTCTTGGCGAGGAATGCCGAGTTGGAGAAGGATGTCCGCCCAGCTGATGAGGAAACCGAGGAAGACATGTTACTGACCTCGCGGGCGGTGCTGATAGCGAAGCTCCGGAAATCCGAGGAGGACAACCTCGTGGCGTCTGATATATGTTTCAGGAAAGCCGTACAGCAGCTTCGGGTTCTCAACCCCGACCTCACAACTGAAAGGATTGACCCCAACTCCGAGGTGGTCGACAGTCAGATCGTGTAACCGATGCGGGTGGACGAGGTTAATGAACGCGAGGAGCCCGAAGGGACTGTCGTCGAGTAGGCTTTTCTTCTTCGTTTTGTCCGGCCTGCGAGCCGTTTTATTTATTTTTCAATATACATGCCCGGCCTGCGTGCCAGGGGCTTTTGATACTTGCTTGTAATATTTGTACAATGGGCTTCTGCCCGCTTCAATGCATTTTTGCTTATCTGCTCGTATGTTATTTGTATGGTGTATACTTTGTTTGTTTCTGCCCAAGTAATAGAGATTTCTATACTTTGTTTTTGTCTAAGTGATAATGACTTATATAATTTGTTTTTGTCTAAGTAATAAAGACTTTGGGATTTGCTTGACCTTGATAGTCCCTGACAGCGTGGAGAGCTGGTCGGGTGGCCGGAGACGTATTCCGACCTTCAACGAGGCTAAGAGCTCGGTCGAGATCTTAGCTTTGTGGCGTGAACTTCCCATCGGGAGCTGGGTGTTCTGCCTAATTGGTACAACGACGGCGGAGCTCGATCGAGGTATCCCCATCGGATCAAAAGTCCTCGCGCACACACAACGCGGCCTTCGATCATCGTGTTCTGTATAGGGGTGTCGCGCTCGTACCTTAGTGCGTTCCCGTAATCGCGGTGTTCGTGAGTCGCGGGTAGTGCTTAACTGTAGTAATGTTTGAGCTTCTCAGCGTTCCATGGTCGAGCAAGTTCTTCCTCGTGCAGATTTTCGAGGAAATAGGCTCCTGTCCCCGTTTTCGCGCGGACGCGGTACGGGCCCTCCTAGTTTGCGGCGAGTTTGCCCTCTCGCGAGTCTTTCTGGTTCCTTCGTAGGACGAGGGTGCCCACCTAAAAATCACGTTTGATAACTTTGTCGTTATAACACAGTGTTATTTTCTGTTTTAGTGAAGCTTCTCGAAGAGAAGCGCCCGAACGTGTTTCCTTGACGAAATCGAGTTCTTCCCTCAAGGCTTCGTTGTTCGCGTCCCCGTCGAGGGGGGTTTCCGTCCTCCTCGAGGGCTCCCTGATTTCCACGGGGATCACAGCTTCCGTTCCGTAGGTCAGACGAAAAGGGGTCTTCCCGGTCGTGGAATGTGGGGTCGTTCGGTAGGCCCAAAGGACGCTGTGTAGCTCCTCGACCCACCGTTGTTTGGCGTCGCCTAATCGATGTTTCAGTCCTCGTAGAATTACTCTCTTTGCCGCCTCAGCCTGTCCGTTCGTTTGAGGGTGCTCGACCGACGTGAAGTGCTGCTTCGTGCCTAGTTTGGAGACGAAGTCTTAGAAGTTCCTGTCGGTGAACTGTGTTCCGTTGTCGGTGACAATAGCTTGAGGGACACCAAATCGAGCGAGGATGTTTCTTTTGTAAAAACGCAGTATGTTGAAGGCCGTGATTTTGGCCAATGCTTCCGCCTCAATCCACTTCGTGAAGTAGTCCACCCCGACGATGAGGTATTTGTTTTGATACGACCCCTGGACGAAAGGTCCGAGGATATCCATCCCCCACCACACAAACGACCACAGGGAGGACAGTGTTTTGAGCTCGTTAGGAGGAGTGAGGTGCGTGTCCCTGTGTCGTTGGCATCTATCGTACTTCTTGACGTGTTCCTTGGCGTCCTGTTGCATGGTGGGCCAGTAATACCCTGCTCGAAGCGCCTTACGGGCTAACGATCGCCCGCCGAGGTGCTGTGCATTGATTCCCTCATGGATTTCCTGGAGGATGCCGGGGACCTTGGTCTCCTCGACACACCTGAGGAGGGGGATAGAGAACCCTCGCCGGTATAGCTTGTCCTCGACTATCGTGTATGAGCATGCCCGCCGCTTGACCATTCCTGCTTCCTTGGGATCTTCGGGAAGTTTGCCCGTCGTGAGGTACTCGTACACAGGGGTCATCCAGCAATTGCTGTCACCAATGGCGTTTACGTCCGCCACAGGAGAGGGTTTGTCGATGCTTGGCGGGGAAAGCACTTCTTCTATGATGGATTTGTTCCCACCTTTCTTCTTTGTGCTTGCCAATTTGGACATGACATATGCTCGGCTATTGTGCTCGCGGGGGATGTGAGTTACTTCTGCGGAGGTGAACTTTTTCAGCTTTTCTTTCACCAAGGTCAAGTATTCGATGAGGTTGTCGTTCTTGGCCTGGTACTCTCCTCGGACTTGCGAGGCCACGAGCTGGGAGTTGGTGAAGATTTTGACCTCCTTGGCGCCGAGGTCCTCGGCCAGCCGAAGTCCGGCGAGGAAAGCCTCGTACTCTGCTTGGTTTTTCGACGTCGGGAAGGATAGTTTGAGGGATACCTCGATCAGGATGCCTTCCTCGTTTTCGAGGATGATGCCCGCCCCGCTTCCCTTCGGGCTGGATGCTCCGTCGACATAGATCGTCCATTTTTGGGATCCTTTGGTCGAAGGTTCCGGGACGGTCATCTTTGCCACAAAGTTGGCCAATACTTGGGCCTTCAGGGCTTTCCTTCCCTCGTATTGGATGTCAAACTCGGCGAGTTCGAGCGACCACCTGAGCATCCTCCCCGCCATATCCGGTCGTCCAAAGAGTTGCCTTATAGGTTGTTCGGTCCTGACGACTTCATCCGCCGATTTGACGATCATGTCGTCCATGTAGACCTCGAGCATGTCGCCAATTTCAGCCCGAAAAACCTTGTTCATCATCCGTTGGTAGGTTGCCCCGACGTTCTTCAGGCCGATAGGCATTACGTTGTAGTAGTAATTGCCTGACTCGGTCATGAAAGTCGTGTGCTGTTTGTCGACCTTGTCCATGGGAATTTGGTTGTATCCCGAGTATGCGTACATGAAGGATAATAGTTTGTAACCTGCAGAATTGTCGACCAGCTGGTCGATGTTAGGCAAGGGATAGCAGTCTTTCGGGCAAGCCCGGTTAAGATCAGTATAATCTACACACATCCTCCATTTTCCATTATTCTTTTTGACGAGTACAACGTTGGATAGCTAGGTTGTATACCTGGCTTCCGAAATAAAATTTGCCTCTAAGAGGCACTATGCCTAACAAGACATTAGACAGCGCTTTTTTAGGCCTTAGACAGCGCTTAAAAACGCTGCCTAAGGTAGCGTTGTCGTAGGTAAAGACAGTGCTTTTGATTTATGGAAAAGCGCTCTCTAAATTATACATTAGACAACGCTTTTTCCCTAAAAAGCGCTCTCTAAAGTAGGCCTTTAGACAGTGCTTTTACAAAAGCGCTGTCTAATGTATACGTATAAAATTTTAATGAATTTTTTTATATACCTTTAGAAAGCGCTTTTTCAGGAAAAAGTGTTGTCTAAAGGCCCCATTTAGAGAGTGCTTTTTAAAGCGCTGTCTAATGTATGCCTATAATTTTAGTTATCAATTTTTCTATACCTTTAGAGGGCGCTTTTTAGGAAAAACGCTTTCTTTTGTGAATTATAGACAGCGCTTTTTCTAGAAAGCGCTGTCTTTTCTCTACGTATAATTTTAATGATTTTTTTTTAAATCCCATTTTAACCATTTTTTATGCAGAAACCTGTATAATTCAAGCCATTTCAATAAACCTGTATATTTCACATTTCCATTAACAATTCCTAGTATGGTTCGTTAACCATTTCCACTAATCCTATAAATCACATAAACCACATAAACCATTTCCATTATAATTCAAGTTATTTACATTAACTATTCACAAAAATATACAATTACAATTCAAAAACACATAAAGGGCATAAACCATTCACAAAACTATACAATCCCATAAAATAAACCATTCACAAAACTATACATTCACATAATCCCATAATCCTATACCTTATATAGGATTCTTTTTTCAATAAGGTATTCGCACAATTCTTCCTTAATTTCTTGCAATTTATCCTTCGTGTAACGAGAACACGCGTATTCATCAAAGTACTACATAACAAAACAAAATATGCATGATTTAGTTAAAAATAATAAATTATATGACATATCCGATAAATATTAAAATAAATCCTAAGTTATAAATCCATGCATACCGTAATAGGAACCTCTAATCGATCCATTTGACGGATTTCTCTCATAAACCTCAAAGCGAAATACCCGCGGTCTATGCCATTACGCTGACGAGGGCACTACACATAGACAAACAAATAAGAATTAATATATAGTTGTTTTGAGTTATTAAGTAGCATCACTAATAAGCAACATTGTGAAAATTAATATACCTCCACTTTGACCCATGTAACGTTGGTTGCTTTAGCCCGTGCTACTCGAGATTCTCTTTGTGCTCGGTATACTTCTCTTGTAGGATTAATGACAACCAACAAGCAGTGTCCACAGTAAAATATAACAAAAGTTTAGATGGATAATTCCTACGCAAAAGATACAAATTAAAGATTAGAATGAAAATCTTAGTACCTTTTTCACTAACGTCTCTTTCTTTTCTTGGTTGGAATATGTTATACCCGTCTCTTAACAACACGGACGGTTGGAGTGATCCAAATACCCTCATTATGATCATTTCTTGTATATGATTCAATCGCTTCTTCAACAATGTATCGTTCGACAATACAACCCTCTGGTCGACTTCAGTTTTTCACATACCCTTTTAATTTTTTCATATAACGTTCAGCAGGGTACATCCATCTCATATAAGCCGGTCCACACAATTGTGTCTCTTTCACCAGATGAACAACTAGATGAACCATTATGTCAAAAAACGAGGGAGGAAAAATCATTTCAAGATCACACAAAGTAATAACTATTTCTTTTTGCAATGTTGGTAAGATCGCAGGATCGATCACCTTACTGCAAATTGACTTGAAGAAAAAACACAATTTAGTTATTGCGCTTCTTACTTTTTCTGGCAGAATAGAATGTATACCTATTGGTAGAAAATGTTCCATTATAACATGGAAGTCATGCGTCTTTAAACTCTTTAACTTGAGGTCTTTCATAGACACAAGTCTTCTAATATCGGAAGAGTATCCTTCTAGAACTTTAACTTCACTTAGAAACTAACACAATACCTTTTTCTCTTTTCTAGATAGAGTATAAGCAGCAGGTGGTAGATATGTTCGTGTTCCTTTTTCATGGGTTCTAATTCATTTCATATTCCCATCGCTACCAGGTCATTTCTTGCTTTAAGGCCATCCTTAGACTTTCCTTGTATATTGAGTAACGTACCAATAACACTGTCAAATACATTTTTTTCAATATGCATAACATCGAGAAAATGTCTTACATACAACGACTTCCAATATGGCACTTCAAAAAAAATTGACCTCTTCTTCCACCCACTCTTGACAAGTGTATGTGTGATCGCGACTTTATGAGTCGAATGAGGGTTACTGCAAGTATACAGTTGTATCGCGTAGTTTTAAAAGATTATCGATCCCACAAAGACTAGAAATCGAACGCACCGTTATCTATCGTTACTATATTTATCTAAGGCTAATCAGAATTTGGGTTTTTAGTTCAAACGGGAAATTAAAGGGAAATTAAAATTTGGGAATACTAGTTATGAATAAGTTATCGGTATATAATTTGGTAACCTACGTAGAATTAATTAAACCTAAGCCTATAGAGATTTATCACCCTATTCATTTGTAGGAGAAACCGGTTTAAAAGCCCTCAACTCACACTCCCGTGGATCTTGCTTCGGACTATACTTCTAAGTCAATACGTCTGCTCTCGCTAGCCCGTATGAGGTTAAAAATACTTTTTGAAAACTAATTAAACCTAATTAAATTTAAAGCGCTTCCGCTGTTTTTAAACCTAATGCCCGATTTCAGCTATCCGGGTAAAGCCTCACACTCCCGTGGTCTCGACTTTAACCTATGTTACTTCTTTACTCTCGTAATAAAAGTTTGGGTTTTATATTAAGAAATCGAAGCCAGAAGAAGGATTGATTATTGATTTTAGCTTATAGAAAATTAATTCATTTTAGTTACATTATTATACACCGACAATATCGGTTTAGCTCGACATAATTTGGAAATTAAACGCGAAAGCAAGAGAATAAACAAACACAGACATAATTAAGAAATAAATAAACAATACTTGAATTAAATAACGGAACCTGGAATTCAGTAACTATGGCAACAGCAATCCCTCCACAAATCGGTAGGATCTTGCTTAAAAGTAATAAAATGCAAGGTTGAAGGCAATGAAACAAAGAAATCTAAAGCTAAGTTGTAACAGTCCCTCAGTGTGAGAAACTGTCACTTTTGTTCAGTAATGGTTAACAAGGAAATGGAAATGCAATGTAAAAAGAATGACTGAAGCTTCTGAAAATAAATTGGCAGCACAACGGTATACTTTGAAAACAGAAATGGCCACCCTTGGTTCTTCGTGAGTGTCTCTATTTATAGGCTCAACATCGTGTGGAAGTTGGAGAAAAATCAGTCATTCATGCTAACGGTTATCCCATGTTGGACCTAGAAAACTTCGGAGGTAATGACATCGTGTGAAACTGTTTCATCTGAGAATTCGTAGTTGAGTCTCTGCATCCAACGTGAAATTTAAGCGCATAACGATCGTGGTGACATGTGACGGTCGTGGTGAACTTTGGAGCTGCCACGATCGTGGCACTCCCATGACGATCGTGATATCAGCAAAAATGGATTTCTTCAATTTTTCTTTTCTTTTCTGCTCTTTTCTTGCATGTTTTGGTTCTTTTCCACATTTAGCATACTTTGACTTGTTAAATATGATTACCTGCAAAAACACTTAAATAATCTCGAGAAAATCGGATATTAGACGAAAAACAGAATAAGAACTAACATAAATCGAAGTAAAAATATGATATAAATTCGTGTTATCAAACTCTCCCACACTTGAATCTTTGCTTGTCCTCAAGCAATCAATCTATTAAAACGGACAAACTTTATCAAATGCACGTACCTGGCATACCATTGGTGTTGAAAAAGAGTTTCTTGTTAGTCAGACGGGTAGTGGTGCAAAACACTAAGGATACAATAACGACACAAAGCAACAAGCTTGTCATAGACCTCTCTTTTGTACAATCCAGTCCAGATCATTATATTACATTTCAACCATAAGTTTTCGTATCCATTTCGCCCGGTTTCATTCTAACGCAATCACATTAAGCCCTTTGCCTTATTCACGCGCGTAGTGGAGTAACCGGTTAGTGACTTTGATCCCATTTTCTCACACGGGGCCTGATACACAAATGTGGTAACCCTTTATACATCCCATTCGTAGATTGCGGGGGATCGAACAGTAGTTCACCCTACCAAGTTCAGAATCAGGTACCTCTGAACCAATCAACAACGGATTTTCTTTCTTTCTTTTCTTGTACATTTTCACAACTGCGAGAGTTGTTGCATATTCTATTTTTTTTTCTCGGCATATAGATAAGAAAGATTTTTTTTTCTTTTTCTTGATTGGGCATCAAACACTAATATTCATCGGTTCCCCACGTGGTTTGTGATATAGACGGTGCTGACTGCTAATATAAACTACTAAGGGTTACTTTAGGATTGAACTCAAGGTATCGTATAATAAGTGTCGAAACTGAAATTGCATACGCAAGAGGTCTAAGGTGTCAAGACGGTATCGATCTTGTTAGCACTTTCCCAGCTTCCTAACATAGTTTAAAGCTTGGTACGTCACAGATGAGCATTAATCGTAGAAAATTTTCGTTATGGCAGAATAAAGTGAGGAAATCGGATAACTGAACGAAAATATTCATATATTACTTTGATAAGGAAAAAGAAAGTACAAGAAAGGGAAATAAACGGAAATAAATCTAACTCTCCCACACTATATCGGACATTGTCCTCAATGTTGCGATATAAAGGGGAAATGGAAAAACAAAAAAGGGAAAACAAAATACAAAAAGCAAAATAAAATCAAGGTGGACCACGTCCTCTGCCTCTAGAGTGTCCTCGTCCATGTTGTGCGATGTGATCAGGGATGCCCACATGGTGGATGTACTCGTGTAAGCCCTGCACTCGCAGTGTCAATGCACTCATCTCCTCGATGACACCGTCAAGTCTATGTCCTTAGTCAACTTGCCCTTGCTGGATTTGACGCATAAGTGTCATCATTTCATTCTGTTGCTGGGTTTGTTGCCATATAGCCCTCAGGATTTCATCATTAGTAGCTGGGTCTTGGTCAGGGCGGCGACGACGTCTGGAGGTCGAAGGAACATCATTATCTGGCGGTGGTTGGTTCTCAGGGGCGTTATCCATTTCTTGCTCCATCTCATCAACAGGTCCCTGTGCTTGATCATCTGTAGCAGGCGCATTTTGCTCAGGAGCATTAAGATCAAAAAGCCAATTGGCCATATTCTGAGGGTCAGTGCGATTCCTGCAAGGCATGATGATACTTCTTACGGTTTTGGCTCGGACCATAGGATGTTATTTCCCATCTCGTCGTAACTTGATGAGCTGAGAATTTCTGCAGTAATCGATATCAAGGAAGACTGGAGGCAAGGGGGGGTAATCTAGCAAGGTCGTTTTCCAAATTCAAACTAAGTGCAATAGAGGTGACAATCCCTCCAAAGTGGAAGGGTTTGGAGCCTCTAGCACAGTTTGACTGTATGTGTGCTAATAAGAATGGTGCGGCATTGATTAGCTCCGGATGAAAAATTCAATGAAGGAAAAACAACTCTTTAGAATTCACCTTATGGTTACTATCTCGTGCAAAGATGGTGCTTCCAAGTGTGCGGTGGATGTATCTGACGGCTGGGTTGTGGATAAATGTAGCGTTAAGGCTATCCCAACTGTCAACTGTTGTTCCGGTTAAATGATTCCAAAGTTCGAACCCCGCTTGATAGAAAGTGTCCTGCGGTACTCGGCGATGGACATTCTCGCCATGTTTGAAGCCAAGCATCTCGGCAAGACGATCTTGTTCGATTGAGTATTCTTTGCCAAACATGCGGAACTTTGCGACTCCGGATAGTTCATTCGTTTCGCCCGGAGGGATTATGTAGGTAAAGGAATTGAGGAATTCTAAAGTGAGGGCTTCGTAAGTGGGTCGGCTCTGAGTGCAAATCTGCCAAAGACCGACATTCTGTAACATCCATTGAACTCCCTCAAGTAATCCTAGTTCTTCTAAGCATGCAATGTCGACATAGCGGGTCGGTAGAACAGAACGGCGGTAGAAGTCGATATACCGAGCTCTCTGGCGCTCTCCTGCCTCTCCATCTCGGAAGTTTAGTGTAGATAAGTCTGGAACTTCACGTGCCATTGTTGTGTTAGAGAGGGTTTTATGGGAAGAAAGTGGGTTATGGAATTTTTGATGTTTTGTGAAAAGAGAATGGCCGTATGATGTGATTATATAGTGTAATGGGAAGTTGAATGGTGATTGAAATGAGTAATGTGGTTTAATTGGTAATGGGACGGTTTGGAATTTGAATGGAGGTAGTGGACGGCTGGTGTTTGAATGGAGGAAGAAGGGGGAACGAATGAAACAATTCTGTTTTTACGCAGAATTTGTTTCAGACCCGCGTGACGGTCGTCACGGGGTTGTCACGATCGTGACACCCACAAAATCTGGGTGGTGTATTAGTTTAATGACAGCCACGGTTCCAAACATTTTAATTCAATAGCAGGTTATAAATAACACATGGAAATAGCAGTAATTTGAAATCACAAAGATTGAATAGCAGCAACAAATGGAATTGTTATTAAAACCAGAAAGGTGCTAGTTAAACTACTAGCACTGTATCAAAAATGTATGAAATCAAATTATTCCCAACATGAAAAGATGAAAACATAATTAATGTAAATTGTTCCAAAGTAAAATGCATAAAAAGTAAGTCTTGAAAATAATGTGCTTCATAAATCTATCCAAGGCGTTTCTTCAAAGATGCGATGGCTTGATTTAGATGATTAAACTGTTCAACGGTCATGTCCATAAGTCCAACAATATTTTGACGCACAGTGTTAAGCTCATCCTTCACTGAATTGATTTCTTTATGATATTCATCCATGGTCTTTAAAATAGAATTCAGATTGGAAGCATAATCAGTGGCATCAGCTTTAGGAATGTCAATATTTTCTTGGAAATCCATATAGTCTAGATCATGGTAATGAGGGGGTGTTTTTGGGTCAATCTCAGGCTCAGGAAAGGTTTCTTTTGGTTCAGGCACGGGTTTATCAAGGTTATACAGCCAGTTATGTTGATCATGCACACTTGTGCGTTCATGGTTCGGAAGTGTAAAGTGTGGTACGACAACATTGTTAACTAAAAGCTGGAAGTGGTTCGGACCTTGGTCCCTAATCATAGCCCTATTGAAGCAAAAGGTAATATTCATGGGTCTGAATTCTCCAAAGGGGTTAATCTTAGAGAGTCGGGTTCTAAATCCCATAGCATCAGCTATCTTAGTAACCAGGGTACCTATCAAAATTGGACTGTTTTCATTATTGATAAGTTTGCAAAAGTTATGCAGCATAAAAGTAAGTCCATTAACCTCTCTAGACTGAGAAGCACAGAACATAATAAAAAGCTCGTCCCTCGAAACAGTGTTATCATTTTCGGGTTTACCAAACAGGGTACAGGCCAGGATCATATGAAAGTATCGGAAAACGGGGTTATGTATCTCGGTTGAAAGCATAGGGTCCATGTCAAAATCAGGTTTCCCTAAAATTCTACCCCAAAAGTCACTCAGCTCTCCAACTAACTCTAAGTCCTCTTGCACCACAGAGAAAACATGGGGTCCTTCAGGAAATCCCAAAAGATCCGACAGTTCCTTTATGGTGAACTGGTAGCTGTATCCAAACAATCTAAATGTAATTCTATCCCTGGTTAAACCTTTTCCACAGTGAGGGTTATAACTTAGAGAACTCAGGAATTCTAAGGTCAGCCTACGGTAACACTTATGTTTCTTATTTACAAAACCCTCCCAACCTAACTGGCTAAACAGAAAGTCTATGCTCTCACCCACACCTAAGGCGGTCATGGTGGGTCTGTGGGCGAATTTTGTCAAAGCAAAAGGTCTAAGAGACAAAGCCTCATAGCGACGCCACTGTGTTCCATCTCTGAATTCTACTGGCATATTATCCTCATTTGCCATTAGTTAATACTTTTTTGCAAAAAATGAAAGCAGAAGAGGAGAACAGAGAGAGTAGAAAGACTTTATAATCCTGTAGTTTTTTTTCAATTTTTAAGATCAGCACAATATTTCTAAATTAAATTTAAAACGATGCAAAAGAAACTGAAAATTTGTAAAATAAAAACAAAACATAAAAGGCATAAAGAAACAACAAATATAAAGCTTGAAAAACGGAAATCATGGGTTGCCTCCCATTAAGCGCTGTTTTTAACGTCGAAAGCCTGACGAATTCAATTATATGCTTAGTTAGGAGGTTCGGTGGGCAACTCTAAAAGTCTTAGGCATTTCAAATAATCTCTATTCTCAGTGCTGTGATAGTGTTTTAGACGTTGTCCATTGACTAAAAATGGATTACTATTCCTCCCTTTTATTTCTACTGCTCCACTTTGTAGAATTTTTGTAATTGCAAAAGGACCGGACCATCTAGACCTTAATTTCCCAGGAAAGAGTTTTAATCTTGAGTTAAAGAGGAGTACAACGTCTCCCACACTAAATTCTTTTATAGATAAGCGCTTATCGTGACATCTTTTAGTTCTTTCTTTGTATATCTTAGCGTTCTCGTAAGCGTCTAATCTTAACTCTTCTAGTTCATGCAGATCTAGGATACGTTTTTCTCCTGCGGAATCATACCTTAAGTTCAATGTTTTGATAGCCCAATAGGATTTATGTTCTAATTCCACTGGCAAATGGCAAGATTTACCATAGACAAGCTTGAAAGGTGTAGTTCCGATTGGTGTTTTGTAGGCCGTCCTATATGCCCATAAAGCTTCGTTGAGTTTTGATGACCAGTCTTTCCTAGAGGTGGCTACGGTCTTTTCTAGAATTTGTTTTATTTCCCGGTTCGAGACCTCAACCTGTCCACTTGTTTGTGGGTGATATGGTGTTGCTACGCGGTGTCTTACTCCATATTTCGATAGTAATTTGTCAAATATTTTTGATATGAAATGAGAACCACCGTCACTTATGACAAGTCTAGGCACACCAAATCTGGGAAAGATTGTGTTTCAAAAGAGCTTTATGACTACTCGTGCGTTATTTGTAGGAGAAGCTATTGCCTCAATCCATTTTGAAACATAATCGACAGCTACGAGTATATATTTATTTCCAAAGGATGATGGAAAAGGTCCCATAAAGTCAATCCCCCATACATCAAAGACTTCTACTTCTAATATACCTTTTTTGAGGCATCTCATCGCGTCTTGATATGTTACCAGTGCGTTGGCACCGGTCGCAGTTTAATATTGCGATGTAGACATCCTTCCAAAGGTTGGGCCAGAATAGGCCGGATTGCAGTATCTTAGCACATGTCTTTGAGGTACTAGCATGTCCTCCATAAGGAGCAGAATGACATTGAGAGATGATGTTTTCTATTTCTTCTTCTGGGATGCAACGACGGAAGATACTGTCGGCTCCTCTCTTAAACAGCAAAGGTTCATCCCAATAATAATGTTTTAGATCATGAAAGAATTTTTTCTTTTGTTGATAAGATAAGTCTGGTGGAAGTACTCCAGCTGCTAAGTAGTTGACTATGTCAGCATACCAGGGCAGGGTTGTGTGCACGTTAATTTCTTCCACGACTTCTTCCATCTTTGGGTCATTTAACTGTAGAGTAGACATATCACTTTCTAGTTGGGCTATGAGCCGTTCATATGGGAAATCCTCATTAATGGGTATTGGCTCTGGTTTAATGCCTTCTAATCTGGATAAGTGGTCTGCTACTACGTTTTTGGTTCCTTTCTTATCTTTTATCTCTAAATCAAATTCTTGTAGAAGTAGGATCCACCTTAGCAGTCTAGGTTTTGCATCCTTCTTGTTAAGTAAATATCTAATAGCTGCGTGATCTGTATAAATGATGATCTTAGCTCCCACTAGGTAGGAACTAAATTTGTCAAGGGCAAAGATCACGGCTAAAAGTTCTTTTTCTGTGGTAGCGTAGTTCATTTGGGCGGAGTCTAAAGTTCTACTTGCGTAGTAAATGGCATGAAGTTTTCTATCCCTCCTTTGTCCTAAGACTGCACCTACAGCATAATCACTTGCATCACACATGATTTCGAAAGGTAATCTCCAATCTGGTGGTTGCATGATAGGTGCGGTAATAAGAGCTGTTTTCAGCTGTTCAAACGCTCTTAGGCATTTCTCATCAAAGATGAATTCAGCGTCTTTCATTAATAAACCGGTAAGAGGTTTAGTGATTTTCGAGAAATCCTTTATGAATCGTCGGTAGAAACCGGCGTGTCCTAAGAAACTTCGTATTTCTCTTACGGTTTTTGGAGGTTGAAGATCTTTTATAATCTCTATCTTGGCTTTATCAACTTCAATTCCTCTATCGGACACAACGTGTCCAAGTACAATTCCTTCATTTACCATAAAATGGCATTTCTCCCAGTTTAATACAAGATTAACTTTTACGCATCTTTCCAATACCATTTCTAGGTTCGATAGACATCCTTCGAAACTCTGCCCACATACGGAGAAGTCATCCATAAACACTTCCATAATGTCATCTATAAAGTCAGCGAAGATTGACATCATGCATCTTTGGAATGTGACAGGTGCATTACATAATCCAAACGGCATTCGCCGATAAGCAAATGTACCATAGGGACATGTGAAGTTCGTCTTTTCTTGGTCGTCAGGATGAATAGGAATTTGAAAGAATCCTGAGAAACCATCTAAATAGCAGAAGTATGAGTGTTTAGCCAATCTTTCCAACATTTGGTCAATGAAGGGCAATGGGAAATGGTCTTTACGAGTGGCTTTATTCAGCTTCCTATAGTCGATGCACATTCTACTTCCAGTTACAACCCTCTTTGTTATAGATTCACCTTTTTCGTTCTTAACAACTGTAACACCTCCCTTCTTTGGAACGACATGTACTGGGCTAACCCATTGACTGTCTGATATCGGGTATATGATTCTTGCTTCTAAAAGTTTTTTCACTTCGTCCTTGACTACAGTGCTCAAGATCGGGTTAATCCTTCTCTGATGTTCCCTAGAGGATTTACAGTCTTCCTCCAGCATAATACGGTGCATACAAATAGAAGGGCTTATTCCTTTAAGATCAGCGATGTTATAGCCTAACGCAGTTGGATATTTTCTTAAGACGTCTAATAGTTTCTTTGGTTCGGTCTGTCCTAAGTCTGCATTAACTATCACAGGTCGTTCGAGAGCTTCGTCTAGGAATTCATACCTTAAATTTTTGGGTAATGTTTTCAGTTCTAGAGCTGGGTTCTTTGGGCAAGGTAGATGATCTGGTGTAAGTGCTAAGCATTCGCTTAGGCTATCATCTTGATAAGGTTCACGCCAGTTATCATCTTCAAAAATCGGAGGTATAGGAATTTTTAGAATATCTGAATATATGGTCGGTTCCATCTCGATTTCTCTTACGCACTCGTCTATGACATCTAGTAAATAACATGTGTCGTCTATGGCTGGAGCTTGTAAGAATTGCGTCAAGATAAATTCAACTTTCTCTTCACCAACTTCAAAAGTTAGCCTGCCTCTCTTTACATCTATAATTGCTCCAGCAGTAGCTAGGAATGGCCTTCCTAATATGATAGGAGTAGTAGAGTCTTCTGTAATATCCATGATTATGAAATCAGTAGGGATATAGAATTGTCCTATACGAACTGGGACATTCTCTAGTATACCAACTGGGTATTTAACAGAGCGGTCAGCTAATTGAACAGACATCTTAGTTGGTCTTAATTCTCCCATATCAAGCTTCTTGCAAATGGATAAGGGCATAACACTAATACTGGCTCCTAAGTCGCATAGAGCTTTGTCTATGACGAATTTCTCAATTACACAAGGTATTGAGAAACTACCTGGGTCTTTTAGCTTAGGAGGCATTTTTTTTTGAATTATTGCGCTACACTCAGCAGTAAGCGTAACTGTTTCGTTTTCCTCAATCTTTTTCTTATTGGATAGGATTTCTTTTAGGAACTTAGCGTATGAGGGCATCTGGGTGATGGCTTCTGTAAAAGGTATTGTGATGTTTAATTATTTCAGAAGTTCAACAAATTTCTTAAATTGCCCTGCAGTTTTAGAATGTTTCAATCTTTGAGGGTACGGAATAGGTGGCTTATAAGGTGGTGGAGGCACATAAGGTTTTTCTTTGTCTACATCCTCTTGGTTATTATCTTCCTTTTCCTTGGGTTCACTCTCCTTCTCAGTTATTTGGTCGTTAGCAGACTTTTGGTACATGGTTGGATTTTGAAGTCTTGGATCAATGGGTCCATCTAATTCTTTTCCACTTCTCAGTATAACAGCGTTTGCATGTCCTTTGAGATTAGGTTGTGGCTGTCCAGGAAATGTTCCAGCAGGAGCAGCAGTAGGTGCTTGTTGTTGAGCCACTTGGGAAATTTGTGTTTCAAGCATTTTGTTGTGAGTGGCCAAAGCGTCTACTTTGTTTGCTAACTGCTTAATCTGTTCACTAGTGTGTACGTTTTAATTCAGGAACTCTTTGTTTGTCTGAGTCTGGGTAGCTATGAAGTTCTCTATCATCAGTTCGAGGTTAGACTTCCTAGGAACATTTGGAGCAGCTGTTGCAGCCTTTTGATAACCTGGTGGTGCAGCAGGTGCTTGACCAGGTGCATACAGTGCATTGTTGTTTTTGTAAGAGAAGTTGGGGTGATTCTTCCAACCAGGATTGTAGGTATTTGCATAAGGGTTTGCTTGAGCATAATTCACTTGATCTGTAGAGGCTCCTGCTAAAACTTGGCATTCAGGGGCAGCGTGTCCAGCTGTTCCACATAATTCGCAGTTTGGCGCTACAGCAGCCACGGTGGCTGTGGGTGTCATGGTCAAGTTGTCTATCTTTTGAGCTATTGCGTCTACCTTAGCACGGACGACATCTAGGCTAGATACTTCGTACATTCCTCCTTTCGGTTGGGATTTCTCCACTTGAGTTCTTTCACCTCCCCATTGGTAGTGATTCTGAGCCATACTCTCGATGACTTGTTGGGCTTCATCATAGGGTTTATCCATGAGTGTACCATCTGCGGCGGCATCTATTGTCAATCTTGTGTTGTACAAGAGACCATTGTAAAACGTGTGGATAATTAACCAATCCTCAAGACCATGATGCAGGCATATCCTCCTCATATCTTTGTATCTTTCCCATGCATCATATAAAGACTCGTTGTCTTTTTGTCTGAAGCTGTTGATTTGGGCTCTCAGCATAGGTGTTTTGCTTGGCGGAAAATATCTTGCCAGAAAGACTTTCTTCAAATCTTCCCAAGAAGTAATAGAATTTGATGGTAAGGATTGCAACCAAGCCCAACCTCTATCTCTTAATGAGAAAGGGAAAAGACGTAATCTTATGGCGTCCGCGGTTACACCATTCGCTTTCACTGTGTCTGCATACTGCACAAACTTGGTTAGATGTTCATTCGGATCTTCCGTTGGGTTTCCAGAAAATTGATTTTGTTGTACAGCAGATAATAGCGAGGGTTTCAACTCGAAATCGTTTCGGTTGATAGCTGGAGCGACAATGCTGTTGTGAGGTTTTTGTTGAGATGCGGCAGCATAATACTTAAGAGGTCGGTTCTGTGGTGGATCATCCATGTCTGGTTCTGATTCGGAATCTGATTCGGATTCGAGTTCAGGATCTGATTGAGATTCAGGTTCTGATAAAGGAAAAGGGATATCGTGAGCTAAGCAGTATTCTTGGATACGTCTTTTTACAGTAAGAAGACGTTCAGGTTCGTCTGTTGGTCATACGAGGTCTTCGCCAGAAGAGCGAGTACTTGGCATACAATCAACAGAAAGGGAATTTTGGTTTTTGCCTTAGTCTATACGACGTAACAAAGGAATTACGATGTCGACTTAATTAGTCCCCGGCAACGGCGCCAAAAACTTGATCGCGACTTTATGAGTCGAATGAGGGTTACTGCAAGTATACAGTTGTATCGCATAGTTTTAAAAGATTATCGATCCCACAGAGACTAGAAATCGAACGCACCGTTATCTATCGTTACTATGTTTATCTAAGGCTAATCAGAATTTGGGTTTTTAGTTCAAACGGGAAATTAAAGGGAAATTAAAATTTGGGAATACTAGTTATGAATAAGTTATCGGTATATAATTTGGTAACCTACGTAGAATTAATTAAACCTAGCCCTATAGAGATTTATCACCCTATTCATCTGTAGGAGAAACCGGTTTAAAAGCCCTCAACTCACACTCCCGTGGATCTTGCTTCGGACTATACTTCTAAGTCAATACGTATGCTCTCGCTAGCCCGTATGAGGTTAAAAATACTTTTTGAAAACTAATTAAACCTAATTAAATTTAAAGCGCTTCTGCTGTTTTTAAACCTAATGCCCGATTTCAGCTATCCGAGTAAAGCCTCACACTCGCGTGGTCTCGACTTTAACCTATGTTACTTCTTTACTCTCGTAATAAAAGTTTGGGTTTTATATTAAGAAATCGAAGCCAGAAGAAGGATTGATTATTGATTTTAGCTTAGAGAAAATTAATTCATTTTAGTTACTTCATTATACACCGACAATATCGGTTTAGCTCGACATAATTTGGAAATTAAACGCGAAAGCAAGAGAATAAACAAACACAGACATAATTAAGAAATAAATAAACAATACTTGAATTAAATAACGGAATCTGGAATTCAGTAACAATGGCAACAGCAATCCTTCCACAAATTGGTAGGTTCTTGCTTGAAAGTAATAAAATGCAAGGTTGAAGGAAATGAAACAAAGAAATCTAAAGCTAAGTTGTAACAGTACCTCAGTGTGAGAAACTGTCACTTTTGTTCGGTAATGGTTAACAAGGAAATGGAAATGCAATGTAAAAAGAATGACTGAAGCTTCTGAAAATAAATTGGCAGCACAACGGTATACTTTGAAAATAGAAATGGCCACCCTTGGTTCTTCGTGAGTGTCTCTATTTATAGGCTCAGCATCATGTAGAAGTTGGAGAAAAATCAGCCATTCATGCTAACGGTTATCCCATGTTAGACCTAGAAAACTTCAGAGGTAATGGCATCGTGTGAAACTGTTTCATCTGAGAATTCGTAGTTGAGTCTCTGCATCCAACGTGCAATTTAAGCGCATGACGATCGTGGTGACATGTGACGGTCGTGATGAACTTTGGAGCTGCCACGGTCGTGGCACTCCCATGACGATCGTGATATCAGTAAAAATGGATTTCTTCAATTTTTCTTTTCTTTTCTGCTCTTTTCTTGCATGTTTTGGTTCTTTTCCACATTTAGCATACTTTGACTTGTGAAATATGATTACCTGCAAAAACACTTAAATAATATCGAGAAAATCGGATATTAGACGAAAAACGGAATAAGAACTAACATAAATCGAAGTAAAAATATGATATAAATTCGTGTTATCAATGTGCAAAAGGCTTTCCAAACTGAGTACTCACATCTTTCACCTTTTCAAAAATTTGATCACCTGTCAATATAGTTGGAGCTCTACCATGTTCTACCTCTCCATTGAATGCTTTTCTCCACCCACGATAGTGATGATTAGAATTTAAGAATCTACGATGGCCGAGAAATACATTCTTCTGACCAAACTCAAATCACGTCCAATCTATTTTATCTTCACAAACAGGACACGCACATTGACCTTTTATGCTGTACCCTGATAGATTTCTGTATGCTGGAAAATCATTAATTGTGCCAAACAACATCGCCCTCAAGTTGAAACTTTCTTTCCTATACCCATCATAAACCTCCACACCGTTCTCCCACAAAAACTTTAAATCTTCGATTAAGGGTGCCAAGTATACGTCTATGTCATTCCCTGATTGTCTAGGCCCAGAAATTAACATAGATAACATCATGTACTTACGCTTCATACATAGCCATGGAGGTAGGTTATAAATCATTATGATCACAGGCCAAGTGCTACGTGAGATACTCTGAAGACCGTGTGGGTTCATACCATCAGTAGATAATGCCAAGCGAAGGTTTCTTGCTTCTTTTCCAAATTCAGGATAATCATCATCAATTTTCATCCACTGTGGTGAATCTGCCAGATGTCGCAACTTTCCATCAATAATTCTTTCATCTGCATGCCAAGTCAAGTGTCTTGAATCGGTCTCACTACGAAACATGCGCCTAAATCTCGGAATTATAGGAAAATACCATAAGACTTTTGCTGGAGACAACGTTTCCTTATATCGAGAGACACCGCATTTAGGACACTCATTTAACGATGCATACTCATTTCGAAACAAAACGCAATCATTTGGACATGCATGTATCTTATCATAGCTCATGCCAATAGAGCACAACATCTTTTTGGCCTCATATGTTCGATTGGGAAGAACATTATCCTCTGGAAGCATATCTTTCATAAGGGCCAATAACTCTGTGAAACTTTTATCCGACCATCCATTGCCCGCCTTTAAGTTGTACAACTTTAATACCGCAGACAATCTTGTGAATTTGGTGCAACCATTATATAGCGGTTTCTCTGCATCGCTTACCAACCTCTCAAACATTTTGGGACAATCCTTAAGATCTTCTTCAAGTGCTTCTGCAATCTCTTCGACTCGATCAGATTCGTATGTATCTTTTCCATTTTCGTTTGAAGCATAGGTCGTATTATCCCCCGGTTCAACATTCCCGTTAATTTTCTCACCATGCAAATTCCAACATGTATAACTTCTATCAATTCCACTTCTTATTAAATGCGATGCCAACTTAACCGCGTCAACCCGACTCCCAAAACAACAACCCAAGCAAGGACATCTCATTCGACTGGGGTCTTTGGCGTGCGTAACAGCAAACTTAACGAATTCTGATACCCCATTCTCGTACTCTTTCGACAATCGACTTGAAGCCACCCATTTCTTATCCATAGTTATACTAATTAAACTAAATAAAAACAAAAAAAAAATATTTACCTGTAGAGATGTAAACAACTTCTAGACCCACACAGTGTCCAGATAGGTTAGAATTACCAAGATCCCCCTGTACACGTATCATAAAATGAAATATCATTAATTGACCAATTATGAGTCATAACTTGATAAGTGGCAACATGTAATCACAAACAAGCAACAATTAGAGGTAAACACCTACATAGTGGCCTCAAAAGTAACTACTCTTTCTCAATATATATAATCACTATATAATAGCAATGTTGTGATTGGTTTCATAACACAAGAGGTGGAATTCAAAGATATTAACAAGGCTTTTGATTATCTCCAACAAGGAAAGAGGATTCGTTGCACTATAAGGATGGATCATTAACAAACTACACAACATTTTCTTTTAATTAATCTTAAAACTATGTCTTTCTTTTATAAAAAACAATCTCCATTTTTTCTAAATCAAGAAAACAATCTCCATTTTTGCTTACATCTTCATAAAAAACAATCTCCATTTTTTCTAAATCAAGAAAACCCATCTCCTTCTACTATTCTTTTGTGTTACTTCAACACACAAAATATTCTCCTCTTGTCTCTTAACAACAATAAACACAATTCCTAAAGCGAACCAAACAACAAGAACAACAATGACGGAAAAAGTATAAACAATGACGGAAAAAGTTTCAATGGTAATACGTAAGAACAACAACAAGAACGTACCTCTTCGTTTTCGTCTTCTCCTTCACGAATGCAAGGGTTTCAGAACTACGGCAACCGTGACGGAAAAATTATCAGAACGATGGCAACCGTGACGAAAAAAGTATCAGAACGACGGCAATGGCAAGGTTTCAGAACGCATGCAAGAGCAATTGAAAGCAAGGGTTTCAGAACGCATGAAAGCAATGGTCGAGAGAAGAAAATGAAAAGAGGTTTCTGAAAATGAATAGAAATTGTTTTATAATTTAATTCATAATTGACCTTAGAGAGTGCTTTTCATAAAAGCGCTTTCTTAAGTGCTACATATAAGAGCGCTTTTTCTGAAAGCGCTTTCTAAGGTTAATACCTATAGCAGCGCTTTTCCAAAAAGCGCTTTCTAAGGTGGCTTCCATTTAACAGCGCTTTTAAAAAGCGCTTTCTAAAATCTGTCTTTTACAGCGCTTTTTTTAGCAAAATTTTTTTTATTCTTTTTTGCAGCGCTTTGTGCAAAAAGCGCTTTCTAAGGTGGCTTCCATTTATGGCATTTAACAGCGCTTTCTAAAGGTTATTTTTTACAGCGCTTTTTTTTAGAGAAATTATTTTATTCTTTTTAGCAGCGCTTTTTTATAAAAGCGCTGTCTTTTTAGTGCTGTCTAATCCTATTTTTGGCGTAGTGAGGTCTTTTACAGCTTTTTCAGCAGCCTCCGCTTTTTTGGGAGACTGCTTACGCCTACGTTGAGCTATGACCCTAGCGTCCGGATCTACTGCGAGCTGATGGAAAGCCACCTCAGGGTCGAGGCCATGCATCTCGAAGGCGCTCCATGCGAAGAGATCAGCGTTCTCCCTTAGACATGCCTTCAGCTGCTCCTTAGCCAGGTCGGGCATTCCGGTGCCAATCTTCACGTTACGGTCTGGATCGTCCCCGAGGACCACGAGCTCAAAGTCTCCTTCGGGGATGGGGCGCGTTGGGTGGAGCGGTCGGCCGTTGTTTTCCGCCTGGAGGTCGAGGTCTTCTGCCCCGTCTTCATCGGGTTCGCCCGGGAACCTGTTGTCGAGTTCGACAGCGTTGACGCGCGGGAGAGGTACCTATTCGGCGTCCGGGGCTGGCTTGGCCACGTTCTTGGGTTTGGTGCCGATGGAACTCATGCCTTTGATGGCGACGTCGAAGCATCTTCTGGCCGCGTCTATGTCCCCGTGCATCGTCACTACTCGTCCCCTGGCCGTGTAGTACTTCATTTTGATGTGGACCGTTGATGGTGCCTCCGTAAGCTCGGCCAGGGTGGTCCTCCCGAGGATGTAGTTGTAAAGGGATGGGCATTCGACCACCAGGAAGCGGGTCTTCACCTGTCGGGCTGTGTCTTCGGCCCCGAATGTGACCATCAGCTCAACGTAGCCCCATGGTCGGGTGGTGGTTCCGTTAAATCCCTGCAGGTCTGAGCCAACGTATCGGGTCAGACGTCTCTCGTCGAGTTGGAGAGTCCCGAAAAGGTGAGCGTACATGATGTCGACCAAGCTGCCTTGGTTGACAAGGATCCTTCGAACGTCGAAATTCGCCATCTGGGCCCTGACTAGGAGGGGAATAGTGGCGTTGGGCGCTCCTCTGAGGATCTACTCTAGATAGAAGATGATAGGGTTTGAGTTCCCTCGCACCTTCTCGAGAGTGGTTGTCTTCGCCGACATTGCTGATTCCAGTTCATCAAACTTCCTCTTGATCGACACGACGAACAACTTCTCGTAACCACCCCCGGAGATGACCATTGCCTTGGGGAAGCCTTCCTAGGTACTATGGGCAGGGACGGGGTCCTCGTGGGGGAAGGTCGCCCACATGTTGCGAATTGTTTCTTGGCCCTCAATGATTACGGGGACGAAGAAGTCTTCGGGTCGAGTGAAACTGAGGGCGACCTGAAGCCGACTCTCGTCGGGGGGAAGTGTCGTCTCATCGACGTTCTGGGCTTCTCGAGAGCTGGGACGAGGAGTATCATTCTTCTGGGTGTATTTCTTCAAGTGCCCCTCCTTGATGAGGATTTCAATTGCATCCTTGAGATGGATGCAGTCTTCTATGACATGCCCGTGGCTCCGGTAGAACATGCAGTACTTTGACTTGTCAGTGTTTGACTTGGGAGTAGTCGGCTTCGGAAAACAGACGCCTCCTTTCAGAAATTCCGAGTTCTGGCACTCGGAGAGGATTCGTACGCGGGGAGCGTTGAGCGGGGTATATTCTGTGAACCGGCCAGCTGGTCTGCGCGGTTCCCGAGGATCACGAGGGCGATTTTCTTTCTTTCTCCTCCTCGTCGGGGAGGAGAGTCTTCATCTTTGTGGCCACGAGGGCATTCCTTGCATCTCGACTCAAGGGCGATCTGCGCTGCCTCCGATTCCTCGAGCTTGATATACGACTGAGCTCGTTGGAGGAGGTCCTCGAGACGGCGGGGTCTGCGGAGGCCCACGGACTTGGAAAAATCAGATCCAAAATATAGCCCATGGATGATCAGATACTTCTTCATGTCGCCGATCGTATGAACCTCGACAGCCTCTCTGTTGAATCTCTCAATGTAGTTCCGGAGAGATTCGTTCTTCCCCTGGAAGATGCTCTCTAGGGCAGCCTCCGTCTTCAGGTGTCGGCGAGACGCAGTAAAGTGTTTGGTGAAGTGTTGTCTTAGTTGCTTCCAGGATGTGATCGACCCAGGTGCCAGATCCTAGTACCATGTCATGGCGCCCTTCCGCAAGGTGGTGGGGAAAAGCCTGCACTTAATGGCCCCCCTGACATTTCTGAAGTCGAGCATGGCTTCGAAATATTCAACGTGATCTTCTGGGTCGGCCAGACCGTCGTAGGTCCCCAGTGGTGGGGGTTTCTCCATGCCCGCAGGAATTGGGGCGGTCATGATCTCCCACGACAAAGGGGTCCTCTGGTCATCGTCGTCGCTTCCGGCTGGGGATCTCGAAGGGGATCGGTGATGTCTTGGAGGGGAATTCTTCGAACGGTTCCTCGATCTCTCTTCGGTGGTTTTGGACTTCTTGTTTGTTGCGGAGGGCCTGGGTTCCTTCCGAGTCGGTGAGCGATGGCGCTTCTGGGAGATCGCCGGCTGGGGGTGTTCAAGGCGTGGACGACGGCCCTCGCGCATCGACGAGGGGGTTCGAGATTCATCGGATGGAGTCCTTCACGGGGAAGGAGAGCAGTGGGGCGAGGGTGGACGACGATGTCTTCGCGGGGAAGATCATCGTGTCCGCCCTCGCTCTAGTGCTTCAATTCGAGTATTCTGGTGTGCTATCAGCTGATTGGTCTGATTGATCAAGGTAAATAGGGCCACGGTGCTCGCGTCTGCATTGGGCGGAGGAGCAACTGGCTGAAAGACGGCTTGTTAGTCGTCCTGCTGGGCAGCGTTGTAAGCCGCGTCTTGGGAGTCTGGGGAGGCGGTCTGCCCGTCTCTCACGTCGCCCTCTTCGACGGGAGGGCAGCAGCGTCTTCGCGGTGGTTCCCATTCTCGAGTTGCGCGAGAACGGTGTCCAGAGCTTTGTTAGTAGACTGGTTGTCGGCCATGATGGTGATGAACGAGAGGATTGCTTTGGTTTATCAGAGGAAAAACGGGGAAGCAAAGGGTTCCCACAGACGGCGCCACTGATCGTACCTGGATCAGACAGTATTTGATGGCCAGTAACGTCTTGTGGACTTCAGCTCCGGTGCGGTTGAAAGACGGCTGGGGGGGGGTGTACCTGCAAGGTACTCCGACGCTCAAGTAAGGAAAGGGTCACAAGTAAAAGCAAGTACAAGGTTAGAGAGTAAGAAAGTGTGTGTAACCTGACCCTTTCAAGTGAGAGGGTATTTATAGAGAGCCCTCAGCGCGGGGCCAACGGTTACTTGCATTGGCCTGGATCGCCAGGCCCAATCCAAGTAACTGCCAGGGCTTACGTGGCGTAGTGAAGACCAGCACGTGGTCTTCGCCCTGGGGTAACCTTTCCTAGATCTCCGGAATTAGGGCAGACCGATTTCATCGGGCACTACTAAAAATAAGACATTTGGTTAAATGTTTTTACATCAGATTTCAAAATATATGATGTAAAAAATATTTGTCAAATGATTTTACATCAGATTTCATAATAATATAAAGTGAAAAATATTTGATTTAGGGATTTTACATCAGACATTTATTTCCACTGATGTGAAAAATAACACGGTGGCAGTTTTGTAAATAATATGAAAATTTGTTATAAAGGATTTCACATCGGGCCTGAATTTGCATCCGATGTGAAAAGTTCACTGATGAAAAAATAACAAAGTGGCAATTTCGTAAATAATATGAAATTGTATTATAAAGGATTTCACATCGGATCTAGAATTGCACCCGATGTAAAAAGTTCACTGATGAAAAAATAATAAGGTGGCAGTTTCGTAAATAATATGTAGTTTTGTTATAAAGGATTTCACATCGGGCCTGAATTTGCACCCGATGTGAAAAGTTCACTCAAAAAGGATTTCACATCAGTCATGAATTTGAACCCGATGTGAAAAAGTGGACCTTTACATCGGACTTATTAACCGATGTGAAAACTCCACTCACTAAAACCCTATTCATCTTCCGAGAATATCATTTCTTTGTTCTTTCCATCCTTCAACCGACCACCACACCTCTCAATCCTAGCTGCGAGTCCACGTTCTCTCAATCCTTTAACCGCGAGTCCTTCTACGAAATCCTTCTCCATCGCCCTCCGATTCCCAAACCTGTTCACAAGCCTAATCCCAAACCTAATCGCTTAGCTTTGGGAATTGAGGTGATTGACGAAACTGCGTTGCTTGATAGCATTCCAAAGATTGGTAAACAATCAAGAAGAAGGGCTTTCAAGAAGATTCACAAGAAAGCTGTAACTGTCACCGGCGAGAATGAGAGGAGTGAGGATCTTGTTGCGAGAAACGTCGTCAACAGCAGTAGCAGAAGCAGCAGCGACAATGAGAGGAAGTATTCTCGAGAGAAAATGGAGGCTCTGAGGTTTGTGAATGTCTCCCAACAGCGCAAATTCTGGAAAAAGATATACGCTGCTCTTCAGTCCACCTTCATCGACGAGTATGATACTTTGGTTGCCACTCCCAGCAACCCAATTCCGTTCGTTCCTAACAAGAAACCCATTCTCACTGGTCAGATCTTATTCTCTACAGAAAGGGTAATTTGATAAGATGGATGAAGTCGATCTAATTCTCTATAGAAAGGGTAATTTGATATAGATTTATTAATCTCTAACTCAAATTTTTCGTCTCATTTTGATGAATTTGGTTTCTTTCCTGCTTTCTGAATGGACACATTGTAGGTGACTGCTAATAGCTGGGAAAGTGTACTGTTCATTTTATTCTTGGATGTGTATGCTTTAATCGCGGCTGGTTATGTGTTTATTAAGGTAATCCTTTGCCACTGATGAGTTTTAAATATATGGCTTGGTTTTTATTGCAATTTGTTATCTGACTTGCTAAAATTTAAATAATAATATGTTACAGGTCCTAGAAGACCCCTCAAGGAGCAAGTATAAACTTATACTAGACTTTTTTCTCATTGTTACTTCTGTTATACCTCCCGAGTTACCAATGGAATTATCTATAGCTGTTAATACTTCCCTGATTGCACTTGCACGCCGAGGAATTTTTGCACAGAACCTTTTCGGATACCATTTTCAGAACCTTTCCCCATTATTACTGATTCTGAGTCTGCGATTCCACAATTTGTTGACTCGATAAATTTTTCCCTTCAAGATGGCGAACAAGAGTGTGTATCTTCCACCGAAATTGATAACGGAAATCCTATTGAGGTTGCCGGTGAAGACTCTACTACGCTACTCTACTACGCTGCAAGTCCGTCTATAAGTTATTGCTTTCTCTTATCTCTAATCCTGATTTCCCAACTACACATTTTCAATTTGCCGCCTCACCGCCTACCCATAAACTTTTGTAACAGTCCATACATCAAAAACACAATGGTTTTTTCTTGCGATGCTAAAACTGAAAGATCAAGATTTCATTGGAGAAGCGAGTTGCAATTTATCAGAGGTCAGCTTCAATTGATAATAACGAATGTTGATTTGGCAATACAATCTGAATATATATTATCCAACATTTCATATTCTTTTATGAAATAGATAGTGACCAAACAAAACCGGAGTTTGACCTTAAAGTTTCAAAGCAAAAGAGAGAATATTGTTCAAAGAAATCTAGGAACAATTACCATTCATGCTGAGGAGACTGTTGCTTCAAGGAATGTTGTTCAGATTAGCTTCCGTTGTTCTCGCTTGGACAACAAAGACGTTTTTTCTAAAAGTGTACAAATTCAATACCCTGCTACATATTTATTTATGATTTACACTACAACAGATAAGACCTTAGACAACGCTTTTTTTGCCCTTAGACAGCGCTTTTAAGCGCTGTATAAACCTGCGCTGCTATAGGTTTAGACAGCGCTTTGGTTAATACCAAAAACGCTGTCTAAAGGTGGGTATATTTAATGAAAAGCGCTGTCTATGGTACCTTTATATAAAATTTTTCGTATACCTTAGACAGCGCTTTTGGTTAAAGCGCTGTCTAAGCCCTACCTTGTTTGACTTTTTTTGGTATACCTTAGACAGCGCTTTGGGTGAAAGCGCTGTCTAAGCCCTACCTTGTTTGACTTTTTTTGGTATACCATAGACAACGCTTTCACCCAAAGCGATGTCTAAGGTATACGAAAAATTTTAGATAAATTTTTTAAAACCTCAATTTTTACCAGGTTTTTTCAACCAGAATTTGACCTGTTTTTTCAACCTGTTTTTGACCTATTCAGAAAAATACCACAATTTGGAGATTCAAATCAATCCAATTTATCCTATTTAAATGTACCAATTTACACCCAAATTATATATCCAAAACAATTGGCAATTCAAACCAATATATATATATATTTAAAATTACAAACCAAAATTATATACTAGTACAAATGCACATATCAGTTATACTAGTACTTTTGCATCCAACCAAAGGTATGCTTCAAATCTACATTATAGGTCCTGAAAACACAAAGATTGTAATTCAATTAAAAGAATACATAAACAAAGTTACGTTACACATATTTAAATTCTCATCAATTAAAGTAAGAGTACAATATTATACCTTGTAAAATTCCGAGCTCCATAATGAATTGACACCAATCCTCTTTAATTTCATCCAATTGAGAAATTGAGTAATGAGCACACTTGCATTCTTCAAAGTACTACATAATAATATAACATAGTTTGATTTAGTTTTAACTATTTCATTAGACATGAGAGATATGTGTTAATATTAAAATAACTCATAAGTTAGAAATATATACATCGGATGGAATCTCTATTCGATCCAACAAAAGAGTGTCTCTCATAAACCTCAACATGAAATAGCCGCAATCTATTTGATTGCGTTGCCGAGGACACTACAAATGAAAAGAAAATATGGATAAATCCTAAGTTTTATCAAGTAGCATCACAAATATAATAACACATGTGATAATTAATATACCTTCACTGTATTCCATGTAATAATGGGGTTGACTCTCCGCTGTGGTAGATGGCTAGCTCGTAGTGCTAGGAAAGCTTGTATAGCGCTAATAAAATATAAGTGAATATTTAGAAAAATTCACATAAATAAATAAACAAACAAATAAATATACACATTCATATTTAGAACAATCTCACTTACGTGTCAATACACTTCTTCAAATCCGGGTATGTTGTCCAATCATTTCCTAACGAATCCAGATAATACACCATTGCTCTGCTAGGATTAATTGCGACCAACAACCAATGTCCACTGTAAGATTAAACAAGTGTTAGATGGAAACTTTCTACACGACGTCAAAATACAAAAAAACTATAATAGATGAATTTAGAATGAAAATCTAACCCAGTATTAAACGGTAAAAAGAACAACTTTTCCGTTTCTTGGTTGTCCATAAAGACGTCGCGTATATACGCCAGGACCTCATCTGGTTTATTGATTATTAAGGTTAAGTTGACAGACGCCGGGCATAGGAATGCAAATCTTTGCTGCAATCCGTGTGGGCGCATAACTCTGTCATACAGAAACCTTAAATAAAAACATCATTAACATTAGACTATTCATTTGAAACATAAAGTAAATAAGTTGTTCAATTAATATACCAAAGTAGATCGGATATATACCTCACGTATGTATTGACAACAGTGCCGCCCAATTCTTCATGATTGAAAACTTGCTCGAAGTCTTCATTACTAATAATTTGGTCATGTTCAAAGCCATAGATACCTTTCTCCATATGTTCAGGGACATCTAATGCCCGACTAAGTATGCTCCTGGTATCGTCTGGAGATACAGACTGAGATAACGCCTCCTGAAAATCAGATGAATATCGAATATTTGTCAAATATTTGTTAATAAAGTTTTGATTTAATTAAAGAAATATTGTTATACTTACACATTTCTCAAATACTTGTAGAACCTCTACTGCAACAACTCCAGACTTGCCCAAACGGGCTTCCTTCCACAAGACATGTGCAGGAAGAGATGTTTCAGAGCTATTCGCCTGTTGTAACTACATATAAAGCCAAATAATATGATCAACTATAACTCATGATGAACAATTATTATAGCATTGCAATATATTGATACTTACCAAAGATTGCTCCAAACGTCCATATCCAACACGTCCTTTCCTGTATTTATACCTGGGAGCTGATGCTCTTTCCCGATTAATTGCACTTAATCGCGTAAATTCTGGGGTTTGTCGTTTGGATTTAAACGTTACCCATTCTTGTGGTGAAATCAAACTTGCATATTTAGATGGATACTCTCCATCAACAAAGTTATCGTCAGCATCCCTAAGATAGGTGCGGTTTAAATATGTCCTAAACCCTCTTAGGAGCTTCCCTGCCAATCTCATCAAAAAAGCTTTTCTTTCTTCCTCGAAGTTGAAGCACCTCTAAAAAAACCATACACATTGGTTAGTACAAATAATTTGAAGGACATAATTAGTTGGCATAATTAAAGACATAATTATGGTACCTTTATCTCATTCCAAATTTTTTCTTTGGTTTCCTTCAACTGTTTGGATCTCCAATCATCACAAGTAATAGGAACCGCATTCCTTACAAGTGCACCAATGAAACTTGTCAAAGTATGACCGTTAGGCTCAATAAGTGTATTCTGGGTGCTCCAATGCACATTATAAGTGATGCCTTGATCTCTAGCACGGATCACTCTCTTCATAATGGTTATTCCTCTTCTAATCTCTGCTTCCATAGATCTGTTACTTCCAACCTGAATATCGGGATCATCATCATGTAGGTGATCATCATCATGTGGGTGATCATCATCATGTGGGTGATCATTGTTAGTAGCCATCTAACCTGTAATAAATAAATCAAGGATATCAAATATAATATATAACAAATATAATAAAGAAATCAAGGATATCAAATATAACAAATATGACATAATATATAACAAATATAAGAAAGAAATCAAGTATATAACAAATTTTACCTCTTTAGCTATAATGGCTAAAGAGTTGGATATGTTTTAAAATAAAAGTTTTTTAGAAGATTTAATAAAACTAAACTAAACTATTTAGAAGATGTTTTAAACAAAACTTCATTAAACAAAACTTCATTAAACTAAACTTCATTAAACTAAACTATTTAGAAGATGTTTTAAACAAAACTTCATTAAACTAAACTAAACTAAACTAAACTAAACTAAACGATTTAACAAATATAATAAAATATGTTTTAAACAAAAATACTTGGAGTTAGCTCACTAAAACTAACCTAAACTAGCATGTTAACAATTCAAATTCCAACAACAGTCCAACTAATTTCGACCTAAACAATAACTTCATTAACAAAACTCATCAAACATACTCATCAAACATACACATTCACTACAAAACTTCATTAACAAATCTTCATTAACAAAACTCATTAACAAACTCATCAAATATACTTATTCACTACAAAACTTCATTAACAAAACTTCAAACATACTCATTCACTACAAAACTTCATTAATAAAACAGTCCAACATAACTTCATTAACAAAACTCATCAAAGAGCAGAAAGAACGAAAACTCATTTTCATTAACTTCATTAACAAAACTCATTTTCATTAACTTCATTAACAAAACTTAACAAAACACAACAATGACGTACCTTTAACGACGGTAACAACGGCAATGCAAGAACGAAATGTATCAAAGAGCAGAAACGGACGGACGACGGCAATGAGCAGAAACGAACGACGACGGAAATGAGAAGAAACGGACGGACGGCAAGGTTTTTCGGTGAAGGTTTACGGTTGACGGACGGTTGACGGTGAAGGTTTTTCGGTGAAGGGTTTTGAGCTCGGTTCGCATGCAGGGGAGAAGAAAGAGCGGAAATATGAAAATGAATACTGACTATTCATATATTTTAATTTTATTAGACCTTAGACAGCGCTTTTAATAAAAGCGCTTTCTAAGCTGAACCTTAGACAGCGCTTTTGAAAGCGCTTTCAAAGGTTGGCCTTAGACAGCGCTTTTGATTTTATTTTTTTTAATTTTTAAGACCTTAGAAAGCGCTTTTAACTAAAGCGCTGTCTAATATTTTCCATTAAATTTTTTTTTAAAATTTATAAGACCTTATAAAGCGCTTTTGACCAAAGCGCTGTCTAAGGTCTTATATTTTTTTGCGCTTTTACTTTTATAAATGGCTAGTTTCCTTGTTTTTAACTTATAGCAGCGCTTTTGTATTAAAGCGCTGTCTAAGGTGCGATGTTATAACTTACTTTTGTTGTAGTGTTAGCTTAATTCATGTACAAGTTTTTAAAACTTTTGAAGTTGTTTTTTCTTGTGTAGGATCATTTTTAAGGGTATCAAGAATGGTTGAAACCAGAGGTTCTATTCCTATTTGCAAGACTGAAGTTATAGATAACAATTTAAATCCATAATGGAAACCGATTTCTCTTAATTTCCAGCAATTTGGAAGTAAAGTAAGCTTGCCTTCTTTTGACACAACATATCTCATGTTAAATCATACATATCTCAATTAAATCGATTTTTAATTACTGTCTCGTGTAAGGAAATGTAAAGCCGAGTTAACTATAGTTGTTTTAATTTTGTTGTTCCTAAGATTTTTTAAGGCTTTTAACTTTCTAGTTTATATTTCATAGATGTAAAAAAGTGACATCAAAGTTTGTTGCCAACAGTAAAATGCAGGAGTCAATTGCAGACCTTGAAAAGCTATATAATGAGAGGAAAGGTGCAAATTTTATTGTGCCATCGAAGTGCCGCGGACAAGATAAGGTGATAATTGATCCATGCAATCAAATTAGAATTTGGTTTTGATTTGCTTAAAAACTCACATTTGAAAGAATTATTTCTTCATTATAGGTTTTAAAGGGTCAACTCTTTGTGGATCAATATATTGAAAAGGAACAATTCAGTTTTATAGATTACATATCTAGTGGATTTGACCTCGACTTCAAGGTTACAATAGATTTCACCGGTATGTGTCAATTGTTTTATTTACGAAAGTGATTAGTACTAATTTCATGTTTATAGTTTATTAAGTGTTTCAAAATTTGTCCAGCTTCAAATGGAAATCCTCAACAGCCAGATTCTTTGCATTACATCAATGCATCCGGTCGGTTAAACGCATACCAAAAGGTGAGATTGATACTAGTCCATGAAATCCTCAACATTCAGATTCTTGCATACATTATCTTAGTCGTATTGTATCTTGAAATTTTTTTTAAATATATAATGTATCATGTGTTGGTTAATGAAGATGAAAATTTGTATCCATGCCGCATCGTACTAGTGCATGTAATACGTATTCGGGCTTATATCATGTTAATATACTATCAATGTCTTTTCTTATGAACATGAAAAATTGTGTAGGCTATAATGGAGGTTGAAGAAGATATTCAGTTCTATGATTATGATAAGATGTTTCCTGCTTGGGGGTTTGGAGGAACTGTACAAAGTGGTGCAGTATCTCACTGTTTTAATCTGAATGGAGGAGCTCCAGGTTGCTCTGAGGTAAGAAACTCTCGCCGTTTTATTTTTCGATTTTTCTCTATTATTGACTAGATAAGGTAAAAGAAAATTCTACCTTAATTCATCATGAACTTGCTAGAATTTTAAGATTAGTTTTTTGAATGTGTTTAGGTAGCAGGAATTGAAGGCATAATGGATGCTTATGCTAGTGCCTTACACACAGTCAGACTATCAGGACCAACTTTATTCGGCCCGGTTATCAACATGGCTGCACAGATGGCTACAGAGTCTCTTACATCGCATAAAAACACTAAATACTATGTACTGCTTATCATAACGGTGAGAAATTTACTCGTTTTGTTTCTAATTATAAGATCATTTTACAATAGAAGTAAAAAATGTTCATGATGTTCTCATATAGGACGGAATTGTTACGGATCTTCAAGAATCAAAAAATGCGGTGGTTAACGCATCTGATCTTCCCCTATCGATACTTATAGTTGGCGTTGGAGCACTACAACAAAAAGGACTTATAACATCTCACCTTAGACAGCGCTTTATTACAAAAGCGCTGCTATAGGTCAAAAACACGGAATCTATTAATTTAATAAAGGAAAAGCGCAAAAAAATATAAGACCTTAGACAGCGCTTTAGTGAAAAGCGCTGTCTAAGGCCTTTTAAATTTTTAAAAAAATTTAATGGAAAATATTAGACAGCGCTTTCCTTAAAAGCGCTGTCTAAGGCCTTTTAAATTTAAAAAAAATATAAGACCTTAGACAGCGCTTTTAAGGAAAGCGCTGTCTAAGATCTTAAATATTTAAAAAAATAAAAACAAAAGCGCTGTCTAAGGCCAATCTTAGAAAGCGCTTTTAAAGCGCTGTCTAAGGGCCACCTTAGAAAGCGCTTTGTTGAAAAGCGCTGTCTAAGGTCTAATAAAATTAAAATATATGAATATACTCAGTTTTCATTTTCAGTTTTGCGCTCTTTCTTCTCCCTCCCCTGTTGCGAACGGATACTTGCGAACCTGAGCTAAACCTTTGCCGTCGTCCACCGCGCCGTCGTCCACCGTTCCTCCCTCATTTCGCGACTCCGACGACCTTTACTCCACCGTGACCGTCTGTTCCTCTCTCATTTCGCGTTTTCGTCACTCAGTTTGGAAGTTTAAGAGTTTCAGATTATTACACATTTTATAAGGTATGCTGATAATGTTGCTGTTGATAATGTTGTTGTTGATGTTGATAATAATGTTGTTGTTGATGTATTACACATTTTACACGTTTCAGAGTATTACACATTTTACACGTTTCAGAGTTTCAGTTTGGAAGTTTCAGAGTTTCAGAGTTTCAGTTGATAATGTTGCTGATAATGTTGATAATGTTGTTGTTGATGTTGATAATAATGTTGTTGTTGATGTTGATAATAATGTTGTTTATGTTGTTGCTAATGTTGGACTGTTGCTAATGTTGATAATGTTGCTAATGTTGTTAATGTTGTTGCTAATGTTGGACTGTTGTTGGATATAAGAATAAAATATGTGCTAACTTCATTTTTGGTGATATAGGAATAGAATCAATATAATGTGTTAGTTTAGTTTGTTCTTGTTAACATTTTTCTACATTGTTAACTATTGCTATATAATGTGTTTGTTTAGTTTAGTTTAGGTTAGTGTTAGTGTTAGTGTTAGGTTAGTGTTAGTGTTAGTGTTAGCGTTAGTTTAGAACATCTATTATAGTTTGTTCTTGTTAACATTTTTCTACATTGTTAACTATTGCTATATAATGTGTTTGTTTAGTTTAGTTTAGTTTAGGTTAGTGTTAGTGTTAGTGTTAGGTTAGTGTTAGTGTTAGTGTTAATGTTAATAATGTAAATTCTTGAGGTTGTTGTTCTAAAGAACCGAAATTCAAAGCAATTTTGTTAATGAAGTTAATTGCTTTGAATTTCTTAGTTTGGACTTGTTATGCTAATGTTAAATTCTTTCTAACTGTTAGGATTAATAAGTAGGAAAACCATGGATAAAAAATGGATGGATGCCGATCGATTGTCCAAAGAGTACGAGAATGGGGTATTGGATTTCGTTAAGTTTGTTGTTCAACACGCTGACGCTGAAGAGCTCAATCGAATAAAATGTCCTTGCTTGGGTTGTTGTTATGTTGGTAGGGTTAACGCAGATGGGTTGAAATCGCATTTACTGATGAATGGAATTGATCGAAGTTATAAGTGTTGGATACATCATGGTGAGAAAATTAACGAGAATGTTGAACCGACGAGGAAAAGTAATACAACCTATGCTTCAGATGACAAAGACACGGAAACATACGATTGTGATCGAGTCGAAGAGATTGCAGAAGCAGTTGTAGAAGATCTTCATGATTGTCCCGAAATGTTTGAGAGGTTGGTAAGCGATGCAGAGAAACCGCTCTATCAAGGTTGCACTAAATTCACAAGACTGTCTGCGGTATTGAAGTTGTACAACTTAAAGGCGGGCAATGGATGGTCGGATAAAAGTTTCACAGAGTTGTTGGCCCTTTTGAGAGAAATGCTACCGGAAGATAATGTTCTTCCCAATCGAACCTATGAGGCCAAAAAAATGTTGTGCTCTATTGGCATGAGCTATGATAAAATACATGCTTGTCCAAACGATTGCGTTTTGTTTCGAAAGGAATATGCATCGTTAACTGAGTGCCCTAAATGCGGTTTGTCTCGATATAAGAAAAAATTGTCTCCAGCCAAGGTCTTATGGTATTTTCCTATAATACCGAGATTTAGGCGCATGTTTCGTAGTGAAACCGATGCAAGACACCTGACTTGGCATGCAGATGAAAGAATTATTGATGGAAAGTTGCGACATCCGGCTGATTCACCACAGTGGTCGAAAATTGATAATGATTATCCTGACTTTGGGGAAGAAGCAAGAAACCTTCGTCTGGCATTATCTACTGATGGAATGAACCCGCATGGTCTTCAAAGTATCTCACATACCACATGGCCTGTGATTCTTATGATTTATAACCTACCTCCGTCGCTATGCATGAAGCGTAAGTACATGATGTTATCTATGTTAATCTCTGGGCCTAAACAACCAGGGAATGACATAGACGTATACTTGACACCTTTGATCGAAGATTTAAAGATATTGTGGGAGAACGGTGTGGAGGTTTATGATGGATATAGGAAAGAAAGTTTCAATTTGAGGGCGATGTTGTTTGGCACAATTAATGATTTTCCAGCTTACGGGAATCTATCAGGGTACAGCATAAAAGGTGAAAAAGCGTGTCCTATTTGTGAAGATAAAACAGTTTCGAAGCGATTGGACTTTGGTCATAAGAATGTCTTTCTCGGTCATCGTAGATTCTTAAATGCCAAACATCACTACCGTGGGTGGAGTCAAGAATTCAATGGAGACACCGAAGAAGGTAGAGCTCCACCTATGTTGTCAGGTGACCAAGTTTTTAAAAAGGTGAAAGATATGCGTACTGAGTTTGGCAAACCTTTTGCACATAAGGTTGTCAAAGGTGGGTGGAAAAAGAGGTCGATATTTTTTGAATTGCCATATTGGAAGTCTTTGTACGTGAGACATTTTCTCGATGTTATGCATATTGAGAAAAATGTATTTGAAAGTGTTATTGGTACGTTACTCAATATAAAAGGAAAGACTAAGGATGGCCTTAAAGCAAGAAAAGACTTGGAAGCGATGGGGATTAGAACTGAATTAGCACCCGTGAAGAAAGGAAGACGGACATATCTACCACCTGCTGCTTTTACTCTGTCTAGAAAGGAGAAGAAAATATTGTGTAAGTTTCTGAGTGAAGTTAAAGTTCCAGAAGGATACTCTTCAGATGTCAGAAGACTTGTGTCTATGAAAGATCTCACGTTGAAGAGTTTAAAGACACACGACTGCCATGTTATAATGGAACACTTTCTACCAATAGGTATACGTTCTATTTTGCCAGTGAAAGTAAGAAGCGCCATAACTAATTTGTGTTTTTTCTTTAGGTCAATTTGTAGTAAGGTAATCGATCCCGATATCTTACCAACACTACAAAAACAGATAGTTATTACCTTGTGTGAGCTTGAAATGTATTTTCCTCCCTCTTTTTTTGACATAATGGTACATCTTGTTGTTCATCTTGTGAAAGAGACACAGATGTGTGGACCAGCTTATATGAGATGGATGTACCCTGCTGAACGTTATATGAAAATATTAAAAGGGCACGTGAAAAGCCGAAGTCGACCAGAGGGGTGTATTGTTGAACGATACATTGTTGAAGAAGCGGTTGAGTTTTGTACTGAATATTTGTCCAATGTTCAATCGATTGGACTCCCCAAAGCTCATATTTTCGAAAAAAAGGATGGTAAAATATTAATTGGAAATAAAATTGTGACAGTATCACGGGATGAACGGGATCAAGTGCATTTGTATGTTCTGCACAATGATAATGAGGTTGAGCCATATGTTGAGATGCACAAGGATGTACTCCGAAGGTTAAATCAGAACAGAAATGAAAATTGGATAGTACGAGAGCACAATCAAAGTTTCATACAATGGTTAAAGGATCATATTTATTTGAAGCGCTCTTCAGATCCTGCTTCAGTAACAGAAAGGTTGAGATGTTTGGCATATGGTCCAACTTTGCATGTGTATTCTCATAGCGCATACGCAATTAATGGATACACATTTTATACCAAAGAACAAGACGATAAAAGTACTATGCAAAATAGTGGTGTCACCGTCCTAGCTGAAGCAATGCACATATCAAGTATGAAGGACTTAAACCCCAAATATGCAAATCTGTCATATTTTGGAGTTATTGAGCACATTTGGGTGTTTGATTACGAGAAGTTTCAGATTCCAATCTTTGGTTGCAAGTGGGTAAATAGTAGTGGCATACGAATGGATAAGTCTGGATTTTTGCAAGTGGATCTTAATAGGGTGGGGTACAAAGATGAGCCTTTTATTCTAGCATCGCAAGCTAGACAAGTGTTCTATGTCACTGACCCGACGAGTATGAAATGGTCTATAGTGCTTCTATCTAACAAAGTGGTTGATGATAGCGGTGTAGATCAATGTGATAGCGGTGTAGATCAATGTGATATTGATGTTGAGAATGGGTTGAATAGAAATGATCAAGATGAGGATCTTATAGCGGATGGGTCATATATCAGAAATGACCATAACGAGGGAATTTGGATCCATTCATCCGTCCGCATTGATAAGAAACAAGTAATTCATATTCCAACCAAGAAAAGAAAGAGATGTTAGTGAAAGAGGTAAAATTTGTTATATACTTGATTTCTTTATTATATTTGTTATATATTATGTCATATTTGTTATATTTGATATCCTTGATTTTTTTATTACATTTGTTATATATTATGTTTGATATCCTTGACTTCTTTATTATATTTGTTATATATTATGTCATATTTTTTATATTTGATATCCTTTATTTCTTTATTATATTTGTTATATATTATATTTGATATCCTTGATTTATTTATTACAGGTTAGATGGCTACTAACAATGATGACCCACATGCTGATGATCACGCACATGATGATGATCATCCACATGATGATGGTCCATGCGTATATACGCAACGTCTTTTAATGTTAAATTCATCTATTATATTTTTTTTTGTATTTTGACTTCGTGTAGAAAGTTTCTATCTAACACTTGTTTAATCTTACAGTGGACATTGGTTGTTGGTTGCAATCAATCCTATCCGCGGAGTAGTGTATTATCTGGATTCCTTAGGAAATGATTGGACCACATACCCGGATATGAAGGACTGTATTGACACGTAAGTGAAATTGTTCTAAATAGAAATGTGTATATTTATTTATTTATGTGAATTGTTCTAAATATTCATTTATATTTTATTAGCACTATACAAGCATTCCTAGAACATCGGGGAATCGACCACACCATTACATGGAATTATGTGAAGGTATATTAATTATCACATGTTTTATTATATTAGTGATGCTTACTTGATAAAACTTAGAATTTATCCATATTTTATTTTCATTTGTAGTGTCCTCGGCAACGCAATCAAATAGATTGCGGCTATTTCATGTTGAGATTTATGAGAGACACTATTTCGTTGGATCGAATGGAGATTCCACCCGATGTATGTATTTCTAACTTATGAGTTATTTTAACACATATCTCTCATATTGTCTAATGAAATAGTTAAAACTAAATCAAACTATATGTTATATTATTATGTAGTATTTTGAAGAATTCAGGAGTGCTACTTACACAAAGGCTCTATTGGATGAAATCAAAGAGGAGTGGTGTCAATACATTATGGAGCTCGGAATTTTACAAACTTAAGGTATAATATTATACTCTTACTTTAATTGATGAGAATTTTAATATGTGTAACTTTGGTTGGAGTAATGCTTTGGTTGGATGCAATTTTGGTGTATATACTTTGAATTGCAATTTTGGTGTATATACTTTGAATTACAAACTTTGAATTACAATTTTGGATGCAATTTTGGTGTATATACTTTGAATTACAATTTTGGTGTATATACTTTGAATTGCAATTTTGGTGTATATACTTTGAATTACAAACTTTGAATTACAATTTTGGTGTATATACTTTGAATTACAATTTTTGGTGTATATACTTTGAATTTTAATACTTTGAATTACAATCTTTGTGTTTTCAGGACCTATAATGTAGATTGAAGCAATGTTTTGGTTGGATGCAATTTTGGTGTATATACAATTTTGGTGTATAAGTAATATGTGCATTGTAGAAAAAATGCTTTGGTTGGAAGCAATAACTTTGGTTGGAAGCAATGCTTTGGTTGGATGCAATTTTGGTGAATAAGTAAAATGTGCATTTGTAGAAAAATGTAATGATTTGTAATTATAAATAGGTGTATATACAATTTTGGTTTGTAATTTTAAATATATATATTGGTATGAAATGCCAATTTTGGATATATAATTTTGGTGTAGAAAGGCCAATGGTTTGAATTGCCAATTCTGAAAAAAATTGCTGGTTGAAAATTACAGGTCAAATTCTGGTTGAAAAAACCTGGTAAAATTGTGGTTAAAAAAAATTATATAAAATTTTTCGTACACCTTAGACAGCGCTTTTGGTGAAAGCGCTGTCTAAGGTCCACTTTAGACAGCGCTTATGGTGAAAGCGCTGTCTAAGGTGTACTAAAAATGTCAAAAATGGAAGGTCTTAGACAGCGCTTATGGTGAAAGCGCTGTCTAAGGTGTACTAAAAAAGTCAAAAAAGGAAGGTCTTAGACAGCGCTTTTGGAGAAAGCGCTGTCCAAGGTGTAACAAAAAAGTCAAAAAAAGGTAGGGCTTAGACAGCGCTTTTGACGAAAGCGCTGTCTAAAGTAATCCATATAATGTGAAAAAGCGCTGTCTAAAGGTACCATAGACAGCGCTTTTCATTAAATACACGCCCCTTTAAACAGCGCTTTTGGTAATACCAAAAGCGCTGTCTAAACCTATAGCGTCGCTGGTTTATACAGCGCTTTAAAGCGCTGTCTAAAGGCTAAAAAAGCGCTGTCTAAAACCGTTTTTGCGCTAGTGGAGGCACTGATTTCTCCGGCATGGAGGTTTGACTACTTACTATCTTTCTTTAGACTTAAATTTAGACCATATACATACATGTACTTAGGTTAATTAATTATAACAGATATTGGACGCCGATAGTGGACCTCTTCTAAGAAGTTCTACTGGTCGTGTAGCGGCGCGAGATATGGTCCAGTTTGTCCCAATGAGAGAAGTTCAAAGTGAGTACTAGTTACATCTCTAGTTAACTTGTGTAATATAGTCTTTCAATTCTTTTGGAGCACTGACACCTCTAAAGAATGGCGTGTTCATGTCCGTATTTGTGTCAGACACCAATATTAACACTTGTGATTATGTTAGGGTGTATGTGTTTGTGTCCCTACTTCATAGTTCAATTCTTACAATTATTTTTGTGTTTTTGACAGAAGGAGAAATCTCTGTTGTGCAAGCTCTTTTGGAAGAATTGCCTGATCAGTTTTTGAGTTTCATGAGGAGTAGAGATATCAAACCAATCCCTTCCAATTTCTCTTAAACATTTAAAATTCATTAGATTTTACAATTATAGATCACTAAGATTTTTTTATTTATATATATTTAGATAGTTGATTCATAAAATTCCATAGATTTTAAGTGGCACTTTTTTTTGTGTTGGATGAAAATGAAATTTTAAGTCTCTGCATAATATATTTGCATTTTAATAAAAAATTAACTATAGATAGAAGGAAATTAATCTCTTTAGAAAGTAGTTACTGTGTTACTTTTATTTTATGTTAGTCAGAAATTTTTATGTTATGTTAGTTAGAAAAAAAAAACCTATATTTTACATCGGGCTAGAAAGGCAATCGATGTAACAATCTACATTTTACATCGGGTTAGAAAGGCAACCGATGTAACAACTTACATTTTACATCGGGCCAGAAAGGCAACCGATGTTAAATGTGCATTTATTTAAAAAAAAAAGAAAAGTTAAACCCATATTTCACATCAGACGTAACAATCAACCGATGTAGTAGGTGTATTTTTCACATCGGGCTATTACCTGATGTAAAATGTCTTTGATTTACTACATCGCTTGGCTTTACATCGGACCCAGACCCGATGTAAAATGTGCTTTTCGCCCGATGTAAAAAGTCTTTTCTGCACTAGTGGGGAGTGGGTGGTTACATGAGAACATGTCCTCGCGGGGAGGAGTCTTGCGTGTCGGGGAGAGATGTGTCCTCGCGGGGAGAACTCTTATGTGCAGACAGAGATGGCTCCTCGTGGGGGAGGAGAACCTGAGTGTCGGGGAGGAGCGAGGCCGGGGAGGCTCAGCGCCCTGCCCGACGCTCTATACCGTGCATGTGCCCGACAATGTTGAGGAGGCATATGCCCGACATGGGTCGTGCTAAGAGGCCCTTGTTGGGCCATCCCGGGACGTGTGGGTTAGCCCTACTCGATTGATGGACAGACCCCGGCCCAGTTCAGAACAGAATTTGATTCAATACTTCTAGTTTTTGCCATCAATTCCTTCTCCACTGGTTTTGTTTGAAAGGTAATTAATACTTTGTAAAATAAATTGGTAAAGAAGGAGGTGCTTGTTGAATAATTAGAAGTATTTAATCAAATTCTTATTGTTAAAGAGCGATATACAGATAGTGAGTTGCATAAAACTCAAAAGCATTGATTAATGTAACTTGTTCTTCAAATATAACCTAATTTGTTTTATTATTAATTTTTAAATAAAATTGAAAGGTTATATATTTAGTGAGTAGATTGTGAATTGATTATTCCACATAATTTATAATAAACTCAATTGAATATATCACCATAGTTGGAAGCTACATATGTAGTGAAATATTGTGCAGTGGGTCTTTCACTACGGTTGGAACTACAATCTTGGTGAAATGTTGAAAAATATCTAAAAAGGCATGCCCTCAATATCGAACCCATGACCTCCACATATTACTATGATTGTTTTCTACAATTATGGTGATACACTATGCACTATTGTGTTTTTACAACGACTACCAGCCCACGGTAGTAAAGAGGGCATATACTACAACACTCTTCATTACCACGTATCTCAAACTGTTGTAATATCCTTCTTCCAATTGTTGTAAAATGTGATTTTCGTAGTAGTGTTTCAAGGTGAATAAATATCGAAACTCGAAATAATTATAAAAAAGAAGCTAAGAAAATGACCTTGAAGGCGGTGAGCGAAACAATAACTCAAGTTTTTAACAAATCATAACATTCCTTTGGAATTAATAAAGAAGATGTTCTGGACTGGGCCGGAGGTCCGCTCCTCAGCCGAGCTGGCCGGGCCACACGTTCTAGGGCGGCCCAACGAAGGCCTTAGTCCAGTCAATGTCGGGCACGTGCCACTTCAGTCAATGTCGAGCACGCGCCACTTCAGCAGTGTCAGGCACAAATGGCGTAGAGCTTTGGGCAGAGGCGCTGAGCCTTCCCCGTAGCTCGCCCCTCCTCGACATCCAGATGCTACTCCCCGCGAGGAGTCATCCCCGTCCACGAGCAAGTCCTCCCCGCGAGGACACGTCTCTCCCCGACACGCAAGACTCTTCCCCGCGAGGACACATTCTCATGTAACTGCCCACTCCCAATGGAATCGGTCTACCCTAATTCTGGAGATCTAGGAGCAGTTACCCCAGGGCGAAGACCACGTGCTGGTCTTCACTACGCCATGTAAGCCCTGGCAGTTTCTTGGATTGGGCCTGGCAATCCAGCCCAGTGCTAGTGACCGTTGGCCCCGTGCTGGGGGTTCTCTATAAATACCCTCTCACTTGAGAGGGCCAGGACAATCACTTTTACTCTCATCTCTGTACTTGCTATCTCTCTGACAGTCACCTTACTTGAGCATCGGAGTACCTTGCAGGTACACCTCCCCCCCCCCCCCCCCCGCCGTCTTTCAACCGCACCGGAGCTGAAGTCCAGATGACGTTGTTGGCCACAGAAACTGTCTGATCCAGGTACGATCGGTGGCGCCGACTGTGGGGACCCTTTGCTTCCCCGTTTTTCCTCCGTTAAACTAAAGCAACTCTCATTCATCACCATCATGGCTGGCAATCCGTCCGCTACCAAAGCTCGGGACACCGTCCTCGCCCAACTCGAGAACGGGAACCACCGCAAAGATGCTGCTGCCGTCCACGTCGAAGAAGGTGACGTGAGAAACGGGCAGACCTCCTCCCCAAACTCCCAAGACGTGGCTTACAACGCCGCCCACCAAGACGATCAACATGCCATTTTTCAGCCAGTTGCTCCTCCACCCAATGCAGACGCGAGCACCGTGGCCCTGTTCTCCTTGATCAATCAGACCAATCAGCTAATCGCGCACCAGAATACCAGAATTGAAGCGCTGGAGTAAGGGCGGGCACGACGATCTTCCCCACGAAGACATCGTCGTCCACCGTCGCCTCACCGTTCCCCTTCCCCGCGAAGGACTCCTTCAGACGAATCTCGGAGCGCCCCCAGCCGACGATCTCCCAGAAACGCCCTCGTTCCCCGCCACGGAAGGAACCCAGGGCCTCCACCACTACCAAGAAGTCCAAACAGGTCGTGGAGAGGCCGAGGCACCGCTCGAGGAATTCCCCTCCACGGCATCAGCGATCCCCTTCGATGTCCCCTGTCGTGGGAGATCATGAACGCCCCAAACAATGCGGGCATGGAGAAGCCTCTGCAGCTGGGAAACTACGACGGCCTATCCGACCCTGACGACCACGTTGAAAGTTTCGAAGCCATGCTCGACTTCAGAAACGTCCGGGGAGCCATCAAGTGCAGGATTTTCCCCACCACCTTGAGGAAGGGCCCCATGACTTGGTACAAAGGTCTGGCACCCGGGTCGATCACATCCTAGAAGCAACTAAGGCAACACTTCACCAAACACTTTACCGCGTCTCATCGACATCCGAAGATGGAAGCTGCCCTAGAAAGTATCTTTCAGGGGAAGAACGAATCTCTCCGGAACTACATTGAGAGATTCAACAGAGAAGCTGTCGAGGTTCATACGATCGACGACATGAAGAAGTATTTGATCATCCATGGGCTACGCTTTGGATCTGACTTTGCCAAGTCCGTAGGCCTCCGCAGACCCCGTCACCTCAAGGATCTCCTCCAACGGGCGCAGTCGTACATCGATCTCGAGGAGTCGGAGGCAGCAAAGATCACCCTCGAATCGAGGCGCAAAGAAGGCCCCCGCGGCTACAAAGAAGAAGACTCCCCTCCCTGGCGAGGAGGAGAAAGAAAGAGAGATAATCGCCCCTGGGAACCTCGTGAGCCACGCGGACCAGCTGGCCGGTTCACCGAGTACACCCCACTCAACGCTTCCCGCGCGCGTATCCTCTCCGAGTGCCAGAACTCAGAATTTGTGAAAGGAGGAGTCCGCTTTCCGAAGCCCACTGCCCCCAAATCAAATGTTGACAAGTCAAAATACTGTAGGTTCCACCAGAGTCATGGGCATGCGACGGAAGACTGCATCCATCTCAAAGATGCGATTGAAATTCTGATCAAGGAGGGGCACCTAAAGAAATACGCCCAGAAGAATGACACTCCTCGTCCCAGCTCCCGGGAAGCCCAGAACATCGAGGAGACGATGCCTCCTCCCAACGAGAGTCGCCTTCAAGTCGCCCTCAGTGTCACCGACCCGAAGATTTATTTGTTCCCCCAATCATTGAAGGCCAAGAAGCAATTCGCAACATGTGGGCGACCTTCCCCCACGAAGACCCCATCACTGCCCGTAGCACCTGGGAAAGCTTCCCCAGGGCGATGGTCATCTCGGGGGGAGGTCCAGAGAAGTTATCAGTCGGATCGATCAAGCAGAAATTTGACGAGCTGGAATCTGCAACGTCGGCGAAGGCAACCACCCTCGAGAAAGTGCGGGGAAACTCTAACCCTATCACCTTCTACCTCGAGGAACTCCTCGGGGGAGCGCCAAACACCACTATTTCCCTCCTGGTCAGGGCGCAGATGGCAAACTTTGACGTTCGAAGGATCCTAGTCGATCAGGGAAGTTCGGTCGACATCATGTATGCTCATCCGTTTGGAACCCTTCAGCTCGACGAAAGGCATCTGACCCCGTACGTCGGTTCAGATCTACAGGGGTTCAACGGAACCACCACCAAACCATGGGGTTACGTGGATCTGATGGTTACATTCGGGTCCGAAGACACTACCCGGCAGGTGAAGATCTGTTTCCTGGTCGTCGAATGCCCGTCCCTTTACAACTCCATCTTCGGGAGGACCACCCTGGTCGAGCTTACGGCGGTTGCATCAACGTTCCACCTCAAAATGAAGTACTACACGACCAGGGGACAAGTAGTGACGATGCACGAGGACATCAACGTGGCCAGAATATGCTTTGACGCCGACATCAAAGGCCTGAGTTCCATCGTCCCCAAACCCAAGACCGTGGCGAAGCCACTCCAGGACGCCGAACAGGTACCTCTCCCGCGCGTCAACGCGGTTGAGCTCGACAGCAGGTTCCCGGGCGAACCCGATGAAGACGGGGCAGAAGACCTCGACCTCCAGGTGGAAAACATCGGGTGGCCTCTCTACCCAACGTGCCCCATCCCGGACGGTGACTTTGAGCTCGTGGTCCTCGGGGACGATCTAGATCGTAACGTGAAGATTGGCACCGGGATCCCCGACCTGGCAAAGGAGCAGCTGAAGGCATGTCTAAGGGAGAACGCTGATCTCTTCGCGTGGAACGCATCCGAGATGCCTGGCCTCGACCCCGAGGTGGCTTGTCATCAGCTCGCAGTAGATCCGGCCGCTAGGGCCATAGCACAACGTAGGCGTAAGCAGTCTCCTGAAAAAGCGGAGGCTGCTGAAAAAGCTGTAAAAGACTGATGCATGTTATCCGTAAGTGTACGGATTGCGTCAGAGTAATATAAAAGATTTATTGTTCCCACTGAGACCAATGTCAATCTATCGATTACTATTGTTACGTTGTTTATCTAAGGCTAATGAATATCAGAGTAAAAGTTTTCTATAGAACGAAAATAGAATTAAATCAGATAAATACTATACTGGAATGTAATTCACCTCAATCAAACAATACTCCTATCATCTAAATAGTAACACTTACGGGGCAATGTTTTCTTCTTTGAAAAAGAGTTAATTAAAAAGGATCTGCCGCGTTAGCGTGATCGGAACCAGACCTAACCTTTAATCTATACCAGCCGCTCACGCTGCACTGGTCGCTCCTTGCGTTAAAGTGATAAAGTCCTTTTTTATGTAATTACCTCTAAGACTTAGTTAAAAAGTGCTTTCGATTGAAAATATTTTATACCAAAGGCTTTCCGGCATATGCTCGGCCAACCGGATCCTAAATCTATAAACGCGTCCGAAAATAGTTTAAAACCTCTTTCTAATAATTTAAAACTTTCCTAGTTAATCAATAAAGTGCTTCCGCTATATTTATTGATTAAAAACTAACAAACTCTTTTGTAAAATGTCGGACGACTTTCGATCTTACCCGATCTAGTCACAGTCATTACGTGAACAAAAACACGGTCTCATTTACGTAATGACCGATCAATTGAAGTTCAGAAGAGTTTAATTAAAATAAAAAACAGCCCCTAAAGTATTTCTAAAGAGATGACATGTGGAGTACCGTCGGAACGACGATCCTCACATCCCAGCACAAGGGATTTAGCTGGACATGGTAACTAAAAACATAACAATAAATTGGTTTGCAAAGTAAAGCATTTGTAAGATAAAAACGTGCAAAGTGTGAGAGTATACTTTGAGAGAATGAATGCAAGTGTCACGCTTGAGTTCAGTTCCGAAAGATAAACAGATCACACAGAAACTTAAAATAACAAAGTAAGGGCAGAGACAAAAAATAAATGAATGTAAAGTAGTGCAGGAAAATAAACGAATATAAAAGCGATGCGGAATATTATAAAATGTAATTTATAAAAGAAACCTGCTCCAAAGCGGAGACTGAATCTGGTACAGAGCTGGAAAGTAAATTACGGGAAAGTAAATAACTTCAAATATAAATAACTTCGAATGTAAAGCTCCTAACTACGATGATCCAATCTAACTAACAACAATAGTGCAATAACCCCCCGATGTGACGGATTATTGCTTTACAAAGTGAACTTTATGCCTAAGGTTGGAATCTAGGATTGGATGCCTAGAAAGTGAAAATACAAGTCTATTTATAGTGCTAATGAAGTTGTAACGTCCGCACAACGTTATGGAAAACCGCTAAGTAACAATTTCCAAACGTGTGTAACTGCTTCTAACGTTCTTGACCGTTTTCCCGTTACAATGGTCGGCGCCCGCCGACCCCCTCTCCGCATCCGCCGAGTGTTGGTGGTTTTTTTCATGTTGTAGATCTCTTCGTTAGCTTTCCAACGCTTCGAACGGGGCCTCATTCAGATTTACGGATAAAAAGTTATGGCCAAAATCGGCAGACAATGCCTTGCGTGCAAATTGTTGCATTTCTTCCGTTTTTCGTCCGAATTACTTCATTTCTTCGCATGTGACTCTTAAATGGCTAAATACCTAAAAACAAACAAAATACCAACATAATAGTACAAATTCAAATCTAAACAACTAGAAAACACGCATTAATCAAGTCACATAAACGATGTATTTTCACGTTATCAAACTCTGCCAGACTTGAACCTTTGCTTGTCCTCAAGCAAAACTCGTGTAAACAGAAAAAACAGTGATTCTTATAGTGACTAAGCTTATGGCCTTTACTTTGGACAAGGTCACACTGATAGGTAGTAACTCAAAAACTAAGGATATCGTAACAACACACATCGCATTTTTGTGATCATAGGTCTATTTCCTATACTTACCGATCCGTATCACATTATTATGCTCAAGCCAAACTTACTCGTCTCACCTTTCATCTTTTTCATTCAGGCGCAATCACATTAAGCCCGTTATCTTGTACTCGCATGGTGAACAAACCTGTTGGTGATTATGATCCCGATATTTATGCCTAATTTCAACACTTTTTGCTATCTTTTTCAATACAGATGCACAAACTTAATTTCAAAGGTTCCTCCGTCGTTTGGGCTAAATAACCTGGTGATGGTTACCTCACTTAGAAGGCGGATTCTCTTTCCAAATCGTTTTCTTTTCATTATTTATTTTTTTCTTTTTTCTTTCTTTTACGGGATCATTCACTTATTTGCATTGGTTCATTCGCTTAGCGGTAACTAAGATAGTGCTGACTGCTAAAATAAACTACTAAAGACTACTTCAGAAATGAGAATTCAAGGCTTTCGAATAATAATTATGCAAATTGATTCTTATATTCAAGAGAACTACGGTGTCAAGACGATACCGATCTTTTAGGAACTTTCCCAAGTCTTTGTAACCTATCCTCTGTTTGTTCCAAAAATTTCAAAAATTTCAAAATTTATTCACTTTTCTCCAAAATTTGGTATGGCTCAAGAAAGAGGGAAAGTGGGATAAACGATAGGAAACACACGTAAATGACTTGACAATACATGCAATGACTCAATAGCAAACAAAGAAAAATAAAGAAAGTAAAAAAAATCTAACTAGAAAGCGAGTAGAATCCCTCCCACACTTAAACCAAACATTATCCTTAATGTTTTGATAAAATGGGTAAAAGGAATGGAAGAACCTGATGAATGCAACTTCACGCCAAATCTTCTTTTCGCTTAGATGTGGCTGAGACGTAGCAAGTAATTCATCTTATTATTTTCTACAAAAATAGTAAAAGGAAAACATTAAATTAAATACTCGTGGGTTGCCTCCCACACAGCGCTTTGTTTAACGTCGATAGCTCGACGGCTCAGGAGTGCAAGCACTCATGGTGGTTCTCTTGAGAATGATTCTTCGATCAAACTTTTAATAATCTTAGGTTTCCATGGCCACTTATCAAGCCATCTCACATATCCCTCACCTTTTCTTTTCTTCCTTCTGTGGGGCGGTTCATTCTTTTGAACTTGTGGTGATGGTTCTGGATCTATCCTAAGTATTAGCTTTTCAAGTTTGGGCTTAGTTCTTTCATCCACCACCTCAAAGGTTAACCTTCCCCTTTTAACACTAATGATTACCCTAGTTTCATGGTCTTCTAATTTTCTCCTTTTACGCAGGACCTCAGACATAGGTGCATTGGTGTGGATAGTTTCCAATACCTCCACATACCTTTTGGACTGGGAATTTTTCTTAGCTTCCACAAACCTTTGCGGGAAAAGAATCGGTGGGTTATAGGGAGGAGGAACAACAATAGGTGCTTCCTTTTCTACCTTTTCGACAACCTCTCCTTCGGGTGGTGTCGGTGGATTTTTCTCGATCTCTACTCTTTTCTTACCAAAACTCTCCTCAACCTTATTACCACTCTCCTTAGGATTTTTTATTTGTTCTTCTTTTTCGTTTTGTACATCGGTTTCACCTCCTTTCTTAGGTACCACATGTACGGGGCTTACCCATTTACTATCGGATATTTGGTATATTATTCCAGCCTCTAACAACTTTAACACTTCCTTTTTTACTACGTCACTCATTATAGGATTTATCCTTTGTTGATGTTCTCTGGAGGGTTTTGTGTCTTCCTCCAGCATAATTTGGTGCATACACACGGAAGGACTTATTCCTTTTAGATCGGAGATATTATAACCTAGAGCTAAGGGATATTTTCTTAAAACATCTAACAGTTGATTGGTTTCAGGACCATCTAACGTGGCACTGACTATGACTGGGCGATTTAATTCTTTGTCTAAGAATTCGTATCTTAAATTCTTAGGAAGCTCCTTAAGCGCTATAGATGGTTTTTTCGGACCTGGCATATGATCTGGGGTAAGTGCCAAGCATTCGTAAAGACTGTTATCTATGTAAGGTTCAGATAAGCGTTCGAATCCGTCGTCCTCCATTATGGGGATCGAAGGTAGTTTGATGGTTTTTACTGGATCTTCTTTATCCAGTTCTCTTATGCATTGATCAATTATATCGATGGCATAACATGAGTCATCTATGGCTGGTGCATTTATGAATTGGGATAGTATAGATTCTAATTTTTCATTACCTACCTCGAATGTCATTTTTCCTTTCTTGACATCTATTATAGCTCCAGCTGTTGATAAGAAGGGTCTACCTAAAAGGATTGGGATCTCATCGTCTTCTTTAATGTCCATTACGACAAAATCTGTTGGAATATAAAGTTGACCAAGTCTAACTGGGACGTCCTCCAAAATGCCAATTGGATACTTAACTGATCTGTCGGCTAATTGGAGAGACATTCTAGTTGGTTGCATTTCTCCTAGGTTTAACCTTTTACAAACGGCTAAAGGCATTAAACTTACACTTGCTCCTAAGTCTAGAAGTGCTTTATCAATAACTTGGTTTCCCAAAACACAAGGTACAGAAAAACTTCCTGGGTCTTTCTCTTTCTTGGCCAGCTTATTCTCAGCAATTGAATTACATTCTATAGGTTTAGGATCATCAAATCTTCGTTTATTGCTTAGAATGTCTTTAAGGAATTTGGCATAAGATGGTATTTGGGTAATAGCTTCTGTGAACGGAATCTCTACGTGGAGTTTCTCAATCACTTTTATGAATTTCTTATATTGATTATCCAATTTGGTTTGTTTAAGTCTTTGTGGGTATGGAATCGGAGGTTTGTAAGGAGGAGGTGGTGCATAAACTTTTTCATTCTCTTCTCTTTCCTTCTCCTTAACTTCCGTATCCTTAGATTTCTCAGGTTCCACCGATTTCTCAACTTCTTTTTCAGGTGTGTTCACAACTTCTTTCCTAGGAGGTTCTGGATTATTCAACCTAGGGTTTATAGGCCCATTGTAAGTGGTCCCACTCCTTAGGGCTATAGCATTTGCGTGCCCTTTAGGATTAGGTTGAGGTTGTCCAGGGAATTGTCCTCCTGGTGTGGCATGATTAGATTGTTGTTGTGCTACTTGAGAGATTTGGGTTTCAAGCATTTTGTTATGGGTAATTACAGAATCGAGTTTAGTACCCAACTGGGTAATTAGTCCATTCATATGAATGTTTTGGTTCATGAAATCCTTGTTCTGCTGTAATTGAGCTGAGATGAAGTCGTCCATCTTTTTCTCAAAATTTGATTTCTGAGGAGCATATGGTGCAGATTGGTTGGGTCTTTGAGTTTGGAAACCGGGTGGTCTTTGAGGTTTTGAATTTTGAGTAGGGTTATTATTCTTATAGGAAAAGTTTGGGTGATTCCTCCATCCAGGGTTGTATGCTGCTACGGTTGCTGTGGGGTTGATAGTCAGGTTTTCTAATTTTTGGGCTATAGCGTCCATCTTTGCGTTCATATGGTAAAAATAACTAACTTCATACACGCCTCCTTTGGTCTCTTTCTTCTCTACGTGTGCTCGTTCGGTCCCCCATTGGTAATGGTTTTGTGCCATATCCTCAATGAGAGCGCAAGCCTCGGGGTAGGGTTTGTTCATTAGAGCGCCACCAGCGGCAACGTCTATGGTCATCTTTGTGTTGTACATGAGTCCATTATAATAGGTATGGATTATAAGCCATTGTTCTAAGCCATGATGTGGACATGCTCTTACTATTTCCTTATATCTCTCCCAAGCGTCGAAAAGTGATTCTCCCTCGCTTTGGGTAAATCGGGTTATTTGGTTTCGTAGAACAGCAGTTTTAATCGGTGGAAAGTATCTAGCAAGGAATACTTTCTTTAGGTCATTCCAAGTGGTTATAGAGTTGGCTGGAAGGGAATCTAACCACGATCAGGCTCTATCTCTGAGGGAAAATGGGAATAGTCTTAGTCGTATTGCCTCAGAAGGAGCTCCGTTCGCTTTTAGGGTATCGGCTAGTTGAATAAAGACTTTAAGATGTTGGTTCGGGTTTTCCGTAGGAAGACCTGCGAACTGGTTCTGTTGTACTAATTGTAACAGAGATGGTTTTAATTCGAAGTTATTGGCTGGTATAGCTGGGTTAACTATACTAGAATGAGGTTCTTCGTTAGAGGGTAGAGCGAAATCTTTAAGAGGTTTAGCGTTTTCTTCGTCTGCCATTGCTCTTCTAAGTTTTCGAAATAGAAGACGAGCTTGGGCGTAACGTTCAGGTTCTTCTAATGGATCAACTAAGTTTCCGGTAGTGCGAGTTCTTCGCATTTACCGGCTAAGGGATGCCTTAGTCTAGACGGTGTAACAACAGGGTACGAAATTTTGACGTAATTGGTCCCCGGCAACGGCGCCAAAAACTTGATACGTGTTATCCGCAAGTGTACGGATTGCGTCAGAGTAATATAAAAGATTTATCATTCCCACAGAGACCAATGTCAATCTATCGATTACTATTGTTACGTTGTTTATCTAAGGCTAATGAATATCAGAGTAAAAGTTTTCTATAGAACGAAAATAGAATTAAATCAGATAAATACTATACTGGAATGTAATTCACCTCAATCAAACAATACTCCTATCATCTAAATAGTAACACTTACGGGGCAATGTTTTCTTCTTTGAAAAAGAGTTAATTAAAAAGGATTTGCCGCGTTAGCGTGACCGGAACCAGACCTAACCTTTAATCTATACCAGCCGCGCACGCTGCACTGGTCGCTCCTTGCGTTAAAGTGATAAAGTCCTTTTTTATGTAATTACCTCTAAGACTTAGTTAAAAAGTGCTTTCGATTGAAAATATTTTATACCAAAGGGTTTCCGGCATATGCTCGGCCAACCGGATCCTAAATCTATAAACGCGTCCGAAAATAGTTTAAAACCTCTTTCTAATAATATAAAACTTTCCTAGTTAATCAATAAAGTGCTTCCGCTGTATTTATTGATTAAAAACTAACAAACTCTTTTCTAAAATGTTGGACGGCTTTTGATCTTATCCGATCTAGTCACAGTCATTACCTGAACCAAAACACGGTCTCATTTACGTAATGACCGATCAATTGAAGTTCATAAGAGTTTAATTAAAATAAAAAACAACCCCTAAAGTATTTCTAAAGAGATGACATGTGGAGTACCGTCAGAACGACGATCCTCACATCCCAGCACAAGGGATTTAGCTGGACATGGTAACTAAAAACATAACAATAAATTGGTTTGCAAAGTAAAGCATTTGTAAGATAAAAACGTGCAAAGTGTGAGAGTATACTTTGAGAGAATGAATGCAAGTGTCACGCTTGAGTTCAGTTCCGAAAGATAAACAGATCACACAGAAACTTAAAATAACAAAGTTAGGGCAGAGACAGAAAATAAATGAATGTAAAGCAGTGCAGGAAAATAAACGAATATAAAAGCGATGCGGAATATAATAAAATGTAATTTATAAAAGAAACCTGCTCCAAAGCGGAGACTGAATCTGGTACAGCGCTGGAAAGTAAATTGCGGGAAAGTAAATAACTTCAAATATAAATAACTTCGAATGTAAAGCTCCTAACTACGATGATCCAATCTAACTAACAACAATAGTGCAATAACCCCCCGATGTGATGGATTATTGCTTTACAAAGTGAACTTTATGCCTAAGGTTGGAAACTAGGATTGGATGCCTAGAATGTGAAAATACAAGTCTATTTATAGTGCTAATGAAGTTGTAACGTCCGCACAACGTTATGGAAAACGGCTAAGTAATAATTTCCAAACGTGTGTAACTGCTTCTAACGTTCTTGACCGTTTTCCCGTTACAACGGTCGGCGCCCGCCGACCCCCTCTCCGCTTCCGCCGAGTGTTGGTGGTTTTTCCCATGTTGTAGATCTCTTCGTTAGCTTTCCAACGCTTCGAACGGGGCCTCATTCTGATTTACGGATAAAAAGTTATGGCCAAAATCGTCAGACAATGCCTTGCGTGCAAATTGCTGTATTTCTTCCGTTTTTCATCTGAATTACTTCATTTCTTCGCATGTGACTCTTAAATGGCTAAATACCTAAAAACAAACAAAATACCAACATAATAGTACAAAGACCTCCTAGGGGCAAATTTTATTTCGGAGGCCAGATACACGACCTGGCTGTCCAACATTGTACTTGTTAAAAAGAATAATGGAAAATGGAGGATGTGCGTTGATTATACTGATCTTAATCAGGCTTGCCCGAAAGACTGTTATCCCTTGCCTAACCTCAACCAGCTGGTCGACAATTCTGCAGGTTACAAACTACTATCCTTCATGGACGCTTACTCGAGATACAATCAAATCCCCATGGACAAGGTCGACAAACAACACACGGCCTTGATGACCGCGTCGGGCAACTACTACTACAACGTAATGCCCTTCGGTCTGAAGAACGTCGGTGCGACCTACCAACGGATGATGAACAAGGTTTTCCGGACTGAAATCGGCGATATGCTCGAGGTATACATGGACGACATGATCGTCAAATTCGCAGAAGAAGTCGGCCACGCTGCGCACCTCAAGAAGGTGTTCGACACGGCGAGGAGATGCCGCACGAGGTTTAACCCCGACAAGTGCACCTTCGGCGTTCGGGCAGGTAAGTTCCTCGGATTTTACCTCACAGAATAAGGAATCGAGGCCAACCCCGACAAGTGTAGGACTTTCTCCGAGCTCCCTACTCCGGACTCAAATAAGTCGATACAATCATTGAACGGGATGCTCACCGCCCTCTCCTGCTTCGTCGCCAAATCCGCATAGTACACACTCCCATTTTTCAAACTTCTTCGACAAAAAACGGAGTTTGAGTGGAGCGAAGAATGTGAGCAGGCGCTCGTCCACTTAAAACAAGTCCTATCACAACCCCCGGTCCTCTCACGGCCTGAGAGCGGGGAGACACTCTTCTAGTACCTTGCAATCACGAGTGAAGCAGTCAGCGCCGTCCTCATTCGGGAGACCCCGGACGAGCAAAATCCAGTTTAGTTTACGAGCAAAGCCCTCCAAGGCCCCGAGCTCAGATATCAGCAGATTGAGAAAGTCGACCTTGGCCTCGTTACCGCGGCCAGGAGGCTACGCCACTACTTCCTCGCCCACACCATCGTCGTAAGGACCGAACAACCTATAAGGCAGCTCCTCGGGCGACCCGACATGGCGGGGAGGATGCTCAGGTGGTCGCTCGAGCTCGCCGAGTTTGACATCCAATACGAAGGGAGGAAAGCCCTGAAGGCAGAGGTATTGGCCGACTTTGTAGCGGAGATGACCATCCCGGAACCTTCGACCAACGGATCACAGAAATGGACAATCTATGTCGACGGAGCATCCAGCCCGAAGGGAAGCGGGGCGGGCATCATCCTCGGAAACGAGGAAGGCATCCTGATCGAGGTATCCCTCGAACTATCCTTCCCGACATCGAACAACCAAGCCGAGTACGAGGCCTTCCTCGCAGGACTCCGGTTGGCCGAGGACCTCGGCGCCAAGGAGGTCAAACTCTTCACCGACTCCCATCTCATGGCCTCACAAGTCCGAGGAGAGTACCAAGCCAAGAACGACAGCCTCATAGAATACTTGGCCTTAGTGAAAGAAAAGATGAAAAAGTTCACCTCTGCGGAAGTAATTCACATCCCCCGCGAGCACAATGCCCGAGCAGATGTCTTGTCCAAATTAGCGAGCACAAAGAAGAAAGGCAGGAACAAATCCGTCATACAAGAGGTGCTTTCCCGCACGAGCATCGAAAAACCGACCATGGTTTCGGACATCAACGCCATCGGGGACAGCAATTGCTGGATGACGCCGATATACGAATACCTCATGACGGGCAAACTCCTCGAAGATCCCAAAGAAGCAGGAATGGTCAAGAGGCGGGCGTGCTCGTACACTATAGTCGAGGACAAGCTATAACGGCGAGGGTTCTCTATTCCCCTCCTCATATGTGTTGAGGAGACTAAGGTCCCTGGCGTACTCCAGGAGATCCATGAGGGAATCAATGCGCAGCACCTCGGCGGGCGATCGTTAGCCCGTAAGTCGCTTCGAGCAGGGTATTACTGGCCCACCATTCAACAGGACGCCAAGGAACACGTCAAGAAGTGCAAAATATGCCAACGACACGGGGACATGCACCTTCCTCATCCCAACGAGCTCAGTCCATTGTCCTCCTCGTGGCCGTTTGCGTGGTGGGGAATGGATATCCTTGGACCTTTCGTCCAGGGGTCGTATCAAACAAATACCTCATCGTCGGGGTGGACTACTTCACGAAGTGGATTGGGGCAGAAGCATTGGCCAAAATCACAGCCTTTAACATACTGCGTTTCTACAAAAAAAACATCCTCGCCCGATTCGGCGTGCCTCAAGCCATTGTCACCGACAACGGAACATAGTTCACCGACAGGAACATCCAAGTCTTCGTCACAAATCTAGGCACGAAGCAACACTTCACGTCGGTCGAGCACCCTCAAACGAACGGACAAGCTGAGGCGGCGAACAGGGTGATCCTCCGAGGATTAAGACGTCGACTAGGCGACGCCAAACAACGGTGGGTCGAGGAGCTACACAACATCCTCTGGGCCTACCGGACGACCCCACACTTCACAACAGGAGAGACCCCATTCCGTCTGACCTACGGAACCGAAGCAGTGATCCCCGTGGAGATCAGGGAACCCTTGAGGAGGACAGAAGCCCCCCTCGACGGGGATGCGAACGAAGAAGCCTTGAGGGAAGAGCTCGATTTTGTCGAGGAGATACGTTCGGGCGCTTCTCTCCGAGAAGCTTGGCTTAAGCAGAAAATAACACTACGTTATAACAACAAAGTTATCAAACGTGATTTTCAGGTAGGCACCCTCGTCCTGCGAAGGAACCAGAAAGACTCGCGGGAAGGGAAGCTCGCCGTGAACTGGGAGGGCCCGTACCGCATCCGCGCGAAAACGGGGACAGGAGCCTGCTTCCTCGAAAATCTACACGGGGAAGAACTTGCTCGACCATGGAACGCTGAAAAGCTAAAACAATATTACAGTTAAGCACTGCCCGCGACACACTAGCACTGCGGTTACGGGGACACACTAAGGTACGAGCGCGACACCCCTAGACAGAACACGATAATCGAAGACCGCGTTGTGTGTGCGCGAGGACTTTGATCCGACGGGGATACCTCGATCGAGCTCCGTCGTCGTTGTACCAAACAGGTAGAACATCCAGCTCGCGATGGGAAGTTCACGCCACGAAGCTAAGACCTCGACCGAGCTCTTAGCCTCGTTGAAGGTCGGAATACGTCTCCGACCACCCGACCAGCTCTCCACGCGGTCAGGGACTATCAAGGTCGAGCAAATCCCAAGGTCTTTATTACTTAGACCAAAACAAAGTATAACAAATGTTATAACATCACACACAGTGTAAACAATACAAACAGCGCACTAGCAGTTAGACAAAAGTTCATTAAAACGGGCAGAAGCCCAGTGTACAAGTATTACAAACAAATGTAAAAAACGCCACTGGCACGCAGGCCGGACACAAATCATTACAAAGAAAAAATGGCACGCAGGCCAAACAATCAAAAGAACTACACGGCGATCTCATCCTCGGCCCGTCTTCCATCTTTCTCTTCCTCCTCCTCTGGTAGGTCCAGCTTCCCATCGACCACACAAAGGAACGGGCTGATCCTGTCGAGCACCAGCTGAGCACCTAGATTCTCGGCGCCGATCTGCTCCACGGCATTCTTGAAACCTATCTCCAGAGCCTCCAAACTATCTTGCTGAAGCTCCCGAAGTTTGGCAATCAAGGTTGCGCGGTCGACAAGATTTTTCTCCCCGGCGGATTCGTCCTCCGCGGGACGGACAACAACTTCCAACTCTCCGACCCTGGTCCGAGAGCGATCAAGCTCCTCTTGAGTCTCCTTCAGGGAAGCCTTGGCCTCGTTCAGCTCGCAGAGGGTGTTGGCGTGGTCCTCGCACTGGGCCTGCGCCTTCTGCAGATCAGTCGCGACCTTGTCCTTCTCCTTCTCAAGGGCAGTGTAGTCGTCCTTCAGCTTCTGTAGCTCGGAGGCAGAGGGGGCCCCATCATTCAATATCAAGGCAGTCTCAAAGACACGCATCATGGCCGCAAGGTCCTCGATAAGCGCCCCTCTCCTGGCCACCCCGTCCATACCCAGAACTGCCTTCACCTCGGCATCAACAATTACAGGGGGCTTCCCCCGAAGAAATTCCGCTGGAGGTGACAAGCGGGCATCAGAAACTTCTCCGGCGAGACAGGGTCCACGAGATCCACGAGGACAGGCCCCTCGGTCCTCGCTTTCTTGGCAGGGGTGATCTCCGGAGGAGGAGACTGACTGTACTGTGGCGAGGCGGAGCCACTCGTCGTCCCAGCCGGCGCCGCAGTCTGAATAATTTCTCGGACACGGCTCTTGGTTCGCTTGGGTGCCCGCTCGGCGACCAACTTCATGATACGCTCGGTGGCGTTAGACATTTGAGCTGCAAGAGAAAACATGGAAAAAGTTAGCACAAAGAGACAAAGCTAAATGGAGGCCCGAACAGGGCGAGGAGACCCCACCTAAGAACCTCTTGGCCTCATCGGGAGACTTGCATTCGAGGAGACCCCGGGTGTTTATATAACGAGCTGCGGTTACAACCCTCCCTTGGGAGTCGAGGAGGTATTTACCATCCCTACCAACGCACTCTGCCCGGTTGAAACCATTGACATACGAGACCAGCGTGGCATACGCCCGTCTGTCCTTCTCCGACAGCTCGCTATGCTTCACGAGGTAATCCTCCGTACCGAGCGCGAAGTGTGCGTCCTCCCACTCCAGGGGACACTTGGACACGAACCTCTCTCCCCCAGAACCGTCAGGTCCAATGTCATAGAGCGTACCCACAGCCGAGTGCGTCGCGGGCATGACATAGTAGAACCTACTCTTGAAACCCCTTATTGAGTCCGAGTACGCCTTGAATAACTTCCTGGGTTGTTTGAAAGAGACCCAACTATGTCTCCCGTTGTCCATTGAACGTTGCAAATGGAAGACGCGGAAGAAGAGCTCGAGGGTGATCCCAATCTGGAGATAGTCACAGATAATTTCAAACGCCCGCATAAAAGCGAGCGCGTTAGGATGAAGTTGCGACGGCGCCAAGTGCAGACGGTCGAAAACCCCTAGTTGAAATCTGTTGAAGGGGAGGCGAATACCGGCTTCTTTAAAGGCGAACTCATACATGGGAAACCGCAGCCCGTGATAGTTCGAGCAAATGCGATGATGTGCCCGAGGCTGGAAAGGCGTCCACGTGGCCTCCTCTCCTTCGGGGACGTTCTCGACAAAGGCGAAAGCGTCCGTGTCGTCGATGGAGAAACACGACCCTATATGCAGAGGCTCTTCCCCAGCCCATTCATCGGCCGGACGCACGAGCATCTCCCCGGGGATCTGAGCGGGTTCATCCACGTCGTGCTCGGTATCTATTTGGAGAATTCCCAGAATCCTCGCGACCATTTTTTACCTAAAAAGTAGAGGAAATAGGTGAATTCGTGGCCGCAACCAAATCCACCCTTCCACCGCCGATCAAGTGAAAGGGCAGCGAGCAAGAAAACATTCGGGGACACGGCGAACTGCCCGAGTCCGTCACCTCGTCTTTCTTTTTTCGGTCTCCAATCCTCCCATCTCACTTCCCTGTGACATTCATCACATGTCCTCGGGACGTTCATGGAATCATCGGGACATTCATCGAGTCCTCGGGATATTCATCCCAAACCTCTGTCGAAACCTACCGGAACCCCAGGAACGCCCCACCGTTCCCGGCCGGAACCCTAACTGAGTACCAGTAACTTCCTCAACTCGCCAGAAAACTACTAAAAAAAGAAAAAAAAAGGGAACCAGAAGGGATTAACATCTTACTTAAGCGGTGGCTGAGAGCGGACTGGAACAACGAAAACGGCAGCGCACGGCGGTGTACGGCGACGGAGCAGTAACGGTGAATGGAAGAAATACGAAGCGAAAAAGGTGGGAACGTGCAAATGGCACGAACTCGCCCCCTTTATAGGCCCTTCACGAGCCTCGAGGATTTCCTAGGCAATCGATTACGCTACCCTAGGGTAGCCGCCCTATGCAATGATTAGGTGTGACGCGTGGCGCACGCTTCCCCAGGAACGTCTTTTGATTTCCCCAACACGTCTCTTCAGTCACCTCGGTCCAGACTCCTCGTAAACCCGCGAAGTCACCCATCTGCAACCAGGCTTGCACGAGTAAGCCTATTTGTTTCTGACCGGTTTACCAACTATTCCTCGCTCGGAGTCCTTTCCCGACAGGACACGCCCTCGATATAGCCCTGACCCTTAAGTCATCACTCTGACGCCTCAGAGCAACAACTTGGAGGGCTCCTGTTCTGGACTGGGCCGGAGGTCCGCTCCTCAGCCGAGCAGGCCGGCCCACACGTTCTAGGGCGGCCCAACGAAGGCCTTAGTCCAGTCAAAGTCGGGCACGTGCCACTTCAGTCAATGTCGGGCACGCGTCACTTCAGCAGTGTCGGGCACAAATGGCGTAGAGCTTCGGGCAGAGGCGCTGAGCCTTCCCCGGAGCTCACCACTTGAGAGGGCCAGGACACTCACTTTTACTCTCATCTCTGTACTTGCTATCTCTCTGACAGTCACCTTACTTGAGCGTCGGAGTACCTTGCAGGTACACCCCCCCCCCCCCCCCCGGCCGTCTTTCAACCGCACCGGAGCTGAAGTCCAGACGACGTTGTTAGCCACAGAAACTGTCTGATTCAGGTACGATCAGAAAAAAAAGTTTATCCATAGACTTATTAAGGGAAGAGAAAAAAAGACGAGAAACATGGATCAAGTTGAGTGTATTAAATATAAAGAAGACAAAGTCTTGGTTCAGTAAAATGATATATAGAATAAGTGTTTCTATAATTTATAACTATTATTTCTTAGGAATTGAGAATAAACACGTTAAGTATAATTTATAAGAATATTAGAGATATAAAAACTAGTCAAATTATAAAGGGATTAAAGTTATGAAATGCACCATGTAGTTATGAGAAAGAGTAATTTAAAAAAGACTAAAAAATTATACTCAAGTTATCAACAATAAAACCGCAATGATATTGTGAATTTTCTTCGTCTTGGTTGATCTCAGTTATTCTCCTCTAACAGTTTACTAACTTCAGAATTATAAATATTATTTGTAAATTCATTATGTAAATTAAATATTGCTCAAAAACATTAAACAATGCATTATCTTTCATCTTGTGAGTTGAACGAATATAATTTTTCAATTCAAAATTCACTAATATATATATATATATATATATATATATATATATATAAATTAAATGTAGTAGATTGAAGAGTAAGAATAGATTTTTGTTAAAATAATAATGGCATAAATGGAAGAAAAAGTGACAAGTTAAAAGTTACAAGCTCAAAAACTACTTCAAATAGCTTTTTGAGAAAAAATCAAAAGTTAGTAGAAAAAACTACAAGCTAAAGGTTAAAATGACAATTAAAAAATTAAGTTTTTTTTAATATGTGTTTAAAAGTTAAAAATTAAAAGTTAAAATTTTTTTTTTTTTATGTTAACAATTAAATTCTTAATATGACAAGTCAAAAGGTGATGTCATCATTAAAGTAAAATTAAACACAAATTTAAAATGAATAGTTTATAAATTTTAAATATTATAATAATAATCTATACCTATCTATAAATGAAATAGTCAAATTTGGTCTGGCCTAATTTCTATTCTATGACTCTCCTTATCTATTTTATATTCCCATAATTTTTAATAACTTCCTGCACCCACGTGTAATAATTGCTTCCACCCATGTAATAACTGCTTTAAAAAGTTATACAGAGGAATTCGAAGTTTAAAAGCAATGTAATTGTCTTACACTCACGCATAAAAGAAGACGTGATGGATATTTGTGGCTTATACAAATGCAATATTATGTATGTTCGTTACAACATTTTTCACTTTAGGTAAAAGAACAATAGGCAACGGATGAATAACCGTTGCTTATAATAATAATAGGTCGCGCTTATTTATTTGACAAATTTTTAGATAGTTGTTGAAAACCGTCGCTTATTAACCTTAGGCTACGGTTTTGATAGCGTGAACTTAATATAATCGTCACCTATTCATCTAAAGCAACTGGTTTTTTTAGTGGGCGAAATATAGCGGTTGCTTATTCATTAATCCACTAGTTTAAAGCGTAGTCATTTCTTTTAAATTTAAATTTGAATTTATATCAGCTATAATTAAAATTGATCAACATTGGGTTTGAACTGACTTCCCCTTGTTTTAACAATTAACAATGAAGCGCCAGCCTTTAAATTTTAATTATTCAGAACTTTTTTAAAAATGAACAAAACATTTTCGAACCCTGGTTCTCTATCATTATGCATTATGCCTCTGACCCACTAGGCCATTAGTCTTTATTCTTTGGAGATCATCCATTTTATATTTAAATGCACAAAATTGCACGTACTTTAATTAAAACTTAATTTTCTATGTTATCTGCATAAATAAATAAATAAATCAAAGAGTAAATTAAAAAAACGAAAGGCGAAATTAGGTTTTACTTCTGTGCGCTGCCTTCGTTCTTCTCCTAAAACAATTATGTGTCCTAACATTCTTCATTTTTTCTTTATTTCTCGTCAAAGATTTATGCCCTAGCTTCCAGTCCTTCATTTCATCGATCTCACTCATGCATATCTATTTTTGAAAGGTATGTTACAGTTTAATTTGATCTATGTAGTTCTTGAGACTCATTTGTTTCTATTTATTCATTTCTAATGCTACGCTCTTTGACGCTAGAATCGTTACCATTGAGATGCTCTCTGTAGAAGAACAAACAACATAAAGCGATTATAATATTGCACAATATTCCTCTAGTTGTAGTTAAATTTTAATCATTTATTTAGGTTGTTGCAAATATAGTGATTTTGCGTGTTCTTGCAGATTGAAATTCCAAATCTGGAGAGTTTGAAATTATACTAAATCAAAAGCTAAAATATATGGAGAGACGAGCCCCTGTCAAATTTCTGCATTCAATATTTAATAAAATTAACTGTGAGAGAATGCTTTACCTTAAAATACTTATTTTCAATGTCAGTGGCTAGCAATTTTAAGAAATTTAAAATCCTTTCTTCTTTTTTTTTTTTTCTGAAAGCCAATGGAATTAATAGAGGAACACAAACTGTGTTCCAATTCAAGATACAAAAACAAAAATTCTATAAGTGGTTTTTGAAAGATGGAGAAGACATTTATCATTGAAGGAGACAATATGGATAAGGTATGTAAAAGTGTACATTTTTGTAGTTGACTCAATGTTATGTATAGAGTTTTCGCTTACTCTTGTGCATTTTGTGTCAGAGTACTTCAGTTGATTACCATATGGCTTTTATGTATCAAAATGAAGGTCTGCATCTTTTCTAAGTTGGAGGAAATCAACACAGCCAAACTTAATATGTTGATAGACACATGGCAAGTGAAAGTTGGTTTTAATTCCTTGTCTAGTCTCATTTTTGTGGAAGTTGAAGGGTGTAAATAACTTAACAAGATTTTTCCAAGTTACATGACAGGTTGGTAGTTTTAGACAGCTTCAAAGTTATTGATTGTAGGTCAGTAGAAATGATTTGTGAAATCTGATTTTTCAACAAATAGATTTTGTTGTGTTCACTACATAAACCATAAAATGAAGAAAGACAAACATTTTTCTTAGCTGAAAAGGTAAGGAAACATTAACTGCTATCTCATTGTTCCAACTCATTAAAATTAAATATTTGAAATAGACCTAAATTTAAAAAAAATGTTTCACGACCGCAAAAACAGCAGCGAAAAAACAGTATTGATAGACGCCGATACCGATACTATTATTCATTGTTTTATATTAAAGAACAAATTATGTTTAATTCACACCGTGACGACTGCTATCAATTTCACAACACATGTACCAATCGAAACTCTGTAAGCCTTCTCGATCTCTTCTTCACGCAACTTCATTGCAAATTCTTCTTCTCTTCACTACAAACCCTTCTCTCACTACAAACCCTTCTTTTTCACAACAAACTCATCATTCAACAAATGAACCCCTTTGTTAAACTCTTCTCACGAATCCAGAAACCCCTTCATCAAACTCGAATCCTTCGCATACCCTCACACACAGGCATAGTTACCGATGGCGCAGTCTCTTGAGCTTTTGCTGATTCAGTTTCTCATGCCAGACAACGACGCTCACCGTCAAGCTGAAGACCAAATCAAACGCCTCGCTAAATATCCTCAAGTCGTTCCGGCTTTGATTCTTCACTTACGCACCGCCAAAACCCCTAACGTCCGTCAACTCGCCGTCGTTCTCCTCCGTAAAAAAATCACCGGTCATTGGTCCAAACTATCCCCTCAAGATAAATAGCTCATCAAAGACTCACTCACTCAAAGCATCACCCTTGAACATAGGTTCATTCCTCAAACCACAACAATCACTTAATCACTTAATCAATCAACTAATCACTTAATTAATTAATTAATCTTGTTAATTGCATTCCTCCTGATCGGAAAGCGAGTGCGAATGTTTTTAGCATTGTTGCAAAGTACGTCGTTCCGTCCGGCGAGTGCCGGACTTATTTTCGTTTCTCTTTCATAGTAGTCAGAGTCCTCAAGAGGATCAACGTGAAGTAAGTTACATTCTTCTAATTCACTTCGATTTTACTTCTAGTGTACATGTAGATGTATTGTAGTTAAGATTAGAATAACTATGTAGCTTTGATTTTACTTGGATGTTTCATTGTTTGAAGTTGCTATGTGAAATCTGTATTAGAATTTCAGAATGAGACTATATCTGACCTGGTTTTGTTGATTTTGGAATGTTATTAGGTGGCATTGATTCTATTTATTTCTTTAACTGAAACGATTAGGAATGCTTTTCGGCCGCATTTCGCAGATCTGCAAGCTATTTTACTTAAGTGTTTGCAGGATGAGACTAGCAACCGGGTTCGAGTTGCTGCTCTCAAGTAAGATAAAATCTTTTATTGGTTCAGTTGTGTGTGTATGAACTTGAACGAAATGATTTATTATAGTATTACTATTGTAATGTAGCCAAAATAATTATTTCAATAAATGATAACTATTACTTTGTGTTAGTTTATTGTTGTTAGTATTGGGATCTTATTTCGTTTTTAGTTTGTTTGAAAAGATTTAAGTATGTTGTTTGTGTTTGCCTTGTTATTCAAGAACTAGTTGTTTAGTTCCAATTCTGTCTTTGTATACCAGTTCAAATCATTTTGGTTTTGCAAGAGGCTAAGTTGATGGGCTCCCAAAATATGTCAATTCTGAAAGATATTACAGCCCTTGTATACCATTTCAAATCAGTTTCAAAACCTATTAATATGACATAATCTATGGAAGTTGTTTGTGAGGTAATTTTCGCCCTTGCTCCTAAGTATTGTTGTCTTTCTTTATGTAAAGCTTTGTAAATGTTATATTTAACTTAGTTCGTTATTACTGAACTTTCTTTATGATATTATAAGGCTTGGATCAATTCATTTTGATTATTTGTTAGTAGAATGATATAATTAAACAGAGACCTATAATATAACAAGGTTTGTCTCTCTTTTATATTCACGTGCTTCAATGCACTTTTGATAGGAGCCTTTTATAAATCAAACTATCCGATTAACTTTGATGTATTTTCTTCTGATATTTTGGTTTCTTATTAGAGAGGGAAATGAAATAGTTTATAAGCTTAATTTAGAAGCATTATGTTCCGTTGTTGTGTTTTGATGCTGAACATTGTCATATGTAGTTAAAGGGAGTCTGCTGAAGATTTCATGCAGAAAATATATTTGTTTAAGTTTAGGATTTCACAATTATAATATTTGAAATAAGAATGAAAGTGAGTCCTGGTAGTGCTTGTGTTTGAACACAAGAACTCTCTCACACTATATCACAATGACACTTGATTATATTTACACTTAATTGAATCATAGAAATATTTAAAGAAAGGAAATTGGATGTGTCAACTAACTAATTTTCATTGAAGGGATTAATACCATGTACTCCGCCTCAGCTAAAAAAGCATCATTATGGATTGTCCGATGGTGGTAGGTGGTTGGAGTTTCTTATGGAAATGGATTGTAGTTTATTCAATTATCTTGTTATCGGGTGGCAGCGGTTCAAGTCGAAAGTTTATTAGAACAACAATGTCATCATCTAATCATAGTTTTCATTTTATTTTTCCTTTTAATTTCATTGCGTACAGAATGAATAGATGTTATGTCAGTATTTTATGATTGTTGTTTTTACGCTACTGGTATCATTGAATTGTATTTGCAAATGTTATGCTACAGAATGAATAGATGTTGTTTTTATGATTGTATGCACATGTTAGCATTAGCCTTTAAGGATTTAAAATTTCTATAAATAATTAAAATCAGTTTATCCGTTTGGACAGAAGAAGGCACTGTCTGAATGTGCTGACGGACCATTAAGCTCAAGCAGAGAAGAGAAGAGAAGCTGAAAAGCGATTTTGAGATTATGCAGAGAATCGCGGTGAATTGTAGTGTCACACCTCCTTCTCCTACTCCTCCTTCTACACATTCATACAATAACGGTTCTTCTCGTTTAAAGCTTTTAGCTTCTTCATAGCTTCCAAATTATTATGCTACTCGTCACAACAACACCTTCATTGCTTCTGCATCTTCCATCTCTGGTTTAGGTCCTCATTCTTCTCCTTTTCATTTGTTATAGAAATAACTTACAGATAAGCACGTTTATGATAAGCGCTTATTGTTCATGTTGATTTTCATTTCTGATGAGCAGTTGTTGGATGTGGGATCAAAGAAGAAAAGGAAAGAGATAGCTGGAATAGATCAGGATGAACTAGTGGATCCAAAGCTTTTAGCTGATCCTGACAGTTATTTTTATGAGTTTAAAGGAGTGCATATACACCACAAGATATATGATTCTGAATCCAATTCCCAGGAACAAACCAGCAAAATGTGTTTGCTTATGATTCTGTTACACGGATTCGGAGCCTCGATTTTCTCTTGGAAAAAAGTTATGAAGCCTCTGGCTAAGGCTACATGTTCCAAAGTTCTAGCTTTTGATAGGCCAGCATTTGGATTAACATCTACGGTAAATTTATCTTCTGGAACAGGTGATACTAAACCTTTAAATGCATACTCCATGGCATTCTCAGTGCTTGCTACCTTGCACTTATTTGATTTATTAAAAGCCGAGAAAGCTATTTTAGTAGGGTATGTGAATATTCTAAGTTTTTCACATGGATATTGTTTTGCGATTTTAGTCTATTTTCTCAGAGGCTTCAAAAATGATTTTGTAGGCACTCAGCTGGTTCAAGTGTAGCAGTTAAAACATATTTCGAAGCTCCTGAACGTGTTGTTGTTATAATTTTGATTGCCCCTGCAATTTTTGCTCCACTTACTTCACCCAAAGTTGTTAAAGAGAATCAACCAAGACAAGATAATGAAATGAAAGAAGACAACGGTTCTATTAGAAAAAATCCAATTGTTGAACTTTACATGTCGTTGTCCAAGATTATCAAGAACGTTGCAATGACCATAACAAAGATGATGAAGCCGATGATAGATATACTCAACTCTTTGTATAGGAAACTGTTATTAGCTATCCTGCTTTCTCCCCTTGCGATAATGCTGGTAATACACTTTTCCATGCAGTACTATATGATCTTTGTTCTGATTACATCAACTTTGATGGTTCAATCATTATTGGAAAATTTAATAATTCAAGAGAAACATGGAATTATTGGCTCAATTACATATATGTTCACTAACCAAATTGTTTACATGTAGAAGTGCCATTATACTCCTTAATTGAAATTTTAAAAGGATGGTCTGCTCAAGTTTTTTCCTTCTAAATGTTTGAATTATAATTTGAAGGATTGAATTTTCATGTGAATGTTATGTTGCAGAAAGCAATTGGAGTAGTTGTTGAGACATCAAAATAGAAGTCAGGTATGATGAGCTTGTTGTATATTATATTTCTTGTCTCAAATATGTTATACCTTAATGGTTATTCTGGACCAGTCTGTCATGTGATGAAAGGCACTTTCTCCGGTCCCTGTTAGTTAGCGGTTGATTTTGATTTGTTTCGATTGGTTGGTTGTGTTTTTAGGTGGTATCTTCAACTCTGTAGAATGGCGGTACAGCTGCTAGTTTTAGGATCATCAAAGGCAAGGTGTCTGCGCAGATTGGTGACATAATTCAGAATCAGAGATGCTCTTTAGATTTATTTACAGACTCCTAAATCGAATGTTGCAATTCAAAATGTAGTTGGGATCATTGCTACTTTGGTGTGTTAAACTCTGTTTATACTCATGAGATCTAACTTATTATACATAGATATAGATGAATTATGTTACTAACTATTTTAATATTTTGGTATATAGCTTGTGTAATCTTGTCTTGCTGGAGAAACCACAGACATGTAATCATGAATTTTCGTATAAAGAAACAATAATTATTTACTCTGGTTATTGAATCTGTAAGATATTTATGTCCTTAAACTTGATAACCTGATATGATGCTCAAATTTATCACATGTACATTTTTTTGTTTGTAATGTATTTAATAAATATATAAATTTATGCCTGAGAATTTTTAATGTCCCGAGAGATATGAATTGTGCATATATGCCTGAGATTCATTCATAGATTAAATCATACTGAAGGTTTTCTTCATATATTCAGATACAGAAAAAGCATGATTTTCAACAAAAAAATAACACTTCTTAGGTCGGTTAACACCATACCCGACTTAATAAAATACCTTCTTACGTCGGGTTTATAGGTCGTTCGAGTTTCTTAATGCAACAATCTATTAAGTCAACTTCAATACAACCGACTTAATAAGAATTTGTTAAGTCAGTTCATAATCCGACTTAACAAGTCAAAACTTGTTATGTCGCCTTTTCTTAAGTCAGGTACGGAATCGACTTAAAAAGCCTTTTTTACCCGACTTAACAAGTGTTTTTTGCACTAGTAAATATCAAGAAAATCATTCATAGGAGCAACCCCTTAATCCAATTCAAAAGGTACTTCTTTCTTTATAATATTGTTTGCTGGGATCTTTATAATTTGAATTTTTTTTTTTGAATACACAAATTATTATTAAGAGTAGGAGATGTACTCCTAAAAAAAGGTACTTCTTTTTTTATAATTTGAAATTAATAATAACAAATCATAAATCATATGACTATTAAAATTGATATAATTAAAGTCCAATACTTTTAACTCAGTAAATCAAATCAGATGGTGGAACTCCAACATTTTTGGATGGGTAGACACAAGCATTTCTTTGGATACTGATTTAATTAATGAAGTTGAAGGCTTATTTGATAAAGAGCTATATAGTGCGGGTTCAGAGCAGATAAATAAGAGGAATAATGCTGAAGATACCTTATGGAAAAATCTTAGAATCAAAGAGAGTATAATTAAGCAGAAGTCTCGATTGAAATGGCACGAGGAAGGGGATCTCAACACAAAGTTTTTCCATGTTGCGTTAAAGAAAAGGATACATCAGAACACGATTCACTCTGTTATGGTTAATGGATCCTTTGTAGAGGATGTTGAGGCTGTTAAGTCTGCGGTTAGACACCACTTCCACAAAAGATTCAGCAAACTTGGTAGACCGTTTCCATCCACCGGTAGTTCCGGTTTCAAAAAGTTATCTGACCAGGACAGATTAGAGCTTGATCAACCTATTGATGCTGCAGAGGTTAGAAGGGCTGTTTTTGATTGCGCAGGGGATCGTAGTCCGGGTCCGGATGGATACAGCTTCGAGTTTTTCAAAAAATTGTGGAACATAGTTGGTCAAGATTTTGTAAAATGCATCTTGGAGTTCTTTGAAGGTGAATGTCTGCACAAAGTCCTTGCATCCTCATTTCTTGTTCTTATACCTTAAAATGGAAGTCCACGGAACCTCGATGAATATAGGCCTATCTCCTTGATTGGCTCGGTTTACAAAGTGGTAGCTAAAATCCATGCTAACAGACTCAGGAACAAAATAGGGAGTGTAATCTCACAATCTCAGACGACTTTCATTAGTGGCAGGAATTTACTTGACGGGGTGGTGACTTTGAATGAGGTTATAGATTTTGTAAAACGTTCCAAGAAAGAGCTACTAATGTTGAAGGTTGATTTTAGCAAAGCATACGATTGTATGGACTGGGAATATTTGCGTGAGGTCTTGACATACATGGGATTCGGAGATAATTGGATGCGGTGGTTGGAGAATGGGGTTTTTAATAGTTTCACATCAGTCCTAGTGAAGGGGAGTCCTTCGAAAGACTTTAGAGTTACAACAGGGCTCAAACAAGGCGACCCACTAGCCCTTCTTTTATTTACGATCACTGCTGAAGGGTTGGCAGTTCTAATGAATAGAGCAGTCGACAGTGGCAGCTTCTCAGGATTCAAAGTGGATTCGAATACTTCCTTCCATCTTCTACAATATGCAGATGATTCCATAATTCTTGGAGATGGTTCAATAAGTAATATACAGGCAATTAAGGCAATTCTGAAAGGCTTCCACCTTGTTTCTGGTCTAGAGATTAATTTCAGTAAAAGCTCCTTGTTTGGCTTTGGTGTGGATGACACAGTACTCGCGGCTGCCGGTAATTTTCTCTCCTGTAAAGTCTCAGCCTGCCCATTTAAGTTTCTTGGCATTCCAATAGGTGGTAATCATAGATTGGTTTCCTTTTGGAAACCTTTGATTAATACGGTTCGTGCAAGGCTAAACTCGTGGAAAGGAAGGTTCCTCTCTATGGGAGGTAGAGTAACACTGATCAACTCCGTATTGGCAAATATTCCAATTCACTATATGTCGTTCTTCAGATTCCCAAATAAAGTTATCAAGGTTTTAACTTCTATTCAGAAACGTTTCCTATGGCAAGGTTCTGTGGCGAAAAAAGGCATTTCTTGGGTTCGGTGGAACTTAGTGTGCAAACCGGTTGAAGAAGGAGGGCTAGGAGTTAAAAATATAAGTTTGTTTAATGCAGCTCTTATGTTCAAATGGACCTGGAAGATTTTGTCTCAGGAGGATAAGTTATGGAAAGCTCTAATTCATAGCAGGTATCCCAATTATTTACAAGAATTGTATAGCTCTGTAGTTTCTAAGAACCGCGTTCCTTCGTCAACTTGGTGGAGAGATCTTGTACAAGTTTCCTCTTTCTGCGGCATTAATCTAGAAGATGGGCTGATCATGCATAAACTTGGAAACGGGGAGTGTACTCCATTCTGGACTTCTCGTTGGGCTACAAACCGTACCCTGGCTGCAGAATTTCCAGGTTTATGGCATCTAGCAGAAAATATATTCTGCAGAATCATTGATAATGGTTTTTGGGAGGATGGCATATGGAATTGGAACATTAAATTTTCACATCAAATATTGCAAGAAGATATCAGATTACAATACGATAAATTACTCCAGGTGCTGCAGGAATACAAGGCGATAGAAGATGCACAAGATTCAGTTATTTGGTCACATGGCCACATTTCAGTTTTTTCTGTTTCGTCATTATATTACTTATTGCAGGTAAATGAGAGCAGCTTAGTTCCGGTTGTTGCAGATGATGTTAAATCTGCGCTGAAATTGAATTGGACGGCGGTCGCTCCACTTAAACTGAAAGTATTTGGTTGGAGATTGATTCTTAATAGATTACCTACACGCGACAACTTGGTTCGAAGAGGTTTAATCACAAATGTCTATGAAAAGGTTTGCCCATTTTGTTTCTTAATGGAAGAAAATGCTGAACATCTTCTCTTTCAATGCTCCAATTCAAATCGCGTTTGGAAATTTCTTTTCCGATGGTTAGAAGTTGTGGAATTTTGAGTTGGAGATATTTCGAACCATATTTTAAGTTTTGGCTAGTTGTGTGTTGGGTCATATGGTCGTCTAGGAACAATATCATGTTTAGAGATGAGCTTTGGGATGTAGATACGATTACCAATCGTATAGTCATGTATTCGTGGTGGTGGATTGGTAAAAAACATAAAAATGCACTTAATTGTAATTATTATTCTTGGGTAAATGCCCCCCTAGAGTTTTATAGGCCTTGATTTTTTGCGGCTAGGCCTTGCTTGTATATGAGATTGGATATCCCCTTGAGATTCCTTAATTTATATACCAGTAATCTTGCTTATTAAAAAAAAAATTGTTAGTTAATATCTTCTTCTAATGAGTTCAAATTACTAACTAGATATATAGTGACTAGACTGATTTTTATTGCAATATCTATGGGTTTTACTAGCTTCATATATATCTTAATGCAACAATAAAAACTAAAATGAGATTATAACTATTTAATAAACACAAGTGCATACAGAGGCCAAATTATGAAATTGATACTCTAGTTATCCTTCCATGGCATTATATATTTATTTATAGAATTATTTCTGCTTATCTATACATAATTTTAAAAAATATAATATTATATATAGCTGAATGATTGAACTAGTAAAGCTATGATACCCCAATTTTACCAACCGCCTATTTTTATATGTATTACTAATCTACCTACCATTCAAAAATACTTGATGCAGAAGCCAAGTGTGTTTGACTAATGACCATTTTCCCATGAACTTATAAATAGTTAATTAATATTTTTTTCCAAATTTCAAAAAAGAATTTTTAAAAATGATTAGCCAAGTGTTGTTTTGTCTAGATATATGTAATTTACCCTACTCTTACAGCGACCATATATATATATATATATATATATATATATATATATATATATATATATATATAATATGGAATCCTGAATTTAAATATCAAAACTACCTTGCAAATCATAACAAAGTATTATGTAATGCTAGAAAATGATTAGTACTTAGATGTCATGGGATTTCTATTTCTTTCATTTTATTTCTGGATACTGAGTAGACATTGGCTCAAAGATCATCAAGTGCTGAAATGTACATATAATCTCATTTTAAATCTATTTTTATGATTGTAGGAAATTGTTGATTTGAAAGTGAAGCTTCAAATGAGAAAAGAAAGAAGATGAATAAACTGATAAATTTTCTACTTACAAGGTAATCATATGTCTTGATTGTACTTAGGACTTACATGATTATTACCTAATAATAAAAGATCACATCCACTTAGAGATGAGTTGGTTAGTTTTATGTTTATTGGTTACATAGTCAATAAATTACAAGCCCTTAAAGCTGACTTGCGTATTTGGAATTATAACGTTTTTGGATGGCTTGAGTTAAAGATAGAGGATAATATCCATAAGTTTAATCAACTTGAGCTCTATTCTGAGTCGGATATAGGTTACCAAGATGACGAGAATGTTAGGGATAGAATGAGAATGTAGGAGGAGATGTGGAAGAATCTGAGATTAAAAGAGAGTATGTTGGCCCAGAAATCCCGGGTGAGATGGTTCCAAGATAGGGATCTCAACACGAAATTCTTCCTTAACTCTCTAAATTCGAGGAATCGTTCGAACTGTCTTGCGGCTGTTATTGCGTGAGGTAATCCTGTGGAAGACCCTGAGGAAATTAAATTTGTAGCCTTGAAGTTCTTTGAGGAAAGATACCAGAATCAAAATTTGTTCAAGTTCAAGAGTGACTCTGTCTTGGTAGCTTGCCTTGAAGAGGCTGATAAAAACTTCCTTGAAGCGGAGTTTAGTGCTGCAGACGTGAAAGAGACAGTTTTTAGTTGCGACGGCAACAAGTGCCCAGGAGTTGATGGATTCAATTTCGTGTTTATCAAATCTTGCTGGGATATCGTTGGCGAGGATTTCTCGAACTGCATTCTGGAATTTTTCAAAACCGGTTACCTTCCAAAGATTTTCACGTCATCCTTCCTTTCGTTGGTTCCGAAGGTTAACAATCCTCAACATTTTGAAGAATTCAGTCCTATAAGCTTAGTAAGTTGTGTCCTCAAGATTATTTCCAAGTTGCTTGCGTGCAGACTGGGAAAGATTATACACAAACTTATCTCCCCTTCTCAAATTGCTTTTATTCTGGGGCGTCAGATTTTCGATGGAGTTCTTTTGGCTAGTGAAATAGTAGATTATGCTAAAAGGTTTAAGAAGGACTGTCTGTTCTTTAAAGTCAATTTTGCTAAGGCGTACGACTGCGTGGATTGGTCATATCTTGAAGATATGCTTGTTAAGATGGGCTTTGGTAGCAATTGGTTAAAATGGATTCGTGGTTCAGTGTTTAATTGCTACGTGTTGATCTTAATCAACGGAAGCCCTTCGAAAATTTTCAAGGCTGGAAGGGGATTGAAGCAGGGCGATCCTCTAGCTCCGTTTTTGTTTGCCACTGTCGCAGAGGGTTTGGCTAGCTTGGTGAGACCTGCTTCTATTGGTAATATGTTGTCAGAATTCAAAATTCATGGTCATTCTACTGTTAGTATGCTTCAGTTCGCTGATGATACGCTGCTTATAGGAGATGGTTCGATTACAAATATTTGGGCCTTCAAGGCTATTTTGCGAGCGTTCGAATTGATATCTGGCCTTAAAATTAATTTCTCTAAAAGTTGCCTTTATAGGATTGGAGTTGATTCTGAGTTTCTATCAGGTGCTGAACTATTTTTACATTACAAATTCGGAAGTCTCCCATTCAGATTTCTAGGCCTAACTATCGGCGATAATCATTGTCGTTGTTCTTTCTGGAATCCGATCCTGTCTTGTCTGAGGAACAGACTTTCAAAATGGTCCGGGCGGAATTTGTCTATGGGGGGAAGAGTGTCTCTCATTAATTCGGTTCTTGTTAATCTCCCAATTCATCATCTGGCCTTCTACAATGCCCCCAAGAAAGTCGTGAAGGATTTCATTGCAATCCAACGTAGGTTCTTGTGGGCTGGGAATTCTAATAATAGATTTGTTTCTTGGATTTCTTGGAAATCAGTCTGTAAACCGAAGGAATTTGGAGGTCTTGGAATAAAACACGTCGGTCGATTTAATCGCGCTCTGCTTGCAAAGTGGTTATGGAAGTTCCATAGTGGTGGGAATGAAATTTGGAGGAAGACTCTCACTAACAGATATGGTTCTCTGAGTACTAAGGTGTAAAGTTTTCCAGATGTTGGTAGTTTGAAGACTGATTCACTCTGGTTGAAGGATGTTTTGTCGATCTCAGTTTCTGAGCCTCTCAACAATTTTTGCAACTTTATGGACTGCTCAGTTGGTGACGGTTCCGGGGTGGCTTTCTGGCAGGCGAATTGGATTGGTGATACACCGCTGAAAGACAGATTCCCTCGCCTGTTCCAGGCCTGCACATTCAAGGCGTTGTCCCTTAGTGAGATGGGAGAGTGGGATGATGAGTTGTGGCGCTGGAATTTACTTGATTCTATGGATCCTGCAGTTACTCCTCCTGAACATGACTGGAGTGACTGCTGCAAGTTGTTGGATATTTCCTCTGTTAGAAAAGATGTGGTTGATGAGTGGCATTGGACGCTTCACGAATCTAGGTCGTATACGGTTAACTCTTTTTACTCTTCCTTGATTTATTCTTCCTCTATCAATAATATTGACGCTGATAGTGCAACTCTTTTGGAGTTATTATGGAAGACGGTTAATCTGGTGAAAGTCCAAATATTCAGTTGGAGGATGGTACTCGATATATTGCCCACAAGATCGAATTTGTTGGCTAGAAGGTTAATTGACAATGAGCACGATAAGGTGTGCGTGTTTTTCTTCCGTCACTTAGAGGACGCTTCTCGTTTATTTTTCTCGTGCTTCAAATCTATCTTGGTTTGGAACAAGATTTACGAGTGGGCGGATATAGGAAGTATTTTGGAATCTTGTTGTAGCCTCCATGCGAAGGTTTCGCACTCGAGTCTTAGAGGTCGTTGTAAAGCGGAAAAGATTAATTCTATTTGGTTCATAACTTGCTGGAATATTTGGAGGGCTACAAATAATATTTTGTTCAATGAAGCCTTGTTCTATGTCGATGAAATTGTCAACGATATCAAAATCACTTCGTGGAATTGGTTGATTCTAGGTAAAGAGGATAGTAAGAAGTGTAGGTTATATGATTGGTTTAAGTTCCCGTTTGATTTTCTATAATTGTTGTGTTTCTATTGGTAGTTGTAGCTCTTTGGTCTGAGATTTCCTTAATCTCCTATTAATGACATTGCTTATAAAAAAAAATTACTTCATTTATTGGTTAGTAGAATAATAGAATAATAGTAAGATGTCATGAATTAATATAGATACATGCATGAATTATTTTCTTTGATAAACTGCCAACATGATATTTATAACAAAAATAAATCGTGTATCTGTCATTAACCAAAAAATTAACACAAGTGGCTTCCTATTAGTCTCCAAATATCACAACACAACCAATTATCAAATAATTCAAAGTCCAAAACTAACTTATGCGTAGAAAATAATATGGAAGCAGGAACTAGTTTTTATTGAAGTGTTATTGGGAGAAATAACCTTAATTTGTGGCATTAGAGTATGCATAAAATAAGTTCTTAAAAACTCACAGTATTCATTCTGTTTTGGAACTATATTTATTCCTCTGTTTTGTTTATTCTTCATACAAGATATTTGAAGTAAAAGATATTATACTAAAGTTGTTAATCAAGTAATTGAGCTAAAGTTTTAATGAACTCCAGTTAGGTCGATTTAAGACAAATATATTACAGTCACCTCTATTTATATATAACATACATAATATTTGTAATAATTACTAATTGATATAGTGATTGATCATGGTCTCAGGTCTGGAGTGTGATTGATCTTCTAGGAGTGTTGGCTACATTTTAGGTGGCTGCCTGGCGTAACAAGTTGTTGTGTCGCCGTTGTCTAATGTAGGGGTTTGGGCTAGTTGCACAAGGCTGTCTCACATAGTAAGACAAAAAGGTTTTAGGCTTGAAGTATCTTGTTCAGCTCAATTTCAATATGTTTCTGTTTTTCATCATACTAAAATTATAAAAAGTGATATATAACTAGCCAAAGTCTAGTTTGTGAAAGTTTAAAGACTATACTAGAATGTTATAAAATTTCTTAAGTTATACTTTTCATAAAATAAGGCACCTTATGTTCTTTGAATCATATTTTTACTTACAACTTTTCAAGAATATATCATAGGTAATAAAATCTCCCTTCATTGATTCTTTTTCGTATTCTACATTGGGTTGAATTTTAGGTGTTGAGACTATACTAGACTAATATGTTTAAATTGATCAAAATGATCAATGTGTGGAATATATCCACATTTCTCAAGTTATAACTTTTAATTTTCTATTATGATCATTGTGTGGAATACATCCACATTTAATTAAAATGATCAATTTGTTTAAGTTTATATTATTAATTGTCTAAGATCTATTACAATATGGGGGTGTTGAAAAAAAAATCCCCTAATACATGTGCATGTAAGATAAAAATAAAGTATGACAAACTTATTCTTCAATCTATAAGCAACGCTTTTCATATGTTGCTAATTAGAAACTGTGGTATTTCCTAAGTTTTAGGCGCGGTCATATATGTTTTGCTTAAATGAAAGTACATAGCGTTTCTTATGTTTAAGGGACGATTATTTTATGTTTCTATTACAAAACCACAGTCTAAAATTACGACTAACACCGTGGTTTTTTTATATTTATGGCGACGGTGTTTAGAATCACACTACTAGAAATACACGAGTTACCTGCAGATTTTCCTGCGGAAAATAATGCACAGGTATACCTGCGACTTTTCCTGCGATTTTAAACTGCGAAACATTATTTCCTACAAAAACAGAAGTCGCAGCAAATTTCGCAGGAATTCCTGAGACCTTACCTACAACTTATATTTTAAAATAATTTATCAATGTTCCTGCGGATTTAACTGCGATTTATTTCGCAGGAATTGGTCATCAATGGAAACCTCAAAAGTCTCTGGAAATGTTGCAGGAATTGCTGCGAAGTTTGCTGCGGATTTTGCTGAGAAATTTACTGCGATATTTGCTGCGGCTTTAGTTTTTTTTTAATTAGTTATATTTTTATTATTAAATAAAATTATAAAACATAATTGACATATTAAAAATTTTACTATTTGTTATTTTTAACGAAAATTTATTTATTTAATACTCTTTTTATTATTGTGAAAATTAGAAAAACTAAAATTTTTTTAAAGGGTCATTTCGTAAAATTAGATATGTAAGTCTTCATGATGTACATTTTCAAGACTACAGGAATAGGTCGTTTCGTAAAACCACGGTCGAATGGATTTTTTTTTACTATAACACCAACCACCCACCACCTTTTGATGAGTAAAAAAAACTTACACAACCACTATTATTATACCAAAATAAAAACACCTTTTCAATCTTATTATATCTATTATTCTAGATGATAATGAAAAAAGGAAAAATATAGTAGTGCATGTATGTAGTGACGTCACAAAGATTTTTATTTATTTTTTATTTACATAAGTTAGAATGAGATATTTTATTATGGAAAATCTTTTATTTTAAGAGTCAAGTTAACTTTAAAGATATCAAATAAAAAAAATAATTTTTTATAAAAATTAATTATCTTAATTTTCAATACATGTATCTTCAAAAAAATCTTACCAATTTAAAATTAAAGAATATCTTTAAGACCTTTTTTTAGCATTTTCTAAATATAAATATTATTGACTTAAATATTTTTTATTTAAATTAAAATTCTTAATTCCATGATGTACATTTTTAGCATTTTCTAAATATTAATATTATTGAGTTAAATATTAAAGACTATCATGTGATGATACAGCGAGAAAAACTCATAACGTACAAACCCATTTTACTTCTACGCGGGTCGGGTTTAACCACTTCTCAGCCAAAGATGTTAGGGTTTTGAATTCTCTCATTTCTGCTTCATCTTCACACTCCTCCGATTCAAAATCCTCCGCCGCCGCCGAGCTTCAAAATCCATCTGCAGAGTGGAACGCCACCGCACAATCGTAAGCATCTCTCTCTTTTTTCGGAATCAGATTAATCTTTTTTGGATTTCAGAGCTTATATTCTCTCTGTTTATCGTGTAATCTTAATCTAAGTTAGTGTTGTTTCAGTGTTGATTTAATTTCACGAAGCTGTCCATTTGTAAATTTCAAGTCGTTGGGTTGCTGATTGCAAAGTTGTTCATCCATCTCACTTTTCTAGATTTTTCTCTGTATGTTTCTCCACTCACCTTCTTCATTTAATTCCTTTCATTCAATTATATTATCAATTTGCTGGATCATTTTACGTTACTTGATTCCGATTCGTTGAATTCAGAGTCTGAATTTTGTAATTATTTATTTACTTACTAGTGTTTGTGTATGCTGAAATAGAATTAGATCAGTGGATTTGACCAATTTACAATGATGTAATATACTTTGTTGCTTCCGTTTTGACTGTTTGTGACACTTCCCCGCGGAATTGCTATTCGATTATATGCTGTTAAGTTTTCGTTCGAGTTTGTGTTTTGTTGCGTGGCGGTTCATTGTGTTGGATATGTATTTAACTTTGATTCGATTACGGTTGTTAATCATGTTAGTTTCTGTTAATCATGTTAGTGTTCATACCTGAGGACTCAGGACTCAGTAATCGAATCAAAGATATCCGACACAATGAAGAAAGCATACCTTGAAGAAGACAAAGAAAGGAACAGCAGAGACGGTTCATTGTAGGTCGAAGCTGAAGAACAACCAGAGATATCCGAGGCATATTCCGTCTCTGCTGTTCCTTTCTTTGTCTTCTTCAAGGTATGCTTTCTTCAATTTTCAAACTCTGCTGTTATTAGTTTCTTGGAAAATGATGATTCTAACAAAGTGAAATCATGGATAAGACTAGTGTTAATTTGATGAAAATTGCAGACTCTATTAACTTCTGTAGTTAAGTTGTATCCAAAGTATAAGTTTTAAAACGAAAAACAGAACACAAGAATCTAGATAAGTATGTGTTACAATGTTAATCATAAAAAGTAGATTCAGACGAGGAAATTTCAATTCAAGCCATGTACTCTATTTGCCTTAAATCACCTTGGAAGCATTTCCCACAAGCTCACTTTGAAGCTCTATCACCTTGGAATCATTGTTAATGTTAATGTAGTATATGTATTGTTGTTATATATTTATAATGTGTTTTTATGTGTGCTATTAATGTTATAAAAGTTAGTATGATATAATAATATGAGATGACAGTGGCTGTAAAGTATTATGAACCTGTTTTTGACATATTTAACTAATTGTTAAAATATGTGTGTCGTATGTAGTTGATTTTTATTAGAATCTAAAATTATAATTTGTTTCTTTATAAGTGTGGTGGCATATTACAATGCGTGTGCTTTTATGTCGTAGCTATGCTAGTCATGTGTTTTACTTGTCATGTTATTAGTACTAAATTATGCGAGTGTGTGAATAATATTAACCATAATGTTCATTAATTTGACTAATGTTGCATTCAAGCTTTATATGAGAGTTTATAATACTTTGCGACCAACGCATGGTGTTCACAACATAATAATTAATATGCGCATTGCAATGTACTAATTGTAATTCCTTTCACTGTGTCGTGTATCTCTGTTGCAATGCTAATAATACAATTAATGTCATAATAATATGAATCATGAATTATCTTCCTGTGTAAGTATATAAGTGGTAGCAAAGCATAGTATGATTGTCTCCCTTATTTCATGCCAAATATCATTTGTTTGATGATTCTAAAACTTATATTATGATATAAATGCATTGAATTAATAATGATAGATCAAATTCATAATTTCTAGCATAGCATACAAATCAAATCCATAATTTCTAGCATAGCATACAGAATATAGATACAAAAACAAAAGTGAATGAAAATAGTCAAAAGCAGTGTATCCCTGAAACAAAACAAAATTGAAAACAAGTACCTGAACTTCAACAAGACCATTGCTTTGAGCAATGACAACTTCACAGAGTGGATAGGCTCTCCAGAACTGAGTTTTCATGCCTTTTGAGTGTACCCTATCACAGGCTACACCTATTCATATAATCAATACATAAATACATAAACACATAAACAGAAATAAAAAAAAAGAGTTAAGGAATGTGTAAAAATTGGATGCTTAGATAAAAGATAGCTTATCAACTATTAGAGTTTGGCTGAATGCTTTATTAGGACATTGAATGTAGAGTAATTGGTTTGATGATGGTAAGCACTTCCTTCAATATGACTGATTCGACTGAAAATTCCTCATCAATTTCGAAGATTTAACAACTACGATCAAGTGAATTAGAACACTGCATTTTCAATGAAGTAAAGGTTGCAAGAAATCATAGTATGGCACATTTTAAACCTTTATCTAAATCCTGCTAGTTCAGTGGAAGAGTGGACATGATCACTTCCTATTCCCTGATTTTTCTCATTTTCTGTTACATTTTGTGTTAAGCCTAATATGGTATCCACGGCTTTTACTTGATCACTTCTTATTCCCTAATATGGTATCCACGCCGAAATTATTTGATCACTTCCTATTCCCTGATTTTTCTCATTTTCTGTTACATTTTGTGTTAAGCCTAATATGGTATCCACGGCTTTTACTCTAGTTTGAAGGAGTTGTTGATTCTCACTGATGATGTTAGGAAGGATAGGTTTGATTTTGTTGGCAAGAGTTTTAGTGCAAAACAGATATATCTCTTGCTATGAGGTGAATTATGGTTAGTAGTTATGAATTTGATTTGATTCAAATGCCTTGAAATTCTGTTTTGAAGTTGTGATGGTGTTTAAGCATTCAATTGCTAATTATATCCACTCTGATTATATATGGATGGATGTCCTGTTGTATATGTTAGATATAGTAAAGTTGTTTAAGCATTTAATGATCTTTGTTACAAGTCAAGCTTATACATTTAATAATTTTATTATATATAATAATTTAATGTTTCCAAGTTATTGATCATAATGCCTTGAAATTTTTATTACTAGAATACCAAAAAATCCTTGGAGCTACATTGGAAATGGAAATTCCTCCGCATCGAACATGGATGTATAATAGGCTTCTCCCTGGCCGGAGTGCGCATACATATGAATTTTTAAAAGGTGTCGAAGAGTTTATAAACTTTGCTTGTCAACAGAAAGAGTATTTGAAGGGTGGTGTAATAAGATGTCCATGTAAGTTGTGCAAAAATGAGGACCACCTCACCCCAGATGAGGCAAACACTCATATTCACCAACATGGGTTTACACCAGAATATTGGAGTTGGACCTGCCATGGAGAGATAATCCCTCACATCAGTGATAGTGACGATGATGATATAAATGTGGTTGCGCCTTGTAGTAGTAGTCAACAGTGGAGTCATGAACATGTTCATGGATACCAAGACATGGTGTTTGATGTTGCCGATTTTAATCGCGAGCAAAATTTTATACAACAAGAAGAGGAACCTCCAAATATGGAAGAAAAATTATTTTATGACATATTTAATTCAACTCAACAACCATTGTGGCCGGGATGTAAAAACACAACTGAGTTATCTGCTGCTATTAAGATGTTGAGTTTAAAATCTAAACACTATGTCACAGGCATGTTTCGATGACATGGTCAAGTTTATGAAGGAATCAAGCCACCCAGAGAATGTAATTCCCTCTAACTTTAGGGAAACAAAAAAACTTGTGGTAGAACTCGGTTTATCAAGGATAAAGATAGATTGTTGCATTCGTGGGTGTATGTTGTATTACAAAGAGGACATAAATTTGAAGGAGTGCAAGTTTTGCAATGAGCCTCGATACAAAACATGTATTCTGCGTAAGCGAAACTCTAAAGATGTTCCTCGCAAGAGATTGCATTACTTGCCTTTAATCCCTCGCCTTCAAAGATTATATGCTTCAGCGAGATCCGCAGAGCATATGAGGTAGCACTATGAAAATCGTAGGGAAGGTGGTGTGTTGTGTCATCCTTCAGATGGGGAAGCTTGGAAACACTTTGACCAAGTATATCCTGCATTTTCTTTGGAACCTCGAAATGTTAGACTTGGTTTGTGTGCTGATGGCTTCACCCCTTTTAGCCAATCTGCAAAGCCATATTCTTGTTGGCCAGTAATTGTCACGCCATATAACCTACCTCCTGAGCTATGTATGATAATGCCTTATATGTTCTTGACCTTGATCATTCCAAGTCCTGACAATCCAAAAGGTAAAATTGACGTGTACTTGCAACCGTTGATAGACGAATTGCAACAATTGTGGAATGATGGTGTAGTAACATATGATGCATCAAAGAGGCAAAATTTTTGATTGAGAGCTGCACTAATGTGGACAATAAATGATTTTCCTTCCTATGGGATGTTGTCTGGGTGGAGTACTGCAGGAATATTTGCTTGTCCAGTATGCAAGGGAGGTTTAAAAGCTTTCTCATTAGAAAAAGGAAAAAAGAGATCTTGGTTTGATTGCCACCGTCAATTTTTACCTCATGATCACGCTTTTAGAAGAAATAAGGTTGCGTTTTACAAAAATAGAATTGAGACAAGGGAGCCTCCTCCAAGGTTAAATGGTGAACAAGTGTGGAAAGAGGTTTGTGGGCTTCCTAAGGTAACTAACATGCAGAATTGCATTGTTCCTGGCCGTGGAATTTCACACAATTGGACCAAAAGAAGCATATTTTGGGATTTGCCTTATTGGAGACACAACTTATTGAGACACAATCTTGATGTTATGCATATAGAGAAGAATGTCTTTGAAAATGTTTTTCATACAGTTACGGACAACAAAGAGAAAACTAAGGACAACGAAAACGCAAGATTGGACTTAGAAAAGTATTGTCATAGAAGAGAGTTGTTGCTAAAAAAAAAATCCTAATGGAAACTATACGAAACCCAAAGCCAAATATTGTCTGTCGAATGAACAAAAAATTGATGTGTGCGAATGGGTGAAAGGATTGAAGATGCCTGATGGTTATGCCTCTAATTTGGGTAGATGTGTAGATTCAAAGCAAAAAAAACTCCTTGGTATGAAAAGCCATGATTACCATATTTTTATGGAATGTCTACTTCCAATAGCTTTTAGTGCTCTCCCCGAACCAATATGGAAGACCTTAACTGAGCTTAGTCAATTTTTTAGAGACTTGTGTTCAACAGTGTTGCGAGAAGATCATTTATTACAAATGGAAAAAAACATTCCTTTGATATTATGTAAGATGGAACGTATATTTCCACCCGCATTGTTTGACTCTATGGAGCACTTGCCAATTCATTTAGCTGATGAAGCTAAAATGGGTGGGCCAGTTCAATATCGGTGGATGTATCCGTTTGAAAGATTTTTAAATAAAATTTAAAAAATAGTAAAAAACAAAAGAAATGTGGAAGGATGTATCTGTGAAGCATATTTGGTGCAAGAGACATCCTATTTCAGTTCCCATTATTTTTTGCCTCCTGCTCAATACTCAAGTGTTATAGGCGTAAACAAGGGGATTCATCAAGACCATATGCAACCAACTTTGTCTATCTTTGAACATTTGAATGGCCAAACAGCGGGAAAATACTGTGAAAGGTGGCTCGAGGATAGAGAAATAGCAGCTGCCCAACTACATGTTCTCTTAAATTGCAAAGAGGTTAAGCCATTTATTGAGTAAGTATTGAGCAATAAATATATCTATATATTTATCAAACTAATAATGACACTAATTTTCAATAATATCTTATGTAGTATGTATGTCCAAAGTTTGAAAAGTATGTACGGGGATCCCAATGACGATATCATTGATAAACAACTAGAAGCTGACTTTCCGCACTGGTTTCAAGAATATGTAAGCATATTTATAAAGTGTTCAATTCTAGGATATTTGGGTTAGAACAAAGATATAGAATTTGCTTTTAAACTAAGATGTATGAATTGATTTATTTGACTAGGTGACGATGAATTGTAAACATAAGAGACAAAATTCTGAATTGTATGATTTGGCAAGGGGGCCTTTGAGACTAGCGAAATCTTGGCCTATTTATTTTGCAAATGGATACAAACTCCACACAACTTCTTGGGGTGAAGGAAAAACTACCTATAACAGTGGGGTGTGTGTTAATGGAATAGGACAAGATGAAACCTCAAATGACTACTATGGCATCATTACAGAGATTCTAGAATTTGAATGGCCAAGCCAAACAACAAAAAAGTTGGTTTTATTTTACTGTGATTGATTTGACCCTTCAAGACATGGGATGCGAATACATCGTCAGTACAAGATTGTAGAAGTTCGTAAGGGGAGAAAATATAGCAAATTTGATCCTTTTATTTTTCCAAAAGTTGTAACTCAAGTTTATTATTCACCTTATCCTGGGCGCCCAAGAGATAAGGTTGATTGGTTGGTAGCTATAAAGACAAAGCCAAGAGGGGTTGTTGATGATAGGCACACATTAGAGGTTGCTTTTCAAGTGCAAGAGTCACAAGTTAATGCAATAATTGAAGATGACCCAATTGATCACCTACAAGATAATGAAGTTGATGGTGAAGAGGTTAGTTTGTCAATGATGCAAGAAAATGAAGGTGAAGAGGATTCCAATGATGACGGTGAAGATGAAGATGGTGAAGATGAAGATTAATAGAATTTAGTGAAGGCTACATTGAGTTGCGAGGATATGCCTGGATTTTTGTCATCTATAGCAAGAGCACTAGGGTCCATGAAAGCCAAAGCCCTGTTTCAGTTAAATAATAGACTAGACTTGAATGGATATCATATCATCTTAGTACTTAATCTACTTTAAGTATATAGTGGGATTTGTGTAATCCGCAGTTAGTTCTAGGTCATACATTCTGCACGGTGTTTTTCTTTTTTTTCCTGAAGATGTAATTTTGGTAAAATCTACATTTTTATAGTACTACTATATGGTAAAAATAAAGCTGGTTGTGTTGATTGCTTCCATGTCTGTATATGCAGAAGTGTGATCTAACACAAGAATCTATCTCTTGGAAAAATATCCACTAAATGTTACTGTTGTGAATTTTTCTTGGTGTGAAAAGTTGTCTCTGACAGAATGATGATGCTTCTCTTATACACTTGAGTGAAAACAAGTTAGTGCCATGGAACTCAATCCTAGGAATTCCGAACTTCGTAGCAGGATTAGTTATTCATACAACATTATCCATTGACTCTGAGCTTGGTTTGTTACAGCCGTACCGACACAATTGATGAACCGTGAGGTTATAGTGTATTGCTCTTTGAATTCAATATGAGGTAACGAAACTGCATTGTGGCAAGTCTGCAAGTTGCTGCTGTGGAGAAGAAGACAATTTTGTGTTTCTTGTGGAAACTAATATTTGTAATTAGGGAATAACTATTTGTGTGTATGCAAACCTATTGTCTTGTAAATATGATAGACACATACAGGATGCACAAGGATCATTTAATGTAACCTCTTACCATGTATGTTGTCCATCTTTCGTGTGGTGTTTGCAGGCCTGACCATTCTGCGCTTAAGGTTCCAATCCCATTACTGAATATATATCAAGTTACATTCCTGTATGAGAAAAGTAGCCAAATATGATCACAATTGTATTTATTCATTGTTTGATTAAAGTACCATTCTGAAAACTGAACCAAATGCTATCCACTAAAGCTTTTTTAATTCCAATTCTATGGTAACTTTTGACAAAACTGGTATCAAGGTTTGAGTTCAATATTTTTCAAAAACTTTATCAATACACACATAGACATCAATAAAAGAAAAACACTTGTTCTGATGCTCAAAACATTGGTTTTATGTTATAGACAGCTAATACAATCAATTGTTGTTCTTGCAGGTTGAAGAACAAATTTGAACTCATTTCTGGCACCGAACAGAGCTATTGATTTTAAAATTTCAAGGTACGTTCTATCATATGAACATGTGCTACACAATTGTGGGCATACATTTCATGTGGGCACTGTCATATGCCATTTCTACTAACTGCTATATTGTCAATATTTATATATCAAGTTAGAACACTGCCTGTTCACGTAATGCTATAAATAAAAATTGTTTTGGTAATGCTATCAATAAAAATTGTACAGAAAGTACAGAAAGATGATTAGCTTCAAGTTTTTAAGACTTTTTAACATATAGCATTACGTGAATAAGTATAGAAAAGTACGAAAAGATAAGGTTCTATGCTTCAATTTGAAGTGACTGACAATGCAAACAACAATAACATGTAGAAAACCTCTCAGCTTATTTTGATTTTGCACTCTTATTTTTTGCAAGATGAAGTCACTTAAAAAGTCCAAAAAGAAGAATTGTGGAAAAGGTTATGTATCTACTCAACATGAAGTCATCCAACCCCAACCTATTCCTCATCTTATTCAACCTCAACTTACTCAACCTCAACTCACTCAATCTCAAACCCAACCTATTCCTCATCTCATTCAACCTCAACTCACTCAATATCAAACTCAACCTCAACCCCACCCTATTCCCACTTAATATCAAACTCGACCCACTCAATATCAAACTCAACCTCAACCCCAACCTATTCCACATCTAAGTCGACCTCAACTCACTCAACTCTGACCACAACCACAACCTATTCCACATCCAATTCGACCTCAACTCACTCAACCACCGTCTATATCTATATCCCAATCCCATCAATCTCAACCCCAACACAATCAACCTCAACCCCAATCACGGCCTAAACCCACCCAATCTTGCACTCAACTTTCTCAACCTCAACCTAATCAACCTCGTCCTCAATCCACCCAATCTCACCCTTTACAAACTCAACCTCAACCTCAAAATCATTCTCGATCATGGCCTAAACCCACCAAATCTTGCACTCTACCTTCTCAACCTCAAACTAATCAACCTCAATCTCGACCCATCCCTTCTCAATCCAATCAACCTCAACCCAACATCGATCCCGACCCATCCCTTCTCAATTTATGGTCGTTGAAGCCCCATCTTTATCTAGCCATGCTAGTGGAGACACCGTTGGAACTAGAATCTCAATACTTCCTGAAGGTGATGGGTGAGTCTCTTAAAATATTGCAAACAAGTAACGGAGAAAATATAGTTTTTTTAAAGCTTGTAGGGCAAATAACTAATGCTCGACAATCAACATATGTACATAAAACTGTCTAATCTTTATGACTTTAGTTAATGATACAACTGTGCTAATTTTACAGAGCCTAATGCATTGTTTAAACTTTGATTCATGTCGTTATTCCCTTCTAGTGGGGAGTGCTTGGTTTCACACTTTCCCTATTGTTATTGTTGTGTATTCTGTTTCTAATTTTTCATTGTATTTTCTAAATATTGTCCTTCTCTTCGTTTATTGAGTTGTTGGATAGACTTTTGATATATATGATTCCGAGTTGAATGCGAACAGTGGTGTGCTTTATCTATGGAATTGTTATCCATTTAAGTCAATATTTGTTTGTTTAAAATGTCTCTTTTTCAGATTTGATCATCACAAATTGGTAGTTTTAGAAATTGCTCACATCATACGTACTCATTTGAATGAGGGAAAACCGTCATGGAAGAAATTATCAAAAGAGCAACGAGATTCTTTCTTTGACCTATTTAAGGTAATTAAATCTAAAGATAGGGCTTCATGTTAGAAGCATATTGAAATAAGTAAGTAATTGATTCATGTTTTTTTGATACAACAAAAGTTTACATGGCCACCCGAACACAAGGTTACAGTGCGACATAACTTTGAAAAAAGAAGTGCAGCTAAGATGTCGCAATTAATGCAAGATGTTCGCAGAGATTTATAGTATAGGCCGGAATGGATGGGAGAGGAGGATCTAGGCTGGAATGGATGGGAGAGGAGGATCTATTCCTCCATGTTCAAAAAAGTATCTGCAACATATAAAAGAGATCGTTGTTCTATGGATGGTACATCTCTTCACACTGGAGGATCTATTCCTCATCGTTTACATCGGAAAAGAATGGTATTATAAATTTTCTTTATATTTCATAAATTAGTATTTATATATTTCTGAAGGTGATGGGTGAGCCTTACACTATTATTTTGTAATTGATAGAAAAAGGAAAAGGGTGCCGATCCATCATTGACTGAGTTTTATTTTCGCACCCATCGAAAAAAGGATCAAAGTTGGGTGGGTGTTCACGCTGAATCTGCATATGTAAGTACTCCGAATCAATTTTATCTTTATAGAATTACTTTTAGGATTGAGATTGAGGGAATCTTTTAGAGATAATTGTGTTCTTTAACAACATGTTGATTAGAATAATGAAAATATAATACTATAACAGTGTGCATATCAGAATTTTAGGACTGAAATTGAGGGAATCTTTTAGAGATAATATGTTTCCCAATTATTGATGCACTGGTATCTAGATTTCACATTATAATTCCCACTATTTGAGGTCATCCAGCTAGTTAAATCCTTTCCATCTCTGTTTATAAGGGGGTTGAATAATAACATTACTGTAAATAGGAAGGAATATGCTATTGATTAAGTTTAGGTTCCAACAATTATTTTCTTAATCAATTAGGTCATTGACTATGTTTATTCTTATTTCTAATTTTGAGATATTTTGCCAAGTTTGTGTGCATCTCTATTTGGGGACCATTTGGTTTTAGAGTCATAATGATGTAGATATTAATAATATTGAAAATGAGTTGTTGTTGTTGCTATATGGATATTGCTTCAGTGTACAGTTCTGTTTTGATTTAGTTGACTTGTCGATGGTTGTTGTTATGTATGTGCGATGTCGTTGTTATAATGAATCTTGATTATGCATTTTCTTTCGATATGCTTTGGTTTCGATTGAAAGTTTTAGTTCGAATTACAGCTGTTGTTTTAGTGTTGTGTGTGACTTTTGGCTCGATTTCATGGCGATGAAAATCAGTTTGTATAAGCTGCTGATATGCGTTTGTTTTTTGAACCGATTTCATGGCGGTATTTTGTTATATATGGTGAACACTATGGAATTATTTTGTGTTGAGAAAAGTTGATGTTTGTTTGCTAGAGCTGTTTTAATTCAGAACATTGCCAATGATTAAATTGAGTTTAATTTCGAAATACGATTTCGTTGGGATATTTATTGCTTCCTGTGGCTTATTGTTGTGTTCATGTGTAAAACATCACATATATTGAATTGTTGCCATTAACATTGTTTATTCTAACATGATTTTTATGAGATAGTAGAGCTTATTGTTATACTGAATCTTGATTATGCATTTTCTTTCAATTTGGTTTGGTTTCGATTGAAAGTTTTAGTTCGAATTACAGCTGTTGTTTTAGTGTTGTGTGTGACTTTTGGCTCGATTTCATGGCGATGAAAATCAGTTTGTATAAGCTGCTGATATGCGTTTGTTTTTCGTACCGATTTCATGGCGGTATTTTGTTATGTATGGTGAACACTATGGAATTATTTTGTGTTGAGAAAAGTTGATGTTTGTTTGCTAGAGCTGTTTTAATTCAGAACATTGCCAATGATTAAATTGAGTTTAATTTCGAAATACGATTTCGTTGGGATGTTTATTGCTTCCTGTGGCTTATTGTTGTGTTCATGTGTAAAACATCACATATATTGAATTGTTGCCATTAACATTGTTTATTCTAACATGATTTTATATGAGATAGTAGAGCTCATTGTTATTGTACAATATTAATTCCTTGTTATGTTTTTTGAATTTTCTTTTAGGATGAATTTGAACGGAAAAAATTGGAGATTTCCTCTCAAAATTCAACTGTTCCAGGAGAGGATGAAGGTGATAGTCAACCTACTGTTGAAATGCCGCCTGATTTGGATATATGGGTGGAGCCATTTGGAAGGAAGAAAGGGAGGGTATTTGGTCTTGGAACCATTGCCAAGACTCTAGTTCCATTATCATCTCAACCAAGTCTTTCGGGTAATTCTCAAGAGGTTGATGATTTGAGAAGTCAAGTCCACGCTCTCAATGCATCATTGCAAAGACAAGAACAAGAGAAGTTGGAGATGAAGTAACAATTGCAACGACAAGAAAAAGAGATGATTGAAACGAACAATAAACTTTCATTATTAATGAATCATTTAGGATTTGCTGCATCTTCTTCTCATCCAACTCAAGCCAATAATGAAACTAATAATTCAAGTGAAGATGATGTTCATGAATTAGATGAAGACATTAGTAGTGAATTTTGATTTGGATTGCTTTTTCTTGTTAACTAGTTTCAAATTTGCATTGTTTTTCTTATTAATTTGGTTGGACAAGTGATTATTATTAACTTGATTGTGTCATTTTAATTAGTAATGAAAACTAGAAGTACTTGTTAATGACTTTATAGTAATGATTAGTTGCTTTAAAAATTTGAATGTGATTAGTGTTGCATTGGCTTATTCAAATTAGATTTTTATTTTTATATTATTATTACCATGATATTTAACATTAATTCTAATATTTTAAATATGAGTTAAACACAATTAATAATATAAATTAAAAACCTGAGAGAGAAATTTCTTGCGACTTTACCTGCGGATATTAAATTTGCTGCGACTTTTTCTGCGAAAATTTCAGTTACCTACGGTATTATATGCGATTTTAGCTGTTTTACCTGCGATTTTTTCCTGCGACGTTTTTCTGCGACTTTACCTGCTAAATTAATTACCCACGAAGGTTTTAGCTGGGAACAAAAATTTGTCAAAATCCGCAGGTAAATTCGCAGGAAACCAGAGTATTTCTAGTAGTGTCCGTGGTTAGAAGTAAAAAAACTGTCCTCTAAACGAATAGGCAATGGCTGTTTATTTCACGACTGAATAACCGTTCCCTAATGCTTTAGACTACGGTTTTCTTAATTTAAGGTTGCGGTTTTTCGTTGTTGCGTAAAGTCATTTTTGTTGTAGTGGTTCGGGATAAAAGTAATTGATCAAAACAATACATTGCTAGGAAAATGCAATACTATTTGTTTTGATTGTTTTTTCTTAATACTATTGTTTATATTGATTACTGAAAAAATGTATTTTTATATATCAATTAATTTTTCTCAAAATGAACGTGCGTTAACTAATATTAATTATGATATATGAATGTTTTAATTTATTATGTTTTTATATTTTATTGATAATATTATGCCTCTTGATTAAAATGGTAAGAATCTTCATAATTTTCAGACTTTCACACTAGAGGATCTATTCCTCATCGTTTGCATCGGAAAAGAATGGTATTATAAATTTTCTTTATATTTCATAAATTAGTATTTATATCTTTCTGAAGGTGATGGGTGAGCCTTACACTATTATTTTGTAATTGATAGAAAAAGGAAAAGGGTGCCGATCCATCATTGACTGAGTTTTATTTTCGCACCCATCGAAAAAAGGATCAAAGTTGGGTGGGTGTTCACGCTGAATCTGCATATGTAAGTACTCCGAATCAATTTTATCTTTATAGAATTACTTTTAGGATTGAGATTGAGGGAATCTTTTAGAGATAATTGTGTTCTTTATCAACATGTTGATTAGAATAATGAAAATATAATACTATAACAGTGTGCATATCAGAATTTTAGGACTGAAATTGAGGGAATCTTTTAGAGATAATCTGTTTCCTAATTATTGATGCACTGGTATCTAGATTTCACATTATAATTCCCACTATTTGAGGTCATCCAGCTAGTTAATTAAATCCTTTCCATCTCTGTTTATAAGGGGGTTGAATAATAACATTACTGTAAATAGGAAGGAATATGCTATTGATTAAGTTTAGGTTCCAACAATTATTTTCTTAATCAATTAGGTCATTGACTATGTTTATTCTTATTTCTAATTTTGAGATATTTTGCCAAGTTTGTGTGCATCTCTATTTGGGGACCATTTGGTTTTAGAGTCATAATGATGTAGATATTAATAATATTGAAAATGAGTTGTTGTTGTTGCTATATGGATATTGCTTCAGTGTACAGTTCTGTTTTGATTTAGTTGACTTGTCGATGGTTGTTGTTATGTATGTGCGATGTCGTTGTTATAATGAATCTTGATTATGCATTTTCTTTCGATATGCTTTGGTTTCGATTGAAAGTTTTAGTTCGAATTACAGCTGTTGTTTTAGTGTTGTGTGTGACTTTTGGCTCGATTTCATGGCGATGAAAATCAGTTTGTATAAGCTGCTGATATGCGTTTGTTTTTTGAACCGATTTCATGGCGGTATTTTGTTATATATGGTGAACACTATGGAATTATTTTGTGTTGAGAAAAGTTGATGTTTGTTTGCTAGAGCTGTTTTAATTCAGAACATTGCCAATGATTAAATTGAGTTTAATTTCGAAATACGATTTCGTTGGGATATTTATTGCTTCCTGTGGCTTATTGTTGTGTTCATGTGTAAAACATCACATATATTGAATTGTTGCCATTAACATTGTTTATTCTAACATGATTTTTATGAGATAGTAGAGCTTATTGTTATACTGAATCTTGATTATGCATTTTCTTTCAATTTGGTTTGGTTTCGATTGAAAGTTTTAGTTCGAATTACAGCTGTTGTTTTAGTGTTGTGTGTGACTTTTGGCTCGATTTCATGGCGATGAAAATCAGTTTGTATAAGCTGCTGATATGCGTTTGTTTTTCGTACCGATTTCATGGCGGTATTTTGTTATGTATGGTGAACACTATGGAATTATTTTGTGTTGAGAAAAGTTGATGTTTGTTTGCTAGAGCTGTTTTAATTCAGAACATTGCCAATGATTAAATTGAGTTTAATTTCGAAATACGATTTCGTTGGGATGTTTATTGCTTCCTGTGGCTTATTGTTGTGTTCATGTGTAAAACATCACATATATTGAATTGTTGCCATTAACATTGTTTATTCTAACATGATTTTATATGAGATAGTAGAGCTCATTGTTATTGTACAATATTAATTCCTTGTTATGTTTTTTGAATTTTCTTTTAGGATGAATTTGAACGGAAAAAATTGGAGATTTCCTCTCAAAATTCAACTGTTCCAGGAGAGGATGAAGGTGATAGTCAACCTACTGTTGAAATGCCGCCTGATTTGGATATATGGGTGGAGCCATTTGGAAGGAAGAAAGGGAGGGTATTTGGTCTTGGAACCATTGCCAAGACTCTAGTTCCATTATCATCTCAACCAAGTCTTTCGGGTAATTCTCAAGAGGTTGATGATTTGAGAAGTCAAGTCCACGCTCTCAATGCATCATTGCAAAGACAAGAACAAGAGAAGTTGGAGATGAAGTAACAATTGCAACGACAAGAAAAAGAGATGATTGAAACGAACAATAAACTTTCATTATTAATGAATCATTTAGGATTTGCTGCATCTTCTTCTCATCCAACTCAAGCCAATAATGAAACTAATAATTCAAGTGAAGATGATGTTCATGAATTAGATGAAGACATTAGTAGTGAATTTTGATTTGGATTGCTTTTTCTTGTTAACTAGTTTCAAATTTGCATTGTTTTTCTTATTAATTTGGTTGGACAAGTGATTATTATTAACTTGATTGTGTCATTTTAATTAGTAATGAAAACTAGAAGTACTTGTTAATGACTTTATAGTAATGATTAGTTGCTTTAAAAATTTGAATGTGATTAGTGTTGCATTGGCTTATTCAAATTAGATTTTTATTTTTATATTATTATTACCATGATATTTAACATTAATTCTAATATTTTAAATATGAGTTAAACACAATTAATAATATAAATTAAAAACCTGAGAGAGAAATTTCTTGCGACTTTACCTGCGGATATTAAATTTGCTGCGACTTTTTCTGCGAAAATTTCAGTTACCTACGGTATTATATGCGATTTTAGCTGTTTTACCTGCGATTTTTTCCTGCGACGTTTTTCTGCGACTTTACCTGCTAAATTAATTACCCACGAAGGTTTTAGCTGGGAACAAAAATTTGTCAAAATCCGCAGGTAAATTCGCAGGAAACCAGAGTATTTCTAGTAGTGTCCGTGGTTAGAAGTAAAAAAACTGTCCTCTAAACGAATAGGCAATGGCTGTTTATTTCACGACTGAATAACCGTTCCCTAATGCTTTAGACTACGGTTTTCTTAATTTAAGGTTGCGGTTTTTCGTTGTTGCGTAAAGTCATTTTTGTTGTAGTGGTTCGGGATAAAAGTAATTGATCAAAACAATACATTGCTAGGAAAATGCAATACTATTTGTTTTGATTGTTTTTTCTTAATACTATTGTTTATATTGATTACTGAAAAAATGTATTTTTATATATCAATTAATTTTTCTCAAAATGAACGTGCGTTAACTAATATTAATTATGATATATGAATGTTTTAATTTATTATGTTTTTATATTTTATTGATAATATTATGCCTCTTGATTAAAATGGTAAGAATCTTCATAATTTTCAGACTTTCACACTAGAGGATCTATTCCTCATCGTTTGCATCGGAAAAGAATGGTATTATAAATTTTCTTTATATTTCATAAATTAGTATTTATATCTTTCTGAAGGTGATGGGTGAGCCTTACACTATTATTTTGTAATTGATAGAAAAAGGAAAAGGGTGCCGATCCATCATTGACTGAGTTTTATTTTCGCACCCATCGAAAAAAGGATCAAAGTTGGGTGGGTGTTCACGCTGAATCTGCATATGTAAGTACTCCGAATCAATTTTATCTTTATAGAATTACTTTTAGGATTGAGATTGAGGGAATCTTTTAGAGATAATTGTGTTCTTTATCAACATGTTGATTAGAATAATGAAAATATAATACTATAACAGTGTGCATATCAGAATTTTAGGACTGAAATTGAGGGAATCTTTTAGAGATAATCTGTTTCCTAATTATTGATGCACTGGTATCTAGATTTCACATTATAATTCCCACTATTTGAGGTCATCCAGCTAGTTAATTAAATCCTTTCCATCTCTGTTTATAAGGGGGTTGAATAATAACATTACTGTAAATAGGAAGGAATATGCTATTGATTAAGTTTAGGTTCCAACAATTATTTTCTTAATCAATTAGGTCATTGACTATGTTTATTCTTATTTCTAATTTTGAGATATTTTGCCAAGTTTGTGTGCATCTCTATTTGGGGACCATTTGGTTTTAGAGTCATAATGATGTAGATATTAATAATATTGAAAATGAGTTGTTGTTGTTGCTATGTGGATATTGCTTCAGTGTACAGTTCTGTTTTGATTTAGTTGACTTGTCGATGGTTGTTGTTATGTATGTGCGATGTCGTTGTTATAATGAATCTTGATTATGCATTTTCTTTCGATATGCTTTGGTTTCGATTGAAAGTTTTAGTTCGAATTACAGCTGTTGTTTTAGTGTTGTGTGTGACTTTTGGCTCGATTTCATGGCGATGAAAATCAGTTTGTATAAGCTGCTGATATGCGTTTGTTTTTTGAACCGATTTCATGGCGGTATTTTGTTATGTATGGTGAACACTATGGAATTATTTTGTGTTGAGAAAAGTTGATGTTTGTTTGCTAGAGCTGTTTTAATTCAGAACATTGCCAATGATTAAATTGAGTTTAATTTCGAAATACGATTTCGTTGGGATATTTATTGCTTCCTGTGGCTTATTGTTGTGTTCATGTGTAAAACATCACATATATTGAATTGTTGCCATTAACATTGTTTATTCTAACATGATTTTTATGAGATAGTAGAGCTTATTGTTATACTGAATCTTGATTATGCATTTTCTTTCAATTTGGTTTGGTTTCGATTGAAAGTTTTAGTTCGAATTACAGCTGTTGTTTTAGTGTTGTGTGTGACTTTTGGCTCGATTTCATGGCGATAAAAATCAGTTTGTATAAGCTGCTGATATGCGTTTGTTTTTCGTACCGATTTCATGGCGGTATTTTGTTATGTATGGTGAACACTATGGAATTATTTTGTGTTGAGAAAAGTTGATGTTTGTTTGCTAGAGGTGTTTTAATTCAGAACATTGCCAATGATTAAATTGAGTTTAATTTCGAAATACGATTTCGTTGGGATGTTTATTGCTTCCTGTGGCTTATTGTTGTGTTCATGTGTAAAACATCACATATATTGAATTGTTGCCATTAACATTGTTTATTCTAACATGATTTTATATGAGATAGTAGAGCTCATTGTTATTGTACAATATTAATTCCTTGTTATGTTTTTTGAATTTTCTTTTAGGATGAATTTGAACGGAAAAAATTGGAGATTTCCTCTCAAAATTCAACTGTTCCAGGAGAGGATGAAGGTGATAGTCAACCTACTGTTGAAATGCCGCCTGATTTGGATATATGGGTGGAGCCATTTGGAAGGAAGAAAGGGAGGGTATTTGGTCTTGGAACCATTGCCAAGACTCTAGTTCCATTATCATCTCAACCAAGTCTTTCGGGTAATTCTCAAGAGGTTGATGATTTGAGAAGTCAAGTCCACGCTCTCAATGCATCATTGCAAAGACAAGAACAAGAGAAGTTGGAGATGAAGTAACAATTGCAACGACAAGAAAAAGAGATGATTGAAACGAACAATAAACTTTCATTATTAATGAATCATTTAGGATTTGCTGCATCTTCTTCTCATCCAACTCAAGCCAATAATGAAACTAATAATTCAAGTGAAGATGATGTTCATGAATTAGATGAAGACATTAGTAGTGAATTTTGATTTGGATTGCTTTTTCTTGTTAACTAGTTTCAAATTTGCATTGTTTTTCTTATTAATTTGGTTGGACAAGTGATTATTATTAACTTGATTGTGTCATTTTAATTAGTAATGAAAACTAGAAGTACTTGTTAATGACTTTATAGTAATGATTAGTTGCTTTAAAAATTTGAATGTGATTAGTGTTGCATTGGCTTATTCAAATTAGATTTTTATTTTTATATTATTATTACCATGATATTTAACATTAATTCTAATATTTTAAATATGAGTTAAACACAATTAATAATATAAATTAAAAACCTGAGAGAGAAATTTCTTGCGACTTTACCTGCGGATATTAAATTTGCTGCGACTTTTTCTGCGAAAATTTCAGTTACCTACGGTATTATCTGCGATTTTAGCTGTTTTACCTGCGATTTTTTCCTGCGACGTTTTTCTGCGACTTTACCTGCTAAATTAATTACCCACGAAGGTTTTAGCTGGGAACAAAAATTTGTCAAAATCCGCAGGTAAATTCGCAGGAAACCAGAGTATTTCTAGTAGTGTCCGTGGTTAGAAGTAAAAAAACTGTCCTCTAAACGAATAGGCAATGGCTGTTTATTTCACGACTGAATAACCGTTCCCTAATGCTTTAGACTACGGTTTTCTTAATTTAAGGTTGCGGTTTTTCGTTGTTGCGTAAAGTCATTTTTGTTGTAGTGGTTCGGGATAAAAGGAATTGATCAAAACAATACATTGCTAGGAAAATGCAATACTATTTGTTTTGATTGTTTTTTCTTAATACTATTGTTTATATTGATTACTGAAAAAATGTATTTTTATATATCAATTAATTTTTCTCAAAATGAACGTGCGTTAACTAATATTAATTATGATATATGAATGTTTTAATTTATTATGTTTTTATATTTTATTGATAATATTATGCCTCTTGATTAAAATGGTAAGAATCTTCATAATTTTCAGACTTTCACACTAGAGGATCTATTCCTCATCGTTTGCATCGGAAAAGAATGGTATTATAAATTTTCTTTATATTTCATAAATTAGTATTTATATCTTTCTGAAGGTGATGGGTGAGCCTTACACTATTATTTTGTAATTGATAGAAAAAGGAAAAGGGTGCCGATCCATCATTGACTGAGTTTTATTTTCGCACCCATCGAAAAAAGGATCAAAGTTGGGTGGGTGTTCACGCTGAATCTGCATATGTAAGTACTCCGAATCAATTTTATCTTTATAGAATTACTTTTAGGATTGAGATTGAGGGAATCTTTTAGAGATAATTGTGTTCTTTATCAACATGTTGATTAGAATAATGAAAATATAATACTATAACAGTGTGCATATCAGAATTTTAGGACTGAAATTGAGGGAATCTTTTAGAGATAATCTGTTTCCTAATTATTGATGCACTGGTATCTAGATTTCACATTATAATTCCCACTATTTGAGGTCATCCAGCTAGTTAATTAAATCCTTTCCATCTCTGTTTATAAGGGGGTTGAATAATAACATTACTGTAAATAGGAAGGAATATGCTATTGATTAAGTTTAGGTTCCAACAATTATTTTCTTAATCAATTAGGTCATTGACTATGTTTATTCTTATTTCTAATTTTGAGATATTTTGCCAAGTTTGTGTGCATCTCTATTTGGGGACCATTTGGTTTTAGAGTCATAATGATGTAGATATTAATAATATTGAAAATGAGTTGTTGTTGTTGCTATGTGGATATTGCTTCAGTGTACAGTTCTGTTTTGATTTAGTTGACTTGTCGATGGTTGTTGTTATGTATGTGCGATGTCGTTGTTATAATGAATCTTGATTATGCATTTTCTTTCGATATGCTTTGGTTTCGATTGAAAGTTTTAGTTCGAATTACAGCTGTTGTTTTAGTGTTGTGTGTGACTTTTGGCTCGATTTCATGGCGATGAAAATCAGTTTGTATAAGCTGCTGATATGCGTTTGTTTTTTGAACCGATTTCATGGCGGTATTTTGTTATGTATGGTGAACACTATGGAATTATTTTGTGTTGAGAAAAGTTGATGTTTGTTTGCTAGAGCTGTTTTAATTCAGAACATTGCCAATGATTAAATTGAGTTTAATTTCGAAATACGATTTCGTTGGGATATTTATTGCTTCCTGTGGCTTATTGTTGTGTTCATGTGTAAAACATCACATATATTGAATTGTTGCCATTAACATTGTTTATTCTAACATGATTTTTATGAGATAGTAGAGCTTATTGTTATACTGAATCTTGATTATGCATTTTCTTTCAATTTGGTTTGGTTTCGATTGAAAGTTTTAGTTCGAATTACAGCTGTTGTTTTAGTGTTGTGTGTGACTTTTGGCTCGATTTCATGGCGATGAAAATCAGTTTGTATAAGCTGCTGATATGCGTTTGTTTTTCGTACCGATTTCATGGCGGTATTTTGTTATGTATGGTGAACACTATGGAATTATTTTGTGTTGAGAAAAGTTGATGTTTGTTTGCTAGAGGTGTTTTAATTCAGAACATTGCCAATGATTAAATTGAGTTTAATTTCGAAATACGATTTCGTTGGGATGTTTATTGCTTCCTGTGGCTTATTGTTGTGTTCATGTGTAAAACATCACATATATTGAATTGTTGCCATTAACATTGTTTATTCTAACATGATTTTATATGAGATAGTAGAGCTCATTGTTATTGTACAATATTAATTCCTTGTTATGTTTTTTGAATTTTCTTTTAGGATGAATTTGAACGGAAAAAATTGGAGATTTCCTCTCAAAATTCAACTGTTCCAGGAGAGGATGAAGGTGATAGTCAACCTACTGTTGAAATGCCGCCTGATTTGGATATATGGGTGGAGCCATTTGGAAGGAAGAAAGGGAGGGTATTTGGTCTTGGAACCATTGCCAAGACTCTAGTTCCATTATCATCTCAACCAAGTCTTTCGGGTAATTCTCAAGAGGTTGATGATTTGAGAAGTCAAGTCCACGCTCTCAATGCATCATTGCAAAGACAAGAACAAGAGAAGTTGGAGATGAAGTAACAATTGCAACGACAAGAAAAAGAGATGATTGAAACGAACAATAAACTTTCATTATTAATGAATCATTTAGGATTTGCTGCATCTTCTTCTCATCCAACTCAAGCCAATAATGAAACTAATAATTCAAGTGAAGATGATGTTCATGAATTAGATGAAGACATTAGTAGTGAATTTTGATTTGGATTGCTTTTTCTTGTTAACTAGTTTCAAATTTGCATTGTTTTTCTTATTAATTTGGTTGGACAAGTGATTATTATTAACTTGATTGTGTCATTTTAATTAGTAATGAAAACTAGAAGTACTTGTTAATGACTTTATAGTAATGATTAGTTGCTTTAAAAATTTGAATGTGATTAGTGTTGCATTGGCTTATTCAAATTAGATTTTTATTTTTATATTATTATTACCATGATATTTAACATTAATTCTAATATTTTAAATATGAGTTAAACACAATTAATAATATAAATTAAAAACCTGAGAGAGAAATTTCTTGCGACTTTACCTGCGGATATTAAATTTGCTGCGACTTTTTCTGCGAAAATTTCAGTTACCTACGGTATTATCTGCGATTTTAGCTGTTTTACCTGCGATTTTTTCCTGCGACGTTTTTCTGCGACTTTACCTGCTAAATTAATTACCCACGAAGGTTTTAGCTGGGAACAAAAATTTGTCAAAATCCGCAGGTAAATTCGCAGGAAACCAGAGTATTTCTAGTAGTGTCCGTGGTTAGAAGTAAAAAAACTGTCCTCTAAACGAATAGGCAATGGCTGTTTATTTCACGACTGAATAACCGTTCCCTAATGCTTTAGACTACGGTTTTCTTAATTTAAGGTTGCGGTTTTTCGTTGTTGCGTAAAGTCATTTTTGTTGTAGTGGTTCGGGATAAAAGGAATTGATCAAAACAATACATTGCTAGGAAAATGCAATACTATTTGTTTTGATTGTTTTTTCTTAATACTATTGTTTATATTGATTACTGAAAAAATGTATTTTTATATATCAATTAATTTTTCTCAAAATGAACGTGCGTTAACTAATATTAATTATGATATATGAATGTTTTAATTTATTATGTTTTTATATTTTATTGATAATATTATGCCTCTTGATTAAAATGGTAAGAATCTTCATAATTTTCAGACTTTCACACTAGAGGATCTATTCCTCATCGTTTGCATCGGAAAAGAATGGTATTATAAATTTTCTTTATATTTCATAAATTAGTATTTATATCTTTCTGAAGGTGATGGGTGAGCCTTACACTATTATTTTGTAATTGATAGAAAAAGGAAAAGGGTGCCGATCCATCATTGACTAAGTTTTATTTTCGCACCCATCGAAAAAAGGATCAAAGTTGGGTGGGTGTTCACGCTGAATCTGCATATGTAAGTACTCCGAATCAATTTTATCTTTATAGAATTACTTTTAGGATTGAGATTGAGGGAATCTTTTAGAGATAATTGTGTTCTTTATCAACATGTTGATTAGAATAATGAAAATATAATACTATAACAGTGTGCATATCAGAATTTTAGGACTGAAATTGAGGGAATCTTTTAGAGATAATCTGTTTCCTAATTATTGATGCACTGGTATCTAGATTTCACATTATAATTCCCACTATTTGAGGTCATCCAGCTAGTTAATTAAATCCTTTCCATCTCTGTTTATAAGGGGGTTGAATAATAACATTACTGTAAATAGGAAGGAATATGCTATTGATTAAGTTTAGGTTCCAACAATTATTTTCTTAATCAATTAGGTCATTGACTATGTTTATTCTTATTTCTAATTTTGAGATATTTTGCCAAGTTTGTGTGCATCTCTATTTGGGGACCATTTGGTTTTAGAGTCATAATGATGTAGATATTAATAATATTGAAAATGAGTTGTTGTTGTTGCTATGTGGATATTGCTTCAGTGTACAGTTCTGTTTTGATTTAGTTGACTTGTCGATGGTTGTTGTTATGTATGTGCGATGTCGTTGTTATAATGAATCTTGATTATGCATTTTCTTTCGATATGCTTTGGTTTCGATTGAAAGTTTTAGTTCGAATTACAGCTGTTGTTTTAGTGTTGTGTGTGACTTTTGGCTCGATTTCATGGCGATGAAAATCAGTTTGTATAAGCTGCTGATATGCGTTTGTTTTTTGAACCGATTTCATGGCGGTATTTTGTTATGTATGGTGAACACTATGGAATTATTTTGTGTTGAGAAAAGTTGATGTTTGTTTGCTAGAGCTGTTTTAATTCAGAACATTGCCAATGATTAAATTGAGTTTAATTTCGAAATACGATTTCGTTGGGATATTTATTGCTTCCTGTGGCTTATTGTTGTGTTCATGTGTAAAACATCACATATATTGAATTGTTGCCATTAACATTGTTTATTCTAACATGATTTTTATGAGATAGTAGAGCTTATTGTTATACTGAATCTTGATTATGCATTTTCTTTCAATTTGGTTTGGTTTCGATTGAAAGTTTTAGTTCGAATTACAGCTGTTGTTTTAGTGTTGTGTGTGACTTTTGGCTCGATTTCATGGCGATGAAAATCAGTTTGTATAAGCTGCTGATATGCGTTTGTTTTTCGTACCGATTTCATGGCGGTATTTTGTTATGTATGGTGAACACTATGGAATTATTTTGTGTTGAGAAAAGTTGATGTTTGTTTGCTAGAGCTGTTTTAATTCAGAACATTGCCAATGATTAAATTGAGTTTAATTTCGAAATACGATTTCGTTGGGATGTTTATTGCTTCCTGTGGCTTATTGTTGTGTTCATGTGTAAAACATCACATATATTGAATTGTTGCCATTAACATTGTTTATTCTAACATGATTTTATATGAGATAGTAGAGCTCATTGTTATTGTACAATATTAATTCCTTGTTATGTTTTTTGAATTTTCTTTTAGGATGAATTTGAACGGAAAAAATTGGAGATTTCCTCTCAAAATTCAACTGTTCCAGGAGAGGATGAAGGTGATAGTCAACCTACTGTTGAAATGCCGCCTGATTTGGATATATGGGTGGAGCCATTTGGAAGGAAGAAAGGGAGGGTATTTGGTCTTGGAACCATTGCCAAGACTCTAGTTCCATTATCATCTCAACCAAGTCTTTCGGGTAATTCTCAAGAGGTTGATGATTTGAGAAGTCAAGTCCACGCTCTCAATGCATCATTGCAAAGACAAGAACAAGAGAAGTTGGAGATGAAGTAACAATTGCAACGACAAGAAAAAGAGATGATTGAAACGAACAATAAACTTTCATTATTAATGAATCATTTAGGATTTGCTGCATCTTCTTCTCATCCAACTCAAGCCAATAATGAAACTAATAATTCAAGTGAAGATGATGTTCATGAATTAGATGAAGACATTAGTAGTGAATTTTGATTTGGATTGCTTTTTCTTGTTAACTAGTTTCAAATTTGCATTGTTTTTCTTATTAATTTGGTTGGACAAGTGATTATTATTAACTTGATTGTGTCATTTTAATTAGTAATGAAAACTAGAAGTACTTGTTAATGACTTTATAGTAATGATTAGTTGCTTTAAAAATTTGAATGTGATTAGTGTTGCATTGGCTTATTCAAATTAGATTTTTATTTTTATATTATTATTACCATGATATTTAACATTAATTCTAATATTTTAAATATGAGTTAAACACAATTAATAATATAAATTAAAAACCTGAGAGAGAAATTTCTTGCGACTTTACCTGCGGATATTAAATTTGCTGCGACTTTTTCTGCGAAAATTTCAGTTACCTACGGTATTATCTGCGATTTTAGCTGTTTTACCTGCGATTTTTTCCTGCGACGTTTTTCTGCGACTTTACCTGCTAAATTAATTACCCACGAAGGTTTTAGCTGGGAACAAAAATTTGTCAAAATCCGCAGGTAAATTCGCAGGAAACCAGAGTATTTCTAGTAGTGTCCGTGGTTAGAAGTAAAAAAACTGTCCTCTAAACGAATAGGCAATGGCTGTTTATTTCACGACTGAATAACCGTTCCCTAATGCTTTAGACTACGGTTTTCTTAATTTAAGGTTGCGGTTTTTCGTTGTTGCGTAAAGTCATTTTTGTTGTAGTGGTTCGGGATAAAAGGAATTGATCAAAACAATACATTGCTAGGAAAATGCAATACTATTTGTTTTGATTGTTTTTTCTTAATACTATTGTTTATATTGATTACTGAAAAAATGTATTTTTATATATCAATTAATTTTTCTCAAAATGAACGTGCGTTAACTAATATTAATTATGATATATGAATGTTTTAATTTATTATGTTTTTATATTTTATTGATAATATTATGCCTCTTGATTAAAATGGTAAGAATCTTCATAATTTTCAGACTTTCACACTAGAGGATCTATTCCTCATCGTTTGCATCGGAAAAGAATGGTATTATAAATTTTCTTTATATTTCATAAATTAGTATTTATATCTTTCTGAAGGTGATGGGTGAGCCTTACACTATTATTTTGTAATTGATAGAAAAAGGAAAAGGGTGCCGATCCATCATTGACTAAGTTTTATTTTCGCACCCATCGAAAAAAGGATCAAAGTTGGGTGGGTGTTCACGCTGAATCTGCATATGTAAGTACTCCGAATCAATTTTATCTTTATAGAATTACTTTTAGGATTGAGATTGAGGGAATCTTTTAGAGATAATTGTGTTCTTTATCAACATGTTGATTAGAATAATGAAAATATAATACTATAACAGTGTGCATATCAGAATTTTAGGACTGAAATTGAGGGAATCTTTTAGAGATAATCTGTTTCCTAATTATTGATGCACTGGTATCTAGATTTCACATTATAATTCCCACTATTTGAGGTCATCCAGCTAGTTAATTAAATCCTTTCCATCTCTGTTTATAAGGGGGTTGAATAATAACATTACTGTAAATAGGAAGGAATATGCTATTGATTAAGTTTAGGTTCCAACAATTATTTTCTTAATCAATTAGGTCATTGACTATGTTTATTCTTATTTCTAATTTTGAGATATTTTGCCAAGTTTGTGTGCATCTCTATTTGGGGACCATTTGGTTTTAGAGTCATAATGATGTAGATATTAATAATATTGAAAATGAGTTGTTGTTGTTGCTATGTGGATATTGCTTCAGTGTACAGTTCTGTTTTGATTTAGTTGACTTGTCGATGGTTGTTGTTATGTATGTGCGATGTCGTTGTTATAATGAATCTTGATTATGCATTTTCTTTCGATATGCTTTGGTTTCGATTGAAAGTTTTAGTTCGAATTACAGCTGTTGTTTTAGTGTTGTGTGTGACTTTTGGCTCGATTTCATGGCGATGAAAATCAGTTTGTATAAGCTGCTGATATGCGTTTGTTTTTTGAACCGATTTCATGGCGGTATTTTGTTATGTATGGTGAACACTATGGAATTATTTTGTGTTGAGAAAAGTTGATGTTTGTTTGCTAGAGCTGTTTTAATTCAGAACATTGCCAATGATTAAATTGAGTTTAATTTCGAAATACGATTTCGTTGGGATATTTATTGCTTCCTGTGGCTTATTGTTGTGTTCATGTGTAAAACATCACATATATTGAATTGTTGCCATTAACATTGTTTATTCTAACATGATTTTTATGAGATAGTAGAGCTTATTGTTATACTGAATCTTGATTATGCATTTTCTTTCAATTTGGTTTGGTTTCGATTGAAAGTTTTAGTTCGAATTACAGCTGTTGTTTTAGTGTTGTGTGTGACTTTTGGCTCGATTTCATGGCGATGAAAATCAGTTTGTATAAGCTGCTGATATGCGTTTGTTTTTCGTACCGATTTCATGGCGGTATTTTGTTATGTATGGTGAACACTATGGAATTATTTTGTGTTGAGAAAAGTTGATGTTTGTTTGCTAGAGCTGTTTTAATTCAGAACATTGCCAATGATTAAATTGAGTTTAATTTCGAAATACGATTTCGTTGGGATGTTTATTGCTTCCTGTGGCTTATTGTTGTGTTCATGTGTAAAACATCACATATATTGAATTGTTGCCATTAACATTGTTTATTCTAACATGATTTTATATGAGATAGTAGAGCTCATTGTTATTGTACAATATTAATTCCTTGTTATGTTTTTTGAATTTTCTTTTAGGATGAATTTGAACGGAAAAAATTGGAGATTTCCTCTCAAAATTCAACTGTTCCAGGAGAGGATGAAGGTGATAGTCAACCTACTGTTGAAATGCCGCCTGATTTGGATATATGGGTGGAGCCATTTGGAAGGAAGAAAGGGAGGGTATTTGGTCTTGGAACCATTGCCAAGACTCTAGTTCCATTATCATCTCAACCAAGTCTTTCGGGTAATTCTCAAGAGGTTGATGATTTGAGAAGTCAAGTCCACGCTCTCAATGCATCATTGCAAAGACAAGAACAAGAGAAGTTGGAGATGAAGTAACAATTGCAACGACAAGAAAAAGAGATGATTGAAACGAACAATAAACTTTCATTATTAATGAATCATTTAGGATTTGCTGCATCTTCTTCTCATCCAACTCAAGCCAATAATGAAACTAATAATTCAAGTGAAGATGATGTTCATGAATTAGATGAAGACATTAGTAGTGAATTTTGATTTGGATTGCTTTTTCTTGTTAACTAGTTTCAAATTTGCATTGTTTTTCTTATTAATTTGGTTGGACAAGTGATTATTATTAACTTGATTGTGTCATTTTAATTAGTAATGAAAACTAGAAGTACTTGTTAATGACTTTATAGTAATGATTAGTTGCTTTAAAAATTTGAATGTGATTAGTGTTGCATTGGCTTATTCAAATTAGATTTTTATTTTTATATTATTATTACCATGATATTTAACATTAATTCTAATATTTTAAATATGAGTTAAACACAATTAATAATATAAATTAAAAACCTGAGAGAGAAATTTCTTGCGACTTTACCTGCGGATATTAAATTTGCTGCGACTTTTTCTGCGAAAATTTCAGTTACCTACGGTATTATCTGCGATTTTAGCTGTTTTACCTGCGATTTTTTCCTGCGACGTTTTTCTGCGACTTTACCTGCTAAATTAATTACCCACGAAGGTTTTAGCTGGGAACAAAAATTTGTCAAAATCCGCAGGTAAATTCGCAGGAAACCAGAGTATTTCTAGTAGTGTCCGTGGTTAGAAGTAAAAAAACTGTCCTCTAAACGAATAGGCAATGGCTGTTTATTTCACGACTGAATAACCGTTCCCTAATGCTTTAGACTACGGTTTTCTTAATTTAAGGTTGCGGTTTTTCGTTGTTGCGTAAAGTCATTTTTGTTGTAGTGGTTCGGGATAAAAGGAATTGATCAAAACAATACATTGCTAGGAAAATGCAATACTATTTGTTTTGATTGTTTTTTCTTAATACTATTGTTTATATTGATTACTGAAAAAATGTATTTTTATATATCAATTAATTTTTCTCAAAATGAACGTGCGTTAACTAATATTAATTATGATATATGAATGTTTTAATTTATTATGTTTTTATATTTTATTGATAATATTATGCCTCTTGATTAAAATGGTAAGAATCTTCATAATTTTCAGACTTTCACACTAGAGGATCTATTCCTCATCGTTTGCATCGGAAAAGAATGGTATTATAAATTTTCTTTATATTTCATAAATTAGTATTTATATCTTTCTGAAGGTGATGGGTGAGCCTTACACTATTATTTTGTAATTGATAGAAAAAGGAAAAGGGTGCCGATCCATCATTGACTAAGTTTTATTTTCGCACCCATCGAAAAAAGGATCAAAGTTGGGTGGGTGTTCACGCTGAATCTGCATATGTAAGTACTCCGAATCAATTTTATCTTTATAGAATTACTTTTAGGATTGAGATTGAGGGAATCTTTTAGAGATAATTGTGTTCTTTATCAACATGTTGATTAGAATAATGAAAATATAATACTATAACAGTGTGCATATCAGAATTTTAGGACTGAAATTGAGGGAATCTTTTAGAGATAATCTGTTTCCTAATTATTGATGCACTGGTATCTAGATTTCACATTATAATTCCCACTATTTGAGGTCATCCAGCTAGTTAATTAAATCCTTTCCATCTCTGTTTATAAGGGGGTTGAATAATAACATTACTGTAAATAGGAAGGAATATGCTATTGATTAAGTTTAGGTTCCAACAATTATTTTCTTAATCAATTAGGTCATTGACTATGTTTATTCTTATTTCTAATTTTGAGATATTTTGCCAAGTTTGTGTGCATCTCTATTTGGGGACCATTTGGTTTTAGAGTCATAATGATGTAGATATTAATAATATTGAAAATGAGTTGTTGTTGTTGCTATGTGGATATTGCTTCAGTGTACAGTTCTGTTTTGATTTAGTTGACTTGTCGATGGTTGTTGTTATGTATGTGCGATGTCGTTGTTATAATGAATCTTGATTATGCATTTTCTTTCGATATGCTTTGGTTTCGATTGAAAGTTTTAGTTCGAATTACAGCTGTTGTTTTAGTGTTGTGTGTGACTTTTGGCTCGATTTCATGGCGATGAAAATCAGTTTGTATAAGCTGCTGATATGCGTTTGTTTTTTGAACCGATTTCATGGCGGTATTTTGTTATGTATGGTGAACACTATGGAATTATTTTGTGTTGAGAAAAGTTGATGTTTGTTTGCTAGAGCTGTTTTAATTCAGAACATTGCCAATGATTAAATTGAGTTTAATTTCGAAATACGATTTCGTTGGGATATTTATTGCTTCCTGTGGCTTATTGTTGTGTTCATGTGTAAAACATCACATATATTGAATTGTTGCCATTAACATTGTTTATTCTAACATGATTTTTATGAGATAGTAGAGCTTATTGTTATACTGAATCTTGATTATGCATTTTCTTTCAATTTGGTTTGGTTTCGATTGAAAGTTTTAGTTCGAATTACAGCTGTTGTTTTAGTGTTGTGTGTGACTTTTGGCTCGATTTCATGGCGATGAAAATCAGTTTGTATAAGCTGCTGATATGCGTTTGTTTTTCGTACCGATTTCATGGCGGTATTTTGTTATGTATGGTGAACACTATGGAATTATTTTGTGTTGAGAAAAGTTGATGTTTGTTTGCTAGAGCTGTTTTAATTCAGAACATTGCCAATGATTAAATTGAGTTTAATTTCGAAATACGATTTCGTTGGGATGTTTATTGCTTCCTGTGGCTTATTGTTGTGTTCATGTGTAAAACATCACATATATTGAATTGTTGCCATTAACATTGTTTATTCTAACATGATTTTATATGAGATAGTAGAGCTCATTGTTATTGTACAATATTAATTCCTTGTTATGTTTTTTGAATTTTCTTTTAGGATGAATTTGAACGGAAAAAATTGGAGATTTCCTCTCAAAATTCAACTGTTCCAGGAGAGGATGAAGGTGATAGTCAGCCTACTGTTGAAATGCCGCCTGATTTGGATATATGGGTGAGTCATTTGGAAGGAAGAAAGGGAGGGTATTTGGTCTTGGAACCATTGCCAAGACTCTAGTTCCATTATCATCTCAACCAAGTCTTTCGGGTAATTCTCAAGAGGTTGATGATTTGAGAAGTCAAGTCCACGCTCTCAATGCATCATTGCAAAGACAAGAACAAGAGAAGTTGGAGATGAAGTAACAATTGCAACGACAAGAAAAAGAGATGATTGAAACGAACAATAAACTTTCATTATTAATGAATCATTTAGGATTTGCTGCATCTTCTTCTCATCCAACTCAAGCCAATAATGAAACTAATAATTCAAGTGAAGATGATGTTCATGAATTAGATGAAGACATTAGTAGTGAATTTTGATTTGGATTGCTTTTTCTTGTTAACTAGTTTCAAATTTGCATTGTTTTTCTTATTAATTTGGTTGGACAAGTGATTATTATTAACTTGATTGTGTCATTTTAATTAGTAATGAAAACTAGAAGTACTTGTTAATGACTTTATAGTAATGATTAGTTGCTTTAAAAATTTGAATGTGATTAGTGTTGCATTGGCTTATTCAAATTAGATTTTTATTTTTATATTATTATTACCATGATATTTAACATTAATTCTAATATTTTAAATATGAGTTAAACACAATTAATAATATAAATTAAAAACCTGAGAGAGAAATTTCTTGCGACTTTACCTGCGGATATTAAATTTGCTGCGACTTTTTCTGCGAAAATTTCAGTTACCTACGGTATTATCTGCGATTTTGGCTATTTTACCTGCGATTTTTTCCTGCGACGTTTTTCTGCGACTTTACCTGCTAAATTAATTACCCACGAAGGTTTTAGCTGGGAACAAAAATTTGTCAAAATCCGCAGGTAAATTCGCAGGAAACCAGAGTATTTCTAGTAGTGTCCGTGGTTAGAAGTAAAAAAACTGTCCTCTAAACGAATAGGCAATGGCTGTTTATTTCACGACTGAATAACCGTTCCCTAATGCTTTAGACTACGGTTTTCTTAATTTAAGGTTGCGGTTTTTCGTTGTTGCGTAAAGTCATTTTTGTTGTAGTGGTTCGGGATAAAAGGAATTGATCAAAACAATACATTGCTAGGAAAAGGCAATACTATTTGTTTTGATTGTTTTTTCTTAATACTATTGTTTATATTGATTACTGAAAAAATGTATTTTTATATATCAATTAATTTTTCTCAAAATGAACGTGCGTTAACTAATATTAATTATGATATATGAATGTTTTAATTTATTATGTTTTTATATTTTATTGATAATATTATGCCTCTTGATTAAAATGGTAAGAATCTTCATAATTTTCAGACTTTCACACTAGAGGATCTATTCCTCATCGTTTGCATCGGAAAAGAATGGTATTATAAATTTTCTTTATATTTCATAAATTAGTATTTATATCTTTCTGAAGGTGATGGGTGAGCCTTACACTATTATTTTGTAATTGATAGAAAAAGGAAAAGGGTGCCGATCCATCATTGACTGAGTTTTATTTTCGCACCCATCGAAAAAAGGATCAAAGTTGGGTGGGTGTTCACGCTGAATCTGCATATGTAAGTACTCCGAATCAATTTTATCTTTATAGAATTACTTTTAGGATTGAGATTGAGGGAATCTTTTAGAGATAATTGTGTTCTTTATCAACATGTTGATTAGAATAATGAAAATATAATACTATAACAGTGTGCATATCAGAATTTTAGGACTGAAATTGAGGGAATCTTTTAGAGATAATCTGTTTCCTAATTATTGATGCACTGGTATCTAGATTTCACATTATAATTCCCACTATTTGAGGTCATCCAGCTAGTTAAATCCTTTCCATCTCTGTTTATAAGGGGGTTGAATAATAACATTACTGTAAATAGGAAGGAATATGCTATTGATTAAGTTTAGGTTCCAACAATTATTTTCTTAATCAATTAGGTCATTGACTATGTTTATTCTTATTTCTAATTTTGAGATATTTTGCCAAGTTTGTGTGCATCTCTATTTGGGGACCATTTGGTTTTAGAGTCATAATGATGTAGATATTAATAATATTGAAAATGAGTTGTTGTTGTTGCTATGTGGATATTGCTTCAGTGTACAGTTCTGTTTTGATTTAGTTGACTTGTCGATGGTTGTTGTTATGTATGTGCGATGTCGTTGTTATAATGAATCTTGATTATGCATTTTCTTTCGATATGCTTTGGTTTCGATTGAAAGTTTTAGTTCGAATTACAGCTGCTGTTTTAGTGTTGTGTGTGACTTTTGGCTCGATTTCATGGCGATGAAAATCAGTTTGTATAAGCTGCTGATATGCGTTTGTTTTTTGAACCGATTTCATGGCGGTATTTTGTTATGTATGGTGAACACTATGGAATTATTTTGTGTTGAGAAAAGCTGATGTTTGTTTGCTAGAGCTGTTTTAATTCAGAACATTGCCAATGATTAAATTGAGTTTAATTTCGAAATACGATTTCGTTGGGATATTTATTGCTTCCTGTGGCTTATTGTTGTGTTCATGTGTAAAACATCACATATATTGAATTGTTGCCATTAACATTGTTTATTCTAACATGATTTTTATGAGATAGTAGAGCTTATTGTTATACTGAATCTTGATTATGCATTTTCTTTCAATTTGGTTTGGTTTCGATTGAAAGTTTTAGTTCGAATTACAGCTGTTGTTTTAGTGTTGTGTGTGACTTTTGGCTCGATTTCATGGCGATGAAAATCAGTTTGTATAAGCTGCTGATATGCGTTTGTTTTTCGTACCGATTTCATGGCGGTATTTTGTTATGTATGGTGAACACTATGGAATTATTTTGTGTTGAGAAAAGTTGATGTTTGTTTGCTAGAGCTGTTTTAATTCAGAACATTGCCAATGATTAAATTGAGTTTAATTTCGAAATACGATTTCGTTGGGATGTTTATTGCTTCCTGTGGCTTATTGTTGTGTTCATGTGTAAAACATCACATATATTGAATTGTTGCCATTAACATTGTTTATTCTAACATGATTTTATATGAGATAGTAGAGCTCATTGTTATTGTACAATATTAATTCCTTGTTATGTTTTTTGAATTTTCTTTTAGGATGAATTTGAACGGAAAAAATTGGAGATTTCCTCTCAAAATTCAACTGTTCCAGGAGAGGATGAAGGTGATAGTCAACCTACTGTTGAAATGCCGCCTGATTTGGATATATGGGTGGAGTCATTTGGAAGGAAGAAAGGGAGGGTATTTGGTCTTGGAACCATTGCCAAGACTCTAGTTCCATTATCATCTCAACCAAGTCTTTCGGGTAATTCTCAAGAGGTTGATGATTTGAGAAGTCAAGTCCACGCTCTCAATGCATCATTGCAAAGACAAGAACAAGAGAAGTTGGAGATGAAGTAACAATTGCAACGACAAGAAAAAGAGATGATTGAAACGAACAATAGACTTTCATTATTAATGAATCATTTAGGATTTGCTGCATCTTCTTCTCATCCAACTCAAGCCAATAATGAAACTAATAATTCAAGTGAAGATGATGTTCATGAATTAGATGAAGACATTAGTAGTGAATTTTGATTTGGATTGCTTTTTCTTGTTAACTAGTTTCAAATTTGCATTGTTTTTCTTATTAATTTGGTTGGACAAGTGATTATTATTAACTTGATTGTGTCATTTTAATTAGTAATGAAAACTAGAAGTACTTGTTAATGACTTTATAGTAATGATTAGTTGCTTTAAAAATTTGAATGTGATTAGTGTTGCATTGGCTTATTCAAATTAGATTTTTATTTTTATATTATTATTACCATGATATTTAACATTAATTCTAATATTTTAAATATGAGTTAAACACAATTAATAATATAAATTAAAAACCTGAGAGAGAAATTTCTTGCGACTTTACCTGCGGATATTAAATTTGCTGCGACTTTTTCTGTGAAAATTTCAGTTACCTACGGTATTATCTGCGATTTTGGCTATTTTACCTGCGATTTTTTCCTGCGACGTTTTTCTGCGACTTTACCTGCTAAATTAATTACCCACGAAGGTTTTAGCTGGGAACAAAAATTTGTCAAAATCCGCAGGTAAATTCGCAGGAAACCAGAGTATTTCTAGTAGTGTCCGTGGTTAGAAGTAAAAAAACTGTCCTCTAAACGAATAGGCAATGGCTGTTTATTTCACGACTGAATAACCGTTCCCTAATGCTTTAGACTACGGTTTTCTTAATTTAAGGTTGCGATTTTTCGTTGTTGCGTAAAGTCATTTTTGTTGTAGTGGTTCGGGATAAAAGGAATTGATCAAAACAATACATTGCTAGGAAAATGCAATACTATTTGTTTTGATTGTTTTTTCTTAATACTATTGTTTATATTGATTACTGAAAAAATGTATTTTTATATATCAATTAATTTTTCTCAAAATGAACGTGCGTTAACTAATATTAATTATGATATATGAATGTTTTAATTTATTATGTTTTTATATTTTATTGATAATATTATGCCTCTTGATTAAAATGGTAAGAATCTTCATAATTTTCAGACTTTCACACTAGAGGATCTATTCCTCATCGTTTGCATCGGAAAAGAATGGTATTATAAATTTTCTTTATATTTCATAAATTAGTATTTATATCTTTCTGAAGGTGATGGGTGAGCCTTACACTATTATTTTGTAATTGATAGAAAAAGGAAAAGGGTGCCGATCCATCATTGACTGAGTTTTATTTTCGCACCCATCGAAAAAAGGATCAAAGTTGGGTGGGTGTTCACGCTGAATCTGCATATGTAAGTACTCCGAATCAATTTTATCTTTATAGAATTACTTTTAGGATTGAGATTGAGGGAATCTTTTAGAGATAATTGTGTTCTTTATCAACATGTTGATTAGAATAATGAAAATATAATACTATAACAGTGTGCATATCAGAATTTTAGGACTGAAATTGAGGGAATCTTTTAGAGATAATCTGTTTCCTAATTATTGATGCACTGGTATCTAGATTTCACATTATAATTCCCACTATTTGAGGTCATCCAGCTAGTTAAATCCTTTCCATCTCTGTTTATAAGGGGGTTGAATAATAACATTACTGTAAATAGGAAGGAATATGCTATTGATTAAGTTTAGGTTCCAACAATTATTTTCTTAATCAATTAGGTCATTGACTATGTTTATTCTTATTTCTAATTTTGAGATATTTTGCCAAGTTTGTGTGCATCTCTATTTGGGGACCATTTGGTTTTAGAGTCATAATGATGTAGATATTAATAATATTGAAAATGAGTTGTTGTTGTTGCTATGTGGATATTGCTTCAGTGTACAGTTCTGTTTTGATTTAGTTGACTTGTCGATGGTTGTTGTTATGTATGTGCGATGTCGTTGTTATAATGAATCTTGATTATGCATTTTCTTTCGATATGCTTTGGTTTCGATTGAAAGTTTTAGTTCGAATTACAGCTGCTGTTTTAGTGTTGTGTGTGACTTTTGGCTCGATTTCATGGCGATGAAAATCAGTTTGTATAAGCTGCTGATATGCGTTTGTTTTTTGAACCGATTTCATGGCGGTATTTTGTTATGTATGGTGAACACTATGGAATTATTTTGTGTTGAGAAAAGCTGATGTTTGTTTGCTAGAGCTGTTTTAATTCAGAACATTGCCAATGATTAAATTGAGTTTAATTTCGAAATACGATTTCGTTGGGATATTTATTGCTTCCTGTGGCTTATTGTTGTGTTCATGTGTAAAACTTCACATATATTGAATTGTTGCCATTAACATTGTTTATTCTAACATGATTTTTATGAGATAGTAGAGCTTATTGTTATACTGAATCTTGATTATGCATTTTCTTTCAATTTGGTTTGGTTTCGATTGAAAGTTTTAGTTCGAATTACAGCTGTTGTTTTAGTGTTGTGTGTGACTTTTGGCTCGATTTCATGGCGATGAAAATCAGTTTGTATAAGCTGCTGATATGCGTTTGTTTTTCGTACCGATTTCATGGCGGTATTTTGTTATGTATGGTGAACACTATGGAATTATTTTGTGTTGAGAAAAGTTGATGTTTGTTTGCTAGAGCTGTTTTAATTCAGAACATTGCCAATGATTAAATTGAGTTTAATTTCGAAATACGATTTCGTTGGGATGTTTATTGCTTCCTGTGGCTTATTGTTGTGTTCATGTGTAAAACATCACATATATTGAATTGTTGCCATTAACATTGTTTATTCTAACATGATTTTATATGAGATAGTAGAGCTCATTGTTATTGTACAATATTAATTCCTTGTTATGTTTTTTGAATTTTCTTTTAGGATGAATTTGAACGGAAAAAATTGGAGATTTCCTCTCAAAATTCAACTGTTCCAGGAGAGGATGAAGGTGATAGTCAACCTACTGTTGAAATGCCGCCTGATTTGGATATATGGGTGGAGTCATTTGGAAGGAAGAAAGGGAGGGTATTTGGTCTTGGAACCATTGCCAAGACTCTAGTTCCATTATCATCTCAACCAAGTCTTTCGGGTAATTCTCAAGAGGTTGATGATTTGAGAAGTCAAGTCCACGCTCTCAATGCATCATTGCAAAGACAAGAACAAGAGAAGTTGGAGATGAAGTAACAATTGCAACGACAAGAAAAAGAGATGATTGAAACGAACAATAGACTTTCATTATTAATGAATCATTTAGGATTTGCTGCATCTTCTTCTCATCCAACTCAAGCCAATAATGAAACTAATAATTCAAGTGAAGATGATGTTCATGAATTAGATGAAGACATTAGTAGTGAATTTTGATTTGGATTGCTTTTTCTTGTTAACTAGTTTCAAATTTGCATTGTTTTTCTTATTAATTTGGTTGGACAAGTGATTATTATTAACTTGATTGTGTCATTTTAATTAGTAATGAAAACTAGAAGTACTTGTTAATGACTTTATAGTAATGATTAGTTGCTTTAAAAATTTGAATGTGATTAGTGTTGCATTGGCTTATTCAAATTAGATTTTTATTTTTATATTATTATTACCATGATATTTAACATTAATTCTAATATTTTAAATATGAGTTAAACACAATTAATAATATAAATTAAAAACCTGAGAGAGAAATTTCTTGCGACTTTACCTGCGGATATTAAATTTGCTGCGACTTTTTCTGTGAAAATTTCAGTTACCTACGGTATTATCTGCGATTTTAGCTGTTTTACCTGCGATTTTTTCCTGCGACGTTTTTCTGCGACTTTACCTGCTAAATTAATTACCCACGAAGGTTTTAGCTGGGAACAAAAATTTGTCAAAATCCGCAGGTAAATTCGCAGGAAACCAGAGTATTTCTAGTAGTGTCCGTGGTTAGAAGTAAAAAAACTGTCCTCTAAACGAATAGGCAATGGCTGTTTATTTCACGACTGAATAACCGTTCCCTAATGCTTTAGACTACGGTTTTCTTAATTTAAGGTTGCGGTTTTTCGTTGTTGCGTAAAGTCATTTTTGTTGTAGTGGTTCGGGATAAAAGGAATTGATCAAAACAATACATTGCTAGGAAAAGGCAATACTATTTGTTTTGATTGTTTTTTCTTAATACTATTGTTTATATTGATTACTGAAAAAATGTATTTTTATATATCAATTAATTTTTCTCAAAATGAACGTGCGTTAACTAATATTAATTATGATATATGAATGTTTTAATTTATTATGTTTTTATATTTTATTGATAATATTATGCCTCTTGATTAAAATGGTAAGAATCTTCATAATTTTCAGACTTTCACACTAGAGGATCTATTCCTCATCGTTTGCATCGGAAAAGAATGGTATTATAAATTTTCTTTATATTTCATAAATTAGTATTTATATCTTTCTGAAGGTGATGGGTGAGCCTTACACTATTATTTTGTAATTGATAGAAAAAGGAAAAGGGTGCCGATCCATCATTGACTGAGTTTTATTTTCGCACCCATCGAAAAAAGGATCAAAGTTGGGTGGGTGTTCACGCTGAATCTGCATATGTAAGTACTCCGAATCAATTTTATCTTTATAGAATTACTTTTAGGATTGAGATTGAGGGAATCTTTTAGAGATAATTGTGTTCTTTATCAACATGTTGATTAGAATAATGAAAATATAATACTATAACAGTGTGCATATCAGAATTTTAGGACTGAAATTGAGGGAATCTTTTAGAGATAATCTGTTTCCTAATTATTGATGCACTGGTATCTAGATTTCACATTATAATTCCCACTATTTGAGGTCATCCAGCTAGTTAAATCCTTTCCATCTCTGTTTATAAGGGGGTTGAATAATAACATTACTGTAAATAGGAAGGAATATGCTATTGATTAAGTTTAGGTTCCAACAATTATTTTCTTAATCAATTAGGTCATTGACTATGTTTATTCTTATTTCTAATTTTGAGATATTTTGCCAAGTTTGTGTGCATCTCTATTTGGGGACCATTTGGTTTTAGAGTCATAATGATGTAGATATTAATAATATTGAAAATGAGTTGTTGTTGTTGCTATGTGGATATTGCTTCAGTGTATAGTTCTGTTTTGATTTAGTTGACTTGTCGATGGTTGTTGTTATGTATGTGCGATGTCGTTGTTATAATGAATCTTGATTATGCATTTTCTTTCGATATGCTTTGGTTTCGATTGAAAGTTTTAGTTCGAATTACAGCTGCTGTTTTAGTGTTGTGTGTGACTTTTGGCTCGATTTCATGGCGATGAAAATCAGTTTGTATAAGCTGCTGATATGCGTTTGTTTTTTGAACCGATTTCATGGCGGTATTTTGTTATGTATGGTGAACACTATGGAATTATTTTGTGTTGAGAAAAGTTGATGTTTGTTTGCTAGAGCTGTTTTAATTCAGAACATTGCCAATGATTAAATTGAGTTTAATTTCGAAATACGATTTCGTTGGGATATTTATTGCTTCCTGTGGCTTATTGTTGTGTTCATGTGTAAAACATCACATATATTGAATTGTTGCCATTAACATTGTTTATTCTAACATGATTTTTATGAGATAGTAGAGCTTATTGTTATACTGAATCTTGATTATGCATTTTCTTTCAATTTGGTTTGGTTTCGATTGAAAGTTTTAGTTCGAATTACAGCTGTTGTTTTAGTGTTGTGTGTGACTTTTGGCTCGATTTCATGGCGATGAAAATCAGTTTGTATAAGCTGCTGATATGCGTTTGTTTTTCGTACCGATTTCATGGCGGTATTTTGTTATGTATGGTGAACACTATGGAATTATTTTGTGTTGAGAAAAGTTGATGTTTGTTTGCTAGAGCTGTTTTAATTCAGAACATTGCCAATGATTAAATTGAGTTTAATTTCGAAATACGATTTCGTTGGGATGTTTATTGCTTCCTGTGGCTTATTGTTGTGTTCATGTGTAAAACATCACATATATTGAATTGTTGCCATTAACATTGTTTATTCTAACATGATTTTATATGAGATAGTAGAGCTCATTGTTATTGTACAATATTAATTCCTTGTTATGTTTTTTGAATTTTCTTTTAGGATGAATTTAAACGGAAAAAATTGGAGATTTCCTCTCAAAATTCAACTGTTCCAGGAGAGGATGAAGGTGATAGTCAACCTACTGTTGAAATGCCGCCTGATTTGGATATATGGGTGGAGTCATTTGGAAGGAAGAAAGGGAGGGTATTTGGTCTTGGAACCATTGCCAAGACTCTAGTTCCATTATCATCTCAACCAAGTCTTTCGGGTAATTCTCAAGAGGTTGATGATTTGAGAAGTCAAGTCCACGCTCTCAATGCATCATTGCAAAGACAAGAACAAGAGAAGTTGGAGATGAAGTAACAATTGCAACGACAAGAAAAAGAGATGATTGAAACGAACAATAAACTTTCATTATTAATGAATCATTTAGGATTTGCTGCATCTTCTTCTCATCCAACTCAAGCCAATAATGAAACTAATAATTCAAGTGAAGATGATGTTCATGAATTAGATGAAGACATTAGTAGTGAATTTTGATTTGGATTGCTTTTTCTTGTTAACTAGTTTCAAATTTGCATTGTTTTTCTTATTAATTTGGTTGGACAAGTGATTATTATTAACTTGATTGTGTCATTTTAATTAGTAATGAAAACTAGAAGTACTTGTTAATGACTTTATAGTAATGATTAGTTGCTTTAAAAATTTGAATGTGATTAGTGTTGCATTGGCTTATTCAAATTAGATTTTTATTTTTATATTATTATTACCATGATATTTAACATTAATTCTAATATTTTAAATATGAGTTAAACACAATTAATAATATAAATTAAAAACCTGAGAGAGAAATTTCTTGCGACTTTACCTGCGGATATTAAATTTGCTGCGACTTTTTCTGTGAAAATTTCAGTTACCTACGGTATTATCTGCGATTTTAGCTGTTTTACCTGCGATTTTTTCCTGCGACGTTTTTCTGCGACTTTACCTGCTAAATTAATTACCCACGAAGGTTTTAGCTGGGAACAAAAATTTGTCAAAATCCGCAGGTAAATTCGCAGGAAACCAGAGTATTTCTAGTAGTGTCCGTGGTTAGAAGTAAAAAAACTGTCCTCTAAACGAATAGGCAATGGCTGTTTATTTCACGACTGAATAACCGTTCCCTAATGCTTTAGACTACGGTTTTCTTAATTTAAGGTTGCGGTTTTTCGTTGTTGCGTAAAGTCATTTTTGTTGTAGTGGTTCGGGATAAAAGGAATTGATCAAAACAATACATTGCTAGGAAAATGCAATACTATTTGTTTTGATTGTTTTTTCTTAATACTATTGTTTATATTGATTACTGAAAAAATGTATTTTTATATATCAATTAATTTTTCTCAAAATGAACGTGCGTTAACTAATATTAATTATGATATATGAATGTTTTAATTTATTATGTTTTTATATTTTATTGATAATATTATGCCTCTTGATTAAAATGGTAAGAATCTTCATAATTTTCAGACTTTCACACTAGAGGATCTATTCCTCATCGTTTGCATCGGAAAAGAATGGTATTATAAATTTTCTTTATATTTCATAAATTAGTATTTATATCTTTCTGAAGGTGATGGGTGAGCCTTACACTATTATTTTGTAATTGATAGAAAAAGGAAAAGGGTGCCGATCCATCATTGACTGAGTTTTATTTTCGCACCCATCGAAAAAAGGATCAAAGTTGGGTGGGTGTTCACGCTGAATCTGCATATGTAAGTACTCCGAATCAATTTTATCTTTATAGAATTACTTTTAGGATTGAGATTGAGGGAATCTTTTAGAGATAATTGTGTTCTTTATCAACATGTTGATTAGAATAATGAAAATATAATACTATAACAGTGTGCATATCAGAATTTTAGGACTGAAATTGAGGGAATCTTTTAGAGATAATCTGTTTCCTAATTATTGATGCACTGGTATCTAGATTTCACATTATAATTCCCACTATTTGAGGTCATCCAGCTAGTTAAATCCTTTCCATCTCTGTTTATAAGGGGGTTGAATAATAACATTACTGTAAATAGGAAGGAATATGCTATTGATTAAGTTTAGGTTCCAACAATTATTTTCTTAATCAATTAGGTCATTGACTATGTTTATTCTTATTTCTAATTTTGAGATATTTTGCCAAGTTTGTGTGCATCTCTATTTGGGGACCATTTGGTTTTAGAGTCATAATGATGTAGATATTAATAATATTGAAAATGAGTTGTTGTTGTTGCTATGTGGATATTGCTTCAGTGTACAGTTCTGTTTTGATTTAGTTGACTTGTCGATGGTTGTTGTTATGTATGTGCGATGTCGTTGTTATAATGAATCTTGATTATGCATTTTCTTTCGATATGCTTTGGTTTCGATTGAAAGTTTTAGTTCGAATTACAGCTGCTGTTTTAGTGTTGTGTGTGACTTTTGGCTCGATTTCATGGCGATGAAAATCAGTTTGTATAAGCTGCTGATATGCGTTTGTTTTTTGAACCGATTTCATGGCGGTATTTTGTTATGTATGGTGAACACTATGGAATTATTTTGTGTTGAGAAAAGTTGATGTTTGTTTGCTAGAGCTGTTTTAATTCAGAACATTGCCAATGATTAAATTGAGTTTAATTTCGAAATACGATTTCGTTGGGATATTTATTGCTTCCTGTGGCTTATTGTTGTGTTCATGTGTAAAACATCACATATATTGAATTGTTGCCATTAACATTGTTTATTCTAACATGATTTTTATGAGATAGTAGAGCTTATTGTTATACTGAATCTTGATTATGCATTTTCTTTCAATTTGGTTTGGTTTCGATTGAAAGTTTTAGTTCGAATTACAGCTGTTGTTTTAGTGTTGTGTGTGACTTTTGGCTCGATTTCATGGCGATGAAAATCAGTTTGTATAAGCTGCTGATATGCGTTTGTTTTTCGTACCGATTTCATGGCGGTATTTTGTTATGTATGGTGAACACTATGGAATTATTTTGTGTTGAGAAAAGTTGATGTTTGTTTGCTAGAGCTGTTTTAATTCAGAACATTGCCAATGATTAAATTGAGTTTAATTTCGAAATACGATTTCGTTGGGATGTTTATTGCTTCCTGTGGCTTATTGTTGTGTTCATGTGTAAAACATCACATATATTGAATTGTTGCCATTAACATTGTTTATTCTAACATGATTTTATATGAGATAGTAGAGCTCATTGTTATTGTACAATATTAATTCCTTGTTATGTTTTTTGAATTTTCTTTTAGGATGAATTTAAACGGAAAAAATTGGAGATTTCCTCTCAAAATTCAACTGTTCCAGGAGAGGATGAAGGTGATAGTCAACCTACTGTTGAAATGCCGCCTGATTTGGATATATGGGTGGAGTCATTTGGAAGGAAGAAAGGGAGGGTATTTGGTCTTGGAACCATTGCCAAGACTCTAGTTCCATTATCATCTCAACCAAGTCTTTCGGGTAATTCTCAAGAGGTTGATGATTTGAGAAGTCAAGTCCACGCTCTCAATGCATCATTGCAAAGACAAGAACAAGAGAAGTTGGAGATGAAGTAACAATTGCAACGACAAGAAAAAGAGATGATTGAAACGAACAATAAACTTTCATTATTAATGAATCATTTAGGATTTGCTGCATCTTCTTCTCATCCAACTCAAGCCAATAATGAAACTAATAATTCAAGTGAAGATGATGTTCATGAATTAGATGAAGACATTAGTAGTGAATTTTGATTTGGATTGCTTTTTCTTGTTAACTAGTTTCAAATTTGCATTGTTTTTCTTATTAATTTGGTTGGACAAGTGATTATTATTAACTTGATTGTGTCATTTTAATTAGTAATGAAAACTAGAAGTACTTGTTAATGACTTTATAGTAATGATTAGTTGCTTTAAAAATTTGAATGTGATTAGTGTTGCATTGGCTTATTCAAATTAGATTTTTATTTTTATATTATTATTACCATGATATTTAACATTAATTCTAATATTTTAAATATGAGTTAAACACAATTAATAATATAAATTAAAAACCTGAGAGAGAAATTTCTTGCGACTTTACCTGCGGATATTAAATTTGCTGCGACTTTTTCTGTGAAAATTTCAGTTACCTACGGTATTATCTGCGATTTTAGCTGTTTTACCTGCGATTTTTTCCTGCGACGTTTTTCTGCGACTTTACCTGCTAAATTAATTACCCACGAAGGTTTTAGCTGGGAACAAAAATTTGTCAAAATCCGCAGGTAAATTCGCAGGAAACCAGAGTATTTCTAGTAGTGTCCGTGGTTAGAAGTAAAAAAACTGTCCTCTAAACGAATAGGCAATGGCTGTTTATTTCACGACTGAATAACCGTTCCCTAATGCTTTAGACTACGGTTTTCTTAATTTAAGGTTGCGGTTTTTCGTTGTTGCGTAAAGTCATTTTTGTTGTAGTGGTTCGGGATAAAAGGAATTGATCAAAACAATACATTGCTAGGAAAATGCAATACTATTTGTTTTGATTGTTTTTTCTTAATACTATTGTTTATATTGATTACTGAAAAAATGTATTTTTATATATCAATTAATTTTTCTCAAAATGAACGTGCGTTAACTAATATTAATTATGATATATGAATGTTTTAATTTATTATGTTTTTATATTTTATTGATAATATTATGCCTCTTGATTAAAATGGTAAGAATCTTCATAATTTTCAGACTTTCACACTAGAGGATCTATTCCTCATCGTTTGCATCGGAAAAGAATGGTATTATAAATTTTCTTTATATTTCATAAATTAGTATTTATATCTTTCTGAAGGTGATGGGTGAGCCTTACACTATTATTTTGTAATTGATAGAAAAAGGAAAAGGGTGCCGATCCATCATTGACTGAGTTTTATTTTCGCACCCATCGAAAAAAGGATCAAAGTTGGGTGGGTGTTCACGCTGAATCTGCATATGTAAGTACTCCGAATCAATTTTATCTTTATAGAATTACTTTTAGGATTGAGATTGAGGGAATCTTTTAGAGATAATTGTGTTCTTTATCAACATGTTGATTAGAATAATGAAAATATAATACTATAACAGTGTGCATATCAGAATTTTAGGACTGAAATTGAGGGAATCTTTTAGAGATAATCTGTTTCCTAATTATTGATGCACTGGTATCTAGATTTCACATTATAATTCCCACTATTTGAGGTCATCCAGCTAGTTAAATCCTTTCCATCTCTGTTTATAAGGGGGTTGAATAATAACATTACTGTAAATAGGAAGGAATATGCTATTGATTAAGTTTAGGTTCCAACAATTATTTTCTTAATCAATTAGGTCATTGACTATGTTTATTCTTATTTCTAATTTTGAGATATTTTGCCAAGTTTGTGTGCATCTCTATTTGGGGACCATTTGGTTTTAGAGTCATAATGATGTAGATATTAATAATATTGAAAATGAGTTGTTGTTGTTGCTATGTGGATATTGCTTCAGTGTACAGTTCTGTTTTGATTTAGTTGACTTGTCGATGGTTGTTGTTATGTATGTGCGATGTCGTTGTTATAATGAATCTTGATTATGCATTTTCTTTCGATATGCTTTGGTTTCGATTGAAAGTTTTAGTTCGAATTACAGCTGCTGTTTTAGTGTTGTGTGTGACTTTTGGCTCGATTTCATGGCGATGAAAATCAGTTTGTATAAGCTGCTGATATGCGTTTGTTTTTTGAACCGATTTCATGGCGGTATTTTGTTATGTATGGTGAACACTATGGAATTATTTTGTGTTGAGAAAAGTTGATGTTTGTTTGCTAGAGCTGTTTTAATTCAGAACATTGCCAATGATTAAATTGAGTTTAATTTCGAAATACGATTTCGTTGGGATATTTATTGCTTCCTGTGGCTTATTGTTGTGTTCATGTGTAAAACATCACATATATTGAATTGTTGCCATTAACATTGTTTATTCTAACATGATTTTTATGAGATAGTAGAGCTTATTGTTATACTGAATCTTGATTATGCATTTTCTTTCAATTTGGTTTGGTTTCGATTGAAAGTTTTAGTTCGAATTACAGCTGTTGTTTTAGTGTTGTGTGTGACTTTTGGCTCGATTTCATGGCGATGAAAATCAGTTTGTATAAGCTGCTGATATGCGTTTGTTTTTCGTACCGATTTCATGGCGGTATTTTGTTATGTATGGTGAACACTATGGAATTATTTTGTGTTGAGAAAAGTTGATGTTTGTTTGCTAGAGCTGTTTTAATTCAGAACATTGCCAATGATTAAATTGAGTTTAATTTCGAAATACGATTTCGTTGGGATGTTTATTGCTTCCTGTGGCTTATTGTTGTGTTCATGTGTAAAACATCACATATATTGAATTGTTGCCATTAACATTGTTTATTCTAACATGATTTTATATGAGATAGTAGAGCTCATTGTTATTGTACAATATTAATTCCTTGTTATGTTTTTTGAATTTTCTTTTAGGATGAATTTAAACGGAAAAAATTGGAGATTTCCTCTCAAAATTCAACTGTTCCAGGAGAGGATGAAGGTGATAGTCAACCTACTGTTGAAATGCCGCCTGATTTGGATATATGGGTGGAGTCATTTGGAAGGAAGAAAGGGAGGGTATTTGGTCTTGGAACCATTGCCAAGACTCTAGTTCCATTATCATCTCAACCAAGTCTTTCGGGTAATTCTCAAGAGGTTGATGATTTGAGAAGTCAAGTCCACGCTCTCAATGCATCATTGCAAAGACAAGAACAAGAGAAGTTGGAGATGAAGTAACAATTGCAACGACAAGAAAAAGAGATGATTGAAACGAACAATAAACTTTCATTATTAATGAATCATTTAGGATTTGCTGCATCTTCTTCTCATCCAACTCAAGCCAATAATGAAACTAATAATTCAAGTGAAGATGATGTTCATGAATTAGATGAAGACATTAGTAGTGAATTTTGATTTGGATTGCTTTTTCTTGTTAACTAGTTTCAAATTTGCATTGTTTTTCTTATTAATTTGGTTGGACAAGTGATTATTATTAACTTGATTGTGTCATTTTAATTAGTAATGAAAACTAGAAGTACTTGTTAATGACTTTATAGTAATGATTAGTTGCTTTAAAAATTTGAATGTGATTAGTGTTGCATTGGCTTATTCAAATTAGATTTTTATTTTTATATTATTATTACCATGATATTTAACATTAATTCTAATATTTTAAATATGAGTTAAACACAATTAATAATATAAATTAAAAACCTGAGAGAGAAATTTCTTGCGACTTTACCTGCGGATATTAAATTTGCTGCGACTTTTTCTGTGAAAATTTCAGTTACCTACGGTATTATCTGCGATTTTAGCTGTTTTACCTGCGATTTTTTCCTGCGACGTTTTTCTGCGACTTTACCTGCTAAATTAATTACCCACGAAGGTTTTAGCTGGGAACAAAAATTTGTCAAAATCCGCAGGTAAATTCGCAGGAAACCAGAGTATTTCTAGTAGTGTCCGTGGTTAGAAGTAAAAAAACTGTCCTCTAAACGAATAGGCAATGGCTGTTTATTTCACGACTGAATAACCGTTCCCTAATGCTTTAGACTACGGTTTTCTTAATTTAAGGTTGCGGTTTTTCGTTGTTGCGTAAAGTCATTTTTGTTGTAGTGGTTCGGGATAAAAGGAATTGATCAAAACAATACATTGCTAGGAAAATGCAATACTATTTGTTTTGATTGTTTTTTCTTAATACTATTGTTTATATTGATTACTGAAAAAATGTATTTTTATATATCAATTAATTTTTCTCAAAATGAACGTGCGTTAACTAATATTAATTATGATATATGAATGTTTTAATTTATTATGTTTTTATATTTTATTGATAATATTATGCCTCTTGATTAAAATGGTAAGAATCTTCATAATTTTCAGACTTTCACACTAGAGGATCTATTCCTCATCGTTTGCATCGGAAAAGAATGGTATTATAAATTTTCTTTATATTTCATAAATTAGTATTTATATCTTTCTGAAGGTGATGGGTGAGCCTTACACTATTATTTTGTAATTGATAGAAAAAGGAAAAGGGTGCCGATCCATCATTGACTGAGTTTTATTTTCGCACCCATCGAAAAAAGGATCAAAGTTGGGTGGGTGTTCACGCTGAATCTGCATATGTAAGTACTCCGAATCAATTTTATCTTTATAGAATTACTTTTAGGATTGAGATTGAGGGAATCTTTTAGAGATAATTGTGTTCTTTATCAACATGTTGATTAGAATAATGAAAATATAATACTATAACAGTGTGCATATCAGAATTTTAGGACTGAAATTGAGGGAATCTTTTAGAGATAATCTGTTTCCTAATTATTGATGCACTGGTATCTAGATTTCACATTATAATTCCCACTATTTGAGGTCATCCAGCTAGTTAAATCCTTTCCATCTCTGTTTATAAGGGGGTTGAATAATAACATTACTGTAAATAGGAAGGAATATGCTATTGATTAAGTTTAGGTTCCAACAATTATTTTCTTAATCAATTAGGTCATTGACTATGTTTATTCTTATTTCTAATTTTGAGATATTTTGCCAAGTTTGTGTGCATCTCTATTTGGGGACCATTTGGTTTTAGAGTCATAATGATGTAGATATTAATAATATTGAAAATGAGTTGTTGTTGTTGCTATGTGGATATTGCTTCAGTGTACAGTTCTGTTTTGATTTAGTTGACTTGTCGATGGTTGTTGTTATGTATGTGCGATGTCGTTGTTATAATGAATCTTGATTATGCATTTTCTTTCGATATGCTTTGGTTTCGATTGAAAGTTTTAGTTCGAATTACAGCTGCTGTTTTAGTGTTGTGTGTGACTTTTGGCTCGATTTCATGGCGATGAAAATCAGTTTGTATAAGCTGCTGATATGCGTTTGTTTTTTGAACCGATTTCATGGCGGTATTTTGTTATGTATGGTGAACACTATGGAATTATTTTGTGTTGAGAAAAGTTGATGTTTGTTTGCTAGAGCTGTTTTAATTCAGAACATTGCCAATGATTAAATTGAGTTTAATTTCGAAATACGATTTCGTTGGGATATTTATTGCTTCCTGTGGCTTATTGTTGTGTTCATGTGTAAAACATCACATATATTGAATTGTTGCCATTAACATTGTTTATTCTAACATGATTTTTATGAGATAGTAGAGCTTATTGTTATACTGAATCTTGATTATGCATTTTCTTTCAATTTGGTTTGGTTTCGATTGAAAGTTTTAGTTCGAATTACAGCTGTTGTTTTAGTGTTGTGTGTGACTTTTGGCTCGATTTCATGGCGATGAAAATCAGTTTGTATAAGCTGCTGATATGCGTTTGTTTTTCGTACCGATTTCATGGCGGTATTTTGTTATGTATGGTGAACACTATGGAATTATTTTGTGTTGAGAAAAGTTGATGTTTGTTTGCTAGAGCTGTTTTAATTCAGAACATTGCCAATGATTAAATTGAGTTTAATTTCGAAATACGATTTCGTTGGGATGTTTATTGCTTCCTGTGGCTTATTGTTGTGTTCATGTGTAAAACATCACATATATTGAATTGTTGCCATTAACATTGTTTATTCTAACATGATTTTATATGAGATAGTAGAGCTCATTGTTATTGTACAATATTAATTCCTTGTTATGTTTTTTGAATTTTCTTTTAGGATGAATTTAAACGGAAAAAATTGGAGATTTCCTCTCAAAATTCAACTGTTCCAGGAGAGGATGAAGGTGATAGTCAACCTACTGTTGAAATGCCGCCTGATTTGGATATATGGGTGGAGTCATTTGGAAGGAAGAAAGGGAGGGTATTTGGTCTTGGAACCATTGCCAAGACTCTAGTTCCATTATCATCTCAACCAAGTCTTTCGGGTAATTCTCAAGAGGTTGATGATTTGAGAAGTCAAGTCCACGCTCTCAATGCATCATTGCAAAGACAAGAACAAGAGAAGTTGGAGATGAAGTAACAATTGCAACGACAAGAAAAAGAGATGATTGAAACGAACAATAAACTTTCATTATTAATGAATCATTTAGGATTTGCTGCATCTTCTTCTCATCCAACTCAAGCCAATAATGAAACTAATAATTCAAGTGAAGATGATGTTCATGAATTAGATGAAGACATTAGTAGTGAATTTTGATTTGGATTGCTTTTTCTTGTTAACTAGTTTCAAATTTGCATTGTTTTTCTTATTAATTTGGTTGGACAAGTGATTATTATTAACTTGATTGTGTCATTTTAATTAGTAATGAAAACTAGAAGTACTTGTTAATGACTTTATAGTAATGATTAGTTGCTTTAAAAATTTGAATGTGATTAGTGTTGCATTGGCTTATTCAAATTAGATTTTTATTTTTATATTATTATTACCATGATATTTAACATTAATTCTAATATTTTAAATATGAGTTAAACACAATTAATAATATAAATTAAAAACCTGAGAGAGAAATTTCTTGCGACTTTACCTGCGGATATTAAATTTGCTGCGACTTTTTCTGTGAAAATTTCAGTTACCTACGGTATTATCTGCGATTTTAGCTGTTTTACCTGCGATTTTTTCCTGCGACGTTTTTCTGCGACTTTACCTGCTAAATTAATTACCCACGAAGGTTTTAGCTGGGAACAAAAATTTGTCAAAATCCGCAGGTAAATTCGCAGGAAACCAGAGTATTTCTAGTAGTGTCCGTGGTTAGAAGTAAAAAAACTGTCCTCTAAACGAATAGGCAATGGCTGTTTATTTCACGACTGAATAACCGTTCCCTAATGCTTTAGACTACGGTTTTCTTAATTTAAGGTTGCGGTTTTTCGTTGTTGCGTAAAGTCATTTTTGTTGTAGTGGTTCGGGATAAAAGGAATTGATCAAAACAATACATTGCTAGGAAAATGCAATACTATTTGTTTTGATTGTTTTTTCTTAATACTATTGTTTATATTGATTACTGAAAAAATGTATTTTTATATATCAATTAATTTTTCTCAAAATGAACGTGCGTTAACTAATATTAATTATGATATATGAATGTTTTAATTTATTATGTTTTTATATTTTATTGATAATATTATGCCTCTTGATTAAAATGGTAAGAATCTTCATAATTTTCAGACTTTCACACTAGAGGATCTATTCCTCATCGTTTGCATCGGAAAAGAATGGTATTATAAATTTTCTTTATATTTCATAAATTAGTATTTATATCTTTCTGAAGGTGATGGGTGAGCCTTACACTATTATTTTGTAATTGATAGAAAAAGGAAAAGGGTGCCGATCCATCATTGACTGAGTTTTATTTTCGCACCCATCGAAAAAAGGATCAAAGTTGGGTGGGTGTTCACGCTGAATCTGCATATGTAAGTACTCCGAATCAATTTTATCTTTATAGAATTACTTTTAGGATTGAGATTGAGGGAATCTTTTAGAGATAATTGTGTTCTTTATCAACATGTTGATTAGAATAATGAAAATATAATACTATAACAGTGTGCATATCAGAATTTTAGGACTGAAATTGAGGGAATCTTTTAGAGATAATCTGTTTCCTAATTATTGATGCACTGGTATCTAGATTTCACATTATAATTCCCACTATTTGAGGTCATCCAGCTAGTTAAATCCTTTCCATCTCTGTTTATAAGGGGGTTGAATAATAACATTACTGTAAATAGGAAGGAATATGCTATTGATTAAGTTTAGGTTCCAACAATTATTTTCTTAATCAATTAGGTCATTGACTATGTTTATTCTTATTTCTAATTTTGAGATATTTTGCCAAGTTTGTGTGCATCTCTATTTGGGGACCATTTGGTTTTAGAGTCATAATGATGTAGATATTAATAATATTGAAAATGAGTTGTTGTTGTTGCTATGTGGATATTGCTTCAGTGTACAGTTCTGTTTTGATTTAGTTGACTTGTCGATGGTTGTTGTTATGTATGTGCGATGTCGTTGTTATAATGAATCTTGATTATGCATTTTCTTTCGATATGCTTTGGTTTCGATTGAAAGTTTTAGTTCGAATTACAGCTGCTGTTTTAGTGTTGTGTGTGACTTTTGGCTCGATTTCATGGCGATGAAAATCAGTTTGTATAAGCTGCTGATATGCGTTTGTTTTTTGAACCGATTTCATGGCGGTATTTTGTTATGTATGGTGAACACTATGGAATTATTTTGTGTTGAGAAAAGTTGATGTTTGTTTGCTAGAGCTGTTTTAATTCAGAACATTGCCAATGATTAAATTGAGTTTAATTTCGAAATACGATTTCGTTGGGATATTTATTGCTTCCTGTGGCTTATTGTTGTGTTCATGTGTAAAACATCACATATATTGAATTGTTGCCATTAACATTGTTTATTCTAACATGATTTTTATGAGATAGTAGAGCTTATTGTTATACTGAATCTTGATTATGCATTTTCTTTCAATTTGGTTTGGTTTCGATTGAAAGTTTTAGTTCGAATTACAGCTGTTGTTTTAGTGTTGTGTGTGACTTTTGGCTCGATTTCATGGCGATGAAAATCAGTTTGTATAAGCTGCTGATATGCGTTTGTTTTTCGTACCGATTTCATGGCGGTATTTTGTTATGTATGGTGAACACTATGGAATTATTTTGTGTTGAGAAAAGTTGATGTTTGTTTGCTAGAGCTGTTTTAATTCAGAACATTGCCAATGATTAAATTGAGTTTAATTTCGAAATACGATTTCGTTGGGATGTTTATTGCTTCCTGTGGCTTATTGTTGTGTTCATGTGTAAAACATCACATATATTGAATTGTTGCCATTAACATTGTTTATTCTAACATGATTTTATATGAGATAGTAGAGCTCATTGTTATTGTACAATATTAATTCCTTGTTATGTTTTTTGAATTTTCTTTTAGGATGAATTTAAACGGAAAAAATTGGAGATTTCCTCTCAAAATTCAACTGTTCCAGGAGAGGATGAAGGTGATAGTCAACCTACTGTTGAAATGCCGCCTGATTTGGATATATGGGTGGAGTCATTTGGAAGGAAGAAAGGGAGGGTATTTGGTCTTGGAACCATTGCCAAGACTCTAGTTCCATTATCATCTCAACCAAGTCTTTCGGGTAATTCTCAAGAGGTTGATGATTTGAGAAGTCAAGTCCACGCTCTCAATGCATCATTGCAAAGACAAGAACAAGAGAAGTTGGAGATGAAGTAACAATTGCAACGACAAGAAAAAGAGATGATTGAAACGAACAATAAACTTTCATTATTAATGAATCATTTAGGATTTGCTGCATCTTCTTCTCATCCAACTCAAGCCAATAATGAAACTAATAATTCAAGTGAAGATGATGTTCATGAATTAGATGAAGACATTAGTAGTGAATTTTGATTTGGATTGCTTTTTCTTGTTAACTAGTTTCAAATTTGCATTGTTTTTCTTATTAATTTGGTTGGACAAGTGATTATTATTAACTTGATTGTGTCATTTTAATTAGTAATGAAAACTAGAAGTACTTGTTAATGACTTTATAGTAATGATTAGTTGCTTTAAAAATTTGAATGTGATTAGTGTTGCATTGGCTTATTCAAATTAGATTTTTATTTTTATATTATTATTACCATGATATTTAACATTAATTCTAATATTTTAAATATGAGTTAAACACAATTAATAATATAAATTAAAAACCTGAGAGAGAAATTTCTTGCGACTTTACCTGCGGATATTAAATTTGCTGCGACTTTTTCTGCGAAAATTTCAGTTACCTACGGTATTATCTGCGATTTTAGCTGTTTTACCTGCGATTTTTTCCTGCGACGTTTTTCTGCGACTTTACCTGCTAAATTAATTACCCACGAAGGTTTTAGCTGGGAACAAAAATTTTGTCAAAATCCGCAGGTAAATTCGCAGGAAACCAGAGTATTTCTAGTAGTGTCCGTGGTTAGAAGTAAAAAAACTGTCCTCTAAACGAATAGGCAACGGCTGTTTATTTCACGACTGAATAACCGTTCCCTAATGCTTTAGACTACGGTTTTCTTAATTTAAGGTTGCGGTTTTTCGTTGTTGCGTAAAGTCATTTTTGTTGTAGTGGTTCGGGATAAAAGGAATTGATCAAAACAATACATTGCTAGGAAAATGCAATACTATTTGTTTTGATTGTTTTTTCTTAATACTATTGTTTATATTGATTACTGAAAAAATGTATTTTTATATATCAATTAATTTTTCTCAAAATGAACGTGCGTTAACTAATATTAATTATGATATATGAATGTTTTAATTTATTATGTTTTTATATTTTATTGATAATATTATGCCTCTTGATTAAAATGGTAAGAATCTTCATAATTTTCAGGCTTTCATTACCACCGCTTTTGCAGTACCCAAGGCAAATTGGCACCATGGCTGGAAAACATCAGTAAACTCTATCTTCTCTATCCAATCTTATTCCTTTTAATTTTATTGTATTTTTTATTATTACACGTTTTTATTTGTAGACTAAAGAGATCACATGAATTGTGAGGAATTTTTTAAGACGTTACTAAATTTATTTATTTATTGATGGATTATAGGGAAATGCATCCTTTTGAAGATATAGAAAAGTTATTTATACATCTCTTTTTGTCTTTTTAAATTCTCACATTTTTTTTTGTTATAAATTCTAATTTTATTTAAAAATTCTATTTGTTATAATAGTTTTTTTTTTTGTTATTTAATTTTGTTTTCATGCATGCAGTTTTTAGGTAAAAGAAGCATTGACGAAAGATAGGTAAAAAAATGAAGATCTGGTTTATAGAAAGCTTATTTAACATTAAATATGAAGTTTTATTTTTCTATTCTATATCTTCATTTATATTATATGTGTATATTTCTATTTTTTCCTTATATATTAAATTACAAATTAAATATAATAATTATATATAATCTACTCTATGGGTCTGTTTGGTTCAAATGAGAGGGAGGGGAGGAGAGGGATTTTAATGGAGGAAAAGGGGAGGGGAGGGGGAGGTGAGAGATTTTTTTTAATCAAATAAGTGTTTGGTTCAAAAGAGGGGAAGGGAGAGGAAGGGAGGGATTTTATTTAAAAATGTATTTGGTTCAGGAGGGAGAGGGGAGGGATTTTATTAATAATTTACATTTTTATTCTTATGATCTTATATAAGTGATATGATATTCAAATATGAAAAATTCATGCATGTTTTTTTTTGTGATAAAATTTCTAATATTGATAGACTAAAAAATTACTTATTTATCCCATGACATTAAAAAATTAAGTACACTTAATTCAGATTATAACTCTCCAACATAAATTAAACTATATGCTGATAACAACGTTTAAATCGTGATGAATCATCTAACAAAACAAATACATAAAATAAATTATTATTAAATATTAATGGTTTAAAATGTTTAATAAAATAAATGGTTTAAAATTTGATATAAATGAAAATATGATATAATACATAATAAAATTAGAAGGAAAAAACGAATATAACTAAACATAATTTTTTTTTATAAAAAAAAAAGAAAAAAAGAATAATGATTATGATTTATATTAAGTAAAAAACTATAAAATAATTTGAAGTTAGATAATAGTTATAATAAATTGAAGGAAGCAATCGAAAAAATAACACAGAAGACAAATAGTAACACGAAAATAAACGAATAGTTTTGTAATATTATTGACATTGTAAACGAGATCAAGGTCTCGTCTTGGAATTGGTTGATTCTAGGTAGGAAAGGTAGTGCTTATTGTCGCCTATACGAATGGTATAAATTCTCATTCGACTTTTGTAATTGATTCAGTTTGGAGATTTCCTTAATCTCTTTTAATGAATTGCTTATCAAAAAAAAATTATCAAAACTCACTTTCTCTCCCCTCCAATTCCCCCCAATTCAGAGGGAAACAAAAAATGTGTTTTTGAGAAATTTTGCTCTCCTCCCCTCCCCTCCCCTCCCCTCCTATCCTAAAATTTGAACCAAACATATTTAATTAAAATTTTTCCCTCCCCTCCCCTCCATCCACTCCGAACCAAACACACCCTATATATATATATATATATATATATATATATATATATATATATATATATATATATATATATATATATATTTATAATCTATATTTTTAAATATATGCTTTCGGCTTGACCTTAATTATTTCCTTAATTACCCCTTAATTTCAATTATAATAACTATATTTTTAATGAAATTTTCTAGGGCAAACAGTCGCTTCAAATGCAAAAGGGGCACGGTTTTATAAAATAGAAAATGTAGTTTGTGGCAGTTTATTTCTTTTACTCTTATTTATTTAAAACATGCAGTTTGTGTTTTAGTGTCCAAAGTGAGAAAAAAAAAACATGCAAGTTGGTATTATCTTTCTTACATTCTCTTAGGGTTTGTCTGAAAATATTATTTCAAGAAACGTTATTACTAGGAACTTTATTCCTATGTTTAATAATTAATTTAAATTTTCTGGAATATTTATAAATTATATATTTTACTTAAAATTTTAAAATAAAAAATAAAATACTTAAATAAATAAATGTGGAAAGTTAAATAAATAAATAAAATATTCCCATCCTATTACATAGGGTGTGTTTGTTTTATGAATTTAAAATTTATTCTCAGGAATGTGTGAGGTTGGAAATCATATTTCCACGTTTGTTTCAAGTTTTATCAAAGTATATCCGAGTATCTTTTATTCCTGAGAATATAATTTACTCATGACTTTGATATTTTTTATTCCCACTAGCGTCCAAACGGACACTCCCGTGCCCATTTGTCCACTTTTTTTAATGTGCACAACAGAGAAAAATAAACGTGTATATATTATATATGAGGATTAGTCCTTAAAATCAATCAACCTAGTAGTTCTTATTTTTAAAATACTCGATATGTCTAAAGGATTAGTCCTTAAAATCAATCAACTTTGTAGTTCTTAGTAAGCAGAACTACGGAGTTCTGATTTCTCATTTCACAATGAGAATACAGAGTTTTGATTTCTCATTATACTTTAATACATTATATTTAAGGACAAATCCTCAAAATAAATTGTCTCTATCCTAAAAGTTTATGTAAAAATAACTAAATATGCAAAAAAGATATATTCATTTTTATTCAATTTATTTGAAGTATCACAAAATCATATACTTAATGTGTTTCATCTTCTTAAAATGGATGTTAAGTGTAATATAAATTCCACCTCATCCATTAGAATAAATAAAGAATATCTACATAAGTTATTTAAAGTCCAGCAATGTATATTTTAACGTTTTCCAACCAAAATTAACAGAAATGACTAATATATGTAACAGAGTATAAGTTAGTGGACCATAATGTAACAATTTTTTCTTAAGGGACCAAATCGACTAAAGTTAAGGGATTAAAAGAAGTATTAAGCCTTACATTGTAGATTTTATACCTTATTACAGAAGTTATTAAAATGTTATGGAGAAGATATGAAACCTAAAAATTATAACTTGCATCCAACATTTTATAAACGACTCCATAAGTTGTGCCACATATTGAAAGAAGTCATAACAAATATTTTGACACCAAACTAAGAGTAAAATAGAAGAAAAATTCAAATATATAGATAAAAATGTGTATCATGTCATTATAGCATAACTTAACAACAATAATATCATCAACCATTGAAAATGCGAATCACCTAAAAAAATGGGAGCGAGGGTTAACAAACCTTACCCCTCAACTACATCTAAAAATGGATGACATGTGTTGCTTTTATCCCATCTTTTCGTCTCTCCTTTTACTCTTTTTAGTGAATAAGCTTTTCTCAATTAATGATTAATTTTCATGAAGAAGAAAGGCATTTTCATAAAAGATATAATTAAATTACTATTAACAAATATAACAATAAATGAAAAGTATGATATAAATTAAAAATTAAAAAGGAAATAACAAACACAATTAAAAGCCTCAAATTTTTAAAGTAGAATAAAAATAAGTAAGGTAGGAAAACACAGTATAAAATTCTATTCAATCCTTATCTTAAAAATGAAGTTTAATCCTTTTTTACAAATCCACACCACTCATGTAGTAATCTTCTCTAAATACTCTTTGATGTAAAGATATTTATTTCCTTGCACAAATTTTGAATTCCAAACTTAAATATAAGAAAATATATTTACAAATTTTTTGTTGTTGTTGCGTATGTCTTGCCAATCACCATCGTGGACTGTATTCCTCCATTTTCTTTGGTTCTATACACTTCACACCTTATACAAAGCAATTATTTTTTTCATCTTCACAACCATATGCACTGTAAGTTTTAGAATGGAATAACGTCATAACTGGTGGAATGATGAGAAAACGGAAAAGTGATAGAGCAGTTTTTCTAAATAAAAATTGGCAGTTATAAGGCAGTTAGAGAAAAATATTAAGTGCAATTATAATTTGAATTAAAATTACATTTTATTTAGGGAATAATTATGATATGTGAAGGATAGTTATGGAAAGAAAATAGGCCAGACCAAATTCCCCTATCCCCTTTATAGATAGTTATAGATGTAGAAAGGTGGGAATCTTACATTCCCATGGGAATAAAAGATAACCACCCATAACCTCCAATTCAAAATTAATTTAACTATTTTATATATATATTTTAAAATAAATTAAATATATTTTATAAATATTCCAAGGAACTTTAATTACTTACCAAACACATAGAAAAGAATAAAATTCCTGGTATTATTGTTCCAGGGAATAATATTCCCAAGATTATAAATTTAATCATTTAAACAAACACACCCATAGGAATGGAAAATAAAAAAATCAAGGGTGTGTATATTTCAAGGTTAGAAAAAATATTCTCAGGAATATGACTATGGGAATGCAATATTCCTATATTTGATTCATGTTTTAAAGAATTATTCCAAGATATTTTTTATTTCCATAAATCATATTTACACATGGTTCTTCTATTTTTATTCCAAGGCTTAAATGGTGGAAATATAATATTCCCATGAGAATAAGTTCAACCAACCATAACTTCCCACTTTCAATCACATTTATTTTAAATTTTAATTTTTTTAAAATTTTTAATTATATAATTTTACAATTATTCCTAAGAAACTATAATTTTTACCAAACACGTAAGTAGGAATAATATTCCTGGAAATAATAATTCTGGGAATATAATTTCAAGGAATATGATTTGAAATCTTGAAACAAACACATCCCAAGTGTAAAAAAAAACTCCCAAAAATAAAAAGTTCCAAAGCATAATTTATAAATACTTGAAACAAACATGATATTGCAAAAAATTCAAATCATAATCCTATGAATAAATTTAGAATCAATGAAACAAACACCCTCTAAATTGATTCTTATTTTGCTTCTTCACATATTTTCTATAACTTCTGTAATGTGTACAAATATTCAAGTAAATTAGTTATACATTACTACTGTCTATGAAATATATTTTGCTATTCTACTTATTGTTTGATGCCTGTTATTGTGTATCCATTAATCCCGAAACAAAAAACTTTTTTATGCTTAATTTATTTTATTGAATTTTTAGAGTATTAATGCGTACTATCTAAATCTAGAAGAAATTTCTTGCAAGAAAAGTTGGATCATATTTTAAAAATAGTTTTCTAAGGAAGGTATTAATTTTAAGTGAATTATTTCTTTCATATAATTGATTGAAAACTTTCAAATCTAAATTCAAAAGAAAATTGCAATGGAAGGTGATGCTTTTGTGCGAGGAATTGATGGAGACTTCGAAAATCTATTGATAAATCATGTGTAGAGTATTATAACATATCTTATTTATTCACCTATGAGACACATGATAAAATTTCTTCAAACAAATACTCTATAGTTAGAATTTTATATATCTTAATCATAATCCCTACACGGTATAATTCTACAGTCCAGTCTTCCACAATACTATATATGCAGTTTATTTTTAAAGACAAATCTATTATCTCAAATTTTAAAATTTGTGCAATTAATTGTGATATTATTTTTTTTGTAAGCAATGATATGTACTCTAGAGAAGGAGAGAAAATATGTTTGATTAATTATTATATTTATGTTTACAGATAGAATATAGGCTTAAATGTACTTTTGGTCCCCTTAGTTTGACAATTTTAAACTTTAAGTCCTCCTATTACAAAACCTGCGAATTTGATCCCTTAAATTAGATCCACTTTGCATTTATTTGGTCCCCTACACAATTATGATGACGTGTCTTTATTTTTAATGAGGTGGCAATCTTATATGTTTTCCATGTCACAAAATATTATTTTTTTAATATAAAAATTAATTATTAAATTTACAAAATACCAAAATCAAATTTTAATTATATATAACATTATAATAATTGTTTATAAATTATGTTTATAATTATTATAATTGTTTATAATTGTTTATAATTACTCAATCTCCTTCCCCAACAATTTTAGTACTCATCGTTCAAAGTGAACTCTTCTCAATTGCATTTTTTCAATTCATGGGTATGGAATTGTTTTAGCGTTTTCTTTATGTGAATGGTTTTGTATGGAACCGAGGATAATGCATACTTGTTGCTCCTTCAACCATGAAAATTTACAATGACTACCAAATGCATTCAATCCTGCTGCACGAAACTATAAATATCAAAGACTTAATTTGTAAGACGAGGAAGAAAAATAAATGAATAAAAATTACATAAATATATATTTCATTGGAGGAAGGAAGAGGAGTTTTGAGAAGATACAGAATTTGTAAGATATCTACATGTGGATTGCTTTTCAAAATTCAGAAAATTGAAACTTGTATTTGGTAAACCTGAATCTGAATCTGGTAAACCTGAAACTTGAACCTGCTTCCAAAAACTCTCCACCTTCTACCCCAATCTCAAACCCTAAACTTGAATCTGGTTCTGAATTTGAATCCGAATTTGATTTTGAATCCGGATCAAAATCTGGATCCAAATCTGATTCTCAATCTGAACCTAAAATTACTCCACCTCCCAATGCCAAGTCAAGCCTCTCATATCAAAGTTCATGAAGGCTCAACCACCAGCCAGATCTGGAACAAAACGTCCAAGCAAAAACGGTTCTAAACGTGCCAATAAAAAAACAACCACCGTAGGTGGTGGTTCCATTCCAACGACGAAAAAAAATGGAAAAGGTGGTTCCAACGAAGAAAAAATATGGAAAAGGGGAAGAAATTGAGTGAGAAGACAAATAACAATGTTACTGGGAACAATTCTTATGATATTTTAACCTAAAATCAATAATTTATAAATAATTATAAGAATATTAAAAGTAATTAAAAAACATGACGGAAAATATTGGGTGACATGGAAATTTTTTGGTGACTTGGAAAGCATTGCAGGACTGCCACGTCATTAAAAATCAAGACACATCATCAGAATTATGTGGGGGACCAAGTAAATGCAAAGTGGATCTAACTTAAGGGACCAAATTCGCAGGTTTTGTAATAGGTGGACCTAAAGTTTAAAATTGGCAAACTAGGGGGACCAAAAGTGCATTTAAGCCTAGAATATATAAATATAATTATTGATATAATGTTTCTTTTGTGAGGTTTCAAGTCGAAATAGTGAGCGATGTTAGGTTGTTCGTTAAACATTGTTGACGAGAATTAAAAATAGCGTCAAAAGGATAAATTTGTTACAGAATCTTTCACATAACTCATCAATGTCAAACTTGAGAGAAAACTCTTCATATAAATAAACACATGGTTATTTCATTCTCTACTTTATTTCATTGATGTTTATTTTATATAGTTATATAGCTAATTTAAATTATGACTAAAATTAAATAAAAAGGTACGTTTATGTTTTGACGCATGTGTACATTAAAGAAAAATGGACAAACGGGTACGGGAGTGTCCATTTGGATGCTAGTAATAATAATTAATAATAATAATAATAATACTAATAATAATAATAATTTTAATAATAATAATAATAATGCTTAAATAGTTTGTTGGTCATTGTAAGTTCGCGAGTTTTTGATTTTGGTCCATGTAATTTTTTTTTTTGTCTGAGTCCCTATATCTCACGTTTTACATTCAATTTAGTCTCTAAAGGCAAAATCTGCAGATTTCCTGCTGATTTTCTTTCGGATTTTTCTGCGAATTTTGGCTTTAGGGACTAAAACGAACGCAAAAAGTGAGATATAGGGACTCAGACAAAAAACAATAAATTACAGGGACCAAAATAAAAAAAACACGCTAACTTATAGGGACCAAAAGTGCATTTAGACCTAATAATAATAATAAAAATAATAATGGTTTTGGGTGTTGCTTTAAGTAAGGTTTGTTCCCCCAAATTTCAAGGTGGTTAAATATTATATCCATTAAGGAGTGGAACAAAGCTTGTTTGATCAAACTCTTGTGGAATTTGTTTGGTAAAAGAGACAGTCTCTGGATGAAGTGGCTGCATTCTTACAACATAAAGAATGCTAACATCTGGTGTGAAGCAAAGATTCTTTATGCATGACAAGCAAATTTGGCCGCGAGTGGTCTAAGATAAAAAGTTCAAAACAAAATATGTCTACCACAGACTCAACCAAATGTTCAAAGGGGAAAGCTTATGTTTAAAACTGTTGTAAGACCAAGAGCTCTCTTTACTTTGTGACTGACATATCATAAAAGAGTGGCTACGAAGGATAAATTACAGAGATATAACATGTTTGACAATGAGTATTATTGTTTATGTGATATATATTAAAATTAGTTGAATATTGGAATTAAACCTAAGACTTTGAGTAATTCCGAATCAATATTGATGAACAAGATTCAATCAATCGATTGAATTCTCTTCTTGTTCTTCACTCTAACTCGAGTGAATCAATCACACATTGATTGGAAGATGATTATGCTACACAACAACATTGGAGAAAAAGAAAACAAAACTGAATTGAAAGAAAGAGAATTAAGGATTCAAAACAAAATAGGGGAGGAGGAAGAATTTCTGTAGAGTAACTTTCTGCTCTCAAAACTGCAATTTAATTCAAGTGAATCACATTACAATAATAGAGGTTACTCTCTATTTATAGAAATACTAATTACATTCCCACTAAGACACGCGTCCCACTTCCAATTTTGCCATTAAGGTGATTTCTAAAACCGTTCCACTCCCAACCTTATAAATACCCCTTTCATCATCGTTTCCATTTTTTACTCTCCTTACACTCTCAAATCTCCAGAAACTTTTCACATTGCAAAAGAACTCAGTCTCCTTCATTCCAATCCAACAATGGCTTCCTCCATACGATCAACCATGGATGCTAACAAAACTACCAAAGAGTCTAGCAAACCTACAAGAGCTCCTAAGAAGATCTCTCAACTTCCTAGCATTCGATTCAATCACTGGTCCGACCATGGTAGGAAATCAACAGTACCTTCCTGAACCTTTTGCTGAAGAGAAAAGAAGAATCTACGCTTCACAGGTACTCATCCCTTTAACTGTTGCTGGTAAGCCTCTGGCTTTGTTTGGTCCTCTGTCTGATTCTAGTGTTGATCCTAGTAAGCTTAGGGATTTCTTCCCCACCTACCACAAATATAAACCCATAGGTCAAGCTATGAAACCTAGGTCTGGTAACGAGGATCCCAATCAAGCTAACCAGAATAATCCCCCGACTGAAGAGGCCATTGATCTTAGGTATATGAACAACTTTAGGGTATTTAGAGCTAGTCCATCCTTCAAGGATCCCTCTGACTATTTAGGATGGTTGAATAAGTTAGAGAAAACAAAATCTGAGGTCTGGAAAGATATGGGTATTTATTATTTAATCATACTGTCGAAAGTAGGACCTGAATATTGCTCGAATATGCTTGTCTCATCCTTGTACTTTTGGGACATTACCCATTACACTCTCCACCTTCCATGTGGAATGATGACACCAACTCTATTCGACGTAGCTGCTATCACAGGGCTGAAACCAACTATGAACACTTATGACCTTGATTTTATGTCTGATGATAATATTAGCTTTTCGACCTCTAGGGCAGCGTATTCAACGTATATCACACATTATAACGATAAGGACAAAGAAGAAGTTTCGGATGTAGAACACATAGCTTTCTTAGATCTATGGTTGTCTCGTTGTGTCTTCTGTTTGAAGTCACTACAAGTTTCTAGGAAATTTCTGACTATGGGGAACTAACTTCATTATGGCCATAACCTTTGTCTGAGTGAACTAATTCTAGCTAGCCTCTATGAATCCATGAGCGAAGACATTACCCACCTCAAGTGTCTGGGGGACAAAGGAAATCTCCTCCTCTCTAGACCCTTCTGGCTTCTACAATTGTGGTTGAACGCTTCATTCGAAGCTTGTCTTCCTCACAAGAATCAAATCATTGAGGATGCTGACGAAGTGAAGAATAGGAGGGTAGAAGGTCCACGCTTGGCGAAGCTGACTCCTGTTGATGATGGTAGGCCTGTTCAACAAACTTTCACCAACTTTATCATGATGTTTACTAAACGTTATGACTTCACACCCAATATGGCTCCCTTCGCTGCAAGGAAATATGGTCCTGAGTGGTTCACCAGGCCATTCTCAGCGTCGTCGAAGGCTCAAGAAGCAGAATCTACTGTAATTTGGGAAGCCTTTCTAACTCCTAGGGTTTTAACCCTCAGGTTCAATTTCTCGAAAAGTCTTGTCACTTTGATTGCTTACCAGCCAAATCTTGTCGGCCGACAATTTGGACTGGTTCAGGTTTTACCCAAACCCCTCTATGACAAGAAAAACCGCCTCCTCTTCTACAACGTAGTCCATACTGAAGTTGTGACTATCAAACAAATTGCGCGGTATGCTGGTCGAACACAACTTCTTCCATTTGCTTTCGAACCAAGCTTTCTCTGCACCCAACAATTTGATGAATGGTGGAAAGCTTATTATGCAGGGGAATTTTTCGACGTGGCTAATTTTACGCAGCACATTAACAAGGCTTTCCTCTCTGTGCAGGAAAGAGTCAAGAAAGGTACTTCGACACACATAAAAAAATCCAAGCCTTCCAGAAATACTTTGAAACTATTTATCGACCAGATGATTTTGGTCGAACCCTCCACGACGCAGCTGTTACTTTGAAAGAAATTTTTTCAAAGAAAATGGAGAACTTAAAAATCCCTTCGTACGTTCCTCCTGAGAAACGGTACGAAACAGCTTTTAATATGTTTCCTCCCAAATTCCCTCGACTGCCAAATGCTGATTTTGGAGTGGCCCTTCCCCCTCCGTTTCCGGACTGGTTCGTCTGTGGGGATTCTATCAAAATCCTTCGCAACCAATCAAAACCAAAAGGGCAGTGGGTGGTTCCGACCAAACATACACTAGACGATTTCAAAGGGCATTTTTATGTTGGGATCGAAGATGTTTGCATCGAATTTGAAATATATGAAGGTGTGGAATGAAGAGATTTCGATCCAATATTTTTTATTTATTTTTTTTACCTATAATAACTGTTTTTATTTTACTTTAGCCATGAAAATTCTGCCAAAGAAACCAACGGCTAGGAAACCTGTCGAGGTAAAAGAGGAAGGAGGAAGCAAAGCAGCAAGAACAACAAAGGTATTTCGCACCCCTTATGAATTTTGTCGCTTTCTATACATTCTATTATTTGTCTAACATTTTCCCTTCTAGGGCACTCGAAAGCTACCCCCGACTCCCCAAAAAAGGAAGGAAAAGGAGGATGCGGTTGTGGTGGTTGAATCGGACAATGAAGATCAATCTCCGACTGCCGAGCAACCCCTCAAGAAAAAGAAGAGGCAACTAAACATGAGCGAAGCTCTGGCCCAATCTCAAACAAAAGGTGTAAAGGCCACGACCAAGAAACCTACTACCTTAACATTACTGGAACCAACTCCTGCAGAAATGTCGAAGAAAGCTGCAGACCAGCCTAAAAGTGACAATTCAAGCCCTGGGCCTGAAGCTCTCAAGGTACCAAATTTTATACGTTATTATGTTCTTAGTAATCTTGTTCGACTACTGACTTCGATTATTCTTTTCAGGACGATACAGGAGTTTCTACTCAGCCAACCGCCAAATCAACTAACACCACACTCCTCAATAGTGAAGGAGAACCGACGTATCATCCCACTTCCGCAAAGGATTCTGAGAAGAGCTCGATGAGCGAAATAAACCAGACAGTCAGGGAACAACGCAAAACTTCGTCGCCCAAGACTACTACCTAAAATTCTCACATCAGTAGATCTAAACATGAAGGTGACCAGGAAAAAGACATGCAAGCTGAAGTAGCTAAGAGTGATATAGAGGTGGATCACCCTGATGTTTCCGTCGAATAGGAAGCTGAAGATGGCTCCCCAAGAGTCAAACGTCTAAATGTCACTCAACAAGATCAAGATGATGACATGGAAGAAAGGGAAAATCGTTCTGCATTCCAGCATTATTCGATGCCTATTGAGGAATTCATGGCTGACGAGGAAAATGTCGAAGAGGATGATGAGAATGAGGAAGAAGAGGATGAAGACACTCATGATGAGACAATCGTCGAACCAAACCCTAATCCTGACCCGTCGATTGCGAAAGATTCAGGCAAAACCTTTGTGACCCTTTATGCAAAAGAACTGGAGGCTTTGAAAAAGCGCAACCCTCGCGAGTACCTGAAAGCTTTGATTGGCTCTAGAAGGAGTCCGTCTGAAAAAAGTCTTCTAAAAAAGGTTGATATTCTGACCGTTTCTTTTGAAGTTGAAAACGTCATCCTGGAGCTGACTTCAATGATCGATTATGTTGCTGCTGATGTTGCCAAAATCAAGCAAAGCTCTAAAGATATCGAAAGCCATACTGGCTCAATAGCAGTTGCATGGGATGCTGCCTCAGAGTCGACCAACCGACTAGCTGATTTGGAAAAATTTCAAGAAGGAAACAAGACTGAGATCGAAACTAATAATCGAAATATTAGTTCTTGGGAGGAACAGATAAAAGATCTGCAGACCAAAATTTCGAAAGGCAAGAAACAGAATACCGAGATTCTAAAGTTTGACAACTCTAAATTGGTGAAAGAGCTTGATGTTTGTAACGACCAGAAAAATCTAAATTATTTATTTAATTAATTTAGAAGGAATTAAGGGGTTTGTGATGATTTTGTAGGATTATGGATTAAAAGATGCAATTTGAGTAATTTTAATAAAAGGAATAATCATGTATTATTTATGTTATTATTGTTATTATTAAAATTTTAAAATAAAATGAGAAAGGGCAAGGTGGTCTTATTGGAGAATAAGTGAGGATAGGATGGGAAGTTCATAAACTTGAATATATGACTAAAAGAGAAAAGGAACGATCATTCTAACTGATCGTGTTTTGGTGAAGGAAACTGAAGCAGAGAAGAGGAAGAGGAAACCTAAGAGGCTGAGGAACTTCGAGAAGAATCTTGAAGAAGGAAAAGAAAGGTTTCTGATTACCTTAAGGTATGGGGAGAATTCTTAATTGTTTGTAGTTTATGAAATTGGGGATTTAATAGATTAGGATTGTGTGAAACTGTGTTTGATTTTGATGATTTCGATGTGAAATGTATGATATGATAAGAATATGCTGAACTTCACTGGTATGTGTTGATATATGTGTGTCTTATGAGTATTCTGATCAAATTTCGTGTAGAACACTGGTTTTGGGGGATATGGGGATCAAAATTGCAGAAAATCAGATTTTTTGGAAAAGTGGGTTTTGTCGCACTCTGACACGGGCCGTGTCACAGGACACAGGCGGTCGTGTCAGCTTTCTGGTCGTGTATGAAAAAGTTGAATTTTGGAAATTGGTCCTAGACTTTCTGACACGGGCCGTGTCACAGGACACGGGTGGCCGTGTCAGGCTGCTGACTTGTTAATTTGTTTTGATGTTTTGAAATCGTGTCTCAGGTTTCCTGACACGGGCCGTGTCATAGGACACGGGCGGCCGTGTCAGACTGCTGGCTATCTTATATTTTTGTTAATTTGTTTTGATGTTTTGAAATCGTGTCTCAGGTTTCCTGACACGGGCCGTGTCATAGGACACGGGCGGCCGTGTCAGACTGCTGGCTATCTTATATTTTTGTTGTTTTCTTCAAGTTTTTCGATGTTTCCTCGTGTTGTTTACTTGGGGTCGAGGTGTTGATGATATATAATTGATGAAACATGATTTTTATGATGAATATTGTTAAGATGAAATGAATGATGCACATGTTGATATTTGGATGAAATGAGGAGTTTAGCATCATTGCATTTCATGGCATATTTTTATGTTGGGGCTTCGGCCTATTGGTAGCTTCAATCCCATAGTGCGGATTGGAGTGATATGTTGTTATGTTGTGCTCCCAGTGTGGAGGGTTGATGGGCAGTGTCCATCACATGGAGAAAAGTCGGTACCGCATTGCATACGTTGCATTTTCATTGAAGTTGACATTGCATTTTCTTATGAAGTAATTGTGATGAGTTGTGTTATGAATTCTAAGTTGATGATGGTGTGAATGAATGTGGATGATGATCTGTTGTTGTTGCTGCTTAATTTATTTAATTTCCATGTCTTGTATTACTATATCGAATTATGTTTTCTCACCCTGCCTGCTTGGAAATGTTGCCTCTTATGTGGGTAACTTGCAGATAACCAAGAGTAGCTTTCGAGGTGACGAAGGAAGTAGCTGTGGAGTGTCTTGTTTATGTCGTTAAGCTTAGAGGTGTCCTGCTCTGTGTCATGTAACATCGGGTTGGGATGGATTGCGAATTTCGTGTTCTTTTGATTTATGTTGGAATTTTATACTGATGATGTTGTTCTAGATTGGATAAGTTTCTTATGAAGTTTTTAATTGACTTTAAAATGACAAGTTGATTCCGCTGCGAGATTGTGATTTCTTTTGACGATGTTTGAGTAACCCGTGTTACGGGACAGGACTATTAGAATTACATGATATTTTTGAATATGTACACCCTTAATTGTGGATTTTACTCTGATAATATGATTTATTTCCTTAAAATTTTATGTGGGGTAGAAGGGTCTTACAATGTTGATCTGAGCTTTGCTGACATAGCTCAAAAATTAGAAGCATAGCTAGAGGTCATGAGGTCGACCAAATTCGTTTGTGAGAAACAGTTAGAATTTTTGAAGGCGAGGTATCTCAACATGAAGGCCACCCTTCCATTTTAGCTCTAGTTCCTTTTATTTTAAACTTTATCATCACTTTTTGGATAATGTAATAATTTTTTCAACTCTTCATAGTTCTTCTGGATGTAACGGATTTAGCCATTTTGGCAATAATTTTCATTTTACCATGTTAGCTTCGATTATTTTGCATGTGACTACTCTTTAGCTATTTTTATTTCTTGAAGTCCAGGCTTGTATTTTTTCAAATACTTCCCATTTACCCTAAAAACCCTCTTATCTTGATCTAACTCTTTGATCTCATAAGCACCGTTCGAAAAGACTTGTATGATTTGAAAAGATCCTTCCCATTTAGGGGACCATTTCCCCAAGGCTCTATCTTTTTACTCCATAGGCAGGATTACTTTCCCAAGTCTTCAGGCGAAAACATCTTAACTTTGACTTTCTTATTATAAGACTTTTCAATTCTCTTCTTCTGTCTTTTCAATAACTCTAAAGCATTGAGCCTTTCCACATCTAAGTCCAATAATTCATCTAAAATCATGTTCCAATATAACTCATATGGGAACTCATGACGCCTATGAATTCTCGTCGACTGAAGATAGATCTCAACTGGCAACACCGCATCGTGACCGAAGGTCAATCGAAATGGCATGGAATTAGTAGCTTCTTTGGGGGAGGTTCGACATGCTCAGAGAACCTGGTATAACGTCTTGTGCCGATTTCTAGGCTTCTTTCCCACATGTTTCTTAATTAAACTAACTCACGACTATCCACGTTCTAGCCTATGTGTATGCTAGGCCCGGTGTTAGGACCTTTCTCTCCAATAATATCTACCCATCCCAACAACAGCAAAAAATATAGCAGATATCCAGAGTATACAATATATGAATATTTAAAGCAGTAAAGAAATGCGATAAATAAACATAAAGCTAAAGCATAAAAATAAAGCTAGTAAAGCATGAAAGATAAACACCCAAACAAGCAAGAAAAAGCAAACAAAACTAGGCGAGACCCCTCAAGGGATGGACCAGCAAGAGGTCAATCTGTCCCCAGCAGAGTCGCCAGCTGAAGATGGCTGGTTTCTACCTGAGTGAATCGCACACTCAGAGATAACAACAGAGTTTCCACCAAACTTTATTTAGTCCTGAAGGATAGGGAAAATATCGATAAAACCCAAGGGGAAGAGAAACGAGAATGGGGGGTCGGTTATGTGAAAGAAAGGTATTAGTACCTGGGTTATCTATCTAAAGGAGAGAGAGAAAGGGGAAAAAGAAAGAAAAGAAGGAAAGTGCTCGCGGAGGAACGAAGTCCTCGTGCCTACGTACCCTCATAGTGCAATGAGGAAGTCAGAGCGTCGTAGTTCATGGAACCAGGGGACAAAGAAGAAAGAATGAAAGGAGGAAGACGGAAGAAAGGTGGAAGTGTGCTCGCCGAGATCATTGCGATCTCATGCCTACGTATCATACATTCGAAAGAATGCAGAATCAGAGCTTCCGTAGTTCGGGGAACTAAGACGGAAAAGGAAAAGGAAAGGAAAGTGGTGTCAAAACAAAGAGCAAAAGAAAGAAGGAAATTCCACTGGGGATTCCAAAGAAATGGTGTCGAAACCAAGAAAAGAGTACAAAGGAAAGAAAATGTAATTGTACTAAGAATAGAGAAGAATGAGGTCGAAATCAAGAGAATAAGAGATAGAGAAAGATCCGCTGGGGATGCAAAAGAAATGGTGTCATAACCAAAAGAGTAAGGGAATAAGAGAGAAATGGTGTCCAAACCAAGAGAATAAAGGAATAAAAGTGAAATGGTGTCCAAACCAAGAGAATAAAGGAATAAAAGGGAAATGGTGTCCAAACTAAGAGAATAAAGGATAAATACTCTGTCGGGAAAATAAGTTTTAACATATAAGAATTATGATCAACCGAAGAACGGGTGTAGGACCGAGCAAAGGTCGTGACCCAAAGGACGGGTGTAGGACCGAGCAAAGGTCGTGACCCAAAGAACGAGTGTAGGACCGAGCAAAGGTCGTGACCCAAAGGACGGGTGTAGGACCTAGCAAAGGTCGTGACCCAAAGGATGGGTGTAGGACCGAGCAAAGGTCGTGATCCAAAGGACGGGTGTAGGACCGTGCAAAGGTCGTGACCCAAAGGACGGGTGTAGGACCGAGCAAAGGTCGTGACCCAAAGGACGGGTGTAGGACCGAGCAAAGGTCGTGACCCAAACGACGGATGTAGGATCGAGCAAAGGTCGTGAACCAAAGGACGGGTGTAGGACCGAGCAAAGGTCGTGACCCAAAGGGATTCGGTAAAGTGACTGAACAAACAGTACTCAACCGAAGAAAGGGTATTTGAACCAAAGAAAGGTTACTAACCCAAAGATGCAAGTTTTCAAACCAAGAGAAGGTTGCCAACTGCTGGGGATTCAGTGTTTACAGACAGACTGTGATTAACCGAAAGGAGCAAGTGATTAACCAAGAGAAGGTGATTAACTCGAAAAAGGTTTAGTATTTTTACAGACGGACTGTGGTTAACTGAAGACATGGGTGATTAACCAAGAAGAGGTGATTAACCCAAGAGGAATTCAGTGTTTTAATAGACGGACTGTGGTTAACTGAAGAGACTGGTGATTAACCAAGAAGAGGTGATTAACCCAAGAGGAATTCAGTGTTTTAACAGACGGACTGTGTTTAACTGAAGAGAGTGAAAATTGGTGTTTTAATTGACAAGCAATGGTTAACCAATCAAAGGGAGAAGAACCAAGAGAAGGTTGCGAACTCCGCAAGAGTTTCGGTGTTTAACAGGAAAACTGTGTTTAACCGAAGAAAGAGCGCGATAGAGCATTGGTTTTAACAGTATGACTGTGATCAACCAATGGAAGAATTAATACAACACTCATGGGGAATCAGTAAAAGAAATAACTAGCCACAAGAAAAGGTAATTGAAACCCTTTTGAAGGGAACAAGGGAAAGGTATTGAATAAGGGCAAGAGATTGACCCTCAGAAGATTGCTAATGATCGTGAACCAAGGGAATGGTGATAGATCAAAAGACTGATTGAAAGAGATAAGAGTGATCAAAGATCGAAAGAGATTGCAAAGAGATAAGAGTGATCAAGGATCGAAAGAGATTGGAGTGAGAAAAGAGTGATCAAGGATCGACTCGACTGGGGAAGGAAAACACACTACCGCCTGGAGGTAGAGATGACTAAGCCAAGCACAGGGTCATTCGTCCCCTACCTGAACTAGTCAGAATGAGAGTAGGAATTCTCCCTTCTCATTCCTTCTCAAACACACAGGGTGTAGTGCAAAAGTTGAAACTGACAGCGTAACAGCTCCAAATTGTACAGTGCTCCAGTGCGTTGTGAAATGAACAACGTAACAACTTTAATTTGTACAGTGCTCCAGGGTCGCACGTTGGACGTCGTATGAATTTTCGACTCCGCGGGGGGGAAGAGAGAGGAAAAGTTCTAAAAGAAGCCTAAAGAGAGGGAAGAGGGAAAATCAACTAATCGAAACATGGTTTCGATCAATTAATCAAAGGGAAGCAATGCTAACAAATTTCTAAAGAGAATGGAAAATCATTAAAGCAAAAGGTGTGAATTGATTGTACAATATTAAGTTCATCCATGAAGAATAAACTTAATGCAAAGCAAAGAGAGGGAGTGCATAACAGTGCCATACAAATATTAGCATGTGTCATACATCATGTGTCAAGTGATCAAAGATTGTACAAGAATTAGAATGTTCAAGCAAATATCAAGAACATACCTAATTGCGAGAATTGATAAATCAATCATTGAATTATTATAAATATGCTTTAAACAGAGATTAATAGCATTTAAAAACACCCATAAGTATTAAATATATCAATCTATGGAAGTTAGAGGGAGAAAGAATGTCAAACAAGCTTGAAAAAACTCGAAATGGCCATTCTGTTCAGTGGTAACCGGTTACTCACCACGTGTTAACCGGTTACTTGCTTAAAAATCAGCGTTTTTGGTGAAAATTGAACTGAGTAACTGGGTACTCACCATGTGTTAACCGGTTACCACTGAACAGTGGTGAAAAAAAATCAGAAAAAACAGCTTTTCCAAAAGTGGTTTTCAGCATTTAATCACTTATGCCAACCACCACATGCTAAGGCAAGAACTTGTGCACGAAATTTACATCATGTAAGAGGAATTAAACACAAATTACAAGCATTAATCATGAAGATCAAAGATCAAGCAATTGCATGATAAATTAAACCGAAAACGATCGAAATTACAACGTAAATACGCGGAAACGATCGAAACAGTGAGTAAAGTAAGATCTACCAACCTACAAGCCGGAGGATTGGCTTGGCAATTGTTGTGAATGAAATTTGATGAAGGTAAGTGAATTAAACCAGAGAAAACCAGGGATTCCTTCCCTTTCACTTCGAACCGTAGCGAAATCGAGGAAAAATGCGATAAAAGCTCCGAAATCGGATTTGCACCGTAGGATCTTGAAGTAAACACTTGAGATGAATCCAAAAGCTAATAGAACTCTAGATGCTCAAATATAATTGCAAAATGATGAAGATAATTAAAGAAAACTAGAGGAATCTTCAATTGCACTTCGAATCATAGCGAAACCGAGCAAACTTCGACGAAAACTCCAAAATGAGAATTATCACCGAGGAAACTTGAAGTGATCACTTGAAATGATGATGAAGGTCAAGCTCAAGAAATAATCACTTTCAATGTGAAAAGTGATTATTCTTCAAGGATTAAGAGCTTTTGTGAGGTTTGGTGAAGAAGATGAAGGGGAATGTGTAGAAGTTGTAGAAAAATGCAGAGGAGAATGAGAGAATTGAGAGTGAAGAAAGTGTGAATTTGTGTGAATGATTGTGAAGGAGTTGCAAAATGGTGAAGCTTGGCTTATATAGAGTTTAGGTATGGAGTGTGAGAGCTTTGGACTTTGGTTTGGACTTAGATTTGGGAGGTTTGGAGTTAGGGTTGGAGTTAGTTACACTTGACTCACTGAGTCAAGGTGGTTAACTCGGTTAGTTAGGATCAACTCGGTAAGAATCCCAATGTGAGTTCCAATATCCAAAGGTCCACATACTTGTAAATTAAGTAACATGGTGCACTTAAATTAGAGTGACGCATTGGAATAAATACACTTGGAATGTCTTGAATAGTCTTGAAATGTCTAGAGAAGTCTAGAATGTTCCACACACTGCTAGAATCAAGTAGAACCAAAGTCTAAAGAGAGTGCATGGATGCTGTCCCAAAAATGCAGCAGGAATTGCAATTTTGCACTGAGTAACCGGTTACTCACCAGGCGTTAACCGGTTACTTCAATCAAATTTGCCCAAATTGCTTAAAAATGGATGTTATGGCTCCGGTTCCAATTTTCCACCTCTTGTTTTGATAAATAGGCATGGAAATCCTTATTTTGTCCATGTTTTGATGATGAGATGATCTTGTGATGGTGAGATTAACCGTGGTTGGAAAACCTGAATACTCGTGCAACCAAAATCATAAATAAAAAGTGTGAATGCATATGCCAGCGATGCGAATGTACATGCTTATGGAGAAGGCAAAAGAGGAGGTCAAATTTTGGGTTACGACAACTGCACACACTTTTACATTCTCTCTATCTCTTATAAACACGAATCATACCGTCATGCAGATTGCTTGTTTTAAACCCCGTTGAAACATACGATCCGATGGCTTCTCCCAACTTTGAGTTCCAGGTATTTGGGGCTGAAGAAGAAGATGACAACGAAATTCCAGAAGAGATCTCCCAACTACTCAGACAAGAGGAAAGGTCCATTGAACCTCAAAAAGAGTCGTTGGAAAGGATCAACTTGGGTTCGGAAAAAGAGAGAAAAGAAATTCGGATTGGGGCACTGCTCAATCCAACTGCCAAAGAGAGTTTGACAGAGCTTCTCAAAGAAATTCCCGATGTGTTTGCTTGGTCCTATCAGGACATGCTAGGGTTGGATACCAGCATCGTGGAGCATCATTTACTGTTAGGTCAGAATGTCCGCCAGTAAAGCAAAGGTTGAGACGGACTCACCTGGACATGGCCATCAAAATCAAAGAGCAGGTACAGAAACAGATTGACGCAGGTTTCCTTGCCACATCAGAATATCCTCAATGGTTAGCCAAGGTTTCCAAAAAAGGACGGAAAAGTCAGAATGTGTGTCGATTACGGAGATCTAAACACGGCTAGTCCAAAGGACGACTTTCCTTTACCACACATTGACATGCTGGTTGACAGTACAGCAAAGTTCAAAGTTTTCTACTTCATGGATGGATTCTCGGGCTATAACCAGATCAAAATGGCGCCGAAAGACATGGAGAAAACTTCATTCATTACCCCATGGGAGACTTTTTATTACAAGGTAATGCCGTTCGGTTTGAAGAACGCCGGGGCAACCTATCAAAGGGCCATGACTACTCTGTTTCATGACATGATACTCAATGAAATTGAGGTATATGTCGATGATATGATTTCCCAATCTAGAACAGCAGAGGAGCATGTGACCCACCTGTCAAAACTATTCGAGCGGTTGAGAAAGTACAAACTCCGCTTGAATCCCAACAAGTGCACCTTCGGTGTCCGTTCAGGGAAAATTTTAGGGTTCATCGTCATCCAGAAAAGAATTGAGGTTGATCCTGACAAGGTCAAGGCCATTCGAGAAATGCCTTCTCCAAAAACTAAAAAACAAGTCAGAGGATTCCTGGGACGTTTGAACTACATTTCCAGATTCATATTCCTCATGACCGCGACGTGTGCGCCGATCTTCAAATTACTTAAAAAGAACCAGGACTGTGTTTTGACAGAGGATTGCCAAACCGCTTTCGACAGTATCAAGGAATACCTGTTGAACCTACCAATTATATCACCTCCAGTGGAGGGAAGACCACTGATCATCTACCTCACAGTCTTGGAAGACTCAATGGGTTGTGTACTTGGCCAACAAGACAAAACAAAATGGAAAGAGTCTGCCATCTACTATTTGAGCAAGAAGTTCACCAACTGCGAGACTCGGTACACTATGCTTGAGAAAACTTGCTGCGCTTTGGCTTGGGCAGCCAAACGTCTTTGCCAGTACATGATTCGTCACACTACTTGGTTAATCTCAGAAATGGATCCAATCAAGTATGTCTTTGAAAAACCTGCTCTCACGGGAAGAATAGCTCGTTGCCAGATGTTATTATCAGAATATGACATCGAATACCACGCTCAGAGAGTCATTAAAGGGAGTATTTTAGCCGATGATTTGGCTCATAAACCGATTGACGATCAAGAATCAATTGGGTTTGACTTCCCAGACGAAGATGTCATGTATCTAAAAATGAAAGATTGCGATGAACCGCTACCCAGTGAAGGGCCAGAACCAGGTTCCCAATGGGGACTAATCTTTGACGGAGCTGTCAATCATTACGGAAACGGAATTGGGGCAATCATCATAACACCTCAGGGTACCCACATTCCTTTCACCGCCAGACTTACATTCAAGTGTACAAACAACGAGGCTGAATATGAAGCTTGTATTATGGGTCTCGAGGAAGCGATTGATTTAAGAATCAAGAACTTGGATGTATATGGCGACTCAGCCCTGGTTGTCAATCAGATCAAAGGAATTTGGAACACATACCAATCAGGACTGATTCCTTACAAAGAATATGCAAGAAGGTTGTTACCTTTCTTCAACAGAATCGAGTTTCATCACATCCCTCGTGATGAGAATCACATGGCTGATGCCTTAGCCACTCTCTATTCCATGATTAGTGTAGGTCAATGGACCTACCTACCTAAGATCGACATAATGCGCCTTGAATGGCTCGCTTACATCTTCACGATCAAAGCAGTCATCGACGACAAACCTTGGTATCACAATATCAAATGCTTCCTTCAAAAACAGGAATACCCACCTGGGGCACTAAGGAAGGACAAAAAAACCCTCAGAAGGCTAGCCGGCAGTTTCTTCCTGAGCGGTGATACACTCTATAAGAGAAATTTTGACATGGTCTTGCTCCGATGTGTAGACAGACCAGAAGCAGACATGCTGATAAAAGAAATTCACGAAGGATCCTTTGGCACTCATGCCAACGGACACACAATGGCGAGAAAAATTATAAGAGCAGGGTACTACTGGTTGACCATGGAATCCGACTGCTACAAGTACATGAGGAGGTGTCATAAGTTTCAGATATACTCAGACAAAATCCATGTACCGCCAACACATCTCAAAGTTCTTTCTTCCCCATGGCCTTTTTCTTTATGGGGAATCGACATGATTGGCATGATTGAACCTAAGGCCTCAAACGGACATCGGTTCATTCTAGTAGCCATTGACTACTTCACCAAGTGGGTCGAAGCTGCGTCATACGCCAATGTGACCCGACAAGTGGTGGTCGGATTTATCAAAAATAATATCATCTTCTGTTATGGTGTTCCGAACCAAATCATTACAGATAATGGATCTAAATTGAACAACAAGATGATGAAAGAGTTGTGCGCTGAATTCAAGATCGAACACCATAACTCATCTCCCTACCGACCCAAGATGAACGGAGCGGTAGAAGCGGCTAACAAGAACATCAAGAAGATTGTTCAGAAAATGGTGGTAACCTACAAAGACTGGCACAAGCTGCTACCCTTCGCTCTTCACGGTTATCGAACATATGTCCGCACTTCAACAGGGGCAACCCCTTTCTCTCTAGTATATGGCATGGAGGCAGTGCTTCCAATAGAAGTAAAGATCCCATCAATCCGGGTATTGATGGAAGCTAAGCTTACAGAAGCTGAATGGTGTCAAAATCGACACGACGAACCAAACCTGATCGAAGAAAAGACAATAACGGCGCTATGCCATGGTCAGTTGTATCAACAAAGAATGAAGAGGGCATTTGACAAAAAGGTCCGACCTCGCGTCTTCAGGAAAGGATACCTTGTGCTCAAAAAGATACAATCGTTTCTCACTGATTCCCGGGGCAAATGGACGCCGAATTATGACGGCCCCTATATGGTTAAGAAAGCTTTCTCAGAAGGTGCCTTGAAACTTGCAACCATGAACGGAGAGGAATTTGTCTACCCCACGAATGTTGATGTAGTCAAGAAATACTTCGCTTAAAAAAAAAACTTCTCGGTGGATTGAAAACCCGAAAGGGCGGTCCAAGCAAAAATTAGAGACAGAATAAAAAATCATCCCGGTGGATTGGAAATCCAAAGTACAATCTAGGCAAAAATTAGGGATAATGGCAAGTAACTATGTTCAATAAGGGCAAGTCCCTCAGCAGTAGTCATGCCATCCGTCAGGAAAACTCCAGTCAGGGTCATCTTCGACAGAAGCTCAGGATGCCCAGAATTCAAAGTTAGTAGAAGGATAGCGGTCGTTAAGTTTTAATGTAGCCCTTTTCCCTTAAATTACCAATTTCTAAACTTTGTAAATACTCCATGGAATCACGCGCTTGGTTGATTTCCATCCTATCAATAAAATTTGAGCCCTTGTGCTTTTGTTTGCAGTTCTTATTTGTTTTAGCTTTACAGAACGACATTTTAACATGATTAACGAGTCTTGAAATAAAACAAAAAAATGAATTTACTTGTCAAACTTTTTCTGCTTTTAAAATAAAGATGGCAATTTCTCTTGACTATTGAACATCGAAAGAACATCGATCATTTCTCCAGAAGCAATTGAGCTTCAAAGTGCAGAATCAAAGTACTCCTTCTTAGCCAGTACACCTGAATAAAGGATCAACTGTGTCAGAGACCAGGTTTCATCTAACACCCTCGGCAGAGTTCTCATCTCCTAAGCCCGACCAACGTAGCTCACAACAGGGACTATCTCTCCTAAGCAAGACAGAGTTGCTATCGTGAACCAGTGATACTTTTCATCTCCCGTTGTGGCCGAGTATCCAGTCGTGTTCATCTACTAGTCTGTATGTCGCGTCAGTTTTGTCAGCATAAACATATATAGATCATGCATTATTGATTTACATTCGTATTCATATTGCATCACTATCACTCTAGTCGGTCTTGTCCCATCGTGATAACCGTCCTCTCAATCGAGTTGTCAGTTCTTTCCTCGTCAGGAAACGTTGGGGCTGAAAAATCTCTCCTCCAGTTTATTTCTGGATTAGAATTGGTCCTTGACCACTTTGATAACTTGAACCTCTGAAAGACCAGAGAACTTTCGACAAACATCACTCTTCGCCAGTGAAGATGATATCTCCGCTTTCCCGGATTAAGGAAAATCCCCAGAGAAAACCTCTTAATCAGAGATTCGGTAGTACGGTAGTTTTTCTTCGAAAAATCCGCCGACGTAAAGGTCATCAGCACCTCAAAATTATGATCACATCATATGGAATTTCTCTGAGAAGATCCCGAGAAAAGTTTGATGTAAATACCCAAGCAGAAGCAGTCTCTCAAGAGACTCGTTTTCCCAGTAGAATCAACAAATGGCGTCTCCAAACAGAGAAGTTTGTACACCTCTACAGCTCAGACGGATGGGTTCCCCAGCAAGTCTGACATCAACACTTTTTCCACTCAAATGGCATCTCCCCAGGAAAATTCGGCGAGAAGTTTGAAGGAATGCCGCTACAAATAGCGTTCCTTGTCAAGAAAGTTTATTGACAAAAGAAACTGAGACCAGTTCCTTGGTAGGAAACCAGGATCGAGGGGAAGTTCACATCAGAAACTAAGACGAGTTCCTTGGTAGGAAACCAGGATCGAGGGGAAGTTTATATCAGAAACTAAGACTAGTTCCTTGGTAGGAAACTAGGATTGAGGGGAAGTTTACAAAAGAAACTTAGACCAGTTTCTTGGTAGGAAGAAAGGATCGAGGGGAAGTTTACAAAAGAAACTTAGATCAGTTCCTTGGTAGGAAACCAGGATCGAGGGGAAGTTTACATCAGAAACTTAGACCAGTTCCTTGGTAGGAAACCAAGATCGAGGGGAAGTTTATTTCAAAAACTGAGACCAGTTCCTTGGTAGGAAACCAGGATCGAGGGGAAGTTTATTTCAGAAACTTAGACCAGTTCCTTGGTAGGAAACCAGGATCGAGGGGAAGTTTATTACAGAAACTTAGACCAGTTCCTTGGTAGGAAACCAGGATCGAGGGGAAGTTTATTTCAGAAATTGAGACCAGTTCCTTGGTAGGAAACCAGGATCAAGGGGAAGTTTACCTTTTCTAAGCATCATTGCCTAGTAAAAGAAGATGGATGAGCAAACTGTTATTCATAACCATCGTCAAAATTTCGGGTATTCCGATATTTAATCCTCTTGCACCCCGAATGCCCGAATGCCCGAATACCTTCGCCATTCACACCTTCAGGTCCAAGAAGATTAAATAGGGGCATCTGTCATAACCCAAATTTCGACCACTAACATTTCCCATCATTGTGCAAATCATCATCACAATATGGATGTACCTTTGTGCCTCATCAATCTCCTCAAGGAATTGTTGAGCATTCACTACAATTAAGCTTAGGGTTTCAAGCCCTCTCAGAGCCTTTAGACAAAGGATCAATCAAGGAATGACATGATCTTCAACTTGTCTAACCTCTTAAACACCCACAAAGGATCAAGAGGACTCCCATATCAAGAATTAAGCACAAGAGTGCAACATTTCAAGTGGATCAAGCCTCAAGTTCATCTAATACAAAGTCAACTGACGTAGAAAGTTAAATTTTGACTTTTGGTCAACTTTGAGCTTCACAAGCCATTACTCAAGAAAATATGATGGATGATTTAATTTGATCAAATTTAAATCAAGAAATCATGCAAAATTGCAAAATTGATCAAATTGAAAGAAACTTATAAATTTTTTTTAAGTTAAAATCATGTTCAAGTGCACAACTTTTCAAGGTTGTAACTATTGATCCATGCATCCATTGATTTTGCGTAAGAGCTACTTTTAAAGAGGGTATTTGATACTTCAACATTGTAGAAGGAATCAACTCAAAATATCATAAGGATTGAAAGATATAAGTGACCAAAGTTGGGAATTCTTAATGTCAAACGTTCCGACATTTCATAGGACATCATTAATATTTTTCCAGCAAGAATGTCCCAACTTCAAGGATGTTTTTCTCCATGATCCAAGTTGATTCAAGCCAAACCTTGAACATCAAAGTTGAAGTACGTAATCTCACCTTTCCAGAAAGTCCTAGAAAGCTCATTTAGCATTCTCGAGCAGAAAGTTATGATCTCTGCAAAAGGCATTGATAAAACAGAATTTTTAAGACAGCTTTTAGGACAGACTTGATCACACAAGTTCAAGATCATTTTTTGCAACTTTACAACTCTTATCTTCACAAACCTTGAACATCAAAGTTGAAGTACGTCATCTCAGCTTTCCAGAAAGTTGTAGAACGTCCATTTATCATACTCGAGCAGGAAGTTATGGACTTTACAATAAGGTTTGCTGCAGCTGTTTTTTAGGACAGATTTTGTGCACTTTTTCTTGTGCCACACAATTTTCAAGCTTTGTCACCATGCAGGACAAGCATCAAAGGTGAAATTCACTTCAACTCAAAATATCATAGTGGATTAAAAGATATAAGTGATTAGAGTTTGGAATTGTTAATGTTCAAAGTTGTCAATTGTTTCAACATTTCATAGGACATCATTAATATTTTTCCAGCAAGAATGTCCCAACTTCAAGGATGTTTTTCTCCATGATCCAAGTTGAACCAAGTCTAGGGTCAAACATAAAAGTTGAAGTATGTCATCTCAGCTTTCCATAAAGTCCTGGAACAACCATTTATCATTCTTGAGCAAGAAGTTATGCATTTTACAACAAGGCTTGCTGTAGCTGATTTTTAAGACAGGTTTCAGGACAGATTTGCACATTTATTGTGCCACATTAATTTTTAAGCCTTGTCATCATTTTGGACCCATCTATGATCTGATCTCCAAGCCTCCAAAGTCCTTGGAACCAAAAATAGCATGCCAAACCTAGAAAACCCTAAAAGAGGGACAAGACTCCAATTTTCGTTTGGAGCATTTAATGGATGCTTAGAGGTGGCATGAACTGAGCTTCCTCCAACTGAATTCAGTCAAGATTCATCCAACAACAAGGGAACCAGCAGCCTGTGCCCTAACCTCTAGTCAATGGCTAGAGGAGACTTGAGATTCCAAAATGCAACCATTGGACAAACCTCTGCTGCAGCCACCATTCACTATTGCTTGCAAAACAAACTTGCTCTACTATAAATAGAGCTCATTTGTGCTCAGTTTGAGTACACCAAAGCCATCAAACAGATGCTTTCCTCAAAATCACTTTCTCTAGGCAAAAATACCTTCTTTAGCAAGGTAATTCTGATTTTTTGAGTTAGAGAGCATTTCCATCACAACTCATGATCCAAACACATCCAATATGTCATATCTAAGCTGTCCAAACTCTCACAAGTGACCTATAACATTAAAATCACAAAGTCACCTCTCAAAACCTCAAAATTGGACTTTTTTGCATTTTTCAAGCCATGTCTTGATTCAGTCACTTTCCAAACCAGATAAAGCCTCAAACACACTCCAAATATCATCCTTGAACTGTCCCAAATGGTCCCCCCATCTAGAACACCATTTGAGAGTTGGCATTTTGGCCACTTTTGCCCATTTTGCAAGAAAGAGCTCAAACTTGCTCCAGAGGTTTCCAGCTGATTCCAACCATCCTAAAAGCTTCTAAGAGGTCATTTGAGGGTGTCCAAAGCATCAAATCATTTCTGGAACAAAGCACTAGGTAGGCTGCACAAAATCTCCAAAAAAGAGGTAAGCTTCACAACTTGAATTCTTTGAATCATGTTTTCCTTTGTTGTCCATATACATGCATTATATTGAATAATTCTTGAAGCAAAAATGTAGTCCTCTCAATGTATGTTGTGATCCTCCTACTATTTGCACTTTAACATGTTTATATGTGGAGTTTGTGTTGTTTTAAAATCCATGTGCAGTTCTTTTTTCTGCATCGTGTGTTCTGTACATTAAGTTTCAGTGTTTATGAGTGATACCATTGGATTCCTTGCGAAAAATCGGTCAAGATAGGTTCTTACGGATTTTAATTTCATTAAAAATTGAGAGAGTTATGAGTGTTGGAAGTTTGATAAAAAAGATGTTGAAAACTAAAAGAGATGTCGAAGAGGATGTTGTGACATCTTTCCTCTTTTTCTTATTTTATTTTCAAAACTCAACCAATTATTTTACATAGCAAAAATCATCGTTTTCCAATTTTGTTTTACACACTTCTTATTCATACTCCATAATATTTTAATCCACAAAAAATCACAAAAAAATATTATTATTTGATATATTTTTAATATATTCAAAAATATTGTTTTAAATTGTTTTAAATGCTTTTAAAATGATTTCTTTTTCTTGATTTTTAAAACCAAAATGATTTAAAATATTCATGTGGATAAAATACTTTTTTATAAATCTTAATCATTGTTTATAACATGATTAATGATTTTATTTGATATTTTTATCATTTTTTTACTTGATTTTTCTTTGAAAAATGCCTTTAAAAAATGAAATTGGGGTTTCTTTGATTTTCACCCTAACAAATCTTTTTCAAACACTTTTGGGCCTCTAATAGAGTGTAAGACCCAATCCTTTGTAAATACAAACCTTTATTGGGCCTCAAATGTTGTATAAGTCCTGTTGTATTTCAAAAGTTCGGCGCGATCATCACCCGTTTAAAATAAATCATCTGGGCCTCTCCTCGAGCTATAAGACCCATTCAAAATCATTTGGCATCTAATAGAGTGTAAGACCCAATCCCCTTTTAACCAAAACAATTTTGGGCCTCAGATATTGTATAAGTCCCTCTGTGTTAAAAGAAAAAAAACCTCGGCATGATCGCCAGTTCAAAAATCAAAACCTCTGGGCCTCTCCTTGAGCTGTAAGCCCCATCACTGGTACAAAAACATTTTGGGCCTCTAGTAGAGTGTAAGACCCAACCCTTTTTGAAAACCAAAATGATTTGGGCCTCAGTGTATTGTATAAGTCCTGATACCATCAAAAAGTTCGGCGCGATCGTCGCCTGTTTTACAAAACCCTGGGCTTCTCCTTGAGCTGTAAGCCCCACCACTTGTATAAAAATAAACCTTTGGGCCTCATAAGAGAGTGTAAGACCCATCACTTTGTACAGAAAACCTTTTGGGCCTCACATATTGTATAAGTCCCTCTGTACAGTTTTCAAAACAACAGTGCAATCACTGATAAAACCTTGGGCCTCTCCTTGAGCTGTAAGCCCCAACAATCTTTTCAAAGCACTTTCTCCTTTGATTTTGTATATAATATTGTTATCAAAGCTTTCTTTGTTGAACAAACTAACAAAACAGCATGGAAGCTCTACAACCGAGTAAGTGTTCACCCGCTTTCTTTATCCGCTTTCATATATATATATATATATATAACTGTATTGTGGGGCTGCTCACTGTAAGTCTTCTTTCACAAACTTTCATATACCTGTCAAATATTAACTGTGTAATACTAGTATAACTATTTAGAGTTTTCCCCGGCAACTACGTCTAGCACTAGGTAAAGCCTTGTTGGTCACTCTTAAATACAAACAAAACTAGATCCCCATAGGATTACCAGACACAGTCTTCCCTCCTCTTGGGGTTAAACAATATGGAGACGTGAAAGGCAGCATTCTCGGTGAACCCTTTCTCAGACTGTCACCCTTAGAAATTGTCAAAGAAACTCTAACTCCTCAGAGATGATCTTTTCTCCGTGAATGGTATCTCTTGAGTTTCTTCCAAATTCTAGTACTTTCCTGGCTTGATCTATTCTCAGTGAATGGCATGTCTTGAACTTCTCGCGGTTTGGGGACCCATAGGCTTCTTAAAAGCATCCCCGCCTCCTCTTGGGCGTTATACAAGGACCCTTCGGCTTCTTAAAAGCTCTCATGCCTTCTCTTGGGCTTAGTACAAGGACCCAGAGACCTCTACAGGTATAGGAATAGAACCTAGTCATCAATTTGCTAGAGCTGTCTTTCTGAGTCAAGTGTCAGACCTGTAAATGGGTTGACCTTCATCCCTTAACATACCAGCCTTCTCTTGGGCATTATACAAAGATCATTCACTTATCAGAGAATCGATTTCTCAAAACACCAGTAGACTTGGACAGTCCCAATACCCTTTGGATTTCCAATTTCCTTAAAGAATGGGAAATAACCCTGATCTTCTGATCACTACCAAAGCACAACTTTACCTTTAATCGTTCCCTTCATAAGAACTGATTTTCTCGTTTATCCAATACATTGGACCTGTCACTAAACTGAAATAGTTACCAGCATAAACAGCCTCCTCTTGGGCTTTGTACAATGATTCTCCCCACACTTTCTTATTGAGTATAAAAGACTCTCTTGTTGAGTCAAACCCTTTTAGCCTCCATCTCGGGCTTCGTACGAGATACAAAACACTCTCTTGTTGAGTATAAAAGACTCTATTATTGAGTCAAACACCTTCAACCTCCATCTCGGGCTTCGTACGAGATAGAAAATCACTCTCTTGTTGAGTATAAAAGACTCTCTTGTTGAGTCAATCACTTTTAGCCTCCATCTCGTGCTTCATACGGGATACAAAACACTCCCTTGTTGAGTATAAAAGACTCTCTTGTTGAGTCAAACCTTTAGCCTCCATCTCGGGCTTCGTACGAGATACAAAACACTCTCTTGTTGAGTATAAAAGACTCTCTTGTTGAGTCAAACCCCTTTAGCCTCCATCTCGGGCTTCGTACTAGATATTAATCACTCTCTTGTTGAGTATAAAAGACTCTCTTGTTGAGTCAAACCTTTAGCCTCCGTCTTGGGCTTTGTACAAGACACATAAAAACACCCTCTTGTTAGGCCAATAACCTCCTCTTAGGCTTTGTATAAGGAAAACCCCTGTTGAGTCAATCAACCTTTTAGCATCAATCTGTGCCTTGCTCATAGCATACAAACATCAACAACTCCTTTTCCCCCATCTAATTGCTGTAAGCGGCAAGCCTCTAGATTATTTACATCCACGCTGTCCCTCTTTTAGCATGAGAAATTCCTAAGGAAAGATGACATTGCTCTACACTGAGTTAAAGTCTTCTCCTTCAGGTTAAAATCCCCTATAAAAGGAAATTTTGGAATTGCTAGATTCACATATCCCAGTTAAAGTAATTCTCCTTTATAATCAGTCACCCAATAGTTGTGACAAACAGACCAAATATCCCCCTTTAGAGATGACAAATTCTCTCTAATCCTAAACACTTCAGCTTCACATCTTGGGCTTCGAACAAGATACAATAAACCATTTAGCTTCATGTCTTGGGCTTTGAACAAGACACCAAAACACCTTTTTCCTCCCATAGAATAGAAGGAACTACGATCGCTCTGATTTCCCTGTTTCGTCAAACGGGAATACGTAGGCATAAGATTGCAAAAGAATCTTAGCGAGCACACTAATTAAAAACATCAAATCCAGTACCTATCCAAAATCCCCATGAATAGTCCCGTCATTTCATTCTTAACAAAATAAGAAGAGAGAGGCGCACAATCTAAACCGCATTTGTAAACCAACAGTCATCTGTTTAAACTCAGTATGCAAGCAAGGTTAATTGGAGACATCTATTTCCCTTCCTTAGTCAGCTTAATAGGATACAAAATGAATCGACCTGTAGTACCCCAGAGCGACAGTGCTTAAGAACCACGTCCAAAATCGCTCGCTACACATGTGTTCGTATCCTAAATGCGTTCCACGTGTCCTCTGCCAGCAATTAGATAAGAACAAAGTACCCTCCCTTATTTGAATTCGAATCTTGAATTGAATGTCATCAATAATACGTCAATCGAAAAACATTTCCAAATTGTTAGAAATATTTCTAAGTCCATAAAATATTTCTCTCTTGCACAAGGAAACTTTCGACTAGAATTCCTGGGAACGCTATTCTAGTCGAAGTCTTCCAAATCTTCACTGAAATCATATTTCCTTGATTAGTTCTCTTAATCCAATACTAGGTGTTGAAATTAGGAGCTAACACATGGACGTGTCTGTCATACCCCAAATTTTAACCACCAATTATCAAAACCTGATTGTGTTTTCACTTCATGTCATCTGCGTATCATATCGTCTATTTTTGTCAATCATATTGTTTGAATTTTCAGTCAGAATATATGCGTTGAAATCTCTGTCTTTTTCTGGTTAATTATGCGAAAAATCGATGAACAGACGTGTTTCTCAAATAAACTTGCAAAGGTCTATTATTCATCTATCTTTCGCACGATTTAATCAATCTCTCATTTTGTCTTATTTTTACCTAAATAAAATAAAAATGAAAATAAAAATAAAAAAAATAAGTGTACATATTTATTCATATATATATATATATATATATATATATATATATATATATATATATATATATATCTTTGTTTTTTTTTATATCCCTTCCTTTTTATATATGTATATATTTATACATATTTTCATTTGTATATATATATATATATATATATATCTTTGTTTTTTTTATATCTCTTCCTTTTTATATATGTATATATTTATACATATTTTCATATATATATATATATATATATATATATATATATATATATATATATATATATATATATATATATATTCAAATTGTTGTTTTTTTAGAAATAAAATATCAATTCATACAATTTTGTTTTTTTTACAATTTTTGTTTTTCATGAATTTTGTTTCTAATGTATTTTGTTTTAAATGAATTTTGTTTTTTACAATTTTGTTTTTATACAATTTTGTTTTTCATACATTAAGTTTGGATAAAATTGAACTATATTTTCAAAGTAAAATTCCATTTGTCTTACATCTCCATAAATGCATTCTTTAACAAACTTAAAAAATGTTGAATTCTTAGTCTTTTTCTTATCTTACTTAGCTTGTTCCATAAACTATCTTCTCCTATAAATAGGATCCTAACTTCACTTTCAAACTACCCCAAACAAGTAGTAAACTTGTTTCTCTTTGTAACTTGAAAAAAAAAGAAGGGTGCTGTGCACCCCTTGTCCATTTTCAATCAATATGTTTTTTTTCCTAAAAAAAATTTCACTACACATAAAGGGCATCACGCCCCTTTTCTTTCTCTCCCTCTGCACTATTTTCCTTCTACATCGAATTACCACATACATAATTATCCTACATAATTTTTGATTATTGTTACAATTAACCTGATTATAATATACATATGGTAAGAAAACAACAAAAAAATTCTTGCAGATATCCATCAGCTGCAACACCTTCAATTCAACAGCAAACCACTGCCATCGACGAAACCGTTAAATTGGAGCTGCGAAGCTGCAAAGTTCAGAAAAAAAGGGAGATTCAACTCAATTTCAATCCTATTTTAAAATTATAATTAAACTCAATTTTTGTAGAGTTTAATGGCTTAACAAACCTATTGTTTTTGCCACTTTTGTTACAGGAACTTCATGACATCACTCTTGCACCTGCAGAATTCATGACAGGAAAATTTTGAAGAATAAATAACATAACCGTTACAACAGAGAAAATCATGGAAGAAAAATAATTTTCTTGCAAACCTTTTATAAACAGAAAATCACAACAATTCCAAGTAACACGGCTTTGGCAGGTCTGAGACAAAAGGACCTATAACAATCACTGTAGAAAGTTCAGAAAAGAAAACTTATCTGACAAAGTCGCAAACAGAATCGAAGCAGCCATCCATTGAAAGCTCAACAAACTCAGCAGAGCAATTTCACCCAACAAATTGCAGCAAAGGAAATTAAGAAAAGAACAATTTGATTCACAACAGAACTTCATCAACAATTTCAGAAGAATTTCATAAATTTTTGCAGAACAATAAACTTCCAATTACAATTCAATTTTAATTGACAAATTCTGCAATTTTTGTTCATTCTATCCCTATTTCAATAACTCATAAAATTTGTTTTTTTTCTTCTTCTTTACAGATATACAGCAAGAAAGATCAACAGAAAGGTTTGAGAAGAACAAAATTCTTGCTCAACACAATTCTGTAGAAAACAAAAAGAATAAAAGAAAGCTCACGATTACGCAGAGCCAGAGCAAAGAGTTTCGACGCCGATGTCACCGACACGCTCGAAACTTGTTCACGTTGATCCAACACGTAACAACAACATAATTGCCTGCGAAAATCAACAGCAATATCAATTCACAATATTCAATTCGATTTCATAAATTGAAATTCGTATTTCAAACCCTAATCCCTTAAATTCTTGTTACAGGAAAAAGAACAAGCAAAAGCATAAATTGAAAATCAAGGACGGAGAAGAAGCACGAACCTAAAGGGGAAGAGAGGGCCATCGCCGGAGAAGCGCTCCTCCACCACCCTTCGAAATCGCCACTGCGGAACCATCTTCCTCCGCCCTCAACCACCGCGCCGCCACCAAGCACCAAACAGAGGGAATCGCCGCCGTGATTTGAAGAAGAGGATGGAGCCATGACCTCCATGCTGAAGACGGAAAGGGATCGCGCAGAGAAACGAGAGAGAAAGCGATTGAGGCAGATAGAAGATGCAATACCCCTGTTCTTACACGCTGAAAATAAAGAGGTATTTCTCTCCTCTTTTGATTTTTTTCTGATCGTATGAAAAAGGGTACCCTTCCTTTTTTTTATTTGAGAAATAAAACTGATAAAATAAATCTTTTTTTTTTTTTAAATAGTTTAATTTTTTTGTTTTGATGATACATGGGCTCAGCCCAATATTTGCTAATCACACTCTTCTTGTGTTATTCCAAGCCCATCTTTATTTTCATTAAGTTAAAATTAATTAATTATTATGTTAATAATTAATATGGTTTAGTAAGTTTTACTAAATATATTTTAAACTTAATTGATCGTCTAATTGTGTAATTGATTATTATTCGATTATTTGATTTTCCGTGGTTTAGAATTATTTTCAATAATTTATGTTTATAATTAAATATTTGTTTTTCGATTTACTTTGTGACATCGATTCAATTCTAACCACTTGATGAGATCAAAACCATTTCTATGCGATCTCTGGTTTTCTCTGCTAGTTTGGTTTTTCCATTTGACGCAGGAATTCTTAATTGATACCTTGATGCTCATTGGGCACTTAAAGCTTCCTCAGACGCTTCTCTGCTTGCGTAGAAAAATTCACCGGTAATCGGTAAACTCGAATTTAAACCCTTTGCTTGTATGCCATGCATTTATTAACATCTGTTAAAAACAATTGAACTTGCAAACAAGTATTTCCTGTAAATACACAATGCACTGATGAAGAGAGAGGAATTATTCACAGTAAAACCTCTCTCGAACTTTTAAAACACAGTGGGCCTCTAATAGAATGTAAGTACCACCCCTTTGTAAATAAACAATTTTGGGCCTCACACATTGTATAAGTCACTCTGTATATTTTCAAAAGTTCGGTGCGCACGTCGCCTTTTTAAACAAATTCCACTGGGCTTCTCCTTGAGCTATAAGACACGTCTTTATTCATTCTCAAACTCTTTGGGTCTCTAATAGAGTGTAAGACCCAACCCTTGTTGTAAATAAAATAATTTGGGCCTCATTCGTTGTATAAGTCCCGATACGATCTTCCAAACAACGGTGCGATCACAGTAAAACCTTGGGCCTCTCCTTGAGTATAAGCCCCAACAATCTTTTCAAAATAATTCCTTCTTTAATTTCTTTGAACAACAAACAATACAACATGGAAGCTTGCTCTCTTGTAAGTTTTAATTGGCTTTCTTTACATGCTTTGATATATATAATTGTATTATGGGGAGCTGCGCATGGTTAGTCTTCTTTCATACCCCTTTAAAATACTTGTCATATATCAACTGTATATATACTAGTATAGTTATTTAGAGTTTTCCCCGGCAACTAGGTCTAGAACTAGGTAAAGCCCTGTTGGTCGCTCTGAAATACAAACAAAACTAGATCCCCATAGGATTTCTAGATACAGTCTTGCCTCCTCTTGGGCTTATACAATATGGAACAAAGAGAAAGGTAGTATTCTTCGTGAACCTATTCTCAGACTGTCACCCCTAGAAATTGTCAAAGAAATTCTACTCCCTAGAGTTTATCTATTCTCAGTGAATAGCATCTCTTGAGTTTCTTCAAACCTCGAACTTTCACTAGATGATCTATTCTCGGTGAATAGCATTTCTTGAACTTTTCTTAGTTTGAGACCCACAAGATTCCTAAAAGCATCCCCGCCTCCTCTTGGGCTTTGTACAAGGACCCTCCGGCTTCTTAAAAGTTCTCATGCCTTCTCTTGGGCTTAATACAAGGATCCTGACGACCTCTTAAAGGTATAAGACAGAACTTAGTCAACCTTTGCTGGAGCAGTCTTTCCAGTGTCAAAACTCCGGCCAATTTAGGGTTGATTCTCATCCCTTAATGCCCGTGCCTCCTCTTGGGCATCATACAAAAGATAAAACTCTTCCCCGCCAGTAGACTTGGATAGTCTAACCCCCTTGAGTCTCAAAGACATTCTCAAGTTCCCTACAAACATAGGAGAAACCTCGATCAATCTGGATCAGTCTCCAGCAGGGCTAAAAATCAGTCTATCTCCTAAAGTTCCCCAACCAGGGTTAGTTTATCATCAGATAACACTATCCCAAATCATAACCTCAAGGCATCTGATACCTCAACTCTTCTGCAACCCTCAGTAAGAGTTGGCTCCCCACTTGGACCTTCCTAGGGATCTCAACAATCCCCAGCAGAAAGATACCCTCCTCTTAGGCTTTGTATAATGATCTTTGCTCAGCACAGTTAGCCTCCTCTTGGGGTTTGTACAATGATTCTCCCCAGCGGAGCTAACCTTTTCAGACTCTCTTGTTGAGTCAATCACTTTCAGACTCTCTTGTTGAGTCAATCACCTTTTCAGATTCTCTTGTCAAGTCAACTCTTTTTTACCTTAATATTAGGCTTTGTACAAGACATATAAATACTCTCTTGTTGAGTCAATCTTTTTCCAGCCTCCTCTTAGGTTTGGTATAAAGATTTCCCCTAACAAGAGCTAGCCTCCTCTCAAGTAGGGTAGAATGATTTCTCCAGCTTGTTCAGCCACAAACCTGGGCTTTATACAGGACAGATAAAAGCACTCTCTTGTCGAGTCAAACCCTTTTAGCCTCAATCTTGGGCTTTGTACAAGACAAAAATCTTCCTCTCTTAAGCTTGGGACATATATCTTCCCAAGCAGAGTCAAACACATTTCAGCCACAATCTTGGGCTTTGTACAAGACAGATAATACTCTCCAGCAAGAGTCAAACCTCTTTAGCCTCAATCTTGGGCTTTGTACAAGACAGATAGAACATTTCCCCCAGAAAAGTCAAACTCTTAGCCTCCTCTTAGGCTTTGTATAATGATATCCCCATAGAGTCAGTCTCTTTTTTGCCTCAATCTTGGGCTTTGTACAAGACACCAATATATACACTCTCTTGTTGAGTCAGTCTTATCCAAACTTTGGATGAGGATCTCCCTAGTGGAGTCAATCAACCTCTTAGCTTCAACCTTGGGCTTTGATCAAGGCACACAAAAATCAACAATCCCTCTTTAGAGATGACAAATTCTCTCACAAACAAACCTTTTAGCTTCAATCTTGGGCTTTGAACAAGACACCCAAAACTTCTTTTCCTCCCATAGAATAGGAGGAACTATGATTGCTCTAATTTCCTTGTTTCGTTTAAACGGGAATACGTAGGCACAAGATTGCGAAATCTTAGCGAGCATCTTATCAAAAACTCTAGGTTAAGTACCTTCACACCAAAACTTAGGTCTAGTACCTTACCAAAAACATCAGGGACGCCTGAACATCAACATCAACTCACTCTCTCACACATATTTCCCAAGAAACATTCCTAACCCATTAACAGATAAACACCATCAATTACAAAAAGAAACCTAAAGCTAATATCCTGTGGATAACCACATATAGGATGGGTAATTGACAACTCTCCATTGTATAACCTGACCCCGACTCCCCGAATCTCTCTTAGCGTTTGTTCAGTTAAACAATCGCGTGCAAGGTTAGTTTTAGATAGCTTCCCTTTCCCTTCCAGCTTCACGGGATAAATAAGAAATCAGAAAGTAGCACCCCCTCCTCGTCATTGCGTTGAGGAGAAAACCCAGCGATAAGGTGGTCGCGTCATCGAAAAAAAATCGCTCGCTACAGAAAAATGGCGACTCTGCTGGGGAGTCATTGTCTGTATAGGACTAGGATTATAGCTCTTAAAAGGTCTAGGATGTTAGTTTTAGGAATAAATATATATATCGCTTTTCCTAATTGATATCAGTGTTTATTTTTCTGCAAATGGGGCTGCGGGTGATGCCGCATCTGGAAAGTTTGAGTGACACCTAAGATAAGTGATGGCACTAGACGAGTAATATTACAGGGAATGACTCTCAATAAGAGACCCTGTTCGACCATCGAATCAGTGGAGATGCCCTTTGCGGATTCAATGCCTATACGACTTCGGTTGTTGAAAGCAGATTGTTTGATTGTGGTTGTCCATGAAACTGAGGATTTAGTAGGTTGAGACCTTGTTACTATTTTTGTAGAGCGGAAGCTATCGAAAATAGTTGTCACGTGATACTACCCTCATTTTAGATTACTCTAAGATACTGCAGCTCGCTCGGGTGAACCAGCCTGCTGTTGTTATCCCAAGAGGGGTCAATGATTTTGAGGACAGGTACAAAAAATCACCAGTACAACCTTTGAGGATGGGTAGAGCCATGACTTCATGACACCGAACCTTTGACCCCATGTTTTTTCTATGTTTTTGTGTGCTGCATTCATGCATTCATTAAAAAACTTTAAACAAAAGAAAAATTTTCTCTTCTAGTCTCTATTTTTCAAATTAAACTAAGACATTGATTGCAAATATTAGAGAAAAGAGATTGCGTTATGGATTTCGGTAGAAGGAAGACTCACAAGTACACCTTCAAGGTTCCAAAGCTAGAGGATTTGAGAGGGTTGGCAAGGATGATCACCAACCCTAATGCTTTCAGAGCTAAATACGGAGGACTGCCGTCTCTCTTAAGGGTCCATATAATTGAAGGAATCCTGGCTACGCTAATTCAGTTCTACGATCCAGTCTATCACTGTTTCACATTCCCGGATTATTAGCTAGAACCAACACTGTAGGTGTACTCTCACCTAACTGATTTACCCATCACTGATCAAGCTCCCTTTTTTGGACTGGAAGAAATTCCAAAGGATCAAACCATTGCAAGAGCAATCTATTTGGACGAGTCAGAAGTCAGGACTCACATGACCACTAAGGGTGGAATCCAAGGTTTTCCAACTAAGTTTTTGGTAAAGAAGGCTCTGTACTTTGCTAGTATAAGGAACGTGACTGCTTTCGAGAGCGTCTTTGTCTTGCTCACCTACGGGTTATTTATGTTTCCCAACATTGATAACTTAGTTGATATCAATGCCATTAAGATTTTTTTGATTGGAAACCCTGTACCGACCTTGCTCGCGGATGCTTATCATTCTGTACACCTAAGAAATTTGTACAGTGGAGGAATGATCACATGCTGTGTACCGTTGCTATACAAGTGGTTCACTTCTCACTTACCCAAGTCTGCTGCATTTTGGGATCATAAGAGTACTCTGCGTTGGTCTCAGAGAATCATGTCTCTTTCCAACTCTGACATAGATTGGTACAATCGAATCTATGACGGGATAAGAATCATTGACCGTTGTGGAAACTTCCCTAATGCACCCCTCATAGGAATTATAGGAGGAATAAATTATCATCCAATTTTAGTTCGTCGTCAACTCGGATACCCGATGAGACATGTCCCACGTAATGTTCATCTTGAAGGTCTTTTCTTCAAGGAAGGAGAAAATGACAGGGCTTTAAAGACAGAAATAGTGCATGCCTGGAAACATGTTCACAGGAAAGGAAGAGAGTCTCTAGGAAAACCAGACCGTGTCTCTGTAAAACCTTATCTCCACTGGATACAAACTAGAGCTCTCAAACTGAGGATGCCTTACCCTCGTCAAGAGGTTCTTCCGCTAAAGGAATCTGTCCTTTATTTTATGTCTGATACTGAAAAACTCCAAGTCACTCTCAGCAAAGTTCAACAGGAGAAGAAGTCTTGGAAGAACAAGTACCGTATTCTCAGTATGGAGTGTACCAAAATATAGCAACTGTTAAAAGAAAAAGATGCTCTGATTGAGATTTTAGAGCAACATGTTGTAGAAAATCAAGAAGACCAAAGGAATTTGATCGCTCCTTTCACTTGGCAAAGGAATGACAACCCGGCAACGGATCAAGAGCCCCGGTTAAAGAAACAAAAGTACCAGAATCAGCACCTGAGCCATCCTCAGAGAGGACTCAGGATCCATAAGTTTAGACATTTCTTTTTACAGCACTTTGTAAATTACTGTATTTCCATTTCCGCAATCTTTGAATTCAATAAAACGGGGTTTCCTCAATGTATGATATTTGCAATCCAACTGTTGAAGTTTCTTTTGATTAAACAAAAATAATTAATATAATCATTGCATATCAGTCATCATTCTCACATAACGCATTCTTCTTCCCTACGAATCTCACGTTTGTGTCTTGATTCTAGAGTCAAACTGTCTCATTCGTACAATACTCGGGCCAATCGACAAAAGAAGATGGAAAATCTCGAGGAAGAGAATAGAGAGTTGAGAGAAGAACTCGTTGCTCTGAAAGAAGATCTGAGGAAAGTTCACAGTGACATGTAAGCTCTGGCAACGGCTCAGATAAAACAATAAAGGACTGTGATCTCAGAGATCACATCAACGCCCATAGTGGAGAAGTATGGTCCTTGGTATAACATGCCTAAAGATTGTCCCTGGGACATGCCTATTAACTATATCCCGGCAGGATATATTCCGCCGATCACAGAAGATCCGGAAACTGCAGCAGGAGCCGCTGGGCCTGAAGGTTACAAACTTCAGGAAAGCGAAGATGCAAGGGGCATGACAGCAACTCTTGAAGGTTACAAACTTCGGGAGCCACCAAGAGTCACTACCGTAGTGACTATACCACCACCCGTGGTACACACTGTCCCGGAAGGACAGATTTCCCAGTTACCCTTTGGAGGAAACGGAAGTATGTTCGACATAAGGAAGGAATTTCAGGAGCAATTCCTAAAGATGCAGAAGGAACTGCAACCCTTTCGCGGTCAGGATCTATTTGGAACGGACGCCGCAGACCCTTATTTGGTCCCTAATGTGAAAGTTTCGCACAAATTCAAGGTGCCCGAATTTGAAAAGTACAAGAGTAACTCTTGCCTTCAAAGTCATTTGGTGATGTACGCTTGGAGGATGTCCACTCAGACAGAAAACCAACAGCTACTGATCCACCACTTTCAAGATAGTTTAACCGGTGCTTCACTCAAATGGTACATGGATTTAAACAAAACCAAGATCGTCACTTTCATAGATCTTGGCGCTGCCTTTGTTCAACAATATAAGTATAACCTGGACATGGTACCGGATAGAGATCAACTCAGAGCCATGTAGCAGAAGGATAAGGAAACCTTCAAGGAATATGCTCAGAGATGGCGTGAAATCTCTGCCCAGATTTATCCAGCTCTTGAGGAAAAGTAGATGACAAAGATATTCTTGAAAACCTTGAGCTCATTTTACTATGACAGAATGGTCGCCAGTGCACCCAGTGACTTCACTGAGATGGTAGGCATGGGAGTTCGTCTTGAAGAAGCAGTCTGAGAAGGACGTTTAGTTAAAGATGCTAGACCATCAAGCAATACCAAAAGATACGGTAGTGCTCTCCCTAAGAAAAAAGAGCAAGATATTGGCAATATCTCTCTCGAAAAGAAAAGGCGACGGTACCAACCAGTAGCAGCTGTAACTCCTGCTATCAACCCCGCGCCTGTTCCAACGTCAACCTCAGGTTGCTCAGAACTAACCGATTCCACACCAATATCAGCAAAGGACACAACGACCTCTTCAGCAAGATCGTCCTCAATACAACAACAACCGTACAATGTGACCACCAGGGCTCCTCTTGCAATACCGGAGAATCCGCCTTTTTGGTTCAAGTCCGATGTGCAGAAGCTTGTCAGAAGCGTGGTCCTTTCCTTCAAGGATACAAATCCTAATGTTCAGACGAACCCACTACCTCAACACGAGAAAGCTGCGGTAAATTTGATAGAAGAAGAGTCTAAGCACAATTATCAAATTCACGATGTACTCTTATTAGGGACCAACCTGGTCAAGATGCATTGCAAATAGAGCTGATACGGGCATGTACCATCTCACAATTATCACCGGTTTGATATCCGCTCTAAAGACAATCAAGGATGTTCTATGGTGCAATCAGCTCTACAGGAACAGATGGATCTCAGATGGATCCAAGATCATCGAATTCGTGAGGTCAACATGACCTATACGAATTCCAACATCATTCAAAACCACGACATCCGTGCGATGAATGTCAACTTGGTGGCAATGCACTCAAGGCAAAGCCAACATCATAATCTACCACAACACGATTACGATTGTTGTCGTATCTGCTCAAAAAATGACCAGGGATCCTCTTTTGTACAAAAGGCCCTCCAGCGACAGATGGATCTGGGATGAATTCAGGATTACCGCAATAGAAATCATTATCAGGTAAATATGATTCAAATCTTTGATATTCGGTTGATGAATACCAGCTTGGTGGTGTTACACGCTACACAAGTCCAGCTCAGTTTTCTGACTTTGCATAATTATCAAAACTGTACAGTATGCCATGATAGCAACCAAGGATATGCTCTCGTTCAAAGAAATTTGCAACACTTGTTAAACCACTGGTGGCTTCTGATCTATCTAGACAAAGACACACAACAAGTCAGTATGATTAACGGGAACCCTACTAGGCATCAAAGTAAGGATGTTCGATCAATGGAAACATACCTAGTGAGGTTACATTGTATACAAAACGGATGTGGTCGGGTGCCACTACACAACTATGAGCGCTGTAGAGTTTGCTCAGAGGATAACCAAGGATGCTACCTCGTGCTAGCAGCCCTTCAAAGTCAGTTGAACCACAAAGAGATTCACCCGTGTTCAGGCTCTGGTTCAATGTCAGACTATCATCCTAATCAAGGCAAAGATGTTGTCTTAATCCCTGAATGAGAAGTGGCCAAATATGTGTGCGCCATAATCCCTTTACTCCATGAATCAAGAGTTCCTCTTAATAGTGGAAAGGTTCTCAACCTCGAACCAATTGAGGCCGGCTACGATGGTAAAAAAATCAGAAGGCTCCTGTAGTTATCTATCTACTGGGACCGCTACCGTATGAGTCAACTAAGGCTATCTCTTACAAATACGGTGCGAAAACAATTGAGAATGGAAAGGAAACTCCATTACCCTCCGTTGTGAATATTGCAGACATCAGTTGAGTAACACGGAGCGGTCAGATCTTCAACCGAGGAGTTGGAGAACCCAGCACAGAAAAGGAACCTCAAATAGAAGTTCCTAATTAACCTATCGAACAATCCAGTGATCCCGACCTTTCAAAGAACAACGATGAGATGCTGAAGCTCATCCAGAAGAGTGAATACAACATTGTTGACCAATTGTTGCAAACTCCTTCAAAAATCTCTTTGCTATCTCTTTTGCTCAGTTCCGAAGCTCACCGGGAAGCTCAACAGAAAGTCCTAGAGCAAGCCTTTGTGGAACAAGATGTGACGAACAGACAATTCAACAACATCATCTCCAACATCACTTCCTGCAACAACTTGGGTTTTAGTGATGAAAAACTGTCGGAAGAGGGCCAAAATCACAACATGGCACTCAATATCACCGTCAACTGCCAGGATGATGCATTAGCCAGCGTACTGGTAGACACCGGATTAGCTCTAAATGTTATGCCAAAGTCCACTCTGATGCGATTATCATACCAAGGATCTCCGATGAGAGGCAGTGAGGTCATCGTCAAAGCATTTGACGGATCCCGAAAAACAGTTATCGGCGAAGTCGACCTTCCCATAACTATCGATCCTCATACTTTCCAAGTCACTTTCCAGGTCATGGAAATCTGGGCAGCATACAGCTGTTTGTTAGGATGACCTTAGATACACGAGGCTGGGGCAGTCACTTCGACACTTCACCAGAACCTGAAGTTTGTCAAAAATGACCAACTCGTCACAATCTGCAGAGAGCAAGCCTTGATCGTGAGCAACTTATCGTCATCCACTTGTGTCGAACCAGAGAAGGTTGTTAGAAGCCAGTTCCAAGCACTTTCGGTGTGCAATGACAACCAAATAGAAAGAGGAACATCGATTTCCTCGTACAAAGATGCTCTCGAAGTGATCAAAAGTAACAATGCAAAAGGATGGGGACAGCTTGTCATTCCTACTGATAACAAAGCGAAGAAAGGTCTTGGTTTTCTTCAAACTATGCCCAGACAGCTATTAACGATGAAAGTCATCATCCGATTCAAACCTTCTTCTACAGTGGAGGCTTCCTTCACCCAGTGTCTGAAGAAGTACATACCATCAACGAGGGTGATTCCTCCGATACAGATGAAGAATGGAAGTTATATCTTAACAAATACGGTTATATGTCTCAGGGAGAGGGGCCTACACCACTTTGTTATCCCGCACAGGGTCCGAGATATATACCGAGATCAGACGTCAAAATGATATATGGAGATTGTGATCCGGAAGGAAGTTGTGCTCCACCAAACTCATTAGAGGAAGACACTCCGATGAAATACAACTTTGACCATGACTATTATGGCCCGATGGATGGCCTACCTATGTGGCAGCCTTACCCAGGAGCCTCGGGACAAGAGAATCAGCCGAACGATGCATATCAGCTGAGCATCATTGAAAAGAATACCTGCGTCCCCACAGAATCATGGGATCATTACTCAGGGCATTCAGAAAATATCCAGTATAATGATGAATTTGCGAGGATTGCAGGACAAGAGTTCTTTAACTATGCTTTTCCTAAGGTCAATGTCATCGAAAGGGATGACTCCTCCAGTTTCAAAGAAGTGTGGGACACCTTAGGACAACCAAGTGGCAAGTACGACTTCATGGTCAAGTACACCGCTCCTGAAAGCTCTCGTATCAAGCTCGAAGACATCCAGCCCACTGGATGGGGAGATCAGCTTGAGAGCGCAAACACTATGCAAGATATAACTGAAGAATCCTTCTACAACAACTCTGGCTGGGAGACAGATTCCAAGAATCCTGCTCCACCAGAAATCAGCGTTATTTATGAAGACAAATCAAGAAGGAAGGTCCCAGACTTTGTGATTCACCGAGGAGTTCGCCGCCAATGGGTTGCAGTCAACGTTTCGAAAGTTGTTCATAAGTCTAAGTAATTGTCGTCTTTATCTTGGCCTTTCACCTTGCCCAAGTGAAACAGATGTTTTGATAGGGCTCACTTTCTGTAAATGTCTCTCTTTGCTTCGCCCAAAGCGATAGAGTTTTGTTTTATAGGGCTGTAGTTTCAAGAATCGACAAGATCATAAATAAAATAACGTCGTTCTGTAATTTCCGCATTTATTGTTGTTTTCTCTTTTCGCTTTTTCAGAAAATGGTAATACTAAAAAACAAATCAAATAATAAAAACAAGCATTTTTCAGAAATTACACTGCACACACTCTTGCATTTCTCTCTATCTCTTCTAAAAACAAATAATTACGTCATGCAGATTGCTTGTTTTAAACCCCATTGAAACATACGATCCAATGCCTTCTCCCAACATTAAATTCCCGGTATTTGAGGCTGAAGAAGAAAATGACGAAGAAATTCCAGAAGAGATCTCCCGACTACTCAGACAAGAGGAAAGGTCCATTGAACCTCACAAAGAGCCGTTGGAAACGGTCAACTTGGGTTCAGAAGAAGAGAGAAAAGAAGTCAAAATTGGGGCACTGCTTAGTCCAACTGTCAAAGAAGGTTTGATAGAGCTTCTCAAAGAGTTTCCAGATGTGTTTGCTTGGTCCTATCAGGACATGCCAAGGTTGGATACCAACATCGTGGAGTATCATTTACAGTTAAGATCAGAATGTCCGCCAGTAAAACAAAGGTTTAGACGGACTCATCCAGACATGGTGACTTACCCCAAATTTTGACCACTAAGATTCCCCATCATTGTGAAAATCATCATCATAATATGGATGAACTATCTTGCCTCATCAGTCTCCCCAAAGATGGGTGAACACTTACTACAATCAGAATTAGGGTTTCAAGCCCTCTCAGAGTTCTTAGACAAAGGATCAATCAAGAAATGACATGATCCTCAACTTGTATAACCTCTCAAATATCTACAAGGGATCAAGAGGACTCCCAATTTAAGGATTAAGCACAAGGCTGCTCCCTTCCATGTGGATCAAGCCTCAAGATCGCCAGTGTCAGCAAATTAGGGTTTGGTCGACCAGGGCCTCCAGATGGAAATTTTCCTCTGGGCATGAGCCATTGCTTCAAAGCATAACCTATGATGCTCCAAGGGACATCATAAACCCAATCATAGAGTCAATTTAGCCTTAGGGTATGAATTCATAAAAAAATCAGGAATTAGGGTTTCTTGACCTAATTCACCCCTAAGTTGACTTTTGGGACAAATCATGAGCCAAGACCTCAAGACATGATTTGAGGGTCTCCAACATACTACATTGATCCATTTGCAACAATGGATTAATCCAAGAAGCTTGAGCAACAAGTCTCAATTTCATCAGAGCCACAATTAGGGTTTCGCGAGAAAAGTCAACTCTAGCTTTGACTTTTAACCAGGACATGCTCCCAAACCCTAGGACATGCTTCAATATACCCTATAATACCCAAGGAACATGTCCATCAAGTTTGATTTAGGTCAAAGGCATGATTTCCTAGAGGATCGTACAGTTTGGAATTCATCTAATAAAAAGTCAACTGTGCACAAAAGTCAAACTTTGACTTTTTGAGATTTTTCACTTTTATGGTTTTTTAACCCTAAAATGATGTGAATGTGTGATTTGAATCATCATTCATCAAGAAAAATCAAGAAAAGTTGGATAACTTGTAAAAGGGGTAACCATAAAAACTTAGAAAATTTTCTAAATTAGGAAATAAAGTGGCAAGGGTACCAACTTTGGAGGATCATAACTCCTAAACCACAAAGCCATTTTTCCCCATCCAAAGCCTGATTTGTAGATCTCATAGCCCTCTACAAAAGCTAAAAACTGACCCCCCTCCAAAGTCATTATGGATTTTGAGTTATGGTTGGATCAAAATCACTAAAAACACGAAAGTACAACTTTTCCAACACTTAGAAAAATTCTGGGCAAGGCAGATTTTGTGTTGAAACACCAAAACTTGTGGGATTTTTTCACATAGATGCGAGCTGAATCAGTTCCAAAGATAAACATCAATGTTGTTGTGCATGTTGCCTACAATCCAAGTAACTCATTAGCATGAAACCACTCCACTTGAGCCAAGAGTTATGGCTGCTACAACACACCATGCCAAGGCTACCATGAAATATCAGTTTATGAGTTTTCTTGCCATCCACGATTTTTGAGTCAAAAGTAATGATCACTATGCCACATGCATCCAATCTGATCATAAGCCAACTGATCCAACTGATAGGGTTGAGTCCAAAGGGCAAGGGATCTTCTAACTTGAGATTAATGCATTTTGGCATATATGCCTTGAAATTCAAAGGCATTTATGTGAAATAGGGCACTTTCAACAAAGCCACTCTACTCAATCAAGTTCTCTGATTAAACAACAATAAAAACATCTGAAGAATGTGAATTTGGTTAAGGCATAGCCCTGCTCTTGGGAGGGGCTAGGTTACCTTGTGTGAGAAGAAATGCCACCAAGCTAAAGCCTTTGAATGTGATCTGATCCAGTCGCCATTCACTATTCCTCCAAGACAAGAGTTGATCACCTATAAATAGAGGTTCCAATGGATCATTCAACTCACACCAAAGCCAGTTATAGCACTGCTTTCTCTCATTCTCTCTTAAGTGCCAAGTTTTCTTATTTTTGAGCAACCACTATCGGGTTTTGAGTTGCAGCCATAAGCAATCCATTCCAATTGCCCAGACACATCACATATGATGTATTTGAGGTGTCCAAACACTTAAACACCAACTGTAACACCCCCAGCTCAAAATCACCTATCAACCTGGCCATTATGCTTCAATTATGCAGTTGGAGTGCTCCAGCTTGATCCATGGACTTCCAAAGTGTTCCAAAGCTTGCAACACACTCCACAACATCCATTGAAGCTGTTCAGATCATCACAACCCATCTGTAACACCTCCAACTCAAAAATCAAATTGCTCTTGCTGTCACGACCTTCAAGTAAGCCTAAACTTGGTCATCTCTTAATCTATGCATATTTCCTCGCACAATACTTTTGCCAAATGTTCATAATCATGCATAAAATGTTTCCCCTCAATTAATTGCTTTGTTTGAATCATGTATCAAAATTCTCAGCCTTTATGCAAATATTAGGGTTCTTGAGGTTTTGTCTTGATTTCTTATTCCATGTTAAAAATAAATGAAATTAAAGACCATAGACATGATCGTGAGGTTGAAACGAGCAGATTGATAGGTGGTTTGCATGATATAATCAAGTATTCAGGGATATTGGAGAGAAAATACAAATCTGGGCAAAACACAGAACACGCGTGTGTTCTTGGGTGTTCTTGGCGCCCTTTTTTGAAAATTCAAATATTTGAATTTTGTGATTTTGTTTAATTGATTCAAAAATTAATTTCTCTCTGAGTTTTAATGATTTTGAGTTGATTTTTTTTTTATAATTCACAAAAATGTTAAAATATTTTATTTTATCAAAAAATGCCAAAAATATTATTTTTTTCATATAATTGATAGTTTTGCGAAGAATTAATATTTTAATTGTTTTTGACATTTAAAATATTTTTTCCCTCTTGATTTTGTAAATTTTAATTACTTCTAATCAGTTTGTAGGTCAAAACATGATTTTTGAAACATTATTCCAAGATCACAATTTGTTTCCACACATGTTTAACAATTTTGATCATTTTAATTGAATTTTTATTCAATTAAAATACATTTTGAAAACAAATTAGGGTTTTTGATTAATTCAACCCTCATCAAACTTTTTAAAACACCTTTGGGCCTCTAATAGAGTGTAAGACCCAAGCCTTTTTGTAAAATAACCTATTGTGGACCTCACTTATTGTATAAGTCCCTACGGGTATTTTCAAAAACCTCGGCGTGATCGTCGTTTTGTACGCAAATAACCTTGGGTCTACCCTCGTGTAGTAAGACCCATTCTTCTTTTTTAAAACACTTTGAGCCTCTAATAGAGTGTAAGACCCAACCCCTTTTGTAAATACACAAATATTTTTGGGCCCCACTTATGGTATAAGTCCTGGTGTATTTCAAAAAGTTCGACGCGATCATCGTCCGTTGAAAAACTAACCTTGGGCCTCTCCTCGAGCTATAAGACCCATTCAACACCTTTTGGGCCTCTATTAGAGTGTAAGGCCAAATCCCTTTTTAACCAAAACAAATTTGGGCCTCAGATATTGTATAAGTCCCTCTGTGTTAAAAGAAAATCTCAGCGCGATCGCCAATTCAAAACAAAAAACATCTGGGCCTACCCTCATGTTATAAGCCCCATTCTTTTTAAACTCTTTGGGCTTCTTGAGAGAGTGTAAGACCCATCCCTTTGTATAGAAAACCTTTTTTGGGCCTCAGTCACTTATATAAGTCCCTGTACAAATTCAAAGTCACAGTGCGATCACTGATAAAACCTTAGGCCTCTCCTTGAGCTGTAAGCCCCAACATCTTTTCAAAATACTTTCTCCTTTAATTTTCTATATAATATTGTTTTCAAAGCTTTCTTTGTTGAACAACTAACCAAACAGCATGGGAGCTCTACAACCGAGTAAGTGTTTACCCGCTTTCATTTACCGCTTTCATATACATATAACTGTATTGTGGGGCTGTTTCACTGTAAGTCTTCTTTCATAAACTCATATCAACTGTGTAATAGTAGTATAGATATTTAGAGTTTCCCCGGCAACTACGTCTAGCATTAAGCCCGTTGATCACTCTTAGAAGTAAACAAAACTAGATCCCCATAGGATTACCAGATACAGTCTTCCCTCCTCTTGGGGTTAAATAATATAGAGACATGAAAGGCAGCATTCTCGGTGAACCCTTTCACAGACTGTCACCTTTAGAAATCGTCAAAGAAACTCTATTCCTCAGAGTTGATCTTTTCTCCGTGAATGGCATCTCTTGAGTTTCTTCCAAATTCTTGAACTTTCCTGGCTTGATCTATTCTCTGTGAATAGCCTGTCTCGAATTTCTCAGGGTTTGGGGACCCACAGGCTTCTTAAAAGCATCCTCGCCTCCTCTTGGGCGTTGTACAAGGACCCGTCGGCTTCTTAGAAGTATTCACAGCCTCCTCTTAGGCTTCGTATAAATGATTTCTTCCTCCGGGAATGATAGCCACCTCTTGGGCTTCGTACAAATTGTCCCTCGGCTTCTTAAAAGTTTCCAGCCTCCTCTTGGGCTTCGTACAAATTGTCCTGACGACCTCCTAGAGGTATAGGACCAGAAATTAGTCATATTAATAGAACAGTCTTTTAAAAAGTCTAGATCTTGCTACTGCTATTTCTTAAACGTAGTACAAAAGATGAAACTCATGACTTGGACAGTATAATTCCCTTGAGTCTCAAAGACACTATCAAGTTCCTTTCCAAACTAGGAGATGAAACCCTTAGACTCGGACAGTCTCAGTACCCTTTGGATTTCCCATTTCCTTAAAGAACAGGAAATAACCCTGATCCTCGAATCATATCCCTGAGTGCAAACAGTACTCATATAAGAACTGATTTTCTCTTTTAACCAACATACTGGACCTGTCACTCAACTGAAACAGTCACCAGCACCCTAGCCTCCTCTTGGGCTTTGTACAATGATTCTCCCCAACGGAGCTAACCTATAATGACTCTCTTGTTGAGTCATCCCTTTTAGCCTCCATCTTGGGCTTTGTACGAGCTACAAAAACACTTTCTTGTTGAGTATAAAAGACTCTCTTGTTGAGTCAAAACCCTTTTAGCCTCCATCTCGGGCTTTGTACGAGATACAAAACACTCTCTTGTTGAGTATAAAAGACCCTCTTGTTGAGTCCAACCTTTAGCCTCCGTCTTGGACTTCGTACAAGATACATATAAAAGATTCCCCTGTAGAGTCAAACCCTTTTAGCCTCCCTCTCGGGTTTAGTACGAGACACAAAAGCATCCTATTGTTGGGTCAATAGCCTCCTCTTAGGCTTTGTATAAGAAAAACCCCGGTTGAGTCAATCATCCTTTTAGCATCAAAATTGTGCCTCGTTCACAGTATACAAACATCAACTACTCATTTCCTTTCATCTAATCGCTGTAAGCGGCAAGCCTCTGGATCATCTACATCCACGCCACTATCCCTCTTTTAGCATGAGAAATTCCTAAGGAAAGATAACATTGCTCTACACTGAGTTAAAGTCTTCTCCTTCAGGTTAAAAAACCCTATAAAGGAAATTATGGCGTTACTAGGATTCACATATCCCAGTTAAAGTAATCCTCCTTTATAACCAGTCACCCAACAATTGTGACAAACAGACCCCTTTAGAGATGACAAACTCTCTCTAAAGACAACACCTTTTTAGCTTCACATCTTGGGCTTCGAACAAGATACAAATAGACCCTTCAACTTCACATCTTGGGCTTTGAACAAGATATAAACCACCTTTTCAGCTTCACGTCTTGGGCTTTGAACAAGACACCAAAACACCATTTCCTCCCATAGAATAGGAGGAACTACGATCGCTCTGATATCCCTGTTTCTGTAAAACGAGAATATGTAGGCATAAGATTGAAAGATAAATCTTAGTGAGGACACTCAACAAAAACCCACAATCCCATACCCACATACATCAATTAAAAAAGTATCAGTCCTAACCCCCTACCCATGAACAGTCCCGGTTTTTCACTCAAAGTGGGAAAAAAAGGCCCCACTTCCATATCGCATCCGTAACCTAACAGACTGCTGTTTAAACTCAGTATGCAAGCAGGGTTAATTGGAGACATCTATTTCCCTTCCTTCATCAGCTCACAATAGGATAAAAAATGAATCGACCTGTAGTAACCCCAAAAGAGCGACAGTGCTTAAGAAACACGTCCAGTTTCCATCGCTACAGAAAAGTGGCTCCCACCGTGGGGCCTAATTGACTTTCTTTGGGATTTCACTGGGATATGACTTTTTGTTGACTTCACTAGGATCTTAGGTCAAAAACCTTTAAAATAGGGAAGGTACCACAGAATGGCGACTCCGCCGGGGAGCCATTTTTGTCAGGAACATAGGATTCATAGCTCTTTAAAGTCTAGGACTTTAGGACAAATATATATACTGCCTTTCCTAATTGATATACGTGTTTATTTTTCTGCTAATGGGAATGCGTGTTATGCCGCATGTGGAAAGATTGAGTATACACATAGGAAAATCACCTTTTTTGTAGTGCGGAAGTTATCGGGAATAACTGTTACGCGATAAATTACCCTCTTCTGAGGTTTCTTTGATGGACATCACCTAGCACGGTTCCCGACCCGCTGGTGTTCACAGGAATCAATGATTTTGAGTGACAGGTACAAAAAATCACCCGTAGAAAACCTTTGGGAGGGGGGGTAGAGCCTTGACTTCATGACACCGACCCTTTGACCCCATGTTTTTTCTATGTTTTAGTGTGCTGCATTCATGCATTCATCTAAAAATCATTAAAACAAAGAAAATTTTCTCCTCTAGTCTCTTTTTTTTTTCAAATTAAACTAAGACAATGATTGCAAATGTCAGAGAAAAATATTGCGCTCATGGATTTCGGTAGAAGGAGAACTCATAAGTATACCTTCGAGGTCCCAAAACTAGAGGATTTGAGAAGTTTAGCAAGGATGATCACTAACCCTGAAGCTTTCAGAGCCAAATACGGAGGTCTGCTACCTCTGTTAAGAGTCCATGTGATTGCAGGAACCATGGAAGCACTCATTCATTTTTACGATCCAGTTTATCACTGTTTCACATTTCCGGATTACCAGCTCGCACCAACGCTGGAGGAGTATTCTCACTTGACCGATCGACACATTACTGATTGAGCTCCATTTTCTGGACTGGAAGAAATTCCAAAGATCAGACCATTTCAAGAGCAATTTATTTGGATGAGTCAGAATTCAAGACTAACTTGACCACTAAGGGTGGCATCCAAGGTTTGCCAGCCCAATTCTTGATAAAGAAGGCCTTATACTTTTCCAGTATAGGGAACGTGACTGCTTTTGAAAGCATCTTTGTTTTGCTCACCTACGGGTTATTTTTGTTTCCCAACATTAATAACTTTGTAGATATCAATGCCATTAAGGTTTTTCTCATTGGAAACCCTGTGCCAACTTTGCTCGCGGACGCGTATCATTCTGTACACTTAGGAAATTTGTACAGCGGAGGAATGCTCACGTGCTGTGTACCCCTGCTATATAAATGGTTTATCTCCCATTTGCCCAAGTCTGCTGCATTTTGGGATCATAAGAGTGCCTTACGTTGGTCGCAGAAAATCATGTCTCTCACCAACTCTGACATAGATTAGTGCAATCGGATTTATGAGGGAATCAGGATCATTGACCATTATGGAAACTTCCCCAACGTACCCCTCATAGGAACCAAAGGAGGAATCATCTACCATCCGGTATTGGTTCGTCGTCAATTCGGATACCCGATGAGGCATGTCCCACGTAATGCTCATCTGGAAGTTCTTTTCTTCAAAGAAGGAGAAAATAACAGAGCACTAAAGATGGAAATAGTGCACGCTTGGAAACATGTTCACAAGAAAGGACGGGAGTCTCTAGGAAAACCGGACAGTGTCTCGGTGGAGCCTTATCTCCACTGGGTACAAACTAGAGCTCTCAAGCTAAAGATGCCTTATCCTCGTCACGGAGTTCTTCCACCGAAGGAATCTGTCATGTACTTCATGACTGAAACGGAAAAACTTCAGGTTTCTCTCAACAAAGTTCAACGGGAAAGGAGGTCTTGGAAGAACAAGTACCACACCCTCAATGTGGAGTGTATCAAAATACAGCAACTACTGAAAGATAAGGATGCTCTGATCGAGATTTTAGAGCAACATGCTGTGGATAATCAGGATGACCAAAGGAATTTGCTCGCTCCTTTCACCTGGCAAAGGAATGACAACTCGACAACGGCCCAAGAGCCCCGGTCCAAGAAAAGGAAAGTACCAGAATCAACACCCGAATTCTCCTCAGAGAGGACTCGGGACCCCTTAGCTTAGGTTTCTGTTTTCGCACCTTGTAATCTACTGTATTTCTATTTTCGCAGTCCTTTGAATTTAATAAAACGGGGTTTCCCCACTGTTTGATATTTACAATCTAATTGTCGAAGTTTATTTTGATTAAACCAAAAAAACAATTAATATAATCATTGCATTCATCATTCTCCCGTAACGTATTCTTCTTACCTACGAATCTCACATTTGTTTCTCGATTCTAGAGTCAAACTGTCTCATTCGTACAATACTCAGGCCAATCGTCAGAAAAAGATGGATTATCTTGAGGAAGAGAACAGAGAGTTGAAAGAAGTTATCGACACTCTAAGAGAGGGTATGAGAAAGCTTCGTAACGACATGCAAGCCATGGCAGAAGCTCAGCTACAAAGAACTGTGATCTCAGAGATCACCTCAATGTCCAAAGTGGAAAAGTATGATCCTAGGTATCAAATGCCGAAAGATCGTCCTTGGGGCATGCCTGTTAATTATATCTCGTAAGGATATGTTCCACCGATCGCTGAAGAACAAGGAATCACAACAGAAGCCGCTGGGCCTGAAGGTTACAAACTTTGGGAAAGCGAGGATGCCAGAGGCAAATTGAGGACTCCTGAAGGTTACAAACTTCGGGAAATGCCAATATTTGCTGCCGTAGTCACGGTACCACCCCCTGTGGTGCACACTATCCCGGAAGGACAGATTCCACAGATACCTTCTGGTGGAAACGACAACATGTTCGAAAGAATGAATGAGTTCTAGGAACAGTTCCTGGGAATGCAAAAAGAACTGCAGGCCCTTCGCGGTCAGGATTTATTTGGAAAGGACGCCGCAGACCTTTGTCTGGTCCCCAATGTGAAAGTTTAGCACAAATTCCAGGTTCCTGACTTTGAAAAGTGAAAGGGTAACTCTTGCCCTCAGAGTCACTTGGTGATGTACGCTCGATGAATGTCAGCTCAGACAGAGAATCAGGACCTATTGATTCACTACTTTTAGGATAGTTTAACCGGTGCCGCATTAAAATGGTACATTGGTTTAAACCGTGCCACGATCAGCACTTTCAGAGATCTTGGCACTGCCTTCATCCAACAATACAAATACAATCTGGACATGGCACCCGACAGAGATCAACTCAGATCAATGTCACAAAAGGACAAAGAAACCTTTAAGGAATACGCTCAGAGATGGCGTGAAATTGCTGCCCAAATTTGTCCACCTCTTGAGGAAAAAGAGATGACAAAAATCTTCTTAAAGACCTTAAGCTCATTTTACAATGACAGAATGGTTGCCAGTGCGCCCAGTGATTTCACCGAAATGGTCGATATGGGAGTTCGTCTTGAGCAAGCCGTCCGGGAAGGACGTCTAGTAAAAGACGCTAGATCATCAAGTAGTACAAAGCGATATGGTAGTGCTCTCCCTAAGAAAAAAGAGCAAGATATTAGGAATATCTCTCTCAGAAAGCAAAGGCGACGTTATCAACCAGTAGCAGCTGTGACTCCTGCTATCAACCCTGCGCCTGCTCCTACGTATCAGCCTCAGGTTGCGCAAAGCCAACCTAATCAGCAAAGGACACAACAGCCTCTTCAGCTGGCTCGTCCTCCATACAACAACAACCGTACAATGCAGCCACCAGGATTTGATCCTATCCCCGTATCATACGCAAAACTATTTCCGTTACTACTAGCCAAGGGGAACAACCAGACTAAGCCCCCTCTTGCAGTACAGGAAAATCTGCCTTTTTGGTTTAAGGTGGACCAGACATGCCCTTATCATCAAGGAGGATCAGGGCATAACATAGAGAACTGTCTCAACTTCAAGTCTTACGTGCAAAAGCTTGTTAGGAGCGGGGTCTGATCTTTCAAAGATACGAATCCGAATGTTCTCACAAACCCGCTGCCTCAACATGAGAAAGCTGCAGTCAACCTGATAGAAGGAGAGTATCACAATGTCTATCAAATTCATGATGTACTCTTGTTAAGGGCAACCTTGGTCAAGATGCATTGTAGACAGAGTGGATATGGCCATGTGCCACCTCATAATTATCATCAATGTGATATCTGCTCTAAAAGCAATCAAGGATGTTCTGTGGTGCAAGCAGCTCTACAGGAGCAGATGGATCTTGGATGGATCCAAGATCATCGAGTCTGTGGGGTCAACATGGTCTATACGAATTACAACGTCCTTCAAAACCACGATATCCGTGCGATGAATGTCAACTTGGTGGAGATGCACTCAAGGCAAAGCCAGTACCATAATTTGCCGCGACACGATTACAATTCCTGTCTGACTTGCTCGGTAAACAAACAGGGATGCTCTTTTGTACAAGAGGCCCTCCAGCGTGAGATGGCTCTTGGATGGATCCAAGACTACCATGATAGGAATCCTTATCAGATCAACATGGTACAGATCTTCGATATTCGCTTAATGAACACCAACCTGGTAGATTTACATGCTGAACAGGTCCGACTCGGGTTCGTGATATCACATGACTACCAAATCTGTACGGCGGGTTACGAAAATGATCAAGGTTGTGCCCTTGTCTAGGAAGCACTTCAGCACTTGCTAAATCATTGGGGGCTTCCCATCTATATGGATGAAGACACTAAGCATATTAGTATCGATGACAAGAATCCTACTCGGCGTCAAAGTCAGGATGTCCGATCTGTAGAAACTAACCTAGTGAGGTTACATTGCATTCAAAGCGGGCGTGGCCAGGTGCCACCATACAACTATGAACGTTGTGGAGTCTGTTAAGAAAGTAACCAAGGATGCTACCTTGTGCGAGCAAATCTTCAGGGTCAGGTGGATCGTAGAGAAATTCGTCCATATCCGGGTTCCAGACCAATCAGCTGGACACCAGGCTACCTTGCCAATCAAATCGAGGATGTTGTCGTAATATCTGATCATCAGAGGACTAGGGATGTTTTCGCCATCATCCCTCTACTTGACGAATCAAGAGTTCCTAACCAGGAACGAATTGAGATTACTTACGATGGTCAGAAAAATCAGAAGGCTCCCATAGTCATCTATCTACCAGGACCATTACCGTATGAATCAACTAAGGTTATCCCTTACAAATACGGTGCAAAAACAGTCGAGAATGGAAAGGAAATTCCATTACCCTCCGTCGTGAATATTGCAGACATCAGTCGAGTAACACGGAGTGGTAGAATCTTCAACCGAGGGGTTGGAGAACCTATCAAATAAAAGGAACCTCGAACAGAAGTTCCCAATCCACCAGTCGGTCAATCCAGTAATCCCGACCTTTTGAAAAATGATGATGAGATGCTGAAGCTCTTCCAAAGGAGTGAATACAACATTGTTGATCAACTACTACAAACTCCTTCAAAGATCTCTGTGGTGTCACTTTTACTCAGTTCAGAAGCACATAGGGAGGCTCTACAGAAAGTCTTGGAGCAAGCCTTTGTGGAACAGGATGTAACAATTAGACAGTTCGATAGCATTGTCTCTAACATCACTTCCTGCAATAATTTGGGATTTAGTGATGAGGAATTACCTGAGGAGGGTCGCCGTCATAAAATGGCACTCAATATCACGGTCAACTGCCAGGACGATGCTTTAGCCAGCGTACTAGTAGACATAGGGTCAGCCCTGAATGTTATGCCGAAACCCACTTTGACGCAATTATCCTTCAAAGGACCCCCGATGAGAACTAGTGGGGTCGTCGTCAAAGCATTCGACGGGTCCAGAAAAACGGTTATCGGCGAAGTTGATCTTCCTATAACTATTGGTCCTCACACTTTCCAAGTCACTTTCCAAGTCATTTTCCAGGTCATGGACATCTGGGCAACGTACAGTTGTTTATTAGGAAGACCTTGGATACATTAGGCTGGGGCGGTCACCTCGACCCTCCACCAAAAGCTAAAGTTCGTCCAGAACGGTCAACTCGTCACGGTCTGTGGGGAACAGGCCTTGTTCGTAAGCAATTTATCATCAGCCACTTATTTGGAACCAGAAGGGATAATCGGAACTTAGTTCCAAACATTTTCGCTACACAGAGGCAATCAATCCGAAGGAAGAACCTCAATTTCCTCATACAAACACGCTATCAAAGCGGTCGAAAGTACCAATACAACAGGATGGGGACCTCTTGTCATTCCTACTGACAATAAAGCAAAGAAGGGTTTTGGTTTTTCTGCAACCTGTACCCAGACAGCTGCCAGCGATGAAAATCTTCATCCCATTCAAAATTTCTTCCCCAGTGGAGGTTTCCTTCAACTAGTGACTCAAGAAGTACACACTATCAATGAGGAGGATTCCTCTGACACAGATGTGGAATGGAAGTCCTACCTCAACGAGGACGTTTATATGTCTCAAGAAGAGGTGCCTACGCCATTTTACTACCCCGCACAGAGCCAGAGATTTATACCCAGGTCAGACGTCGAAATGATATACGGAGGTTGTAATCCAGAAGGATGTCGTACACCACCAAACTCATTAGAGGAGGACACTCTGATGAAAAACAACTTCGACGCCAACTACTATGGCCCGATGGATGGCCTGCCAATGTGGCAGCCTTACCCAGGAGACTTGGGGCAAGAAAATCAGCCGAACAATGAAATTCAACTAAGCATCATTGAACAAAATACCTGCGTCCCCACCATGTCATGGGACCAACATTCAGGACATTCAGAACCTACCCAGCATGACGATGAATTCGCAACGTTTGCAGGATTAAAGTTCATCAACTATGCTTTTCTCGAGGTCAACGTCATCGAGAGAGATGACTCCTCCAGTTCCAAAGAAGTATGGGACACCTTGGGACAACCGAGTGGAAAATTCGACTTCATGGTCAAGTACACCGCTCCTGAAAGCTCTCGTATCAGGCTCGAAGACATCCAGCCAACTGGATGGGGAGATCTACCTGAGAGCACAAATGCTATGCAAAATGCAACAGAGGAATCCTCCTACGGCAACTCTGCCTGGGAGACAAATTCCAATGATCCTGCTCCACTAGAAATCAGCGTTATTTCTGAAGACAAATCAAGGAAGGTGCCAGACTTTGTGATTCACAGAGGAGTTCGCCGCTAATGGGTTGTTGTCGATGTTCCGAAGATTGTTCATAAGTCGAAGTAATTGCCATCTTTAGCCTTTCACCCTGCCCAGGTGAAACAGATGTTTTGATAGGGCTCGCTTTCTGTAAATTTTCCCTCTTCGCTTTGCCCAAAGCGACAGAGTTTTGTTTTATAGGACTGTAGTTTCAAGAATCGACTTGTTCATTAATAAAATAATGTTGTTCTGTAATTTTTGCGTTAATTGCTGTTTTCTCTTTTTGCTTTTCTCAAAAAATGGTAATCCTAAAAAAACATCTCAAATAATAAAAACACTGCACACACTCTTGCATTTTCTCTATCTCTTCTAAACACGAATCATCTCGTCATGCAGATTGCTTGTTTTAAACCCAATTGAAACATACGATCCGATGCCTTCTCCCGATTTTGAGTTCCCGGTATTTGGGGCTGAAGAAGAAATTGACAACGAAATTCCAGAAGAAATATCCCGATTACTCAGACAAGAGGAAAGGTATATTGAACCTCACAAAGAGCCGTTGGAAACGATCAACATGGGTTCAGAAGAAGAGAAAAAAGAAATCAAGATTGGGGCACTGCTCAGTCCAACTGCTAAAGAGAGTTTGACAAAGCTTCTCAAAGGGTTTCCAGATGTGTTTGCTTGGTCCTATCAGGATATGCCAGGGTTGGATACCAGCATCTTGGAACATCATTTACCGTTGAGATCGGAATGTCCGCCAGTAAAACAAAGGTTGAGACGGACTCATCCAGACATGGCCATCAAAATCAAAGAGGAGGTACAGAAACAGATTGACGCGGGTTTCCTCGCCACATCAGAATATCCTCAATGGTTAGCCAACATCATACCCGTTCCCAAAAAGGACGGAAAAGTCAGAATGTGTGTCGACTACAGAGACCTAAACAAGGCTAGTCCAAAGGACGACTTTCCTTTACCACACATTGACATGCTGGTTGACAGTACAACAAAGTTCAAAGTTTTCTCATTCATGGATGGATTCTCGGGCTATAATCAGATCAAAATGACGCCGAAAGACATGGAGAAAACTTCGTTCATTACCCCATGGGGTACCTTTTGTTACAAGGTGATGCCGTTCGGTTTGAAGAACGCCGGGGCAACCTATCAAAGGGCCATGACTACTCTGTTTCATGACATGATACACAAAGAAATAGAGGTATATGTCGATGATATGATTGCAAAATCTAGAATAGAAGAGGAGCATGTGACCCACCTGTCAAAACTATTTGAGCGGTTGAGAAAGTACAAACTCCGCTTGAATCCCAACAAGTGCACCTTTGGTGTCCGTTCAGGGAAACTCTTAGGGTTCATCGTTAGCCAGAAAGGAATTGAGATCGATCCTGACAAGGTCAAGGCCATTCAAGAAATGCCTTCTCCGAAAACTGAAAAACAAGTCAGGGGATTCCTGGGACGTTTGAACTACATCTCCAGATTTAGACTCCTCATGACCGAGACATGTGCCCCGATTTTTAAACTGTTAAAAAAGAATCAGGATTGCGTTTGGACAGAAGATTGCCAAACCGCCTTTGACAGTATCAAGGAATACCTGTTGAACCCGCCTATTCTATCACCTCCAGTGGAAGGAAGACCACTGATCATCTACCTCACAGTCCTAGAAGACTCCATGGGCTGTGTACTTGGCCAACAAGACGAAACCAAAAGGAAGGAGTCTGCCATCTACTATTTGAGCAAGAAATTCACCGACTATGAAACTCGGTACACGATGCTCGAGAAAACTTGCTGCGCTTTGGCATGGGCAGCCAAACGTCTGCGCCAGTACATGATTCGTCACACTACTTGGTTAATCTCCGAAATGGATCCAATTAAGTATGTATTTGAAAAGCCTGCTCTCACGGGAAGGATTTCCCGTTGGCAGATGTTGTTATCAGAAGATGACATAGAAGGGGAGTATTTTAGCCTATCATTTGGCTCATCAACCTTTTGACGATCAAGAATCAATCGGGTTTGACTTCCCAGACGAAGATGTCATGTATTTGAAAATAAAAGATTGCGATGAACCGCTACCCAGTGAAGGGCTAGAACCAGGTTCCCAATGGGGACTTATCTTTGACGGAGCTGTCAATCATTACTGAAATGGAATTGGGGAAATCATCATGACACCTCAGGGTACCCACATTCCTTTCACTGCCTGACTTGCGTTCAAGTGTACAAACAACGAGGCCGAATACGAAGCTTGTATTATAGGTCTCGAAGAAGCGATTGATTTGAGGATCAAAATCTTGGACGTATATGGCGACTCAGCCCTGGTTATCAATCATATTAAAGGAGATTGGAACACATACCAATCAGGATTGATTCCTTACAAAGACTACGCGAGAAGGTTGCTACCCTTCTTCAATAGAATTGAGTTTCATCACATCCCTCGTGAGGAGAATCACATGGCTGATGCATTAGCCACTCTCTCTTCCATGATTAGTGTAGGTCAACGGAATGACATACCTAAGATCGACATGATGCGCCTTGAACGGCCCGCTTACATATTCACGATTGAAGTAGTCATAGATGACAAACCTTGGTATCACGATATCAAATGCTTCCTTCAGAAACAAGAGTACCCACCCGGGGCACTAAGGAAGGACAGGAAAACCCTCAGAAGGTTGGCAGGCAGCTTCTTCCTGAGTGGTGATACACTCTATAAGAGAAACTTTGACATGGTCTTGCTCCGATGCGTAGACAGACCAGAAGCAGACATGCTGATGAAAGAAATTCACGAAGGATCCTTTGGCACTCATGCAAACGGACATAAAATGGCGAAAAAAAATTCTAAGAGTAGGGTACTATTGGTTGACAATGGAATCCGACTGCTACAAGTACATGAGGAAGTGTCACAAGTGTCAGATATACTCCGGCAAAATTCATGTACCGCCAACGCATCTCAAATTTCTTTCTTCCCCATGGCCTTTTTCCATATGGGGAATCGACATGATTGGCATGATCGAACCCAAGGCTTCAAACGGACATTGGTTCATCCTGGTAACCATTGATTACTTCACCAAGTGGGTCGAAGCAGTGTCGTACGCTAATGTAACCCGACAAGTGGTGGTCCGATTTATCAAAAACAATATCATCTGCCATTATGGTGTTTCGAGCCAGATCATTACTGATAATGGATCTAACTTGAACAACAAGATGATGAAAGAGTTGTGTACAGAGTTCAAGATCGAACACCATAACTCATCTCCCTACCGACCCAAGATGAACGGAGCGGTAGAAGCGACTAACAAGAACATCAAGAAGATTGTTCAGAAGATGGTTGTAACCTACAAAGATTGGCATGAGATGCTACCCTTTGCTCTTCACGGTTATCATACATCCGTCCGCACTTCAACAGGGGCAACCCCTTTCTCTCTAGTATATGGCATGGAGGCAGTGCTCCCCATCGAAGTAGAGATCCCATCAATCCGGGTATTGATGGAAGCTAAGCTAACAGAAGCTGAATGGTGTCAAAGTCGACACAACGAACTGAACCTGATCGAAGAAAAGCGAATCACGGCACTATGCCATGGTCAGTTGTATCAGCAAAGGATGAAGAAGGCGTTCGACAAGAAGGTTCGACCTCGCGTCTTCAGGAAAGGAGACCTTGTGCTAAAAAAGATACAATCATTTCTCACTGATTCCCGGGGCAAATGGACTCCGAATTATGACGGCCCCTATATGGTCACGAAAGCTTTCTCAGATGGTGCCTTGAGACTTGCAACCATGGACAGAGAGGAATTTGCCTACCCCACAAATGTTGATGTAGTCAAGAAATACTTCGCCTAAAAAAAACGTCTCGGTGGATTGAAAACCCGAAAGGGCGGTCCAGGTAAAAATTAGAGGCATGATCAAAAATCATCCCGGTGGATTGGAAACATCACAATACAATCCAGGAAAAAGTTAGGGATAATGGCAAGTAACTATGTTCAACAAAGGGGCAAGTCCCTCAACAGCAGTTACATCATCTGTTAGGAAAACTCCAATCAAGGTCATCTTCGACAGAATCTCAGGATGTCCCGAATTCAAAGTTGGTAGAAGGATAGTGGTCGTTATGTTTAAACATAGCCCTTTTCCCTGTAAATTACCATTTCTAACTTTGTAAATGCTCTATGGAATCACGCGTTTGGCTGATTTCCATCCTATCAATAAAATTTGAGCCCTTGTGCTTTTATTGGCAATTCATGTTTGTTTTAGCTTTACAGAATGATGTTTTTAACGTGATCAACGATTCTTGAAATAAAACAAAAAATGAATTTACTTGTAATGCTTTCAAAATAAAGTTGGCAATTTCTTTTGACTGTTGAACATCGAAAGAACATCGACCGCTTCTCCAGAAGTAATCGAGCTTCAAAGTGCAGAATCAAAGTACTCCTTCTAAACCAGTGCGCCTGAACGAAGGATGAGTTATGATAGATGCGTATACTCCGTCTGACCTCTTCGGCCGAGTTCTCATCTCCTAAGCCCGACCAACATAGTTCCCAACAGGGACCGTTTCTCCTAAGCAAGGCAGAATTATTATCTGGAACCCCGTGATGGCCGAGTATCCAGTCATGTTCATCTTTTAGTTTGTATGTCGCGTCGGTATTGTCAGCATATACATACATACATCATGCATTATTGATTTGTATACACATTTCATATTGCATCACTATCACTGCAGTCGGTCTATCCCTAGTGATAGTTGTCTTCTCGGTTGAGTTGTCAGTTCTTTCCTCGATTAGGAAATGTTGCATTTAAATAATATCTCCTCCAGTTTATTTCTGGATTAAAGTTGGGTCCTTGACCACTTTGATAACTTGAACCTCTGAAATACCAGAGAACCTTCAACCGACATCACTCTTCGCCATTGAAGATGATATCCTTGCTTTCCCGGATTAAGGAAAATCCCCAGAGAAAGCCTCTTAATCAGAGATTCGGCGGTACGGCAGTTTTTCTCTGAAAAACCACTGATGAAAAGGTCATCAACACCTCAAATTTTATCCCATCATATGGCATTTCTCCGGGAAGATCCCGAGAAAAGTATGATGTAATATCCCCAAGCGTGAAAGCCGTCTCTCAAGAGACCTACTTTCCCCAGTAGAAACAAATGGCATCTCCAATAGAGAAGTCTGTGCACCTCTACAACTCAGACGAATGGGTTCCCCAGTGAGTCTGACATCAAAACTTTTTCCATCAAATGGAATCTCCCCAGGAAAATTCGGCGAGAAGTTTGAGGAAAACCGCTACACATAGTGTCCCTTGTCAATAAGGTTTATTGACAAAAGAAACTTAGACCAGTTCATTGGTAGGAAACCAAGAACGAGGAGAAGTTTATTTCAGAAACTGAGACCAGTTCCTTGGTAGGAAACCAAGAACGAGGGGAAGTTTAATTCAGCAACTTAGACCAGTTCCTTGGTAGGAAACCAGGATCGAGGGGAAGTTTACTACAGAAACTACGACCAGTTCCTTGGTAGGAAACCAGGATCGAGGGGAAGTTTACTTCAGAAACTAAGACCGGTTCCTTGGTAGGAAACCAGGATAGAGGGGAAGTTTACTTCAGAAACTAAGACCAGTTCCTTGGTAGGAAACCAGGATCGAGGGGAACTTTACTTCAGAAACTAAGACCAGTTCCTTGGCAGGAAACCAGGATCGAAGGGGAGTTTACCTTTTTTAAGCATCATTGCTTAGCAAAAGAAGATGAATGCGTAAGCTACCATTCATGACCACCATCAAAATTACGGGCATTCCGATATTTAATCCTCTTGTACCCTGAATGGCCGAATACCTTTGTCATTCACACCTTCGGGTCTAAGAAGATTAAATACGGGCATCTGTCATACCCCAAATTTTGACCACTAAAATTCCCCATCATTCTGAAAATCATCATCACAATATGGATGAACTATCTTGCCTCATCAGTCTCCCCAAAGATGGGTGAGCACTTACTACAATCAGAATTAGGGTTTCAAGCCCTCTCAGAGTTCTTAGACAAAGGATCAATCAAGAAATGACAAGATCCTCAACTTTTCTAACCTCTCAAATATCTAAAAGGGATCAAGAGGACTCCCCACTTTAAGGATTAAGCACAAGGCTGCTCCCTTCCATGTGGATCAAGCCTCAAGATCGCTAGTGTCACCAAATTAGGGTTTGATCGATCAGGGCCTCCAGATGATAATTTTCCTCTGGGCATAAGCCATTGCTTCAAAGCATAACCTATGATGCTCCAAGGGACATCATAAACCCAATCATCAAGTCAATTTAGCCTCAGGGGATGAATTCATCAAAAAATCAGGAATTAGGGTTTCTTGACCTAATTCACCCCTAAGTTGACTTTTGGGACAAATCATGAGCCAAGACCTCAAGACATAATTTGAGGGTCTCCAACATACTACATTGATCTATTTGCAACAATGGATTAATCCAAGAAGCTTGATCAACAAGCCTCAATTTCATCAGAGCCACAATTAGGGTTTCGCGAGAAAAGTCAACTGTAGCTTTGACTTTTACCAAGACATGCTCCCAAACCCTAGGACATGCTTTAATATACCCTATAATACCCATGGAACATGTCCATCAAGATTGATTTAGGTCAAAGGCATGATTTCCTAGAGGATCGCACAGTTTGGAATTCATCTGATAAAAAATCAACTGTGCACAAAAGTCAAACTTTGACTTTTTGAGTTATTTCACTTTTATGGTTTTTTAACCCTAAAATGATGTTAATGTGTGATTTGAATCATAATTCATCAAGAAAAATCAAGAAAAGTTGGATAACTTGTAAAAGGGGTAACCATAAAAACTTAGAAAATTTTCTAAATTAGGAAATAAAGTGGCAAAGGTACCAACTTTGGAGGATCATAACTCCTAAACCACAAAGCCATTTTTCCCCATCCAAAGCCTGATTTGTAGATCTCATGGCCCTCTACAAAAGCTAAAAACTGACCCCCCCTCCAAATTCATTATGGATTTTGAGTTATTGTTGGATCAAAATCACTAAAAACATGAAAGTACAACATTTCCAACACTTAGAAAAATTCTGGGCAAGGCAGATTTTGTGTTGAAACACCAAAACTTGTGGGATTTTTTCACATAGATGCAAGTTGAATCAGTTCCAAAGATAAACGTCAATGTTGTTGTGCATGTTGCCTACAATCCAAGCAACTCATTGGCATGAAACCACTCCACTTGAGCCAAGAGTTATGGCTGCTACAACACACCATGCCAAGGATGCCATGAAAAATCAGTTTGTGAGTTTTCTTGCCATCCACGATTTCTGAGTCAAAAGTAATGATCACTATGCCACATGCATCCAATCTGATCATAAGCCAACTGATCCAACCGATAGGGTTGAGTCCAAAGGGCAAGGGATCTTCCAACTTGAGATTAATGCATTTTGGCATATATGCCTTGAAATTCAAAGGCATTTATGTGAAATAGGGCACTTTCAACAAAGCCACTCTACTCATTCAAGTTTTCTGATTAAACAACAATAAAAACATCTGAAGAATGTGAATTTGGTCAAGGCATAGCCCTGCTCTTGGGATGGGCTAGGTTACCTTGTGTGATAAGAAATGCCACCAAGCCAAAGCCTTTGAATGTGATCTGATCCAGTCGCCATTCATTATTCCTTCAAGACAAGAGTTGATCATCTATAAATAGAGGTTCCAATGGATCATTCAACTCACACCAAAGCCAGTTATAGCACTGCTTTCTCTCATTCTCTCTTAAGTGCCAAGTTTTCTTGTTTTTGAGCAACCACTATCGGGTTTTGAGTTGCAGCCATAAGCAATCCATTCCAATTGCCCAGATACACCACATATGATGTATTTGAGGTGTCCAAACACTTAAACACCAACTGTAACACCCCCAGCTCAAAATAACCTATCAACCTAGCCATTATGCTTCAATTATGCAGTTGGAGTGCTCCAGCTTGATCCAAAGACTTCCAAAGTGTTCCAAAGCTTGCAACACACTCCACAACATCCATTGAAGCTGTTCAGATCATCACAACCCATCTGTAACACCTCCAACTCAAAAATCAAATTGCTCTTGCTGTCACGACCTTCAAGTAAGCCTAAACTTGGTCATCTCTTAATCTATTCATATTTCCTCACACAATACTTTTGCTAAATGTTCATAATCATGCATAGAATGTTTCCCCTCAATTAATTGCTTTGTTTGAATCGTGTATAAAAATTCCCAGCCTTCATGTAAATTTTAGGGTTCTTGAGGTTTTGTCTTGATTTCTTATTCCATGTTAAAAATAAATGAAATTAAAGACCATATATACATGATCGTGAGGTTGAAACGAGCAGATTGATAAGTGCTTTGCATGATATAATCAAGTATTCAGGGATATTGGAGAGAAAATACAAATCTTGGCAAAACCCAGAACACGCGCGTGTTCTTGGGTGTTCTTGGCGCCCTTTTTTGAAAATTCAAATATTTGAATTTTGTGATTTTGTTTAATTGATTCAAAAATTAATTTCTCTCTGAGTTTTAATGATTTTGAGTTGATTCTTTTTTTTATAATTCACAAAAATGTTAAAATATTTTATTTTATCAAAAAATCCCAAAAATATTATTTATTTCATATAATTGATATTTTTGCAAAGACATAATATTTTAATTGTTTTTGACATTTAAAATATTTTTTCCCTCTTGATTTTCTAAATTTTAATGACTTCTAATCATTTTGTAGGTCAAAACATGATTTTTGAAACATTAATCCAAGATCACAATTTGTTTCCACACATGTTTAACAATTTTGATCATTTTAATTGAATGCTTATTCAATTAAAATACATTTTGAAAACAAATTAGGGTTTTTGATTAATTCAACCATCATAAAACTTTTTAAAACACCTTTGGGCATCTAATAGAGTGTAAGACCCAAGCCTTTTTGTAAAATAACCTATTGTGGGCCTCACTTATTGTATAAGTCCCTCCGGGTATTTTCAAAAACCTCGGCGTGATCGTCGTTTTGTACGCAAAAAACCTTGGGCTTACCCTCGAGTAGTAAGACCCATTCTTCTTTTTTAAAACACTTTGGGTCTCTAATAGAGTTTAAGACCCAACCCCTTTTGTAAATACACAAATATTTTTGGGCCCCACTTATGGTATAAGTCCCGGTGTATTTCAAAAAGTTCGACGCGATCATCGTTCGTTGAAAAACAAACCTTGGGCCTCTCCTCGAGCTATAAGACTCATTCAACACCTTTTAGGCCTCTATTAGAGTGTAAGACCCAATCCCCTTTTAACCAAAACAAATTTGGGCCTCAGATATTGTATAAGTCCCTCGGTGTTAAAAGAAAATCTCGGCGCGATCGCCATTTCAAAACAAAAAACATCTGGGCCTACCCTCGTGTTATAAGCCCCATTCTTTTTAAACTCTTTGGGCCTCTTGAGAGAGTGTAAGACCCATCCGTTTGTACAGAAAACTTTTCTTGGGCCTCAGTCACTTGTATAAGTCCCTGTACAAGTTCAAACTCACAGTGCGATCACTGATAAATCCTTGGGCCTCTCCTTGAGCTGTAAGCCCCAACATCTTTTCAAAATACTTTCTCCTTTGATTTTGTATATAATATTGTTATCAAATCTTTATTTGTTGAACAACTAACCAAACAACATGGAATCTCTACAACCGAGTAAGTGTTTACCCGCTTTCATTTACGGCTTTCATATACATATAACTGTATTGTGGGGCTGTTTCACTGTAAGCCTTCTTTCATAAACTCATATCAACTGTGTAATAATAGTATAGATATTTAGAGTTTCCTCGGCAACTACGTCTAGCATTAAGCCCGTTGATCACTCTTAGAAGTAAACAAAACTAGATCCCCATAGGATTACCAGATACAGTCTTCCCTCCTCTTGGGGTTAAACAATATGGAGACGTGAAAGGCAGCATTCTCGGTGAACCCTTTCACAGACTGTCACCTTTAGAAATCGTCAAAGAAAATCTATTCCCCAGAGATGATCTTTTCTCCGTGAATGGCATTTCTTGAGTTTCTTCCAAATTCTCGAACTTTCTTGGCTTGATCTATTCTCTGTGAATAGCCTGTCTTGAATTTCTCGGGGTTTGGGGACCCACAGTCTTGAATTTCACGTCTTGGGCTTTGAACAAGACACCAAAACACCATTTCCTCCCATAGAATAGGAGGAACTACGATCGCTCTGATTTCCTTGTTTCGGTAAAACGGGAATATGTAGGCATAAGATTGAAAGAAAAATCTTAGCGAGCACACTCAACAAAAACCCACAATCCCATACCCATATACATCAATTAAAAAAGTATCAGTCCTAACCCCCTACCCATGAACAGTCCCAGTTTTTCACTCAAAGTAGGAAAAAAAGGCTCCACTTCCATATCGCATCCGTAACCTAACAGACAGCTGTTTAAACTCAGTATGCAAGCAGGGTTAATTGGAGACATATATTTCCCTTCCTTCATCAGCTCACAATAGGATAAAAAATGAATCGACCTGTAGTAACCCCAAAAGAGCGACAGTGCTTAAGAAACACGTCCAGTTTCGCTCACTACACATGGCCATCAAAATCAAAGAGGAAGTACAGAAACAGATTGATGCGGGTTTCCTCGCCACATCAGAATATCCTCAATGGCTAGCCAACATAGTGCCAGTTTTGAAAAAGGACGGAAAGGTCAGAATGTGTGTAGACTACAGGGATCTGAACAAAGCAAGTCCAAAGGATGACTTTCCCTTACCGCACATTGACATGCTGGTAGACAGTACATCAATGTTCAAAGTTTTCTCCTTCATGGATGTATTCTTGGGGTATAATCAAATCAAAATGGCACCGAAAGACATGGAGAAAACTTCGTTCATCACCCTATGGGGTACCTTTTGTTACAAGGTAATGCCGTACGGTTTGAAGAACGCCGGGGCAACCTATCAAAGGGCCATGACTACTTTGTTTCATGACATGATGCACAAAGAAATTGAAGTGTATGTCGATGTTATGATTGCCAAATCTAAAACAGAGGAGCAGCATGTGACCCACTTGTCAAAGCTATTTGAGCATCTGAGAAAGTACAAACTCCGCTTGAATCCTAATAAGTGCAAGTTCGGTGTCCGCTCGGGGAAATTTTTAGGATTCATTGTCAGCCAGAAAGGAATTGAGGTTGATCCTGACAAGGTCAAGGCCATTCAAGAGATGCCTTCTCCAAAGACTGAAAAACAAGTCAGGGGATTCCTGGGAAGTTTGAATTACATTTCCATATTCATATTCCTCATGATCGCGAGATGTGCGCCTATCTTCAAATTACTCAGAAAGAATCAGGACTGTGTTTGGGCAGAAAAATATCAAACCTCCTTCGATAGTATCAAGGAATACCTGTTGAATCCACCGATTCTATCACCTCCAATGGAAGGAACACCGCTGATCATCTACCTAACAGTCTTGGAAGACTCGATGGGTTGTGTACTTGGTCAACAAGACGAAACCAAAAGAAAAGAGTCTGCCATCTACTATCTGAGCAAGAAATTCACTGACTGTGAAACTCGGTACACTATGCTTGAGAAAACTTGCTGCGCTCTGGCTTGGGCAGCCAAACGTCTTCTCCAGTATATGATTTCTCACACTACTTGGTTAATCTCCGAAATGGATCCAATTAAGTACGTCTTTGAAAAGCCTGCTCTCACGGGAAGGATTGCCTGTTGGCAGATGTTGTTATCAGAATACGACATTGAATACCACGCTCAGAAAGCCGTCAAAGGAAGTATTTTAGCCGATCATTTAGCTCATCAACCGATTGACGATCAGGAATCTGTCGGATTTGACTTCCCAGACGAAGTTGTCAATTATCTGAAAATGAAAGATTGCGATGAACCACTACCCAGTGAAGGGCCAGAACTAGGTTCCCAATGGGGACTTATCTTTGACGGAGCTGTCAATCATTATGGAAATAGAATTGGGGCAATCATCATAACACCTCAGGGTACCCACATTCCTTTCACTGCCCGACTAACATTCAAGTGTACAAAAAACGAGGCCGAATACGAAGCTTGTATCATGGGTCTCAAAGAAGCGATCGATTTAACGATCAAGAACTTGGATGTATATGGCGACTCAGCCTTGGTTATCAATCAGATCAAAGGAGATGGGAACACATACCAATCAGGACTGATCCCTTATAAGGTTGTTACCATTCTTCAACAGAATAGAGTTTCATCACATCCCTCGTGAGGAGAATCACATGGCGGATGCATTAGCCACTATCTCCTCCATGATTAGTGTAGGTCAATGGAATGATATACCTAAGATTGACATAATGCGCCTTGAACGGCTCACCTACATCTTCACAATTGAAGTAGTCATAGAAAACAAACCTTGGTATCACGATATCAAGGGCTTCCTTCAGAAACAAGAGTACCCACCTGGGGCGTCCAGAAAAGACAGAAAGACCCTCAGAAGGCTAGCAGGCAGCTTCTTCCTGAGCGGTGATACACTCTATATGAGAAACTTTGACATGGTCTTGCTCCGATGTGTAGACATACCAGAAGCAAACATGTTGATAAAATAAATTCACGAAAGATCCTTTGGCACTCATGCCAATGGACACACAATGGCGAGAAAAATTCTGAGAGCAGGGTACTATTGGTTGACAATGGAATCTGATTGCTACAAGTACATGAGGAAGTGTCACAAGTGTCAGATATACTCAGACAAAATCCATGTACCGCCAATGCATCTCAAAGTACTCTCTTCCCCATGGCCTTTTTCCATATGGGGAATCGACATGATTGGCATTATTGAACAAAAAGCTCAAACGGACATCGGTTCATACTGGTAGTCATTGATTACTTCACCATGTAGGTCGAAGCAGCGTCATACACCAATGTAACCCAACAAGTCGTGGTCCGTTTTATAAAAAACAATCTCATTTGTCGTTATGGTGTTCCAAGCCAGATCATTACCGATAATGGATCCAACTTGAACAATAAAATGATGAAAGAGTTGTGCACTGAGTTCAAGATCTAACACCATAACTCATCTCCCTATCGACCTAATATGAACAGAGCGGTAGAAGCAGCTAACAAGAACATCAAGAAGATCGTTCAAAAGATGGTTGTAACCTACAAAGACTGGCACGAGGTGCTACCCTTTGCTCTTCACGGTTATCGCACGTTTGTCCACACTTCAACAGGGGCAACCCCTTTCTCTCTAGTATATGGCATGGAGGCAGTGCTCCCCATAGAAGTTGAGATCCCATCAATCCGGGTATTGATGGAAGCCAAGCTAACAGAAGATGAATGGTGTCAAAGTCGACACGATAAACAGAATCTAATCGAAGAAAAGTGAATAACGGCACTATGCCATGGTTAGTTGTATCAGCAAAGGATGAAGAATGCGTTTGACAAAAAGGTCCGACCTCGCGCCTTCAGGAAAGGAGACCTCGTGTTCAAGAAGATACAATCATTTCTCACTGATTCTCGGGGCAAGTGGACTCCGAATTATGACGGACCCTATGTGGTCAAGAAAGCCTTCTCTGGTGGTGCCTTGAGACTCGCAACCATGGACGGAGAGGAATTTGCCTACCCCACAAATGTTGATGTAGTCAAGAAATACTTTGCCTAAACTAAAAAAAAAAACCTCTCGGTGGATTAAAAACCCAAAAGGGCGGTCCAGGCAAAAATTAGAGACATGATCAAAAAATCATCCCGATGGATTGAAAATCTCAAAGTCCAATCCAGGTAAAAGTTAGGGATTAATGGCAAGTAACTACGTTTGATCCGTTCAACTCCTCAGCAGTCACGCCATCCATCAGGAAAACTCCAGTCAAGGTCATCTTCGACGGAAGCTCAGGATGCCCAGAATTCAAAGTTGGTAGAAGAATATATCTTTGATTTTTTTATATCTCTTCCTTTTTATATGTGTATATATATATATATATATATATATATATATATATATATATATATATATATATATTCAAATTGTTGATTTTTTTAGAAATAAAATATCAATTCATACATTTTTGTTTTTTTTTTAACAATTTTTGTTTTTATGAATTTTGCTTCTAATGTATTTTGTATTAAATGAATTTTGTTTTTTACAATTTTTGTTTTTATACAATTTTGTTTTTCATACATTAAGTTTGGATAAAATTGAACCATATTTTCAAAGTAAAATTTCATTTGTCTTACATCTCCATAAATGCATTCTTTAACAAACTTAAAAAACTTTGAATTCTTAGTCGTCTTCTTATCTTACTTAGCTTGTTCCATAAACTATCTTCTCCTATAAATAGGATCCTAACTTCACTTTCAAACTACCCCAAACAAGTAGTAAACTTCTTTCTTTTTCTCTCAAATTTTTTACTTTCTTTGTAACTTGAAAAAAAAAAAGACGATGTGAAACACATACAAACAAGGGTGTTGCGCACCCCTTATCCATTTTCAATCTATATGTTTTTTTTCCTGAAAAAAACTTCACTACACATAAAGGGCATCACGCCCCTTTTCTTTCTCTCCCTCTGCACTATTTTCCTTTTACATAGAATTACCACATACATAATTATCCTACATAATTTTTTATTATTGTTACAATTAACCTGATTAAAATATACATATGGTAAGAAAACAACAGAAAAATTCTTCCAGATATCCATCAGCTGCAACACCTTCAATTCAACACCGTCAAATTAGAGCTGCGAAGCTGTAAAGTTCAGAAAAAAAAGGGAGATTCAACTCAATTTCAATCCTATTTTAAAATTATAATTAAACTCAATTTTTGTAGAGTTTATTGGCTTAACAAACCTATTGTTTCTGCCACTTTTGTTACAGGAACTTCATGACATCACTCTTGCACCTACAGAATTCATGACAGAAAATTTTTGAAGAATAAATAACATAACCGTTACAATAGGGAAAATCATGGAAGAAAAACAATTTTCTTGCAAACCTGTTATAAACAGAAAATAAAAACAATTCCAAGTAACACGGCTTTGACAGGTCTGAGACAAAAGGACCTATAACAATCACTGCAGAAAGTTCAGAAAAGAAAACTTATTTGACAAAGTCGCAACCGGAATCGAAGCAGCCAACCATTGAAAGCTCAACAAACTCAGCAGAGCAATTTCACCTGCAACAAATTACAGCCAAGGAAATCAAGAAAAGAACAATTTGTTTCACAACAGAACTTCAACAACAATTTCAGAAGAATTACATAAATTTTTGCAGAACAATAAACTTCCAATTACAATTCAATTTCAATTGACAAATTTTGCAATTTTTGTTCATTCTATCCCTATTTCAATAACTCATAAAATTCAGTTTTTGTCTTCTTCTTTACAGATATACAGCAAGAAAGATCAACAAAAAGGTTTGAGAAGATGAACAAAATTCTTGTTCAACACAATTCTGCATAAAACAAAAAAAAAAGAAAGGAAAACTCACGATTACGCAGAGCCAGAGCAAAGAGTTTCGACGCCGACATCGCCGACACGCTCGAAATGTGTTCATGTTGATCCAACATGCAACAGCAACATAATTGCCTGCAAAAATCAACAGTAATATCAATTCACAATATTCAATTTGATTTTATAAATTGCAATTCCTATTTCAAACCCTAATCCCTTAAATTCTTGTTACAGGAAGAAGAACAAGCAAAAGCATAAATTGAAAATCAAGGATGGAGAATAAGCATGAACCTAAAGGGGAAGAGAGAGCCATCGCCGAAGAAGCGCTCCTCCACCACCCTTCGAATTCGCCACCGCGGAGCCATCTTTCTCCGCCCGCAACCACCGCGCCGCCACCTAGCACCAAATGGAGGGAATCGCCGCCGCGATTTGAAAAGAGGATGGAGCCACGACCGCCATGCTGAAGACGGAAAGGGATCGCGCAGAGAAACGAGAGAGAAAGCGATCGAGGCTGATAGAAGATGCAATACCCCTGTTCTTACACGCTAAAAATAAAGAGGTATTTCTCTCCTCTTTTGATTTTTTTCTTATCATATGAAAAAGGGTACCCTTCCTTTTTATTTGAGAAATAAAACTGATAAAATAAATCTTTTAAAAAAAATGTGTTTAATTTGTTTTGTTTTGATGATACATGGGCTCAGCCCAATATTTGCTAATCACACTCTTCATGTGCTATTCCACGTCCATCTTTATTTTCATTAAGTTAAAATTAATTAATTATTATGTTAATTATTAATACGGTTTAGTAAGTTTTACTAAATATATTTTAAACTTAATTGATCATCTAATTGTTTAATTGATTATTATTCGATTATTTGATTTTCCGTGGTTTAGAATTACTTTCTATAACTTATGTTTGTAATAAAAATTTGTTTTTCGATTTAATTTGTGACATCGATTCAATTCTAACAACTTGATGAGATCAAAAGCATTTCTATGCGATCTCTGGTTTTTTCTGCTTGTTTGGTTTTTCCATTTGACGCAGGAATTCTTAACTGATACCTCGATGCTCATTGGGCGCTTAAAGCTTCCTTAGACGCTTCTCTGCTTGGGTAGAAAAATTCATCGGTGTTCGGTAAACTCGAATTTAAACGCTTTGCTTGTATCCCATGCATTTATTCACATCTGTTAAAAACAATTGAACTTACAAACAAGTATTTCCTGTAAATACACAATGCACTGATGCAGAGTGAGGAATTATTCACAGTAAAACCTCTCTCGAACTTTTAAAACACAGTGGGGCTCTAATAGAGTGTAAGTCCCACCCCTTTGTAAATAAACAATTTTGGGCCTCACACATTGTATAAGTCCCTCTGTAAATTTTCAAAAGTTCGGCGCGGTCGTCGCCTTTTTAAACAAAATCCACTGGGTTTCTCCTTGAGCTATAAGACCCATCTTTATTCATTCTCAAACTCTTTGGGCCTCCAATAGGGTGTAAGACCCAACCCTTGTTGTAAATAAAATAATTTGGGCCTCAGTCGTTGTATAAGTCCCGATACGATCTTCCAAATAACGGTGCCATCACGGTTAAACCTTGGGCCTCTCCTTGAGTATAAGCCCCAACAATCTTTTCAAAAGAATTCCTCTTTTGGTTTAGATTCAAATATATATTTTGTTATCAAAACTTTCTTTAATTTCTTTGAACAACTAACAATACAGCATGGAAGCTTGTTCGCTTGTAAGTTTTTATCGGCTTTCTTTACATGCTTTGATATATATATATATATATATATATATATATATATATATATATATATATATATATATATATATATATATATATATATATATATATAACTGTATTGTGGGAAGCTGCGCATGGTTAGTCTTCTTTCATACCCTTTTAAAATACTTGTCATATATCAACTGTATATATACTAGTATAGTTATTTAGAGTTTTCCCCAGCAACTAGGTCTAGAACTAGGTAAATCCCTATTGGTCGCTCTTAAGTACAAACAAAACTAGATCCCCATAGGATTTCTAGATACAGTCTTGCCTCCTCTTGGGCTTATACACTATGGAACAAAGAGAAAGGCAGTATTCTTCGTGAACCGTTTCTCAGACGATAACCCCTAGAATTGTCAAAGAAATTCTACTCCCCAGAGTTGATCTATTCTCGGTGAATAGCATCTCTTGAGTTTCTTCAAACCTCGAAATTTCACTAGATGATCTATTCTTGGTGAATAGCATTTCTTGAACTTTTCTTGGTTTGAGACCCACATGCTTCCTAAAAGCATCCCTGCCTCCTCTTGGGCTTTGTACAAGGACCCTCCAGCTTCTTAGAAGTTCTCATGCCTTCTCTTGGGCTTATTACAAGGACCTTGACAACCTCTTAAAGGTATAAGACAGAACTTAGTCATCCTTTGCTAGAGCAGTCTTTCCAGTGTCAAAACTCCGACCAATTTAGGGTTGATTCTCATCCCATAACGCCCGTGCCTCCTCTTGGGCATCATACAAAAGATAAAACTTTTCCCTGCTAGTAGACTTGGACAGTCTAACCCCCTTGAGTCTCAAAGACATTCTCAAGTTCCCTACAAACATAGGAGAAACCCCGGTCAATATAGATCAGTCTCCAGCAGGGCTAAAACTCAGTCTCTCTCCTAAAGTTCCCCAACCAGGGTTAGTTTATCATCAGATAACACTATCCCAAATCAAAACCTCAAGGCATCTAATACCTCAACTCTTCTGCAACCCTCAGCAAGAGTTGGCTCCCCACTTGGACCTGCCTAGGGATCTCAACAATCCCCAGCAGAAAGATAGCCTCCTCTTAGGCTTTGTATAACGATCTTTCCTCAGCGCAGTTAGCCTCCTCTTGGGCTTTGTACAATGATTCTCCCCAGCGGAGCTAACCTTTTCAGACTCTCTTGTTGAGTCAATCACTTTCAGACTCTCTTGTTGAGTCAATCACCTTTTCAGACTCTCTTGTCGAGTCAACTCTTTTTTGCCTCAATCTTGGGCTTTGTACAAGACATATAAATACTCTCTTGTTGAGTCAATCTTTTTCCAGCCTCCTCTTAGGATTGGTATAAATATTTCCCCAAATAGGAGCTAGCCTCCTCTCAAGTAGGGTAGAATGATTTCTCCAGCTTTTTTAGTCACAATCCTGGGCTTTATACAGGACAGATAAAAGCACTCTCTTGTTGAGTCAAACCCTTTTAGCCTCAATCTTGGGCTTTGTTCAAGACACAAATCTTCCTCTCATAAGCTTGGGACAAATATCTTCCCAAGCAGAGTCAAACTCATCCAGCCACAATCTTGGGCTTTGTACAAGACAGATAATACTCTCCAGCAAGAGTCAAACCTCTTTAGCCTCAATCTTGGGCTTTGTACAAGACAAATAGAATATTTCCCCCGGAAAAGTCAAACTCCCAGCCTCCTCTTAGGCTTTGTATAATGATATCCCCAAAGAGTCAGTCTATTTTTTGCCTCAATCTTGGGCTATGTACAAGACACCTATATATACACTCTCTTGTTGAGTCAGTCTTATCTAGACTTTGGATACGGATCTCCCCAGTGGAGTCAATCAACCTCTTAGCTTCAACCTTGGGCTTTGATCAAGGCACACAAAAATCAACAATCCCTTTTTAGAGATGACAAATTATATCCCAAACAAACCTTTTAGCTTCAATCTTGGGCTTTGACCAAGACACAAATATACCTTTTAGCTTCAATCTTGGGCTTTGAACAAGACACCCAAAACATCTTTTCCTCCCATAGGATAGAAGGAACTACGATTGCTCTGATTTCCCTGTTTCGTTTAAATGGGAATACGTAGGCATAAGATTGCAAAATCTTAGCGAACATACTAATCAAAAACTCTAGGTTCAGTACCTTCACACCAAAACATAGGTCTAGTACCTTACCAAAAACATCGGAGACACCCGAACATCAACATCAACTCACTCTCTCACTCATATTTCCCAAGAAACTTTCCCAACCCATTAACAGATAAACACCATCAATTACAAAGCGAAACCTAAAGCTAATATCCTGTGGATAACCACATATAGGATGGGTAATTGATAACTCCCCATTGTATAACCTGACCCCGACTCTCCGAATCTCTCTTAGCGTTTGTTCAATTAAACAATCGCGTGCAAGGTTAGTTTTATATAGCTTCCCTTTCCCTTCCAGCTTAATGGGATAAATAAGAAATCAGAAAGTAGGACCCCTTCCTCCTCATTGCGGTGAGTAGAAAACCCAGCGATAAGGTGGTCGCGTCACCGACAAAAATCGCTCGCTACAGTTTCTCTAAAATGATTGACATGCTGGGCTAGGGACTTTGTCTCTCAAAAATTCTAAAACATAGATGCATTTGCTAGGGACTTATCCCCTAGCAAAATACTGACACGATTGCACCACTAGACTGCACCTACGTCTGCGTGTCAGTGGGTGGAAAATTAGGAATGACATTTTGTGAAGGGGTTAACCCCAAGCTAAATACCTATGTGGGAAGTCCCTAGCAAATTATTTGTGACTCCTTGTTAAGCTAGAGGTCTTGTCCCCTCACAATTTTTTGTTTTGTTAGGTTTTTTTTTGCATTACTGAGGGGTTTAACCCCTGGCTAAACACGTTTTTTTTTCTTGTAGTGACATCTTATGTTAGGGGATTGTGTAATATTAAGGTTTTTTTATCAAAGAACTTTGTCCATACACACCTCATGCTTGAGGGTTTTGTATTTGTATATTTATTTTTCATAATAATACCTGAGTTCAAGAAGACTGGCCCCATGAATGAAAATCTTGCTAATACCTTAGAGAGTATTTTATATGAAATTGGTGGACTCAAAATGACTTTAAACAAGATTGTAGAAGCCCGTTCTTAAGAATTAAGGGAGAGTTATCCATTTACCTAAAGCCAACAAAACCTTAGATAAAAAGATCAACTCAGTTAAAGTTTGCTCCACTACTAAAATTTTCGCGTTTAGTGACCGAATTAGAGACCGAAAAAACCTAAAAATCGGTCACTATAACGTTTAGCAACCAATAACGCGACTACTAAATTTCGGTTGGAAAAGTGCTAGTAACTAACCTTTCGAGACGAATTTAGTGACCGACATTGGTGACTAATTTTAGCGACTGAAATTAGTGACCGATTTTAGTGACCATTTTCAATTGTTTAAAAAACTTTAAATAAAACAAAAGTTTTGTCTCTAGCAGGAATCAAACCAATGCACTTTCCTTTGTGAGGTTTTCGGGTGTCCACTAAGCCATTTGGTTTTTGTTGTATAATTTACATTTGAAATGTATATATTATTAATGAAATAGAACTTTCAAATATTATTTAAAAAATTCTTACAGTTATTGTCATTAAAATTATATTTTATCTAAATTAATAAATTTGTATTAGTTAATTATTTATATAAATATAGATTTTATTTGTTAAACCAATAAAAATGTCAAATTTTTATTAAAAAAAAAAAGAATAAAAGGAGAAAATTGGGAGGGAAGCAACTTAATAATAAAAAAAAAATAGTGATCAAAATTTCGGTCACTGAATTTTTTTATGAATTAATTTATATAAAAACAATTATTTGACACTGAAAATTATGGTCACAAAATATCAGTCGCTAATTCGGTGCTAATTTTATTTAGTGACTTTTAAAATAATACTAACATGATGTCTAATTTTGGTGGCTTATTTGGTCATTAGTGTGACCGAAATTTTTCAGTCACTAATTTGGTCACTAAAAGCAAATTTTCTAGTAGTGCTCTACATTGAGTTGAATAATAATTCCTCGTAAGCATGAGACTAGACATTTAGTAACTAGTTAAATGGAAATAATGGTTGTTAGCAGACAAGGAGACAAGGTGATTAGTGATCATTATGCGACTATCTTGTGTTGGGGTCTGCTGCAAAATATGAACCAGGAGAAAATGATGAAGACGGTACGATGAAGTTGCACAAAATAATTCCAAAGAGTGTGTTTACACTCAGCTTTAGTTCGATTCGCCCCCACCAATTTATGCAAATTGGACGCAAAAGGGTTAACTGGCGAATCCCCTTCAAGATACTTTGAAAACCATAACATGAATCGCACATTCACATTAAGCATATCGATTAATGATATTTTATTGAATAAAGTATCCTCATTCATTCTCGTGCAATAGAAAAATATATAAATGACTTAGATATAATTTTTTGCTCTGAAAATATTTATTTTCGAATATCATTTATGGCTGACAAGTATCTTTATTTATAAGAAAACATGTATGATTGGTGTGGAGAAAAAATGTTTCATTTGATTCCAACATGGCCATTCAAGAACCATTGTATATCAATAATAACAATCCTTTTCATGAAAAGTTGTGTTGATCTGGTGGTTGCACCTTTTGACCATGTGCCCATTCATTATAGGGTCTCTGGTTCTATTCTAGACAGTTGCAAATTTTGGCCATTTATTTTGTTAATTTAACCATTATTATTTATCTATTTAATATTTTGGAAATTTCTCCAACAATCCCCCACCATTTTTCAAATATATCTAAATCCATTATTCAAGAAATTTCCTGGTTTCAGATTAAGGTATCTTACGATTTGAACCAATACTTAGTAAGTTAAGTTTTCACTCATCCTCGAATATATTGGTAGACAAGCTTTGAACTAATTATTCATTAGAACAAGCATGCATAACTTACACATGAAATCTCGGTATCATTGATCGAATTATTAATATGACACATTTAATAAGGCCTTGTGTCTCATATCATTTTCATGAGAATTTAAGAGTCAAACACTTTAACTCTAGGAAGCGGCACCACTTCATTCTCGTATAGGTTAACTATATCAGAAATGCACCCATGATTATTCATTCCAGCAAACATATGATATATGTCTATTAAATGAAAAACTTCATCCTTCCATATTTATTCTTATGGTTCAAGTACTTTTACTCCTTGGGATGTATCTATTATCAAGTACTTCAATCACTCTAATAGTGTACTTTCATCAATGAACTCAATCCTTAATGATAATCAAGTGTGAGTTGAGTTTCCACTATCGACGATTAATTAGATATTTGCTTGTAGCATATAACAATGTTTCTATGTGATAAATCTATGTTTCATATATAACAATGTTTTATGGTATATCTAAATAAAAATCACAAAATGAACAATAAACGAACATCACTAATATTTCTTGTAACATTTCTCGATCAATGCTTATAAACTTACAACAAGATAAAATATCTCCAAATTACTTTTAATATCAAGATAAATAAGAAATAATACTTACATATTATGATACACATATAATATTAGATAAATCATTTTAATTTTTAAATTCTTGCATAAATAATATAATTTAAACACGTTCTTGATATTTTTAACATGTTATTTTCACCATTTTATGTTACCAATAAATTTACCATATATCCAAATTCATGATTTTATTTCTTTTAATTATTACTAAATAATCTCATCCAGAAATAATGCATTATTAATTAAAATAAATTATCTTCACCAAATAAAAATATTTAACATACATTTTACATTCATGTTTTTAACATAAACCAATCATATTTATAATTATTTTATTTCACATATTTGAATAGTTTATAAATCATGCATGTATAACTTTAATATCACATGTTAAACTTAACATAAATACAAATTATTCACATCATATAATATTATATATGAATTTAAAACATCATATGAATATATATTAATTTAATAGAATCATTATGTACATTTCCCATGGTTATGAATAAGAGAGCATGAATCCATTTCTCCATCAAAGTTGCACCCATAAATTAATCACAAAAAATCATAATCGAATCTAAAGATTGTTAGATCTTGTGTTGGGGTCTGCTACAAAATATGAACCAGGAGAAAATGATGAAGATGGTACGATGAAGTTGCACAAAATAATTCCAAAGCATGTGGTTAAACTTAGCTTTTGGTTCGATTCGCCCCCACCAATTTATGCAAATTGGATGCAAAAGGGTTAACCCGCGAATCCCCTTCAGGATAATTTGAAAACCTTAACATGAATAGCACATTCACATTAAGCATATCGATTAATGATATTTTACCCAATAAAATTTCCTCATTCATTCTCGTGCACTAGAAAAATAAAGAAATGACTTAGATATAACTTTTTGCTATGAAAATATTTATTTTCGTATATCTTTTATGGCTGACAAGTATCTTTATTTATAAGAAAACATGTACTGATTGGTGTGGAGATACAATGTTACATTTGATTCCAACATGACCATTCACGAACCATTGTATATCAATAATAAGAAACCTTTTCATGAAAGGTTGTGTTGATCGGGTGGTTGCTCCTTTTGACCATGCGCCCAATCATTATAGGGTCTCTGGTTCTATTCTAGACAGTTGCAACTTTTGGCCATTTATTTTATTAATTTAACCATTATTATTTATCAATTTAATATTTTGTAAATTTCCCCAAGAATCCCCCACCATTTTCAAAATATATCTAAATCCATTATTCACGAAATTTCATGGTTTCAGATAGAGGTATCTTACGATTTAAACCAATACTTAGTAAGTTAAGTTTTACACTCATCCCCGAATAGATTGGTAGACATGCTTTGAACTAATTATTCATTAGAAATAGCGCGCATAACTCATACATGAAATCTCGGTACCATTGATCAAATTATTAATATGACACATTTAATAAGGCCTTGCGTCTCATATCCTTTTCATGAGAATTTAATAGTCAAGCCCTTTAACTCTAGGAAGCGGCACCACTTCATTCTCATATAGGTTAACTATATCAGAAATGCACCCATAATTATTCATTCCAGCAAACATATGATATATGTCTATTAAGAGAAAAACTTCATCCTTCCACATTTATTCTTATGGTTCAAGTACTTTAACTCCTTGGGATGTATCTATTGTCAAGTACTTTAATCACTCTAATAGTGTACTTTCATCATTGATCTCAAGACTTAATGATAATCAAGTGTGAGTTGAGTTTCCACTATCGATGATTAATTAGATATTTGCTTGTTCCACATCCCTAATGATGTCTTCATTGTCTTCAACATTATATCAAAAGACATTATACCCTTGTCAATCCTTTCGCCAAAGAATTGCAACATTTTAAAACTTTAACAAACTTTGAATATTCAATCTTTCAACTATTATAATTAATTTACGTAATCTTGATAGTATTCACCAACTATCATCAAACTATAACATTTTTAGCACATTAGTACAATTATCATATACAAAGTATATTTATATTTTTTATAGTTTTTACAAACTTTCACCATGACACTTTAGTCATTTATTTTGTGATAAACACAACTTTTATGTCATTCTTCATTTACCAACCTTTTTATTTTGAAGTTTTATTTTCACTTAAATATACCTAAAATATATTTAATGCATAACCATTTTGAAAACCATGATCATACAAATTTGTGATGACTAACTTTTATTTCATGCAGTGGGTTCAAACATGTAATTCGTAAACTCCATATAATAATAACACCATAGAATTTATTTCTATTCTTTTTAAAATAAACAATTTTTTAGCATGACTAACATATGCATACCAAATTCTATGTGATAAATCTATGTTTCATATATGACAATGTTTTATGGTATATCTAAATAAAAATCACAAAATCAACAATAAAGGAACATCACTAATCTTTCTTGTAACATTTCTCGATCAACACTTATCAACTTACAACCAGATAAAATAGATCCAAATTACTTTTAATATCAAGATAAATAAGAAATAATACTCACATATTATAATACACATATAATATTAGATAAATCATTTTAATTTTTAAATTCTTGCATAAACAATATAATTTAAACACATTCTTGATATTTTTAACATGTTATTTTCACCATTTTATGTTACCAATAAACTTACCATATATCCAAATTCATGATTTTATTTCTATTAATTATTACCAAATAATCTCATCCAGAAATAATGCATTATTAATTAAAATAAATTATCTTCACCAAAGAAAAATATTTAACATACGTTTTACATTCATGTTTTTAACATAAACCAATCATATTCATAATTATTTCATTTCACATATTTGAATAGTTTATAAATCATGCATGTATAAATTTAATATCACATGTTAAACTTAACATAAATACACATTATTCACATCATATAATATTAAATATGAATTTAAAAGATTATATGAATATATATTAATTTAATACAATCATTATGTACCTTTCCCATGGTTATGAATAAGAGAGCATGAATTCATTTCTCCAACAAAGTTGCAACCATAAATTTATCAGAAAAAATCATAATCGAATCTAAAGATTGTTAGATCTTGTGTTAGGGTCTGCTGCAAAATATGAACCAGGAGAAAATGATGAAGACGGTACGATGAAGTTGCACAAAATAATTCCAAAGAGAGTGTTTACACTCAGATTTAGGTTCAATTCGCCCCCACTAATTTTTGCAAATTGGATGCAAAAGGGTTAACCGGCGAATCCCCTTCAGGATACTTTGAAAACCATAACATGAATAACACATTGACATTAAGCATATCGATTAATGATATTTTACTGAATAAAGTTTCCTCATTCATTCTCGTGCAATAGAAAATATTAATTTTCGTATATCATTTATGGCTGACAAGTATCTTTATTTATAAGAAAACATGTATGATTGGTGTGGAGAAACAATGTTTCATTTGATTCTAACATGGCCTTTCAAGAACCATTGTATATCAATAATAACAAACCTTTTCATGAAAAGTTGTGTTGATCTGGTGGTTGCACCTTTTGACCATGCGCCCATTCATTATAGGGTCTCTGGTTCTGTTCTAGACAGTTGCAACTTTTGGCCATTTATTTGGTTAATTTAACAATTATTATTTATCAATTTAATATTTTAGAAATTTCTCCAACAATCCCCCACCATTTTCCGAATATATCTAAATCCATTATTCACGAAATTTCATGGTTTCAGATAGAGGTATCTTACAATTTAAACCAATACTTAGTAAGTTAAGTTTTACACTCATCCCCAAATAGATTGGTAGACATGCTTTGAACTAATTATTCATTAGAACAAGCGTGCATAACTCACACATGAAATCTCGGTACCATTGATCAAATTATTAATATGACACATTTAATAAGGCCTTGTGTCTCATATCCTTTTCATGAAAATTTAAGAGTCAAGCCCTTTAACTCTAGGAAGCGGCACCACTTCATTCTCATATAGGTTAACTGTTGGTGTACAAGGTGAAAATAATGGATGAAAAGAGAAGAATATATTATAGAGAATGACGGCTACAAGGATTACAAAGGATTACTAAAAAGTCTCACTACCACTATTCTATTTATAAACTAAAACTAGGGCTACAAAAGCAACAATAAAATACTAAAATACCCTCTAACAAACTTGGTCACCAAGTTTGTGAATATTAATTAAAATATAAATTATTATTCTAATACCATCCCTTAATTTATAATTCCTCAAAACTAACAACACCAATTCCATCCCTTAAGCGAAGGAATTGATCCGTCTTGATAGCCTTCGTCAGAACATCTGCCAACTGCTTCTGGGTGCTACAGTGCAGAACTTCTAACACTCCATTCTGAACTTGACTTCTCAGATAGTGATACTTTGTCTCAATATGCTTGCTTCTCCCATGCAACACTGGATTTCTGGCAAGATTGATTGCAGACTTGTTATCAATCATCAGCTTCAGAGGTTTGTCAACTTTGATCTTCAGATCCTCCAGCAAGTTCAGAATCCACACAGCTTGACATGCAGTAACATCACCTGCAATATATTCAGCTTCACAGGTTGATAGCGCAACAACTGGTTGTTTCTTGGAACACCAAGAAATAGGGCCTCCTAGAAACTTAAACAAGTATCCAGAAGTACTACTTCTATCAACTCTGTCTCCACACCAATCAGAATCTGAATAACTCAGAAGTTCTGATTCAGTCTTTCTTCCAGAAGGGAACAACACTCCATACTTCAGAGTTCCCTTGATATACCTCAGAATCCTGACAGCAGCTTGGTAATGGGACCACTTGGGTTTACTCATGAATCTACTAACCATTCCAACTGCATAGCAAATATCAGGTCTGGTATTACATAAATACCTCAGAGAACCAACCAACTGTTTGAAGGTTGTAGCATCCACATCCTCACCATCAGAATCAGAATTTAATTTCTGATTCGTATCTGCAGGTGTGATAGCAGCCTTACAATTCTGCAGCTTAAATCTCTTTAGAAGTTCTCGTTCATACTTCAGCTGATGCAAAATGATACCTTTCTCGGAATATCTGAACTCCATCCCTAGAAAGTATGTCATTTTCCCGAGATCAGTCATTTCAAACTCATTCATCAGCACCTTCTTGAACTTAGCTAATTCATGTTCAGAACTTCCGGTCAGCAGTATGTCATCAACATACAAGCACACCAGAATCATATTTCCATCAGAAATATGCTGAACATAAACACCGTATTCCATCTCACATTTCTGAAAACCCTGCTTCTTGAAAAATGAATCAATCTTCTGATTCCAAGCTCTGGGCGCTTGCTTTAATCCATACAAAGCTTATGTAATCTGTACACCATCCCTTCCTGATTCTTTTTCACAAATCCAGGAGGTTGTGACACATAAACTTCTTCATCTAATGGACCGTTCAGAAATACAGATTTCACATCTAAATGCATCAGAGGCGAATTCCTGTTAGCAGCTATTGCAATCACCAATCTGATTGTTTCATGTCTCGCTACAGGTGCAAACACTTCAGAATAATCCAGCCCAGGTTTCTGCAGAAATCCTCTTGCTACCAACCTCGCTTTGTATTTGCCAATTGATCCATCTAGCTTTAGCTTCTGCTTGAAAACCCATCTGACGCTGATGGCTTTCTTGTCCTTTGGAAGTTCTGTCAGCTTCCAAGTCTTGTTTCTCTCTATGGCCTCAAGTTCTTCTTTCATGGCCTTTAGCCAGAACTTCTGCTTAAGAGTCTCTTCTGTACTCACAGGTTCAGAGTCTACTAACATGGCACACTGAATAATTTCTCCTTCAGAATCTACTTCAGTGTCTTACAACATGTCAAACTCTTCAAATCTTCTTGGAATGTTTCTGATTCTCTGTGGTCTCTGACCTCGTTCAGAACTTTCTCCAGATGCTTGAACCTCAGAAGTTCTGTCCTCAGAAGTTTCTCCTTCAGAAGCTCTTGCTCCAGAAGGCTGACTTCCTCCAGAACCTTGACCACCTTCAGTGTCTGGCATATTCCTAGAGTCTGAATCACCACCAGAATCTTGATCATCATCAGAATCTGGATCATCAGAATCACCTTTATCTTCTGAGTCTCCTTCAGAGTCAGAATCACCATCAGTTTCAGAAATTCTTATTTCTGACCTTTCTTCAGAAGTTCTCACATCAGAATCAGATTGAGACTTATCCCAATTCCAAACTTCTGATTCCTTCATAATAACGTCTCTGCTGAACTCAACTTTATTAGTTTCTGGACAATAAAGCTTGTACGCACCCGTACTGTGGTACCCCACTGTAGCGAGCGATTTTGGACGCGGTTCTTAAGCGCTGGTCGCTCTCTACGGTTGAGCTTAAAACTACAGGTCGATTCATTTTTTATCCTATTGTGAGCTGAATAAGGAAGGGAAATAGATGTCTCCAATTAACCCTGCTTGCATACTGAGTTTAAACAGCGGTCTGTTAGGTTACGGGGGGGGGGGGGGGGGGGGGGGCTTTTGTACTGGTTATTCGTATTTCGCCAATACGGTTCTTTCTTTCATTTTTCTAGGTAAAGGGTTTCTGGCGGGGAATAAGGATTAGGATGTTAGGACTGATGCTTTTGAATTACTGCTTTTAATTGATGGAGATATGGGATTTGGGTTTTTTGTTGATTGCGCTCGCTAAGATCTTTTCTTTCGATCTTATGCCTACGTATTCCCGTTTACCGAAACAGGGAAATCAGAGCGTTCGTAGTTCCTCCTATTCTATGGGAGGAAATTGGTTTTTGGTGTCTTGTTCAAAGCCCAAGACGTGAAGCAAAAGGTGATTTGTATCTTGTTCAAAGCCCAAGATGTGAAGCTGAAAGACCTCGACTTTAGAGAGAATTTGTCATCTCTAAAGAGGGGAGAAGGAGAATTACTTTAACTGGGATACGCGGATCCGAGCAATGCCATAATTTCCGAAGAAAGGGTTTTAACCTGAAGGAGAAGACTTTAACTCAGTGTAGAGCATTGCCATCTTTCCTTAGGAATTTCTCATGCTAAAAGGGGGACAGTGGCATGGATATAGATGATCCAGAGGCTTGCCGCTTACAGCGATTAGATGAAGGGAAAGGAGTTGTTGATGTTTGTGTACTGCGAACGAGGCACAACTTTGATGCTAAAAGGTCGATTGGATCAACCAGTGGTTTTCTTATACAAAGCCTAAGAGGAGGCTAATTTCCGCTAGGAAAATCATTATACAAAGCCTAAGAGGAGGCTAATTTGTGTCTCGTATAATGCCCGAGAGAGAGGCTAAAAGTTTTTGACCCGGTGGGGCATATCGTTATACAAAGCCTAAGAGGAGGCTAGCAAAGAGTTTGACTCTTGCTTAAGGGATTTATATCTCGTACGAGGCCCGAGATGGAGGCAAAAAAAAGGGTGATTGACTCAACGAGGGAATCTTTTGTGTCTCATACAAAGCCTGAGAGAGGCTAAAAGGCTGTTTTGACTCCACTGGGGAGAATTTTGGTATCTCGTACGAAGCCCGAGATGGAGGCTATTGTAACTGTTTCAGTTGAGTGACAGATCCAATATACTGATTTAAAAGAGAAAATCAGTTCTTATATGAGTAACATTGTACACAGGGATTTAATTTGAGGATCAGGGATATTTCCTTTTCTTTGAGGAAACGGGAAATCCAAAGGGTATTGAGACTATCCGAGTCTGCGGGTTTCCTTCCTATTTAACGAAGGGTGCTTGAGAATGTCTTTGAGACTCAAGGAAGTTAGACTGTCCAAGTCTAGAGTTTTATCTTTTGTACTATGCTTCGAGAAACAGTAGTAGACTCTATGAAAGGACTGTTCTATGAGGATGACTAGGTTCTGTTCCTATACCTCTATGAGGTCGTCAGGACAATTTGTACGAAGCCCAAGAGGAGGCTGGAATCTTTTAAGAAGCCGACGGGTCCTTGTATGAAGCCCAAGAGGAGGCTATCATTCCCGGAGGAAGAGATCATTATACGAAGCCTAAGAGGAGGCTATGAATACTTCTAAGAAGCCGTAAGGTCCTTGAATAATGCCCAAGAGGAGGCCGATGCTTTTAAGAAGCCCGTGGGTCTATCATCTCCTTTCCATTAGGAGAGATAACTCTTTTAAAGATGAAAACCACTGGTAAACGTGCGAGGTTTACTATCCAGCGACTTTTAGCTTTGAAAGAGGTTCCCTTAGTTAAGGTCCAAGATTATGACTGTAGTGGGTACCCAAACCCCAAGACATTCAAGGCAAGCTATCCACAAGGAATAGATCAAGTCAGGAAAGTTCGAGAATTTGGAAGAAACTCAAAGATGCCATTCACGGAGAATACATTCATCTTGGGGAGTAGAGTTCCTTGACGATTCCTAAGGAGGACAGCCGAAGAGAAGACTGTATCTGGTGCTCCTATTGGGGATCTAGGCGTCTATTTCTACGAATATATGAAACGACGTCACCTAGTTCTAGACGTAGTTGCCGGGGAAACTCGAAATATCTATACTATTATTACACAGTAGATATGAGTTTATGAAAGGAGACTTACAGTGAGCAGCCCCACAATACAGTTTATAATATGAAAGCAGTAAATGAAAGCGATAACCACTTACTCGGTTGTAGTGCTTCCATGCTGTTTGGTTAGTTGTTCAACAAAGAAAGATTAAAAACAACAGTATATTCAAAATCAAAGGAGAAAGTGCTTTGAAAAAGAAAGATTTGGGGCTTACAGCTCAAGGAGAGGCCCAGGGTTTTATCAGTGAGCGCACTGTTTAAATTTGTACAGAGGGACTTATACAAGTGAATGGGGCCCAAAAAGGTTTTCTGTACAAAGGGATGGGTCTTACACTCTCTCAAGAGGCCCAAAGTGTTTTAAAGAAAAAGAAATGGGTCTTACTACTCGAGGGTAGGCCCAGATGATTTTTGAAAAGGCGACGATCACGCCGTTTGATTTTTGACGGTATCGGGACTTATACAATAAGTGAGGCCCAAAGATAATTTGGTCAAAAAAAGGATTGGGTCTTACACTCTAATAGAGGCCCAAAGTGTTTTGAAAATGATTTATGAGGGTTGAATTAATCCAAAACCCTAATTTGTTTTCAAAAATGTATTTAATTGAATGAAAATTCAAATAAAATGATCAAAAATTGTTTTACACATGGGAAACAAATTGTGATCTTGGATTAATGCTTCAAAAATTAAGTATTGACCTACAAAACAAATAGAAAGCATTAAAAGTTGCAAAATCATTGTGGAAATAATATTTCAAATGTTAAAAACAATTAAAATATTAATTCTTTGCAAAAATATCAATTATATAAAATAAATAATATTTTTGGGATTTTTTGGGAAAATAAAATATTTTAACATTTTTGTGAATTATTAAAAAAAGAATCAACTCAAAATCATTAAAACTCAGAGAGAAATTAATTTTTGAATCAATTAAACAAAATCACAAAATTCAAATATTCAAATATATGAAAATGGCGCCAAGAACAACACCAAGAACACGCGCGTTTTTCAGTTTGCCCAGATTTGCATTTTCCATCCAATCTCACTGAATACGTAATTATAACATGCAATCCACATATCATTATGCTCGCCTCAACCTCACGATCATGTCTATGTACTTTAATTTCATTTAAATTAAACACAAAACATGAAATCACGAAGAAACCTCAAGAACCCTAATTTCTGCATGAATGCTAGGATTTTTGATACACGATTCAAACAATGCAATTAATTGAGGGAAAACATTCCATGCATGATTATGAACATATGGCCAAATTATTGTGCGAGGAAATATGCATAGATTGAGAGATGCCCAAGTTTAGGCTTACCTCCAAGTCGTGACAGCAAGAGCAGATGTGATTTTGAGTTGGAGGTGTTACAGACATGTTGTGATGATCTGGACAACTTCCCTACACCATATGGAGTGTGTTTGAACACTTGGATTGAATTGAAATGGACTGGATCAGTTTATGGCATCTCAGCTGCAACTTCACTTCAAACTTGTGTGGATGGCAAGTGATTTTGAGATTTTGATGTTCCAGAAGTTATGTGAGTGTTTGATCAGCTCATATGTGATGTATGTGAGGTGTGTGAGTGATTGGTTTGTGCAGAATTGCTCTCAAACTCAAAACCCGATAGCTACCTTGCTAAGAAAGGCATTTTTGCCAAGAGAAAGAGATTTTGAGGAAAGCATCTGTCAGATGGCTTTGGTGTACTTAAACTGACCACAATTGAGCTCTATTTATAGTAGAGCAAGTTTGTTTTGCGAGGAATAGTGCATGGCAGCTGGTAAGTAGGTTCCCTCAATGTTGGCCAATGGAAATGAAAGTCTCCTCTAGCCATTGACTAGAGGTTAGGGCACAGAGCTTTGGTCCCCTTGGTCTTGGATAAGTCTTGACTGATTTCAGATGAGAATGGCTCAGTCCATGCCACCTTGATGGTTCCATTGAATGCCTCATTCCAAATTTGAAGTCTTGTCCCTATTTTGGCAATTCTAGGTTCAACATGATATTCTTTGTTCCTTGGACCTTGGAGGCTTGGCTCAGTGATTTTCCCCTTTGGATTCAATCCTCTGAGGTGTCCAAGTGGATTGGAGCAATTGCAATTGGCTGATTTTGGCAAATCGAGCCAAAGTGCAAATTCTGCCTTGCTTTGACAGATTTCAGCAAGGCAACTTGCCAATGTTGTATCTCATGATGTAGGTTGAATTTGGCAATGTTCTTGGCCATTTTGGAAAGCTCTTACATGATACAACAACTGTTTGAACAAGTTTGGTTTTGATCTCTTTTGATTCCAAGTGAAAAATCCCCCTACATTTGGCAAAAAGTGAAGCAGAATTCTGACTTAGTGAAAATTTCACTAAGTGTTGGAAAAAGTGACATTTTCACTTTTCAGCCACTTTGATCACTCCATAACTCAAAATCCTTAATGAATTGGAATGACTTGTAGTTGAAGTTTTTGTAGGTGATAATGAGGGCTACAAATCCATCTTTGGATGAGAAAAAATGGCCTTGTGGTTTAGGAGTTATGGTCCTCCAAAGTTGGTACCTTTGCCACTTTATTTTTAACTTAGAAAAATTTCTAAGTTTTATGGTTACCCCTTTTACAAGTTATCTCACTTTTCTTGATTTTTCTTGATGAATGATGATTCAAATCATACATTAACATCATTTTAGGGTTAAAAATCCATTTTGGTGAAAAATCTCAAAAAGTCAAAGTTGACTTTTGTGCACAGTTGACTTTTTATCAAATGAATTCCAAACTGTACAATTCTTCAGGAAGTCATGTCCTTGACCTAAATCAAACTTGATGGACATGTTCCATGGGTGTCATAGGGTATATTCAATCATGTATTAGGGTTTGGGAGCATGTCTTGGTCAAAAGTCAAAGTTATAGTTGACTTTTCCCTTAAAACCCTAATTGTGGTGCAAATGAAAATGAAACTTGTTGCTCAAGCTTCTTGGATCAATCCATTGTTCCAAATGGATCAATATGGTGTATTAGAGACCCTCACATCATCTCTTGAGGTCTTGGCTCATGGTTTGTCCCAAAAGTCAACTTAGGGGTGAATTAGGTCAAGAAACCCTAATTCCTGATTTTTGATGAATGCATCCCCTGAGGCCAAATTGACTTGATGCATGGGTCCATGAGGTTCCATGGAGTATATTAGGTCATGTTTTGGATCATTGCCTTATGCCCAGATGAAAATTTCCATCTGGAGGCCCTGGTTGACCAAAACCCTAATTTGGTGACACTGTCGATCTTGAGACTTGATCCACCTAGAAGGGAGCAGCCTTGTGCTTAATCCTTGAAGTGGGAGTCCTTTTTGATCCATTGTGGATGTTTGAGAGATTAGACAAGTTGAAAACCATGTCATTTCTTGATTGATCCTTTGTTTAAAGCTCAGAGAGGGCTTGAAACCCTAATTTTGATTGTATTGGATGCTCACCCATCTTTCGGGAGACTGATGAAGCATAAAGGTACATCCATATTGTGATGATGATTGACACAATGATGGGAAATCTAAGTGGTCAAAATTTGGGGTATTACAGATGCCCCTATTTAATCTTCTTGGACCCGAAGGTATGAATGACGAAGGGATTCGAGCATTCGGGGTGCAAGAGGATTAAATATCAGAATATTCGAAATTTTGATGGTGGTTATGAATGGTAGCTTACACATTCATCTTCTTTAACTAAGCAATAATGCTTAGAAAAGGTAAACTTCCCCTCGATCCTGGTCTTCAGCCAAGGAACTGGTCTCAGTTTTCTTTTGAAATAAACCTCCCCTCGTTCTTGGTTTCCTACCAAGGAACTGGTCTTAGTTTCTGAAATAAACTTCCCCTCGATCCTGGTTTCTTACCAAGGAACTGGTCTTAGTTTCTGATTTAAACTTTCCCTCGATCCTGGTTTCCTACCAAGAACTGGTCTTAGTTTCTTTTGTCAATAAACGTTACTGACAAGGGACGCTATTCGTAGCGGCTTTCCTTCAAACTTCTCGTCGAATTTTCCTAGGGAGATGCCATTTGAGTGGGAAAAGTTTTGATGTTAGACTTGCTGGGGAACCCAGTCGTCTGAGTTGTAGAGTTGTACAAACTTCTCTGTTGGAGACGCCATTTGTTTCTACTGGGGAAAGCGAGTCTCTTGAGAGACTGTTTTCGTTTGGGGTTACATCATACTTTTCTCGGGATCTTCCCAGAGAAATGCCATATGATGGGGTCCAATTTTGAGGTGCCAATGACCTTTTCATCAACGGTCCTTTCGGAGCAAAACTGGTATGCTGCCGAATCTCTGATCACGAGGCATTCTCTGGGGATTTTCCTTAATCCGGGAAAGCGAGGATATCATCTTCAATGGCGAAGAGTGACATTTGTTGAAGGTTCTCTGATCTTTCATAGGTTCAAGTTATCAAAGTGGCCAAGTGCCGACTCTGATCTAAAGATACACTGGTGGCGAGATTGTGCAGACGCAACACTTCCTGACGAGGAAAGAATTGACAAACTCGATTGAGAAAACTGTTTATCACTGGGGGACAAGACCGACTCAAGTGATAGTGATGCAATACGAAATGCGAACGCAAATAAAATGCATGAAGTATGTATGTTTATGCTGACAAAACAGACGCGACATACAGATGAACACAATTGGATACTCGGCCATCGCGGGGCGTATAGAGATATTGCTGGTTCAAGATAGCAATTCCACCTTGCTTAGGAGACATAGTCCACGCGGGGAGCTATGTTGATCGGGCTTAGGAGATGAGAACTCGCCCGAGGATGTCAGACGAAACAAGGTCTCTGACACAGTTGATCCCTTCATTCAGGCATACTGGCTTAGAAGGAGTACTTTGATTCTGCACTTTGAAGTTCGCTTACTTCGGGAGAAGTAATCGATGTTCTTCTGATGTTCAACAGTCAAAAGAAATTGCCATCTTTATTTTAAAAGCAGAAAAAGTTTTAACAAGTAAATTCATTTTTGTTTTATTTCAAGAATCGATGATTAAGTTTAAACAACGTCGTTCTGTAAAGCTAAAACAAGTTAAGAATTACAAACAAAAGCACAAAGGCTCAAATTTTATTGATAAGATGGAGATCAGCCAAACGCGTGATTCCAAAGAGTATATACAAAGTTTGAAAATGGTAATTTACAGGGAAAAGGGCTACGTTGAAACATAACGACCACTATCCTTCTATCAACTTTGAATTCGGGGCATCCTGAGCTTCCGTCGAAGATGACCTTGACTGGAGTTTTCCTCCGATGGATGATGTAACTGCTGCTAGGGGACTTGCCTCTGTTGAACATAGTTACTTGCCATTATCCCTAATTTTTGCCTGGATTGTACTATGAGATTTCCAATCCATCGGGATGATTCTTTTTTTTTTCATGTCTCTAACTTTTGCCTGGACCGCCCTTTCGGGTTTTCAATCCACCGAGACGTTTTTTTTTTAGTTTAGGCGAAGTATTTCTTGACTACATCAACATTCGTGGGGTAGGCAAATTCCTCTCTGTCCATGGTGGCAAGTCTCAAGGCACCGCCTGAGAAAGCTTTCGTGACCACATAGGGGCCATCATAATTCGGGGTCCATTTGCCCCGAGAGTCAGTGAGAAATGATTATATCTTCTTGAGCACGAGGTCTCCTTTCCTGAAAACACGAGGTCGGACCTTTTTGTCGAACGCCCTCTTCATTCTCTGTTGATACAACTGACCGTGGCATAGTGCCGTGATTCTCTTTTCTTCGATCAAGTTCAGTTCGTCGTGTCGACTTTGACACCATTCAGCTTCGGTGAGCTTAGCTTCCATCAATACCCGGATTGATGGGATCTCTACTTCTATGGGGAGAACTGCCTCCATGCCATATATTAGAGAGAAAGGGGTAGCCCCTGTTGAAGTGCGGACAGATGTGCGATAACCATGAAGAGCAAAAGGTAACATCTCGTGCCAGTCTTTATAGGTTACAACCATCTTTTGAACGATCTTCTTGATGTTCTTGTTAGCCGCTTCTACCGCTCCGTTCATCTTGGGTCGGTAGGGAGATGAGTTATGGTGTTTAATCTTGAACTCTGCACATAACTCTTTCATCATCTTATTGTTCAAGTTAGATACATTATCAGTAATGATCTCGCTTGGAACACCATAACGGCAGATGATATTGTTTTTGATAAATCGGACCACCACTTGTCGGGTTACATTGGCGAATGACGCTGCTTTGACCCACTTGGTGAAATAGTCAATGGCTACCAGGATGAACCGATGTCCGTTTGAAGCCTTGGGCTCAATCATACCAATCATATCGATTCCCCATATGGAAAAAGGCCACGGGGAAGAAAGAACTTTGAGATGTGATGGCGGTACATGAATTTTGTCGGAGTATATCTGACACTTGTGACACCTCCTCATGTACTTGTAGCAGTCGGATTCCATGGTCAACCAATAATACCCGGCCCTGAGAATTTTTCTCGCCATTGTGTGTCCGTTGGCATGAGTGCCAAAGGATCCTTCATGAATTTCTTTCATGAGCATGTCTGCTTCTGGTCTGTCGACGCATCGGAGCAAGACCATGTCAAAATTTCTCTTATAAAGAGTGTCAGCACTCAGGAAGAAGTTTCCAGCCAATCTTCTGAGGGTCTTTCTATCTTTTCTGAGTGCCCCAGATGGGTACTCTTGTTTCTGAAGGAAGCATTTGATATCGTGATACCAAGGTCTGTCGTCTATGACTGCTTCAATCGCGAAGATGTAAGCGGGCCGTTCAAGGCGCATTATGTCGATCCTAGGTATGTCATTCCATCGACCTACACTAATCATGGAAGAGAGAGTGGCTAATGCGTCAGCCATGTGATTCTCATCACGAGGGATGTGATGAAAGTCGACTCTGTTGAAGAAGGGTAACAACCTTCTTGCATAGTCTTTGTAAGGAATCAATCCTGATTGGTATGTGTTCCAATCTCCTTTTATCTGGTTAATAACCAGCGCTGAGTTGCCGTATACGTCCAAGTTTTTGATCCTTAAATCAATTTCTTCTTCGATACCCATGATACATGCTTCGTATTCGGCCTCGTTGTTCGTACATATGAACGTAAGTCTGGCAGTGAAAGGAATGTGGGAACCCTGAGGGGTAACAATGATTGCCCCAATTCCGTTTCCATATTGATTGACTGCTCTGTCAAAGATAAGTCCCCACTGGGAACCTGGTTCTGGCCCTTCACTGGGTAGCGGTTCATCGCAATCTTTCATCTTTAGATACATGACATCTTCGTCTGGGAAGTCAAACCCGATTGATTCCTGATCGTCAATCGGTTGATGAGCCAAATGATTGGCTAAAATACTTCCTTTAACGGCTTTCTGAGCATGGTACTCTATGTCATATTCTGATAGTAACATCTGCCAACGGGCAATCCTTCCCGTGAGAGCAGGTTTTTCGAAAACGTACTTGATTGGATCCATTTCGGAGACCAACCAAGTAGTATGACGAATCATGTACTGGCGAAGACGTTTGGCTGCCCAAGCCAAAGCGCAACAAGTTTTCTTGAGCATCGTGTACCGAGTTTCGCAGTCGGTGAATTTCTTGCTTAGATAGTAGATGGCAGACTCTTTCCTTTTAGTTTCGTCTTGTTGGCCAAGTACACATCCCATTGAGTCCTCTAGGACTGTGAGGTAAATGATCAGTGGTCTTCCTTCCACTGGAGGTGATAGAATCAGAGGATTCAACAGGTATTCCTTTATACTGTCGAAGGCGGTTTGGCAATCTTCTGACCAAACGCAATCCTGGTTCTTTTTGAGTAATTTGAAGATCGGCGCGAACGTGGCAGTCATAAGGAATATGAATCTGGAGATGTAGTTCAAACGTCCCAGGAATCCTCTGACTTGTTTTTCAGTTTTTGGAGAAGGCATTTCTTAAATGGCCTTGACCTTGTCAGGATCAACCTCAATTCCTTTCTGGCTGACGATGAACCCTAGTAGTTTCCCTGAACGGACACCGAAGGTGCACTTGTTGGGATTCAAGCAGAGCTTGAATTTTCTTAGACGTTCGAACAATTTTGACAGATGTTCAACGTGCTCATCCTCTGTTCTTGATTTTGCAATCAAATCATCGACATATACCTCAATTTCTTTGTGTATCATGTCATGAAACAGAGTAGTCATGGCCCTTTGATAGGTTGCCCTAGCGTTCTTCATACCGAACGACATTACCTTGTAACAAAAGGTACCCCATGGGGTAATGAACGAAGTTTTCTCCATGTCTTTCGGCACCATTTTGATCTGGTTATAGCCCGAGAATCCATCCATGAAGGAGAATACTTTGAACTTTGCTGTGCTGTCTACCAGCATGTCAATGTGTGGTAAAGGAAAGCCGTCCTTTGGACTTGCCTTGTTTAGATCTCTGTAATCAACACACATTCTGACCTTTCCATCCTTTTTGGGAATGGGTACGATGTTGGCTAACCATTGAGGATATTCAGATGTAGCGAGGAAACCCGCGTCGATCTATTTCTGTACCTCCTCCTTGATTTTGATGACCATGTCCGGGTGAGTCCGTCTCAACCTTTGCTTTACTGGCGGACATTCCGATCTTAACGGTAAATGATGTTCCACGATGCTGGTATCCAACCCTGGCATATCCTGATAGGACCAAGTGAATACATCCGAGAATTCTTTAAGAAGCTTTATCAAACCCTCTCTGGTAGTTGGACTGAGCAGTGCTCCGATCCTGATTTCTTTTCTCTCTTTTTCTGAACCCAAGTTTACCGTTTCCAACGGTTCTTTGTGAGGTTCAATGGACCTTTCCTCTTGTCTGAGTAGTCGGGAGATCTCTTCTGGAATTTGGTCGTCATTTTCTTCTTCAGCCTCGAATACCGGGAACTCAAAGTTGGGAGAAGGCATTGGATTGTATGTTTCAACGGGGTATAAAACAAGCAATCTGCATGACGTGATGATTCGTGTTTAGAAGAGATAGAGAAAATGCAAGTGTGTGCAGTGTATTTGTTTTTACTGCTTGTTTTTATTATTGAATATTTTTTAGGATTACCATTTTCTGAAAAAGCAAAAAGAGAAAACAGCAAATAATGCGGAAATTACAGAACGACGTTATTTTATTAATGAATAAGTCGAATCTTGAAACTACAGCCCTATAAAACAAAACTCTGTCGCTTTGGGAAAAGCGAAGAGGGAAATTTACAGAAAGCGAGCCCTATCAAAACATCCGTTTCACCTGGGCAGGGTGAAAGGTTAAATATGGCAATTACTTTGACTAACGAACGACCTTCGGAACCTCGACGGCAACCCATTGGCGGCGAACTCCTCGGTGAATCACAAAGTCTGGCACCTTCCTTGATTTGTCTTCCGAAATGACGCTGATTTCTGGTGGAGCAGGATCATTGGAATCTGTTTCCCAGGCAGAATTGTCGTAGGAGGATTCCTCTGTTGCATTTTGCATAGCATTGGTGCTCTCAGCTGTATCTCCCCATCCAGTTGGCTGGATATCTTTGAGCCTGATACGCGAGCTCTCAGGAGCAGTGTACTTGACCATAAAGTCGTATTTTCCACTTGGTTGTCCCAAAGTGTCCCAAACTTCTTTGGAACTAGAGAAGTCATCCCTCTGGATGATGTTGACCTCGGGAAAAGCATATTGATGAATTCAAGTCCTGCAAACGTTGCGAATTCATCTTCATGTTGAGTAGTTTTCGAATGACCTGAGTGTTAATCCCATGACATGGCGGGGACACAGGTATTCTGTTCAATGACGCTCAGCTGAGTTTCATTACTCGGCTGACTTTCTTGCCCCAAGTTTCCTGGGTAAGGCTGCCACATTGGCAGACCATCCATCGGGCCATAGTAATTGTGATCAAAGTTTTCTTTCATCAGAGTGTCTTCCTCTAATGAATTTGGCGGAGCACGACATCCTTCCGGATCACAATCTCCGTAGATCATTTCGACATCTGATCTTGGTATAAATATCGGACTTTCTGGAGGAATGAAAAAAGGCATAGGCACCTCTTCCTGAGACATATAGCCGTCCTTGTTAAGGTAGGACTTCCACTCTTCATCCGTGTCAGAGGGATCTTCCTCATTGATAGCATGAACTGTCTGAGACACTGGGTGAAGAAAACCTCCACTGTGGAAGAAGTTTTGAAGGGGATGAAGACTTTCATCGTTGACGGCCGTCTGGGTACAGGTTGCAGAAAAACCAAGACCCTTCTTTGTTTTATTGTCAATAGGAATGACAAGCCGTCCCCATCCTGTCGTATCGGTACTCTCGACCGCTTTGATAACATCTTTGTATGAAGAAATTGAAGTTCCTTCTTCAGATTGATCGTCCTTGCTCACCGATAGCGCTTGGAACTGAGTTCCAATAATCTCCTCGGGTTCCACACAAGTAGATGATGATAGGTTACTCACAAGCAAGGCTTGTTCCCCACAAACCGTGACAAGTTGATCGTTCTTGACGAACTTTAACTTTTGGTGGAGGGTCGAAGTGACCGCTCCGGCCTGATGTATCCAAGGTCTTCCTAATAAACAACTGTATGTTGTCCGGATGTCCATGACCTGGAAAGTGATTTGGAAAGTGTGAGGACCAATAGTTATGGGAAGATCAACTTCGCTAATAACTGTTTTTCTGGATCCGTCGAATGCTTTGACGATGACCTCGCTGACTCTCATCGGAGGGCCCTTAAATGATAATTGCGTCAAAGTGGACTTCGGCATAACATTCAGGGCTGACCCTGTGTCTACCAGTACGTTGGCTAAAGCATCGCCCTGGCAGTTAACTGTAATGTTGAGCGCCATGTTATGACGACGACCCCCTTCAAGTAATTCCTCATCACTAAATCCCAAATTATTGCAGGAAGTGATGTTAGAGACGATACTATCGAACTGGCTAATTGTTACATCCTGTTCCACAAAGGCTTGCTCCAAGACTTTCCGTAGAGCCTCTCTGTGTGCTTCTGAACTGAGTAACAGCGATAATACTGAGATCTTTGAAGGAGTCTGTAACAGTTGATCAACAATGTTATATTCACTCCTTTGGATGAGCTTTAGCATCTCATCTTTGTCTTTTGAAAAGTCGGGATTACCAGATTGACTGACTGGTGGATCAGGAATTTCTGCCTGAAGTTCCTTTTCTTTGTTGGATTCTCCAACCCCTCGGTTGAAGATTCGACCGCTCCGTGTTACACGACTGATGTCTGCAATATTCACGACGGAGGGTAATGGAATTTCCTTTCCATTCTCGATTATTGTTGCACCGTATTTGTAAGGGATCGCCTTAGCTGATTCATACGGTAATGGCCCCGGTAGATAGATGACTATGGGAACCTTCTGATTTTTCTGACCGTCATAAGTAACCTCGATCCGTTCCCGGTTGGGAACTCTAGATTCGTCAAGTAGAGGGACGATGGCAAAAACATCCCTGATCTGGTGATGACCAGAGATCGTGACAACATCCTCAACTTGATCGGCAAGGTAGTTCGGCGACCAAATGATGGGTCCTGAACCTGGATATGGACGAATTTCTCCGTGATCGATCTGACCCTGAAGAGCTGCTCTCACAAGGTAACACCCTTGGTTACTTTCCGAACATACGCTACAACTGTCATAGTTGTGTGGTGGCACCTGGCCACGCCCACTTTGAATACAATGTAACCTCACTAGGTTACCTTCCATTGATCGGACATCCTGACTTTGACGACGAGTAGGATTCCTGTTATTGATACTAATCTGCCGAGTATCTTCATCCATATAGATTGGCATCCACCAGTTATTTAACAAGTGCTGAAGTGCCTCCTGGACAAGGGTACAACCTCGATCGTTTTCGCAACCCGCTTTACAGTTTTGATAATCATGTGATATTAAGAACCCGAGTCGGACCTGCTCAGCATGTAACTCTACCAGGCTGGTATTCATCACGCGAATGTCAAAGATTTGAACCATGTTGATTTGATAGGAGTTCCTATCATGGTAGTCTTGGATCCATCCAAGATCCATCTGACGCTGGAGGGCCGCTTGTATGAAAGAGCATCTCTGTTTGTTTACCGAGCAAATCAGTCAGGAACTGTAATCGTGCCGCGGCAGATTATGATACTGGCTTTGCCTTGAGTGCATCGCCACCAAGTTGACATTCATCGCACGGATGTCGTGGTTTTGAATGACGTCGGAATTCGTGTAAACCATGTTAACTCCACGAACTCGGTGCTCTTGGATCCATCCAAGATCCATTTGTTCCTGTAGAGCTGCTTGCACTACAGAACATCCCTGGTTATCTTTAGAGCAGATATCACACTGGTGATAATTATGAGGTGGCACATGGCCATATCCACTCTGTCTACAATGCATCTTGACCAGATTGGTCCCCAATAAGAGTACATCGTGAATTTGATAGACATTGTTAGTCTCTTTCTCAATCAGATTGACTGCAACCTTCTCATGTTGAGGCAGCGGGTTCGTAAGAACATTGGGGTTCGTATCTTTAAAAGATAAGAGCCCGCTCCTAACAAGCTTTTGCACGTCGGATTTGAAATTGAGACAAGTCTCAATGTTATGCCCTGAACCTCCTTGATGATAAGGGCATGTTTGATCCACCTTAAATCAGAAAGGCAGATTTTCTGGAACTGAAAGGGGAGACTTAGTCTGGATGTGCCCCTTAGCCAGCAGTAACGGAAACAGGTCTGCGTACGTTACGGGTATAGGATCAAATCCTGGTGGCCGTGTTGTACGGTTGTTGTTATATGGAGGACGAGCCTGCTGAAGAGGTTGTTGTGTCCTTTGTTGATCAGGCTGGCTCTGCGCAACCTGAGGTTGATACATAGGAACAGGCGCGGGGCCGATAGCAGGAGTAACAGCTGCTACTGGCTGATAATGACGCCTTTGCTTTCCGAGAGAGATATTCCTAATATCTTGCTCTTTTTTCTTAGGGAGAGCACTATCGTATTTTTTAGTACCTCTTGTCGATCCAGTGTCTTTTACCAAACGTCCTTCTCGGACGGCTTCCTCAAGACGTACACCCATGCCGACCATTTCGGTGAAATCACTGGGCGCACTGGCAACCATTCGGTTTCCTTTTCCTTTTCCTTTTGCGACATTGATCTGAGTTGATCTCTGTCGGGTGCCATGTCCAAATTGTATTTGTATTGTTGGACGAAGGCAGCTCCAAGATCTCTGAAAGTACTGATCGTGGCACGGTTTAAACCCATGTACCATTTGAGTGCGACACCGGTTAAACTATCCTGGAAGTAGTGAATCAGCAGGTCCTGATTCTCCGTCTGGGCTGACATCCGCCGAGCGTACATCACCAGATGGCTCTGAGGGCAAGAGTTACCCTTGTATTTTTCAAAGTCGGGCACTTGGAACTTGTGCGGGACTTTCACATTTGGGACCAAGCAGAGATCTGCGGCGTCCTTTCCAAAAAGATCCTGACCGCGAATGGCTTGCAGCTCTTTCTGCATTTCCAAGAACTGTTCCTGGAATTCCTCCATTCTGTCAAACATAGTTTCCTTCTTACCAGAAGGTGTTGGTGGAATCTGTCCTTCCGGGACAGTGTGCACCACAGGGGGTGGTACCGTGACTACGGCAGTAAGTCTTGGCGCCTCCCGAAGTTTGTAACCTTCAGGAGTCTTCAGTATGCCCCTAGCATCTTCGCTTTCCCGAAGTTTGTAACCTTCAGGCCCAACGGCTTCTGTTGCGATTCCCTGATCTTCAGTGATCGGCGGAACATATCCTTATGGGATATAGTTAACAGGCATGCCCCAAGGACGATCTTTCGGCATATGATACCTAGGATCATACTTTTCTATGATGGGCGTTGAGGTGATCTCTGAGATCACAGTTCTTTGTAGCTGAGCTTCTGCCATGGCTTGCATGTCGTTACGAAGCTTTCTCATATCCTCTCTTAGAGCGTTGATCTCTTCTTTCAACTCTCTGTTTTCTTCCTCAAGATCATCCATCTTTTTCTGACGATTGGCCCGAGTATTATACGAATGAGACAATTTGACTCTAGAATCGAGACACAAACGTGAGATTCGTAGGTAAGGAGAATACGCGATGTGAGAATGATGAATGCAATGATTATATTAATTGTTGTTTCTTTGGTTTAATCAAAATAAAATTCGACAATTAGATTGCAAATATCAAACAGTGGGGAAACCCCTTTTTATTGGAATCCAAAGGATTACAGAAATGGAAATACAGTAGATTACAAAGTGCAGAAACAGAAACCTAAACTAATGGGTCCCGAGTCCTCTCTGAGGAGAAACCGGGTGTTGATTCTGATATCTTCCTTTTCTTTAACCGGGGCTCTTGGGCCGTTGTCGGGTTGTCATTCCTTTGCCAAGTGAAAGGAGTGAGCAAATTCCTTTGGTCATCTTGATTCTCTACAGCATGTTGCTCCAAAATCTCAATCAGAGCGTCTTTCTCTTTCAGTAATTGTTGTATTTTGATGCACTCTACGTCAAGGGTGCGATACTTGTTCTTCCAAGACCTTCTTTCCTTTTGAACTTTGTTGAGAGTAACCTGAAGCCTTATAGTTTCCGTCATGAAGTACATGACAATTTCCCTCGGCGGAAGAATTCCGTAACAAGGATAAGGCATCTTTAGCTTGAGAGCTCTAGTTTGTACCCAATGGAGATAAGGCTCCACCGAGACACAGTCCGGTTTTCCCAGAGACTCTCGTCCTTTCTTATGAACATGTTTCCAAGCTTGCACTATTTCCATCTTTAGTGCTTTGTCACTTTCTCCTTCTTTGAAGAAAAGACCTTCCAGATGAACACCCAGTGGGATGTGTCTCATCGGGTATCCAAATTGACGAAGAACTAATATCGGATGATAGTTGATTCCTCCTTTAGTTCCTATGAGGGGTACGCTGGGGAAGTTTCCACAACGGTCAATGATTCTGATTCCCTCATAAATCCTATTACACCAATCTATATCAGAGTTGGTGAGGGACATGATCTTCTGCGACCAACATAAGACACTCTTGCAATCCCAAAAAGCAGCAGACTTGAGCAAGTACGAGTTAAACCATTTGTAGAGCAAAGGTACACAACATGTGATCTCCCCTCCGCTGTACAAATTTCCCAAGTGTACAGAATGATACGCATCTGCGAGCAAAGTCGGCACAGGGTTTCCAATGAGAAAAACCTTAATAGCGTTGATATCGACGAAGTTATTGATGTTGGGAAACAAAAATAACCCGTAGGTGAGCAAGACAAAGATGCTTTCAAAAGCAGTCCCGTTCCCTATACTAGCGAAGTACAGAGCTTTCTTTGTCAAGAATTGGGCTGGCAAACCTTGGATGCCACCCTTAGTGGTCATGTGAGTCCTGACCTCAGACTCGTCCAAATGAATTGCTCTTGCAATAGTCTGATTCTTTGGAATTTCTTCCAGTCCAGAAAATGGAGCTCGATCTGTGATATGTAAATCAGTGAGATGAGAATACTCCTCCGGGAATGTGAAACAATGATAAACCGGATCGTAGAACTGAATGAGCGCGTCCATGATCCCCTTAATCACATGGACTCTTAACAGTGGTAGCAAACCACCGTGCTTGGCTCTGAAAGCCTCTGGGTTAACGATCATCCTCGCTAACTTTCTCAAATCCCCTAGTTTTGGAACCTTGAAGGTATACTGGTGAGTTCTCCTTCTACCGAAATCCATTAATGCAATCCTTTTCTCTGATATTTGCAATCACAGTCTTAGCTTAATTTGAAAAACAGAGAGACTAGAAGAGAAATTTTTTTGAATGTTTTAATGTTTTATTAAATGAATGCATGAATGCAGCACACAAAAACATAGAAAAAACATGGGGTCAAAGGGTCGTTGAAGTCAAGGCTCTACCCATCCCCAACGGTTTATACTAGGGTGATTTTTGTACCTGTACTCATTATCATCAGCTCCTCCTAGGAAGGCAGACAACAAGCGGATCGCCAGGGAGTTGTGTGCAATCTTAGAGTAAGTGCCATTCACCGAGAATAGATCACCAGCCTCAAATGAGGGTAGTATCGCGTAACAATTATTTCCGATAGTTTCCGCACTACGAAAGGGTTTGGCTCCTCAACTTCTCAGACTTAACAACCGGCCCATTGGCTAAAAGAGTGAATGGGTTGCGTTGGTCAGCCTCCACTGAGGTTGATGGTCGACCCCGTCGCCATCACTTATCTTAAGTGTATACTCAATCTCACTACATGCGGCATCACACGCATTCCCAGTAGCAGAAAAATAAACACGTATAGCAATTAGGAAAAGCAGTATATATATTTGTCCTAATCATCCTAGACTTATAAAGCTACGATTCTTAAGTTCCTGACAGAAATGGGTTCCCCGGCGGAAGCCCCAATCTGTGGTTCCCTGCCTAAGAGATGGACCAGCATAGGTTAATCTTTCTCTTCGGTAGAGTTCCCATTTTCCGTAGAAAACGGGGATGATGCCCTAAGGAAGAAAAGGAGACTCCCCAGCAGAGTCGCCATTTGTGTAATTTTTCACACAAGAGAAGTAGAAAGTCAGTGAACGGCCCCACGGTGGGAGCCACTTTTCTGTAGCGAGCGATTTTGGACGCGGTTCTTAAGCGCTGGTCGCTATCTACGGTTGAGCTTAAAACTACAGGTCGATTCATTTTTTATCCTATTGTGAGCTGAATAAGGAAGGGAAATAGATGTCTCCAATTAACCCTGCTTGCATACTGAGTTTAAACAGCGGTCTGTTAGGTTACGGATGCTATCAATGTGGGGGGGCTTTTGTACTGGTTATTCGTATTTCGCCAATACGGTTCTTTCTTTCTTTTTTCTAGGTAAAGGGTTTCTGGCGGGGAATAAGGATTAGGATGTTAGGACTGATGCTTTTGAATTACTGCTTTTAATTGATGGAGATATGGGATTTGGGTTTTTTGTTGATTGTGCTCGCTAAGATCTTTTCTTTCGATCTTATGCCTACGTATTCCCGTTTACCGAAACAGGGAAATCAGAGCGTTCGTAGTTCCTCCTATTCTATGGGAGGAAATTGGTTTTTGGTGTCTTGTTCAAAGCCCAAGATGTGAAGCGAAAGGTGATTTGTATCTTGTTCAAAGCCCAAGATGTGAAGCTGAAAGACCTCGACTTTAGAGAGAATTTGTCATCTCTAAAGAGGGGAGAAGGAGAATTACTTTAACTGGGATACGCAGATCCGAGCAATGCCATAATTTCCGAAGAAAGGGTTTTAACCTGAAGGAGAAGACTTTAACTCAGTGTAGAGCAATGCCATCTTTCCTTAGGAATTTCTCATGCTAAAAGAGGGACAGTGGCATGGATATAGATGATCCAGAGGCTTGCCGCTTACAGCGATTAGATGAAGGGAAAGGAGTTGTTGATGTTTGTGTACTGCGAACGAGGCACAGCTTTGATGCTAAAAGGTCGATTGGATCAACCAGTGGTTTTCTTATACAAAGCCTAAGAGGAGGCTAATTTCCACTAGGAAAATCATTATACAAAGCCTAAGAGGAGGCTAATTTGTGTCTCGTATAAAGCCCGAGAGAGAGGCTAAAAGTTTTTGACCCGATGGGGCATATCGTTATACAAAGCATAAGAGGAGGCTAGCAAAGAGTTCGACTCTTGCTTAAGGGATTTATATCTCGTACGAGGCCCGAGATGGAGGCAAAAAAAAGGGTGATTGACTCAACGACGGAATCTTTTGTGTCTCATACAAAGCCTGAGAGAGAGGCTAAAAGGCTGTTTTGACTCCACTTGGGAGAATTTTGGTATCTCGTACGAAGCCCGAGATGGAGGCTATTGTAACTGTTTCAGTTGAGTGACAGATCCAATATACTGATTTAAAAGAGAAAATCAGTTCTTATATGAGTAACACTGTACACAGGGATTTAATTTGAGGACCAGGGATATTTCATTTTCTTTGAGGAAACGGGAAATCCAAAGGGTATTGAGACTATCCGAGTCTGCGGGTTTCCTTCCTATTTAACGAAGGGTGCTTGAGAATGTCTTTGAGACTCAAGGAAGTTATACTGTCCAAGTCTGAAGTTTTATCTTTTGTACTATGCTTCGAGAAACAGTAGTAGACTCTATGAAAGGATTGTTCTATGAGGATGACTAGGTTCTGTTCCTATACCTCTATGAGGTCGTCGGGACAATTTGTACGAAGCCCAAGAGGAGGCTGGAATCTTTTAAGAAGCCGACGGGTCCTTGTACGAAGCCCAAGAGGAGGCTATCATTCCCGGAGGAAGAGATCATTATACGAAGCCTAAGAGGAGGCTATGAATACTTCTAAGAAGCCGTAGGGTCCTTGAATAATGCCCAAGAGGAGGCCGATGCTTTTAAGAAGCCCGTGGGTCTATCATCTCCTTTCCATTAGGAGAGATAACTCTTTTAAAGATGAAAACCACTGGTAAACGTGCGAGGTTTACTATCCAGCGACTTTTAGCTTTGAAAGAGGGTCCCTTAGTTAAGGTCCAAGATTATGACCGTAGTGGGTACCCAAACCCCGAGACATTCAAGGCAAGCTATCCACAAGGAATAGATCAAGTCAGGAAAGTTCGAGAATTTGGAAGAAACTCAAAGATGCCATTCACGGAGAATACATTCATCTTGGGGAGTAGAGTTCCTTGACGATTCCTAAGGAGGACAGCCGAAGAGAAGACTGTATCTGGTGCTCCTATTGGGGATCTAGGCGTCTATTTCTACGAATAAATGAAACGGCATCACCTAGTTCTAGGCGTAGTTGCCGGGGAAACTCGAAATATCTATACTATTATTACACAGTAGATATGAGTTTATGAAAGGAGACTTACAGTGAGCAGCCCACAATACAGTTTATAATATGAAAGCAGTAAATGAAAGCGATAACCACTTACTCGGTTGTAGTGTTTCCATGCTGTTTGGTTAGTTGTTCAACAAAGAAAGATTAAAAACAACAGTATATTCAAAATCAAAGGAGAAAGTGCTTTGAAAAAGAAAGATTTGGGGCTTACAGCTCAAGGAGAGGCCCAGGGTTTTATCAGTGAGCGCACTGTTTGAATTTGTACAGAGGGACTTATACAAGTGACTGGGGCCCAAAAAGGTTTTCTGTACAAAGGGATGGGTCTTACACTCTCTCAAGAGGCCCAAAGTGTTTTAAAGAAAAAGAAATGGGTCTTACTACTCGAGGGTAGGCCCAGATGATTTTTGAAAAGGCGACGATCGCGCCGTTTGTTTTTTGACGGTATCGGGACTTATACAATAAGTGAGGCCCAAAGATAATTTGGTCAAAAAAGGATTGGGTCTTACACTCTAATAGAGGCCCAAAGTGTTTTGAAAATGATTTATGAGGGTTGATTTAATCCAAAACCCTAATTTGTTTTCAAAAATGTATTTAATTGAATAAAAATTCAATTAAAATGATCAAAAATTGTTTTACACATGGGAAACAAATTGTGATCTTGGATTAATGCTTCAAAAATTAAGTATTGACCTACCAAACAAATAGAAAGCATTAAAAGTTGCAAAATCATTGTGGAAATAATATTTCAAATGTTAAAAACAATTAAAATATTAATTCTTTACAAAAATATCAATTATATAAAATAAATAATATTTTTGGGAAAATAAAATATTTTAACATTTTTGTGAATTATTAAAAAAAGAATCAACTCAAAATCATTAAAACTCAGAGAGAAATTAATTTTTGAATCAATTAAACAAAATCACAAAATTCAAATATTCAAATATATGAAAATGGCGCCAAGAACAACACCAAGAACACGCGCGTTTTTCAGTTTGCCCAGATTTGCATTTTCGATCCAATCTCACTGATTACGTAATTATAACATGCAATCCACATATCATTATGCTCGCCTCAACCTCACGATCATGTCTATGTACTTTAATTTCATTTAAATTAAACACAAAACATGAAATCAAGAAGAAACCTCAAGAACCCTAATTTCTGCGTGAAGGCTAGGATTTTTGATACACGATTCAAACAATGCAATTAATGGAGGGAAAACATTCCATGCATGGTTATGAACATATGGCCAAATTATTGTGCGAGGAAATATGCATAGATTGAGAGATGCCCAAGTTTAGGCTTACCTCCAAGTCGTGACAGCAAGAGCAGATGTGATTTTGAGTTGGAGGTGTTACAGACAAGTTGTGATGATCTGGACAGCTTCCCTACACCATATGGAGTGTGTTTGAACACTTGGATTGAATTGAAATGGACTGGATCAGTTTATGGCATCTCAGCTGCAACTTCACTTCAAACTTGTGTGGATGGCAAGTGATTTTAAGATTTTGACGTTCCAGAAGTTATGTGAGTGTTTGATCAGCTCATATGTGATGTATGTGAGGTGTGTGAGTGATTGGTTTGTGCAGAATTGCTCTCAAACTCAAAACCCGATAGCTACCTTGCTAAGAAAGGCATTTTTGCCAAGAGAAAGAGATTTTGAGGAAAGCATCTGTTAGATGGCTTTGGTGTACTTAAACTGACCACAATTGAGCTCTATTTATAGTAGAGCAAGTTTGTTTTGCAAGGAATAGTGCATGGCAGCTGGTAAGTAGGTTCCCTCAATGTTGGCCAATGGAAATGAAAGTATCCTCTAGCCATTGACTAGAGGTTAGGGCACAGAGCTTTGGTCCCCTTGGTCTTGGATAAGTCTTGACTGATTTCAGATGAGAATGGCTCAGTCCATGCCACCTTGATGGTTCCATTGAATGCCTCATTCCAAATTTGAAGTCTTGTCCCTATTTTGGCAATTCTAGGTTCAACATGCTATTCTTTGTTCCTTGGACCTTGGAGGCTTGGCTCAGTGATTGTCCCCTTTGGATTCAATCCTCTGAGGTGTCCAAGTGGATTGGAGCAATTGCAATTGGCTGATTTTGGCAAATCGAGCCAAAGTGCAAATTCTGCCTTGCTTTGACAGATTTCAGCAAGGCAACTTGCCAATGTTGTATCTCATGATGTAGGTTGAATTTGCCAATGTTCTTGGCCATTTTGGAAAGCTCTTACATGATACAACAACTGTTTGAACAAGTTTGGTTTTGATCTCTTTTGATTCCAAGTGAAAAATCCCCCTACATTTGGCAAAAAGTGAAGCAGAATTCTGACTTAGTGAAAATTTCACTAAGTGTTGGAAAAAGTGACATTTTCACTTTTCAGCCACTTTGATCACTCCATAACTCAAAATCCTTAATGAATTGGAATGACTTGTAGTTGAAGTTTTTGTAGGTGATAATGAGGGCTACAAATCCATCTTTGGATGAGAAAAAATGGCCTTGTGGTTTAGGAGTTATGGTCCTCCAAAGTTGGTACCTTTGCCACTTTATTTTTAACTTAGAAAAATTTCTAAGTTTTATGGTTACCCCTTTTACAAGTTATCTCACTTTTCTTGATTTTTCTTGATGAATGATGATTCAAATCATACATTAACATCATTTTAGGGTTAAAAATCCATTTTGGTGAAAAATCTCAAAAAGTCAAAGTTGACTTTTGTGCACAGTTGACTTTTTATCAGATGAATTCTAAACTGTACAATTCTTCAGGAAATCATGTCCTTGACCTAAATCAAATTTGATGGACATGTTACATGGGTGTCATAGGGTATATTCAATCATGTATTAGGGTTTGGGAGCATGTCTTGGTCAAAAGTCAAAGTTACAGTTGACTTTTCCCTTAAAACCCTAATTGTGGTGCAGATGAAAATGAAACTTGTTGCTCAAGCTTCTTGGATCAATCCATTGTTCCAAATGGATCAATATGGTGTATTAGAGACCCTCACATCATCTCTTGAGGTCTTAGCTCATGGTTTGTCCCAAAAGTCAACTTAGGGGTGAATTAGGTCAAGAAACCCTAATTCCTGATTTTTGATGAATGCATCCCCTGAGGCCAAATTGACTTGATGCATGGGTCCATGAGGTTCCATGGAGTATATTAGGTCATGTTTTGGATCATTTCCTTATGCCCAGATGAAAATTTCCATCTGGAGGCCCTGGTTGACCAAAACCCTAATTTGGTGGCACTGTCGATCTTGAGACTTGATCCACCTAGAAGGGAGCAGCCTTGTGCTTAATCCTTGAAGTGGGAGTCCTTTTTGATCCATTGTGGATGTTTGAGAGATTAGACAAGTTGAAAACCATGTCTTTTCTTGATTGATCCTTTGTCTAAAGCTCAGAGAGGGCTTGAAACCCTAATTTTGATTGTATTGGATGCTCACCCATCTTTGGGGAGACTGATGAAGCATAAAGGTACATCCATATTGTGATGATGATTGACACAATGATGGGAAATCTAAGTGGTCAAAATTTGGGGTATTACACCCACCAGTAACATTACTTTGCTTCTATCATCCAACTTCTGTCTTCTAGCTTCTGGAACATGTTTGTAACACACAGAACCAAAAACCTTTAGATGACTAACACTTTGCTTTTCTCCCGTCCACTTCTGAATAGGAACTGTTTCCTTTAGCTTCTTCGTTGGACATCTGTTGAGCACATATGCTGCGGTGGCAACAGCTTCTCCCTAGAAGTTCTGAGGAAGCTTCTTCTCCTTCAGCATGCTTCTCACCATATCAAGCAAAGTACGATTTCTTCTTTCAGCAAGACCATTGTGTTGAGGAGTGTAACGAGCAGTAACCTCATGCTCAATTCCATTCTCCTCACAGAACTTCTGAAACTCTTTGGAGTTATACTCACCCCCACCATCGGTTCTGAGAATCTTCAGAGTCTGACCACTCTGATTCTGAACCTTCATTCGGAACTTCTTGAATTCAGCAAACACCTCGTGTTTGAACTTAATATGGGATATCCATATCATTCTCGTGAATTCATCAACAAATGACACGAAGTATTTATTCCCTCCGAACGATTCTACTGGAAATGGACCACACACATCAGAATGTACTACTCCCAAGGCATGTTTTGCTCTTGGAGCAACTTCTGACGCAAATGGCAATCTTGGTTGCTTTCCTTCCATGCACACTTTGCATGACTTCTCAGGCTTCTTAATTTTAGGAATTCCATGTACCAGCTTCTTTGAATTCAGATGTTCTAAGCTTCTGAAATTCAGATGACCAAATCTTCTATGCCACAACTCACTTTCTTTCACAACACTTGTTGCACTAAGACATTCAGAGTCAGAAGTTCTGACATTCACCTTGAATGTTCTATTCCTTCCTTGTTCTGACTCCATAATCAACTTCTGATTATAGTCATACAGCTTCGGAAGATTGTCCTTCATGGTAACTGAAAAACCTTTCTCAATTAATTGTCCCACGCTCACCAGATTGCTTTTTATGCCAGGTACATACCACACTTTCTGAATCAATGCTATTTTCCCATTGTTCAGAACAACTCTAACATCTCCCATACCTTCAGCGTTAAGATATTTGTCATCAGCACATCTGATCTTTATCCTCTTCTCAGAATCAAAATCAACCAGCCATTTCGTATTTCCAGTAAGATGATTTGAGCAGCCAGTGTCCATATACCACCAGTCTGTCAAATTCGTATCATCAGATTCAGAAGCCATCAATAGCACAGATTCATCATCAGAACTTCTAGCTATATTTGCTTCTTCTGACTTCCTTTCTTTGTTTGACCAACAATCTCTAGCAAAGTGACCAAACTTCTTGCAACAGTAACATTGGATCTTCTTCTTGTCATACTTCTCTTTTCACTTCTGAGCATTCTTTTGCCTATCAGAAGTTGAGGTTTCTGACTTCTGACCACCATCAGATCTTCTCTGCTTCTGATGCTTCTTATCAGAAACTGCTTTTAGAGCCTGCTGCTCTACTTCCCTTTCAGAAGTTCTCTCAGTCAGACGCAACTCTTGCGCTTCTAGACTGCTTTGCAGCTCTTCAATTTTCATGGTGCTCAGATCTTTAGAATGTTCTATTGCTACCACAATGTAATCAAATTGAGGAGTAAGGGATCTCAATACCTACTCAATGATTACTTGTTCAGAAAGAGTTTCTCCACACGCCTTCATCTCATTAGTGATCAGAATCACTCTGGAGATGTACTCAGAAACTTTCTCATTGTTCTTCATGTTTAGATTCTCGTACTGCTTACGTAGAGACTGAAGCTTCACCTTCTTCACTGATACGTCACCACCATAACATCTGACCAGTGTATCCCACGCCGCCTTTGCCGTCGTTGAATCTGCAATCTTCTCAAACACATTCGCATCCACACACTGATGGATGTAGAACAATGTTTTCTGATCTTTCTTCCTTGTATCCTTCTACGCGTTCTTCTGTTCTTCTGTCGCATCTGCTGCTACCGAAACGTAACCTTCGGTGACAAGATCTAGAACATCTTGAGCACCGAACAATACTCGCATCTGAATCATCCATCGATTCCAGTTTTTGCCATCAAATACTGGAAGCTTGGTGTTCATGCCGCTGTTGCCGTTCATCATCTTCAACCTTGTACAGTACACTCAGAACTTACCATGCACAGTGTTTCCCAACCCACAGAATCAAAGAATTATGATTCTGATCAGAATTTTGTTCTAGATTCAACACAAATCAAAAACCAAAATTCAATCACACATGAATCCTCGTGTTTCACTCGTGTTTCCCATGTTTCCCGTTGATCCTAACCGGAGCTCTAGATACCAATTGTTGGTGTACAAGGTGAAAATAATGGATGACAAGAGAAGAATATATTATAGAGAATGACGGCTACAAGGATTACAAAGGATTACTAAAAATACTCACTACCACTAGTCTATTCATAAGCTAAAACTAGGGCTACAAAAGCAACAATAAAATACTAAAATACCTTCTAACAAACTTGGTCACCAAGTTTGTGAATATTAATTATTATTCTAATATTAACTATATCTGAAATGCACCCGTAATTATTCATTCCAGCAAACATATGATATATGTCTATTTAGAGAAAAACTTCATCCTTCCACATTTATTCTTATGGTTCAAGTACTTTTACTCCTTGGGATGTATCTATTGTCAAGTACTTTAATCACTCTAATAGTGTACTTTCTTCATTGAACTCAAGACTTAATGATAATCAAGTGTGAGTTGAGTTTCCATTATCGATGATTAATTAGATATTTGCTTGTTCCACATCCCTAATGATGTCTTCATTGTCTTCAACATTATATCCAAAGACATCATACCCTTGTCAATCCTTTCGCCAAAGAATTGTAACATTTTAAAACTTTAACAAACTTTGAATATTCAGTCTTTCAACTATTATAATTAATTTACATAATCTTGATAGTATTCACCAACTATCATCAAACTATAACACTTTTAGCACATTAGTACAATTATCATATACAAAGTATATTTATATTTTTTATAAATTTGACAAACTTTCACCATGACATTTTAGTCATTTATTTTGTGATAAACACAACTTTTATGTCATTCTTCATTTACCAACCTTTTTATTTTGAAGTTTTACTTTCACTTAAATATACCTAAAATATATTTAATGCATTAAGCATTTTGAAAACCATGATCATACAAATTTGTGATGACTAACTTTTATTTCATGCAGTGGGTTCAAACATGTAATTCGTAAACTCCATATAATAATAACACCATAGAATTTATTTATATTCTTTTTAAAATAAACAATTTTTTAGCATGACTAACATATGCATAACAAATTCTATGTGATAAATCTATGTTTCGTATATCACAATGTTTTATGGTATATCTAAATAAAAATCACAAAATGAACAATAAAGGAACATCACTAATATTTCTTGTAACATTTCTCGATCAACACTTATAAACTTACAACAAGATAAAATATCTCCAAATTACTTTTAATATCAAGATAAATAAGAAATAATACTTACATATTATGATACACATATAATATTAGATAAATCATTTTAATTTTTAAATTCTTGAATAAACAATATAATTTAAACACATTCTTGATATTTTTAACATGTTATTTTCATCATTTTATGTTACCAATAAACTTACCATATATCCAAATTCATGATTTTATTTCTATTAATTATTACCAAATAATCTCATCTAGAAATAATGCATTATTAATTAAAATAAATTATCTTCACCAAATAAATCATTTCACATATTTGAATAGTTTATAAATCATGCATGTATAAATTTAATATTACATGTTAAACATAACATAAATACACATTATTCACATCATATAATATTATATATGAATTTAAAACATTATATGAATATATATTAATTTAATAGAATCATTATGTACCTTTCCCATGGTTATGAATAAGAGATCATGAATCAATTTCCCCATCAAAGTTGCAACCATAAATTAATCAGAAAAAATCATAATCGAATCTAAAGATTGTTAGATCTTGTGTTGGGGTCTGCTGCAAAATATGAACCAGGAGAAAACGATGAAGACGGTACGATGAAGTTGCGCAAAATAATTCCAAAGAGTGTGTTTACACTCAGCGTTAGGTTCGATTCGCCCCCACCAATTTATGTAAATTGGATGCAAAAGGGTTAACCCGTGAATCCTCTTCAGAATACTTTGAAAACCTTAACATGAAAATCACATTCACATTAAGCATATCGATTAATGATATTTTACCCAATAAAGTTTCCCCATTCATTCTCGTGCACTAGAAAAATAAAGAAATGACTTAGATATAACTTTTTGCTCTGAAAATATTTATTTTCGTATATCTTTTGGGTGACAAGTATCTTTATTTATAAGAAAACATGTACTGATTGGTGTGGAGAAACAATGTTTCATTTGATTCAAACATGACCATTCACGAACCATTGTATATCAATAATAAGAAACCTTTTCATGAAAAGTTGTGTTGATCGGGTGGTTGCACCTTTTGACCATGCGCCCAATCATTATAGGGTCTCTGGTTCTATTCTAGACAGTTGCAATTTGTGGCCATTTAATTTGGTAATTTAACCATTATTATTTATCAATTTAATATTTTGGAAATTTCTCCAACAATCCCCCACCGTTTTCAAAATATATCTAAATCCATTATTCATGAAAATTCATGGTTTCTGATATTGGTATCTTATGATTTAAACCAATACTTAGTAAGTTAAGTTTTACACTCATCCCCGAATAGATTGGTAGACATGCTTTGAACTAATTATTCATTAGAACAAGCGTGCATAACTCACACATGAAATCTCGGTACCATTGATCAAATTATTAATATGACACATTTAATAAGGCCTTGTGTCTCATATCCTTTTCATGAAAATTTAAGAGTCAAGCCCTTTAACTCTAGGAAGCGGCTCCACTTCATTCTCATATAGGTTAACTATATCAGAAATGCACCCGTAATTATTCATTCCAGCAAACATATGATATATGTTTATTTAGAGGAGGTGCTCGAGTCTCATGAAACTACACCGCAAGATCAATCGTTTATGATTACTAGACACACGCCTCGGCCTCTTTTCACGAGCGTTATCACAATGTAATTCCACACTATCCGACAATTGTTTACTATAATATTCCTCACTCTACCTATTTCGTATTTTAACATGCATATTCTTTCAATCAAGTTTAACTTCAATTAGGCAAAGCATATTACAATTGCACATTTGAATCACATATAATAATTCAATCCCAAGTCATACAAAAGCATATTACATTTGTATAATGGAATCACACATAATGATTCAATCATATAAAACATCATTTCCACATTTACATAGTTAACACAATTCATAGGTTCCTCCGATTCATTTAATTGGGTATCAAATCAATAGTTCTCACTCGTATCCCGTAGGATATTTCCACAGCTTTACGTCGGCTGTAAATATGCCTCGATCGGATTTATAATCCAAAAGATATCAATTTCTAAACATTTCAAATATCACATTTCTATATTTATCTTATCAATCCATGGCATATAACCATGTTTCTACCTCACCATCTCATAGAGCATAAAATTAGCTTTCCAATGCTTCCGACCGTGCGTCAATCCGAGTTACGGGTCAAAAGTTATGACGAAAATACGAAAAATAATGTTTTGCTGTCCCAGGTAAATTCGCCTGGCGAATCTGGATTTCGCCTGGCGAATACCCCTTCGCCAGTACTTCGCCAGCACTTCGCCTGGCTAATCTCCATTCATTAGCACTTCGCGTGGCGAATCCAGTGGCGAATCCCCAATTTATAGGAAAACCAAAGTTCCAGTAGCTAACACATTCTGTCTCTTCAAATTCGCCTGGCAAATCGGGATTTCGCCTGGCGAATCCCTTTCGCCAGCCTTTCGCCTGGCGAGACTGTGGCGAGACTTAATCCGCCTGGCGAATCTGGAATCCGCCTGGCGAATCGCACCAGATCCAGAATTCTTCCCTTATGGGTTCCATGGTTCCAAAGGTACAAAATCACCATTTCTCATCCCAAATCAGTTCCAAATAGCATAAACAAGTATCAATAATGTTCATATGCATAGTGTGATCATTCAACACAATTTATATCGATTTTTAACCGTTAGATTTCATTGATTTTCAAAATAAGCATTTTTCTCACAAAACCTAACTTAAGCTACAAATCATCTCTAACTCTAGAACTTAAAGCTTCTATCTAGAACCCACCTGATAATCGAAGAGGAGGTTGAAGAAGATGATGGATCGAAGCTTCTTTCTTCTTCCCAAGTTTCTTCCTCTCTTCTTTCTCTCTTTTCCTTTCTTCTCCTCTTCTCTTCTTCTTCTTCCTACTACTTTCTTTCTTTTTCTTTTCTTTCTCATATATATATATATATATATATATAATCCTTATTATATAATATAATCCTACAGGGTAAAATATCTCCAATTGATATTTTTTTGTCTCAACCCAATTGATCAATTATTAAAGTTACCTTAAAATCCTTTCTTGAATTAAAATAATTGATTTCTTCAGAGTTCAATTGAGCACTTAATTAATACGGGGTATTACACTCTCCCCCCCTTAAATTGAAATTCGCCCTCGAATTTCCTTCGTTCAGCAATAACCACCAATTGCATCATTATCTTAGTTCCACACTTACTTCACTTCCGTTAACCTTTCTGTTCAATTCTGACGTATACCAATTCGAACTTGATTTCATAGACCAAAATCCTTATTTTCACAAATTAACAAATTCACGTCCTTAATCATGCTCTTGTTCGAATATCGAGTTAGCTTCCAACTTTGCTTTCCTAACTCATATGTTGTTTCTTACTAAAACACTTGGTCGCATTATACTTCGGAAAGAATATACTATTCGATATTCCTCTACTGAGTCACAACAAAACCATAATATTTCAGCTCGATTCAGGAAACAAGCACTCATCAATCTTTGCGAGGTAGTTCAATGATTTCTTTCCGTTATGCAATTTCCGACAACTATCCTTTCATAAATTCCTTAATGTTCAAACCACTTCATAGATTGTCAAACAAGTCGATTACCAATTCCATCTAGCCTGATGTTGTACACTATACTTATTCAATCCGATATTTCATCTCTTTCGTATCACACCAAAATGGTAACATACTTAGAACAAAATCTTCTTATTTCCAATCTTACCTTCAATTTCTCCTCTGATTCTTATAAATCCGACTGAGCCCTTTCATTTGTCACCTTCCACTACGCAACTCCAAATACTAACAATGGGATACCACCAATTCTTATGCATTACCAAGTAGATAACAATTAGTGGAGGAACACACTTGTCCACTTGGATCCTTACTAACCAATGATACCAGAAACTTACTGACGTCCCATAGTAGAACAATTTCCTCGCCGACACCCAATATTATTACATCCGTCCAACCCTCTCCAGACGATAGAGATCCAGGAGTTACACTGTTACAACCACAACATATACAATTCTCAGTCCATTCTAAACTCGAAATAATGTATCCAAAATAATTTGACAACTTCCGGTCCTGGTTACCACATTCCAAATCAATTCCTTCTTCGGAAATTCCGACTTACTCAAGGTTTCTTGCTGATTTCGAGATCTCAACCAAATACCAACGTAAAACCAACATAGAACTACAATCATAAACGAGTCACCACTTATCAACTTAAACTGTTCAAAGCACAATTGTTAGTCTCCATATTACTCACCAATTCACGTATAACACTCCACATACACACACACTTTCGAAATCCATACCACCCTTCTCAGTTGAATCAACTCTTTTCATTCGTTCCATTTCATAAATGATTCCAAGTTACATGCTTAACTTCGGAACGTCTAATTCTTACTAGTACTTGGAGAGATAACCTACAAATTCCTTCTCTGGTTAGAACACAACCGCACACAACTGGTACCACTTTCACGAGGTCTAAATCCAATACCATGAACTCACAGAAGATAACAATTACTAACTTCGACCAACCGTTTGTTCCTTAGTAACACCATAAATTAAATTACCGAAACGATATTTACAAGATCAACACTTCGAGAGTATTTTCCAACTTTGTCCTTAAGACTCGCAACAACAATAACAACAATACACCTAAGACTTTTCACACCCAACACAGTTCACAAGATTACTTTTCCGAAGTGACTCCCTCGTCGTCTGAACGAGTGGTCAACTATGCAACACCTTTCCAGAAGTTACTATTTCAAAACACAAATCCGTCTTTCACTTTCTTGAAATCCAGTTTCCATTCACACAATACTCTCAACTCGTAACAGCATAAGGTAACAAAACACAGATGATGGTTCTCAAGAGATTCCATAACTTACCCATACGTTCGTCGACTACCCACCTGAGCTAATCGATTAACTTCTCTAAATCCCACGTAACACCTTCAATGCACATGTTAATCGGTTAGCCACCTTGGTTTATCAGTTAACACTGCTGCAGAATCTACAAATCAGTTTTCCTCTTGATTCAAAGCCATCCATACTCAACCATCATTCTGATTTGTCCTAACTCGAAATATCATTTTCCAACTCGCGGTTCCTTAACTGGTATAACATTCACCAACCATGATCCACTCGGGTGAATCGACAAGGTCAACACATGCAGATGACACACTCCAACCAAGTGACAAGGTAGAATTCTAAATTCTGACGCGATCACACGACAACTCTTTGGCGGGATAGTTCACTTTTCTACTCAAACAATTTCACTTGCGGAAAACCAATAATGACGACATTCTGGGGTTTTTAATCACAATTCATACCTGATTCGTCCACAACCAAAACCCCACATACAACCTTGTTCTCTCACTTGAACTTTTTGGTGGGACATAACACAACAACATTCTTAGTCCTACAAAAGGTAGATCCCGAATATTCCGATTATTCACAAATACAGAAGTTTCTCTATACTTGAAAAATAATTCGGGGCAATGCATCCTCTTGAAGAACCTTTTCATCCCTTCCTACACATTAACCGGGGTTTCTTGTCCTTCACTGTCCTTTGGACATTTCACTTACGAAAGCACTTAATGGAAGATTCGCAACCGACAATTCACATCAACTATATACAAAACCATTCTGGTATAAATCATTCCATGATTTACACTTAGTCCATAATAAATCTTGATTTGCTTCTCGTTGTTTTACCATAAACTTGCTTCTTAAAATACAACATTCACTATTCCACAGAGTACATCTCATCACCCTTGTCTCAAGAATGAGAATCCATCACGTACACTTGTGACCACGGCGCTACTACCGCACTCGTTCTTAATACCAAAGTGTAACTTTTCCATTTCACATCATACTTACTAGAGTTCTCACGGGCGAACCATTCTTGGTTACACTTCCTTAACTTAAGCCTCAACAACTACCCAATAGCTCTATTGCACAGTCGTCCAAAAATACATTCCGTTGTCATTTCCTCATACATACTGTTGATACCGTTTTCTACATCGTGCTTACTTTCGTTCTCCTTGGTACTCCTCTTAGGTCCAAATATAAAACCATCTTACTGCGATTCCCTTAGATTCAAAGATACTTACTCTATGTCTTAATACAACTTCTTCCGGTCCGTATCGCTATGCTTTCTGTTACCAACTGAAGTCCACACTTTCTCTGGCATAAAGCCTTATACTGTTCCTTGGGCAAGTTAACAAATTTCAATTTCCAAATTGGTCTCGTACTGAATACCGAAAATCCTGACGTAGCATTTCAAACTTAATCTCTCTACTTAACGGAAGATACACAATTTATCTCCTACTCTTCATTCGGCACATATTTATCTCGCTTGAAGCATGTAAACACATCCTTGTGTTCCTCCTCACACTTCTATACTACTCTAGGTTCCCACAAAAGTCGAACTTCCTTAATTCTCAACTTTTAACCCAATCGGAAGATATTGTTCCGAACACATTCCCTAAGGTACTCTCGTCCATTCAAGATACCTTAATGACCTGAGAAATTGAAGCACCAATTACTATCTCACTTCTGAACCTTACGCCACGCGTTCCACAAAACAACTTTCTTTTTCCACAGAATGAGATTACTAGTGGTCAATCCAGCCCCACTAGCGATTCTACATATTCCTTAATACCTTAACCCATCATCCGGTAGAGGTCCTCAACTTTAAGACTCCATCCATTCCAAAGGATTACTTAAACCACACATTACACTTTAAGTCCATGCTACCCAAGGCACCACTTCTACCAAGATCTCAACTGAGCTGACCAAAACTCCTCACTACTAACTCTTGGCTCGAGCGTTCCCTCACAGCACAAGTTCCGACAACACTATGGAGTCCTCGTGGTCGCTCAACCATAATTCTACCTATCACATACGTAGTATTAGGTTGATCAGGCCCAACACTGCATAATATGATATTAAGTTTCATGATGGCAAGACATACTTATGAGGCAGGAATAGATTTACTTATGATGTTTCAAGGCTAGGTCGAGGACACGACTTCCTCTGATACCAACTGTAATGCCCTGTATAATATTTATCCAAAATATTACAATACAAGCATTTTATTTGGTACTGACACCATCATAAGTGCCTAATGGCGTAATTCACATACTTGACCATTCTAAAAACATAAATACACTATATGGCACAAGTCATGGAAACTAGCCAAAAATATTAAAAACTAAGAACATTATCCAATATTCCTCATTGTACAAGAAAAATAAATACACAGCGGAAATAAGCTTAACTAAGCTTCTCTTGAAACATCCCAGCATCGCTCCACTTGTAAATCAAACCTGCAAACCTTACCTGAAATATAGCAACTATAGTGGGGTGAGATACATCAAATCTCAGTGAGTTCCCTATCCTATAGTCCTCTAGGCTTTACAAGGTTCTAACAACCTAACTCAAGTCAAAAGGGAAGGGAAGTGACTTTTTGTAAACACACGCCATAAGAATTCACACTCGTGAGCCTGTTAACTCACACTAGTACCAAAGTAAGTCCTGAGCCTGTTAACTCAAGAATCCTTACTAATGGAAATATGTCCTGAGCCTGTTAACTCAAGAATCTCGATAATCAATAACCGTAACAAGGCATCCCCTTTTCCCGTCCGCTTCTACATCTAGAAGACGATTCGAGTCATGGATCCTTGTATTTACTTGGCATACGAATTAGATTCGGGATCATCGGCTTGTTAGCCGTGAACCGTCACTTCTCATGGCCTGTTAACCATCACAAGTCTCTTTACCCGTAGGCTCCATTCGTACTATACGCGAGAATCAAACCTGCCAAGTAATTGTGCATACGTTTCAGAGGAGGCGCTCGAGTCTCATGAAACTACACCGCAAGATCAATCGGTTATGATTACTAGACACACGCCTCAGCCTCTTTTGCACGAGCGATGTCACAATGTTATTCCACACTATCCGACAATTGTTTACTGTAATATTCCTCACTCTACCTATTTCGTATTTTAACATGCATATTCTTTCAATCAAGTTTAACTTCAATTCGGCAAAGCATATTACAATTGCACATTTGAATCACATATAATAATTCAATCCCAAGTCATACAAAAGCATATTACATTTGTATAATGGAATCACACATAATGATTCAATCACTTAAAACATCATTTCCACATTTACATAGTTAACATAATTCGTAGGTTCCTCCGATTCATTTAATCTGGTATCAAATCAATAGTTCTCACTCGTATCCCGTAGGATATTTCCACAGCTTTACGTTGGCTGTAAATATGCCTCGATCGGATTTATAATCCAAAAGATATCAATTTCTAAACATTTCAAATATCACATTTCTATATTTATCTTATCAATCCATGGCATATAACCATGTTTCTACCTCACCATCTCATAGAGCATAAAATTAGCTTTCCAACGCTTCCGAGCGTTCGTCAATCCGAGTTACGGGTCAAAGGTTATGACGAAAATACGAAAAATAATGTTTTGCTGTCCCAGGTAAATTCGCCTGGCGAATCTGGATTTCGCCTGGCGAATACCCCTTCGCCAGTACTTCGCCAGCACTTCGCCTGGCTAATCTCCATTCGCCAGCACTTCGCGTGGCGAATCCAGTGGCGAATCCCCAATTTATAGGAAAACCAAAGTTCTAGTAGCTAACACATTCTGTCTCTTCAAATTCGCCTGGCGAATCGGGATTTCTCCTGGCGAATCCCTTCCGTCAGCCTTTCGCCTGGCAAGACCGTGGCGAGGCTTAATCCGCCTGGCGAATCTGGAATCCGCCTGACGAATCACACCAGATCCAGAATTCTTCCCTTACGGGTTCCATGGTTCCAAAGGTACAAAATCACCATTTCTCATCCCAAATCAGTTCCAAACAGCATAAACAAGTATCAATAATGTTCATATGCATAGTGTGATCATTCAACACAATTTATATCGATTTTTAACCGTTAGATTTCATTGATTTGTAAAATAAGCATTTTACTCACAAAACCTAACTTAAGCTACAAATCATCTCTAACTCTAGAACTTAAAGCTTCTATCTAGAACCCACCAGATAATCGAAGAGGAGGATGAAGAAGATGATGAATCAAAGCTTCTTTCTTCTTCCCAAGTTTCTTCCTCTCTTCTTTCTCTCTTTTCCTTTCTTCTCCTCTTCTCTTCTTCTTCTTCCTACTACTTTCTTTCTTTTTCTTTTCTTTCTCATATATATATATATATATATATATATATATATATATATATATATATATATATATATATATATATATATATAATCCTTATTATATAATATCATCCTAATGGGTAAAATTTCTCCAATTGATATTTTGTCGTCTCAACCCAATTAATCAATTATTAGAGTTACCTTAAAATCCTTTCTTGAATTAAAATAATTGATCTCTTCAGAGTTCAATTGAGCACTTAATTAATACGGGGTATTACAATTAATCAGAAAAAATCATAATCGAATCTAAAGATTGTTAGATCTTGTGTTGGGGTCTGCTGCAAAATATGAACCAGGAGAAAACGATGAAGACGGTACGATGAAGTTGCAAAAAATAATTCCAAAGAGTGTGTTTACACTCAGCTTTAGGTTCGATTCGCCCCCACCAATTTATGCAAATTGGATGCAAAAGGGTTAACCCGCGAATCCCCTTCAGGATACTTTGAAAACCTTAACATGAAAATCACATTCACATTAAGCATATCGATTAATGATATTTTACCCAATAAAGTTTCCTCATTCATTCTCGTGCACTAGAAAAATAAAGAAATGACTTAGATATAACTTTTTGCTCTGAAAATATTTATTTTCGTATATCTTTTATGGCTGACAAGTATCTTTATTTATAAGAAAACATGTACTGATTGGTGTGGAGAAACAATGTTTCATTTGATTCAAACATGACCTTTCACGAACCATTGTATATCAATAATAAGAAACCTTTTCATGAAAAGTTGTGTTGATCGGGTGGTTGCACCTTTTGACTATGCGCCTAATCATTATAGGGTCTCTGATTCTATTCTAGACAGTTACAACTTTTGGCCATTTATTTTAGTAATTTAACCATTATTATTTATCAATTTAATATTTTGGAAATTTCTCCAACAATCCCCCACCATTTTCAAAATATATCTAAATCCATTATTCACGAAAATTCATGGTTTCAGATATTGGTATCTTACGATTTAAACCAATAATTAGTAAGTTAAGTTTTACACCCATCCCCGAATAGATTGGTAGACATGCTTTGAACTAATTATTCATTAGAACAAGCGTGCATAACTCACACATGAAATCTTTGTACCATTGATCAATTTTTAATATAACACATTTAATAAGGCCTTGTGTCTCATATCCTTTTCATGAAAATTTAAGAGTCAAGCCCTTTAACTCTAGGAAGCGGCACCACTTCATTCTCATATAGGTTAACTATATCAGAAATGCACCCGTAATTATTCATTCCAGCAAACATATGATATATGTCTATTTAGAGAAAAACTTCATCCTTCCACATTTATTCTTATGGTTCAAGTACTTTTACTCCTTGGGATGTATCTATTGTCAAGTACTTTAATCACTCTAATAGTGTACTTTCATCATTGAACTCAAGACTTAATGATAATCAAGTGTGAGTTGAGTTTCCACTATCGATGATTAATTCCATATTTGCTTGTTCCATATCCCTAATGACGTCTTCATTGTCTTCAACATTATATTCAAAGACATCATAGCCTTGTCAATTCTTTCGCCAAAGAATTTCAACATTTTAAAACTTTAAAAAACATTGAATATTCAATCTTTCAACTATTATAATTAATTTACGTAATCTTGATAGTATTCACCAACTGTCATCAAACTATAACACTTTTAGCACATTAGTACAATTATCATATACAAAGTATATTTATATTTTTTATAGTTTTAACAACTTTCACCACAACACTTTAGTCATTTATTTTGTGATAAACACAACTTTTTTGTCATTCTTCATTTACCAACCTTTTTATTTTGAAGTTTTACTTTCACTTAAATATACCTAAAATATATTTAATGCATTAACCATTTCGAAAACCATGATCATAAAAATTTGTGATGACTAACTTTTATTTCATACAGTGGGTTCAAACATGTAATTCGTAAACTCCATATAATAATAAGACCATAGAATTTATTTCTATTCTTTTTAAAATAAACAATTTTTTAGCATGACTAACATATGCAGAACAAATTCTATGTGATAAATCTATGTTTCATATATGACAATGTTTTATGGTATATCTAAATAAAAATCACAAAATGAACAATAAAGGAACATCACTAATATTACTTGTAACATTTCTCGATCAACACTTATAAACTTACAACAAGATAAAATATCTCCAAATTACTTTTAATATCAAGATAAATCAGAAATAATACTTACATATTATGATACACATATAATATTAGATAAATCATTTTAATTTTTAAATTCTTGCATAAACAATATAATTTAAACACATTCTTGATATTTTTAACATGTTATTTTCACCATTTTATGTTACCAATAAACTTACCATATATCCAAATTCATGGTTTTATTTCTATTAATTATTACCAAATAATCTCATCTAGAAATAATGCATTATTAATTAAAATAAATTATCTTCACCAAATAGAAATATTTAACATACATTTTACATTCATGTTTTTAACATAAACCAATCATATTCATAATTATTTCATTTCACATATTTGAATAGTTTATAAATCATGCATGTATAAATTTAATATTACATGTTAAACATAACATAAATACACATTATTCACATCATATAATATTTTATATGAATTTAAAACATTATATGAATATATATTAATTTAATAGAATTATTATGTACCTTTCCCATGGTTATGAATAAGAGATCTTGAATCAATTTCCCCATCAAAGTCGCAACCACAAATTAATCAGAAAAAATCATAATCGAATCTAAAGATTGTTAGATCTTGTGTTGGGGTCTGCTGCAAAATATGAACCAGGAAAAAACGATGAAGACGGTACGATGAAGTTGCACAAAATAATTCCAAAGAGTGTGTTTACACTCAGCTTTAGGTTCGATTCGCCCCCACCAATTTATGCAAATTGGATGCAAAAGGGTTAACCCGCGAATCCCCTTCAGGATACTTTGAAAATCTTAACATGAAAATCACATTCACATTAAGCATATCGATTAATGATATTTTACCCAATAAAGTTTCCTCATTCATTCTCTTGCACTAGAAAAATAAAGAAATGACTTAGATATAACTTTTTGCTCTGAAAATATTTATTTTCGTATATCTTTTGGGTGACAAGTATCTTTATTTATAAGAAAACATGTACTGATTGGTGTGGAGAAACAATGTTTCAATTGATTCAAACATGACCATTCACGAACCATTGTATATCAATAATAAAAAACCTTTTCATGAAAAGTTGTGTTGATCGGGTGGTTGCACCTTCTGACCATGCGCCCAATCATTATAGGGTCTCTGGTTCTATTCTAGACAGTTGCAACTTTTGGCCATTTATTTTGTTAATTTAACCATTATTATTTATCAATTTAATATTTTGGAAATTTCTCCAACAATCCCCCACCGTTTTCAAAATATATCTAAATCCATTATTCACGAAAATTCATGGTTTCAGATATTGGTATCTTACGATTTAAACCAATACTTAGTAAGTTAAGTTTTACACTCATCCCCGAATAGATTGGTAGACATGCTTTGAACTAATTATTCATTAGAACAAGCGTGCATAACTCACACATGAAATCTCGGTACCATTGATCAAATTATTAATATGACACATTTAATAAGGCCTTGTGTCTCATATCCTTTTCATGAAAATTTAAGACCCTTTAACTCTAGGAAGCGGCACCACTTCATTCTCATATAGGTTAACTATATCAGAAATGCACCCGTGATTATTCATTCCAACAAATATATGATATATGTCTATTTAGAGAAAAACTTCATCCTTCCACATTTATTCTTATGGTTCAAGTACTTTTACTCCTTGGGATGTATCTATTGTCAAGTACTTTAATCACTCTAATAGTGTACTTTCATCATTGAACTCAAGACTTAATGATAATCAAGTGTGAGTTGAGTTTCCACTATCGATGATTAATTCCATATTTGCTTGTTCCATATCCCTAATGACGTCTTCATTGTCTTCAACATTATATTCAAAGACATCATAGCCTTGTCAATTCTTTCGCCAAAGAATTTCAACATTTTAAAACTTTAAAAAACATTGAATATTCAATCTTTCAACTATTATAATTAATTTACGTAATCTTGATAGTATTCACCAACTGTCATCAAACTATAACACTTTTAGCACATTAGTACAATTATCATATACAAAGTATATTTATATTTTTTATAGTTTTAACAACTTTCACCACAACACTTTAGTCATTTATTTTGTGATAAACACAACTTTTTTGTCATTCTTCATTTACCAACCTTTTTATTTTGAAGTTTTACTTTCACTTAAATATACCTAAAATATATTTAATGCATTAACCATTTCGAAAACCATGATCATAAAAATTTGTGATGACTAACTTTTATTTCATACAGTGGGTTCAAACATGTAATTCGTAAACTCCATATAATAATAAGACCATAGAATTTATTTCTATTCTTTTTAAAATAAACAATTTTTTAGCATGACTAACATATGCAGAACAAATTCTATGTGATAAATCTATGTTTCATATATGACAATGTTTTATGGTATATCTAAATAAAAATCACAAAATGAACAATAAAGGAACATCACTAATATTACTTGTAACATTTCTCGGTCAACACTTATAAACTTACAACAAGATAAAATATCTCCAAATTACTTTTAATATCAAGATAAATCAGAAATAATACTTACATATTATGATACACATATAATATTAGATAAATCATTTTAATTTTTAAATTCTTGCATAAACAATATAATTTAAACACATTCTTGATATTTTTAACATGTTATTTTCACCATTTTATGTTACCAATAAACTTACCATATATCCAAATTCATGGTTTTATTTCTATTAATTATTACCAAATAATCTCATCTAGAAATAATGCATTATTAATTAAAATAAATTATCTTCACCAAATAGAAATATTTAACATACATTTTACATTCATGTTTTTAACATAAACCAATCATATTCATAATTATTTCATTTCACATATTTGAATAGTTTATAAATCATGCATGTATAAATTTAATATTACATGTTAAACATAACATAAATACACATTATTCACATCATATAATATTTTATATGAATTTAAAACATTATATGAATATATATTAATTTAATAGAATTATTATGTACCTTTCCCATGGTTATGAATAAGAGATCTTGAATCAATTTCCCCATCAAAGTCGCAACCACAAATTAATCAGAAAAAATCATAATCGAATCTAAAGATTGTTAGATCTTGTGTTGGGGTCTGCTGCAAAATATGAACCAGGAAAAAACGATGAAGACGGTACGATGAAGTTGCACAAAATAATTCCAAAGAGTGTGTTTACACTCAGCTTTAGGTTCGATTCGCCCCCACCAATTTATGCAAATTGGATGCAAAAGGGTTAACCCGCGAATCCCCTTCAGGATACTTTGAAAATCTTAACATGAAAATCACATTCACATTAAGCATATCGATTAATGATATTTTACCCAATAAAGTTTCCTCATTCATTCTCTTGCACTAGAAAAATAAAGAAATGACTTAGATATAACTTTTTGCTCTGAAAATATTTATTTTCGTATATCTTTTGGGTGACAAGTATCTTTATTTATAAGAAAACATGTACTGATTGGTGTGGAGAAACAATGTTTCAATTGATTCAAACATGACCATTCACGAACCATTGTATATCAATAATAAAAAACCTTTTCATGAAAAGTTGTGTTGATCGGGTGGTTGCACCTTTTGACCATGCACCCAATCATTATAGGGTCTCTGGTTCTATTCTAGACAGTTGCAACTTTTGGCCATTTATTTTGTTAATTTAACCATTATTATTTATCAATTTAATATTTTGGAAATTTCTCCAACAATCCCCCACCGTTTTCAAAATATATCTAAATCCATTATTCACGAAAATTCATGGTTTCAGATATTGGTATCTTACGATTTAAACCAATACTTAGTAAGTTAAGTTTTACACTCATCCCCGAATAGATTGGTAGACATGCTTTGAACTAATTATTCATTAGAACAAGCGTGCATAACTCACACATGAAATCTCGGTACCATTGATCAAATTATTAATATGACACATTTAATAAGGCCTTGTGTCTCATATCCTTTTCATGAAAATTTAAGACCCTTTAACTCTAGGAAGCGGCACCACTTCATTCTCATATAGGTTAACTATATCAGAAATGCACCCGTGATTATTCATTCCAACAAATATATGATATATGTCTATTTAGAGAAAAACATCATCCTTCCACATTTATTCTTATGGGTCAAGTACTTTTACTCCTTGGGATGTATTTGTTGTCAAGTACTTTAATCACTCTAATAGTGTACTTTCATCATTGAACTGAAGACTTAATGATAATCAAGTGTGAGTTGAGTTTCCACTATCGATGATTAATTAGATATTTGTTTGTTCCACATCCCAAATGATGTCTTCATTGTCTTCAACATTATAAACAAAGACATCATACCCTTGTCAATCCTTTCGCCAAAGAATTGCAACATTTTAAAACTTTAACAAACTTTGAATATTCAATCTTTCAACTATTATAATTAATTTACGTAATCTTGATAGTATTCACCAACTATCATCAAACTATAACACTTTTAGCACATTAGTACAATTATCATATACAAAGTATATTTATATTTTTTATAGTTTTGACAAACTTTCACCATGACACTTTAGTAATTTAATAAACACAACTTTTATGTCATTCTTCATTTACCAACCTTTTTATTTTGAAGTTTTACTCTCACTTAAATATACCTAAAATATATTTAATGCATTAACAATTTTGAAAACCATGATCATACAAATGTGTGATGACTAACTTTTATTTCATACAGTGGATTCAAACATGTAATTCGTAAACTCCATATAATAATAACACCATAGAATTTATTTCAATTCTTTTTAAAATAAACAATTTTTTAGCATGACTAACATATGCATAACAAATTCTATGTGATAAATCTATGTTTCATGTATGACAATGTTTTATGGTATATCTAAATAAAAATCACAAAGTGAACAATAAAGGAACATCACTAATATCTCTTGTAACATTTCTCGATCAACACTTATAAACTTACAACAAGATAAAATATCTCCAAATTACTTTTAATATCAAGATAAATCATAAATAATACTTACATATTATGATACACATATAATATTAGATAAATCATTTTAATTTTTAAATTCTTGCATAAACAATATAATTTAAACACATTCTTGATATTTTTAACATGTTATTTTCACCATTTTATGTTACCAATAAACTTACCATATATCCAAATTCATGATTTTATTTCTATTAATTATTATCAAATAATCTCATCTAGAAATAATGCATTATTAATGAAAATAAATTATCTTCACCAAATAGAAATATTTAACATACATTTTACATTCATGTTTTTAACATAAACCAATCATATTCATAATTATTTCATTTCACATATTTGAATAGTTTATAAATCATGCATGTATAAATTTAATATTACATGTTAAACATAACATAAATACACATTATTCACATCATATAATATTATATATGAATTTAAAACATTATATGAATATATATTAATTTAATAGAATTATTATGTACCTTTCCCATGGTTATGAATAAGAGATCTTGAATCAATTTCCCCATCAAAGTCGCAACCACAAATTAATCAGAAAAAATCATAATCGAATCTAAAGATTGTTAGATCTTGTGTTGGGGTCTGCTGCAAAATATGAACCAGGAAAAAACGATGAAGACGGTACGATGAAGTTGCACAAAATAATTCCAAAGAATGTGTTTACACTCAGCTTTAAGTTCGATTCGCCCCCACCAATTTATGCAAATTGGATGCAAAAGGGTTAACCCGCGAATCCCCTTCAGGATACTTTGAAAACCTTAACATGAAAATCACATTCACATTAAGCATATCGATTAATGATATTTTACCCAATAAAGTTTCCTCATTCATTCTCGTGCACTAGAAAAATAAAGAAATGACTTAGATATAACTTTTTGCTCTGAAAATATTTATTTTCGTATATCTTTTGGGTGACAAGTATCTTTATTTATAAGAAAACATGTACTGATTGGTGTGGAGAAACAATGTTTAATTTGATTCAAACATGACCATTCACGAACCATTGTATATCAATAATAAGAAACCTTTTCATGAAAAGTTGTGTTGATCGGGTGGTTGCACCTTTTGACCATGCGCCCAATCATTATAGGGTCTCTGGTTCTATTCTAGACAGTTGCAACTTTTGGCCATTTATTTTGTTAATTTAACCATTATTATTTATCAATTTAATATTTTGGAAATTTCTCCAACAATTCCCCGCCGTTTTCAAAATATATCTAAATCCATTATTCACGAAAATTCATGGTTTCAGATATTGGTATCTTACGATTTAAACCAATACTTAGTAAGTTAAGTTTTACACTCATCCCCGAATAGATTGGTAGACATGCTTTGAACTAATTATTCATTAGAACAAGCGTGCATAACTCACACATGAAATCTCGGTACCATTGATCAAATTATTAATATGACACATTTAATAAGGCCTTGTGTCTCATATCCTTTTCATGAAAATTTAAGACCCTTTAACTCTAGGAAGCGGCACCACTTCATTCTCATATAGGTTAACTATATCAGAAATGCACCCGTGATTATTCATTCCAGCAAATATATGATATATGTCTATTTAGAGAAAAACGTCATCCTTCCACATTTATTCTTATGGGTCAAGTACTTTTACTCCTTGGGATGTATTTGTTGTCAAGTACTTTAATCACTCTAATAGTGTACTTTCATCATTGAACTCAAGACTTAATGATAATCAAGTGTGAGTTGAGTTTCCACTATCGATGATTAATTAGATATTTGCTTGGTCCACATCCCAAATGATGTCTTCATTGTCTTCAACATTATAAACAAAGACATCATACCCTTGTCAATCCTTTCGCCAAAGAATTGCAACATTTTAAAACTTTAACAAACTTTGAATATTCAATCTTTCAACTATTATAATTAATTTACGTAATCTTGATAGTATTCACCAACTATCATCAAACTATAACACTTTTAGCACATTAGTACAATTATCATATACAAAGTATATTTATATTTTTTATAGTTTTGACAAACTTTCACCATGACACTTTAGTAATTTATTTTGTGATAAACACAACTTTTATGTCATTCTTCATTTACCAACCTTTTTATTTTGAAGTTTTACTCTCACTTAAATATACCTAAAATATATTTAATTCATTAACACTTTTGAAAACCATGATCATACAAATGTGTGATGACTAACTTTTATTTCATACAGTGGATTCAAACATGTAATTCGTAAACTCCATATAATAATAACACCATAGAATTTATTTCTATTCTTTTTAAAATAAACAATTTTTTAGCATGACTAACATATGCATAACAAATTCTATGTGATAAATCTATGTTTCATGTATGACAATGTTTTATGGTATATCTAAATAAAAATCACAAAGTGAACAATAAAGGAACATCACTAATATCTCTTGTAACATTTCTCGATCAACACTTATAAACTTACAACAAGATAAAATATCTCCAAATTACTTTTAATATCAAGATAAATCATAAATAATACTTACATATTATGATACACATATAATATTAGATAAATCATTTTAATTTTTAAATTCTTGCATAAACAATATAATTTAAACACATTCTTGATATTTTTAACATGTTATTTTCACCATTTTATGTTACCAATAAACTTACCATATATCCAAATTCATGATTTTATTTCTATTAATTATTATCAAATAATCTCATCTAGAAATAATGCATTATTAATTAAAATAAATTATCTTCACCAAATAGAAATATTTAACATACATTTTACATTCATGTTTTTAACATAAACCAATCATATTCATAATTATTTCATTTCACATATTTGAATAGTTTATAAATCATGCATGTATAAATTTAATATTACATGTTAAACATAACATAAATACACATTATTCACATCATATAATATTATATATGAATTTAAAACATTATATGAATATATATTAATTTAATAGAATCATTATGTACCTTTCCCATGGTTATGAATAAGAGATCATGAATCAATTTCCCCATCAAAGTTGCAGCCATAAATTAATCAGAAAAAATCATAATCGAATCTAAAGATTGTTAGATCTTGTGTTGGGGTCTGCTGCAAAATATGAACCAGGAGAAAACGATGAAGACGGTACGATGAAGTTGCACAAAATAATTCCAAAGAGTGTGTTTACACTCAGCTTTAGGTTCGATTCGCCCCCACCAATTTATGCAAATTGGATGCAAAAGGGTTAACCCGCGAATCCTCTTCGGGATACTTTGAAAACCTTAACATGAAAATCACATTCACATTAAGCATATCGATTAATGATATTTTACCCAATAAAGTTTCCTCATTCATTCTCGTGCACTAGAAAAATAAAGAAATGACTTAGATATAACTTTTTGCTCAGAAAATATTTATTTTCGTATATCTTTTGGGTGACAAGTATCTTTATTTATAAGAAAACATGTACTGATTGGTGTGGAGAAACAATGTTTCATTTGATTCAAACATGACCATTCACGAACCATTGTATATCAATAATAAGAAACCTTTTCATGAAAAGTCGTTATGATCGGGTGGTTGCACCTTTTGACCATGCGCCCAATCATTATATGGTCTCTGGTTCTATTCTAGACAGTTGCAACTTTTGGCCATTTATTTTGTTAATTTAACCATTATTATTTATCAATTTAATATTTTGGAAATTTCTCCAACAATCCCCCACCGTTTTCAAAATATATCTAAATCCATTATTCACGAAAATTCATGGTTTCAGATATTGGTATCTTACGATTTAAACCAATACTTAGTAAGATAAGTTTTACACTCATCCCCGAATAGATTGGTAGACATGCTTTGAACTAATTATTCATTAGAACAAGCGTGCATAACTCACACATGAAATCTCGGTACCATTGATCAAATTATTAATATGACACATTTAATAAGGCCTTGTGTCTCATATCCTTTTCATGAAAATTTAAGACCCTTTAACTCTAGGAAGCGGCACCACTTCATTCTCATATAGGTTAACTATATCAGAAATGCACCCGTGATTATTCATTCCAGCAAATATATGATATATGTCTATTTAGAGAAAAACATCATCCTTCCACATTTATTCTTATGGGTCAAGTACTTTTACTCCTTGGGATGTATTTGTTGTCAAGTACTTTAATCACTCTAATAGTGTACTTTCATCATTGAACTCAAGACTTAATGATAATCAAGTGTGAGTTGAGTTTCCACTATCGATGATTAATTAGATATTTGCTTGGTCCACATCCCAAATGATGTCTTCATTGTCTTCAACATTATAAACAAAGACATCATACCCTTGTCACTCCTTTCGCCAAAGAATTGCAACATTTTAAAACTTTAACAAACTTTGAATATTCAATCTTTCAACTATTATAATTAATTTACGTAATCTTGATAGTATTCACCAACTATCATCAAACTATAACACTTTTAGCACATTAGTACAATTATCATATACAAAGTATATTTATATTTTTTATAGTTTTGACAAACTTTCACCATGACACTTTAGTAATTTATTTTGTGATAAACACAGCTTTTATGTCATTCTTCATTTACCAACCTTTTTATTTTGAAGTTTTACTCTCACTTAAATATACCTAAAATATATTTAATTCATTAACCATTTTGAAAACCATGATCATACAAATGTGTGATGACTAACTTTTATTTCATACAGTGGATTCAAACATGTAATTCGTAAACTCCATATAATAATAACACCATAGAATTTATTTCTATTCTTTTTAAAATAAACAATTTTTTAGCATGACTAACATATGCATAACAAATTCTATGTGATAAATCTATGTTTCATGTATGACAATGTTTTATGGTATATCTAAATAAAAATCACAAAATGAACAATAAAGGAACATCACTAATATCTCTTGTAACATTTCTCGATCAACACTTATAAACTTACAACAAGATAAAATATCTCCAAATTACTTTTAATACCAAGATAAATAAGAAATAATACTTACATATTATGATACACATATAATATTAGATAAATCATTTTAATTTTTAAATTCTTGCATAAACAATATAATTTAAACACATTCTTGATATTTTTAACATGTTATTTTCACCATTTTATGTTACCAATAAACTTACCATATATCCAAATTCATGATTTTATTTCTATTAATTATTACCAAATAATCTCATCTAGAAATAATGCATTATTAATTAAAATAAATTATCTTCACTAAATAGAAATATTTAACAGAGATTTTACATTCATGTTTTTAACATAAACCAATCATATTCATAATTATTTCATTTCACATATTTGAATAGTTTATAAATCATGCATGTATAAATTTAATATTACATGTTAAACATAACATAAATACACATTATTCACATCATATAATATTATATATGAATTTAAAACATTATATGAATATATATTAATTTAATAGAATCATTATGTACCTTTCCCATGGTTATGAATAAGAGATCATGAATTAATTTCCCCATCAAAGTTGCAGCCATAAATTAATCAGAAAAAATCATAATCGAATCTAAAGATTGTTAGATCTTGTGTTGGGGTCTGCTGCAAAATATGAACCAGGAGAAAACGATGAAGACGGTACGATGAAGTTGCACAAAATAATTCCAAAGAGTGTGTTTACACTCAGCTTTAGGTTCGATTCGCCCCCACCAATTTATGCAAATTGGATGCAAAAGGGTTAACCCGCGAATCCTCTTCGGGATACTTTGAAAACCTTAACATGAAAATCACATTCACATTAAGCATATCGATTAATGATATTTTACCCAATAAAGTTTCCTCATTCATTCTCGTGCACTAGAAAAATAAAGAAATGACTTAGATATAACTTTTTGCTCTGAAAATATTTATTTTCGTATATCTTTTGGGTGACAAGTATCTTTATTTATAAGAAAACATGTACTGATTGGTGTGGAGAAACAATGTTTCATTTGATTCAAACATGACCATTCACGAACCATTGTATATCAATAATAAGAAACATTTTCATGAAAAGTCGTGTTGATCGGGTGGTTGCACCTTTTGACCATGCACCCAATCATTATATGGTCTCTGGTTCTATTCTAGACAGTTGCAACTTTTGGCCATTTATTTTGTTAATTTAACCATTATTATTTATCAATTTAATATTTTTGAAATTTCTCCAACAATCCCCCACCGTTTTCAAAATATATCTAAATCCATTATTCACGAAAATTCATGGTTTCAGATATTGGTATCTTACGATTTAAACCAATACTTAGTAAGTTAAGTTTTACACTCATCCCGGAATAGATTGGTAGACATGCTTTGAACTAATTATTCATTAGAACAAGCGTGCATAACTCACACATGAAATCTCGGTACCATTGATCAAATTATTAATATGACACATTTAATAAGGCCTTGTGTCTCATATCCTTTTCATGAAAATTTAAGACCCTTTAACTCTAGGAAGCGGCACCACTTCATTCTCATATAGGTTAACTATATCAGAAATGCACCCGTGATTATTCATTCCAGCAAATATATGATATATGTCTATTTAGAGAAAAACATCATCCTTCCCCATTTATTATTATGGTTCAAGTACTTTTACTCCTTGGGATGTATCTGTTGTCAAGTACTTTAATCACTCTAATAGTGGACTTTCATCATTGAACTCAAGACTTAATGATAATCAAGTGTGAGTTGAGTTTCCACTATCGATGATTAATTAGATATTTGCTTGTTCCACATCCCTAATGATGTCTTCATTGTCTTCAACATTATAAACAAAGACATCATACCCTTGTCAATCCTTTCGCCAAAGAATTGCAACATTTTAAAACTTTAACAAACTTTGAATATTCAATCTTTCAACTATTATAATTAATTTACGTAATCTTGATAGTATTCACCAACTATCATCAAACTATAACACTTTTAGCACATTAGTACAATTATCATTTACAAAGTATATTTATATTTTTTATAGTTTTGACAAACTTTCACCATGACACTTTAGTAATTTATTTTGTGATAAACACAACTTTTATGTCATTCTTCATTTACCAACCTTTTTATTTTGAAGTTTTACTCTCACTTAAATATACCTAAAATATATTTAATTCATTAACCATTTTGAAAACCATGATCATACAAATGTGTGATGACTAACTTTTATTTCATACAGTGGATTCAAACATGTAATTCGTAAACTCCATATAATAATAACACCATAGAATTTATTTCTATTCTTTTTAAAATAAACAATTTTTTAGCATGACTAACATATGCATAACAAATTCTATGTGATAAATCTATGTTTCATGTATGACAATGTTTTATGGTATATCTAAATAAAAATCACAAAATGAACAATAAAGGAACATCACTAATATCTCTTGTAACATTTCTCGATCAACACTTATAAACTTACAACAAGATAAAATATCTCCAAATTACTTTTAATACCAAGATAAATAAGAAATAATACTTACATATTATGATACACATATAATATTAGATAAATCATTTTAATTTTTAAATTCTTGCATAAACAATATAATTTAAACACATTCTTGATATTTTTAACATGTTATTTTCACCATTTTATGTTACCAATAAACTTACCATATATCCAAATTCATGATTTTATTTCTATTAATTATTACCAAATAATCTCATCTAGAAATAATGCATTATTAATTAAAATAAATTATCTTCACTAAATAGAAATATTTAACAGAGATTTTACATTCATGTTTTTAACATAAACCAATCATATTCATAATTATTTCATTTCACATATTTGAATAGTTTATAAATCATGCATGTATAAATTTAATATTACATGTTAAACATAACATAAATACACATTATTCACATCATATAATATTATATATGAATTTAAAACATTATATGAATATATATTAATTTAATAGAATCATTATGTACCTTTCCCATGGTTATGAATAAGAGATCATGAATTAATTTCCCCATCAAAGTTGCAGCCATAAATTAATCAGAAAAAATCAAAATCGAATCTAAAGATTGTTAGATCTTGTGTTGGGGTCTGCTGCAAAATATGAACCAGGAGAAAACGATGAAGACGGTACGATGAAGTTGCACAAAATAATTCCAAAGAGTGTGTTTACACTCAGCTTTAGGTTCGATTCGCCCCCACCAATTTATGCAAATTGGATGCAAAAGGGTTAACCCGCGAATCCTCTTCGGGATACTTTGAAAACCTTAACATGAAAATCACATTCACATTAAGCATATCGATTAATGATATTTTACCCAATAAAGTTTCCTCATTCATTCTCGTGCACTAGAAAAATAAAGAAATGACTTAGATATAACTTTTTGCTCTGAAAATATTTATTTTCGTATATCTTTTGGGTGACAAGTATCTTTATTTATAAGAAAACATGTACTGATTGGTGTGGAGAAACAATGTTTCATTTGATTCAAACATGACCATTCACGAACCATTGTATATCAATAATAAGAAACCTTTTCATGAAAAGTCGTGTTGATCGGGTGGTTGCACCTTTTGACCATGCACCCAATCATTATATGGTCTCTGGTTCTATTCTAGACAGTTGCAACTTTTGGCCATTTATTTTGTTAATTTAACCATTATTATTTATCAATTTAATATTTTGGAAATTTCTCCAACAATCCCCCACCGTTTTCAAAATATATCTAAATCCATTATTCACGAAAATTCATGGTTTCAGATATTGGTATCTTACGATTTAAACCAATACTTAGTAAGTTAAGTTTTACACTCATCCCGGAATAGATTGGTAGACATGCTTTGAACTAATTATTCATTAGAACAAGCGTGCATAACTCACACATGACATCTCGGTACCATTGATCAAATTATTAATATGACACATTTAATAAGGCCTTGTGTCTCATATCCTTTTCATGAAAATTTAAGACCCTTTAACTCTAGGAAGCGGCACCACTTCATTCTCATATAGGTTAACTATATCAGAAATGCACCCGTGATTATTCATTCCAGCAAATATATGATATATGTCTATTTAGAGAAAAACATCATCCTTCCACATTTATTATTATGGTTCAAGTACTTTTACTCCTTGGGATGTATCTGTTGTCAAGTACTTTAATCACTCTAATAGTGGACTTTCATCATTGAACTCAAGACTTAATGATAATCAAGTGTGAGTTGAGTTTCCACTATCGATGATTAATTAGATATTTGCTTGTTCCACATCCCTAATGATGTCTTCATTGTCTTCAACATTATAAACAAAGACATCATACCCTTGTCAATCCTTTCGCAAAAGAATTGCAACATTTTAAAACCTTAACAAACTTTGAATATTCAATCTTTCAACTATTATAATTAATTTACGTAATCTTGATAGTATTCACCAACTATCATCAAACTATAACACTTTTAGCACATTAGTACAATTATCATATACAAAGTATATTTATATTTTTTATAGTTTTGACAAACTTTCACCATGACACTTTAGTAATTTATTTTGGGATAAACACAACTTTTATGTCATTCTTCATTTACCAACCTTTTTATTTTGAAGTTTTACTCTCACTTAAATATACCTAAAATATATTTAATGCATTAACCATTTTGAAAACCATGATCATACAAATGTGTGATGACTAACTTTTAATTCATACAGTGGATTCAAACATGTAATTCGTAAACTCCATATAATAATAACACCATAGAATTTATTTCAATTCTTTTTAAAATAAACAATTTTTTAGCATGACTAACATATGCATAACAAATTCTATGTGATAAATCTATGTTTCATGTATGACAATGTTTTATGGTATATCTAAATAAAAATCACAAAATGAACAATAAAGGAACATCACTAATATCTCTTGTAACATTTCTCGATCAACACTTATAAACTTACAACAAGATAAAATATCTCCAAATTACTTTTAATACCAAGATAAATAAGAAATAATACTTACATATTATGATACACATATAATATTAGATAAATCATTTTAATTTTTAAATTCTTGCATAAACAATATAATTTAAACACATTCTTGATATTTTTAACATGTTATTTTCACCATTTTATGTTACCAATAAACTTACCATATATCCAAATTCATGATTTTATTTCTATTAATTATTACCAAATAATCTCATCTAGAAATAATGCATTATTAATTAAAATAAATTATCTTCACCAAATAGAAATATTTAACAGACATTTTACATTCATGTTTTTAACATAAACCAATCATATTCATAATTATTTCATTTCACATATTTGAATAGTTTATAAATCATGCATGTATAAATTTAATATTACATGTTAAACATAACATAAATACACATTATTCACATCATATAATATTATATATGAATTTAAAACATTATATGAATATATATTAATTTAATAGAATCATTATGTACCTTTCCCATGGTTATGAATAAGAGATCATGAATCAATTTCCCCATCAAAGTTGCAGCCATAAATTAATCAGAAAAAATCATAATCGATTCTAAAGATTGTTAGATCTTGTGTTGGGGTCTGCTGCAAAATATGAACCAGGAGAAAACGATGAAGACGGTACGATGAAGTTGCACAAAATAATTCCAAAGAGTGTGTTTACACTCAGCTTTAGGTTCGATTCTCCCCCACCAATTTATGCAAATTGGATGCAAAAGGGTTAACCCGCGAATCCTCTTCGGGATACTTTGAAAACCTTAACATGAAAATCACATTCACATTAAGCATATCGATTAATGATATTTTACCCAATAAAGTTTCCTCATTCATTCTCGTGCACTAGAAAAATAAAGAAATGACTTAGATATAACTTTTTGCTCTGAAAATATTTATTTTCGTATATCTTTTGGGTGACAAGTATCTTTATTTATAAGAAAACATGTACTGATTGGTGTGGAGAAACAATGTTTCATTTGATTCAAACATGACCATTCACGAACCATTGTATATCAATAATAAGAAACCTTTTCATGAAAAGTCGTGTTGATCGGGTGGTTGCACCTTTTGACCATGCGCCCAATCATTATATGGTCTCTGGTTCTATTCTAGACAGTTGCAACTTTTGGCCATTTATTTTGTTAATTTAACCATTATTATTTATCAATTTAATATTTTGAAAATTTCTCCAACAATCCCCCACCGTTTTCAAAATATATCTAAATCCATTATTCACGAAAATTCATGGTTTCAGATATTGGTATCTTACGATTTAAACCAATACTTAGTAAGTTAAGTTTTACACTCATCCCGGAATAGATTGGTAGACATGCTTTGAACTAATTATTCATTAGAACAAGCGTGCATAACTCACACATGAAATCACGGTACCATTGATCAAATTATTAATATGACACATTTAATAAGGCCTTGTGTCTCATATCCTTTTCATGAAAATTTAAGACCCTTTAACTCTAGGAAGCGGCACCACTTCATTCTCATATAGGTTAACTATATCAGAAATGCACCCGTGATTATTCATTCCAGCAAATATATGATATATGCCTATTTAGAGAAAAACATCATCCTTCCACATTTATTATTATGGTTCAAGTACTTTTACTCCTTGGGATGTATCTGTTGTCAAGTACTTTAATCACTCTAATAGTGTACTTTCATCATTGAACTCAAGACTTAATGATAATCAAGTGTGAGTTGAGTTTCCACTATCGATGATTAATTAGATATTTTCTTGTTCCACATCCCTAATGATGTCTTCATTGTCTTCAACATTATAAACAAAGACATCATACCCTTGTCAATCCTTTCGCAAAAGAATTGCAACATTTTAAAACCTTAACAAACTTTGAATATTCAATCTTTCAACTATTATAATTAATTTACGTAATCTTGATAGTATTCACCAACTATCATCAAACTATAACACTTTTAGCACATTAGTACAATTATCATATACAAAGTATATTTATATTTTTTATAGTTTTGACAAACTTTCACCATGACACTTTAGTAATTTATTTTGGGATAAACACAACTTTTATGTCATTCTTCATTTACCAACCTTTTTATTTTGAAGTTTTACTCTCACTTAAATATACCTAAAATATATTTAATGCATTAACCATTTTGAAAACCATGATCATACAAATGTGTGATGACTAACTTTTATTTCATACAGTGGATTCAAACATGTAATTCGTAAACTCCATATAATAATAACACCATAGAATTTATTTCAATTCTTTTTAAAATAAACAATTTTTTAGCATGACTAACATATGCATAACAAATTCTATGTGATAAATCTATGTTTCATGTATGACAATGTTTTATGGTATATCTAAATAAAAATCACAAAATGAACAATAAAGGAACATCACTAATATCTCTTGTAACATTTCTCGATCAACACTTATAAACTTACAACAAGATAAAATACCTCCAAATTACTTTTAATACCAAGATAAATAAGAAATAATACTTACATATTATGATACACATATAATATTAGATAAATCATTTTAATTTTTAAATTCTTGCATACACAATATAATTTAAACACATTCTTGATATTTTTAACATGTTATTTTCACCATTTTATGTTACCAATAAACTTACCATATATCCAAATTCATGATTTTATTTCTATTAATTATTACCAAATAATCTCATCTAGAAATAATGCATTATTAATTAAAATAATTTATCTTCACCAAATAAAAATATTTAACATACATTTTACATTCACGTTTTTAACATAAACCAATCATATTCATAATTATTTCATTTCACATATTTGAATAGTTTATAAATCATGCATGTATAAATTTAATATTACATGTTAAACATAACATAAATACACATTAGTCACATCATATAATATTATATATGAATTTAAAACATTATATGAATATATATTAATTTAATAGAATCATTATGTACCTTTCCCATGGTTATGAATAAGAGATCATGAATCAATTTCCCCATCAAAGTTGCAGCCATAAATTAATCAGAAAAAATCATAATCGAATCTAAAGATTGTTAGATCTTGTGTTGGGGTCTGCTGCAAAATATGAACCAGGAGAAAACGATGAAGACGGTACGTTGAAGTTGCACAAAATAATTCCAAAGAGTGTGTTTACACTCAGCTTTAGGTTCGATTCGCCCCTACCAATTTATGCAAATTGGATGCAAAAGGGTTAACCCGCGAATCCTCTTCGGGATACTTTGAAAACCTTAACATGAAAATCACATTCACATTAAGCATATCGATTAATGATATTTTACCCAATAAAGTTTCCTCATTCATTCTCGTGCACTTGAAAAATAAAGAAATGACTTAGATATAACTTTTTGCTCTGAAAATATTTATTTTCGTATATCTTTTGGGTGACAAGTATCTTTATTTATAAGAAAACATGTACTGATTGGTGTGGAGAAACAATGTTTCATTTGATTCAAACATGACCATTCACGAACCATTGTATATCAATAATAAGAAACCTTTTCATGAAAAGTCGTGTTGATCGGGTGGTTGCACCTTTTGACCATGCGCCCAATCATTATAGGTTCTCTGGTTCTATTCTAGACAGTTGCAACTTTTGGCCATTTATTTTGTTAATTTAACCATTATTATTTATCAATTTAATATTTTGGAAATTTCTCCAACAATCCCCCACCGTTTTCAAAATATATCTAAATCCATTATTCACGAAAATTCATGGTTTCAGATATTGGTATCTTACGATTTAAACCAATACTTAGTAAGTTAAGTTTTACACTCATCCCCGAATAGATTGGGAGACATGCTTTGAACTAATTATTCATTAGAACAAGCGTGCATAACTCACACATGAAATCTCGGTACCATTGATCAAATTATTAATATGACACATTTAATAAGGCCTTGTGTCTCATATCCTTTTCATGAAAATTTAAGACCCTTTAACTCTAGGAAGCGGCACCACTTCATTCTCATATAGGTTAACTATATCAGAAATGCACCCGTGATTATTCATTCCAGCAAATATATGATATATGTCTATTTAGAGAAAAACATCATCCTTCCACATTTATTATTATGGTTCAAGTACTTTTACTCCTTGGGATGTATCTGTTGTCAAGTACTTTAATCACTCTAATAGTGGTCTTTCATCATTGAACTCAAGACTTAATGATAATCAAGTGTGAGTTGAGTTTCCACTATCGATGATTAATTAGATATTTGCTTGTTCCACATCCCTAATGATGTCTTCATTGTCTTCAACATTATAAACAAAGACATCATACCCTTGTCAATCCTTTCGCCAAAGAATTGCAACATTTTAAAACCTTAACAAACTTTGAATATTCAATCTTTCAACTATTATAATTAATTTACGTAATCTTGATAGTATTCACCAACTATCATCAAACTATAACACTTTTAGCACATTAGTACAATTATTATATACAAAGTATATTTATATTTTTTATAGTTTTGACAAACTTTCACCATGACACTTTAGTAATTTATTTTGTGATAAACACAACTTTTATGTCATTCTTCATTTACCAACCTTTTTATTTTGAAGTTTTACTCTCACTTAAATATACCTAAAATATATTTAATTCATTAACCATTTTGAAAACCATGATCATACAAATGTGTGATGACTAACTTTTATTTCATACAGTGGCTTCAAACATGTAATTCGTAAACTCCATATAATAATAACATCATAGAATTTATTTCTATTCTTTTTAAAATAAACAATTTTTTAGCATGACTAACATATGCATAACAAATTCTATGTGATAAATCTATGTTTCATATATGACAATGTTTTATGGTATATCTAAATAAAAATCACAAAATGAACAATAAAGGAACATCACTAATTTTTCTTGTAACATTTCTCGTTCAATACTTATCAACTTACAACAAGATTAAATATATCCAAATTACTTTTAATATCAAGATAAATAAGAAATAATACTTACATATTATGATACACATATAATATTAGATAAATCATTTTAATTTTTAAATTCTTGCATAAACAATATAATTTAAACACGTTCTTGATATTTTTAACATGTTATTTTCACCATTTTATGTTACCAATAAACTTACCATATATCCAAATTCATGATTTTATTTCTATTAATTATTACCATATAATCTCATCCTGAAATAATGCATTATTAATTAAAATAAATTATTTACACCAAAGAAAAATATTTAACATACATTTTACATTCATGTTTTTAACATAAACCAATCATATTCATAATTATTTCATTTCACATATTTGAAAAGTTTATAAATCATGCATGTATAAATTTAATATCACATGTTAAACTTAACATAAATACACATTATTCACATCATATAATATTAGATATGAATTTAAAACATTATATGAATGTATATTAATAAAATAGAATCATTATGTACCTTTCCCATTGTTATGAGTAAGAGGGCATGAATCCATTTCTCCATCAAAGTTGCAACCATAAATTAATCAGAAAAAATCATAATCGAATCTAAAGTTTGTTAGATCTTGTGTTGGGGTCTGCTGCAAAATATGAACCAGGAGAAGACGGTACGATGAAGTTGCACAAAATAATTCCAAAGCGTGTGGTTACACTCAGCTTTAGGTTCGATTCGCCCCCCCCCCCCCCCCCCCCCTCCCAAATTATGAAAATTTGATGCAAAAGGGTTAACCGGCGAATCCCCTTCAGGATACTTTAAAAACCATAACATGAATAACACATTCACATTAAGCATATCGATTAATGATGTTTTATCCAATAAAGTTTCCTCATTCATTCTCGTGCACTAGAAAAATAAAGAAATGAGTTAGATATAATTTTTTGCTGTGAAAATATTTATTTTCGTATATCTTTTATGGATGACTGTGAGGGCTAAGGTCTTTCATCTATCTCGGTTTTAATGATGTCAACAAATATGCTAAGTATTAGATTGAAATTTGAGCGGTATCACTTCATTTGTTGGGAAAATTGCATCTAATCATCGTTGTTCATGTGTCTAAACATATATGACTTTGTCTTACCCATAAATACATGTCCATGATCATTATATTGGTGTCTAGTATGTTTGTTCGGGTCTTGGTCAGTTAATATGTGCAGAAAAATGCATTTTCTTGAAAAATGCAAGTGATGCGCTGACCCAACCTAAGCATGAGTCGACTCATACTTGTTGGAACAAAGTTTGTGGAAAGGTCAAGAAAGCGCACGCTAACCCCTGCAGGTTGTGGGTCGACGCATGATTCTGAGAATTTGAAAATATGCAAAAATTGCATACTTACGTCGACGCAAAACGCCAATGGGTCGACGCATGATTGTGAAACTTGCATAGTGAATTGCCACGGGTCAGTGCACGTCGACCCTCATTAAAGGATGGGTCGACCCAAACTCGCATGAACTGAATTTTTTCACTTAAATTTTTCTGTTATTTCTGTTACAAGTTTCAGTGGGTCAAATCATTCTCTATAAATAGTTTGGTCATCTCATTTTCCAAAAAAAACAAGAAACGTGAAAATATATACCAATCTTTCTCTTCATCTTCATCTTCACCCTTGAGTCAACCAACAATTACACATAATCATTTTTGCTTGTGTTGTCCATTGTTTTGAAGTGATAACGTTCAGAATTAGGAAGTGCGTGATCTTCATTTATGGGTTGAGAATTGGTAGTTGTTTCTTGAATAAAACCCTAGGTTTTTTCCTCCAAGAATCGACCGAGTGAAGGTAACTGAAGAACGGTGGTTCCTCTCAGTTTAGTAGCGTGGGACAGTGATTTTGGGGGTTTTTGCACAAACCATTTCGTTCTACAGGGATTCAGTCGGGCGAAGATAACCGAAGAACAGAGTTTTCTTTCAGTTTAGTAGCTACAGTCAGAGGATCGTAGAAGAAAGGTATGGGGATCAAATTGCGGAAGATCGAAATCGGCCGAGTGAAGGTAACTGAAGAACGGTGGTTCCTCTCAGTTTAGTAGCGTGGGACGGTGATTTGTTCAACCGAATTCGTGGCACTTGATTCATCTTGAATCAAGGGAAGAGAAGGCTCTGCATCAATGATCAAAGACGTTTGGGAGTTTGGATGTTCATAGTTCTTCTCTTGTAATAAACAATTTACAACAGCTGCATATATATATATATATATATATATATATATATATATATATATATATATATATATATATATATATATATATATCTCAATTCCAATTGTGGAATTGGGGGAAGAGGTACCCAAAGCGAGGACGATTGGGGAACTGCCTAATCAAATCTCGTTTGTTCTCTCTTTCCTTTAACTCTTTACGTTTAATATCATTCGAACTTGCGAAGTCTCAATTTATCAAAATTTCTGAGGTAGTGTGATCTTCAGCTGATATATTGTTTTTGTTAAATTGATACAATTCATTGAATTGTATCTTGGACCAATTTGACATTACATTCCATTGAAATTCTGCACTTAGTGTGTTTACGCACACCAATTTGTTTCAAAGCAAAATCAAACGTAATTGTAATTCATTATTTGTCTATTGATCTCGTTGGATTGGATTAAACATCAAGCAAGTGATACTTTGTTGGTTGCGTTTTAAATTGTGTAAATCAAACTGAATTTTTCTCATCCATAATTCATTCCCAATTTTATCGTGCATATCCGATCCTTTTAGTAGAAGGTTCGTTGTAGACGCGTGATTCAGTGGTTGCTTCCGTTAAACATTTTTTAAACTAAATTTTGGTAACCATTTGCATGTAAAACTCAAGGGATCTATTCAACCCCCTTCTAGATCCATAGCCATCGTCTAACAAGTGGTATCACGAGCTCTAGTTTATCTGGTGCTTCGGTAAAACTTCTTGGATCATGGCGAACGAACCTAAAAGGTCTTATAATAGAGCTTCGGAAGGTTTGGAACATTATCTTAAACGGTCCCATGGAAATTACAATGACCAATGTCGAAGGCATTGTCGTTCCCAAACCCGAAGCTCAATGGAATGAGGAGGACGAGAAAAAGTACAGCTATAATTGGAAGGCTCAAAATATTTTGATCTCCTCTTTGGGAGTTGACGAATATTATCGTGTCTCTCATTGTGAAACGGCCAAAGCCATGTGGGATGCTTTACAAGTAGCCCACGAAGGCACTAATGATGTTAAAATGGCTCGTATTAACACACTAACGCAAGAGTTCGATCTTTTTTACATGAAGCAAGGGGAAACCATTGCGGATATGCAAAAATGATTTACTCAAATTATCAACAAATTGCATGTACTTGGTAAACCAATTCCAAACGAGGTTGTTACTAATAAGATTTTGAGGTGTCTTAACAGGGAGTGGTAGCCGAAGGTCACTGCGATCAAGGAGGCCAATAATCTAGCTACTCTAGAACTCACCACACTATTTGGCAAACTCGATGAGCATGAGCAAGTGCTCATTAGCTTGGATAAACATGAAAAGAGTATAAAGAAGGAGAAAACAAAAGATACGGAGAAGAAGTCGATTGCTCTTAAGGCTTCTTGTTTAAAGTTCACATCTAAAGAGCAAAGTGATGATGAAACCAACAATGACGATGATGGTGACTCCGATGAGGACATGAGTCTATTTGTGAAAAGATACAATAGGTATGTTCAGAAGAATGAGATTCAACACTCGGATAAAAATCTAGTCAAATTTAAGAGGCAATCTAGAAATGAAGGAAATAAGAATGGCAAGGTTAAAGGGACGTGTTACAATTGTGGAAAATATGGGCACTACAAGCCGGATTATCCATCACTTAAGAAAGACAAGGATAAGGACAAGGACAAGAGCCGTCAACATAAAAAGTCAAACAAATCTAGACGAGCATACATTGCTTGGGAAAGCGATAGCGAGTCGGAAAAAGAGGACAGCTCAAGTGATGAAAGTGAATCTGTTAATCTATGTCTTATGACACGTCACAACAAGAAGAAAGAGGTAAAACATTCTAAATATGATCATTCTAATACTATGTCTAATTTAGAATTGCAAAACGCTTTTCTTATGTTGCACCACAAGGCTAAGAAAGCTTTTCAACGCTTAGCCTCGAACAAAAAGATTTTTAAATACTTGGAGAAAAAGGTTTCCGATTCCCAAAGGAAATTGGAAGCTCTTAAAAACTCCATGGTGGATGCATCAAAAGCTAATATTGATGAGAATGAATCTTCATGGTTCAAGTTTGGGGACTGTGATACTTGTCATATTTGGCAAAAAGAGGTAAGAACCCTTAAGGCCAAATTAGACAATGCTCTTAAGCCTAAAATTACGTTTTCTAATGATCGATCACATTATCGAGAAAGTATGAACAATTCGTATCAAAAGTATACGTATGTGATTCGAGATAGAGATAGCAAAGGTAAATTCCAAATGAACCGTGATTGCCTATATTGTTGCAAGTCTGGTCATACTATTGTTAAATGTCGCTTTAGAAGATTTCTTATTCCAAAAGGCATTTATCAATGGTTGCCCAATTGCGATCTTGGTTTCACTTACCGCAAAGGACCCAATGAGAATTGGGTACCTACTCTCCCTTGATTGCTTTTGTAGGTACAAAGTCTTGAGACCACCGAAAGAAGATGGGTTTTGGATAGTGGCTGCTCAAGACATATGGCAGGAGACATATATCTTTTCATCAATATTGTGGCGAATAAAAAGGGGTTTGTCACCTATGGAGATAACAACAAGGGACAGATTCTCGGCAAAGGTAGTGTAGGTAACCCCTCAACTACTACTATCTCTGATGTGCTACTTGTGGAAGGCCTTGGACACAACCTTTTAAGTATTAGTCAACTATGTGACAAAAATTATAAAGTACCATTTTCAAAAGAATGTTGCATAGTTGAAGATAGTGACAAGAAGGATGTGTTTAAGGACTTGAGGGTGAACAACGCCTATATGCTAGACTTAAATAAGGTATCGTTGAATGGAGACAAGTGTCTAGTCACTATGAATGAAGATTCATGGTTATGGCATAGACGGTTGGCTCACATCAATTTTGATTTGCTTAACAAAATAGTCTTTAAAGACCTAGTCATCGGTTTGCCCAAAATCAAATTCACCAAGGATCATCTTTGTGATGCTTGCCAAATGGGGAAGCAAACAAGGATCTCATTCAAATCTAAAAACATTGTTTCAACTATGAGACTCCTTGAGCTCCTCCATATGGACCTCTTTGGACCATCTAGGGTTAAAAGCCTAGGTGGTAACTATTATGGTTTTGTACTAGTCGATGATTTTTCTAGGTTTTGTTGGACCATTTTCTTAGCAAAGAAGAGTGATACCTTTTCGGCCTTTGAGAGGTTTGCTAAGTTATCTCAAAACAAGTTAAACACGGACATTATGTCAATTAGAAGTGATCATGGGGGGCGAGTTTGAAAACCATTTATTTGAAGCATTTTGTGAATCCCATGGAATTGATCATAATTTTTTCGCGCCACGTACCCCTCAACAAAACGGGGTTGTGGAACGTAAAAATAGAATTTTGGTAGAATTAGGAAGGACTATGATCAATGAAAGTGGACTTCCAAAATACTTTTGGGCCGACGCCATTGGTACGGCTTGTTACGTTTTGAATAGGGTGCTCATCCGACCTATTCTAAACAAGACACCGTATGAGATTTTAAAAGGGCATAAGCCAAATATCTCTCACCTTCATGTCTTTGGTTGCAAATGTTTCGTCTTAAACAATGGAAAAGAGACACTTGGTAAGTTTGATGCCAAGGCCGACGAGGGTATTTTTATTGGATACTCTCAGTCAAGTAAAGCTTATAGAATATATAATAAAAGGTTACGAATTATTGAAGAGTCGGTACACGTTACTTTTGATGAGTCTTATCCGAGAAATGTCGGAGAAGGTAGTTCTTTTGATGGTGCAGGTGCATCTTCTGAAGACATACTCAAGGACACTGATAAGGAAACTGATCAACCTAAAGCAGTGCGCATTGAGGAGGAAAAGGATCACCAACCTATGAAGAATGAGGAGGATCATCCAACAAATGAAGATGACCTTCCTCCAGCAAGGAAGTCTTCCAAAGACCATCCAATCGACAATATCATCGGTGACATCTCTAAGGGAGTAACCACTCAATCTAAACTTAGTAACTTTTGTTATTACTCCGCGTTTGTGTCACAAGTTGAACCTAAAAATGCAAAGGAGGCATTACTCGATGAGCATTGGTTCTTATCAATGCAAGATGAACAAAATCAATTCAGGAGAAATGAGGTTTGGGACCTTGTCCCCCCTCCGCGAGATTATCGAGTAATCGCCACCCGATGGGTATTTAGAAATAAACTTGATGAAAACGGAGTTATAACATGTAACAAAGTGCGGCTTGTAGCGCAAGGCTATAACCAAGAGGAAGGAATCGACTATGAGGAAATTTATGCGCCGATTGCCCGACTCGAGGCTATACGCCTTTTACTTGCCTATGCTTGCACTAAGAACTTAAAATTATTCCAAATGGACGTTAAAAGCGATTTCCTTAATGGATATATAAATGAAGAGGTTTATGTTGCCCAACCTCCGGGTTTTGAATCCCATGAATATACTGATCATGTCTACAAACTTAAACGTGCTTTGTATGGAATTAAACAAGCCCCTAGGGCTTGGTATGAACGTCTAAGCAAATTTTTACTTGATCAAGGGTATTCAAGAGGGAAGGTTGACACAACCCTCTTTATTAAACGTCAAGGAAAACATTTAATATTGGTAAAAATCTATGTTGACGATATTATTTTTGGGTCTACAAACATGACCTTGGTCAAGGAGTTTTCTAGTTTGATGCAGGGGCAGTTTGAAATGAGCATGATGGGGGAGCTTAACTATTTCCTCGGATTGTAAATCAAACAACTCGAAGAGGGAACATTCGCGAGTCAAACGAAATATTGTCTTGAGTGTCTCAAATGTTTCGACATGCTAAACTGCAAAGCAATAGATACTCCCATGCCTACTCGTGCCAATCTTGATCGTGATGAAAATGGTAAGGATGTAGAGGTAAAGAAGTATCGAGGTATGATTGGATCTCTTCTTTATCTTACCGCATCACGACCCGACATTATGTTCAGTGTATGCATGTGTGCGAGGTATCAAGCACGTCCCAAGGAATCCCACTTAAAAGCAGTTAAGCGCATACTTCGATCTCTCTCCGGTACTCCAAAGTATGGGCTGTGGTATTCCAAAGGTAGTGCTTGTTCCTTAGTTGGTTATTCCGATTCCGAATTTGCCGGGTGCAAGTTGGATAGGAAAAGTACTAGTGGCACGTGTCACCTTTTTGCAAATTCCTTGGTGAGTTGGCATACCAAGAAATTGGTTTCAGTTGCATTGTCAACAGCCGAGGCGGAATACGTTGCCGCAGGCAGTTGTTGTGCTCAAGTCTTATGGCTTAAACAACAATTGCTTTATTTCAATTTAAAACTTGAGCATATTCCCATTTTGTGCGATAACACTAATGCAATAAACCTGACTAAGAACCCCGTATTACATTCACGCACCAAGCATATCGAAATACGCCATCATTTTCTTAGGGATCATGTAGAGAAAGGTGATGTGATCTTTGAGCATGTAGATACTAAAAATTAACTTGCTGAAATTTTTACAAAACCATTAGCCACTGAGCCTTTCTTTCACATCCGTAGGGAACTTGGCATTCTCGATATCTCCGATCATGTTTGATAATCCTTTAAGATAGTGATCTTCACATATATACATGCTTGTTTATTCTTTTAACTAACAACGCAAAGAGATATTTAGCTATATGTGAGGGCTCTCATCGTCAATAGTGATCAAGGTAATATCGTTTCGATTCATAGATGCTTAACATATTTTGTGCCATGTTAACTACTTTAAATTTGATGTTTATTACATTTTGTGCATATATTGTTCATTTGGATGTTTGTTCTATGTGTGTGCATGCTTATTTATCTTTTTGGAACTTATGCTTGCAAAATTTCAATTTTTTTCATTTTTGACTTGGATGAGTCGACCGAACCACTTCATGGGTCGACTCATGAGCTGAAGCAGTTTTCATGGGAAACAACTGGGTTAGCTCACGCTGACTTGCGGTCGACGCATATTAGAATTTCAAAATTTTTCAAAACCCAGTATGCGTGTGTCGACGCACCCTGTTCTTGGGTCGACACGTCTATGACTGTCATACCCCAAATTTTGACCACTAAGATTTCCCATCATTGTGAAAATCATCATCACAATATGGAGGAACCATCATACCTCAGCAGTCTCCCCAAAGATGGGTGAGCATCCACTACAATCAAAATAGGGTTTTCAGCCCTCTTAGAGCTTTTAGACAAAGGATCAATCAACAAATGAAATGATCTTCAACTTGTCTAGTCTCTCAAATATCCACAAGGGATCAAGAGGACTCCCACTTCAAGGATTAAGCACAAGGCTGCTCCCTTCCAGGTGGATCAAGCCTCAAGATCGCCAGTGTCACCAAATTAGGGTTTAGTCGACTAGGGCCTCTAGATGGAAGTTTTTCCTCTGGGCATGAGCCAATGCTTCAAAGCATAACCTATGATGCTCCAAGGGACATCATAAACCCAATCATCAAGTCAATTTAGCTTTAGGGGATGCATTCATCAAAAATCAGGAATTAGGGTTTCTTAACCTAATTCAACCCCTAAGTTGACTTTTGGGACAAACCATGACCCAAGACCTCAAGACATGATTTAAGGGCCTCCAACATACCACATTGATCCATTTGTAACAATGGATTGATCCAGGAAGCTTGAGCAACAAGTCTCAATTTCATCAGTACCACAACTAGGGTTTTGAGGAAAAAGTCAACTATAGCTTTGACTTTTGACCAGGACATGTTCCCAAACCCTAGGACATGAATCAATATACCCTATAACACCCATGGAACATGTCCATCAAGTTTTATTTAGGTCAAAGGAATGATTTCCTAGAGGGTCGCACAGTTTGGAATTCATCTGATAAAAAGTCAACTGTGCACAAAAGTCAAACTTTGACTTTTTGAGATTTTTCACTTTTATGGTTTTTTAACCCTAAAATGATATTAATGTGTGATTTGAATCATCATTCATCAAGAAAAATCAAGAAAAGTTGGATAACTTGTAAAAGGGGTAACCATAAAAACGTAGAAAATTTTCTAAGTTAAGAAATAAAGTGGCAAGGGTACCAACTTTGGAGGATCATAACTCCTAAACCACAAATCCATTTTTCCCCATCCAAAGCTTGATTTGTATATCTCATGGCCCTCTACAAAAGCTAAACACTGACCCCCCCTCCAAATTCATTATGGATTTTGAGTTATGGTTGGATCAAAATCACTAAAAACATGAAAGTACAACTTTTCCAACACTTAGAAAAATTCTGGGCAAGGCAGATTTTGTGTTGAAACACCAAAACTTGTGGGATTTTTTCATATAGATGCAAGCTGAATCAGTTCCAAAGATAAACATCAATGTTGTTACAAATATTACCAAGAATCCAAAGAGCTCACTAGCATGAAATGATTCACCTTGAGCCAAGAGAAATCCATGCCCAAATTCATGTTGTTGCAAGCTGTTTTGGAAAAATCAGTTTGCATGTTTGCTTGCCACACACGATTTTGAGCCAAAGACCAAGGATCACTATGCCACCTGTACTCAAACCAATCACAATGCAACTGATCCAACTGATAAAGCTGAGTAAAAAAGGCAAGGAATCTTCCAACTTGAAGTGCATGCATTTTGGCACATTTTGCCTTGAATTCAAAGGGCATTAATGTGAAATAGTGCATTGTCAAGGTAGCCACTCTACTCAGTCAAGTTCTCTGATTAAACAACAATAAAAATATCTGAAGAATGTGAATTTGGTCAAGACATAGCCCTGCTCTTGGGAAGAGCTAGTTTGCCTTGCATGAGAAGAAATCCTCCAAGCCAATCCATCCGAATGTGATCTGATCCAGCAGCCATTCACTATTCATCCAAGAAAAGAGCTGATCCCCTATAAATAGAGGTTCCAAAGTGATCCCGAGATAAAAGAAATGGTTGTTGCTCTTCATATTAGTGAATCCGTTCTGAGCAGTAATATTGAGGAAAAACAAGGAGCTAAGGGTTTCTTATTGAAGTTCTTGTTTGATCAAGCTTGCATACATGTTAAAGAGAAGAATTGGACTGCTTTCCAAGCTATTCTAGCTATGTGCATCTATGGGATTGTTTTGTTTCCCAATGTTCCTGATCTGGTGGATATGCATGCTGTCAGAATCTTTATTTTGAAGAATCCTATACCTACCTTGCTAGGTTATGTGTATCATTCAGTCCACTACAAGAATGAAAATAGGCGGGGAAAAACCGTGAGTTGTTGTCCACCACTCTTATCTACTTGGTTTCTGAGCCACCTCCCCGAAACTGGCGCCTTCGTTGACACGAAGGATTCTCTGAAGTGGTCAAAGAGGGTAATGGGCTTGACTGCTGACAACATTGTCTGGTTCAACCATGATTTGCTAGGAATGGAGATTATTTGCAAGTGCGGAGAATTCCCTAATGTACCCTTGATAGGAAGAAGAGGTGGAATTAACTATACTCTTTCCCTTGTTATCAGGCAGTTTGGTTATCCTTTGAAAGGTCCACCTGAAGAGCGAGATGTCAGAGAGTCCTTATTCTTCAATGGTACCGAGGATCAAGAAATGATAAGGAAGATTGTGAATGCTTGGAAACAGGTGACCAAGAAGGGTAAAAGTTCATTCGGGAAATGTAACAACCGGGCCTTCCCTTCCTATAAAGAGTGGATTAAGAAGAGAGCAGAAGAGGAGCTTTTTCCCTTCCCGGTGGAGCCACCTTTGTATCCCTTGACGATCGAGCCTCCTACCACAGTTGAGATAGAGAAGTTTAACAAGTTGTGGGCTAAAAAGGAAAGACTGCGGGAAGAAAATAGTGAGCTAAAAAGAGAGATTTATCAGTTGAAGCATGAGCGGGGTGAAGCTGTTCATACCGCCAAATTGAAGACAGAGCTTCTTGCTAAGGAAGAAAAAGAGCTAGCTGACATGGTCACGTCTAGACGAAGGATGAAGGAAGCTTTGGATGGTATCAGTAAGGTTCTCGAGTCTAAGAAGGAGGAATTGGACGAGGCTTTGTTAAAAATCCACAGGTTTGATGATCACCGAGAAACTGCAATGGCTGAGAATAAGAAAAAGGAAGACGATTATTTAGCTCAGATTGATGAGTTGAAGTCGAAGCTCAAGAAGAAAGACGCTGAGATCTTATCAGGGATATTCAAGAGATAAGCAGTCGAGGGTCGACTCAATGAAGCTATAGCCTCCATAGAGGAACTGAAGATCCAAGCTGAAGTGAAGAGATCTAGAAATAAGGGACCTAGTATGGATGGTGTTTCTGGAGAAGACGCTTGGGAGTTACATTGCCGATACTTGGAAGGGATCATGCATAGGAGAGACATCCTCATTCAAGAGCTAATTCAGAGGCCGAAGCATCCCGACACCAGAAAGTTGTTCAAGGAGATTCAAGATTGGAGCAGAAAGCATAATGGATGGGGGGATTGACACTTGTAGACTTTGATGATATGCCATAGTTTTCTTTTTCCTTTCATTATTTGGACCACCGCCAGGCTTGTTGTTTGGGATCTTTGATTATTATGTTCAGACTTGTTATCTTGGATTTGCAATTATTGGCATTTGGTTTTCCTCTGGTTTTCTTAATATATGAGCAGAAGTTCCATTCTATATTATTGTTAAACTGGAATCAAGGGGTGGATCGCCCTGCAAATTTTCAAGCATGTCCATTTGCATTTGCATATTCATAATCATTTTGCATAATCATTTTGCATGATAGGTGTTTATCTCCGGTATTCTTATCTTATTCGAATCTCAGGATTGCAGATCAGCATATTCACCGGTATCCTACTAGACAAAATCAGAAGAGACTCATGGATCAGCTACAGAATGAGATCATTGAGACGCGGACTTGCATGAACCAATTCATGGAATTAATGCAAGGTGTCGCTCAAGGCCAAGAGCAGTTGAGGACTCTCGTTCAGCCACTGATTGCAAGGGTTGATGAGGACGGTGTCGTTCATACTGGTGTTACTGGTAACAATGTTCAGAATGGCCCTCCGGGCGGAAGTATTCCTGTTGCTGGTGTTGTGATTCCTCCGGGCGGAGGAGAAAATGTTGTGATTCCTAATGCTGGGGGAGGTGGTGTCGGTGTTGGCGCAGTTCATGGCCGTCAGTATGATGATGTTCAAGATGATGCATTCTCTATCCCAGGTGGGGATGCTGGTCCTCAGACTGACAATGATCAAAGGCTCCGTTTGATTGAGGAACAACTAAGGGGTGTTGTGAATCAGGATGCTTTGGGTATGGATCTAGAGGATTTGGGGTTGGTTCCAGGCGTTGTTATTCCGAACAAGTTTCAAACTCCTACTTTTGAGAAGTATAATGGCACGACTTGCCCAAGGACACACGTCAGGGCATACGCAAGTAAGATGGCTGCGCATGCGAAGAATGAGAAGCTGATGATGCATTGCTTCCAGGATAGCCTATCTGGGGCATCCCTGGAATGGTACATGCAACTAGAGAGGAAGGATGTGCGTAGTTGGAGAGATCTGGCAAGGGCATTCATTAGACACTATCAGTATAACACTGACATGGCTCCTAACAGAACACAGTTGCAGAACTTGTCACAGAAGAACAATAAGAGTTTCAAGGAGTACGCCCAAAGGTGGCGTGAACTGGCAGCGAGGGTTCAGCCTCCCATGTTGGAACGTGAAATGATAACCATGTTTATGGCTACCTTGCAGGGTCATTACTATGAAAAGCTGGTACCGTGTATGACTGGAAAGTTTGCTGATTTGATCTTGGTAGGAGAGATGGTGCAGAGCGGAATTAAGGCAGGAAAAATATCAGGCGGTGATGGGTCCTCATCTGGAGGAAGTAAGAAGCCTTATGCTAGTGGTTACAAGAAGAAGGAGGGAGATACAAACTCTGTGTCATCATATCGTGGTAGAGATGGACCTCGTCAGAACTCCAATCAGCAAGTGGCTTCTATAACCATCCCAGCAGCACCTCAGCAGCCAGCAGTGTATCAACAACAAAATCAGGTTCCTCGCAGACCACAGAATGTGACTAGGCGGGATAGGCATTTTGACACTCCACTTATGTCCTACTCTCAATTATTCCAGCACTTGTTAAAACTGCAGTTAATTCAGATGAGAACATTGGCTCCACCTACTGGTAATCCACCTCCCGGCTATGACGCCAACGCCCACTGTGAGTTTCATTTTGGGGCACCCGGACATCATACTGAGAACTGTAAAGCTTTTAAGCATAAGGTTCAAGACTTAGTGGATTCCAAGGCCATCAATTTCTCCAATGATGTTCCGAATGTGAACTAGAACCCGATGCCAAATCATGGTGAGCTGAGGGTCAATGCTATTATTAAAGACTATGAAGACTTGAGTTTGATTTCAGATGTGAACGAGGTTCAAACTCCCTTGGGTGTAGTGAAGGAAAGGCTATTGAAGGGAGGAGTATTTCCAGGCTGTGATGAAGGTTGTGTAGGATGTGTGTCGCAGCCAGGCGGTTGTGATTTATTGAAAGTAGGTATTCAAAAAATGATCAGCGAAGGGATATTATAGTTTGACAGAGGTTGTAAGCAGAGTAATGTTACTGGCAGAGATATTGATGTTGCCACGATAACAATTCCATTTAAGACAATAACCATATCAGCGCCGACGAGACCAGCGCCGGTCACTATCACTGTTCCTGGACCAGTCCCGTATGAGAGTACCAAGGCCATCCCATGGAATTATGGGGCCGAGGTGTTTGTTAATGGTAAGAAGCAGGAGTTGGAAGAGACATCAGCTGTGAATTCAGGGGTTGAAAGTCTTGTTAAAGCAGGGGCTATCACTAGGAGTGGTAGAGTCTTTATTTCGTCCGAGAATCAAGCTGGCAGTTCAAGACAAGACAAAGGTAAACAGATAATGGATGAGTCTGCACAGAGGCAGGAAGCAAATAATTCCATGACAAGGCAGGTTGGGGATACTTTCTCAGAAGACGTAGAAGAGTTTATGAGGTTGATCAGGAAAAGTGATTACAAGATTGTTGATCAACTTCACCAGACTTCATCGAAGATTTCCATTCTATCCTTGCTACTGTGCTCTGAGGCACACCGAAATGCATTGCTGAAGGTTTTGAATATGGCTTACGTACCACAGGAAATATCTGTCAACCAGTTAGAAGGGGTTGTGGCTCATGTGAATGCTGGTAATGGTTTGGGTTTCACCGATTTAGATTTGACTCCGGCTTGGAGGAATCACAACAACGCTCTGCATATTTCAGTGGAATGCCGTGGTTCTTTAATGTCGCATATGTTGGTTGATACAGGGTCGTCTTTGAATGTATTACCGAAGAAGGCTTTGATAAAACTGGATACTCGTGGGTTGATTTGTACACCAAGTGACTTGGTGGTACGTGCTTTTGATGGCTCCTAGAGGTCAGTTTTTGGAGAGTTAGTTCTGCCAATCAAGGTGGGTCCTGAGATTTTCAACACCATTTTTTACATAATGGATATTCAGCCTGCCTATAGTTATTTGTTGGGTCGCCCTTGGATCCATGGGGCTGGGACAGTAACCTCTACGCTGCACCAGAAGTTGAAGTATATGGTGGATGGCCACGTTGTGACTGTTTGCGGTGAAGAAGACATTATGGTGAGTAACCTATCGACCTTCAAGTATGTAGAGGTAGATGGTGAGATACAGGAAACTTTGTACCAAGCCTTTGAAGCTATGAAGATCCCCGAGGAACCCCCAAAGGCAATCAGTCAGCCTGAGGTGGTTGCCCAACCTAAAGTTGTCAGACAACCAGAAGTTCCAATGTCCTCTTTCAAAGAGGCGCGCGCTATAGTTGAAGCTGGTGGTTCTCAGAAGTGGGGCAGTGTCATTGATGTTAGAAGAAAGCAAGATACTCATGGATTGGGTTACAGGCCACCTAGGCGTTCTGAAGAGCCTCCCAAGTTCTATGGTCCCGTCCGTTTCACCAGTGCCGGTGTTTTCTTCGACAGAGTCAATGCTATTGAGGATGAATGAGATAGTGACTGTGACATGGATGAATGGATCCATCCCTGCACCCCTGGTCAGAGTTTAGGCAACTGGTCCTCCGAGAAAGTCATCCAAGTGACGCGCCCGGAGTAATTTACTTTTGTTTTCTGTTATGTTGAGTCCTACGTTCTGCCCAAGAAGCAGTGATATTTATTTGTAGGGCTTGGATGTTTTATTTGCTATTTTTATCATCAATAAAGGACGTTTTTTCATTCAAATATTTTGATCCCTGTCTTTCCGTTTTTACTTTTTTGCATTAACCCACATCAAAATGGCAATGTGTTTTCTTGTTTGTTGCACCCATAATAAATATAAAACATCCATCATGCAGGTTCCTTTGTTCAGATTCCACCCATGACTTAGCTATGGCTCGATATGACTTCGACACTCCTATCTATCAGGCTGAAGAAGAGACTGACGAAGACTGTGACTTACCAGAAGAATTAGCCAGGCTACTGAAACAAGAGGAAAAGGTTATTCTACCTCATCAGGAGGAAGTTGAGACTGTTAATCTGGGAACCGAGGATGTTAAACGAGAAGTAAGGATTGGGGCTGCTTTGGAAGACACTGTTAAGAGAAGATTGGTTGAGTTACTTTGAGAGTATGTGGATATCTTCGCCAGGTCTTACCAAGACATGCCCGGGCTTGACACTGACATTGTTTCACACTAACTGCCGCTTAAAGAGGGTTGTGCTCCAGTCAAGCAGAAATTGAGAAGGACGAAACCAGATATGGATGTCAAGATCAAGGTAGAGGTTCAGAAACAGTTGGACGCCGGATTTCTTGCTGTGACAAATTATCCTCCGTGGGTTGCTAATATTGTACCTGTACCTAAGAAGGATGGGAAGGTCAGGATGTGTGTGGATTACCGAGATTTGAATAGGGCGAGCCCGAAGGATGATTTCCCGCTCCCCCACATTGACGTGTTAGTAGACAATACTGCTCAATATTCTGTGTTTTCCTTCATGGATGGCTTCTCTGGGTATAACCAAATCAAAATGGCCCCAGAGGACATGGAGAAGACTACATTCATAACACCGTGGGGGAACATTTTGCTACAAGGTAATGCCCTTTGGGTTGAAGAATGCTGGGGCAACCTATCAGCGGGCAATGGTGACTCTCTTTCATGATATGATTCACAAGGAAATTGAAGTCTATGTTGATGACATGATTGCGAAGTCACAAACAGAGGAAGAACACTTAGTAAACCTCCAGAAGCTGTTTGAAAGGTTGAGGAAGTTCAGATTGAGATTGAATCCGAACAAGTGCACTTTCGGTGTGAGGTCTGGTAAATTGCTGGGATTCATTGTTAGCGAAAGAGGTATCGAGGTTGATCCTGCAAAGATAAGAGCAATACAAGAGATGCCTGAGCCAAGGACAGAGAAAGAGGTTCGTGGTTTCTTGGGAAGGTTGAATTACATTGTTAGGTTCATCTTTCATCTGACAGCCACGTGTGAACCAATTTTCAAGTTGTTAAGAAAGGATCAAGAGGTCAGGTGGAACGAAAATTGTCGAGAGGCGTTTGAAAGGATAAAGACGTGCGGATCAAGGTACTTTATGTTGGAGAAGACATGTTGTGCACTCGCATGGGCAGCCAAGCGCCTGAGGCAATATATGTTAAACCACACAACCTTGATGATTTCGAAGATGGATCCGATTAAGTACGTGTTTGAGAAGCAAGCACTTTCTGGAAGGATAGCCCGTTGGCAGATGGTTTTGACAGAGTACGATATTCAATATGTTTCCCAGAAAGCCATTAAGGGAAGTGTTCTGTTAGAATATCTTGCTGGAAAGCCAGTCGAGGATTATCAGCCAATGAAGTTTGAGTTTCCGGACGAGCATGTTATGTTTCTGAAAATGAAAGATTGTGAAGAGCCTCTGCCTGACGAAGGACCGGAGATTGGGTCACAATGGAAGATGATTTTTGATGGGGCTGTCAACTCATATGGTAATGGAATTGGGGCAATCATTACGACCCCGAAGGGTTCTCATATACCTTTCACTGCCCGGTTAGCATTCGTGTGTACCAACAACGAGGCGGAGTATGAAGCATGCATCATGGGGTTAGAAGAAGCAATTGATTTGAGAATTAAGAACCTCGATGTCTATGGTGATTCTGCGTTGGTAATTAATCAGATTACAGGAGAATGGGAGACTCGTCAGGCAAATTTGGTGCCTTATAACAACTATGCCAGAAGGTTGTTACCTTTCTTTGATAGGGTGGATTTTCATCATGTGCCTCGAGCTGAAAATCAGATGGCCGATGCGTTGGCAACATTGGCATCCATGTATAAGGTGAACTGGTGGAATGAAACTCCGTCGATTAGAATTATGCGTCTGGACAGACCAGCTTTTGTGTTTGCAATTGAAGATGTGTCAGATGGCAAACCATGGTATCACGATATTAAGGTCTTTCTGAAGAGACAGGAGTATCCAGAGGGTGCCTCCACCAAAGATAAGAAGACTCTGAGAAGGTTGGCAGGAAACTTCTTTCTGAACAAGGATGATGTGTTATATAAGAGGAACTTCGATATGGTCTTGCTACGTTGTGTTGATGAACACGAGGCAGGCTCATTGATGGAGGAAGTTCACGAGGGTTCTTTTGGTACTCATTCCAGGGGACACACCGTGGCTAGAAAGTTGTTGAGGGCAGGATATTACTGGGTGACTATGGAATCTGATTGTTTCAAGTACGCCCGGAAGTGCCATAAAGGCCAGATTTACGCAGATAAGATGCATGTACCGCCTACGCCTCTAAATGTGTTATCATCTCCTTGATCTTTCGCAATGTGGGGCATAGATATGATTGGAAAGATTGAGCCCACCGCTTCCAATGGGCATCGTTTCATTTTGGTTGCCATTGACTATTTCACAAAGTGGGTGGAGGCAGCCTCGTACGCCAACGTCACCAAGCAAGTGGTAGCCCGGTTTATAAAGAAGGACATCATCTGTCGTTATGGGGTCCCGGAGAGGATCATTACTGATAATGGCTCGAATTTGAACAACAAGATGATGAAGGAATTATGTCAGAGTTTCAAGATCGAGCATCACAATTCTTCTCCATATCGTCTGAAGATGAATGGTGTTGTTGAGGCAGCAAATAAGAATATCAAGAAGATTGTGCAGAAGATGGTGGTAACATATAAAGACTGGCATGAGATGCTACCTTACGCCCTACATAGCTACCGTACTTCGGTGCGTACGTCAACTGGGGCAACCCCTTTCTCGTTGGTATATGGTATGGAAGCAGTTCTACCCTTAGAGGTCGAGATTCCGTCTTTGAGAGTTCTGGCAGATGTGAAGCTTGATGAAGCTGAATGGGTGCGTTCCAGATTGGATCAGTTGAAACTTATTGAAGAAAAGAGATTGGCAGCCATCACACATGGTCGTTTGTATCAGAGCAGGATGAAGCACGCCTTTGACCAGAAAGTGCGTTCTCGGAGTTTTCAGACAGGTGAATTGGTTTTGAAAAGGATCCTTCCTCCTCAGACAGATCACAGGGGCAAGTGGAGTCCAAATTACAAGGGGCCGTATGTAGTAAGAAAGGTTTTCTCTGGTGGAGCCTTACTACTTTCAACTATGGATGGCGAAGATTTTACCTCCCCTGTGAACGCAGACGTAGTCAAAAAATACTTCACATAAAAGAGACCCGCAGGACATAAAAAGAAAGTCCAGGCAAAAAAGGGGCATCCCGGCGAACCATAAAAAAGGAAAAGGTTCGGGCAAAAATTAGGGATAAAATGTAAAAAGAAATGAGTAAACCCGCAAAGTTGAAAACCGGTAAAGGCAACATTGGCAAAAATGGGTATCCAGATGGATTGAAAACCCGAAAAGGGCGATCCAGGCAAAAGTTAGGGATTTATAAGTGAAAGGCTACAGTCTGCGTTCGATCTGTGAGCACCTTCAATACCTGGAAATTCTGAAAGAAAGGAATCAGTACAGTTGGTCTCTTCAAAGGTCAAGACGTTTGTGGATAAGCAAGACATATGGGTCATAGCTGAGTCGAATCATGGTGGATATCTGTTCCCACATTGCCGACATGTGTATTTTCTCTTTCGCTTTCGCGCAATTACCCCTTTTTAGGAATTGCTTCCTATTGTAAATGCCTATTTACAGGCCACTTTTCTCAATAAAATATTCATTTCACTCAAAGAGCTTTCTGTTGTTTGTTTTACTTTTACTGTTTTGTTTTCAAAAAAAGCGTCCGATATTTTTGATAAACATTGCATATAAATCTTCGAGCTTTGCGGAGCATAACAAAAAGCAGTAGAAATTACTTAGGCGTTAACGGTGATAGTCATGTTGTGGCATATTCTATTTGTTGTTATTTGACTTGCAGGGCAACAGCATTATACTCCTCCCAGCAGTTTGCTCTCCCTAGCATTGAGATCGCACCTTTTCTCAGCAGAGCAGACCTTCCCCAGCAGAAGACTTGGGAAGTATTTTCTCCAGATCAAGACGTTATTTCCCCATGGAATTAGGGTGTTCACCCTCCCCATCCAGTCAGGAAGCGTGCCTTCACCGACGATGTCATATTCTAATCCCCAGTAAGAAGGGAGTAAAGTCATTCTCCCCATCAGCAGACTAAGTTCAGCAGTATCCCTAAGCAGGATGGTATTATGGATTATTTCCCCAAGCATGATGGTATTATGGCCTGGTATCCCCCCGGCAGGTCTTAAGCCCATCTGTTATTGGCAATCGTCAGTAACAGACTTCCGGTTCTGTTATTGGCGTTCATTCTCAACTCCCCCCAACAGAGGAGAAATCTCAGGTTTTGGATAAAAGATAGGTGTGGCCCCGGTAGTTCTTTCGGGATTTCATCCCCATCAGAAGTTGTTGATCCAAGGAGTCGATCAGTATGATCCTTCTCAGCAGAGTTCCTGGATTCAGAGGACAATTTATTTTTGTCATCCCCAGCTGAACCAATCTTTTCCCTCTGGCATTTATTTTGCTGGAGGGACCCCTTTTGCATATCATGAGCATTTGTATTGCATCCTCAAACGCGTAGCATTTCCATTTCGTATGGAGCATTACGCCAAAATTCAAACATTTGCATTCGAAGCATAAGCTAGGTTTGGTACTTTCTTTGCCCGTTTCTCTTTCCCAGCAGAGATGGCATAACTCAGGAGATTTTGGAGGGATGTGTTCCTCATACTTGTGCTCCCCGGCAGAGTCTTTTATTTAGACTTCTCCTTTCCCCGACGGAGTCATCTTATCTGTGGATCATGGGTCCGTTAGAAGTTTGCCTTTGTTTGGCCTTTCTCTTTTGTGAAATCCCGTTCTCGCTTGACATATTTTGTTTTCCAGAGGTGGTTTAAACCAAAAGTTTTGTTTCACGCTATCCCCAGTGAAGTCGCCGTTTGTTTTGCTAGTTCTCTTTATCAGCAGAGATAGCAATTCTTTGATGATTTTCTTCGTCAGCTCCCTTTATCAGCAGGGATGGCATTGGTTTCGCTAGTTCTCTTTATCAACAGAGATAGTAGTCTTTTGAAGACTTTCTTTCGTCAGTTCCCTTTATCAGCAGGGATGGCAGTTGTTGTTAGTTCTCTTTATCAGTAGAGATAGCAATCTTTCAGATATTTTCTTCCGTCAGTTCCCTTTATCAGTAGGGATGACTTTTGGTTTTGCTAGTTCTCTTTATCAGCAGAGATGGCAATCTTTTGAAGATTTTATTCGTCAGTTCCCTTTATCAGTAGCGATGGCAGTTGTTGCTAGTTCTCTTTATCAGCAGAGATGGCAATCTTTTGAAGATTTTCTTCGTCAGTTCCCTTTATCAGCAGGGATGGCAGTTGTTGCTAGTTCTCTTTATCAGCAGAGATAGCAATATTTTGGATATTCACTTCGTCAGTTCCCTTTATCAGCAGGGATGGCAGTTGTCGCTAGTTCTCTTTATCAGCAGAGATAGCAATCTTTTGGATATTCACTTCGTCAGTTCCATTTATCAGCAGGGATGGTAGTTGTCGCTAGTCCTCTTTATCAGTAGGGATAGCGATCTTTTGGATATTTTCTTTCGTCAGTTCCCTTTATCAGCAGGGATGACATTTATTTTGCTAGTTCTCTTTATCAGCAGAGATAGCAATATTTTGGATATTTATTTTGTCAGTTCCCTTTATCAGCAGGGATGGCAGTTGTCGCTAGTTCTCCTTATCAGCAGAGATAGCAATATTTTGGATATTTGCTTCGTTAGTTCCCTTTATCAGTAGGGATGGCAGTTGTTGCTAGTTCTCTTTATCAGCAGAGATAGCAATCTTTAGGATATTTTCTTTCGTCAGTTCCCTTTATCAGCAGGGATGGCATTTATTTTGCTAGTTCTCTTTGTCAGCAGGGATATCAATCTTTTGAAGATTCTTTTCGTCAGTTCCCTTCATCAGCAGGGATGGCATATTTCGAGACTCCTTTGTCAGTTCTCTTTATCAGCAGAGATGACATAGCTTGGGAGAGTTTGTCTCACTTTATACCCAGCACAGCTAGCACTCATCCGTATTGTGACAGTACAGCATTTATGGCTAATTCTCCAGTGGAGGATTGCAAATTTCTGGGTTCTTTGGTATTCAATCTCCGTGCATCCTGATTATCAGAAAGCCGTCGCTATCATACCCTCAGGACCAAGTTGATTGAACAGGGGCAGCTGTTGCACCCCAAAATGTGCCCTCCTTACTTTAGTACTAACTGGTTTATGTTTCATTTCATTTTTGCATTATCATGTGTGCATATCATTGGTTCTTAGCATGGGGTCAAGGTGCCTGAGGCAAGTTCAAGAGGAGAAGATGTTCTTTAAAGGGTCAAGCAAGAGAGTTCAAGTGGATCACTTTCTCCTAACCAGTGCAGGAATTAGGGTTTTGAGATTCCTAAGTTTATTGCTCCAATGGGCAAGCTCCTTGGGCTTTTATCATCACCAAATGGCATATCTTACCTTTGTTGGAGAGGATACACATCATGTTCAGAGGAATTTGGATTTGGAGACTGTGTTATTTCCTCCTAGACTGAGGGTACCTAAATTAGGGTTTGCTATAAAGTCAGTTTATTTCTGATTTCCTGGGCAAGACTTGATTCCATGGTATTCCTTGGGTCCCTAAGTATCTAGGGATGGGAGGTTGTCCATCAGTTTGGTTCAGGAGAGATTTAATTGGCCAATGGATTGTAAATCAGGTGAATTGGGTAAAAGTCAACAGTGAGAGGGGAAGTCAACTGTAGAATTTTGAGGTTCTCTCCAAGGTTTTCAAGGTCCCACATCCTCATATGGTCATCAAGAGTCAAGTTTCATGCCATATATCAAGAATCAGGAGTTGGTGCAAAAGTTACTAAATATGGAAATGACCTATAATTTGAAAGTTTCCTTTTTGGGCAAGTTCCTGCACTGCATTCAACTTGACTTTTCATCATCAATAAAGCTTCAAATGAATTTTTCTACAACATGGAAGTTGAATATATTTCTCTCCTCTTCCCAACAAGTACTAGTGGATCTCCATATCATTTGTGAAACTCAGGTTATGGTCAAAAGAAGGCAAAGTGGTTTTTAGGGTTTCATTTTCACAACTTTTGGATTTTGGGACATATGGACCTATAATTGATTCCATTGCTTCATGTCACTTTCTAATATCAAAGAACAATCCCTAAGGACTATTTTAGGCCTTTGAACCAAATGAATCCATGGTGTATTTATCACTTATTCTCCATTATTCAAAATTGCCAAATTATTTAAAAATCATGATTCAAATTGTTTCAAGGCCCAATTTCAATGTGGGTGTGATTAGCAATTAGAAGTTAAGTGATCCATCATGAAATGTTTGAATTTCCATGCATGGAAGAGGGTGTACTTAACATTACGTGATTTTCCAAAATTGCCCAAAACTCTTTAACAAAGGAATTTCCAAGGCCCAAACCATTATCAGTGAGAAACCCTAGAGTATTTAAACTCATTCATGGACTAGTTAGGTCAGATTACACGTGATATTTGGAGGAGTGGAAAGCTTGAACCCTAAAGCATCTCACATTCATATCTCTCAATCTACAAGGAGTTTTCAAGAAATTTTTTCACCAACAGAACCCTTGGGATCTCTAGAGCACGAACCAATCACCCTTTGAAGCCAACAACAAGGATTCAGGTTGCACCATCTCAGGTTGTTGGGTTTTTTGATGATCCTAAAATTCTCCTTTTTTATGTGTATATTGATGTGTGATTGCCACTGATGATTCTGATATAATTATTTTTGAGAATGGACGCGTATATTGGTTGGTTCGTACGTTTAAAGTTTGTGAATCTTAACTTGTTTCGTTCATTTTTTATTATGCTTTGGTTGTTTGCAAATTTGGATTGGATATTTGGAATCCTCGTTGAATTCTGGACAGGATGGTATATGCCTTTGCGTTTTCTGGGTGCTTTTTGAATTGCAGGTACCGTGGGCGGCAGCCGGAGCTAGGGCTCCGGCGACCTGGTGTGTTTCCGGCCGGTGAGGGGTTTCCACGAGGAAGATGAAATCCTCACCCTCCATTCTTTTGATCCAACGGCCATCATGAGGCCATGCGTTTTCCTTTTTTTTTCTGGTTTTTTTTTAATAATTACATGTTTATCACCTCACCTTTCTTACCATGCACATCCAATCATGTTTTTTATTTTAATTACTTTTTGTTATGATGACTTAATCTCACACGTCTGATCAATCAAACGGCTAATAACTTGACAGCACATTAAAAAAACATGTGCCTGGCACATGGGCGTCACATGGTATGCTGCACGATCTCGTATGCGCGTGTGTTTGTTTGTTACAGTGTGTATTTAATCTAGGCCCCTTATCATGATTATCTTTTTATTTTGTTTGACCATTTGTGAACGCATGATTGATCCAATGGTGATGGTGAGTCAACTGGTTTGACTAGGGTCTATTGTTCTTTTTTTTTATTTCATTTTTTCGCTGGTGGGTTTAATACTTGGGCCTTACTATCTGCACCCTCCCTCCTGAGCCCATTAACATTTCCAACACATTTTATTTACTTTTCGCACCCCCATGCGCATTTCATCTTTTTTATTTTATTTAATTTGTCTTATTTCATTTTTAATTATTAAAATTAGTTAATTGCATTTAAAAAATTCCAAGAAAATTCATGCATACTTTTTATCATTTTATAAAATTTTCACAAATTTTATTTTTTTATTTTATTTTATTTTTTATCATCTAAATTAATTATTTAGTTTATTTTCTTTTTGCATTACTCATATCATGCATACTTAAAATTGTTTATTTTATGTCTCTGCATTCATAAAACATTTTCAATCCATTCTTTTTGTATTCATTCACCAACACACTGCAGTGCATTAAAATATTTTTCTATCATTTTTAAAACTATTTCATATTGCATTTTAATCCTCCTTTTTTGCATATTAAGTCATATTTCTCATCTGAGTTTGCATGTTTGTTTGAGTGACTAACATCTTGAATTTTTGCAGGAGTTTTTGATATGTTGTTTGTATTTGGTTGAGCAACTTTGATATTTAATTTAGTGATTTTAGGAGTTGTTTCTCTAATTATTTGATTGCTCTCACTTGAGATCTTCTTGTATGCATATTTCTGATCATTTGTTTGAAAAGTCACTTGTACCATTGCTTGGGGGTTTTGTTTATTTGACTTCTTAATTCATGTTTGGATTGTTATCACTATTATATACCATTGTTTGGTTTTCATTTGCCTTGATATTATTTATGTCCGTTTGGTACTAACCTTTTATGCAGGGGTTGAGGTAAGTTATTTGAGGGTATGGATAGTCATCCACATTCACCCTTACTCTTTCCTTCTCTCATTTTGTCTTTTTTCTTTAGGTTTAGGTTGTTGTCAAACCTCACTAACCGTAGGTCACCCATGCACGATAACTTTAGGACTCTTAGTCCCCCTTAGAGTTTACTTTGTGTCTTCTCTCTTCTCATCTCAAACTTCTTGAAAACACTTAATAAGTATAAAGTGTATTGCGCACGAGCCTTAAGCGTGGGGAATGAGAAATGAGGGGCTTCCTATCATATTTCTAGAGTGCTTAGCGAGCGTCCTATCTTGGGACGATGCATTAAGTATTCGCCCTTGTGCCCTAGACTTTGGTGCAATGCAAGTTATGAACTAACTCAAATCACTTCTGTCCTAAAAAATACAAACAAACTTCAAACCTTTTTGTCCTTCGGGATGGTCAAACTAAAGGCTATTTTCAAAAAGGGCACGTTACCTTCCGTCTGAGTCGCAAACAGGCATCGACCCTAACTGCCGAACGCGAACTTAACGTCGCTCATAAAAAACACAAAAAGAACTTGGTCCGAACTACGTTGACTCTGAATTCCCCATTGTACAAAGGGGGTACGTAGGCCTAGGACGTCGACGTTCTACCGAGTCTGTCTTTGTCACCCCCGTCTTAGTACAACCCTAGATGATAGTATAACTTACCCTTAGATTAGACAACAAGCGTGGATCCCATCGAGTACGATGGACGCGTGGGGTGCTAGCACCTTCCCCTCGCGTAACCGACTCCCGAACCCAGGCTATGGTTGCGATGACCATTCCTTTCCCTCTTCCTCAGGTTTATGCGGTGTTCCCTTTCCCTCTCTTGGGATAAATTTACACGGCTGGCGACTCTGTTTTCCGCGCCACTCTCGCGTTTGTACCTGGATGAAAATCCTGGGAGCGACAGCTGGCAATGCTACAACCACACGATGACGACAATCCAACGGTCATGATTTAAACCAACATAAACCCTAATAGTTAAAGCTATCGGCCGGAGAAGGACCTCCGATCATCTTCTCCGGCCACTCACCACCGTCTGCAAGTTTTCTCTTCTCCAGAAATTCACAAAATACATATCATTCAAAAGCTGAAGTTACACACAACACGAATCCGACATTGGAATTTGCAAAAAAGGCAAGATCAGATAGATACGAAGACAAACATTTTGCCCTAAATTAGATCTACACCTCTACAAGGTCTATCAACTAGCCAGAAATGTTTACATGCTCCTAATGAGCTCAAATCAACACAAAATAAGCTAAACAGAATGTAAATCGTGCCAGAGAAGTTTGAGATATTGGAACCTGAAAATGTTGAAAACTGGAGTTGAAAGAGAACCAGAGAAGTGTGATTCCTCTTTGAGCTTTAGTTGGCCAAATAAAGGCTCACAAATCCTTGCAAGTGTGGATGAAATTCAATATGCAGTGGATGATACTTCAATCTCTTCAATGCTACTAAGCTTCAATGTATTCCAATGCTGTTTCACTTTGAAGCTTGAAGGTTGATTCAGATGTAGATTATGATGAAATCGTGTGTAGAGAGAAATTTCATAGCAAGTAGAGGGAGTTTGAGAGAGTTTTTGGAGTGAAAATGGAAATATGAAAGTTGAAAAATCAATTTGTGAGTGAAACTTTGATTTATATCCGTGGTTTAAAGTGAACCAGTGGTGGTTAAATAAGTGAGCTAGGTGAGTTGAGTGGGTTAAAGTGAGTTGTCCCTAACTAACTGAGTCAAGTTAGTTAGGGCGAGTGAGGAGAGGAGTCATATGGTGATGGAGGTTTATGATGTTATGATGGAGTGTAAGTGAATCAGTGGTGGTGGAATCACAGCTGCACAAGCTTGTTGCACAAGTTTTTAATTTCTATTTTCATGTAGGAAGTAGCATGGATAGCACGTGCTTGCAAGGTCATGTTGGTTCTAAAATGGCAAAATGAAGAATGATGTTGGAGCATGCGTGGGGCTGGTGTAAACTAACAACAACAACAACAATATCATTTTCTGGTTTTGTAGCAACAACACATTCAATGCAACAGTGGATGTTTGGAGATGAATATCTCTCATGTTAATGCGTGGTTTAATGGAGTTTTGGTGTCAAATGAAAGAAGGCTCATAGTAGAACAAGATTGATGTGAAAATTGGATTGAATTGAGGGGTGTAAGATAGTGTAAAGTTGCTTAGAACATCAAGGTGTGGGACTGGTTTGTGGGCGTGTAAAGACAAGTCATGGCATGGCAATGTGGTGCATGAAATTTCAGTGTGATCACACCAACTTGGGACCAACATATCTCCATCATAACTTTATCAAATCAAAATTTGTCCAACATCAACATTGAAGAGGGCATGGAAAGGAACAACTTTGATGTTGAAAAGTTTTTCATTTGGAGCTTTTATATTTAAGAAATTAAGCTTTACTTTTGGTACACCAGGTGCTTCTAAAAATTATGGCGCGTGGACCTGGTCATGCTTGGTCATGACTTGATTTTGGACCTAGTTTTGCCAAACTTTGATGGATCATATCTCCCTCAATATTGATCCAATGGAGATGTTCCTTATATGGATTTGAAGCTTAGAACATGAAATTTAATTGGATCAACTTGAGCCTGAGGTTTGGAGCTTTTATCTTGTAGAAAGAGAGCCTCAAAGTAGGGTACAAAATGGTCCAAAGTTGCCCTTTTTGGAAACCCTAAAGTTTCTATTTTTGGCAGTCTCGTGATTTCTTGATTTTTTCAATATTCCTCCATCATTTCTTGATCAAATCTTGTCCAATGAACCTATATAACATGAATTTCATGAATTTGACCCTAGAAAGTCAAGAGTTGACTTTTTTCACTGCACAGTTGACTTTTCCCCAATTTCTTGACTATCAAGCAACTGCATCAATTGAAACCATTCTGAAACCAATTGATGAGCAATTTTCCATCCATATACACTTAGGAACATAAGGAATACCATGAGATCAAGTCTTGCCCAAAAAATCAGAGATAAACTAATTTTAGGTCCAACCCTAATTTTGGCACCCTCTGGTTAGGATGAAATAACACATCCTCCAAATCCAAATTCCTCTGAATATGATCTGTATCCTCTCTAACAAAGATGAGATATGACATTTGGAGATGATAAAAACCCAAAGAGCTTGCCCATTTTGGGTCAGATCCCCATTTTTGACTGCCTTGTGTGGGAGATGGTGCACTGCCCAATCTTCTTGATGAATTATCCTCTTCCCATGCCTTGTGAGACCAATTGAGATGCCATATGATGTAAGAGACCTTTTAAGCTTGTGGGAGACCCTTGGCTCTTATTTCCTTTGCTTTGGATGATCAACACCTTAGAGAATCACCTGATCTCATGCCCTTATGCAAGATGCAATGCAATGCTTGATGTTTTGTTTTTCTATGCTTGAATGCAATGCAATGAAATGAAAGCTCATGCTAAATGATATGAAGAAATGAGAGGGCAAATTTTGGGGTATTACACACCTGTACTCAAACCAATCACAATGAAACTAATCCAACTGATAAAGCTGAGTCAAAAAGCCAAGGAATCTTCCAACTTGAAGTGCATGCATTTTGGCACATTTTGCCTTGAATTCAAAGGGCATTAATGTGGAATAGTGCATTGTCAAGGTAGCCACTCTAATCAATCAAGTTCTCTGTTTAAACAACAATAAAACCATCTGAAGAATGTGAATTTGGTCAAGACATAGCCCTGCTCTTGGGAAGGGCTAGTTTGCCTTGCATGAGAAGAAATCCTCCAAGCCAATACATGTGAATGTGATCTGATCCAGCAGTCATTCACTATTCATCCAAGACAAGAGTTGATCGCCTATAAATAGAGGTTCCAATGGATCATTCAACTCACACCAAAGCCAGTTATAGCACTGCTTTCTCTCAATATCTCTTAAGTTCCAAGTTTTCTTGTTTTTGAGCAACCACTATCGGGTTTTGAGTTGCAGCCATAAGCAATCCATTCCAATTGCCCAGACACATCACATATGATGTATTTGAGGTGTCCAAACACTTAAACACCAACTGTAACACCCCCAGCTCGAAATCACCCATCAACCTAGCCATTATGCTTCAATTATGCAGTTGGAGTGCTCCAGCTTGATCCAAAGACTCCCAAAGTGTTCCAAAGCTTGCAACACACTCCACAACATCCATTGAAGCTGTTCAGATCATCACAACACATCTGTAACACCTCAAACTCAAAAATCACATTGCACTTGCTGTCACGACCTTCAAGTAAGCCTAAACTTGTTCATCTCTTAATCTATGCATATTTCCTCGCACAATACTTTTGCCAAATGTTCATAATCATGCATAGAATGTTTCCCCTCAATTAATTGTTTTGTTTGAATCGTGTATCAAAATTCTCAGCCTTCATGCAAATTTTAGGGTTCTTGAGGTTTTGTCTTGATTTCTTATTCCATGTTAAAAATAAATGAAATTAAAGACCATAAACATGATCGTGAGGTTGAAACGAGCAGATTGATAGGTGGTTTGCATGATATAATCAAGTATTCAGTGAGATTGGAAAGAAAATGCAAATCTGGGCAAAACCCAGAACACGCGCGTGTTCTTGGGTGTTCTTGGCGCCTTTTTTTGAAAATTCATATATTTGAATTTTGTGATTTTATTTAATTGATTCAAAAATTAATTTCTCTCTGAGTTTTAATGATTTTGAGTTGATTCTTTTTTTAATAATTCACAAAAATGTTAAAATATTTTATTTTATCAAAAAATCCCAAAAATATTATTTGTTTCATATAATTGATATTTTTACAAAGTATTAATATTTTAATTGGTTTTGACATTTAAAATTTTTTTTCCTTCTTGATTTAACAAATTTTAATGACTTCTAATCATTTTGTAGGTCAAAACATGATTTTTGAAACATTAATCCAAGATCACAATTTGTTTTCCACATGTTAAACAATTTTGATCATTTTAATTGAATTTTTTATTCAATTAAAATACATTTTGGAAACAAATTAGGGTTTTGATTAATTCAACCCTCATAAATCATTTTCAAACATTTTAGACCTCTAATAGAGTGTAAGACCCAAGCCTTTTTGTAAAATAACCTATTGTGGGCCTCACTTATTGTATAAGTCCCTCCGGGTATTTTCAAAAACCTCGGCGCGATCTTCGTTTTATGCACAAATAACCTTTGGGCCTACCATCGAGTAGTAAGACCCATTCCCTTTTTTAAACTCTCTGGGCCTCTAATAGAGTGTAAGACCCAACCCCTTTTGTAAATACACAAATTTTTGGGCCTCATTTATGGTATACGTCCCGTTGTATTTTAAAAAGTTCGACGCGATCATCGTCTGTTTAAAAACAAACCTTGGGTCTCTCCTCGAGCTATAAGACCCATTCAAAACCATTTGGGACTGTATTAGAGTGTACGACCCAATCCCCTTTTAACCAAAACAAATTTGGGCCTCAGATATTGTATAAGTCCCTCTGTGTTAAAAGAAAATCTCGGCGCGATCGCCATTTCAAAACAAAAAACATCTGGGCCTACCCCGTGTTATAAGCCCCATTCTTTTTTAAAACTCTTTGGGCCTCTTGAGAGAGTGTAAGACCCATTCCTTTGTACAAAAAACCTTTCTTGGGCCTCAGTCACTTGTATAAGTCCTTGTACAAATTCAAACTCACAGTGCGATCACTGATAAAACCTTGGGCCTCTCCTTGAGCTGTAAGCCCCAACATCTTTTCAAAATACTTTCTCCTTTGATTTTGTATATAATATTGTTATCAAAGATTTCTCTGTTGAACAACTAACCAAACAGTATGGAAGCTCAAGAACCGAGTAAGTGTTTACCCGCTTTCATATATATATATATATATATAACTGTACTGTAGGGCTGTTTCGCTGTAAGTCTTCTTTCATAAACTCATATCAACTGTGTAATAATAGTATAGATATTTAGAGTTTCCCCGACAATCACTCTTAGAAGTAGACAAAACTAGATCCCCATAGGATTACCAGATACAGTCTTCCCTTCTCTTGGGGTTAAACAATATGGAGATGTGAAAGGCAGCATTCTCGGTGAACCTTTTCACAGACTGTCACCTTTAGAAATCGTCAAAGAAACTCTATTCCCTAGAGATGATCTTTTCTCCGTGAATGGCATCTCTTGAGTTTCTTCCAAATTCTCGAATTTTCCTGGCTTGATCTATTCTCTGTGAATAGCCCGTCTTGAATTTCTCGGGGTTTGGGGACCCACTGGCTTCTTAAAAGCATCCCAGCCTCCTCTTGGGCATTGTACAAGGACCCGTCGGCTTCTTAGAAGTATTCACAACCTCCTCTTAGGCTTCGTATAAATGATTTCTTCCTCCGGGAATGATAGCCTCCTCTTGGGCTTCATACAAATTGTCCCTCGGCTTTCTTAAAAGTTTCCAGCCTCCTCTTGGGCTTCGTACAAATTGTCCCGACGACCTCCTAGAGGTATAGGAACAGAAATTAGTCATCTTAATAGAACTGTCTTTCAAAAAGTCTAGATCTTGCTACTCCTGTTTCTTAAACATTGTACAAAGGATGAAACTCTAGACTTGGACAGTCTAATTCCCTTGAGTCTCAAAGACATTCTTAAGTTCCTTTCCAAACTAGGAGATAAAACCCGTAGACTCGGACAGTCTCAAATACCCTTTGGATTTCTCATTTCCTTAAAGAACAGGAAATAACCCAGATCCTCAAATCAAATCCCTGAGTGCAAACAATACTTATATATGAACTAATTTTCTCTTTAAATCAGCGTACTGGACCTGTCACTCAACTGGAACAGTAACCCTAGCCTCCTCTTGGGCTTTATACAATGATTCTCCTCAGCGAAGTTAACCTTTTCAGACTCTCTTGTTGAGTCATCCCCTTTAGCCTCCATCTCGGGCTTCGTACGAGGTACAAATCACTCTCTTGTTGAGTATAAAAGACTCTCTTGTTGAGTCAAAACCTTTTAGCCTTCATCTCGGGCTTTGTATAAGATACAAAAACACTCTCTTGTTGAGTATAAAAGACTCTCTTGTTGAGTCATCCCTTTTAGCCTCCATCTCGGGCTTTGTACGAGATACAAAAACACTCTCTTGTTGAGTATAAAAGACTCTCTTGTTGAGTCATCCCTTTTAGCCTTCATCTCAGGCTTTGTACGAGATACAAAACACTCTCTTGTTGAGTATAAAAGACCCTCTTGTTAAGTCCAACCTTTAGCCTCCGTCTTGGGCTTCGTACAAGACACATATAAAAGATTCTCCTGTAGAGTCAACCCTTTTAGCCTCTCTCTCGGGCTTCGTACGAGACACACAAAAATCACCCTATTGTTGGGCCGATAGCCTCCTCTTAGGATTTGTATAAGAAAAACCCCGGTTGAGTCAATCAACCTTTTAGCATCAAAGTTGTGCCTCGTTCACAGTACACAAACATCAACAACTCCTTTCATCTAATTGTTGTAAGCGGCAAGCCTCAGGATTATCTATATCCATGCCACTGTCCCTCTTTTAGTATGATAAATTCCTAAGGAAAGATAGCATTGCTCTACACTGAGTTAAAGTCTTCTCCTTCAGGTCGGAAACCCCTATAAAGGAAATTATGGCATTGTTAGGATTCACATATCCCAGTTAAAGTAATCCTCCTTTATAGTTAGTCACCCAACAATTGTGACAAACAGACCCCTTTAGAGATGACAAATTCTCTCTAAAGTCAACAGCCTTTTAGCTTCACATGTTGGGCTTCGAACAAGATACAAATCACCCTCAGCTTCACATCTTGGGCTTTGAACAAGATACAAACCACATTTAGCTTCACGTCTTGGGCTTTGAACAAGACACCAAAACACTATTTCCTCCCGTAGAATAGGAGGAACTACGATCGCTCTGATTTCCTTGTTTCGGTAAACGGGAATACGTAGGCATAAGATTGAAAGAAAAATCTTAGCGAGCACACTAATCCAAAACCCCAAATCCCGTACCTTCACATATCAAACGAAAAGCATCAGTATTAAACCTCCCACCAATCGCCCGGGCACTATTTTAACAAAATAACCTAAGAGAGACCCACCATCTTTGTAGCATCTGTAAACCAACAGTTATCTGTTCAAACTCAGTTTGCAAGCAGGGTTAATTGGAGACATCTATTTCCCTTCCTTCATCCGGTTCAATAGGATAAAAAATGAATCGAGCTGTAGTACCCAAAGCGATAGTGCTTCGCAACCACGTCCAAAAATTCGCGCTACAATGACGCGTTTAGAATTATTTTTAATTGGAATGCGTCCGCCGACCTGTTGTCTCCTCTCTGTAATACCCCAAAATTTGCTCTCCCTTTTTGTCATCTTAGCATAGCATTATCATCTATCATATCATATCCATCTCATTAGCATTGCATTGCATTTAACCTAGAAGAATGAAGCATATCATTCCTCTTACCATCAAGGCATGTGACCAGGGGGAAGATGGACAATCAAGGGATCATTCAGAGAACAAAAAAGGTCAATCAAGTTGCCTCAAAGCAAGCCAAGAGTCTCTCATGTCTCATACCATCTCAATTGATCATCCACAATCTCAAGGAAGTGAGATCCAATGGGGAGATTGAAGCACTACATCTTTCACTATGCAAGAGGTTCAAAAACTGAAGGAAAACCCTCAAAAGAGATAGCTCATTGATCCAAAATCATCCTCAAATGGTACATCTCATCATCCTTTAAGAGGATACACAACATACTCTGAGGAATTTGAAATTGAAGACTGCACCTTTCCCTCCTAACCAGAGGAGGTCAAAATTAGGGTTTCTAATAAAATCAGGATATCTTTGATCTTTTGGACAAAACTTGATGTCATGGTATTCTATATGTTCTTAAGTGTATGTATATGGAAAATCACATCTCAATTGGTTTTAGAAGTGGTTCAATTGGAAGAAAAATAAAAAATCAGAGAAATTGGGGCCAAGTCAAATAATCAGAGGAAAAAGTCAACTCTTGACTTTTTGAGGCCAAATTCATAAAATTCATGTTATATGTGTCCAATGTACAAAATTTGATCAAGAAACTCCAAAGGAATCATAAAAAATCAAGATGTGGAAAGTTGCCATTTTTGGATGAAGAAGGGTTACTAAAAATAGCAAGTTTTGGCCATTTTGCATCAGAGTTTGAACCAAGGCCATTTAAAATTGAAGCACCAAATGAAAATTCCACTCGGCCACAACAAAAGTTCTTTCTTTAAGCTTCAAATCCATGTGTAGAACATCTCCATTGGATAAAAATTGAGGGAGATATGATTGATCAAAGTTTGAGCAAAGTAGGTTCAAAACTAGGTCATGACCAAGATTTTCAGGTCACGCGCGCAGTCATTTCAACAAACAGATGGTGGGCCAAATGTACACCTATTTTTCTCAATGATAAAGGCTTCATTTGCAAAACTTTTCAACATAAAAAATGCTCCTTGTAATGTCCTCTTCAAGTTTCATGTTGGGCAAAATTTGGTTTGATCAAGCTATGAGGTAGATATAATGGCCTCAAGATATGGTGATCTTGTTGAAAACTTCGTGCCAAGATGCATTACCAGTCAACCTCATTTCCTTGCCCCTAACCAGTTTTCAAACTTGTGTGTTATGAGTCCTTTTGCAACCCCTTCCAAGCATCATTTCAACTCAAATTTCAAACCAAACTTGTATCATTACATCCCCTCTTTCAAATGAATCCAAAAACTAAGCCAACCATTCACTAAGTAGAGAGATTTCCACTTGCAAATCACCATGAGTGACATTGATGCATTAACAGTGGTGCACGATTTTTGGTTCAGTCACACCACAAACACCTCCTCACTTTTGTTTCCTCTTTCAACCAAGCACAAGTTACTTACATAATGCACACTGTCACGTGCCATACATGAGAATAGAAGGAACAAACTTGCTTAGCAAGTTTCTGATGCACAGACTGGCAGCTTCACTCTCCTTTTCTCCCTTCCACCATAACTGTCATGAACTTGACCTCACCATAACCCAACCTTGACCACTCGCCCCCTAACTAACTTGACTCAGTTAGTTAGGGTGGACTCAGCATAACCACTTTAACTCAGTTAACCTCACTCAGTTTAACCGTGGTTAAAGCCTACTAAAAAACAAAATCTCACTTCACATTTTCATTTCAGCTTCATTTCTCTCATTTTTCACTTCAAACTCTCCCTCACATTCTCTCTACTTTCCCTCTGATTTCACACGAGCTTCACCATCTTTCCTTCATCTACTTCCTCTTCATCATCATCAATGGTATTGGATTGAAGTTTTTCTACACAGTCCTCAAGATTTTGCAAGCATTATTCAATATTGAATCTCTTTGCTCTCAAGACCATTGGTTGTATAGCATTTATTTTGCTAAGTTCGTGAAGCTCCAAGGTTGAAGAAGAAGCTAAGATCTCTGGTTTTCTGAAGAGCATTTCCAAATCTCCAATATTCAGGTACGAGTTTCATCCATTATAGACTTGATGTGAGTTGGTTTTCAGGTTCTTGCAACTTCTTATAAGCTCAAGAACTTGCCTGGCTAGTTGATCGGCCTTTAGAGGCATATACCAAATGTTAGGGCAAATCTTCCTTTGTTCGGTTCTCTCATGTCATGAACTATTTGTATGTTTTGTCACTGAATTCATGATCTACGTTAGCTCAGCTTCAATTTGGTATATGATTTGTACATTTTGGTGAAGAGTGAGAGTTGCAGGTGGTGGCTGTTGGCCGGAGAAGGTGACCGGAGGTCCCTCTCCGGCCGGTGACTTTGATTGCTAGGGTTTTGTCACGTTTTAATCATGACCGTTCATTGTTCATAATCGTGTGGCTAGGAGCATGACAACGCATTAAAACGCATGTGCATGTCATGTGCACATCTTCTGAATTCATTTAAACTTTGTATGGCATGGTACACGATAGGGAGTGTGGACATTCACATGTGCGCGTTGATGTTGTTTACTTTGACTTGTTTGTTGACCTGACTTGATCTAACGGTGATCCTTGTTTTGACTTGTGTTGACTGAGAGTGTATGGTTGTTATTGTGTTATACGTGCTTAATGGACTTAGTCAGATTTGATATCCGCACCTCCCACATTTTCAAGCCCAATGATTTTGAACTGATTCATTACTATGCATGCACCCCCATTCATATTGCATTTCATTTTTATTTTCATTTTTTTCTACACGTTTGCTTTTTAATTTTTAAAAATACCAAATAGAATTATAAAATTCCACAAAAATTCATGAGCATCATTAAAACATTTATAAAATTTTTCATCATTTTATTTCTTGATTTAATGACATTTTTTCCCCTGTTCTATAATTTTCTTTGATTTTCTCTTGTATGCATTCTTAATGTGGTACATGATTTTGTTTAATTTTGTTCTTGATCATTAAAAATTGTTTTGATGCTCTTCTTTTTGGATTGAGTCATTATCATCTTGAGGTATGTTAAATGATTTTTATTTGTTTTTTTTAGGTCAGTTTATGGCATGTTTGGTGTTCATTTTTGTGCTACTTTGTATGATGTGTATACTTGACCTAAGTGCATTGTTTGACATCATTTTGCCTTGGTTTCTTGCATGCTACTTTGATATGTGATTCATCTCTGATTTGTGAACCTCAATACCATGTTTTCATAATTTTCATGAACTCATTTGATTTTTGTTTAAAACATTTCATTTGAAGCATTACAACATGTCATATCCTTGTAATCTTTGTGCATGCTTACATGATTTCTTTTGTGCATACTTACATGATCATTTGCCTACTTTGTGAACCATCCATTTGACATTGTAGGTCATTGGTACATTTCATGTGTCATCATTGCATGTTCATTTTCATTTGAACTTTGTGTGTCCTTAATATGAAGTACTTGTGTTATCTCTTGAATTTCCATTTCCTTTCTCCTCCTATTGCTTCTTGAATTTCTTGATGTTGCTTCATAAATACTTGTGAGATGTTGGAATTATTTTTATTTCATTTCAATTCTGATCCTTGGATTACATGTTCCATTTAGGCATGTTTCTTCCATTTCTTTTCATCTTTCATTCTCCCTTTTCTTATGGTAGCATGTTCTAATGTCATGGATGATGTTTGTTGCCTATCCACTTGGACTTGCATGATAATGATCATTTGTTTTCCATGTGGTGTACATTCTGGTTGTAACCAATTTCTCATCTAATTCTTTTGAGTTTTATGGTGCATTAAAGGTTCTTTTACTTCTTATACTTCTTATACATGTTTACTAACCATGTAGGGGCTTTGGTAAGTTGCAATTGAGTGTGGATAAGGAATCCACATTCAAACTTCTTTCCTCTCATTTCTTTTACAATTCCATTTTGTGTTTTGTTAAGCACTTATGTGTTTTCTTTTAATAACTCATCACTTTCCCTTTTTGAATTACAATTCATCTTCTACTTTAGAAGTGAATTATTTAATTCATTCTTTCTTTAGACTTTAGGTTTAAACCTCACAAACCTTAGGATCACTCCCTTAACTAATCAATTAGGATTGAGTTTTAGTCCATATAGATTTTAACCTTTATCCTCTCTTGAGTCTCTCTTTCTCATCTCAAAGAAAATTCAAAATATGTAATAAAGGTAGGCATTTATTGCATTTAGGCCTTTCATATAAAGAAGAGATTATAAAGGGGTCTTCTCTTATAATCTTAGAATGTGTAGCATATAGCCCATCTTGGGTCAATGTGTTAAACATTTGATCTTGTATGAGGGACTTAAATGCAATACTTGTTGAAGGTACAAATAAAAAACACTTCTTCATTTAATAATCAACAAAAACACTTAATAAACACAAATATGCTAGTGTGTTTGAACCTTGACAATTGGAACTAAGTGTGGGGGTCTTCTTCACTCTTAGTGTGCTTTCTTACCCATTCCATCTTGGAATGCGAGAATGTACACATTCCAATGACTAAGATTCAGATACACTATCATATGCAAACAAATGAAAAAAAAACTCTTAAAAGACAAAAAACAAACAATAACGTCTTTCCTTCGGGAATTCTTTCCTCATCTCATTCACTCATTCCTTAAGGATGCGTCATTTTCGTTCTACCATAAACAGGTAACGCCTAAGTCTCCCTACAGCGAGCTGCAACACCTAAACTGCTAGGACGCGAACGTTGACGTATTCCATTAAAAACACAAACAATCCATCCCTAGTGAGGGGAACTACGTCGCTCTGATTCTCATGCTCCCGATGAGATACGTAGGCAGTGGGGTAGGGCCCATGCGAGCACTTCTTTTAGTTTCCCTACATTTGTTTCTCTTTCTTTCTCTTTCCATTCCTTTTCCAGTTCCTTTTCCAGTATCCTTTTCTATCACCCTTTGATTGAGACAAGCAAGCGTTGATCCCATCGAGTACGATGGACGTGAGGGGGTGCTAATACCTTCCTCTCGCGTAACCGACTCCCGAACCCAATTCTCTTGGTCGCAAGACCATGCTCTTTCCTTTCCTTCAGGTTTATGCGGTGTTTCCTTTTCCTCTCGTGGGATAAATACACATTGCTGGCGACTCTGTTTCGGTGCCACTTTCGTGTTTGTACTAGGATGAAAATCCCGGGAGCGACACTCTCTACACTACATATCTTCATTACACTTCATGTTATGTTCATTGCATGTTAAACATATCATTATTTTGTGGTCTTTTCTTCTCTATATCTCTTCCATCTTCCCATTCAAAACATCATTTAACCTCCATTAAAAACCCTAAAAATCAAAAACCCACAAAAGTTGATTCACAAAGGTTATAAGAAGAAGGTTTCACAAGGTTTTGGACTCAAGAAGTATCAAAGGTTCAAAATTCATGCATTGTTCCTCATTTTCACCAATTCTTCAACAATGGCTTCCCGACGCACAACCGGTAAACGAACAACTAGAGCTTCATCTGCCGGAACCTCTTCAACACCGGTAACTATTAACTCTTTACTCTCTGATAAACTGTCTGTGTGAGAGCAAGAATTGTCTCTACAAGTCAATCTATGTTTTGATGATAACAATAAGTATTTGGGAAAGAACCATTTTATGGTCTAACGTGTGTTGTGTGCAGATCATAAGAACTAAAGACATCAGAACCAACATGCACCAGCCTGATGTATTATGATTGAATATATATATATATATATATATATATATATATATATATATATATATATATATATATATGCGAAGTTACTATGTGTGACTAAAGTCGCGAGAAGCAAGATCGCTTCTTTATCTAGTCATGATCAGCCATATCCAAGGATGCCAAGATTGCTGTTGCAATGCTCTTGTGGATGCTCTCTGAAAGTGATTGAGATTCTGAAGATAGTGAAGCTTCTGAAGAAGTACACTCTGAAAGAACCAAGTGCAGAAAGAATCTGAAGACTTATGGGTTTTGAAGATTAAGGTTTCGAATATCAAGTTCTGAATACTCTGAAGACTTATAGATTCTGAAGATTCAGAAGACTTGAAGCAGAAAAGAATAACGTTCTTAAAGACCAAGTGCTGAAGTTCTGAAGACTGATTCCTAATGGACTTCTTCAATCGACTGAAGACTTGAAGCATCAGATATTCTGCTATGAAGACTCTACTCATGCTTCATCAAATCAACATCAGAAGCCACTAAAGTTTTGAAGTCTAAATATTACCGTTGTGAGTTAAATGTACACACTGTCCAAGAAAAGATGTCCGGTCACTTCTTCCTCTGCAAAAAGGAGATGTGTCAGTACAACCCATTTTATCACAACGTCTCTTTTCCAAACAGCCAACAATATTCTCAAACGGCTATATTTCTACTGGCTATTTAATGGAAATAGTTTTTGCTTCTAAGGCGTCGATCACTTGTAGAATCATGAACTGAATGTTCATCTACAAAATTGACCAAGTCATTGTGAAGATAGCAACAACGATGAGTTCTCGTTGTAACACTTAACATATTCAAAGCTATCATTATTTCACTAATGGCAATTGTTGTTGAACCTCAAGAAGACAAATCAACACAACAACAACAATCAAGAACAGAAGTTGTTGATGAAGAAGACAACAAATGAAGACCTGTCAAGTCGTCAACCTACCTTCTCGTCAGGACTACATTGAAGATCTGAAGCAAGGAGTTGCTGCTCAAAGCCTGCTCAACCAGAAGATGAAGAAGAAGAAGATCTACAAGATGTCAACAATTGTAATATCTAAATACATCTTTGTAGTTTCTTAGGAAAGCAAGGAGCTGATTGCTCAAATCTTGCTTAAACACATGTGTGTGTTCTCTGTACTTAAACTTAGGAGAAACTTGCTTATTAAGAAGCACAATTTGTAATCTCCAGTTTGCCAATTCAACTAAATGAATTGAGACTCCTCAAGTGAACGTTATATCCTGATGCGATCCCTGAACGATTTAGCTGTGAGTTGAGGCCCTTAAGTAGATCACGTGGTGTTCAGATACTTAAGATGACAATGGCTGGGTGTCATTGTGGAAAATCCTGAAAAGTAGCGTTATATTCATTGCGATGAATCCCTGAACGTCTAGATGTGAAATCCCAGTAGTGAGTCTGCTCGGTCAATGAACGTTATATCCTGTTGGATCCCTGAACGGTTCATTGGGTTGTTAGTCACAATACGGCCGTGCAAATTGTTAGTCACAACGCGGCTGTGCAAATTGTTAGTCACCGGCGCATCCCGTGCAAGTGTAATCAATGATTTGGTTATAGTGGATTAAGTCCTTGTGTTCAAGGCGAAATCACCTGAGGAGGGTGGACTGGATTAGCCCGCGTGGTGAACCAGGATATATCGTGTGTCCTTTACTTTCTTGCTTAGTATCTCTATTTATGTTTCTGCATTGAATATCAGAACCTCATATTAAGCAAAGTCAGAACCTTGCTGCCTATCTCTGATCATCTTCCGCACTTCAAGTTCTGAGTATCGTATCTTATGATCAGAACCTATATGGTTCTCATGCTCCATGATTAAGAGATCAGAATCTCTCATCGAACATTGAAGGTTCTTGAGCGTCTCCCTATCAAAATACGAAAAGTTTATAAAAGAGTAAATACACAATTCAAACCCCCCTTTCTTGTGTCTTTCTCGGACCTTCAGTCTGGTCTTTTTGAGGTAGAGTTTAGTCATCGTGTTGTTATTCCACAACATGGTTTCTATGTTTTGATGGGTCCAGACTACAAAATTCCTGAGATAACTGAAATGCTTAGTGTTCATAAATTTGGTGAGTTCCTTGAATATGATGATCAGTTTAATAGTGATTTGATTCGATTATTCTATTGTGGAATTAAGGGAAGATTTAAGGGTGCTGAGTTTTCGTTTTCTATGAATAATGTATGTCATCCTGTAAACAATGAGTTATGGAATACTTTGTTTCATATGGATACTGATGAAAATCTCCCCAAAGTAACCGACACCAAGTTTGTTCAAAACTATAAGTTTAAATCCGCTCTGAATTCTATGTTGCGTGAACCATATCCGGACGATGTTGTGGCAAGTGAATTATTTCCTAAAAATGTTACCACCGGTCATTTGAAATTTGTTGACTGAGTTCTACAATGGATTGTTGCTCGTATTTTGAGACCTAAGAAAGGCGGGTACTCAAGAGTTGAGAAGGAAGAAGTTCATCTCATATACATACGGAATAATCGGATCAAAATCAACTGGCCACACTATTTTGCATATCGGATGTTTGTTACCTGCGAATCCACCAAAAGTCTGGCATTAGGATATGCATCAAGCATTCAGAACTTTTTGAACAAGGCTGGCATCTCGGTTCCAAATATTCCTTACATCCAGATTTCATGCGAACATCAATTTCAACCAAAAACACTCACCATGATGGGTTTCACTTGGGATTCTGTTACGAATGAGTTCAAGTACCGATACAGATCAACTCATCCTTTTCCACATGAACCCGAAGAACCTAATCATGACGAAGGAAATGATGATGAGGCAGCACATGATAGTGACAATCAAGATGTTAACAATGCTGATGTGGTTATGCAAGAGGAAGACAATGAAGCATGGATGGGCGATCAACCTGAGGACAATTATGAGAATCAGGGCTAGGGAGATTGGCAAAACAACTGCTGGACTGCTCTTGGTGACGTATATGTTCCTCCCACCTATGGTGAGGAGTATGGTTGGCAGCAAACTAATTATTCTGCACCTCCAAATCCACATGATTCCCGAGCATCTAAAGAGATTTTGGAAAGGTTGAACCAGATGAATCTTCAACATCAAGAATTCCAAGCATTGCAAGAAAACCGCTACAATGCTCAGGAAGAAATGTTCACAAACTTATCCAACCAAGTCTTGGCTCACATCACTAATTTCAACAGTTTTACTGATGCCTCTATGACTCGCTTCACCCAAATGGACGAGAATTTGACTCAACAGAATCAGAATATTGCAAACAGTCTTGGCTTGCTCAATCGCTCACTAATCGAACTTAACTTGCACCTAGAGGATTTGCCACCACCAGGCCAATACCATGGGGGAAGAGGTCATCCATCTAGGGGGGGGGGGAGACCATAGGGATTAGTGCATCATATTTTTTATGCTTGGCATTTATGTTTTACTGTTTTAGATTGCATGTTCTTTCCTAGTGTTTAACTTTGAACTTTGTTTCAGTTTGTTTTGGTTTTTGTTTTAAACTGTGGAATGAATTGCCTTTGCTTCGTATATTCCGTATTTATCCGTTTCAAATTTTACATTAACTGTATCATATGTGGATGCGTGTTAGTGTTGGCATGTTGCAAATATGTGGATGAATCCTTACTTGTTATAGTGTTATTCTTTTGACCACCTTCTTCTCTTCTTTTTGATGTTGACAAAGGGGGAGAAGGCAAGCAAAAATTAATCAAGAAATTAACCAAGTGTTAAAGACAGGGGGAGCTTGTTCGTTCTCAAATTACAAATCAAGAGAAAGCTAAACAGTGTTGCCATCATCAAAAAGGGGGAGTATGTGAGGGCTAAGGTCTTTCATCTATCTCAGTTTTAATGATTTCAACAAATATGCTAAGTATTAGATTGTAATTTGAGCGGTATCACTTAATTTGTCGGGCAAATTGCATCTAATCATAGTTGTTCATGCGTCTAAACATATAGGACTTTGTCTTACCCATAAATACATGTGCATGATCATTATATTGGTGTCTAGTATGTTTGTCCGGGTCTTAGTCAGTTAATATGTGCAGAAAAATGCATTTTCTTGAAAAATGCAAGTGATGCGCTGACCCAACCTAAGCATGAGTCGACTCATGTTTGTTGGAACAAAGTTTGTGGAAAGGTCGGGAAAGCGCACGCTAACCCCTGTAGGTTGTGGGTCAACGCATGATTCTGAGAATTTGAAAATATGCAAAAATTGCATACTTGCGTCAACGCAAAACGCCAATGGGTCGACGCATGATTGTGAAACTTGCATATTGAATTGCCACGGGTCAATGCACGCCGACCCTCATTAAAGGATGGGTCGACCCAAACTCACCTGAACTGAATTTTTTCACTTAAATTTTTCTGTTATTTCCGTTACAAGTTTTAGTGGGTCAAATCATTCTCTATAAATAGTTTGGTCATCTAATTTTCCAAAAAAAACAAGAAACGTGAAAATATATACCAATCTTTCTCTTCATCTTCATCTTCACCCTTGAGTCAACCAACAATTCACCCTTGAAAAATTGAGTCAAAGCTGGATGAAAATAAGGGTGAAAATGACCAAAATTTCAATAAGTTAAAAAGGTGTCTTATCTTCCAAGTCTCATAACTTAAGAATCATGCATTTTTTGAAGCAAGGTCCTCTAATACACTTTGAAGTTCATGGAAAGAGCTTCCATTTGAGCTTTGATTCACTCAATTTGGATGTGTGGTTTGAAAGTTATGGCCTTCCCAATTTTATACAAGAAGTGAATTTTCCACACTTAGAAAGTTTGAAGGACCAAACATTGCCCTCTTTGCAAGAAACCTCTCAAAACTTAATTTCTCATGCCATAACTCAAAAATTAGACATGTCATGATGGATTTAGGACTTGAATGCTTCATCTTGGATCAAAGCCTCAAAAGTTAACGCCTCAGTCAAAACCCTAATTTCAATTGTGAATGCACTTGAATGATCTCTGATGATCTTGCTTCTTAAATCACATCTAAGGCTCATAGATGGTCTCTAGGGATGTCTACTATCACATGGAGTTATGGCCCATGGCTTGAGAACAACTCTTGATCAATAGCAAAGGCCATGATTGTCTTGTCATACCAAAAGCCTAATTGGAGGCAGAGGGTGAACTTGTGGCTCAAGTTACTTGTGATGAGAGCCAGTCACACTTGAATTCTTGTTGAGTCAGACCTTTAGGATGTAGGTGAGCTCACAAGATTGCATTTGGAGCCTTAATTGTCAGATAACTTCCTTGATTCATGTGTGAGCTTGGCTTAGGAGCCTGATTTTCACAAAAAAAAAAAACTAGCAAAATGAAGTAGTTAGTTATCAATGCATAGATGATTGAACCCAAATGTCAATGCAAGATGTTATGACATCTAAGGGGTAAATTTTGGGGTACAATAGTTTCCTCTATTTAAATAGCTTTACCGGATGGCACGAGGAATGGAAGTCCTCGGGACATCAAGGTGAAAGGTATTTAAATATAGCAAACCAAAATTTTTTCCATTAGATGGAATGCAGATGCTAAGGACAAGCGACGGACATGCAAATACTAACATGCCATGAACTTCTAATATGATGATGTGATGCCATGATAGTTCAAAAATGCAAACAAACAAGACACTAAATGATAAAGAGCTACCAAACACAGGTGAGCTTCACTGGGGAAGAATGAAGGTTAGTATCCACAAGGAAGATTCATTGGGGATGAAGACTAACCAATAAAGAAGACTCACTGAGGAGACTCTAAGGAAACCCTGGGGATAGAAAAGTAAAACTGAGGGGAAACCTCACAGATCCTCACTGGGAATACGAGCCGGAGAGGTGTTCTTCACTGGTGAAAGATCCAGAGAGATGGACAGCAGGTTCACAGGTGACTGGACGACATTGGGGAAATAAAACACATTCTTACTGGGCATGAAACCAAAAAGAAGACATGATCTCCACTGGGGATCAACTTGAAATAAAAGTATAGACATCCTACAAATATTTTATAGGGATTTCTTATACTGAAGAGTTCAAACGGGATCTTCAAGAAAAGCCAAAAAAGACAGAGACAAACTCCGCGTGTGCCAAATGATGATCAATCACAAGGACTTTCAAAAAGATATTGATAATGACTGAACCTCTACTGGGAACCAGATTAAAGTGCCAACAATGATTGGACTCAGAAGTGACATGTCAATATACACCAATTTGAGTTGGGCCTGGATACCAATATGAGTTAGTTTTCCAGCAAAGACTGGACTTTAGACACCAACATGAGTTGGTTGTAGGTTGAGGTTCACAGTTGACCTGATGTTTAGGTTCATAGCTGACCAAGATTCACATCATCAAAAAGTTTGACGACAAGGAACAATAGCATATCTGGAGGTACACATCATCAAAAAGGTTTGACGGCAAGGAATAATAGCATATATGGAGATTCACATCATCAAAAGGTTTGATGGCAAGGAATAATAGCATATCTGGAGATTCACATAATCAAAAGGTTTGACGGTAACGAAACCAAAACAGGGATCACATCATCAAGAAGTTTGATGGCAAGGAAACCAAAATAGAGATCACATCATCAAGAAGTTTGACGGCATGGAAACCAAAATAGGGATCACATCATCAAGAAGTTTGACGGCAAGGAGACCAAAACATTGATCACATCATCAATAAGTTTGACGGCAAGGAAACCAAAACAGGGATTACATCATCAAGAGTTTGACGGTAAGGAAACCGAAGCAGGGATCACATCATCAAGAAGTTTGACGACAAGAAAACCAGAAGATTCACATCATCAAAAGGTTTGATGGCAGGGAATAAAGCATTTCTGGAGGATAAGTGATCAAAAGGATTTTACCGAATCTCGACTTGATTGCTCCTGATTAACTGGTCTTTGAGGATAAGTGATCAAAAGGATTTTACAGAAGAATTGGCATACCAGATGCTTCAATATCTTTAAACTTTTGAAGAGAAACGAACCTCGACATAACAACCCCTGTTCAACTGTATTTGCAATACAAAGTACTCAGACTGTGGTAGAAACAACTGGGGAACAAACTTGCCCTCGTTGTTGGGTCATTGGAGTCCTTGCTTGTCATAAGATGACCTTAAGAAGACTTGCCCCAATATTCTGAACTTTTGGAGAGTTCTGCCCCGGAGTCACTAGCTCTTGGAATGGTGGATTGGTAAATCCTCACACTTGGTTGCCTCTGACTGAGCCTCCTTTATCAAGTCAAATTCTCTAGCTAGCTGCATTTGTTGGGATTCCTTTGATATTCAATTGTTTTGCAAACAAGTATTGTTTAATTAAAAATCGGCAATTTAATGCAACATTCATGCAAGCTTTTGAAATCAAGTTTTATTGATGAAACACACGCAGTGGAGTGATTAAATACTCAAAAATAAGGTGGATCTAGTCATTTACAGAATGACAGATGAAGTGATCAACACACGCAATTAACAAAGATCATTAGGAGTCAGGTTAATCAACCTTACTGTAGTATGCTTTCAAAACAACCTTACCTCAATTAGGTCTTTTAAGGGTTGTAACGTGGCTTGGTTCATGGTTTATGAAACAAAGGATAAAGGCTCAAAGTTTATTTTTCCCTACCCCATCTCCGTGATGAACTCCAATCCTACACTCAGTTAACTTAGGTCATACATTCAGATCCCTAAAGGCTAGCAATTGAGCTGATGATAGTTGTCGATGATTCAGACACCTTGGATAGTCATTACTCCCTTATCACATTTGGTTATCATTTATTGCTGAGGTTTTGAGACCTCTTCTTTGTCTTATGAGGTTTTGAGACCTCCTCTGTTTTTTGGTCGAGGTTATGAGACCTCTTTTTTGTTGAAGTTATGAGACCTCTTCTTTGTCTTGGCTGAGGTTATGAGACCTCGTCTTGTCTTTGTTGAGGTTTTGAGACCTCTTGTTTTTGTTGTTGTACAAGCCTTTTTGTATAAGGCAAAGTTTGGGCTCCCCATCTTTCTTGGCTTTTGCCTTGAAAGGGACTCAGCTCATTCTTTGATTAAGGATTTCTCAACGATCCTTCCTTATTTGTCGCTCTGTACAACATTTATTCACTTGAATGGAGAGAGCTGACTGGTGTCTTGCATGAAGCGCTTGCATTCGAATGCATAACCAATTTAAACTGAGAACTACCCACCCCAAGGATGAGATTTAAGGGTTTTTTATGTAAAGAAAGAAAAACTCCTACTTCTAGGCTCGAAGGGTTAACGAGGGATTATCTTCCTTATTTATCCAGTGTTGGGGAATTGAAACAATGCCTTACATCCTCCGCAAGGTTTAATCGAAAGCATACCACAACAATTATGGATAATATTTTCATCATCCTCCCCAATCTTTGCTTGAACAATAGTTTGGAAAGAAAAAAAATTTCTCTATTTTTTTGTTTTGTTTTATGATTGAAAAAGAAAGAGAATGAGTGAATACGAATAGACTTAATCAAAAGATGCATAAACACTTCATTAATCTTGCCAATTTTAAACAACAATAGCTTATAAGCAAAAACAGATTCAAACATGTAAAGAAAAAACAACAAAATGCTAAACAGCTAAAAGTTTGTTGGCTTCGGGGAACTGGAATTTCCTTCTTGGTTTGCAAAGCTGAGATAACCGTCTTCAAAGTTGTTTGTCGAGATCAGTCTGAGAATCATCTTTACATCCACTCTCAACAATTTTTTCCATTTCAAAGTCTGATGAATCCTCTTGATTAGGTGAAGGATTGTTGATTTGAATGCCTTGAGGCGTGAATGAGATCATGTTGGAGTCAAGCAAAGCCTGAACCTTGTTTCTGAGCACTCTACAATCTTCAGTTGAATGCCTCTGTGCCCCTGCATTGTAGTCACAATGGGGGTCGGCGTCAGAGTCTGGCGGGTACAGAAAAGGGACTGGATCTATCTCCTATGGCACTATCAATCCATCTTTTATTAAATCAGGCAAGAACTGACTGTATGGTATTGGCAATGGAGTGAAATTCCTCATTGGCTTTCTTGGCCTTTGTCATGCATGCTACCGCGGCTGATGACGGTTGGACCGTTGATATTGAAGAGGTCATTGATTCGGAGAAGAATATGGTCTCTGTGGAGAGGATTGTATCTGACGCTGAGACCCAAAAGATTGTTGACTCTGAACACTTGAGTTGTATGAACGTTGAGGCTGAAGTGTCAGAGATTCCCAAGTGGAATTACTTTCTTTCTCCCATTCTTCTTGAAAACTGACAATTGATTCACTCTCACTAGCTGGGACGTACGAGATGCCTCAGATTTTTCCGTTCTTGAGACCGCTCTCAATGCACTCTCCAGCTATTACCAAGTTCGAAAAGTTTGATGTCCCAACGCTAAACAGATTTTCTCGGTATGGACCTTGCAAAGTATCCACGAACCAGTCAAATAATTCCCTATCCAAAAGTGGTGGTTAGAAGCGAGTTGCTATTTCTCTCCACCTCTGAGCATATCCTCTAAAGGATTCATTATCTTCTTGAGATAAGTCTAGCAAATGTAAAAGATTGGGAGTCAAGTCAATATTGTAGTTCTATTGCTTCACAAAGTCATGGGCTAAGTCTGACCATGATTGGATGTGATTGTTTTCTAGCTGCATGTACCAACTCAGTGATGCCCCACTCAGACTGTCTTGGAAACAGTGGACCATAAGCTTGTCATTGCGGACATATGAGGTCATCTTTATGCAAAACATCACCAAATGTTGTTTTGGACAGCTATCCCCTTTGTACTTCTCAAACATCGTGTTTTGAACTTTGGTGGCATTACAAGGTCGGGTACCAAACACATGTTCAAAGTATTCAGATCAGTAGTGGCACGACTCTTAATGGCATCAAGCTTTTCTTCCAAGGCACGACATTTCTCCATAATCTCAATGTCTCGTGGGTCCTGGGTTTTCATCACAGGGATTACCTCTTGGGAATCTGGCTCAGAGAATGCGAAACTACGATATTCCACAGCATCAACAGAAGAGGAATGTCCTTTTCGGACAATTTCATGTTCTTGTATAACCTGACTCTCAACAGGAATCTGCACAGGTTGAGCTTGGGCAACATTGTTCACAGAAATCCCCTGAATATTATCGTCTCTCTTTGCCAAGGCTGTCATAGCTTCCACCAACTGATTTTTCAACAAGTCAAAATCTGCTCTGGTCACAAACTGGCTCTGCTCTTCTGAGTTCATGATCCTTCATGAGCTAACTTAAGTCCAATGTTGATTGAAGAGTTACAGACAAGGGATGGAGGAGACTCAAGGCTGAGAAATGCAAATGCAAATGCGCATGTAACGCTTATGCAAGCCAAATGGTTTCAAGGAACTCAAAGGCAAGTTGCAAATATCCTTTTTTGGAAAGCTGAAGAGTTTTGCTTTAAAACCTTGATCTTTATTGATTTCTGTAAAGGAAAGAACATCTGAGTTCTTTGAAACCAAAGGGCTATCATGAATGAATGGATGTATGCAAAAACACACATATACAAATAATCACATATATACAGGCAAACAGAATGAGGGCCTAGGCTTGAAGATCACGAGCATGGAGTCATGGTCTACCCATCCCAACTGGTATGTACTATGGGTTTATCATCTGTAGAACAGGGTTTTAAAAAGTTCTTAGAGTCGACAATCCATCTTTCGGATTTATCGATTTCCCGAATGACTCGGTAGTCAATAATATTTTCCAGAGAATCTCGTCTGAGTGTAGTATCGCGTAGCAACCAATTCGGGAATAGACTCCTTCATAATCCTCGCACTACATCCTAAAAAGCCAAGTGGGGTTTGGAGATAACTACGGTTCTCAATATCAAGGGCACCTATGTCGAGAGTAGCAACGTTTTCACGAATAGACTCGTTCAATAATGACTAAACTCTCAAGAGGGTCTCAAATGAGTGATGGTGTCTCAGGTCAACTTTTTCGGGAATCGACTCCCTCAAAGCCTCCTTCAATATACCATCGTCATATAATAAGTGCACTCAAGTCCGGGTTAGGACCTATCTCACCACTCAATATAGCACCCTGCCAAACAGAAGAGCCCAAACAGGTATACAGATATATACAGATATGTACAAATATAGCAAGAAAAACATATAACAAACACAAGCATAAACAAGGTGGGCTTAACCCTCTAAATAAGGATATTTCTCCAGTGAAGTCGCCATTTCTGTTGCGGTGAGAATCGGATATCAAGCTATAAATTAACTTTAATCACACATCCTTGAATTTACCACCGAGCTTTGATTTATCCAAAGGAAAGGGTAAAGATCGAAGAAAACCCTAATTGCCCTATGTGAATACAAAGCTAAGAGATCGGGGATCGGGGGTTGGTTATTCTGAGGGAAGGTATTAGCATCCTAAGTATATGTAGTACTCTACAGTAACCTCTTGTTAGTTTGTGTTATATTATGTTTGCTTACTAAAGTGACTTGCTAAGGTTAAAGGTAAAAACCTAAGGGTATGTACACTAAGTTTGCTCGCCAAGACGTCGCATCTTGTGCCTACGTATCTGACTAAAGAATCAGAGCAACAGTAGTTCACCTAACTAAGGGTGAGGAACCATTGACTGTGGCCAAAGTTCCAAGGGGGAATGAGAATGAGCTCATGTAGAGTTTAAGAAACTCTCTAAGTATAAGTTATGATGGGATAAAGTGAATACTCAAAGTGATGAGTCTCACATAGAGTCCAAGAACTCTAACTTAAGTTTGAGTGGCTATGAGGCCAAGGGAAATACCCTATGACTATGAGGTCAAGGGAAAGAGTTACCAATGACTATGAGGTCAAAGGTTAAGAGATGGCTCTATGACTATGAGGTCAAGAGGGGATCCTATGACTATGAGGTCAAGAAGGGATCCTATGACTATGAGGTCAAGGATGAAGAGATAATGAGCTATCTATGACTTTGAGGTCAATAGAGAGGCTTTCCTTTGGAAGGAGGGGAAGATAACATCTTGTGAACAAGAATTGAAGTGGGATTGAGATAAAAGTGAATCATGTGATTTCAAGGACTCAAGGGGATAACATTAATCAAGTGAAGTTAACATCAAAGCATGACATATACATCCATGTATAAGCATGGCAAGAGATAATGAGATAGTTCAATACAAACATGAGTAAATAAACACAAGTATGGCAAAGTATTCAATAAATATGAAGTTAAGAGTAAGGACAATCATATCAACACAAAGTCATCTTGTAAGAAAATTCTAAGAGGTGCCACAAGTTATGACCAAGGCTTAAATCCAAGTTGAAGTAGATGGATAGGTGAGGGGTTAACAAAATTCAAACAGGGCTCTCTTAAAAAAATCCTTAACGAGGTTGGTAATCACACTAAAAAAATAATTTCTCAAGAATGTCTTAAAACACTTAGAAAATTGTCCCAAAAGTGGTAAGACACTACGTTCAAAATTAAGGTTGAGACAAAGTTTTAAAAATTCTCAAATTTAATAAATATTAAAGTGAAAATAAAAATTAAAATTAAAAAAAAAAGAAAAAAAAACTAAATTAGGCATTAGAAAAATATTTTTGAGAATTTGGTGTTTAAAGAAAAATATTTTAAGTAATTAGCAATAAAAACAAAGTAAAGAAAAGAAAGAAATTAAAAAGCTTGAAGGAAAAACTGTGTTGGGGGGGGGGTGTTAGTAATTGAAAGTGAATTAAATGGCTAGTGTACAATGCGTGGGCCTCTTGGAGGGGTGTAAATAACAATGGCCAAATTTGGAAAAACGAAGAGAAAATGAAAATAAACAACCAAAAGGGTGTCTGGGGCGAGGGGGATTCGAACCCCAGACCCCTTGGTTACAACGCGCTTCTTATACCACTGGGGTGGCTATACATCCAATGTATAAGCCACCCTTAATAATATTTAAGCCCAAAACCAATGAAATGAAAAACTAACTAAAAAAAAACCAAACGAAAGAATGTTACAAAAAACATGCTCACAAACAATATCAATCGGTCAACCAAGATTTAAGACACAAAACGACAAAAGGGAGACCATGACCAACCACACGCTGCCATGCCCTCTCTTCCATGCAACATGCAGCAAAAAAAACCATGTGTTTGTCGTGGAAAACAACAACAGCAATAACAAGTGATCTCCTCAACTTGTTCCAACATTATTTACTTCAAAACTCAACCAACTGACATGAACTAAATACCAAATCATATTACTCATAACAAGGAACAATGATGGGCCTTACATGATTCAAAACCATGGCAGGATTAAGGTGAAAAGCAACAGAAAAAGGGTGTTCAGAAATGAGACCTAACCTTCATCATACCAATATACGAATGCAACCCATCACTAGCTTTCAAAGTGTCAACCAAATGAACACTTACACACACACATAGGTATGATAACAGTGGGAATTCCTACGTGTGGAACCATAAGCCTTACAACTAAACATTGAATCCAAACAAACACCATCTGCCTTGTTCAAACATGCCTACCTCAGTTTTCAATCATTTAATTAAATAACAGAACCAACTGCAATGCTCACACGACAAAGTGATCCTAAACTTTAAGCTACTCCACATACATAACTGGAACTTGAAAAAGAAAGAAATACCATTCAAGTATTCCACACTGCCATGAACTAAACAATGCCATCACACAAAAAAAACCACACATTCATTCACATTGTCACTTAAGACTGATTTAAATGCAAAACATCAGCATGATAACAGTAGGCACAAAATGATCATGGCATTTTGGATGTGGAGGGAAAGAGAATAACAGTTACCTAGTGGAATAAGTCCACTACACCTTCTTTGGTAATGAACTTTAAAGATTCCAAAGGCCGAGTTTTCTTTCTCTTCAAACTACTAGCTGCTGCAAAGTATTCCTCTCCCTCTTCTTTCTTGCCAAAAAAAGACTCCCAAGTTGCTTAGAGTTTGGAATCGTGTGTATTCAGATATTGTGGATATTGTTGGTGTCTAACAAGTGAGAAATCATCCTCCTTTTATAGTGGAGCATACTGGTCCTTAGCCTTGATGATACATAGGGCAATGGTTTTGCATAAGAGAGAAAGATCATGATCTTCTGCGTATGGCAGATCTTGAGCCAAGTGAAGCTTGGTTGCTTGAACTAGGGCATGAGTTCAGAAAATAAAGCAACATAGTCCAGTGGTTTGAAGTGAAAAAGCAACTACATGATGGTCCCTTACTTTACAACAAGGTATCTCTCCACATGTCAATTGTCAAAGTACAAGGAGAGTGTACTTTTGGAACTCAGTTTACACAGTTTTGGTGGGAGGAGTTGATGGGAAAAGCTCAGTTGCTTGTACTTCTCATGGCATTGGCTCAGATTTGTTTTAAGTTGCCAAGAAAGTTTGCAAAGAAAACAAACCACATTGTGCTTTTTATCATACAAGTATGTCTCATTTAATGGACCAAACCAAATGTTAATTGGATTCACTTGGAATAGGACATGCCATAGAGCAATTCTTGTGTTGGTGGTAAATTGAAATTGTGCCTAGAACATGCAAGAAACGTACCCAAAAAATTGGTGTAGCAAGAATCATTAAAGTCTGAATTTTCCAAGTGTGTGTAGCATTTGTACCATGACCACTTTGATGCACAGTTTCTCTATGATTAATGCTCCAATTTGTGAGTTCTTTGGCTCTTTGAAAAGTTGGCATTTGATAGAACATTTTCCATTTGGAAAGCTACTTAAGACGAGGTTTGTAACAATGAGAAAAAATGCCATAAGGTCATGCACATGGGCTGTCCAAAAAGACTTAGAAAATTTTCTAAGTTATGGAAATTTCTCAACTTGAAACACCTAACTTTCAAACATCATAACTTGAGATTGTTTTATCCAAATGAGGAGTTCTACACATGCTTGGAAAGCTTGAAGAACAAGGAACAACTTTAATGTCCAAAGATTTTTGTCTTGAACCTTGGAACAAGGTGAAAAATTGAGTCAAAGTTGGATGAAAATAAGGGTAAAAATGACCAAAATTTCAATAAGTTAAAAAGGTGTCTTATCTTCCAAGTCTCATAACTTAAGAATCATACATTTTTTGAAGCAAGGTCCTCTAATACACTTCGAAGTTCATGGAAAGAGCTTCCATTTGAGCTTTGAGTCACTCAATTTGGATGTGTGGTTTGGAAGTTATGGCCTTCCCAATTTTGTACAAGAAGTGAATTTTCCACACTTAGAAAGTTTCAAGGACCAAACATTTCCCTCTTTGCAAGAAACCTCTCAAAACTTAATTTCTCATGCCCTAACTCAACAATTAGACATGTCATGATGGATTTAGGACTTGAATACTTCATCTTGGATTAAAATCTCAAAAGTCAAAGCCTCAGTCAAAACCCTAATTTCACTTGTGAATGCACTTGAATGATCTCTAATGATCTTGCTTCTTCAATCACATCTAAGGCTCATAGATGGTGTATAGGGATGTCTACTATCACATGGAGTCATGTCCCAGGGCTTGAGAATAACTCTTGATCATTTCAAAGGCCATGATTGTTTTGTCATAACAAAACCCTAATTGGAGGCAGGGTGAACTTGTGGCTCAAGTTACTTGTGATGAGAGCCAGTCACATTTGAATTCTTGTTGAGTAAGACCTTTAGGATGTAGGTGAGCTCACATGATTGCATTTGGAGCCTTAATTATCAGATAACTTCCTTGATTCATGTGTGAGCTTGGCATAGGAGACTTTGCCCTCTTCTTTGTGTAAGTCCTGACTTTCACAAAAAAACAAACTAGCAAAATGAAGTGGTTAGTTATCAATGCATAAATGATTGAACCGAAATGTCAATGCAAGATGTTATGACATCTAAAGGGTAAACCTTTGGGTGCAACGTTAAGTTTTCACTCATCCCCGAAATGTCAATTATTCATTAGAACAAGCGTGCATAACTCACACATGAAATCTCGGTACCATTGATCGAATTATTAATATGACACATTTAATAAGGTCTTGTGTCTCATATCCTTTTCATGAGAATTTAAGAGTCAATCCCTTGAACTCTATGAAGCGACACCACTTCATTCTCATATAGGTAGATTATATCAGAAATGCACCCATAATTATTCATTCCAGCAAACATATGCTATATGTCTATTAAGAAAAAAACTTCATCCTTCCACATTTATTCTTATGGTTTAAGTACTTTTACTCCTTGGGATGTATCTATTGTCAAGTACTTCAATCACTCTAATAGTGTACTTTCATCATTGAACTCAAGACTTAATGATAATCAAGTGTGAGTTGAGTTTCCACTATTGATGATTAATTATGTATGAGCTTCTTCCACATCCCTAATGATGTCTTCATTGTCTTCAACATTATATCCAAAGACATCATACCTTTGTCAATCCTTTCGCCAAAGAATTGCAACATTTAAAAACTTTAACAAACTTTAAATATTCAATCTTTCAACTATTATAATTAATTTACGTAATCTTGATAGTATTTACCAACTAGCATCAAACCATAACACTTTTAGCACATTAGTACAATTATAATATACAAAGTATATTTATATTTTTGATAGTCTTGACAAACTTTCACCATGACACTTTAGTCATTTATTTTGTGATAGACACAACTTTTATGTCATTCTTCATTTACCAACCTTTTTATTTTAAAGTTTTACTTTGACTTAAATTGACCTAAAATATATTTAATGCATTAACCATTTTGACAACCATGATCATACAAATTTGTGATGACTAACTTTTATTTCATACAGTGGGTTCAAACATGTACCTCGTAAACTCCTTATAATAATAACACCCTAGAATTTATTTCTATTCTTTTTAAAATAAACAATTTTCTAGCATGACTAACATATGTATAACAAATTCTATGTGATAAATCTATGTTTCATATATGACAGTGTTTTATGTTATATCTAAATAAAAATCACAAAATGAACAATAATTGAACATCACTAATATTTCTTGTAACATTTTTCGATTATAAACTTACAACAATATAAAATATATCCAAATTACTTTTATTAGCAAGATAAATAAGAAATAATACTTACATATTATGATACACGTATAATATGAGATAAATCATTTTAATTTTTAAATTCTTGCATAAACAATATAATTTAAACACGTTCTTGATATTTTTAACATGTTATTTTCACTATTTTATGTTAACAATAAATTTACAATATATCCAAATTCATGATTTTATTTCTTTTAATTATTATCAAATAATCTCATCCAAAAATAATGCATTATTAATTAAAATAAATTATCTTCACCAAAGAAAATTATTTAAAATACATTTTACATTCAATTTTTTAACATAAACCAATCATATTCAAATTATTTCATTTCACATATTTGAATAGTTTATAAATCATGCTTGTATAAATTTAATATCACATGTTAAACTTAACATAAATACACATTATTCTCATCATATAATATTATATATGAACTTCAAACATTATATGAATATATATTAATTTAATACAATCATTATGTATCTTTCCCATGGTTATGAATAAGAGAGCATGAATCCATTTCTCCATCAAAGTTGAAACCATAAATTAATCACAAAAAATCATAACCGAACCGAAAGATTGTTAGATCTTGTGTTGGGGTCTGCTGCAAAATATGAACTAGGAGAAAATGATGAAGACGGTATGATGAAGTTGCATAAATTAATTCCAAAGCGTGTGTTTACACTCAGCTTTAGGTTCGATGCGACCCCACCAAGTTATGCAAATTGGATGCAAAAGGGTTAACCGGCGAATCCCCTTCAGGATACCTTGAAAACCTTAACATGAATCACACAGTCACATTAAGCATATCGATTAATGATATTTTACTGAATAAAGTTTCCTCATTCATTCTCGTACACTAGAAAAATAAAGAAATGACGTAGATATAATTTTTAGGTTCGAATGGATTCTTGTAATCTACTTGACATACGTATGGATTCGGGTTCTACGGGCCATTAACCGTTATGAACCGTCACTTCACACATGCCATTAACCGTCACAAGCATACGCTCCATGGGCGCCATTTGTACAATACGGGGAATCAAACCTGCCAAGTAGTTGTGCATCCATCTCAGAGGAGTCCGAGACTCATGAAACTACACTCAAGATAAACCGGTTATGATTACGTAATCGCACACACGAACATGATTGTATTCGACAATCACTAGGCTATCATGCCTCAAGGCCTCTATCGCCTTTCCAACCACAAAGGTTCACCAACATGTTCCATAATAGTGTCTCCAAACCTTCTAAATTCTCATATAGTTTATACGGGAGTTTTCCTCAATCTTTCTATTTCTTTTTCCGTATTAACATGCATATTCAATTACAATCATGCTAAACAATAATAGGGTAGGCAAGGCATCTCACAATTGCATAATAGAATAATTTATAACAATTAAAACATAATTAAAACACTTTTGAACTTTCCCGATTATTTAGTCGGTCGGTAAAATCGACCTATTTCATCTTCATTGCGTAGAATATTTCCTCGGCTTTACATCGATATAAAGAATGATCATATCTGATAAACGAGCCGAAAGTTATGAATTTTCTCACTTAAGGGATAAAATCCCAAGTCCCAGGTCGCGCTAAGCGCACCCCCTTGCCTGCTGAGCGCGCAAGCTTCTGCCTGGAGGGTTTGTAGGAATTCCACACAGCGCTGACCACGCTCTGCGAAAAATGTAGAAAATGCCAAAGCAACAACAGAATTTTCCTCTACCTCAAACCTCCTCCTCCAAATCACCAACAACCGCCAACAGAGGTTCAACAACATAGTTTAAGTATGGTTTGCACAACAATAACTTCAAAACACATATTTCATCAAGAACACAAAAGTTCTATAAACCTAACTTTTCCAAAATCATCAAAATCAAACAAAACATCAAAACAATCAACAACACATGTTTCTATAATCATATTGATCATTCATTTCAATTTCAAACGAATTCTAACCGTTAAAACATCGATTTCCATAAATTCGACCTAAACCAAACAATTCCAAAACTTCTAAAAATTGGTACTAACTAGAACCCACCTTGAATAGATGATGAAAATGAGGAAGATGAGATGATTGGATGAAGTTTGGATCAATGGATGATGATTGTTCTTGGATTTTCTTCCAAAACCCTTTTCTCCTCTTTTTCTCCTTTCTTCTTTCTTTCCTCTTCTTTTCCTTCTTTTCTCTTTCTTTCCTTTCTTACTATCTTTTTCTTTTTATATGTCGGAAAGTGGAAGGAAAATAAGTAACAAACTTAGTATTAGAAATAATACTACTAAATTTCCAAAAAGTCTCTAAAGTCCAAATTAGTAAAATACGGGGTATTACATCCTCCCCCCCTTAAATAGAAATTCGTCCTCGAATTTAAAGATTACCTGAACAGATGAGGGTAAGCATCTCGCATTTCCGATTCAAGTTCCAAAGTTGCATCACCCGGATGCGTTACATCCCACTGCACCTTAACGAGAGAAATGTCCTTGTTCCTTAACACTTTCGTTTCTCTTCCCACAATGCGGCTCGGGTGAGGTTCAAACGTTAAGTCTGCTTCTATTTCAACAGTATCCGGTAGAATCGACCGAAGAAGATCTGGAACAAATCTGCGAAGTTGAGATACGTGGAAAACATCGTGCATTTCCGACAGAGAAGGAGGTAAGGCCAACCTGTACGCTACTTTGCCAATCCTTTCTAAAACTTCATACGGTCCCACGTATCTCGGACTTAACTTCCGTGACTTAAACGGTCCTTCCAGTCTTAATCTAGGAGTAACTTTCAAAAACACATGGTCACCTTCTTCAAATTCTAAAGGTCTCCTTCGATTGTCCGTATAGCTCTTTTGTCGATCTTGTGCTTGCTTAATTTTCTCGCGGATCATTCAAATCTTTTCCGTAGTCTCTTGGATAATTTCGGGTCCTAAGATTTTGTATTCCCCAACTTCTGCCCAACACAAAGGTGTCCTACACTTTCTTCCATACAAAACTTCATAAGGAGCCATCCCGATGCTCTCATGGTAACTATTGTTATAAGAGAACTCAATCAATGGTAGTAATTCTTTCCAATTACCCTTACTTTCTAGTACATAAGCTCTCAACATATCCTCCATTGTTTGTATTGTTCGCTCAGTTTGACCATCCGTCTGAGGATGATTAGACGTGCTCAAACGCAACTCCGTACCCATCACTTGTTGAAAAACTTTCCAAAATCTTGAAGTAAACTTCGGATCTCTATCCGACACAATATTAGAGGGAATACCGTGCAATTTCACAATTTCGGCAATAAACAACCTTGCAATATGACTCGCTTTGGAGGTAGTCTTCACGGCCAAGAAATGCGCCGACTTTGTCAACCGATCTACTATTACCTAAATTGAATCATAACCACCTTGCGTATGGGGTAAACCTACTGCAAAATCCATAGAAATACTATCCCATTTCCAAGTTGGGATTTCTAATGGTTGCAATAATCCACCCGGTCTTTGATGTTCAATCTTAACTTGTTGGCATACCGCATATTCCGACACGAAGACCGCAACATCTCTTTTCATACCGGACCACCAATAGTCCTTCTTTAAATCTTGATACATCTTTGAAGAACCCGGATGTATAGTGAAGGTACCCTTATGCGCTTCCTCTAAAATCCTTCTTTTCAAAGTCGCATCGTTTGGAACGCAAATCCTTTGGTTAAACATAATCATTCCATCGCTAGCGTGCACAAAACCCGGTTGACTTAGCATCTCTTGCAACTTCTCATCAAATAATTGTCCTTGTTGAATTTCAACTCTTAAAGTAGAATTGACATTCAAATTCCCCATAATCACTCCATTAGGAGTCCACACATATTGAAGGTTTAAATCTCTAAACTTTTCAAACAACGAATATTCTAACATCATCAATTCGGCCTTTCTCAAAGCTTTCCTACTCAAGGCATCAACCACTTTGTTCGCTTTACCCGGATGGTATTTTAGCTCTAGAACATAATCCTTTAAATATTCCATCCACCTCCTTTGACGCATATTCAACTCTTTTTGGTCAAAGAGTTACTTTAAACTCTTGTGATCACTAAACATTTCAAAATGTACTCCATATAAATAGTGACGCCACACTTTCAAAGTAAACACCACCGCCGCTAATTCCAAATCGTGGGTTGGATAATTCTTCTCGTGAATTTTCAATTGTCGAGAAGCATAAGCCACAACGTGACTTTCTTGCATTAAAACGCCTCCTAATCCCATCTTAGACGCATCGCAAAATACCTCATACGACTTGCTAGGATCGGGAATAATCAGAATGGGAGCTGTAGTCAATCTTTCCTTTAAACTCATAAAACTTTGCTCATACGCCGAATCCCACTCAAAGGGGCAATCCTTCCGAGTAAGCTTAGTCATTGGCAACGCTAATTGCGAAAAGCCTTTGATAAATCTTCTGTAGTAACCTGCTAGACCCAAGAAACTTCTAATTTCCGATACATTCTTCGGTCTCTCCCAATTAGTCACAGCTTCAACCTTTGACGGATCCACCGCTACACCACCATGTGATATAACGTGACCAAGAAAACTAACTTCGGACATCCAGAACTCACACTTACTTAACTTGGCAAAATGCTGCTTCTCTTGTAAGATCGATAAGACGATTCTCAAATGTCCTTCGTGCTCTTGCGGAGTGCGGGAATAGATAAGAATGTCATCAATGAAGATCACAACGAATTGATCCAAGTAAGTTTGAAATAACTGATTCATATAATCCATAAAAACAGTTGGAGCATTAGTCACACCGAAAGGCATCACTAAGAATTCGTAATGACCATAACGGGTCCTATATGCAGTCTTAGGTACATCGAAACTCTTCACTCGGATTTGGTGATAACCCGACCTTAAATCAATCTTCGAGAACAAATAGACTCCTTTCAATTGATCTAATAGGTCGTCTATCCTGGGCAAGGGATACTTATTCTTAATGGTGACTTTATTCAACTGACGATAATCGATACACAATCTCATCTCGCCGTCTTTCTTCTTTACTAACAAAACTGGGGCTCCCCATGATGAGACACTAGGTCTAACAAAATGCTTAGCCATAAGCTCTTCCAATTGTTCCTTTAGTCCCCTTAACTCCAATGGTGCCATCCGATACGGAGAAACGGATATAGGAGCCGTTCCCGGCACCAGGTCAATAGAAAATTCCACTTCCCTCTCCGGAGGAAGAGAAGTGACATCTTCGGGGAAAACTTCGGAAAACTCACAAACTAGTGGAATATCCAAAACTTGAAGGTCGCTACTCCCTTCCTTAATGAGAACAAAAAGAACAGATTTCCCTTCTTCGAACAAGAAATTTATCATTCCAACCGTACCTTCTAGAATAGTTGTTAAGACATCTTTCGGGGTAGCATCAATAGATGGAATGATGATGAGCTTTTCTTCACACCCAATAAACACCGAATTAGCAGAAAGCCAATCCATTCCCAAAATGACATCAACTTTCTTAAGTGGGAAGCAAATAAGATCAATCTGAAAAACTCTACCGTCCATAGACAAAACACAGTTTTTACACATCGACGGGGTCTCAACTATTTCATCCATGCAGGTAGTGACCACCATAGGAGGAGACAAAGGAACGGATCGCAACCCAAGTCGCTTCACACATTGCACCGATACAAAAGAGTGTGTAGCTCCGCAATCAAACAAAACAAAATAAGGAAATCTGTTAACGAAGCACGTACCAGCAATTAAGGAATTGTCACTCTTCTTCTTCCTTGTATCTAAGGTATAAACCCTTCCTTGTGTCTGAGTCCTATTCTGAGGACAATCCCTTTTCAAATGACCCACCTTCTGACATTGGTAACACTTCACATTGTCTATACCACACCTTCCATAATGCATCCTTCCACAAGTGCGACACACCGGAGGTGTACTCTCCCTTGAATCTTGAACTTGCTTTCCTTTGAAGGCTTGTTTCCTAGGCCTGAATTATTGGTTGGATCTTCCGCGATCCCCTTGATTCACCCTACTCGTAACACCTTCTGCTTGGATATTCTTCAAACTATGTTTAGCTACATATCATTGTCTTAGAACTTCAGCATAAGTAGTGAAATCCCTCTGAGATACACTATGAGATATTTCAGCTCTAAGTCCAAAAATATATTGGTCCACCTTCCACCTCTCATCTGGGGCATACATAGCCTGCCTAGAATAAGCAGACATGTCTTCAAACTTTTCAGCATAACTGGCCACAATCATACTACCTTGTCTTAGTTGTTGAAAATCAAACTCTTTCTGAGTTCTCAAAGAGCTCGAAAAATACATCTCCATGAAAGCAACCTTGAACTGTTCCCAAACCTTAGGCACTTCTTGAATAGCCATCAAAGCCGAAGCGCTCTCCCACCATCTCATAGCGGGACCATTCAGTGTATGAGAAGCGAACAACACCTTGTTCTCTTCGCTGCATTGGACTATCAAGAAAATCCTCTCCATACCAGAAATCCATTCGTGAGCCTTCACGGGATCTAATCCACCATGAAATTCTGGGGGATTCATGCGGATAAAATTCCGGAATTTCCCACCTTCAGCTTCTAGAACAACTACCGTAGGATGCAAACCTGCATTCATTTGTTGCATCATTTGCTGCATGAATATATTCTGTTACTGCTGCATCTGTTGCATAAACTGATACAGAGGAGCATTGCCATCGTCGCCCGGCGGATTCGTCCCTTAAGGAGTGGCGCGGGGTCTATCACGAGTGTTTCTACGTCCTTCAGCCATGTTCCTAAAGGTCATAGAAATAGGATTAAGTTGATCAGGCTCAATGCCATAAATATAACACTTAAGACCAATGGAGACACAACGTATATGAAACAGAAAGAAATACTTATACTATTTCATGGCTAGGTCATGGATACGACCAACGCTGATACCAACTGTGACACCCATATATAAAACTCATACATCTCATAGCATAAATATTATATATAGATCCAAGTGTTTGGTTCTGAAACACATAAGCTCCTAGTTAACACATTGTATACAAATAAATGCCCTAAAGTACAAAGTACAAAAACCTAAGGCATATTATACACAAGATGTTCAAATGATAAAAACTAAGAACTAGATCAACAATGATCCCAAAATACACTTCGCTACGGAAGCTAGCCATCAACAAGCAAGGAAAAGATCACACGACCTTATCCTTACCCTTCTCGGAACTTGAAGGACCTGAAATACAACAACAACGTGGGGTGAGATACATCAAATCTCAGTGAGTTCCCTATCTTATGGATTCTCTCGGATTAACAAGGTTCTAACTATCCTAACTCAAGTCCGGGGAAAAGGGGAAGGACTCTTGAGTTCACATTTCAACACTCACACTATATGCAAACATGCCATGAGTTCATCAACTCAAAAGTATCACTAATCGATAACCATACCAAGGTACCTCCTGTTCCCGTCCGCTTCTACGTCTAGAAGGCGGCCCGAGTCATAGATCCTTGTAACCTACTTGACATACGAATGGATTCGGGTTCTACGGGCCATTAACCGTTATGAACCGTCACTTCACACAGGCCATTAACCGTCACAAGCATACGCTCCATGGGCGCCATCGTACAATACGGGGAATCAAACCTACCAAGTAGCTCTGAATCCATCTCAGAGGAGTCCGAGACTCATGAAACTACACTCAAGATAAAATGGTTATGATTACGTAATCACACACACGAACATGATTGTATTCGACAATCACTAGGCTATCATGCCTCAAGGCCCCTCTCGCATTTCCAACCACAAAGGTTAACCAACATGTTCCATACTAGTGTCTCCAAACCTTCTAAATTCTCCTATAGTTCATAAGGGGGTTTTCCTCACTCTTTCTATTTCTTTTTCCGTATTAACATGCATATTCAATTACAATCATGCTAAACAATAATAGGGTAGGCAAGGCATCTCACAATTGCATAATAGAATAATTTATAACAATTAAAACATAATTAAAACACTTTTGAACTTTCCCGATTATTTAGTCGGTCGGTAAAATCGACCTATTTCATCTTCATTGCGTAGAATATTTCCACAGCTTTACATCGATATAAAGAATGATCGTATCCGATAAATGAGCCGAAAGTTATGAATTTTCTCACTTAAGGGATAAAATCCCAAGTCCCAGGTCACGCTAAGCGCACCCCCTTGCCCGCTGAGCGCGCAAGCTTCTTCCTGGAGGGGTTGCAGGTATTCCACACCGCGCTGAGCGGGCTCCTGCGCACTGAGCGCGCTCTGCGAAAAATGCAGAAAATTCCAAAGCAACAACAGAATTTTCCTCTACCTCAAACCTCCTCCTCCAAACCACCAACAACCACCAACAGAGGTTCAACAACATAGTTTGAGTATGGTTTGCACAACAATAACTTCAAAACACATATTTCATCAAGAACACAAAAGTTCTATAAACCTAACTTTTCCAAAATCATCAAAATCAAACAAAACATCAAAACAATCAACAACACATGTTTCTATAATCATATTGATCATTCATTTCGATTTCAAACGAATTCTAACCGTTAAAACATCGATTTCCATAAATTCGACCTAAACCAAACAATTCCAAAACTTCTAAAAATTGGTACTAACTAGAACCCACATTGGATAGATGATGAAAATGAGGAAGATGAGATGATTGGATGAAATTTGGTTCAATGGATGATGATTTTTCTTGGATTTTCTTCCAAAACCCTTTTCTCCTCTTTTTCTCCTTTCGTCTTTCTTTCCTCTTCTTTTCCTTCTTTTCTCTTTCTTTCCTTTCTTACTATCTTTTTCTTTTTATATGTTGGAAAGTGGAAGGAAAATAAGTAACAAACTTAGTATTAGAAATAATACTACTAAATTTCCAAAAAGTCTCTAAAGTCCAAATTACTAAATTTCTGAAAAATCTTCTTTTCTAGTCTCTCTTTTTCAAATTAAACTAAAACAATGATTGCAAATGTCAGAGAAAGGAGATTGCGCTAATGGATTTCGGTAGAAGGAAAACTCATAAGTACACTTTCAAGGTTCCAAAGTTAGAGGATTTGAGAGGTTTGGCGAGAATGATCACCAACCACGAGGCTTTCAAAGCCAAGTATGGAGGACTGCTATATTTATTAAGGGTCGATGTAATCGAAGGAATCCTATCCACACTAATCCAGTTCTACGATCCGGTTTATCACTGTTTCACATTCCCGGATTATCAGCTAGCACCAACGCTGGAGGAGTACTCTCACATGACTGATCTGCATATCACTGATCAAGCTCCCTTTTCTGGACTAGAAGAAATTCCGAAGGATCAAACCATTGCAATAGCAATTTATTTGGACGAGTCAGAAGTTAGGACTCACATAACCACTAAGGGTGGCATCCAAGGTTTGCCAGCCCAATTTTTGACAAAGAAAGCCCTGTACTTTGCTAGTATAGGGAATGTAGCCGCTTTCGAGAGCATCTTTGTTTTGCTCACCTACGAGTTATTTTTCTTTCCCAACATTGATAACTTCGTAGATATCAACGCCATTAATATTTTTCTGATTTGAAACCCCGTATCGACCTTACTCGCAGATGCGTATCATTCGGTACACTTAAGGAATTTATACAGCGGAGGAATGATCGCGTGCTGTGTACCCTTGCTTTACAAATGGTTCACTTCCCATTTGCCCAAGTATGCTGCATTTTGGGATCAAAAGAATACTTTAAGTCGGTCGCAGAGAATCATGTCACTTACCAACTCTGACATCGATTGGTACAATTGAATCTACGACGGAATTAGGATCATTGGCCGTTGTAGAAATTTCCCAAATGTACCCCTTATAGGAACTAAGGGGGGAATCAACTATCATTCTATGTTAGTTCGTCGTTAATTTGGGTACCCAATGAGGGATGTCCCGCGCAATGCTCATCTGGAAGGTCTTTTCTACAAGGAAGGAGAAAATGACAGGGCACTAAAGACAGATATAGTGCATGCTTGGAAACACGTTCACAGGAAAGGAAGAGAGTCTCTAGGAAAACCAGACTGTGTCTCGGTGGAGCCTTATCTCCACTTTATAGAAACTAGAGCTCTCAAACTGAGGATTCCTTACCCTCTTCAGGAAGTTCTTCCATTAAGGGACTCTGCCCTTTATTTTATGTCTGAGACAGAAAAGCTTCAGGTTACTCTCAGCAAAGTTCAGCAAGAGAAGAGGTCTTGGAGGAACAAGTACCGTATTCTCAATGTGGAGTGTAAGAAAATACAACATCTATTAAGAGAAAAAGATTCTCTGATTGGGATTTTAGAGCAACATGTTGTGGAGAATCAGGATGACCAAAGGAGTTTGCTCGCTCGTTTCACTTGGCAAAGGAATGACAACTCTACAACGGCTGAAGAGCCACGGTCAAAGAAAAGGAAAGTACCAGAGCCAGCACTTGAGCTCTCCTCGGAGAGGACTCAGGACCCACTAGTTTAGATTGTTGTTTCAGCACTATGTAAATTAATGTGTTTCCATTTCCGCAATCCTTTGAATTCAATAAAACGGGGTTTCCCCACTGTTTGATATTTGCAATCTAATTGTCGAAGTTTACTTTTAATAAACAAAAACATACAATTAATATAATCATTGCATATCATTCATCATTCTCGTGTAAACGCATTCTTCTTACCTATGAATCTCACGTTTGTGTCTCGATTCTAGAGTCAAATTGTCTCATTCTTACAATATTCGGGCGAATCGTCAGAAAAAGATGGATGATCTCGAGGAAGAGAACAGAGAGTTGAGGGAAGAGATCGACACTCTGAAAGAGGATCTGAGAAAGCTTCATAACAACATGCAAGCTCTAGCAGAAGCTCAATGCAACAACAAAGGACTGTGATCTCAGAGATCACATCAACGCCCATAGTGGAAAAGTATGACCATAGGTATAAAATGCCGAAAGATTGCCCCTGGGGCATGCCACTTAACTATATCCCGGAAGGATATTTTCCACTGATCACTGAGGATCAGGGAACCGCAACAGGAACCGCTGGGCCTGAAGGTTACAAACTTCAGGAAAGCCAAGATGCCAGAGGCATGACAGCAACTCCTGAAGGATACAAACTTCGGGAGGCACCGAGAGTCTCGGCCATAATGACTATGCCACCGCCCGTGGTATACACTGTCCCGAAGGACAGATTCCACAGATACCTTCTGGTGGAAACGACAGCATGTTCGACCGGACGAACGAGTTCCAGGAACAGTTCCTGGAAATGCAGAAAGTGCTGCAAGCCCTTGGCAGTCAGGATTTATTTGGAAAGGACACCACAGACCTTTGTTTGGTCCCCAATGTGAAAGCTCCCCACAAGTTCCAGGTACCCGACTTTGAAAAGTACAAGGGTAACTCTTGCCCTCAAAGCCACTTGGTGATGTACGCTCAGCGAATGTCAGCTCAGACAAAGAACCAGGAGCTACTAATTCTTTACTTTCAGGATAGTTTAACCGATGCTGCATTAAAATGGTACATGGATTTAAACCACGCTACGATCGGCACGTTCATAGATCTTGGCGCTGCTTTCATTCAACAATATAAGTACAATCTGGACATGGCACAGGACAGAGATCAGCTCAGATCGATGTCACAAAAGGACAAGGAAACCCTTAAGGAGTACGCTCAGAGATGGCGTGAAATTGTCGCCCAGATTTCTCCACCTCTTGAGGAAAAAGAGATGACAAAGATCTTCTTGAAAACCTTAAGCTCATTTTACTAATATAGAATGGTTGCCAGTGCGCCCAGTGATTTCACCAAGATGGTGGGCATGGGAGTTCGTCTTGAGGAAGCAGTCTGAGAAGGACGTTTAGTTAAAGACGCTGGATCATCAAGCAGTACAAAACGATACGGTAGTGCTCTCCCTAAGAAAAAAGAGCAGGATATTGGGAATATCTCTCTCGGAAAGCAAAGGCGACGATACCAACTAGTAGCAGCCGTAACTCCTGCTATCAACCCCGCGCTTGTTCCTAAGTATCAACCTCAGGTTGCTCAGAGCCAACCTAATCAACAGCAATATCAGCAAAGGACACAACAGCCTCTTCAGCAGGCTCGTCCTCCGTACAACAACAACCGTACAGCGCGGCCACCAGGGTTCGATCCTTTACCCATGTTGTATGCAGAACTATTTCCATTGTTACTGGTCAAGGGGCATGTCCAAACTAAGTCTCCTCTTACAGTACCGGAAAATCCGCCTTTCTGGTTCAAAACGGATCAGACTTGTCCTTACCATCAAGGAGGACCAGGGCATAACATAGAAAACTGTCTCAGTTTCAAATCCGATGTGCAAAAGCATGTTAGGAGTAGGGTCTTATCTTTCAAGGATACAAATCCAAATGTTCTCACAAACTCGTTGCCTCAACACAAGAAAGCCGCAGTCAATTTGATAGAGGGAGAGTCTAACAACATCTATCAAATTCATGATGTACTCTTATTAAGGGCCAATTTGGTCAAGATGCATTGTAGACAGAGTGGATATGGCCATGTGCCACCTCATAATTATCACCAGTGTGATATCTGCTCTAAAGACAATCAGGGATATTCTGTGGTGCAATCAGATCTACAGGAACAATTGGATCTTGGGTGGATCCAGGAGCATCAAGTTCATGGAGTCAACATAACCTATACGAATTCCAACGTCATTCAAAACCACGACATTCGTGCAATGAATGTCAACTTGGTGGCGATGCACTCAAGGCAAAGGCAGTACCATAATCTGCCACGACATTATTACAATTCCTGCCTGACTTGCTCAATAAAAAAACAGGGATGCTCTTTCGTACAAGAGGCCCTCCAGCGTCAGATGGATCTCGGGTGGATCCAGGACTACCATGATAGAAATCCTTATTAGATCAACATGATCCAAATCTTTGATATCCGTTTGATGAATACCAGCTTGGTGGAATTACACGCTAAGCAGGTCCAACTCGGTTTTCTCACTTCGCATAATTATCAGAAATGTAAGGGATGTTGTGAGAGTAACCAAGGGTGCGCTCTTGTTCAAAGAACTTTACAACACTTGTTAAACCACTGGTGGCTTCCGATCTATCTGGATGAAGACACGCAACAAATCAATGTGCTTAATGAGAACCCTACTCGACGTCAAAGCCAGGAGTTCTGATATATGAAAACTGACCTGGTAAGGTTGCACTGCATTCAAAGCGGGAGTGGCCAAGTGCCACCACATAATTACGAATGTTGTAGAGTCTGCTCGGAGAATAACCAAGGATGTTACCTCGTGCGAGCAACCCTTCAAGGTCAGTTGGACCTAAAAGAGATTCACCCATGTCTGAGTTCTGAGCCAATCAACTGGATGCCGAACTACTTCGCTGATCAAATCAGAGACGTTGTCATAATCTCTGATCATCAACAGAACAAGGATGTTTGTACCATCATCCCTCAACTGGAAGAATCAAAGGTTCTTAACTAGGAATCGATTGAAGTTACTTACGACAGTCAAAAAACTCTGAAGGCTCCTGTAGTTGTCTATCTTCCAGGACCGTTACCGTATGAATCAGCTAAGGCGATCCCTTACAAATACGGTGCAACAACAATTGAGAATGGAAAGGAAATTCCATTACCCTCCGTCGTTAATATTGCAGACATCAGTCGAGTAACACGGAGCGATCGAATCTTCAACCGAGGGGTTGGAGAACTTAACAAAGAAAAGGAACTTCAAACAGAAGCTCCCAATCCACCAGTCGGTCAATCCAGTAATCCCGACCTTTCAAAAAACGATGATGAGATGCTGAAGCTCATCCAAAGGAGTGAATACAACATTGTTGATCAGCTGTTACAAACTCCTTCAAAGATCTCTGTGCTATCACTTTTACTCAGTTCTGAAGCCCACAGAGAGGCTTTATAGAAAGTCTTAGAGTAGGCCTTTGTGGAACAGGATGTGTCAATACGACAATTTGATAGCATCATCTCTAACATCAATTCATGTAACAACTTAGGATTCGGTGATGAGAATTTTTGCCAGAGGAGGGTAAAAGTCACAACATGGCGCTCAATATCACTGTTAACTGCCAGGAGGATGCTTTAGCCAGCGTACTGATAGATACCGGATTGACCATCAACGTTATTTCGAAGTCCACTTTAATGCGACTATCATTCAAAGGATCCCCGATGAGGGGCAGTGAGGTCGTCGTCAAAGCATTTTTTGGGTCCAGAAAAGCAGTTATCGGCGAAGTCGACCTTCCCATAACTATCGATCCTCACAATTTGCTAATCTCCTTCCAGGTCATGGACATCTGGGCAACATAAAGTTGCTTATTAGGAAGACCTTAGATAGACCAGGCTGGGGCAGTCACTTCGACACTGCACAAAAAACTAAAGTTCGTCAAGAACGATTAACTCGTCATGGTCTGTGGAGAACAAGCCTTGATCGTGAGTAACCTGTCATTATCTACTTGTATAGAACCCGAGGAGGTTGTTGGAACTCAGTTCCAAGCATTTTCGGTGAGCAATGAGAATCAATCAGAGAAAGGAACCTCTATTTCCTCATACAGAGATGCTCTCGAGGTAATTGAAAGTAACAATGCAAAAGGATGGGGAATGGAAGTACACACTATCAACGAGGAAGACTCCTCCGACACAGATGAGGAATGAAAGTCCTATCTTAACAAGGACGGTTATATGTCTCAGGAAGAGGTGCCTACGCCATTTTGCTATCCCGTACAGAGTCTGAGATTTATACCAAGGTCAGACGTCGAAATTATATATAGAGGTTGTGATCCGGAAGGATGTCGTGCTCCGCCAAACTCATTAGAGGAAGACACTCTAATGAAGGACAACTTTGACCATGACTATTATGGCCTTATGGATGGCATGCCTATCTGGAAGCCGTACCCAGGAGACTTGGGGCAAGAAAATCATCCGAGCATCAGTGAAAAGAATACCTGCGTCCCCACCATGTCATGGGATCATTACTCAGGGCATTAAGAAAACATCCAGCATGACGATGAATTAGCAAAGCTTGCCGGACTAGAATTCATCAACTACGCTTTTCCCGAGGTCGACGTCATCGAGAGAGATGACTCCTCCAGTTCCAAAGAAGTGTGGGACACCCTGGGACAACCGATTGGAAAATACGACTATATGGTCAAGTACACCGCTCCTGAGAGCTCTCGTATCAGGCTCGAAAAAATCCAGCTAACTGGATGGGGAGATTTACTTGAGAGTACAAATGCTATGCAAAATACAACTGAGGAATCCTCCTACGACAACTCTGCCTGGGAGACAGATTCCAATGATCCTGCTCCACCAGAAATCAGCGTCATTTCTGAAGACAAATCAAAGAAGGTACCTGACTTTGTGATTCACTGAGGAGTTCGCCTCCAATGGGTTGCTGTCGATGTTTCGAAGATCGTTCATAAGTCAAAGTAATTGCCGTCTTTACCCTAACCTTTCACCCTGCCCAGGTTAAACAGATGTTTTGATAGGGCTCACTTTCTATAAATATCCCTCTTCGCTTCACCCAAAGCGACAGAGTTTTGTTTTATAGGGCTATAGTTTCAAGAATCGACAAGTTCATAAAGAAAATAACGTCATTCTGTAACTCCCACATTAATTGTTGTTTTCTCTTTTCGCTTTTTCAGAAAATGGTAATCCTAAAAAACAACAAATAATAAAAACAAGCATTGTTCAAAAATTTACACTGTACACACTCTTGCATTCTCTCTATCTCTTATAAAAAACAATCATCACGTCATGTAGATTGCTTATTTTAAACCCCATTGAAACGTACGATCCAATGCCTTCTCCCAACTTTGAATTCCCGGTATTTGAGGCTGCAGAAGAAGAAGACGAAGAAATTCCAGAAGAGATCTCCTGATTACTCAAACAACAGGAAAGGTCCATTAAACCACATAAAGAGTCGTTGGAAACGGTCAACTTGGGTTCAGAAGAGGAGAGAAAAGAAGTCAAGATTGGGGCCCTACTCAGTCTGACTGTCAAAGAAAGTTTGATAAAGCTTCTCAAAGAGTTTCCCGATGTATTCGCTTGGTCCTACCAAGACATGTCAGGGTTTGATACAAGCATCGTGGAACATCATCTACTGTTGAGATTATAATGTCTGCCAGTAAAATAGAGGTTGAGACAGATTCACCCAGATATGGCCATCAAAATCAAGGAGGAAGTACAGAAAAAACGGAAAGGTCAGAATGTGTGTAGACTACAGGGATCTGAACAAAGCCAATCCAAAGGATGACTTTCCCTTACCACACATTGACATGCTGGTAGACAGTACAACAAAGTTCAAAGTCTTCTCCTTCATGGATGGATTCTCGGGATATAATCGGAAAAAGATAGGGCCGAAAGACATGGAGAAAACTTCATTCATTACGCCATGGGGCACTTTTTGTTACAAGGTAATGTCGTTCGGTTTAAAGAACGCCGGGGCAACCTATCAAAGGGCCATGACTGCTCTGTTTGATGACATGATACACAAAGAAATTGAGGTATATGTCGATGATATGATTACCAAATCTAAAACGGAAGAGGAACATGTGACCCACTTGTCAAAACTATTCGAGCGGCTGAGAAAGTACAAACTCCGCTTGAATCCCAACAAATGCACCTTCGGTGTCCGTTCAAGGAAACTCTTAGGGTTCAACGTCAGCCAGAAAGGAATTGAGGTTGATCCTGACAAAGTCAAGGCCATTCAAGAAATGCCTTCTCCGAAAACTGAAAAACAAGTCAGGGGATTCCTAGGACGTTTAAATTACATTTCCCGATTCATATTCCTTATGACTGTAACGCCCCGATTTGTTTAATTGTATTTATTTCATTTATGTGAATTTTGTGAAATGTGTGAATTTATTGTATTTTACCTGCTAATTGAGTTAATTGGTTAATTTCCCTGATAGGTAAAATATTTGCAATAAATTATAATTTCTTTTCAACTTTTATTTCCCGAAATATATTTCATCGCTGTTTATATTTTATCGCGTTTTGAGAGCGTTTGCGAGATATTTGAGCTGAGGGGTAACATGGTCATTTTGAGGGGTTAGATATTTTAGAAAAATTAAATATTTTTATAAATAGAGATTTGAGAGAAAAAGAGAGAAAAGAAAGAGAAAGGAAAGAAAGGAAGAGGAAGGAAAAGAGAAGGAGAGGAAAACTTATGGAAGAAGAAATCATCTGTTCAAGTGCGATTAATCGGGTAAGGGTGAGAAGTTTCGATTATATCATGCTTGTATATGTGTATGTATGTATTTGTTTGAATGTTTGGTGGAAAAATATATGTTGTCCATTTGGTTGAAATTGTGAACAATTGGTAGGAATCGATCGTTTTAACGGTTAAAATGTGGAATAAACCGCGTAGAATACTTGTTGCTATGTTTGGAACATGTTTTGGTTGATATAGTATGGATTGGAAGTGTTTCGGGGGAAAATGAGGGATTTTGGCCCCAAATGACCTATATTGACGCTGTTGCGAATTATGGCTTTCGTGGGTTCGCCTAGCGAACCATAGCAAAGGACCGGGCGAATGTTCGCCTAGAAGTTCTCCTAGCGAACTTTATGATGTTTTTTTCTACCATGGAGCGAACATGACAGATTTTTCTATTTTGTTTTCTTCATAACTTTCAAACCGTAAGTCCGTTTTGGCCGCCGTTCGAAGCGTTGGAAAGCTAATGAGATGTTCTTTCTTATAAAAATGGTTTGGAGGACATGAGATGATTTATTTAATTCGTGGTTGTGTAAAAGTGTTGGGTTGTCGGGTTTTTATCGCGTTAAATGCATGTAGTCGGTGTTTTACAGTGTGTTGTGCTATTGTTATATGATGTGGAGTTTTTATGTTATTTATATGATGTTGAAGCATGTGATAAGTTGTTGTAATTGTTTTGGACTTATGGCAAAATACTTTGTCGACTTGAATACAAATGTATGGTATTAATGTATGTTGTTGTGGGTAGCCTTCGTGGCGTGAATCCTAGTGTTGTGAGTATCATTGTATGATTGCAGGATTGTTGTGGTTGATGGTGAGTAATTCTTGATGTGAATTGATATGAGTGTATATGCTAAAATGCTAATTGTTGTGGTTTGTGGATTATGATGAAATGCATTGTTTATGTGAAATTCAATGTGTGTTATTTGGTGGCCTTATGGCAAGTAAAGGCATTGTTTGAATTGATTTCCAATGCATGATTCTTGATGTTGAGATGGTTCACATGGTTATATATGTATATGCATTTGATTGTCATGAGTCATTAGTATGCCAAGCATCATGATATGCATCTTGTGATGTCGTGTGCCCTTGTGGGGTGTGAGCGACGAAACGATTCCAGAGGGAATCTGCTGTAACGGTCGTGTGCCTTATACAAAGAGGACCTAAAGCGACGTTATAGACGATCGTGTGCCTTATACAAAGAGGACCTAAAGAGATCGGATCATGTGCCTTATACAAAGAGGACCTAAAGCGGTCCATAAACGTCGTTTGCCTTATACAAAGAGGACCTAAAGCGACGACGAACATCGTTTGCCCGACGGGGAGTTACACTAAGTAACAAGCGATGATTCCAATAATTCCTGAGTGAATTAATGATGAGAATGATGGATGGAATGGTACCACATTGCATAGAGTCGTTGTGTCGGTCTCTGTGCATTTGCATAAATCACGAATGGATTGATTATGTGTGGGAAATTGTGAATGGATTGATTATGTGCGGGAAATTGTGAATTGATTGATTATGTATGGGAAATTGTGAATTGATTGATTATGTGTTGAGCTCGAGATAGCATTGGTGATTTGATATGCATTTGTGACAAATGCATTGGTTAGGGATGATATGTTTTATATATAGACATATGCTATGGTATGCTATATAGGAATATATGTGATGTGGTGGTGTGTTTCCATATGTTATAACTTTGGGATGCATTATGTGTGAATATGTTATTATGTTGGTATAATTGATATACGCTATGTGGTTGGATTATTAGAAATATCTTATGTATCTGTGGCATGCTATCTGTATTAGTACGTGATGCTTGTGGTGAGAATAATTATGCATGTGAATTTATATGTGTTTGCATATTATTATGCAATCTTGATTTAGTTGTTATTTCTCAACCTTTTGCTGAGGTTTGTTGCTCTATGAGGCAATTGCAGATTAGTATCTTGGAGGCTTTTGTGAAGATTAGTTCTCCATCCTTTTGTCGGTCTGTCTGTTCTGATACATAACACGGGAGTCGGGGAACGCTTTTGTTATATATGTATACATTTGTTGGATCTATTTTGTATTACCTTTTTATGAATATTTTGATGTTATAAAATAATTTATTTTGTAAAACAAGTCAGTTATGGATCTTTCCGCTTTATTCCATAATTGAACTTTCCTTTTGTTGGAAAAAGTTTCCCTTTTTTGTTTATTCCATTTTGTGTTATGTATCAAATTTATGAGCAGGGATTGTGTTTTCTTTCTTTAAATGTGGCATCCTTGTTTCTGTCTAAGAATATACTTTAATTTACTCTGATTTATTTATGTATTATTTATCCGCGATGGGAATTGGGGTTTTACAATGACTGCCACATGTGCGCCAATATTCAAATTACTCAAAATGAATCAGGATTGCGTTTGGACAGAAGACTGTCAAACCACCTTCAACAGTATTAAGGAAAACCTGTTGAACCCACCGATTCTATCGCCTCCAGTGGAAGGAAGACCACTGATCATCTACTTAACAGTCTTGGAAGACTCCATTGGTTGTGTGCTTGGCCAACAAGACGAAACTAAAAGAAAAGAGTCTGCCATCTACTATTTGAGCAAGAAGTTCACCAACTGTGAGACTCGGTACACTATACTAGAGAAAACTTGCTGTGCTCTGGCTTGGGCAGCCAGACATCTTCGCCAATATATGATTCGTCACACTACTTGGTTAATCTCAGAAATGGAACCAATCAAGTATGTCTTTCAAAAACCTGCTCTCACGGGAAGAATCGCCCGTTGGCAGATGTTGTTATCAGAATATGACATAGAATACCATGCTCAGAAAGTCGTTAAAGGAAGCATTTTAGCGGATCATTTGGCTCATCAACTGATTGATGAACAAGAATCAATCGGGTTTGACTTCCCAGACGAAGATGTCATGTATGTAAAAATGAAAGACTGTGATGAACCACTACCCAGTTAAGGGCCAGAACCAGGTTCCCAGTGGGGACTTATTTTTGACGGAGCTGTAAATCATTATAGAAACGGAATTGGGGCAATCATCATAACACCTCAGGGTACCCACATTCCTTTCACCGCCAGACTGACATTCAAGTGTACCAATAACGAGGCCGAATACGGAGCTTGTATCATGGGTCTCGAAGAAGCGATCGAATTAAGGATCAAGAACTTGGATGTATATGGCGACTCAGCCCTGATTATCAATCAGATCAAAGGAGATTGGAACACATACCAATCAGGACTGATTCCTTACAAAGCCTACGCGTAAAGGCTGTTACCCTTCTTCAACAAAATCGAGTTTCATCACATCCCTCGTGAGGAGAATCACATGGCTGATGCACTAGCCACTCTCTCTTCCATGATTAGTGTAGGTCAATGGAATGACCTACCTAAGGTCGACATAATGCGCCTTGAATGGCCCGCTTACATCTTCACGATTGAGGCAGTCATAGACGATAAACCTTGGTATCACGATATCAAAAGCTTCCTTCAGAAACAACAGTACCCACCTGGGGCACTAAGGAAAGATAGAAAAACCCTCAGAAGGCTTGCAGGTAGCTTCTTTTTGAGCGGTGATACACTCTATAAGAGAAACTTTGACATGATCTTGCTCCGATGCGTAGACAGACCAGAAGCGGGCATGCTGATAAAAGAAATTCACGAAGGATCCTTTTGCACTCATGCCAACGGACACACAATGGCGAGAAAAATTCTAAGAGCAGGGTACTACTAGTTGACCATGGAATCCGACTGCTACAAGTACATGAGGAAGTGTCACAAGTGTTAGATATACTCAGACAAAATCCATGTACCGCCAACACATCTCAAAGTTCTTTCTTCCCCATGGCCTTTCTCCATATGGGGAATCGACATGATTGGCGTGATTTAACCCAAGGCTTCAAACGGAAATTGGTTCATCCTGGTAGCCATTGATTACTTCACCAAGTTGGTCGAAGCAGCGTCGTACGCCAATGTAACCCGAGAAGTGGTGGTCCGATTTATCAAAAACAATATCATCTGCCGTTATGGTGTTCCAAGCCAGATCATTACTGATAATGGATCCAACTTGAACAATAAGATGATGAAAGAGTTGTGCGCTGAGTTCAAGATCGAACACCATAACTCATCTCCCTACCGACCCAAGATGAACGGAGCGGTAGAAGCGGCTAACATGAACATCAAGAAGATCGTTCAAAAGATTGTTGTAACCTATAAAGATTGGCACGAGATGCTACCCTTTGCTCTTCACGGTTATCGTACATTTGTCCGCACTTCAACAGGGGCAACCCCTTTTTCTCTAGTATTTGGCATGGAACCAGTGCTTCCTATAGAAGTAGAGATCCCATCAATCCGGGTATTAATGGAAGCTAAGCTAACAGAGGCTGAATGGTGTCAAAGTCGACACGACGAACTAAATCTGATCGAAGAAAAATGATTGACGGCACTATGCCACGATCATTTGTATCAGCAAAGAATGAAGAAGGCGTTCGACAAAAAGGTCTGACCTCGCGTCTTCAGGAAAGGAGACCTAGTGCTAAAAAATATACAATCATTTCTCACTGATTCTCGGGGCAAATGGACCCCGAATTATGACGGCCCATATGTGGTCAAGAAAGCTTTCTCAGGCAGCGCCTTGAGACTTGCAACCATGGACGGAGAGGAATGTGCCTACCCCACAAATGTTGAAGTAGTCAAGAAATACTTCTCCTAAATAAAAAAAACATCTCGGTGGATTGAAAACCCGAAAGGGCAGTCCAGGCAAAAAGTAGAAACATAATCAAAAATCGTCCCGGTGGATTGGAAACATCAGAGTACAATCCAGGAAAAAGTTAGGGATAATGGCAAGTAACTATGTCTGATCAGTTCAACTCCTCAGCAGTAATGCCAGCCATTAGGAAAACTCCATTAAAGGTCATCTTCAACGTGTCGCTCCCGGGATTTTCATCCAAGTACAAACGCGATAGTGGCACCGAAACAGAGTCGCCAGCAATGTGTATTTATCCCAAGAGAGGGAAAGGAAACACCGCTTAAACCTGAAGGAAAGGATAGAGCATGGTCTTACGACCAAAAGAAATGGGTTCGGGAGTCGGTTACGCGAGGGGAAGGTATTAGCACCCCTCGCATCCATCGTACCCGATGGGATCCACGCTTGCTTGCTTCGATCAAAGGGTGATAGAAAAGAATACTGGAAAGGAACTGCTAATGGAAGGGAAAGAGAAAGAGAACAAATGTAGGGAAAATAAAAGAAGTGCTTGCATGGGCCCTACCCCACTGCCTACGTATCTCATCCGGAATATGAGAATCAGAGCGACGTAGTTCCCCTCACTAGGGAAAGTTGTTTTTTTTAGAGAACGGCTCACGTTCTAGCTCAGGTGTTGCAGGCTCGCTGGTCCGAGTGCGTTACCATCTTGCAAGAGAACGAGTAGAAGCGCGTTCGTACGCTAAGAGTGAATGAGGTGAGAAAAGAATTCCCGAAGGAAAGACGTTATTGTTTGTTTTTGTCTTTTAGAAGCTTTTTCATTTGTTTGCATATGATAGTGTATCTGGATCTTAGTCATTGGAATGTGTACATTCTCACATTCCAAGATGGAATGGGTAAGAAAGCACACTAAGGGTGAAGAAGACCCCCACCCTTAGTTCCAATTGTCAAGGTTCAAACACACTAGCATACATGTGTTTATTAAGTGTTTTTGTTAATTAAGAAATGAAGAAGTGTTTTTTATTTGTACCTTCAACAAGTATTGCATTTAAGTCCCTCATACAAGATCAAATGTTTAACACATTGACCCAAGATGGGCTATATGCTATACATTCTAAGATTATAAGAGAAGACCCCTTATAACCTTTTCTTTATATGAAAGGCCTAAATGCAATAAATGCCTACCTTTATTATATATTTTGAATTTTCTTTGAGATGAGAAGAGAGACTCAAGAGAGGAGAAAAGGTAAAACCTATGTGGACTAAGACTCAATCCTAATTGAAGATTAAAGGGAGTGATCCTAAAGGTTTGTGAGGTTTCAACCTAAAGTCTAAAGAAAGAAAGAATTAAACAATTCACTTCTAAAGTAGGAGATGAATTGTAATTCAAAAAGGGAAAGTAATGAGTTATTAAAAGAAAACACATAAGTGCTTAACAAAACATAAAATGGAATTGTAAAAGAGAAAGGATAGAAGTTGAATGTGGATTCCTTATCCACACTCAATTGAAACTTACCAAAGCCCCTACATGGTTAGTACACATGTATAAGAAGTATAAGAAGTAAAAGAACATGTAATGCATCATAAAACTCAAAAGAATTAAATGAGAAACCAAATCCTAGAGCCATAACCAGAATGTACATCATATGGAAACCAATGGTTATTATCAATCAAACTCAAGTGGATAGGCAACAAACATCCTCCATGACATTAGAACATGATATCATAAGAAAAGGGAGAATGAAAGATGAAAGAGAAAAGAAGAAATGTGCATAAATGGAACATGTAATCCATGGATCAGAATTGAAATGAAATGAAAAATGATTCACAAACATCTCACAAGTATTCATGCATGACACATCAAAGCATTTAAGAAGTGATAGAAGAAGTAGGATTGAAATGGAAGTTCCAAACAAAGGAAAGTGCAAACACAACATGTTAAAGGTGCACAAGGTTCAAATGATAATCAACAAGCAAAGATGACATATGATATGTATCAATGTCCTATAATGTCAAGAGTGTAGCTCACCAAATAGGCAAATGATCATGCAAGTATACACAAAAGAAAACATGTAAACATGCACAAAAGATTACAATGATATGACATGTTATAATGCTTTAAATGAAATGCATCAAACAAAAATCAAATGGCCTCATGAAAATTATGAAAACAGGGTATTGAAGTTCACTAATCAGAGATGAATCACATATCAAAGTAGCATGCAAGGAACCAAGGCAAAATGATGTCAAACAATGCACTTAGGTCAAATAGACATATCATACAAAGTAGCACAAAAGTGAACACCAAACATGCCATAAAATGACCTAAAAAAAATCAAATAAAAATCACTTAACATACCTCAAGATGATGATGACTCAATGCAAAAAGAAGATCATCAAAACAATTTTTAATGATCAAGAACAAAATTAAACAAAATCATGTACCACATTAAGAATGCACACCAAAGAAATTCAAAGAAAATTATGGAACAGGGGAAAAAGTCATAAAATCAAGAAACAAAATCATGAAAAAATTTCTAAATGTTTTAAGAAGGCTCACGAATTTTTGTCGAATTTTATGATGCAATTTAGTATTTTTAAAAATTAAAAAGAAAACGCCTAGCAAAAATAAAAAAAAAATGCAATGCAAAATGTATGGGGGTGCATGCTTAGTAATTACTCAGTTCAAAAATGGTTTGGGCTTAAGGCATGGGGGTGTGGATATCAATCTGACTAGGTCCACTAAGCTCGCATAACACAATAACTACCATGCTCCTCAGTCAACACAAGTCAAAGCAATTACAACCATCAGATTAAGTCAAGTCAACACAAAGGTCAAAGTAAACAAAATCAATGATCACGCGTGGAGGAACACAACAACTAACATGCACTGCACCATAAAACGTTTAAATGAGAATCAGAAAAAAAAAAACGTGAGGAGCACGTTCCTTTTAATGCGTTGTCACGTTTTGGAGCATTGGATCATGAACATCAAACGGTCCACATTAATTCTGACCAGAAACCCTAACATAACGATCACCGGCCGGAGAGGGACCTCCGGTCACCTTCTCCGGTCAATCACCACCGTCTGCAACCCTCATATCTCACCAAGATGCACAAATCATATACCAAATTAAAGCTGAGCTCATGCACATCATGGATCTACCACTATTTTCCACATAATATACGTGCACATGGAGAACAGAGAAGAGTAAAACATGCCCTAGGTTTTGCAACTAAGCCTTTAGAAGGCCTATCAACTAGCCAGAGTTTGGAATGCTTCTATTAAGCTCATATCAACATTAAAACAACAAAATAAACAAGTAAATCGTGAGAAAAGAGTTTGTGAGATTTGGAACCTGATCTTGCAGTTCTTGTATAGTTTGAGAAAACCAGAGGAAATACTTGTTCTGCAACCTTGGAGCTTCACAAACTTAGCAAAATAAATGCTATACAACCAATGGTCTTGAGAGCAGAGAGGTTCAATGTTGAACAATGCTTGCAAAATCTTGAGGACTGTGTAGAAAGGGTTCAATTCAATGCCATTGATGACGATGAAGATGAAGTAGATGAAGGAAAGATGGTGAAGCTCGTGTTAAATCAGAGGGAAAGTAGAGAGAATGTGAGGGAGAGTTTGAAGTGTTTTGAAGTGAAAAATGAGAGAAAATGAAGCTGAATGAAAATGTGAAGTGAGATTTTGTTTTATAGTGTGGGTTAACTATGGTTTAATGAGTGAGTCAAGTGAGTCACAGTTGAGTTAAGTGAGTCATCCCTAACTAACTGAGTCAAGTTAGTTAGGGAGAGCAAAGCTATGGTGATGACAACCCATGATAAACTATGGTGGAGGTGAAGAGAAGTGAAATGGCACGGCTTGTGTAGGTGAAACTTGCTCAGCAAGTTGTTCTTTCTATTTTTATGTAATGCACGTGCTCATGTGCATGGACATGTGATGAATGTTTGGTTAAATGAAGAAAGAGTTGGAGAGTGAGCAATGCACGGGCAAACTGAGACCACAACAACAACATTCATTTTTCTGGTTTTTTTGTGACAGTTTGGAAATAATGCAAACATGGATGTTTAATGGTGATTTTCTCTTGGCATTGTGGATGATCTAATGAGTTCTTGGAGACGTTGGAAATAGGGGATGTAATAGGACAACTTTGATATGAAAATTGAATTGAAATGGGGTTTGGAGTAAGTTGCAAAATGACTTATAACACATAAGCTTGAGACTGGTATGAGGGCGTGGCAAAGGTTGGTTGACAAGGTAACATGGCACCTAGGTTCTCAGCATGATCATAGCACATTGGACTCAACATAACTTCTTGACCTTTGATCAAATGAAAAAAACATTAACACCAATCTTAAAGATCTCACATAGAGGAACAACTTTCATGTTGAAAGATTTTTCATTTGAGGCCTCTAACCATGAGTAATTGATCTAAACATTTGGCCCACCATGTGTTTGTGAAAATGACACGCGCGTGACCTGAAAATTGACCAAGCTGACTTGCATTTTGCCCTAGTTTTCCCCAACTTTAATCATCCATATCTCACTCAATTTTTATCCAATGGAGATGTTCTACACATGGATGTGAAGCTTGAAACAAGATCTTTTGTTATGGCCGAGTGGAATTTTCATTTGATGCCCCAATTTTAAATGGCCTTGGCTCAAACTCTGATGCAAAATAGCCAAAACTTGCTATATTTAGTAACCCTTCTTCATCCAAAAATGGCAACTTTCCACATCTTGATTTTTTCATGATTCCTTTGGAGTTTCTTGACCAAATTTTGTACATTGGACATATGTAACATGAATTTCATGATTTTGGGCTCAAAAAGTCAAGAGTTGACTTTTTCCTCTGGTTATTTGACTTGGCCCCAAATTTCCTGATTTTTTATCTTTCTTCCAATTGAACCACTTCCAAAACCAATTGAGGGGCAATTCTCCATACACATACACTTAAGAACATGTAGAATACCATGACATCAAGTTTTGTCCAAAAAATCAAAGATTCCCTGATTTAATGGGAAACCCTAATTTTGGGTGCCCACCTCCTAGGAGCAAAATGTGCAGTCTTCAATTTCAAATTCCTCAGAGTATGTTGTGTATCCTCTTAAAGGATGATGAGATATACCATTTGAGGATGATTTTGGATCAATGAGCTATCTCTTTTGAGGGTTTTTCCTCAGTTTTTGAACCTCTTGCATAGTGAAAGATGTAGTGCTTCAATCTCCCATTGAATCTCTCATTCTTGAGGTTGTGGATGTTCCATTGAGATAGTATGAGACATGAAAGGCTTCTTGGCTTGCCTTGAGGAAACTTGATTGACCTTTTTGTGCTTTGAATGATTCCTTGATTGTCCACCTTCCACCTGATCACATGCCCTGATGGTAAGAAGGATGCTATGCTTCATTTTTCTATGTTAAATGCAATGTAATGTTAATGAGGTGGATATGATATGATAAATGATAATGCCATGCTATGATGACAAAGAGGGAGAGCAAATTTTGGGGTATTACACAACGGAAGCTCAGGATGCCCCGAATTCAAAGTTGGTAAAAGGATAGTGGTCGTTATGTTTTAGTGTAGCCTTTTTCCCTTAAATTACCATTTTCTAATTTTGTAAATACTCCATGGAATCACGCGTTTGGCTGATTTCCATCCTATCAATAAAATTTGAGCCCTTGTGCTTTTGTTTGCAGTTCTTATTTATTTTAGCTTTACAAAATGACATTTTTAATATGATTAACGATTCTTGAAACGAAATAAAAATGAATTTACTTGTCAAACTTTTCTTCTTTTAAAATAAAGATGGCAATTCTTTTGACTGTTGAACATCGAAAGGACATCGTTCGCTTCTCCGAAGATGGTTGAGCTTCAAAGTGCAGAATCAAAGTACTCCTTCTAAACCAGTGTGTCTGAATGAAGGTTCAGTTATGTCAGATGAGAATACTCCATCTGGCATCTTCGGCAGAGTTCTCATCTCCTAAGCCCGACCAACGGTTATTCCCCGCAGGGACTATCTCTCCTAAGCAAGGCAGAATTGCTATCGTGAACCAGTGATACTTTTCATCTCCCACTGTGGCCGAGTATCCAGTCGTGTTCATCTACTAGTCTGTATGTCGCGTCAGTTTTGTCAGCATAAACATACATACATCATGCATTGTTGATTTACATTCATATTCATATTGCATCACTATCACTCTAGTCGGTCTTATCCCCTAGTGATAACGGTCCTCTTAATCGAGTTGACAGTTCTTTCCTCGTCAGGAAATGTCGCATCTGAACGATCTTTCCTCCAGTTTATTTCTGGATTAGAGTTGGCCCTTGACCACTTTGATAACTTGAACCTCTGAGAAGCCAGAGAACCTTCGACAAACATCACTCTTCGCCATTGAAGATGATATCTTCGCTTTCCCGAATTAAGGAAAATCCCCAGAGAAAGCCTCTTAGTCAGAGATTCGACATTACAGCAGTTTTTCTCTGAAAAATCCACTGACGAAAAGGTCATCAGCACCTAAAAATTGGATCACATCATATGTCATCAGCACCCCAAGCGACAACAGTGTCTCAAGAGACCTGCTTTCCCCAGTAGAGCCGACAAATGGTGTCTCCAACAGAGAAGTTTTTACACCTCTACAACTCAGACAGATGGGTTCCCCAACAAGTCTAACATCAAATCTTTTTCCATCAAATGGTATCTCTCCCAGGAAATCCAGAGAGAAGTTTGGGAAAAAACCGCTACGATCAACACCCCTTGTCAAGAAGTTTATTGACAAAAGAAACTGAGACCAGTTCCTTGGTAGGAAACCAGGATCGAGGGGAGGTTTATTTCAGAAAATGAGACCAGTTCCTTGGTAGGAAACCAGGATCCAGGGGAGGTTTATTTTAGAAACTGAGACCAGTTCCTTGGTAGGAAACCAGGATCGAGGGGAAGTTTATATCAGAAACTGAGACCAATTCCTTGGTAGGAAACCAGGATCGAGGGGCAGTTTATATCAGAAACTGAGACCAGTTCCTTGGTAGGAAACCAAGATCGAGGGGAAGTTTATTTCAGCAACTAAGACCAGTTCCTTGGTAGGAAACCAGGATCGAGGGGAGGTTTATTTCAGAAACTAAGACCAGTTCCTTGGTAGGAAACCAGGATCGAGGGGAAGTTTATATCAGAAACTGAGACAGTTCCTTGGTAGGAAACCCGGATCGAGGGGAAGTTTATATCAAGAAACTAAGACCGATTCCTTGGTAGGAAACCAGGATCGAGGGGAAGTTTATTTCAGAACCTTAGACCAGTTCCTTGGCTGGAGACCAGGATCGAAGGGAAGTTTTACCTTTTCTAAGTATCAACGCTTAGCAAAAGAAGATGGAGGAGCACACTGCCATTCATAACCACCATCAAAATTTTAGGTATTCCGATATTTAATCCTCTTGCACCCCGAGTGCCCAAATACCTTCGCCATTCACACCTTCGGGCCCAAGTAGATTAAATAGGGGCATCAGTCATACCCCAAATTTTGACCACTAAGATTTCCCATCATTGTGTAAATCATCACCACAATATGAATGTGTCATTATGCCTCATCAGTCTCCCCAAAGGTGGGTGCGCATTCACTACAATCAGAATTAGGGTTTCAGGACCTCTTAGAGCTCTTAGACAAAGGATCAATCAAGGAATGACATGATCTTCAACTCTTCTAAATCTCTCAAACATCCACAATGGATCAAGAGGACTCCCACAGCAAGAATCAAGCACAAGGTTGCAACATTCTAAGTGGATCAAGCCTCAAGATCGCTAGTGTCACCAAATTAGGGTTTGGTCGACCAGGGCCTCCACATGGAAATTTTTCTCTGGGCATGAGCCAATGCTTCAAAGCATAACCTAAGATGCTCCATGGGACATCATAAACCCAATCATCAAGTCAATTTGGCCTCAGGGGATGCATTCACTAAAAATCAGGAATTAGGGTTTCTTGACCTAATTCACCCCTAAGTTGACTTTTGGGACAAAACAGGAGCCAAGATCTCAAGACATGATTTGAGGGTCTCTAACACACTAAATTGATCCATTTGCAACAATTGATTGATCCAAGAAGCTTGATCAACAAGTTTCAATTTCATCAGAACCACAGTTAGGGTTTCGCGGGAAAAGTCAACTATGCCTTTGACTTTTGACCCAGGCATGCTCCCAAACCTAGGGACATGATTCAATACACCCTATAACACCTATGAAATCAATCCATAAAGTTTGATTTAGGTCAAGGACTTGAATTCATAGAGGATCGCACAGTTTGGAATTCATCTGACAAAAAGTCAACTGTGCACAAAAGTCAACTTTGACTTTTTGAGATTTTTCACAATTATGGTTCTCTGACCCTAAAATGATGTTAATGTATGATTGGAATCATCATTCATCAAGAAAAATCAAGGAAAGTGGGATAACTTGTAAAAGGGGTAACCATAAAAACTTAGAAATTTTTCTAAGTTATGGAACAAAGTGGCTAGGGTACCAACTTTGAAGGATCATAACTCCTAAACCACAAGGCCATTTTTCCCCATTCAAAGCTGGATTTGTAGCTCTCATGGCCCTCTACAAAAGCTTCAAACACAACTCATTCCAATTCCTCATGGAGTTTTAGTTATGGAATGATCAAAATCACAAAAAGTGAAAATGTCACTTTTTTCCAACACTTAGTGAAATTTTCACTAAATCAGAATCTGCCTTCACTTTTTTCAAAATGTAGGGGAATTTTTCACTTGGATCCAAAAGGTATCAAAACCAACTATGATCAAACAGTTGTTGTATCATATGAGGGCTTTCCAAAATGGCCAAGAACTCCATCAAATTCCTCTTGAGCCATGAGATATGACGATGAAATATGCCTTGCTGAAAATTGTCAAAGCAAGGCAGATTTGTGCATTTTGCTCGATTTGCCAAATTTGTGCAAATAACAAACACACTTATCCATCTGAACACCTCAGGGGGAGACCAAGGAAGGACAAACACTGATCCATAAGCCTCCCAAGTCCTTGGAACTAAAAATAGCATGCCAAACCTAGAAATCCCTAAAGAGGGGACAAGACTCCAATTTTGTTTTGGAGCATTCAATGGATGCACCAAGGTGGCATGGACTGAGCCATTTCCAACTGAATTCAGTCAAGACATATCCAAGACCAAGGGAACCAGTAGCCTGTGCCCTAACCTCTAGTCAATGGCTAGAGGAGACTTGGATTCTCATTGATCAACATTGGCCAAACCTCTGCAGCAGTTGCCATTCACTATTTCTTGCAAAACAAACTTGATCCACTATAAATAGAGCTCATGTGTGCTCATTTTGAGTACACCAAAGCCATCAAACAGATGATTTCCTCAAAATCGCCTTCTCACTTCCAAATTTGCCTTCCAAAGCAAGTCACCATCAGGTTTTGAGTTTGAGAGCAATTCCAATCAAACCAATCACACTCACACCTCATAAACATCATATAGAAGTGATATAAACACTTAAACAACATCTGGAACACTGATTTCACAAAATCACCAGCCAACTGCTCAAGGTTTTAACCAAGTTGCAATTGAGATACCATCTTCAGTTCCAGCTTGTTTCAAACCATTCCAAGCACTCAGGCACATCACTTGGCACCTAGGGAAGCTATCCACATCATTGGAACCAAGCTGTAACACCTTTAACATAAAACACGATCACTAGCTGCAAGAGGTAAACATGAGCTCTTCTAACTCTATGATCCATGCATTTTTTGCTACACAATAATTTGGCCATATGTTCATAATCATGCATGGAGTGTTTTCCCTCAATCAATTGCTTTGTCTGAATCGTGTATGGAATTTCTGAGCCTTCATGCAAATTTTAGGGTTCTTGAGGTTTCTCTTTGATTTCTTATTCCATGCTTAAAATAAATGAAATTACGGACCATAGACATGATCGTGAGGTGAAAACGAGTAGATTGAGATGTGGATTGTGTGGTTTCATCAAGTAGTGAGTGAGATTGATGAGAAAACGCAAATCTGGGCAAAACAGAGCACGCGGGCAAGGCCAAGATGTTCTTGGCGCCCTTTTTTAAACATTTGAATTTTTGAATTTTTGTGATTTTATTTAATTGATTCAAAAATTAATTTCTCTCTGAGTTTGAATGATTTTGAGTTGATTCTTTTTTTAATAATTCACAAAAATATTAAAATATTTTATTTTACCAAAAAATCCCAAAAATTTTACTTATTTCATATATTTAATATTTTTGCAAAGAATTAATGTTTTATTTGTTTTTAACATTTGAAATATTTTTTCGCCCTTGATTTTTCAAACTTAATTGGTTTCCAATTATTTTGTGAGTATAAACATGATTTTTCAAAATTAATCCAATACCACAATTTATTTTTCACACATGTTTAACAATTTTTATCATTTTAATTGAATTTTTATTCAATTAAAATATATTTTGAAAACAAATTAGGGTTTTGATCAATTCAACCCTCATCAATCTTTTTCAAACACTTTTGGCCCTCCAGTAGAGTGTAAGACCCAACCCTTTTAGAAAACCTTTTTGGGCCCCGGTGTATTGTATAAGTCCTGACACCATCAAAACGTTTGGCGCGATCATCGCCTTTTTAACAAAAACCCATGGGCCTGTCGTTGAGTTGTAAGCCCCATCTCTTGTAAAAAAATAATCTTTTTGGGCCTCTAGTAGAGTGTAAGACCCAACCCTTTTTGAATACCAAAATGATTTGGGCCTCAGTCATTGTATAAGACCCACGGTGTTTTTAAAAATCTCGGCGCGATCTCCAGTTTAAACTAAAATCATCTGGGCCTACCCTCGTGTTATAAGCCCCATTCTTTTTCTTTAAACCCCTTTGGGCCTCTTGAGAGAGTGTAATACCCATCCCTTTATACAGAAAACCTTTTTTGGGCCTCAGGCACTTGTATAAGTCCCTGTAAAATTTCAAAACAACAGTGCAATAACTGATAAAACCTTGGGCCTCTCCTTGAGCTATAAGCCCCAACAATCTCTTCAAAGCACTTTCTCCTTTGATTTGGAATATAATATTGTTATCAAAGCTTTCTTTGATGAACAACTTACAAAATAGCATGAAAGCTCTACAATCGAGTAAGTGTTTACCCGCTTTCTTTATCCGTTTTCATATATATAAAACTGTATTGTGGGGCTACTCACTGTAAGTCTTCTTTCACAAACTTTTATAAACTTGTCAAATATCAACTGTGTAATACTAGTATGGTTATTTAGAGTTTTCCCCGGCAACTACGTCTAGAATTAGGTAAAGCCTGTTGGTCACTCTTAACTACAAACAAAACTAGATCCCCCATAGGATTACCAGATACAGTCTTCCCTTCTCTTGGGGTTAAACAATATAGAGACAGGAAAGGCAGCATTCTCTGTGAACCCTTTCTCAGACTGTCACTCTTTAAAATTGTCAAAGAAACTCTACTCCCCAGAGATGATCTTTTCTCGGTGAATGGCATCTCTTGAGTTTCTTCCAAATCCTCGAACTTTCCTGGAATGATCTCTTCTCGGTGAATTGCATTTCTTGAACTTCTCGTGGTTTGGGGACCCACGGGCTTCTTAAAACCATCCCCGCCTCCTCTTGGGCGTTGCACAAGGACCCTTCGGCTTCTTACAAGCTCCCATGCCTTCTCTTGGGCTTAGTACAAGGACCCAGAGACCTCTACAGGTATAGGAACAGAACCTAGTCATCATTTTGCTAGAGCTTTCTTTCTGAGTCAAGTGTCAGACTAGTTAATGGGTTGACCTTCATCCCTTAACATACTAGCCTTCTCTTGGGCATCATACAAGGATCATTCATTATCTCAGAATCGATTTCTCAAAATACCGGTAGACTTGGACAGTCTCAATACCCTTTGGATTTCCCATTTCCTTAAAGAACAAGAAATAACCCTGATCTCCCGATCAGTACCAAAGTACAACCATACCTTTAATCGTTCCCTTTATAAGAACTGATTTTCTCTTTTATCCAACATACTGTACCTGTCACTAAACTAAAACAGTCAACATCTTTTAGCCTCCTCTTAGGCTTTGTATAATGATTCCTCCCCCAGCACAGATAGCCTTCTCTTGGGCTTTGTACAATGATTCTCCCCATTGGAGCTCAACTTTTCAGACTCTCTTGTTGAGTCACTCTTTTAGCCTCCATCTCGGGCTTCGTACGAGATATAAATCACTCTCTTGTTGAGTATAAAAGACTCTCTTGTTGAGTCAACCTCTTTAGCCTCCATCTCGTGCTTCGTACGTGATAGAAAAACACTCTCTTGTTGAGTATAAAAGACTCCCTTGTTGAGTCACCCCTTTAGCCTCCATCTTGGGCTTCGTACGAGATAGAAAAAAACTCTCTTGTTGAGTATAAAAGACTCTCTTGTTGAGTCAAACCTTTAGCCCCCGTCTTGGGCTTTGTACAAGATATATAAAGCACTCTCTTATTGAGTATAAAAGACTCTCTTGTTGAGTCAATCACCTGTCAAACAGACTCTCTTGTTGAGTCACTTCCCTTTTAGCCTCCATCTTGGGCTTTGTACGAAACACTAAAGCACTCTCTTGTTGAGTCAAACCTTTAGCCTCCGTCTTGGGCTTCGTACAAGTCATATAAAAACACCCTCTTGTTGGATCAATAGCCTCCTCTTAGGCTTTGTATAAAGAAAACCCCGGTTGAGTCAATCAACCTTTTAGCATCAAAGTCAAGCCTTGCTCACAGCATACAAACATCGACAACTCCTCCTTAGAGATGACAAATTCTCTCTCTGCCAAACACTTTAGCTTCACATCTTGGGCTTTGAACAAGATACAAACCACCTTTAGCTTCACGTCTTGGGCTTTGAACAAGACACCAAAACACCTCTTTCCTCCCATAGAATAGGAGGAACTACGATCGGTCTGATTTTCCTGTTTCATCAAACAGGAATACGTAGGCATAAGATTGGAAAAATCTTAGCGAGCATACTAATCAAAAACCCAAAATCCAGTATCTCCACCAAATCAACCCAAAAGTATCAAATCTAAACACATTACTTAAAACCTCACAAATAGTCTCGACACTCTATTTTAACAAAATAACCTAAGAGAGACCCACAATCTTAATAGCATCTGTAAACCAACAGTCATCTGGTTAAACTCAGTATGCAAGCAGGGTTAATTGGAGACATCTATTTCCCTTCCTTAATCAGCTTCAATAGGATAAAAAATGAATCGAACTGTAGTACCCCCAAAGCGATAGTGCTTCGCAACCACGCAAAAATTCGCGCTACACATGCGCCCAATCATTATAGGGTCTCTGGTTCTATTCTAGATAGTTGCAACATTTGGCCATTTATTTTGTTAATTTAACCATTATTATTTATCAATTTAATCTTTTGGAAATTTCTCCAACAATCCCCCACCATTTTCCAAATATATCTAAATCCATTATTCACGAAATTTCATGGTTTTAGATAAAGGTATCTTACGATTTGAACCAATACTTAGTAAGTTAAGTTTTCACTCATCCTCGAATAGATTGGTAGACAAACTTTGAACCAATTATTCATAAGAACAAGCGTGCATAACTCACACATGAAATCCCGGTACCATTGATCGAATTATTAATATGACACATTTAATAAGGTCTTGTGTCTCATATCCTTTTCATGAGAATTTAAGAGTCATGCCCTTGAACTCTATGAAGCGGCACCACTTCATTCTCATATAGGTAGATTATATCAGAAATGCACCCATAATTATTCATTCCAGCAAACATATTCTATATGTCTATTAAGAGAAAAACTTCATCCTTCCACGTATATTCTTATGGTTCAAGTACTTTTACTCCTTGGGATGTATCTATTGTCAAGTACTTCAATCACTCTAATAGTGTACTTTCATCATTTAACTCAAGACTTAATGATAATCAAGTGTGAGTTGAGTTTCCACTATCGATGATTAATTAGATATGGGCTTGTTCCACATCCCTAATGATGTCTTCATTGTCTTCAACATTATATCCAAAGACATCATACCCTTTTCAATCCATTCGCCAAAGAATTGTAACATTTAAAAACTTTAACAAACTTTCAATATTCAATCTTTCAACTATTATAATTAATTTACGTAATCTTGATAGTATACACCAACTATCATCAAACCATAACACTTTTAGCACATTAGTACAATTATCATATACAAAGTATATTTATATTTTTGATAGTTTTGACAAACTTTCACCATGACACTTTAGTTATTTATTTTGTGATATACACAACTTTTATGTCATTCTTCATTTACCAACCTTTTTATTTTGAAGTTTTACTTTCACTTAAATTTACCTCAAATATATTTAATGCATTAACCATTTTGAAAACCATGTTCATACAAGTTTGTGATGACTAAGTTTTATTTCATACAGTGGGTTCAAATATGTAACTCGTAAACTCCATATAATAATAACACCATAGAATTTATTTCTATTCTTTTTAAAATAAACAATTTTCTAGCATGACTAACATATGCATAACAAATTCTATGTGATAAATCTATGTTTCATATATAACAATGTTTTATGGTATATCTAAATAAAAATCACAAAATGAACAATGAGCCGACATCACCAATATTTCTTGTAACATTTCTCGATGAACACTTATCAACTTACAACAAGATAAAATATATCCAAATTACTTTTAATATCAAGATAAATAAGAAATAATGCTTACATATTATGATACACACATAATATGAGATAAATCATTTTATTTTTTAAATTCTTGCATAAACAATATAATTTAAACTCGTTCTTGCTATTTTTAACATGTTCTTTTTACCATTTTATGTTACCAATAAATTTACCATATATCCAAATTCATGATTTTATTTCTTTTAATTATTACCAAATAATCTCATCGAGAAATAATGCATTATTAATTAAAATAAACTATCTTCACCAAAGAAAAATATTTAACATACATTTTACATTCAAGTTTTTAACATAATCCAATCATATTCATAATTATTTCATTTCACATATTTGAATAGTTTATAAATCATGCATGTTTAAATTTAATATCACATGTTAAACTTAACATAAATACACATTATTCTCATCATATAATATTATATATGAATTTAAAACATTATATGATCATATATTAATTTAATAGAATCATTCTGTACCTTTCACCGTGGTTATGAATAAGAGAGTATGAATCTATATCTCCGTCAAAGTTGCAACCATAAATTAATCTCAAAAAATTATAATCGAACATAAAGATTGTTAGATCTTGTGTTGGAGTCTGCTGCAAAATATGAACCAGGAGAAAATGATGAAGACGGTACGATGAAGTTGCACAAAATTATTCCAAAGTGTGTGTTTACACTCAGCTTTAGTTCGATTCGCCCCTGTCACTCTCGGGATTTTCATCCAAGTACAAACGCGAAAGTGGCGCGGAAACAGAGTCGACATCAATGTGTATTTATCCCAGGAGAGGGAAAGGAAACACTGCGTAAACCTAAAGGAAGGGGAAAAGCATGGTCATCGCGACCAAGAGAAACGGGTAAGGGAGTCGGTTACGCGAGGGGAAGGTGTTAGCACCCCCACGCGTCCGTCATACTCGATGGGATCCACACTGGTTTTCTCGATCAAAGGGCGTCGTCATCTGGAGATCCACTGCCAGTGAAAAGGAAAAGGAACTTGAAAGAAAAGAACGAAGAAACGGGGGAGAAAAGAAAAAGAAGTGAATCGATAGGACACCGCCGTCCTATGCCTACGTATTCCCTCGTGCAATGTAAAAGTCAGAGTCAACGTAGTTCGGACGACTACGAAATAATGGGGTAGGTTACTTGCAAGACATCATCGTCTTGTGCCTACGTATCCTCAACCTAACCAGAGAGAGGAAATCAGAGCAGTCATAGTTCGACCTAACAAGGTCTTAGCGTTTTTTATGAGTGACGTTAAGTTCGCGTCCGGCAGTTAGGGTCGATGCCTGTTTGCGACGAGACGGAAGTAACGTGCCCTTTTTTGAAAATGATTCGAAACTTAACAATCCCGAAGGATGAAAAAGGTTTGAGTTTGTTTGGTGTTTTTTGGACAGAAGTGTTTTGATCTTTGTTTGTAGTATGCCTCGTGCTAAAGTCTATGACGTAGTAAGTACTTTGCGTAACGAGTCATACGCCTCGCACAATAAAGTATACTATGTACTTAAGGCTCGTGGCACACGAGGCACACTTTTATCATTAAGTGTTTTGAGATTTGTTATGAGATGAGAAGAGAAAACTCAAAAGAAAGAAAACACTACGGGAAATCTATCCTAATGTTGTCATGCAAAGGTGGCCCTATAGTTGAGTTCCAAGGGGAAACATCTACTTAAGTTAGCATGCAAAACGAAAGCCTAATGCTAATCCTACTCCAAGCTTAATCAAAGATTAAGTTGGAATAGGTAGCTCTAACGGAGCAAATCCAAGACTTAAACAAGTCTTGAGATTCAAGGGAAGAGAAGGAGTGAAAAAGAAGAAACAAACAGCGGCTACAACAGCGCTTCAGCACCTGCACAACATTAAAAACCAGTCAACACACCACACAGCATTCAACAGCTCAGATTCAGCACAATGATAGGTGTAAAAAGGCCAGACAGCAGCACATATAACAACATATATGCACATAGACAGCCATGAAAACAGGGCAGCATGCATTCAAAAATGATTCACTCATGGAAAAGCAAACATGCATCAAGCATTACATATTCTTCAATCAAACATGATCATAATCATACCACAAACCATCGTAAACAACTCTTGATATCATCATGAAAGAATGCATATCATGAAAGGATGCACATCATTAAGCATATGAACAAGACAAGTTAAAACATGCATCTCATGAAGCCAAATGCAAGTAATCATGTTCACAACAATAATTCAAGCAACACCAACAACAAGTCATAATCAACATGTTCAAGAAGTGTGTGTTATGTTTTCATCGCACCAAGAACGCAACAACGCAAACATGATCATAAACGGTGAAAATCCAAGAGTCGCGTGTCGGAAAATTGTGTGCATACAATGGTGTAAGGTGCAACAGCATCAAAACAGTCCTTAGACAAGTATCATATCAATCCATGAAGATTAAAAATGAAACGGGATCGAAGCATGCTCAAAAATGAACAAAAAATTCACTCTGCAACAGTGTCAATCAGTTAACCAAGTGTGTTAACCGATTAATAGCTCCAAAATCAGCAGAAACAACAAACTACACTGGTTAACCGATTAACCAACTTGTACTGCAATTGGTTAATCGGTTAATCCTGTTACAACAGCAAAAATTAATTTGAAAAATCACTTCCAGCAGCAAAATCACTTATGCAAACATCTCCAATGATCATGTAATCAACAATGCACAAAAATTAAACTCAAACACAGCATTCAACCATGATTTAGATCCAATAATCCTCAACATCAAGAATCAAATTCAAGCAAGTGGATCAAATCACAAGCAAAACCAAGGATCTACATTGAATAAGTTGCAAATAAGCTAAATCAAGTATAGATCTAAGGGAAACTGGCCTACAAAGCTGAGATTTGCTTTGGAAAGATTTGTCAACGAACATTGGTGGATCCAAACAAGAAAACCAGAGATATATGAAGCTTTACCAAGAACACTTGAAGATCCAAGCAAGAACACCTCAAATAAGTGATTCCAACAACTTAATTCAAGAGCTAAACTAATAGCTACTGCAGAATTGAACCAAGAATGAGGATGTGTGGAGGTTTAGCTCAAGAATTCACAAATTCTAATGAAGAATTTACGAATCTATGAATATGGAGCTTTGAGTGTGGTTGAAGATGAAGATGGAGAATGAAAAAGTGAGAGAGAATTGAGAGCAAATTCTGAAAAATGAGAGTGAAAAATGATCTTGGTTCTTGAGAGGTTTGGAGTTGATTACATTAAATAACCCCTAGGTTAGTAGTTAAGTTTGGGTTTGGAGTGAGGTTAAGTGAGTGGAAATTGGAGTGAAAGGTGAATTAGGAAAAGAAATGAGGAATTAGAGTGGAAAGAATTTAAATTTTTGAATGGAAAATCATACTCTCTAGATCCTTCTACTGATGTGTAGCAATAAAATGTGTGATTAAAGTTGGAATAAAAAGATGCAACGCTAAAAAATGAGGTGCTTAGGCAAATTTCGCCTTGGTTAATCGATTAACCAAAGTGTTAATTGGTTAACACAAGGAAAATTTGAATTCTTGCGCTTTTTGGAGGGAAACTTGGAGAATGGCTTGGTTCCACTTGTTCTGAACCATATTAAACCTCTGAAACTTGTCCTTGGATATCAACACCGAAACACTCTTGAAATATGCTGTGAAATGTGTTTCACACTCGGAATAAACTGCTGAAAGCAACTGTCTGGTGCTGACTAACTGATCAAAAATTGACTGCCTGAGTTTCTGATCATCAAATCATCTAATGAGCAAAATAAATGCTCAAAAAGACTTTGAAAGCTATCTGCTTTGCTCTGAACACTATTGAAAATCATACTAGAACTGATGACGCCCTGAGCTGCTGGAAAATACCTTGATCCCATGTCTTAGGAGCTCCATGAAATGCCTGATTATGAATGAGATGCAAAAATGAAAGAAACATAAGCCAGAAAAAGTTAGAAAAAGAAAGGGCAAATTTTGGGGTGAATCAGCTGCCCCTATTCAATCGACTTGGACCCGAAGGATGATAGCAACGACTTTCATACATTCAAGGTAGAAGGTGATTGAATACAAAATAACCCGGAAATTTGCAAACTGCGGGGAGAGAAATGACATAGTGATTGCCAGCCGAAGGTGAACTCATATCCAAAGGTTAGTAGAATCAACAGACCTAGAAAGATGACTCTGCTGGGGATAAGAAGGTAGACCATCAACTCTAAGTTTGAGGAAAAAATATCATCAGCTCTGAGAAAGAAAAGGATAACCATCAACTCTGAGGTTGAGGAAAATATGGACTAAACACCAACTTTGAATGTTTGAGTAAAAGGTAGACATCAACTCTGAGGTTGAGTAAAAACCATAACTTCAACTCAGAGGTTAGAAGAAGGATATACATCAACTCTGAGATTGGTAAAAAGGGTATACATCGATTTTGAAACCGGAAATAAAAATATTGACTTCAACTCTGAGGTCGAGAAAAGGTATACGACAACTTTGAAGTTGGGGAAGAAAAGGATATTCATCAACTCTGAGGTCGAGAAAAGGTCTACGACAACTTTAAAGTTTGTAAAAGTGACGTCAACTCTGAGGTTGGAGCTCTTTTCAGAGGATTAGAATCACTGTTTTGATTGAGGGTTGATCTGGGCTTTCGCACAAGGTACCAAATCCGGCTTATGCTCCGCATGCATATGCTTGAATTTTCTTTCTATGGCGCAATGCTCCATACGAAGTGGAAATGCTACGCGTTTTGGTAGATGCAATGCAATGATGATAACTATATAAAAGAATGAGAGGACACTCCACTGGAGAATGTGCGGAACAGAGCAAGCAAACTTTGGTGAGGAAGGGATCACCAATATCTAATCTCCTGTAGGGAGATAACCAACTGTTCCACCAATAACAACTGGTGATGTAAACCCTATTGGGGAACTGCAAACTGAATTGCGAACTCTATTGGGGAGATGCCAATGAAGATTGGACTTTGAACTGCTGAGAATGCCAATAACCATTGGACTTTGACTTGCGGGGAAATACTGGATATGACTTACTCTGACTTCTCACCGTCTTCAAACTGCTTGAAAATATTCCATCGTCTTACCCTGCTGCGAATGAGGAATCCACCTACACTGCTGGGGATAAGAAATCCTCATAAAGAACCCTTTTTGACTTGAGGACGATTCTCTTCTTGGGGAAGAATATCAATTCCAGCACCTTGCTAGGACAAAGATACCTTCTGGCTCCTTGCTGGGGAAGAGACTTCGAAAGCTTAGCGCTTTAAGTTTTAGCTGATCAACTGCATACTGATTATCAAGAGTGAACAACGGTTCCTTTGACTCTCCACTTGCCCCAGCTCACACGGTTTAATGGAAGAAATCATCTCAAATGGATTTTATAGAAGACCGGGCGTTCACACTGCCCCAGGATCTTCAAACTTTCGGAGAGATTTATCGAATCCCGACGTAACTGCCCCAGACTGTATGATTCATGAAGGAATTTGCCTCGAGAGGACTTGTAATGACTTGAAATACTCTGCCTCAGTATTTTGAACCTTAAAGAGGTGCTTTTGATTAACCGTCTTCTGGAGAGGATAACTTCTCATGCTCTTGAGGTGGCCTACCTCAATATGAGCTTTGAAGTGACTTTGCCCCTGATCTTCGAATGAATGCCCCAAAATAACTGCACTTCGGAGAGATTTCTCGACGTGACTGCCCCAGATTGGCTACATCTTAACACGACTTACTGGGGAGAGCCCACTCCACACTGAGTCTCTTGGCAGCATGCCCCTTGATATGACTGTCCTTCAGAATTTTCAAGCATCCCAACTCGGCAGGATCAAGCTTCTCGACTGACGCTCATTGTGTAAGCTTCCTTGATGCTTAGGCACATGTATGCAAGAAGAGAATGTTTATTGTGAGAATGATAATTCTAATGCAACAAACATGTTAACCTTGAAGCTTTTATTGAAAATATGCCGCAAAACCCTGTGAACGAGTCACTAGTTACGACCTTGATTTTTGAATGGAAAACAATACGCACATGCAATACCAACAAAAATCGTATTAGCATAACTCATGGGAGTCAGGAACGCTATCTCGTTGAAGTACGCCTTCGGACTAACCCCTCTTCAATTAGGACTTTTAAGGGTTGTAACGTGGCCTAGTTTGCGGTTTTAGAAAAAAGGATTTATGGCTCAAAATTTATTTGTACCCACCCATTCTCCTTGATGTTCTCTAGTCCTACGCTCAGTAATTTGGCACAATCGCTCATCTCCCAAAAGGATATTTTTGAGGATCGAGTGATGATTAAAGAACCCACGAGGTTTTCAGAATATCAGTCACTCCTTTTTGTCTTCAGTGTTTTGCGGTCACACGACTTGTTCTTTATCAAGAATTTTTCTTTTGATCACTTCTTTTTCTTTTCATTTTTTTTTATTTCCCTGATTTTGCCTGGACTGATTCTTTTTGAATCTTCCGATTTTGAAGTCCAGCGGGATGCCCTAACTTTTGCCTAAGTCACTTATTTTCAAGTTTTGGACTTAGCGGGCTATCTCTTTTTTCTTTTTCTTTCTCTTTTGATTCTTTTTTTTGAACAAATTGTGTGACACTGGTTGTGTGACTTGTTTGAAAAGGGTGGTGACTGCCTCATTCCTTAGTCGATGAGGGATAACCACTGTGGTTTCACATCCCTCAATCTCCTGATGTGTGAGGGAAGAAAGGTAATGAATCCTCAGATGCACACTCCTTTTGAAATTTGGGCGCTCGATCAAATTACTAACAACTACCTTGCCCCAGGTTAAATGTGAGGGTTTTTCTTATGAAAAGAAACTCCTACTTCGAGGCTCAAAGGGGTTGACGAGGGTATCTCCCTTATATCTCCAGTGTTTGGGGATTTGAAGCAATTCCTGTACATCCTCAACAGGGTTTTATCCAAAAGCATACAACCATAGACTTTGCGTTTTCAATTCATCATCCTCCCTCCAAGAGTTTAAGCACGAAAGTTGGTATTGCAATGCACAGAAATATCATATGAATGAATAAAAATGAATTACTTCAAGAAAAACATATCCATTGCATTAAGGTCATCATTAAAAACAAACAAGTCTTTCCATGCATACAATGCTTTAACAAGAAATGAAAAACCACAAATGAAAATGCAGTAAAGAAGCTGAAGATTGCCATCACTAAGGAAGCTTGATTCTGTCTGGACTTATTGCTTCTGATGCAATACTTGCAGTCTAAGTGCTCACTTGGGAAATGAGGCTTCAATTGATGTACATATCATCTTCAGTGAATGCAATAACACCTGAGTCGACCAGATCTTGCACCTTGTGCTTGAACACGTTGCAATCTTCAACTGAATGACCTGGTGTGTCCGAGTGATACTCACATCTAACATCCAGATCATAACCAGGAGGAATAGGGTCGGGAACAGGCTTGGCATCCCTTAGTTCAACCAGAGAACTCTCAAGTTGACGGGCAAGGACATGACTGTGAGGAATAGGGAGTGGATCGAACCTTCTCGCAGGCCTTCGTGATCTTTGTTGTCTCTGTTGCTGATAAGCATAAGGTCGCTGATACTGAACAGGCTGTTGGACAATAGGAGGAACATACACATCACTTGCTTCTCCTTCCTTTCTCTAGGAGGACCCAGTATAAGGTTTCTTTACATCTTCAGAGGAACTGGCAGCAATTTGAATTTTTCCCATTTTGATGCCGTTTTCGACTCTTTCTCCTGCCAATACAAGATGTGAAAATCCAGCTGACAAACATCCAACCAATTTCTCATAATAATGCCCCTGAAGCGTATCCATGAACATATCAACGAGCTCTCGCTCCAACATCGGAGGTTGAACTCGGGAAGCCAATTCGCGCCACCTCTGGGAGTACTCTTTGAAGCTTTCGTTTTGTCTCTGAGAAAGACTCTGTAATTGTATTCTATTGGGCGCCATGTCTGTATTGTACTAGTAGTACTTAACGAAAGCTTCTGCCAAATCTCTCCAGCTTTTAATATGCGTTCTCTCCAATCCCATATACTAGTCTAAGGATGCCCTAGCTAGGCTGTCCTGAAAGAAATGCATCAGCAGTTTCTCGTCGTCCGAAAAGGAAGACATTTTTTTGGAAAATGCCCTAATGTGAAACTTGGGGCAAGTGGTTCCATTGTACTTTTCGAAAACAGGCGCCCTGAACTTCGTAGGAATTTTCACACCAGGGACCAACCCTAAGTCAGACATGTCCGTACCCAAAGCATTTTGGCTCTTAAAAGCCTTCAATCTCTCTTCGATCATATGAAGCCTCTTGTTCGTCTCAGTAGGGAAACTCATCTCAGCATCATAAAATTGTTCATCCTGATTATCCACCTCCCGACGAGGAACAAAAATCTTAGCAGCACTTCTTCTGGATTGACTCCCAGAATGGGGTGGAGGAATATCAGCACGTGGAGGATTCACATCTCCGCTCGGAGTATTGCCCACAACATTCCCATTACCAGCCTCTGGGATAACAACAACAACCATGTGAATAACCGCCCTTAATTCCTCTTGACATTGAGCCATACCCTGCATCACCTCCATGCACTGAGCCATACGATTCTGGAATTCTGACAACTCTGATCGCATCTGATCCATGATTCTCTTCTGATTGCTTCGAGTTGCGTAGTGGTGAGAAGTCAAGTTTGCAGTTCTGAAGAAAATACCAAGTCAGAATAATAATTCCCATCTGAGAATACCCGTCATGCATATGAGTATGAGAATGCAAAATGTCATGTGATGCAAATGCAAAGACACGAGATCAAGGTATCCATAAATTATGAATAGCTGCGGTGCTGATGACTGAATAAGTTCAAAGGTCTGCTCTGAAGAGAATACCGAAATAATCAGAATACCGAAATACCAAGCTGATAAGTCCACACTGATAAGAAGACTAGAAAAACAGGTAGGTGGAAAGTTACGGTTACCTGCAAACCTGTAAACACCCGCCAGTTCTCACATGTGGGTACTAGAAAATGAAAGGTCCTCAGCTTCTGGCACTAAGGTCGAGAAGCAATAGTACATTCATCCTTCTGGGTACAGTACTATCGCAATCGAGGAACGCCTCCACTGATTCTCTTTCAAAAAGGATATCCTATATCAAGTTCCCAGCATTGGATCCTCGGATCAAGAAGTGTAATGGGTTTGCCATTTCTGGTCTGCCATTATCACCTCTCGGGAGGAGTGCCGTAACTGAGTCCTCAGGAATGGTCACCGGAGTCGACAATCCTCCTCGAACCGCCTAGCCACCACATACGCATGTAATGACTGAGCAACCTCGGAAAGATCTCATCTGGTTTGTGAGCTCAGGTCAGCACACGTGTCACACGCGACACATACCCACCAGAGTCCACGCTAAAGTCTAAGTATGTACTCAAGCCTTGGTAATGGGCTTATCTCTCAGAAGCCCCAACCTGCCAAACAGAAAACACCAGCACAGCACAACACACTCCAGCATAATAATGAAATGCAATGCCATACATGCAGTAAAATAGTAAAATAGTAAAACAGTAATACAGTAATACAGTAATACAGTAATATACAACAAAATAAAGCACCACAATAAACACGCAATGAAAATAAACAACCAAGCGCTAGGAATGACCCGCTTAGGGAACCAGATGTCCCCAGCAGAGTCGCCAGCTGTCGCTCTCAGGATTTTCATCCAAGTACAAACGCGAAAGTGGCGCGGAAACAGAGTCGTCAACAATGTGTATTTATCCCAAGAGAGGGAAAGGAAACACTGCGTAAACCTGAGGGAAGGGGAAAAGCATGGTCATCGCGACCAAGAGAAATGGGTAAGGGAGTCGGTTACGCGAGGGGATGGTGTTAGAACCCCCACGCGTCCATCGTACTCGATGGGATCCACGCTGGTTGTCTCGATCAAAAGGTGTCGTCATCTGGAGCTCCACTGCTACTGGAAAGGAAAAGGAACGGGAAAAGAAAAGAACGAAGAAACGGGGTGTAGCGGAAAAATCGTGAGTGTAAGCTATTGATTAACTAAACTCGAAAAGCAAGAGTCGCCACCGCACTTTTATTCTGTCCAAAAAAGGAAAGGAAAAAGAGCGAACGAAACCTACACAAGCTCTACAACAAGAACAAGTGAAGAGAGACTGGATAAGGGTGTTTGGTTACGCAATGGGAAGGTGTTAGCACCCAAAACGTCTATAGTACTCTATAGGAACCCTTTGAAATATCTACCGCTTTTGGTCTGAAAACGTTTGCTTGAAAAGTGATTGGGGAGATGAGAAGAGAAATTGTTTTTATGATTTTTGTGTTTGGAGAGACTTGTCGCCTCATGCCTATGTACCTATGATGTGCAATGTAGGATCAAAACCCCGTAGTTCGTGATACAAAGAATACAAATTTGTTTGTTTTGGTTGATTTTAATTGTAAAGAGAAGTCGTCATTTCCAAGCGAATAATTCCGCTTAAAGAAATGAATCATGTCTAAACTTATAAAAAAGTTAAAGGAAAAAGTGCACGAGGGCACAAAAAGAGTTTGAATGAGTTTTATGTTTTTTTAGGTCTTTTGAAAAAGGTGTCAATATGCTTATGTAGTTTAGAATTTGTTAAGAAATGAAAGGAAAAGTGTAAAAATAACTTGACAAAGTCAATGTTTGATTATGAAAGAGGTGATAGTTTGAAATCAAGAAAGTTTTGAAAGAGGGAGAGAGTTTTGAAAATTGAAGAATGGGGTAGAGAAGAAGTGAATATCCTAAAGCATAAAGTAAAAGCTAAGGAGAAGAATAGCCTAACCACACAAGTAAGCTTCATAGTCTTCGAACCATAATTCCAAAGCAAAGGGAGAAAGGTCCTAAGTCTAAGTCCAAGGTTCCAAGAATTGCATTGGATGTCCAAGGTCTATGTTCTAGGATTCAAGAATAGTATTGAAGTCCAAAGTCTAGGTGCAAAGTCTATGTCCTTTGCATAGGATAGTAACCGTAGTCCAAGATTAGAAGCACAAGTTTTTTTAGAGGTTTTAGCCTTTATTAATGTTTTTGGTCCAAATGGACAAAGAGAAAAAGGCATAAGCATAAACATGTGTCCAACGGACAAAGGAAAGATTGTGGAAGCATAAACATGATATGAAATGATAAAAATGAAGCATAAAAGTAAAAGAGATAAGGAGCGAGAAGGAATTATAAATTATTAGTACAATAGTAATGTTAGAAAGTTATTGATTAGTTGTTAGAGTTAGTGATCAATAATAATTGAATAATTGCACTTAGGTCAAGATTAATGAAAACTCATTAGAGGATTGATAGGACCAAAGCCTCCTAACAACAAGTTTCATAAGTTTTTAACCAAAAGACAAATAATCAACTATTCTTAATAGTTTTCCGATGCGGGACAAATATTGCGCTATGTTAAGCAATCGCCGAGTAATTTACGGAGTAATTACCCTACAATGAGGCCGGTCAATAGCTCTTTATGTTAATGTATGCTAAATGAATGATATGTAGATCGTCATTCAAAAACAATACCGCATGAAAAGAAAAATGGTAGCGATCTAGTCTTGATCGAAATTCAACAACGGAGTTGCAAGATCTTAGACTTTCATCGATCAAAAGGAAAAGAGAAATAGATGAAGAGAAGGCCAAATTAAACCACAAAAATATGTGATCTAAGGCTAAGAACAAAGGAAGAGGGAAGAAAATGGCAAAAGAACCAAAACAGTCCCAAAACAGAGCCAAAATAGCATTCTGGACATTGGTTAATCGGTTAACCAGTGCAGATTTTGAATTTCTGCGCAAAACAGGGTGTTAATCAGTTAACCAGTTTACACTGTGTAATCGGTTAACACTGTATCAGAAGCAAAAAAATGTGCAAAATTCAACATGATCCTCTTTCAAAACATTTTTCAAACACCTTATGATCATGAATTGAATTTACACGAATTTTAAAGTAAAAATAGACAAAGAAACCTGCAATCAAACAACAATATATGATCCAAAAGATCAACAACAAGAAGCACCAAGGATCTACATCTTGAATGATGAATATGAAGCTTTAACAATGGTGGAAAATGAATTACCACTCCAAATCAGAAACTTCCTTTGAATTGCAGCAAGATCTTCACTCCAAAACCTTGATCTACTGTGATTGATGAATGAAAACAAGAAATAATGAAGGTTTAGCTCAAAGTTAATCAAGAATCAATGTGAATTCTTACTAACTTTCAAAAGAAGAAAGAAGAGCTTTGGTGAATTTGTGGTTTGAAGAGATAATTTGCAAGGGATTTTTTTGGCTATCAAAAGCTTGAATGAAATTTTAGCAAGGTGAATTTGGCTCTCAAAAGCTTCGAGAGAAATTTTAGCAAGGTGAATTTAGCTTTCAAAAGCTTGAAGAATGAATGAAAAGAGGCTCTATTTATAGAGTTTAGGCTTGGAAATTTTGTGGTTTGGAATTAGGTTTGGATGATCAAAATTAGGATTGGAATTCAAATTTGGAGAGAAATTCATAAAAGAGTGGTGATTAGTGAAGGTGTATGGTAGGAAATGATCAAAGTGATGTAGGGAATTAAAATGAGATGGTCTAGAATATTCCACATGTGATCAAAATTGGTGCCAATTGCTGAATTTTGAATTTGCTACCATTTTTTTCAAAATTCGCACACGTTAACCGATTAACCAATGTGTTAATCGATTAACACAGTGAAAATTTGGGAAATTTGCCTTTTTGATGTGTTGTCTTGACTCCGGCTCGATTTTTCTTGCTTGTCAAAGAAGGCATGGAAATAAACACATGAACCTTGGAGTCTCTTGAATAGTAATAAATTAAATCTTTGAAACTCTTGATCAGATGAATTTTGAATTGTTTGCAGATCAACTTTGACTTTGTTCAGATGAAATTCATTCGAGCTGAGGGACTGTTTGATATCCTTGATTCTCTTCCTGAAAAAGTTAGTAAAAGGGAAACAAACATATTTTTGGATTTTGATTAAAGGTTAGTAAACATAAGCAAAATAAAGGCAAGTAAGAAAAACACAGATGCTCAGAGAAACAAAGAGAGTGATCTTGTTTGTGGTAAAGATGCAAAATGATATGCGAATGATATGTGGAATCTGCTGGGGATGGGCTCCCTTGAGGGGTTTAGCCTACTTTGATTTATTTACTACTTTTGTCTGATTTGGTTGTTACTTGATTGTTCTGTTTTGGAGTTCTTCTGTGTGTGAGATATGTCCTATACCCGGACCAGAGTGTACTTTGAGATTGGAGGATGGTATAGTCAAGGGAACTTTGAGGGAGTCGAATCTTGAAAAAGAAGAACTTGAGAATCCATCCACTCGGTGGTTGCCTCTTTGGAATTACTGATGCCGATCGAGCGATCGTGAAGGAATTCCTTTTTCCATAGAAGCCTATAACACCGAGGACCATAGTAACCCATAACCCATCTTAGCCTTTTTAGGATCGTGGCGCGGAAGCTATGAAGATGCAAATCTGACTTAGCTGTTACGCGATGCCACACTCAGGTTAGATTCTCTTGAGGATAACTACCAACCTCCGAGCAAATCGGTGCGCTGGTGTGTCTGATAGTGAATTGTGGACCCTGGGCACTCTGTTAGAACCGCTGTTTTCTGCAGGTACAATGAAGCCCAAACCTTAGTACACACCTTTTGTGGGATTGGTTCTTAACCCTGACTTCATGCTCGTGACTCGGACCTTTGAACCCGTGTGCTTTGAGTGATCTTGTTTGTGGTTGTTACATCCATGCACTCTTGCATCCATGAGCATACATATGAATTCTTCCTAGTTGCCTCAGAAACTCATTTCAGCTGTCTCCTTCTTCAGTTATCTGTTCACCGTCAAGTTGTTTCCTCAACACAACTACGGAACTAGAGCTGCTATCAAATTGAGAATGGAAAATTAGGAACAACACAACGCTGAAGTCAGAATGGAAATTGATGAGTTGAAGGCCGGCATAACCAAGCTCACGGAAATGCTGCAAGTTCAGATTGCTAGAGGTGAACCACCTCAGAGGACTGTGATTGTTGAAACTTCACCTGCTGTTGTTGACCCTCCACTGACTCAGCAACCAGCTTCTACTTGGCCAGAATTTGGGTTACCTCCGAATTACTCGCCACCCTTTGCAACTACTCCTGTGTTTGTCTCGCCAGTATCTTCGGCTCCTTTGTTCACTGAACCTCAGCCTGTTGTGCATTCTGTTGCTCAAGCTATTCTTGAGAATCCTTTCGTGTACTATACTGCTGGTCCACAATCTGAAAGTTAGGGAGAACCTGGATACATTGAAGAAGTCAGAGAGCAATGGAAAATTCCAGACAAAAGGATAAGAGTCGTGGAAGGAAGTGATGTCTTTAGTGCTGTCGCGATGGACATGTGTTTGGTTTCCGACTTGGTTATACCTGCAAAATTCAAAACTCCTGATTTTGAGAAATACAAGGGGCACACCTATCCCAGAACCCACTTGGTGATGTACTGCCGCAAGATGGCTGCTCATGCCAAAAATGACAAATTGCTCATTCACTGTTTCCAAGACAGCTTTATTGGGGCTTCAATGAAATGGTATATGGGACTTGATAAGAACCATATCCAAAGCTGGAAAGACTTGGGTGATGCTTTCTTAAAGCAATATAAGTACAATCTGGACATGGCACCTGATCTCCGTCAATTGCAAAACATGTCTCAGAAAGAAAAAGAATCCTTTAAGGAGTATGCTCAGCACTGGAGAGAGCTAGCTGCTCAAGTGGAGCTACCCTTGGCTGAAAAAGAATTGACTGGTTTGTTCATGGACACCCTTCAGCCACTCTTTTGGGAAAATATGATAGGCAGTGTATCATCTGATTTTGCTGACCTAGTCACTATTGGAGAAAGACTAGAAGAAGGTATCAAGAAAGGAAAGATTGCAAATGCTGAAGCCTTTAATGGTGCTAAAAAGTATGCTGGGAATTTTCAAAAGAAGAAGGATGGCGATACCCATGCTGTTTCAGTTGAAGGTAAACCTCGTCACAGAAAATAATAATATGTAGCTGCAGTTGCTCCTGTTATTAATGCTCAACCAGTTCAAGCTCCTCGTCAGGCTTTTAGACAGAATCATAATCGCAATAGGGTTAACTTTGATCCTATCCCGATGTCCCACACTGAGTTGTATCCATGTCTTATAAAGAAAGGTTTGATTACAACGAGGGATCTACCTCCTCCTCCGAATCCTTTCCCAGGCGGCTATAGGGCTGATCTTCACTGTGAGTTCCATTGAGGTGGGGCAGGCCATAACTTGGAAGGTTGCTATGCGTTGAAAGCTATAGTACAAGAATTGGTGAACTCAAAGATTCTGTCTTTTGCTGATGATAATCCCATAGTTGTCAACAATCCTTTGCCAGAGCATGCCAAGTTAATTTGAATCAGTTCAGACGGATCATCTCCTAAAGCCAGTGTTTCAGACGGGACAGCTCATCCTTGTTGCTGATTAGTTACTAGGCCTTGTTTCTTTCTGTTTGCATTTTTCTTTGATTGTATTGACTGTTTGCTTTCAAACTTTATTTGTACTTTCATGGTAATTTCAATGAAATGAGCATTGCAATGTTTTGATTCAAATTCAATTCACTGTGTGCATCTTTAGGCTTTCTTTTTCACATAAAAATATATCTCCTGTTCACTTTCTTTATCCAGCTTTTGTTTATACAAAGATTGGAGGGAGGATGATGAAAACGAAATACCTGATATTGCTATTGTATACCTTCAATTAAAACATGGCTGAGGATATACAGGCATTGTTTCAACTCCCAAACACTGGAGAAATAAGGAAGTTAATCCTTTGCCAACCCCTTCGAGCCTAGAAGTTGGAGTTTCTTTCTGTACGAAAAAACCCGCAATCTTAACCTAGGGATGGGTAGTTCTCAGTTAATTTGACTGTGCATTCAAATTCAAGAGAATCATTGCAATCAAAAGCTTTCCTTCGCACACATCAAAGAAGTGTCGAAGATGTCTTGCAAATCAAAAGCCAATGATGGTTCACCGAAATAATTAAGCCAGGCAATCACTACCTTTAAAAAAAAAAGAGAAAACGAAAGAAAATCAAAAGAAAAGCCCTCTAAGTGAAAACCTATGAAGGAAACTTAGGCAAAAATTGGGGCATCCCGCTGACTGTAAGCTCAAATGACACAGTTCAGGCAAAAGTTAGGGATAACAAAAAAAAATCAAGAGGTTGCCAAAATCCTCAAAGACAAAACGAGTTGACTAAGGTCCTCATCAAAAACAACAAAATGTTGTAAGAAAGAGTGACTGCCGTCTCAAAAAATCCCTTGGTCCTTGAGCCATCATCATAACAGTGTTGCAATTCCAAAATCGCTTGGAACCTGATTGCATAGTTTGAATTAACTAAGAATAGGACTGAAGATCATCAAGAAGAATGGGTTAGGTACAAATTAACTTTGAGCCTATATCATTTGTTTCAAAAACCGTGAACCAGACCACGTTACAACCTTCAAAAGACCTAATTGAAGCCAGGTTTCTTTTGAAAGCATACTACAACAAGGTTGAGTAAGTTGACTCCTAAGTTCGTTGAAGGGTCCTGCCATGAGATGGTGGGATAATGCTTCAGCTCTTATGACTATTCACGGTGTGCCCAAGGTCTGGGAACAATTCAAGGTAAATTTCATGGAGAAATATTTTCCTAGTTCCTTGAGGACTCAGAAAGAGTTTGAATTTCAATAGTTAAGACAGGGTAGTATGACTGTGGCCAGTTATGCTGAAAAGTTTGAGGACATGGCTGCTTATTCTAGGCAGGCTAAGTATGCTCCGGATGAACGGTGGAAAATAGATCAGTTTCAGTTCGGACTAAAAGTTGAAATTTCTCATAGTGTATCCCAGAGGGAGTTCACTACTTACGATGAAGTTCTAAGGCAATGCTATGTGGCAGAGCATAGTTTGAAGAAAGTCCAAGCTGAAGGTGTTGCAAGTAGGGTGAATCAAGGTGATCGTGGGAGACCAAGTCAGCAATTTGGACCTAGATCACAAGCTTTCAAAGGGAAGCAGGTGCAGGTTTCTAGACCTAACGTTACTCCTTTATGTAGGGTGTGCAACAAAAGTCATTTTGGGAAGTGTGTCGATGGGAGTTTTAGGTGTTATAATTGTAATGGATTGGGTCATGTGGCTAGAGATTATACTCAGAATAGAAACCAAGTGCAAGGAAGAAATACCGGACGGGTTTACACTTTGGATGCAAGGAAGACGAAAAGTGATAACTCTTTGATTGCGGGTACGTGCTTCGTAAACAGGCATCCTTGTTTTGTTTTATTTGATTGTGGGGCAACACACTCTTTTGTATCTATGCGATGTATGAAGCGACTTGGGTTGCAAGCTATTCCTTTGTCTCCTCCTATGGTGGTCACTACCGCCATGGATGAAATGGTTGAGACACCGTTGATGTGTGACAACTGTGTTTTATCTGTGAATGGTAGAGTTTTTCAGATTGACCTTATCTGCTTACCGCTTAAGAAAGTTGATGCCATTTTGGGGATGGATTGGCTTTTTGCTAATTCGGTGTTTATTGGATGTGAGGAAAAGATAATCATCATTCCATCTGCCGAGGCTACCCCGGAGGATGTGTGATTTCAAGCCTCTTCAAATATGTGTTTTGATGAAGACAACTACATTAGCGCATTGAAGACTTGCAAAAAGTGATTGAATAATTCAAGCTTAAACTTTCAAATATCAAGAATTGAAGACATACTTGGTTGATCAAAGGTATATTATAGCAATCCTTAATAATGGTTATCCAAGTGTTCACAAAATTATTTTTGCATATAACATATCTTTTGGAAAGGTTTTCTATGCTTTAACTTTTGGTTCATGCTGTTTTGGAAAAGTTTTTTTGAAAATCAATCAGCTGTAATCGATTAGCAGATTTGTTGTTAACCGATTAATAGTTGTATTTTTTGAATTTTTTTAAACGTTGAAGGAGCGTAACCGATTAACACATTTGTTGTTAATCGATTACTACTGTATGCAGAGGCGAAAAATTGCATTTTTTTAGCATATCTCATTCAAACCTTTTCCAATTGAAGCATTGCATTGTATCATATTTCATACCCTTTTGTGGAGGTGTTCTGGCATTATTTAAAGGACTGAATTTTTGTTTTTCAAACTGCCCTTTTGTTTCAGCAATCATTTTCAAACAAATCAATCACAAAAATTCTGAATTTTCTCAAAGTGTTCATCAAACTTTCTAAGTGTGAAAATTTTGTTACAACCTTCATAGTTGATGAATTTTTCCATTTGCATTTGAACACTTGATAACATTATTAGTGTGATTGTTTTACAAGGGGAAGATCAATCATTTGATTGATATACACTTCAAAGATTCATCATCAACAATTACTCAATAAAATTCAGATTTATTTAAAGACACATCTTATTTTAGGATTGTTACAATAAGATTGTGGAGTTGTATTACTTGTGTTCCAAGGATTGTTTGGAAACAAGGGAGTTCACTTAGGGAGGATTGTTCTCTACTTGAACTTAGGAAATCCAAGAGGATTGTTCTTGGTAGTGACTTGTATAGAAGACTAGGAAAGAGTCTTGTAAAGTCTAAAAACCATAGTAAACTCTCTTTCGTGTTGGAAGAGGAGTGGAGTACTCTCGGACTGTGAGGGGAACCACTATACATCGATGTGTCTTTTAATTTCCACATTTACCGCACTTTCATCACTTAGAATCTCTTAGGAAAGTAAAATACAAGATTAATCGAAAAACCGGAAAAAGTGTCTAAGAACCTAATTCACCCCCCCCCCCCTCTTAGGCATACATTTAACTTACATTTGGCATCAGAGCAGGTTAGGTAACCTGTTCCAAAAGATCCAGCATGGCTTCCGCAAATGCAAACCCGGTTTTTAAAGACGAGGTTAGTAGTAACTCTTCTATATATGATGATGATGCTCAAGATGCTATTAATGAGTTGTTAAAAGAATGCAAAAATCTGTATAAAACCATATCATATCAAAAGAAACAACTTTCATCTTTAGAAGAAAAGAATATAGCATTAGAAAAATATGTTGAAGATCAAAAACAAAAGATAATGAATGAAAAACAGAATTTTGTATGTAAGAATTGTGAATCTCTCTCATTTCAAATTGTCCAACTCAAAAGAGTCATTGATAGATATGAGAAAGGACAAATTGGCTTGGAAGAAATCCTAAGGCAACAAAGGTATTCAAATGATAAAAGCGGACTTGGTTATTCAAAGTTTTCTAAACCAAAGTCTAATAAAACCATCTTTGTTAGGCCTAAGGATCAAACTCCTAATGAGAAGATAAACAATCCTAAAGTTGTGCATAAAAAAGCTAGAAGGAAAAGGTTACCAAATAAAAAATCATATGTTCCTAGATACAAGAGTAACTTTGAACCCACTTGCTTTTATTGTGGTATTAAAGGGCACACACCTAATGCATGTTATGTAAGAAATTATAGTGTTGCTCAAGGCCATTATGTATGGGTAAAGAAAGGAACTAACTATGAAGGACCCAAGGCAATTTGGGTACCTAATAAAACTTGATTTTTTTTATAGGTATGCTTGAAGGCCTCTTCAAATGATTGGTATCTTGATAGTGGGTGTTCAAGGCATATGACGGGTGATTTAAGCAAATTTTCACATCTAACGCTTAAGGCCAAAGGATATGTAACCTATGGTGATAACAATAAAGGAAAGATCCTTGGCATAGGCATCGTTGGCACACCACCTTTAACAACCATAGAAGATGTCCTCTATGTAGAAGGTCTAAAGCATAATCTACTTAGCATTAGCCAATTGTGTGACAAAGGACTCAAAATCAACTTCACCAAAGATGAATGTTTGATAAAAAACGAAGTTACTCATGAGGTAATGCTAAAAGGTAAAAGGATTAACAATATTTTTATGATTTCCCTTGATAATATGTCCTTGAAGGTTAAATGTCTTATGGCAAACAACAACGATCCATGGCTTTGGCACAAAAGGATTGCTCACATTCATATGGAGCACTTGAATAAATTAATCAAGCATGATCTAGTTATTGGATTGCCGAAAATCAAATTTGTCAAAAATAGGCTATGTGATGCTTGTAAAAAAGGGAAACAAACCAAAGCAACTTTCACATCCAAGAATATGGTATCCACTACAAGGCCACTACAACTGTTGCACGTGGATCTCTTTGGTCCATCAAGAACAAAAAGCTTCGGAGGTAATGTTTATGCATTAGTTATTGTTGATGATTTCTCTAGATACACTTGGACATTGTTTTTAGTGCAGAAAAGTGATGCTTTCAAAGCCTTCAAGAAGTATGCAAAACAAATACAAAATGAGAAGTCACTTTCAATTATCTCCATTAGAAGTGATCATGGTGGAGAATTCCAAAATGCTCTATTCGAAGAATTTTGTGAAGAACATGGAATCTCTCACAACTTCTCGGCACCAAGAACCCCCCAACAAAATGGTGTTGTAGAAAGGAAGAATAGATCCTTGATAGAACTTGCAAGAACAATGCTTAGCGACTCGAATCTTCCTAAGTACTTTTGGGCAGATGCGGTGAGCACGACATGTTTTGTAAGTAACCGTGTTAATATCTGACCTATTCTTAAGAAGACCCCCTATGAACTTTTCAAAGGGAGGAAACCAAACATTTCTTTCTTTCATATCTTTGGATGCAAGTGTTTTGTTCTCAACAATGACAAAGACAATCTCGGTAAGTTCGACGAAAAGTCGGATGAAGGTATTTTTCTTGGTTATTCTCTTTCAAGTAAAGCTTTTAGAGTTTTTAATAAAAGAACTTTAACAATAGAAGAATCTATGCATGTCAAGTTCGATGAATCTAACCCCTCGAAAGAGGATATTGTTGTTTGTGATAATGATGATGATTTTGTAGAAATCCCTAATGAAAATTCTTCGAAAGATCTCGATAAAGATCAAGTAGAAAATCAAGAAGAACATCATGATGAACCGATTCAACAAGAATCGATCAACAATGATCTACCAAAAGAATGGAGGACACGTAGAGATCATCCAATAGACAAAGTCATCGGAGACATTAGTCAAGGTGTAGCAACAAGATTGAATCTAAAGGATGCATGCTTAAATATGGCATTTGTTTCTCAAATCGAACCATCTAAAGTTAATGAAGCCTTGAATGACGACCAATGGATATGTGCAATGCAAGAAGAATTGAATCAATTCGAGAGAAATCAAGTTTGGGAACTTGATCCAAAACCAAATGACAAACACATCATTGGAACAAGATGGGTATTTAAGAACAAGCTTGATGAAAATGGTATAATTGTTCGGAACAAAGCAAGATTGGTGGCTCAAGGATATAGTCAAGAGGAAGGAATTGATTTTGAAGAAACATTTGCTCCGGTTGCAAGGTTAGAAGCTATTCGTCTATTGCTTGCTTATGCTTGTTCAATGAACTTTCAGTTATTTCAAATGGACGTCAAAAGCGCCTTCTTGAATGGATACATCAACGAGGAAGTCTATGTCAAACAACCCCCGGGTTTTGAAGACTTCAAGCATCCTTCACATGTCTACAAATTGAAGAAAGCGCTCTATGGACTAAAACAAGCACCAAGGGCATGGTATGATCGTCTTAGTAATTTTCTATGCGAAAAGGGCTTTGAGAAAGGCAAAGTAGACAAGACTTTATTTATCAAAAGAATAAAAGGGAACACCCTACTAGTTCAAGTCTACGTAGACGACATAATCTTCGGTTCAACAAATAAGGAACTATGTGAAGAATTTGCGTTGTTAATGCAAGGTGAATTTGAGATGTCTATGATGGGAAAGATGAACTACTTTCTTGGATTGCAAATCAAGAAACTAAAAGACAGAATTTTTATCAACCAATCTAAGTACTGCAAAGAATTGCTAACTAGATTCGACATGGATGGTTGTAAAGCAATGGCTACACCAATGGGCTCCGGTACATATGTTGATCAAGACGAATCAGGAATATCAATTGATGTTATGAAGTATCGAAGTATGATTGGTTCCTTACTTTATTTGACGGTAAGCCGTCCTGATATAATGTTTAGTGTGTGTTTATGTGCCCGGTTCCAAGCAAATCCAAAGGAGTCACATCTCACCACTGTAAAGAGGATCATGAAGTATCTCAAAGGGACAACGGACGTTGGACTATGGTATCCCAAAGGTAGTATTTGTAATTTAGTTGGTTATTCTGACGCGGATTATGCAGGATGCAAAACAGATCAGAAAAGTACAAGTGGTACTTGTCACATCCTAGGAAATGCATTGGTTTCATGGGCTTGCAAGAAACAAGCTTGTGTTGCTCTAAGTACGGCTGAAGCGGAATACATAGCGGCAGGAAGTTGCTGTGCACAAATCCTATGGCTTAAGCAACAACTTGATGATTATGGATTAAACCTTGGATGCATTCCACTTCGGTGCGACAATACGAGTGCTATCAACATCACAAAGAATCCCGTCATGCATTCAAGAATTAAGCATATAGACATCCGACATCATTTTTTACGTGATCATGTGCTTAACGGAGATGTCGAAGTCACATTTGTGGATACTCATAACCAACTAGCGGATATATTTACTAAACCACTTGCAAAAGAGCCGTTTTACAAAATTCGCCGAGAACTTGGAATTTTGAGCGAAACGGATCTCTGTTTTTTTTATCAAATATTCTTCGTACATCATAGAGGATCAAAGGTATATGATTTTTATAATTTTTCGACTTCGGTAAGATGAATTTTTTTGATGTTTTATGTTGAAAAAGTAAGTTTTCTCAATTTTATGCTTATTTAAACTATTTCTTAAATTTTGGGACTATGATCATAAGTTGCACTAATATGTGTTTAAACATGTCAAAGTGAAAAAATTTGGATTTCCCTCACCATTTGCCCTGTAGAAAGCTGCTGTTTTTGGAAGTGCATGTCCAGTAATCGGTGAGCAACAATCAAGTAACCGATTAGCAGGTCAAAAAATGCCCCACACGTTGCAAATTTTGAACGGGTAACCGATTAGCAGGATTGCAGTAATCGATTACGCCTGTGATTCTTGGAAAAATGCTTACGTGCTCAGGTTTAATTTTTTTTTGTTTTAATCTTTTATTTGAGTTTTCAATCATATAATTGGCCAATGTACTTTGCATCTTATCATGTTTATGTCTTTGACTCATTCATATCTTTCTCCAAACCCTTCCAACTCTTAATCTAGAAAATCTTAATCTTCTTCAAAGCAAATTAAAACCCACTCATCTCTCTACTCCTTATAAGCTTCCATCACCAAACCTTCTTCTTCACACCTCTCAACCCCTAATCCGAAAATCTCCTCAACAAAAAAAAATTCCAACTCTATCTTCCATGGCTCCTCCAAAGAACAAAGGAAAGCAACCTATGGGAGAAAGTTCAGAAGCCCCAGAAGAGGATTACATGCAACCTGTCAAGCAGAGAAGGATGGATTTCAATGTCAGGAGAAGAACACTCATGCCGGTTAAGTATGTAAACTTTGATTCGTTTCCCTCTCATAGTTTTACCTTTGATGCCTTGCTAAATGATTCTGGAGTAAAAAACTTAGTTGCTGAAGTTGGTGTTTATTACCCTGATTTAATCCGGAAATTTTATCATACTGTTGAGTTTACCAAAGATGATGAATTTAAGGAGGAACTATTGCTTGCTACTGTGCAAGATAAAGAAATTTCTGTTGATTTAGAACTTCTAGGAGAAATTTTAGGAGTGCCGTCTGATGGAGAAGAACTCCTTCAAGGTTTCTTTCCCACTACCGGAAAGTGGGATAAATTTGATAGCTTAGCATATTTCATTGAAATTTCAAGAGGAACCTCTAAAGACCTACTAGGTAGGCAAGTGCATTCGTCACGAACAATCAAATATGCAAAATCTCTCACTGTTAGTGACCGTGTACTCCATTATATTTTAAGCTATATCTTGGTTCCGAAAAACTCAAATCATACTCAAGTTAGTGAGTTAGAGGTTTATTTGATTAAAGCCCTAAAGATGAATTGGAAGATAAATTGGGCATATGTTATTTTTCATCATATGGAATGTCTCTTCAAGCTAACCAGTGCTCTTCCTTACCCAAGACTTGTTACTAAGATTTTGAAACATTTTGAGGTATCCACTCAAAGAGAACCTAGTGTTCAAATGACCTAAAAGGTGTGTGAGATCCATGCTACCTATTTTCTCAAGAATACCGGTATTGTGCTAAATTCAAGAGGGTTATTTGTGTATAAAGATGAAGTTGAAGCTCCGGCCGCTCCAGATGGTGGACATACTTTAGAATCTCTTCATCGTGACATTATGGGCTTAAAGGCACAAATGCACCAAAACCATCTCAACACCAACCGGAATATCAACTCCCTCAAGAAAATGTTTAAAGAGATGTTCCGAAAGAAGAAACAAAGAGTTCAAGTGAGGGATGATGAAAATGATGATGAAGAAGGGAATAACAATAATGGTGTAGAAGAAGAAGAAGAGGATGATGAAGATGTGGAAATGCAAGATGATGAAGATAGTGACTAAAACCATACCTTAACCTTGCATATCATTTTTAATGTTGTATTGTTTTAGTACTTTTGTTATAAGTCCTATTTTATAGACATGTTTGAATGGTGTGTTGAAAGATCTCTATGTTGTTAAGACCAATGTTTGTTTCAAGTTAATATATTTGTGGTTGTTTATGCCTTCTTCCCCAATTTTTTCTTTTTGCTAATGACAAAGGGGGAGAAATCTTGTATGGTGTTTGTATGTTGTTTCTAACAAAATGCAGATTTTAAAAAGTAAATCTCTTCATGTGTTGGGTCACTAAGGGGGAGCATTAATTAAGGGGGAGCATGAGCATTTGTGTCAAAGAAACAAGGTTGAAGCAAAATTTCAAAGGGTTGGTTGTCATCATCAAAAAGGGGGAGAATGTGATTTTAAGCCTCTTCAAATATGTGTTTTGATGAAGACAACTACATTAGCGCATTGAAGACTTGCAAAAAGTGATTGAATAATTCAAGCTTAAACTTTCAAATATCAAGAATTGAAGACTTACTTGGTTGATCAAAGGTATATTATAGCAATCCTTAATAATGGTTATCCAAGTGTTCACAAAATTATTTTTGCATATAACATATCTTTTGGAAAGGTTTTCTATGCTTTAACTTTTGGTTCATGTTGTTCTGGAAAAGTTTTTTTGAAAATCAATCAGCTGTAATCGATTAGCAGGTTTGTTGCTAACCGATTAACAGTTGTATTTTTTGAATTTTTTTAAACGTTGAAGGAGCGTAACCGATTAACACATTCGTTGTTAATCGATTACTACTGTATGCAGAGGCGAAAAATTGCATTTTTTCAGCATATCTCATTCAAACCTTTTCCAATTGAAGCATTGCATTGTATCATATTTCATACCCTTTTGTGGAGGTGTTCTGGCATTATTTAAAGGACTGAATTTTTGTTTTTCAAATTGCCCTTTTGTTTTAGCAATCATTTTCAAACAAATCAATCACAAAAATTCTGAATTTTCTCAAAGTGTTCATCAAACTTTCTAAGTGTGAAAATTTTGTTACAACCTTCATACTTGATGAATTTTTCCATTTGCATTTGAACACTTGATAACATTATTAGTGTGATTGTTTTACAAGGGGAAGATCAATCATTTGATTGATATACACTTCAAAGATTCATCATCAACAATTACTCAATAAAATTCAGATTTATTTAAAGACACATCTTATTTTAGGATTGTTAAAATAAGATTGTGGAGTTGTATTACTTGTATTCCAAGGATTGTTTGGAAACAAGGGAGTTCACTTAGGGAGGATTGTTCTCTACTTGAACTTAGGAAATCCAAGAGGATTGTTCTTGGTAGTAATATTGGTAGTGACTTGTATAGAAGACTAGGAAAGAGTCTTGTAAAGTCTAAAAACCATAGTAAACTCTCTTTCGTGTTGGAAGAGGAGTGGAGTACTCTCGGACTGTGAGGGGAACCACTATACATCGCTGTGTCTTTTACTTTCCGCATTTACCGCACTTTCATCACTTAGAATCTCTTAGGAAAGTAAAATACAAGATTAATCAAAAAACCGGAAAAAGTGTCTAAGAACCTAATTCACCCCCCCTCTTAGGCATACATTTAACTTACAGGATGTGTTAACAACAATTTTAGAAGGTACGGTGGGAATGATATATTTCATGTTTGAGAAGGAGAAATCTGTTTTACTTGTTCTTACCAAGGAGGGGAGTAGTGACCAGCAAGTGCTGAGTATTCCTATAGTCTGTGAGTTTCCCGAAGTTTTTCCTGAGGACGTTACTTCTCTTTCTCCGGAGAGAGAAGTTGAGTTCTCTATTGACCTGGTACCGGGAACGGCTCCTATATCCATTTCTCCATATCGGATGGCACCGCTTGAATTAAGAGAACTAAAGGACCAATTGGAGGACTTGATGGCTAAGCATTTTGTTAGACCTAGCGTTTCACCGTGGGGAGCTCCAGTTTTGTTGGTAAAGAAGAAAGATGGTGGAATGCGGTTGTGTATTGATTATCATAAGTTGAACAAAGTCACCATTAAGAACAAGTACCCTTTACCCAGGATAGACGACCTGTTGGATCAATTGAAAGGAGCCTGTGTGTTCTTGAAGATTGATTTATGGTCGGGTTATCATCAGATCCGAGTGAAGATTTCTGATGTGCCTAAGACTGCATTTAGGACCCATTACGGCCATTACGAATTCTTAGTGATGCCTTTCGGTGTGACTAATGCTGCAGCTGTTTTATGGATTACATGAACTGTATATTTCAAGCTTACTTGGACAAATTTGTCGTAATCTTTATTGACGACATTCTTATTTACTCTCGTAGTCCGCAAGAGCACGGAGAACATCTGAGAATTGTCTTATTGGTATTGTTGAGAGGCAACTCTTTGCTAAGTTAAGCAAGTGTGAGTTTTGGATGTCGGAAGTTAATTTTCTTGATCATGTTGTATCTCAAGGTGGTGTGGCAGTGGATCCGTCGAAGGTAGAAGCATTGATTAATTGGGAGAGACCAAGGAATGCTTCAGAAGTTCGAAGTTTCTTGGGATTGCCAGGTTACTATAGAAGGTTTATCAAAGGTTTTTCTCAATTGGCCTTACCAAAGACAAAACTTACTCGAAAAAGATTGTGCTTATGAGTGGGATTTAGGTTGTGAGCAAAGTTTTAGGAAATTGAAGGAAAGATTGACGACTGCTCCTGTGTTAATTATTCCTGATCCTAGCAACTCTTATGAAGTATTTTGCGATGCTTCTAAGATGGGATTAGGAGGTGTTCTAATGCAAGGCGGTCAAGTGGTAGCTTATGCTTCTTGATAATTAAAAGTTCATGAGAAGAATTATCCAACTCATGATTTGGAACTAGCAGCGGTCGTGTTTGTACTGAAGGTGTGGCGCCATTATCTGTATGGTGTGCGTTTTGATATGTTCAGTGACCATAAAAGTTTGAAGTATTTAGTTGAGCAAAAGGAGTTGAATATGCGGCAAAGAAGGTGGATGGAGTACTTAAAGGATTATGACTTAGAATTAAAGTACCATCCAGGAAAAGCGAATAAAGTAACAAATGCATTAAGTCAGAAAATGGTTCATAGTGCCGAATTGATGATTTTGGAGTATGCTTTGTTGGAAAAGTTTAGAGATCTTAATCTTCAATTTGTGTGGACTCCGAATGGTGTAATTATGGGAAATTTGAATGTCAATTCTACTATAAGAGTTGAGATCCAACAAGAACAAGTTTAAGAGGAGAAGTTTCAAGAGATGTTACTTCAACCGGGTTTTTCACGAGCAGCGGATGGGATTGTCTTGTTTAACCAGAGGATTTGTGTTCCGAATGACGAGGTATTAAAAAGAAAGATTTTAGATGAAGCTCATAAAGGTACTTTTACGATACATCCTGGTTCTTCGAAGATGTATCAGGACTTAAAGAAGGATTATTGGTGGCCCGGAATGAAAAAGGATATTGCGGTGTATGTGTCAGAATGTGCAGTGTGCCAATAGGTGAAGATCGAACAACAAAGACCGGGCGGTCTGTTACAACCTTTAGAGATTACAGTTTGGAAGTGGGATAGTATTTCTATGGACTTTGCGGTAGGTTTACCCCGTACGCAAGGTGGTTATGATTCTATTTGGGTGATTGTGGATTGACTAACGAAATCTGCGCATTTCTTAGCCGTAAAGACCACTTACAAGGCAAGTCATCTTGCTGGGTTGTTTATTTCTGAAATTGTGAGATTTCATGGTGTTCCCTCTAGCATTTTGTCCGATAGAGATCCAAAGTTTACTTCAAGGTTTTGGAAGGCTTTTCAACAAGCTATGGGTACGAGGTTGCATTTGAGCATATCGAATCATCCTCAGATGGATGGTTAGACTGAGCGAACAATACAAACGATGGAAGATATGTTGAGAGCTTGTGTTCTAGAGAGTAGAGGGAATTGGAAGGAACTTCTACCGTTGATTGAGTTTTCTTATAAAAATAGTTACCATGCGAGCATCGGTATGGCTCCTTATGAAGCATTGTATGGGAGAAAATGTAGAACACCTTTGTGTTGGGCAGAAGTTGGTGAAGATAGAATTTTGGGACCCGAAATTATTCAAGAGACTAAGGAAAAGATTCAGATGATCCGCGAGAAAATTAAGCAAGCACAAGATCGTCAAAAGAGTTATGTAGACAATCGTAGGAGACCCTTAGAATTTGAGGAAGGTGACCATGTGTTTCTGAAAGTTACTCCGAGATTGAGGTTGAAAGGACCATTTAAGTCACGCAAGTTAAGTCCGAGATACGTGGGACCATATCAGATCTTAGAAAGGATTGGTGAAGTCGCTTACAGATTAGCCTTACCACCCTCTCTATCAGAGATGCATAATGTCTTTCATGTATCCCAGCTCCGAAAGTTTATTCCTGACCTTCTTCAGCCAGTTTTACCAAAATCAAGGGAAATAGAAGCAGACTTGACTTTTGAACCTCAACCGAGCCATATTATGGGAAGAGAAACAAAGGTATTAAGGAACAAAGACATTCCTCTTGTTAAGGTGCAATGGGATGTGACGCATCCGGGTGATGCTACTTGGGAACTAGAATCGGAAATGCGGGATGCTTACCCTAATCTATTCAGGTAATCTTTTAAATTCGAGGACGGATTTCTATTTAAGGAGGGGAGGATGTAATACCCCGTATTTGATAAACGCTCTGGATAATATTAGTTGAGACCAGTTGAGATCCAGTGTGCTCTGAGTATTTATCTGATAAGATAATTAGAGCAACTGATGAACTCAGAGCTGATCATATTAATATTATCTAACTCTAAGGTTTAATTAATTGGTGTGTTAGAGCTAATTTGGATATTTAGTAGTGTTACTAATTAATGACTTTTCCCTTTATCTTTTCTTTTCTCTCATTTTCCTAAGTTAGAACATTTGGAGAAAGAGAAAGTAGAGAGAAGGAAGAGGAAAGGAAGGAAAAGAAGAGAAATTTTCCAAAGAGCTCAAGAACAAGAAGCATCGTCTCATCTTCTTCATCATCATCTTCTAATCCAGGTGGGTTCTAGATAGAAGCTTTAGTTGGAGAATTCTTGAGTTTTCTAGAGTTAGGTTAGATTTTGAGAAAAATGAACATTTTTCCAAATCAATGAAATCTAACGGTCGAAATGTGATATTAATTGCGTAGTATAGTCTAACCATGTATATGATCATTTGTTGATACTTGTTTTGAGGTTTGAACTGTTTTGGCATGGTAAGGGTGAGATTTGGGACCCTTGGAAACCATGGAAACGCAGGGAAGAAATTCTGGTTCTGATGCGATATGCCAGGCGAATCAGAACTCGCCAGGCGAATCAAGTCTCGCCACTGTCTCGCCAGGCGAAGTACTGGCTAAGGGGAATTCGCCTGGCGAAATCCTAAGTCGCCAGGCGAAAATCATGAGACAGAACATGTTTTGGCTACTGGAACTTTTAATTTTTCTAGAATTTGGTTTCGCCACTGTCTCGTCGGGCGAGGTACTAGCGAAGAGGGATTCGCCAGACGGAATCCTTGCCCGCCAGGCGAATCTGGCTGTTTCTCAATAATTTTCTTTTCTTCGAAAATCCGTAACTTTTGACTCGGTTATCCGTTTTAGAAGTTCATTATATCGATGTGAAGCTTTGAATGTGTTCTAGGCCATGGAAAGTGAAAATATTGATTATGAGTAGAATTTATTTCGATTATGTTAAAATATCGGGATCTCGTAATTTATGTAAAATGGAACTTTTGAAAATCTAAAAGCTTCAAGATGTGAATTTGTGAGGAGACTTTAGTACACTAGAATGACTTAGAGATTTGTGCGGCAATGCTTACATCGATACTTGAAGAGTATCTTTGTTAAGTAGTTGTTGGTGGAGGACCGTAATTCCTCCGGTTTATGGTTTGTTCCTTAATAAATACCGTGACCCGTGTTTAATCTCCTTGTGCGGGATGGCCAGGGAGAAGTATTTATTAAGTAGGTATCCCTTAATAAATATCGTGACCCGTGTTGAAGAGCCCCTTGTGCGGGATGGTCGGGGAGAAGTATTTCTTAAGTAAGTAACCGTGACCCCTGTTGAAGAGCTTCTTGTGTGGGCTGGCCGGGGAGAAGTTACTTAGTGGATGGTACTGTGACCCGTGTTGTAGTGCTCCTTGTGTGGGCTGGACGGGGAGAAGTACCATTTGTAGATAACTGTGACCCGTGTTTGTCGCTCCCGGGATTTTCATCCTAGTACAAACGCGAAAGTGGCACCGAACAGAGTCGCCAGCAATGTGTATTTATCCCAAGAGAGGGAAAGGAAACACCGCGTAAACCTGAAGGAAAGGAAAAGAGCATGGTCTTGCGACCAAGAGAACTGAGTAAGGGAGTCAGTTATGCGCGAGGAAGGTATTAGCAGCCCTACACGTCCATCGTACTCGATGGGATCCACGCTTGCTTGCTTCGATCAAAGGATGTAAGGAAAGGATACTGGAAAAGGAACTGAAAGAAAGAAAGGAGAAAGAATGGAAAAGAAACAAACGTAGGGAAAATAAAAGAAGTGCTTGCATGGGCCCTACCCCACTGCCTACGTATCTCATCGGGAGCATGAGAATCAGAGCGACGTAGTTCCCCTCACTAGGGATGGATTGGTTGTGTTTTTTAAGGAACGACTAACGTTCTAGCTCAGGTGTTGCAGGCTCGCTGGTCCGAGTGTGTTACCATCTTGCGAGAGAACGAGGAGGAGCACGTTCATACGTTGAGAGTGAATGAGGTGAGAAAAGAATTCCCGAAGGAAAGACGTTGTTGTTTATTTTTGTCTTTTAGAAGTTTTTTCATTTGTTTTCATATGATAGTGTATCAAAATCTTAGTCATTGGAATGTGTACATCCTCACATTCCAAGATGGAATGAGTAAGAAAGCACACTAAGGGTGAAGAAGACCCTCACACTTAGTTCCAATTAGAAAGGTCCAAACACACTAGCATACTTGTATTTATTAAGTGTTTTTGTTGATTATGGAATGAAGAAGAGTTTTTTTATTATTTATACCTTCAACAAGTATTGCATTTAAGTCCCTCATACAAGATCAAATGTTTAACACATTGACCCAAGATGGGCTATATGCAACACATTCTAAGATTATAAGAGAAGACCCCTTATAATCTTTTCTTTATATGAAAAGCCTAAATGCAATAAATGCCTACCTTTATTAGATATTTTGAATTTTCTTTGAGATGAGAAGATGAAAGACTCAAGAGAGAAAAAGGGTAAAAATCTATATGGACTAAGACTCAATCCTAGTTGATTAGTTAAGGGAGTGATCCTAATGGTTTGTGAGGTTTAAACCTAAAGTCTAAAGAAAGAATGAATTAAACAATTCACTTCTAAAGTAGAAGATGAATTGTAATTCAAAAGGGAAAGTGAGGAGTTAATAAAAGAAAGCACACAAGTGCTCAACAAAACACAAGATTGAATTGTAAAAGAGATGAAAGGAAAGAGGTTTGAATGTGGATTCCTTATCCACACTCAATTGCAACTTACCAAAGCCCCTGCATGGTTAGTAAACATGTGTAAGAAATATAAGAAGTAAAAGAAACATTTAATGTACAATAAAGCTCAAAAGAATAAGATGAGAAATCAAATCCTATTGGTCACAACCAGAATGTGCATCACATGGAAAGCAAATGATTATCATCAAGTAAGTTCAAGTGAATGAGCAACAATCATCATCCATGGCATTAGAACATGTTACCATAAGAAAAGGAAGATGAAAGATGAAAAGAAATGAAAGAAACATGCATAAATGGAATATGTGATCCAAGGATTAGAATTAAAATGAAATGAAAAATGATTCACAAACATCTCACAAGCATTCATGAAGCAACTATCAATAGAATCAAGAGGTAATGGGAGGAGTAGAATTGAAATGGAAGTTCAAAAGAAAACACAAGTACTTCATGTTAAGGACCCACAAAGTTCAAATGAAAGTGAACATACAATGATGACACATAATATGTACCAATGACCTATAATGTCAAATGAATAGTTCACAAAATAGGCAAATGATCATGCAAGTATGCACAAAAGCAATCATGTAAACATGCACAAAGATTACAAGGATATGACATGTTATTATGCTTCAAATGAAATGTTTTAAACAAAAATCAAATGGGTTCATGAAAATTATTCAAGCATGATTTTGAGATACAAAAATCAGAAATGAATCACACATCAAAGTAGCATGCAAAATTCAAGGCAAAATGCCTTCATACAAAGCATTTAGGTCAAATTGGATGCACGTGCAAAGTATTACAAAAATGAACACCAAGACATGTCATAAAATGTCCTAAAAAATAAAATAAAAATCATATGACATACTTCAATGCATTAATGACTCAATTCAAAAAGAAACAAAGCAAAACCATTCACAATGCTCAAGAACAAAATTAAACAAAATCATGTATCATCAATAGAATGCACACAAATGAAAAATTCAAAGATAATATGCAACAGGGGAAAAAATGTCATAAAATCAGAAAATAAAATCATCAAAAAATTTCTAAATGCCTTAATGATGTTCATGAATTTTTGTGGAATTTTATAATGATATTTATTATTTTTAAAAATTGAAAAGCAAACGTGTATAAAAAATGGAAAAATAAAATGAAATGGAAAAAGGCATGGGGGTGCAAGCATAGCAAAATATGAGTTCAAATTAATTGGGCTTTGGAACAGGGAGGTGTAAAAAGCAATCTGGCTTAAGTCCAATTACGCGCAAAACACACTAACAAGCATACTCTCTCAGTCAACAAAATTGACTCACTCATGGCCATTGGATCAAGTCATAGTCAAACCATAGTCAAAGTAATCAAAATCAACGTGCACACGCAGAGGACCACACTCCCTACCAAGTACCATACCACACAACGTTTAAAAATGAAATCAGAAAAGCCACTTGACATGCACACTGATTTTAATGTGCTGGCACCACACAAGCCACACGATGATGAACATCCAATGGTCCACATTCAAACTGCACACTAAAACCCTAAAATAAGAACGCCGGCTGGAGAGGGACCTCCGGTCACCTTCTCCGGCGAACTACCACCGTCTGCAACCTCAAATTCTCCAGAATTTCACGATCAATATTCCAAAATGAAGAGGAAGTGATATAGAACATGAATCCAGTGAAAAAACATACAAAAAATCCATGAAATGAGAGAATCAAACAAAGGAAGATTTGCCCTAACATTTCCACTACGCCTCTAAAGGTCTATCAACTAGCCAGACAAGTTCTTGAGCTTATAAGAAGCTTCAAGAACCTGAAAATTTCTTCACATTAGGTCTATAATGGTGGAGATTCGTACCTGAAGTTTTGAGATCTTGAAATGTTCTTCAGAAAACCAGAGGTCCTGCTTCTTCTATAATCTTCACTTGGCCAAATAAAGGCTGAGATGCAAAAATTGATGATGATCCAATGGAGAAGAGGTTGAAACCAAGCTCCAAACAAGTAGCACTGTGGAGAACTTGAGAGAGAATCAGAGAGAGTGTTGAAGTGGAATGAACAAGGTAGAGCTCGAGAATCAGTGGCAATGGCGGAATTGAGAGAGAAGAAGAGAGTGTTTCTGAAGTGAATGTGTGAAAAATGAAGTTGAAAATGAAATTAGAGAGTGTGATTTGGTTTTATAGTGTGAGTTAACCACGGTTTAGTGAGTTGGTTAAATGAGTCACAGTTGAGTTAACTGAGTTGCCTCTAACTAACTGAGCCAAGTTAGTTAGGGCGAGTCAGCTGTGGGCGTGCTATAGTGGTAGAGGTCCATGGTGTTATGGTGGAAGTGAAAATGAACTGACATTGCAAGGCTGCTTCACCAAGGAACATTTTTTATGTTGACAAGTTTTGCAAATGAAGCCTCTAACCATGAGAAAAATAGGTGTACATTTGGCCCACCAACTGTTTGTAAAAAGGACATGCGCGTGACCTGAAAATCCTTGGTCATGACCTAGTTTTGAACCTACTTTGCCCAAACTTTGGTCAATCATATCTCACTCAATTTTTATCCAATGGAGATGTTCTACACATGGATTTGAAGATTGAAACAAGATCTTTTGTTGTGGATGAGTGGAATTTTCATTTGAGGTCCCAATTTTGAATGGCCTTAGTTCAAACTCTGATGCAAAATGGTCAAAACTTGCCTTATTTAGTAACCCTACTTCTTCCAAAAATGGCAACTTTCCACATCTTGATTTTTTTATGATTCCTTTGGAGTTTCTTGATCAAATTTTGTACATTGGTCACATATAACATGAATTTCATGAATTTGGCCTCAAAAAGTCAAGAGTTGACTTTTTCCTCTGATTATTTGACTTGACCCCAATTTCTCTGATTTTTTATCTTTCTTCCAATTGAACCACTTCTAAAACCAATTGAGAGGTAATTTTCCACATACATACACTTAAGGACATGTAGAATACCATGAAAACAAGTTTTGTCCAAAAAATCAGAGATTCCCTGATTTTATTGGAAACCCTAATTTTGGCCCCCTCTAGTTAGGAGGGAAAAGTGCAGTCTTCAATTTCAAATTCCTCAGAGTATGTTGTGTACCCTCTTAAAGGAGGATGAGATATACCATTTGAGGGTGACTTTGGATCAATGAGCTATCTCTTTTGAGGGTTTTCCTTCAGTTTTTGAACCTCTTGCATGATGAAGTATGTATTGTTTCAATCTCCCATTGGATCTCACTTCCTTGAGATTGTGGATGATCAATTGAGATAGTGTGAGACATGAGAGACCTCTTGGCTTGCCTTGAGGCAACTTGATTGACCTTTTTGTGCTTTGAATGATCCCTTGATTGTCCACCTTCCACCTGATCACATGCCTTGATGGTAAGAGGGATGCTATGCTTCATTTTTCTATGTTAAAGATGCAATACAATGCTAATGAGGTGGATATGATATGATAAATGATAATTCTATGCTATGATGACAAAAAGGAGAGCAAATTTTGGGGTATTACAGTTGTCCCTATTCAAACGCTGTAGACCCTAATGCCTGAAAGCGGTTGCTTTCAGACTTTCAAGGTATATAGTGATTGAATACCAAATATAACCAAAAATTTGCTCTGGGTGATGAAGAAGAAAAGGGATATAAACCCAACGAGACTGCTGGATTGAATCTTCAAATGAACGTCGTCGGAGAGATCTGTCTTTTGAACGACGCCAGACAACTACTGGCTTGCCACACTACTGGTGGACTTTAATAATGTCTTTTGTACGACGCCAGACGACTACTGGCTTGCCACACCGCTGGTGGACCTTAGCTGCCCTGCCATTCTAAACAATGGACTTTTACCAGTTCGTGCTGGATTTTTGCCAATCTGTCGTTGGACTTCAATGATTACCAAACAGGCTTTGGAATCTCAAAAATTGCCATCCTCAGATGGACTTTTGCAGCTTTGACAAATTAAACTTGGACTTTGATGCTTACCAAACCGGCTTTGGAAGCTTTGCCAAATGATCATCCCATCTACTGGAACAACCACCTGCAATATTACCCCACATGCTGGAATAATATGAACAAACTGTATACAATGATCATCCCACTGGCTGGAACAACCATCTGTCATACTATCCCACCGGATGGAATAATATGAACAAACTGTATATAATGATCATCCCACTGGCTAGAACAACCATCTGTCATACTATCCCACCGGCTGGAATAATATGAACAAACTGTATATAATGATCATCCCACTGGCTGGAACAACCATCTGCAATATTATCCCACCTGCTGGAATAATAAGAACAAACTGTATATAATGATCATCCCACTGGCTGGAACAACCATCTGTCATACTATCCCACCGGCTGGAATAATATGAACAAACTGTATATAATGATCATCCCACTGGCTGGAACAACCATCTGTCATACTATCCCACCGGCTGGAATAATATGAACAAACTGTATATAATGATCATCCCACTGGCTGGAACAACCATATGCAATATTATCCCACCTGCTGGAACAATATGAACAAACTGTTCATGTGCCAAAAATAAATTGGACTTTGAGTTGTAAATGAGCAATGCTAAGAATTACACCACCTGCTGGGTAATATCATATGTTGACACTTTGCTGAAGAAGAGATTCCCTTTATCTACTTAAACCTTGCTGGGGAAATTACTGCGACTCGGCTGGGGAGTATAGCAGACAAGATTCAATGCTGAACTCTGTGGGGGTACCATTAACAGAGATACGATCTTGCTGGGGATCAGGGCTGCTCCGTCGGGGATATGCAAATCCTAGTTGGAAGACAACCCGTTGCAACATGCTGAGAAAGAGTCCCTATAGATCTGTTAGGGAAACCTAAAGCAATTCCACGGTAATCTGCTGAGGAAGAAGACTGTCGAGCTTAGGATAAATGTCAAAAAGCCCCATGTTGAGCGAACTTCCCTTTTGACGACTCCGCTGGGGATAATGAGTTTACAACACACTCTGCTAGAGAAAACTGCTTTAAATCGTATCGTGCTGGGGCTACCCTTTGAGAGGATTTTACAGAAGACCAAGCGTCTTCAAACTCTACTGGGGATAACAGATCGGGAGTATCCCTTGCTGGGGAGATAACATGCCCCATGCTTAGGATGGTCAACAACTCCGCTGGGGATTATTCTTTGACAAATTTCACATGCTGAAACCTGCGGGAGATATGATACCACCACTTGCTGGTACATCCTGCCAAGAGTAAACTCCACAAGGGATGTTAGTACTAAAAGTTTCTTCTCTTAAGAGGATTTTATAGAAAACCAAGCGTTTTCAAACTCTTATACGAACACTTTGCCTTGGACTACCCTTCACATCGTCTGCAAGGTACCGGAGGGTTGGAACTTGTTATTGACCTGGAGCGTTTACTGCATTAATAACCGTTATCAACACAGAAGAATTCCATCTTCGACCGCCGTTGCCGTCACAAAACTCGGCGGGAACTCTTGAATGGAAGAATCGACTTAATAAGATACAACAATATCAAGTCAAAGAAAACATCTGTCAATTGTGCTGAGAGATAACTTTCGTGCTGCTTGGGTCGATCGTACTCATTACCTGCAACAGAAAAAGAATATGCACATGCCCCAGGATGTTGCGTGGTCTTTTGAGTCCACCATCCAAGGTTGTCCAACAAGCAAAGTAATTTTAATCGTCTTTGTGCATGTTTTTGCAAGGCCAAGATATTTTCAAAGTAATGTTTTATTATAAAAAATCAGACGTTTTTGCAAACAAAACAGTAAAATGAAAATAAAAGCTCGTGACTGAATATTCAATTTTATGGATGAAATGCCAAAATTGGCGGATTTACAATCGGAAGCAAACCCCTGAAAGAGGCGATTGCCATAAAATTGAGAAAAGAAACCTATCCTAATGATAATGCGGAAATTGGATTCCAACTGATTTCGTGGTCGGACCAATTCCTCCTTTGGAATTTTGCCAGTTCGTTGAAGAGTAGAAAACGTACAGATTAATTCAGACTGCAGTCATTCGCTTTAATCCCTCTTTTGCGTGAATCGCCTTTTCAGGTTTTCAATCCACCGGGATACCCATTTTTGCCTAAGTTGCCCTTTCGGGTTTTCAACTTACCGGTTGTACAATTCTTTTCAATTATATCCCTAATTTTTGCCCGAACCTTTATTCTGTTTTTGGTTCACCGGGATGCCCTTTTTTGCCTGGATTCCTTTTTTCTTTTATCCAGCGGGTCTCTTTATACAAAGTATTTTTTAACTGCATCTGAATTAACAGGGGATGAAAAGTCTTCACCATCCATGGTTGTCAGCAATAAGGCTCCACCTGAGAAAACCTTTTTAACCACGAATGAACCATCATAGTTAGGAGTCCATTTGCCCCTATGATCTGTACTCGGAGGAAGTATTCTCTTGATTACCACATCCCCGACCTTGTAGACTTGAGGTCGAACTTTTTGATCGAATTCCCTCTTCATTCTGCGTTGGTATAGCTGGCCATGACATACTGCTGCTAGTCGTTTCTTCTCAATAAGGCTCAGCTGATCAAATTTGGCTCGTACCCATTCAGCTTCATCCAGCTTAACGTCCATCAATACTCGGAGAGAGGGAATCTCAACTTCTACCGGTAGAACTGCCTCCATACCGTATACAAGTGAGTATGGTGTTGCCCCAATGGACGTGCGGACTGATGTTCGATACCCATGCAAAGCCAATGGTAACATCTCATGCCAATCTTTGTACGTGACAACCATCTTCTGCACAATCTTCTTGATATTTTTGTTGGCCGCTTCGACCGCGCCATTCATCTTCTGGCGGTACGGAGAAGAATTGTGATGCTCGATTTTGAAGTCCCGGCATAGTTCAGCCATCATCTTATTATTCAAATTAGAACCATTATCAGTAATGATTCTTTCGGGAACTCCATATCTACAAATGATATCTCGTTTCAAGAAACGATCTACTACTTGCTTAGTGACATTGGCATAAGATGCTGCTTCAACCCATTTAGTGAAGTAATCAATGGCGACCAAGATGAAACGATGGCCGTTTGAAGCAGTAGGCTCAATTTTTCCGATCATATCAATGCCCCACATCGCAAATGGCCACGGAGAAGACATGATACTCAACAGATTGGGAGGAACGTGTACTTTGTCTACATAGATCTGGCATTTGTGACACTTGCGTGCATACTTGCAGTAGTCTGACTCCATTGTCAACCAATAATACCCCAATCTCAATAATTTCTTAGCCATCGCATGTCCTCCGGCATGGGTACCGAAAGAGCCTTCGTGCACTTCGATCATCAACAGGTCTGCCTCGTGTCTATCCACACATCTGAGCAGAACCGTGTCAAAATTTCTCTTATACAGCACGCCATCTTTATTCAAGAAGAAACTACGGGCTAGCCTTCTTAATGTCTTCTTGTCATTGGAAGATGCCCTAGGCGGGTATTCTTGATTTTCCAAGAAGCATTTGATGTCATGGTACCAAGGCTTATCGTCAGACACTGCATCAACATCAAACACAAAAGCAGGCCTATCAAGACGAGATACATCAATCCTGGGAACAAAGTTCCAACCATGCACTTTGATCATCGAAGATATAGTGGCCAAGGCGTCTGCAAACTTATTTTCATCTCTAGGAACATGGTACAACTTGACAGTTGTAAAGAATGTCAGCAGTCTCCTCGTATAATCTCTATACGAAATCAAATTCTGCTGATGTGTGTGCCAAGTTCCCTTTACTAGATTGATTACCAGTGCTGAATCACCAAAGATATCGAGGGTCTTGATTCGTAAATCGATAGCCTCCTCAATCCCTAGTATGCTAGCTTCGTATTCTGCCTCATTGTTGGTACACCCGAAAGTTACTCGGGCAGTGAAAGGCATGTGAACACCTTTTGGCGTAATGAGAACTGCACCAACTCTGCACCCATTCATATTAACTGCCCCATCAAACATCAAACTCCATTTGGATTCAAGGTCAGGCCCCTCCTCCAGAAGTGGTTCCTCGCAGTCTTTCGCTTTGAGAAACATGATGTCCTCATCAGGGAAATCAAATCTCATGGGTTGGTAATCATCATGAGGCTGTTGCGCAAGATAATCTGACAGTATACTTCCTTTGATTGCTTTTTGCGAAGTAAATTGAATGTCGTACTCTGTCAGTACCATCTGCCACCTTGCAACTCTGCCTGTAAGCGTTGGTTTCTCAAAAATATACTTGACCGGATCCAACTTTGAGATCAACAGGGTTGTATGTGTGAGCATGTATTGTCTCAATCGCTTGGCGGCCCATGCGAGTGCACAGCATGTCTTCTCAAGCATAGAGTAACGTGATTCATAATTTGTAAACTTCTTGCTCAGGTAGTAAATAGCATGTTCTTTCCTACCTGTCTCGTCGTGTTGACCGAGAACACAACCCATGGATCCTTCGAGCACTGTCAAGTACATAATCAGTGGTCTCCCTTGAACTGGAGGTATTAGAATCGGAGGTTCCTATAAATATCTTTTTATTTTATCGAATGCATTTTGACAATCATCGTTCCACCTGACCGTTTGATCTTTTCTTAGCATTTTGAATATCGGTTCGCATGTGGCAGTTAGGTGAGATATGAACCTTGAAATGTAGTTCAATCTCCCTAGAAAGCCGCGAACTTCATTCTAAGTCCTCGGTACAAGCATATCTTGTATAGATTTTACCTTAGCAGGATCAACCTCTATCCCTTTTTCACTGACAATGAAACCAAGCAATTTTCCGGATCGCACGCCGAAAGTACATTTGTTAGGATTCAGTCTCAACCTGAATTTCCTTAACCTCTCAAACAGCTTCTTCAAGTTAATCAGATTTTCCTCTTCCATCTTTGATTTAGCAATCATGTCATCCACATAGCACTTGATCTCTTTATGAATTAGATCGTGGAATAGCGTCACCATTGCTCTTTGATAAGTTGCCCATGCGTTTTTCAACCCAAAAGGCATTACTTTGTAACAGAAGGTACCCCAAGGGGTAATGAATGTCGTCTTCTCCATGTCTTTAGGCGCCATCTTTATCTGATTGTACCCGGAGAATCCATCCATAAATGAGAACACTGAAAACTGAGCGGTATTATCAACCAGCACATCAATATGAGGGAGTGGAAAGTCATCTTTAGGGCTCGCCCTGTTGAGATCTCTGTAATCCACACACATTCTGACTTTGCCATCTTTCTTCGGCACCGGTACTATGTTGGCCACCCAAGGAGGATAGTTGGTCACTGCCAGAAAACCTGCATCCAACTGTTTCTGTACTTCTTCCTTGATCTTCAAAGCCATTTCCAGTTTTGTTCTGCGCAGCTTTTGCTTGACCGGTGGACAATCCTCTTTCAACGGTAGTCTATGCACAACTATGTCTGTATCTAAACCTGGCATATCTTGATATGACCAAGCAAAGATGTCAACGTATTCCCGTAGCATGACTATCAGCTCTTGCTTCACATCAGCCCGCAGATTTGCACCGATCTTGATCTCTTTCTTGATTTCCTCCGAACCAACATTGATAACCTCGAGAGCTTCCTAATGAGGCTGAATGGTCTTTTCTTCCTGTTTCAACAACCTAGCCAATTCTTCCGGGAGTTCATAGTCTTCACCACTTTCCTCCCCAACTTGATAGATCGGATTGTCGAAATCATACGTGGGCATAACAGAATCATTTTCAGAGGAAATCAAAGAATCAAGTCTGCATGATTGGATTTATGCTTTATCTTAGATTATTTTTTGCTTAAAAACAAAAGAAAAGAAAATGCATTATCATTTTTAATTTTCTTTGTGCAAAAATAAAAAATAAAGAAGGAATAAAGGAACACAAATTTGTAAACAAAAACGTCCTTTTATTGATATTTGAACATTATATGAGAAAATATGGTGGCTCTACAAATGGATCCTCACACCTTGGGCAGAGTGTGGGATTTTATGCATTATGAAAGACAAGAATTATTACTCTGAATGGTGTACAACATGAACGATTTCTTCGATGGACCAGTTTTGCAATACTTCGTCTGGAGCCAGTGCATACACCTATCTGTCCAAGTAAGCTGAGCTCTCAGCGTCATCTTCTATTGCTGAGCAGGACTGATTGGGATTGATAACTCCTCCACTGTTGAAATTGATTGGCCCACGGAATCGGGGAACTGGCGTTCGGCCCGGCTAGTATCCAATGCCAAACTTATCTTCTTTCACGAACACATCAATAGCCTTACCCCAACCTTGGGCATTTCCGCTTTCGACCACTTCTCTGGCCTGCTTGTATGACGCAATTGATGCACTCGGTCCACCTGGCACATTCGACACCACTGCGGCTGATGTAGATTCTGGTAAGTTATTGATATTCAGGGCTTCGAAAGACTGGCACAGGGTTTCATGAATTTCTCCATCCATTTCCACATATTTGAAAGTGGATAGATGACTCACAAATATATCTTCCTCACCGCAAACAGTAACCACTTGACCCTCCAACACATACTTGAGCTTCTGATGAAGCGTGGAGGTAACTGCGCCTGCTGCGTGAATCCATGGTCGACCCAACAAACAGCTGTAAGCAGGCTGAATGTCCATAACATGAAAGATCGTCTTGAATATCTGTGGACCAACCTGTATTGGTAGTTCTACCTCTCCGAACACCGATCTCTGGGATCCATCGTAAGCTCTCACAATCAGATCACTGGGTCTAAGAACCAATCCATCTACTTCAATTTTCATCAGGGCCTTTTTGGGTAACACATTCAATGAAGAACCTGTGTCAACCAGCACATGCGACAAAACAGCTCCCTTGCATTCAAGTGTGATGTGCAACGCCTTGTTGTGATTACGTCCATCTGGAGTCAAATCCCTGTTCATAAACCCCAACCCATGGCTCACATTCACATTAGAAATTACTCCCTCCAACTGATTCACTATAATCTCTTGGGGAACGTATGCCATATTCAGAACCTTCAACAAAGCAGCCCGGTGTGCGTCTGAACTCATTAGCAGGGATAATATCGAAATTTTAGAGCGTGTCTGATTAAGCTGGTCAATGATCTTGTAATCACTCTTTTTGATAACCCTCATAAATTCCTCAACATCATTATCAAAATTGACTTTAGGGTCCTCTTCCTGAGCAGGCACCTTGTCATCAACAACCTGTTTTCCTTTCGCTCTTGCAGCAACTTCTGCTTCCTTATCACTCCTTAGAGTCTGAGGAGCAAACAGCCGACCACTTCTAGTGAAACCACTTGGTCCACTGACATTCTCAATACTAGTACCAATAGCAGCCCCTGCTTTCTACTGACTTCCTCCTTGATGAGTATCGGTTCCATATTGCTACGGAACTGCCCTATTAGACACATAAGAAGCCGATTCAGGAACCATAATCGTAACTGGTCTCGGCCTCTCGGGCATGATGATAGCAACAGGCTCCTCAACAGGCACCTGTATTTCAACTGGATTATAGTAAATGGTAACGGCAGAAACATCTTTCTCCTTCTCTATCTTATCAAACTGAAGTCTTCCTTCGTCCATAAGATCCTGCAGTCCAACTTTCAACTTACTGCAGCCATTAACCTGTTTTGAACAATCCTCGCAATCATAGGCGCATCCAGGAAATACCTTTCCTTTTAACAAACGTTCTTTTACAATCAACAGCGGAGTCTTTACCAAATTAACATCAGTAATCAAATTCAACTTCTCGCCATCAAAAATAGCATTCGTGCCGGCACCTCCATGATGAGGCATTGGATTATCACGAACATTCGGCGGCTTAGAGAAGTTAATAGCTTTTGCGTCAATCAGATCTTGAACCTTATGTTGAAAGGCCCAACACTTTTCTATTGAGTGACCTAGCGCACCAGAATGAAATTCACATCGAACATTAGCATCGTAACCTTGAGGCAATTTTCCGGTATCTAGTGGCTTCATAGTCCGAAGTTCAACCAACTTCTCTTTGAGCAGTTGTGGTAACAAAGCAGCATATGTCATAGGCAAGGGATCAAACTTACGGTCCCTTTGTCTATTAGTCTGGAATCAGGGTCTAGCTTGCTGATCTGGAGCTTGCTGTACTGCTGGAACCGGAATGGTTACAGCATCCACCTGATGGTAAGATTGAGTCCTGCCTCTGCCCTTTCCTCTATACACAGCGCTGGACTCCCCTTCTCTTTTCCTTGGTCCATTGGCAAAGGGTTTCTTCGAACTTGAAGCAACATCTTGAATCTTACCCAATTTCAGCAGACTTTCTATTCGTTCCCTAGCAACGACGATATCGGCAAACCCCGTGGAAGGACATGAAGCAAGTCTATCCAAATACGTCCCTTGAAGTGTGCTCATGAACATATCAGCCATCTCACAATCACCCAAAGGTGGTTGAACTCGAGCAGCCAATTCTATCCATCTCTGCGCGTACTGCTTAAAGCCCTCTTTGTTATCCTGAGTCATACTCTGCAATTGAGTACGATTAGGTGCCATGTCCAGATTATATTGATACTGCTTCAGAAACCCAGCGCACAAATCTTTCCAACTCCTTATATGAACCCTGTCCAGCTTAATGTTCCATTCCAGGGAGGCGCCTGACAGGCTATCCTGGAAAAAATACATCCAGAGCTTTTGGTCCTCGGTGTATGCGGCAATCTTGCGATTGTAAGCTTGCAAATGTGTTTTGGGATAGGTACTGCCGTTGTACTTATCCAGTGTAGGAAGCTTGAACTTGGGAGGAATCCTCACACCCTGCACGAGACCCAAGTCTTCCACGTCAATCCCCAGAGGATTTTGGCTCTCAATAGCCCTGAGTCTTTCATCTAGCCCTTCATACTTCCGGTCATCATTGTAGAAACCCCTGTCATTGTTGAGTGTGGTAAACTGATCCTCTGGACCATCCTCCAAACCATTATCATCAAGTCCCAGATGTACTCCACCAGTAGGGACATTGCCAACGGGGGAAGTGCGCACATTGTGATTCAGGATTTCAGTTTCCAATCTCTAAATACTGGCTCTCATGGCCTCTTGACCAGCCCTCATAGTTTCCTGACCTTGAGCGATTCCCTGCATAAGGTTCATGAACTGCTCCATTCTTCCCCTCAAATCAGCTAACTCAGTCTGAACTTGTTCCATTACTCTGGCTTGATTACGTCGGGTAGAATGTCGATGAATTGGGGTGTCAGCTATCGTGCCTGAAAACCAAATAAAGGTTAGCGGGCGCCTGCAAAAGAAAAAAAATCCTGCAATGCAAAAATTATATGCTATGCAAATGCAAATGCACAGTTATGTTTGTCATTTCAAGATACTTTTCATATCCTGATTCCAATCGTAACCACGAATTCCTGACGACCAGAAATCCCGATTAATGAGTTCTGCTTTGAAGAGATATTCATATACACCCACCACAAATATCTGATGACCAGAAATAGTGATTTTGTAGTGTGCCAGTGTGCAGATATCTTATCACTTCACATATAACTGAAGACCAGAAATTGTGAACAAAAATAGCTCCTTTCATACAAATTCCCCAAAATTTTCAAGTACATTAGTCATAGTTTCAGCAACAGAATAAGAAACAAGCAGTCAAATGGATCCATCAACAATCCTGATGGTAACCATTACCAATTACAAAGAAACGACAAAAGCCCCTAATCTGATAGCTCTACGTCTTTCAGCTTCTGGCTAGAATACTTAATCTCTTCGAATAGGATGTGGGTACGCTGATGATGTGGCTTCTCAATCAGCTCTTTGATTACGACGTCCCTTTTTTCCAACGCATCCTCTAACGACCCCACGTGCATCAGCAAGGCTTCATCTTCATTAGCTCCTTTGCGCCTCTTGATTCCAGCTTGAATTTTAACCAGCTTCAGATCTTCTGTGACATCTTCAAGCTCTTTGTTGGCGATTTTCTGCTTATCTTCAGCGTTCCTTATCTGTTATTGGCTTTTGTCAAGGTCTTCTCGATGCTTTCTTCTTGCTTCATGTGCTTTCCTCAGCTCTCTATTTTTATCTTTTAACTGGGTCAGCAATTCAGAGTTCTCAATTATGATTTCATCCCAAGCTTGATGAAGTTTAGCTAACCAATCCTTGCTCCGGGCTAACGCCTGCTTCGTAGCCTTATGAGCCTGACTAGTATCATCTGCTCCCAAGGTAAGCTTCCGGAAGTATCGAGCTCTGTCATCAAAATCTTCTTCTTTGTCCGCCAGAGTTTTTTCTGCTTTCAACACTCTCTTTTCCAACTCTTTGTTGTCAGCTAGAGCTTTCTGAAGACATCTGCTCATTCCAGAGTTCTCTATCTGCAGCTCTTTAACCATTTTCTTCCATTTCTCGCACTCTTCAACCGGTACCATGGAATGTTGATCGGGACATAAAAGAACCTCTCTGGAAAAGGGTAGCAACAACTTTTTGACCTTCATCTCAATCCAAGCATCGTAGCCAGGGTACGATCTACAGTCTCCTTTGCCGAAAGTCAACTTTCCCTCTCTCTGCCTAAATTTCCAAGCATTTATTATTTCCGGCACTCTTTCATTCTTGGTTCCCACAAAAAACAGAGAAGCGCTAATCTCTTCATCAACAGGAGGATGTCTCGAGGCATAACCAAATTGTCTAACTGCCAATACCGGGTTATAATTAATCCCACCACTTCTTCCAAGCAGAGGCACATTCGAAAAACTTCCACATTTGACAGTAAGCTCTATCGTCAGTAATTTGGGATCAAACCAAATGATGTTATTGGCAGTCAAAACTATCAATCTCTTGGACCACTTCATTGTCTCAGCAGTTTCTACAAACGCACCAGTCCGGGGTAAATGTTTGAAGATCCAATGACATAACAACTGGGTACAACAACTAACCAAACTCCCTCTTCCCTTCTCATTTTTGTAATGTACCGAGTGATAAAAATCCCCTAGCAGGGTAGGGATCGGATTCTTCGAAACAAACACTTTCAACGCCTGCATATCAACAATATCAGGCTGACCGGGGAAAAGCACCAGACCATAGATACAAAGAGCTAACAAAGCGTTGTAAGTATCCCAATTGTTAGCCTTGGCAGCTTCCTGAGCTTGTTGAAAAAGAAACTCCAAATGAAATCCTTCATCTTCTTTGAGTCTGCTTAGGCCACTTTTCACAACAAACAGGTCCAGACGTAGAACAGCAGCAATTACTTCAGGGGTAAGAGCACCTTCAGAAAAATACGGTATAGAAGACGTCACTGGAATTCCCAAAATAAATGAGAATTCCTCCAGAGTGGGCATCAGAATGTAGTCAGGGAATAGGAAACATCTCATTGATGGCTCATAGAACTGTAAGAAAGTATGCAACCCATCCTTCTCATACTTTGTGAATGCACGGACCATCTTAATCAACTCTCCATATTCTTTCTGAAAAGTGCTGAGAACATCAGAACCAGCCATGCCTATCATCTTGTTCAATAAATCCAGCTTAGGATCAGGGAATTTGTATGACACATTATTCTTCCTTTTAACCTCAACTTCTTGGGAACTCATGATTGGAATCAGACAATATGGTAGGTACCTGAAAATGACAAACATAACCTGTTATGATATGATTATGCAAATGCAAAAGGCATGTGATCAGGTATCCAGGTGTCTGTGTCTGTGTTGAACTGTGTGCACTGTGTTTCTGCACTGAATCTGGCAATATATCTGAGATGAATACTCAAAACACTGTCATAGGGTACACTGTCTGTAATAATCATAGAATCACAAGTACGGTATGTAGGAGGCTGGGTTACTTGCAAACCTGTAAACATCCCACCCATACTCACATGTGGTTCCTAGAAAATAAGGCTTGTTAGCTTCGGAGGTTTGAGAAGCAATAGCACATTCAGCCTGTAGGATACAATGTTATGCCAATCAAAGAGGTCGTCCACTGACTCACCTTAGAAAATAAAGGTCATTCTATGCAAGTACCAAAGTGGGCCCTCGGGTGCGAGTGGGTTTGCCACAGAATATGGTCTGCCACTGTCACCGCTAAAGAGAGATATTTCCACTAAGGTCCTCATGATCGGTCACTAGAGTCGACGGCTCTCTAGATCGACATCCTGGAATACGCAAGATGCGCACGCCATGATGGGTCCCAAGATAGCCTCGTCTAGCTGTGAATTTTGTGATTACCCACGTACACAGATGGCACGTAGGTCCCACTACTCTCCACTCTAAGTCTAAGTGTATACTCGAGCCTGTGTACTGAGCTTATCTCTCAGAAATCCCATCCCGCCAAACAGAAATCAGCACAGTCCAGCACAACAGTAATAATATGATATGTAATGCTAAAAAGCAGTAAATACAGTAATGTACAGTAAGGCAATAAATAATCATACAATAAAACGGTAAATACAGCACAACAGTAAACACCCAATGAAAGAAAAACAGACAAGCGCTAGGATTGACTCGCTTAGGATGGACCAGCAATAGGTCAACCTGTCCCCAGCAGAGTCACCAGCTGTCGCTCCCGGGATTTTCATCCTAGTACAAACGCGAAAGTGGCACCGAACAAAGTCACCAGCAATGTGTATTTATCCCAAGAGAGGGAAAGGAAACACCGCGTAAACCTGAAGGAAAGGAAAAGAGCATGGTCTTGCGACCAAGAGAACTGAGTAAGGGAGTCAGTTACGCGCGAGGAAGGTATTAGCACCCCTACACGTCCATCGTACTCGATGGGATCCACGCTTGCTTGCTTCGATCAAAGGGTGTAAGGAAAGGATACTGGAAAAGGAACTGAAATAAAGAAAGGAGAAAGAATGGAAAAGAAACAAACGTAGGGAAAATAAAAGAAGTGCTCGCATGGGCCCTACCCCACTGCCTACGTATCTCATCGGGAGCATGAGAATCAGAGCGACGTAGTTCCCCTCACTAGGGATGGATTGGTTCTATTTTTTAAGGAACGGCTAACGTTCTAGCTCAGGTGTTGCAGGCTCGCTGGTCCGAGTGCGTTACCATCTTGCGAGAGAACGAGGAGGAGCACGTTCATACGTTGAGAGTGAATGAGGTGAGAAAAGAATTCCCGAAGGAAAGACGTTGTTGTTTGTTTTTGTCTTTTAGAAGTTTTTTCATTTGTTTGCATATGATAGTGTATCAAAATCTTAGTCATTGGAATGTGTACATCCTCACATTCCAAGATGGAATGAGTAAGAAAGCACACTAAGGGTGAAGAAGACCCTCACACTTAGTTCCAATTAGTAAGGTCCAAACACACTAGCATACTTGTATTTATTAAGTGTTTTTGTTGATTATGGAATGAAGAAGAGTTTTTTTATTATTTATACCTTCAACAAGTATTGCATTTAAGTCCCTCATACAAGATCAAATGTTTAACACATTGACCCAAGATTGGCTATATGCTACACATTCTAAGATTATAAGAGAAGACCCCTTATAATCTTTTCTTTATATGAAAAGCCTAAATGCAATAAATGCCTACCTTTATTAGATATTTTGAATTTTCTTTGAGATGAGAAAATGAAAGACTCAAGAGAGAAGAAGGGTAAAAATCTATATGGACTAAGACTCAATCCTAGTTGATTAGTTAAGGGAGTGATCCTAATGGTTTGTGAGGTTTAAACCTAAAGTCTAAAGAAAGAATGAATTAAACAATTCACTTCTAAAGTAGAAGATGAATTGTAATTCAAAAGGGAAAGTGAGGAGTTAATAAAAGAAAGCACACAAGTGCTCAACAAAACACAAGATTGAATTGTAAAAGAGATGAAAGGAAAGAGGTTTGAATGTGGATTCCTTATCCACATTCAATTGCAACTTACCAAAGCCCCTGCATGGTTAGTAAACATGTGTAAGAAATATAAGAAGTAAAAGAAACATTTAATGTACAATAAAGCTCAAAAGAATAAGATGAGAAATCAAATCCTATTGGTCACAACCAGAATGTGCATCACATGGAAAACAAATGATTATCATCAAGCAAGTTCAAGTGAATGAGCAACAATCATCATCCATGGCATTAGAACATGTTACCATAAGAAAAGGAAGATGAAAGATGAAAAGAAATGAAAGAAGCATGCATAAATGGAATATGTGATCCAAGGATCAGAATTGAAATGAAATGAAAAATGATTCACAAACATCTCACAAGTATTCATGAAGCAACTATCAATACAATCAAGAGGTAATGGGAGGAGTAGAATTGAAATGGAAGTTCAAAAGAAAACACAAGTACTTCATGTTAAGGACCCACAAAGTTCAAATGAAAGTGAACATACAATGATGACACATAATATGTACCAATGACCTATAATGTCAAATGAATAGTTCACAAAATAGGCAAATGATCATGCAAGTATGCACAAAAGCAATCATGTAAACATGCACAAAGATTACAAGGATATGACATGTTATTATTCTTCAAATGAAATGTTTTAAACAAAAATCAAATGGGTTCATGAAAATTATTCAAGCATGATTTTGAGATACACAAATCAGAAATGAATCACACATCAAAGTAGCATGCAAAATTCAAGGCAAAATGCCTTCATACAAAGCATTTAGGTCAAATTGGATGCACGTGCAAAGTATTACAAAAATGAACACCAAGACATGTCATAAAATGTCCTAAAAAATAAAATAAAAATCATATGACATACTTCAATGCATTAATGACTCAATTCAAAAAGAAGCAAAGCAAAACCATTCGCAATACTCAAGAACAAAATTAAACAAAATCATGTATCATCAATAGAATGCACACAAATGAAAAATTCAAAGAAAATATGCAACAGGGGCAAAAATGTCATAAAATCAGAAAATAAAATCATCAAAAATTTTCTAAATGCCTTACTGATGTTCATGAATTTTTGTGGAATTTTATAATGAAATTTAGTATTTTTAAAAATTGAAAAGCAAACGTGTATAAAATATGGAAAAATAAAATTAAATGGAAAAAGGCATGGGGGTGCAAGCATAGCAAAATATGAGTTCAAATTAATTGGGCTTTGGAACAGGGAGGTGTAAAAAGCAATCTGGCTTAAGTCCAATTACGCGCAAAACACAATAACAAGCATACACTCTCAGTCAACAAAATTGACTCACTCATGGCCATTGGATCAAGTCATAGTCAAACCATAGTCAAAGTAATCAAAATCAACGTGCACACGCAGAGGACCACACTCCCTACCAAGTACCATACCACACAACGTTTAAAAATGAAATCAGAAAAGCCACCTGACATGCACACTGATTTTAATGTGCTGGCACCACACAAGCCACACGATGATGAACATCCAATGGTCCACATTCAAACTGCACACTAAAACCCTAAAATAAGAACACCGGCCGGAGAGGGACCTCTGGTCTCCTTCTCCGGCGAACTACCACCATCTGCAACCTCAAATTCTCCAGAATTTCACGATCAATATTCCAAAATGAAGAGGAAGTGATATAGAACATGAATCCAGTGACAAAACATACAAAAAATCCATGAAATGAGAGAATCGAACAAAGGAAGATTTGCCCTAACATTTCCACTACGCCTCTAAAGGCCTATCAACTAGCCAGACAAGTTCTTGAGCTTATAAGAAGCTTCAAGAACCTGAAAATTTCTTCACATTAGGTCTATAATGGTGGAGATTCGTACCTGAAGTTTTGAGATCTTGAAATGTTCTTCAAAAAACCAGAGGTTCTGCTTCTTCTATAATCTTCACTTGGCCAAATAAAGGCTGAGATGCAAAAATTGATGATGATCCAATGGAGAAGAGGTTGAAACCAAGCTCCAAACAAGTAGTACTGTGGAGAACTTGAGAGAGAATCAGAGAGAGTGTTGAAGTGGAATGAACAAGGTAGAGCTCGAGAATCAGTGGCAATGGCGGAATTGAGAGAGAAGAAGAGAGTGTTTCTGAAGTGAATGTGTGAAAAATGAAGTTGAAAATGAAATTAGAGAGTGTGATTTGGTTTTATAGTGTGAGTTAACCACGATTTAGTGAGTTGGTTAAATGAGTCACAGTTGAGTTAACTGAGTTGCCTCTAACTAACTGAGCCAAGTTAGTTAGGGCGAGTCAGCTGTGGGCGTGCTATAGTGGTGGAGGTCCATGGTGTTATGTTGGAAGTGAAAATGAACTGACATTGCAAGGCTGCTTCACCAAACTTGTTCAGCAAGTTGCTTTTTTTCTATTTTCATGCAAGGCACGTGCTCATGTGCATGGACAGGTGATGAGTGTTTGGTTAAATGAAGAAAGAGTTGGAGGGTGAGCAATGCACGGGCAAGCTGGTAAAACAACAACAACATTCATTTGGTTTTTTTCTGGTTTTTTATGGAAGTTGAGAACAATGGAGATAGGGTGGTTTGATAATGAAATTCTCTCTACTCCATGGGTGGTTTAGTGTGTTTTTGGAGTCATTTGAAGGAGGGAATGTAATACTACAAGTTTGGTTTGAAATTTGGATTGAAATAATGCTTGGAAAAGGTTGAAAAATGACTTGAAACACAAAGGTTTGGAAACTAGTTATGGGTGAGGAAATGAGGTTGGTTGGCAAGGTGTGCATGGCATGGAATCTCAGCATGATCATAGCAACTTAGACTCACCATATCTACTTCATAGCTTGATCAAATCAACTTTTGCCCAACATGAAACTTGAAGAGGACACTACAAGGAACATTTTTGATGTTGACAAGTTTTGCAAATGAAGCCTCTAACCATGAGAAAAATAGGTGTACATTTGGCCCACCAACTGTTTGTAAAAAGGACATGCGCGTGACCTGAAAATCCTTGGTCATGACCTAGTTTTGAACCTACTTTGCCCAAACTTTGGTCAATCATATCTCACTCAATTTTTATCCAATGGAGATGTTATACACATGGATTTGAAGCTTGAAACAAGATCTTTTGTTGTGGCTGAGTGGAATTTTCATTTGAGGTCCCAATTTTGAATGGCCTTGGTTCAAACTCTGATGCAGTTTGGCCAAAACTTGCCTTATTTAGTAACCCTACTTCTTCCAAAAATGGAAACTTTCCACATCTTGATTTTTTTATGATTCCTTTGGAGTTTCTTGATCAAATTTTGTACATTGGTCACATATAACATGAATTTCATGAATTTGGCCTCAAAAAGTCAAGAGTTGATTTTTTCCTCTGATTATTTGACTTGACCCCAATTTCTCTGATTTTTTATCTTTCTTCCAATTGAACCACTTCTAAAACCAATTGAGAGGTAATTTTCCACATACATACACTTAAGGACATGTAGAATACCATGACAACAATTTTTGTCCAAAAAATCAGAGATTCCCTGATTTTATTGGAAACCCTAATTTTGGCCCCCTCTAGTTAGGAGGGAAAAATGCAGTCTTCAATTTCAAATTCCTCAGAGTATGTTGTGTACCCTCTTAAAGGAGGATGAGATATACCATTTGAGGGTGACTTTGGATCAATGAGCTATCTTTTTTGAGGGTTTTCCTTCAGTTTTTGAACCTCTTGCATGATGAAGTATGTATTGTTTCAATCTCCCATTGGATCTCACTTCCTTGAGATTGTGGATGATCAATTGAGATAGTGTGAGACATGAGAGACCTCTTGGCTTGCCTTGAGGCGACTTGATTGACCTTTTTGTGCTTTGAATGATCCCTTGATTGTCCACCTTCTACCTGATCACATGCCTTGATGGAAAGAGGGATGATATGCTTCATTTTTCTATGTTAAAGATGCAATGCAATGCTAATGAGGTGGATATGATATGATAAATGATAATGTTATGCTATGATGACAAAAAGGAGAGCAAATTTTGGGGTATTACAGTGTTGTAGGGCTTCGTGTGTGGGCTGGTCGGGGAGAAGTTATCTACGTTAAGGATCCGTGACCCGTGTTGTAGTGCCTTGTATAGGCTGGCCGGGAAGAAGATTCCATAACTAGTTGTCATTTGTGAATTGTACGATTGGTTCTCTAGTGTGAGATTTTGTGAACTCGAAGTCTTTTCCTTTCCCTTGGACTCGAGTTAGGTTTTGGTTAGAACCTTGTAGAGCCGAGAGAATCCATAAGATAGAGAACTCACTGAGATTTGATGTATCTCACCCCACTACTGTTGAATATTTTCAGCTACTTCAGGTTCCGCAAAGGGTAAGGATAAGGCCATGTGATTATCCTTACTTATCTGATGGCGTAGCTTCCGTTGGGGAGTTTTTTTGAGATGGTTGTCGATCTAGTTCTTAGTATTTATCTTCGGAACCTCTTGTATATATATTTATGCCATAGTTTTTTTATTAGGTATTTTGGGCCTGTATATGTATAATGTGTTTACTAGGGACTTATTGGTATTTCAGTACCAAACATGGAATTCATGTATAATATATGCTTTGATGTATGTATTTATATATGGGCGTTACATTTTGGCCATTTATTTTGTTAATTTAACCATTATTATTTATCAATTTAATATTTTGGAAATTTCTCCACCAATCCCCCACCATTTTCCTAATATATCTAAATCCATTATTCACTAAATTTCATGGTTTCAGATAAAGGTATCTTACGATTTGAACAAATACTTAGTAAGTTAAGTTTTCACTCATCCCCGAATAGATTGGTAGACAATCTTTGAACCAATTATTCATTAGAACAAGCGTGCATAACTCATACATGAAATCTCGGTACCATTGATCGATTTATTAATATGACACATTTAATAAGGCCTTGTGTCTCATATCCTTTTCATGAGAATTTAAGAGTCAAGCCCTTGAACTCTATGAAGCGGCACCACTTCGTTCTCATATAGGTAGATTATATAAGAAATGCACCCATAATTATTCATTCCAGCAAACATATGCTATGTGTCTATTAAGAGAAAAACTTCATCCTTCCACATTTATTCTTATGGTTCAAGTACTTTTACTCCTTTGGGTGTATCTATTGTCAAGTACTTCAATCACTCTAATAGTGTACTTTCATCATTGAACTCAAGACTTAATGATAATAAAGTGTGAGTTGAGTTTCCACTATCGATGATTAATATGATATGGGTTTGTTCCACATCCCTAATGATGTCTTCATTGTCTTCAACATTATATCCAAAGACATCATACCCTTGTTAATCTTTTCGGAAAAGAATTGCAATATTTAAAAACATTAACAAACTTTCAATATTCAATCTTTCAACTATTATAATTAATTTACGTAATCTTGATAGTATTCACCAACTATCATCAAACCATAACACTTTTAGCACATTAGTACAATTATCATATAAAAAGTATATTTATATTTTTGATAGTTTTGACAAACTTTCACCATGACACTTTAGTCATTTATTTTGTGATATACACAACTTTGATGTCATTCTTCATTTACCAACATTTTTATTTTGAAGTTTTACTTTCACTTAATTTTACCTAAAATATATTTAATGCATTAACCATTTTGACAACCATGATCATACAAATTTGTGATGACTAACTTTTATTTCATACAGTGGGTTCAAACATGTAATTCGTAAACTCCATATAATAATAACACCATATAATTTATTTCTATTCTTTTTAAAATAAACAATTTTCTAGCATGACTAACATATGCATAACAAATTCTATGTGATAAATTTATGTTTCATATATAACAATGTTTTATTGTACATCTAAATAAAAATCACAAAATGAACAATAAACCAACATCACTAATATTTCTTGTAACATTTCTCGATGAACACTTATCAACTTAAAATAAGATAAAATATATCCAAATTACTTTTAATATCAAGATAAATAAGAAATACTACTTACATATTATGATACACATATAATATGAGATAAATCATTTTAATTTTTAAATTCTTGCATAAACAATATAATTTAAACACGTTCTTGCTATTTTTAACATGCTATTTTCACCATTTTATGTTACCAATAAATTTACCATATATCCAAATTCATGATTTTATTTCTTTTAATTATTTCCAAATAAACTCATCCAAAAATAATTAATTAAAATAAATTATCTTCACCAAAGAAAAATATTTAACATACATTTTACATTCAAGTTTTTAACATAAACCAATCATTTTCATAATTATTTCATTTCACATATTTGAATAGTTTATAAATCATGCATGTATAAATTTAATATCACATGTTAAACTTAACATAAATACACATTATTCTCATCATATCATATTATATAAGAATTTAAAACATTATATGACTATATATTAATTTAATAGAATCATTATGTACCTTTCACCGTGGTTATAAATAAGAGAGCATGAATCCATTTCTCCATCAAAGTTGCAACCATAAATTAATCACAAAAAATCATAATCGAACATAAAGATTGTTAGATCTTGTGTTGGGGTCTGCTGCAAAATATGAACCAGGAGAAAATGATGAAGACGGTACGATGAAGTTGCACAAAATAATTCCAAAGCTTGTGTTTACACTCAGCTTTAGTTCGATTTGCTCCCACAAATTTATGCAAATTGGATGCAAAAGGGTTAACCGGCGAATCCCCTTCAGGATACTTTGAAAACCTTAACATGAATCGCACATTCACATTAAGTGTAACACCCATGTATAATATAATACATCAAGCATCCATATCATACATGAATTCAAGTTTGTGGTACTGAAATACCATAAGCTCCTAGTTAACACATTATACGTATACATGCCCAAACTGCTACATAAAAGAATGCTACAGCATAATATATATACAAGATGTTCCGAAGATAATAACTAAGAACTAGATCGACAATGATCTTAAAAAAACTCCACAACGGAAGCTAAGCCATCAAACAAGTAAGGATAATCACACAACTTTATCCTTACCCTTCGCGGAACCTGAAGTACCTTAAATATAATCAATAACATGGGGTGAGATACATCAAATCTCAGTGAGTTCTCTATCTTATGGATTCTCACGGCTTTACAAAGTTCTACTCTCGCCTAACTCAAGTCGGGGGAAAGGACTAGACCTTGAGCTCATGCATTCTGACCAGAGAATCACTCGTACAATTCACAAAACGAAAAACTAGTTAAGGAATCTTCTCCCCGGCCATCCCGCACAAGGGATTAAACACGGGTCACAGATCCTTAATGTAGATAACTTCTCCCCGACAATCCCGCACAAGGAGATTAAACACGGGTCACGGTTATCTACAAATGGTACTTCTCCCCGGCCATCCTACACAAGAGGATTAAACACGGGTCACGATACCAACCATTAAGTAACTTCTCCCCGGCCATCCCGCACAAGAAGATTAAACATGGGTCACAGTTACTTAATAAATACTTTTCCCCGGCCATCCTGTACAAGAGGATTAAACACGGGTCACGGTATTTATTAAGGGATAGACTACAAACCGGAGGAATTAAGGTCCCCCACAAACAACTACTTAACAAAGACACTCTTCTAGTATCGATGTAAGCATTCTATTGTACTAAGGTTTCCTCACGACTCACAACTTGAAGCTTTTAGATTCTCAAAAGTTTCTTTTTCATAATTCACTTAATTCTGTTTATTAACCATAATCTAATAAATTCCATCTCATACACAATATTTTCACTTTCCACAACATAGAACACTTTCATAGCTTCACATCGATATAAAGAACGCTTAAATAGGACACCCGAGTCAAAAGATATGAATTTTAGAAAATATTTTTGAAAAATAAACAGTGGTAACCGGTTAGTCACCACAGGGTAACCGGTTACCTCAAGCTTCACTATTTATACAGAATCAAAATGAGAGTTAGAGGCACTTTTGGGTAACCGGTTACTCACCACAGGGTAATCGGTTACTCACTTCATTTCCTGCGAAGAAAACCAAATTTTCAAGGGGTAACCGGTTACTCACCACAGGATAACCGGTTACTCTGGGCTCAGAGGCAAAAATAATTGTTTTCTTGAACTTTCTTCCATTTCAATCTCAATCAAAACCATTTCAAAGACATAACCAAGCATTAACAGATAATTATACATGCATAATGATTGTTCTATACAATTTATATCTCATTTTATCCGTTAGATTTCATTGATTTGCAAAATTACTCATTTTTCTCAAAATCCAACCTAACTCTAGAACCTCAAGAATTCTACAACTAAAGCTTCTATCTAGAACCCACCTGGATTAGAAGATGATGATGATGAAGATGAGATGAGATGATGAAGAGTAGAGGGTGATTCTTGATCTTGAGCTCTTGGATTTTCTCTTCTTTTCTTTCCTTTCCTCTTCCTTCTCACTAGCTTCTCTTTCTCCAAATGTTTATATCTTTGGAAAATGAGGAAAAGAAAAGATATAGGAAATACTCATAGTTAGTAACACTACTAAATGTCCAAATTATCTCAAGTACACTAATTAATAAAAATTTAGAGTTAGATAATATTAATCTGATCAGCTCTGAGTTCATCAGTTGCTCTAATTATCTTAATAGATAAATACTCAGAGTACATTGTATCTCAATTGGTCTTAACTAATATTATCCAGAGCGATTATAAAATACAAGGTATTATATCCTCCCCTCCATAATTAGGAATTCGTCCTCGAATTTAAAAGATTACCTGAACAGATGAGGGTAAGCATCCCGCATTTTCGATTCTAGTTCCCAAGTAGCATCACCCAGATGCGTCACATCCCATTGCACCTTAACAAGAGGAATGTCTTTGTTCCTTAATACCTTTGTTTCTCTCCCCAAAATATGGCTCGGTTGAGGTTCAAAAGTCAAGTCTGCTTCTATTTCCACTGAGTCTGGTAGAACTGGCTGAAGAGGACCAGGAATAAACTTTCGGAGCTGAGATACATGAAAGACATCATGCATCTCTGATAGAGAGGGTGGTAAGGCTAATCTGTAAGTGACTTCACCGATCCTTTCTAAGATCTGATACGGTGTCATACCCCAAATTTTGACCACTAAGATTTCCCATCATTGTGCAAATCATCATCACAATATGGGCGTATCATTATGCCTCATTAGTCTCCCCAAAGATGGGTGAGCATCCACTACAATCAAAATTAGGGTTTCAAGCCCTCTCAGAGCTCTTAGACAAAGGGTCAATCAAGGAATGACATGATCTTCAACTTGTCTAAACCTTTCAAACATCCACAAAGGATCAAGAGGACTCCCACAGCAAGAATCTGGCACAAGGTTGCAGCATTCCAAGTGGATCAAGCCTCAGGATCGCCAGCATTACCAAATTAGGGTTTTGGTCGACCAGGGCCTCCAGATGGAAATTTTCCTCTGGGCATGAGCCAATGCTTTAAATCATAACCTAAAATACTCTAAGGGACCCTATAAACTCAATAATCAAGTCAATTTAGCCTCAAGGGATGCATTCATAAAAAATCAGGAATTAGGGTTTCTTGACCTAATTCACCCCTAAGTTGACTTTTGGGACAAAACATGAGTCAAGACCTCAAGACATGATTTGAGGGTCTCTAACACACTACATTGATCCATTTGAAACAATGGATTGATCCAACAAGCTTGAGCAACAAGTTTCAAGTTCATCAGAACTACAGTTAGGGTTTTGAGGAAAAAGTCAACTGTACCTTTGACTTTTGACCCAGGCATACTCCTAAACCTTGGGACATGATTCAATACATCCTATAACACCTATGAAATCAATCCATCAAGTTTGATTTAGGTCAAGGACTTGATTTCATAGAGGATCGCGCAGTTTGGAATTCATCTGACAAAAAGTCAACTGTGCACAAAAGTCAACTTTGACTTTTTGAGATTTTTCACAATTATGGTTCTTTGACCCTAAAATGATGTTAATGTGTGATTGGAATCATCATTCATCATAAAAAATCAAGAAAAGTTGAATAACTTGTAAAAGGGGTAACCATAAAAAACTTAGAAATTTTCTAAGTTATGGAACAAAGTGGCTAGGGTACCAACTTTGGAGGATCATAACTCCTAAACCAGAAGGCCATTTTCCCCATCGAAAGCTGGATTTGTAGCTCTCATGGCCCTCTACAAAACCTTCAAACACAACTCATTCCAATTCCTCATGGATTTTAAGTTATGGAATGATCAAAATCACAAAAAGTGAAAATGTCACTTTATTCCAACACTTAGTGAAATTTTCACTAAGTCAGAATCTGCCTTCACTTTTTTCCAAATGTAGGGGCATTTTCACTTGGATCCAAAAGGTATCAAAACCAACTATGATCAAATAGTTGTTGTATCATAGGAGGGCTTTCCAAAATTGCCAACAACTCCATCAAAATCCACTTGAGCCATGAGATATGACAATGCCAATATGCCTTGCTGCAAACTGTCATGGCAAGGGAGTTTTGGGCGTTTTGCTCGATTTGCTCAAATTTTGCAAAGGGCAAGTAACTCTATCCATCTGAACACCTCAAGGGGGGACCAAGGAGGAACCAACTCTGATCCCATGCCTCCCAAGTCTTTGGAACCAATAGTAGCATGCCAAACCTAGAAATGCCTAAAAGAGGGACAAGACTCCAATTTTGGATTGGAGAATTTAATGGATGCACCAAGGTGGCATGGACTGAGCCATTCCCAACTGAATTCAGTCAAGACTTATCCAAGACCAAGGGAACCAGCAGCCTGTGCCCTAACCTCTAGTCAATGGCTAGAGGAGACTTGGATTCTCATTGCTCAACATTGGCCAAACCTCAGCTGCAGTTGTCATTCAATATTGCAGCCAAAACAAACTTTCTCTTCTATAAATAGAGCTCATTTGTGTTCAGTTTGAGTACACCAAAGCACTACAACACTTGTTTTCCTCAAAATGTCTTTCTCTACGCAAAAATACCTTCTTTAGCAAGGTAACTCCGAGTTTTTGAGTTAGAGAGCAATTCCACCACAACTTATAATCCAAACACATCCAATATGTCATATCTAAGCTATCCAGACTCTCACAAGTGACCTGTAACAACAAAATCACAAAGTCACCTCTAAAAACCTCAAAATATGACTTTTGTGCATTTTTCAAGCCATGTCTTGATTCAGCCTCTTTCCAAACCAGATAAAACCTCAAATACACTCCAAATATCATCCTTGAACTGTCCTAAATGGTTCCACACATCTTGGCAGATTGCACAAAAGCTCCAAAAAGAGGTGAGCATCACAACTTGGATTCTTTGAATCATGCTTTCATTTGATGTCCACTGATCATGCATCTCTTATATATATTATATGTGTTGTGTTTGCACCAATTTATCATGTAATTCATGCTTGTACCAAGAGATGGCATGGAAAATGCAAATCATGGCCTATTTCAAAACCACTATCTGGTTTTTCAATAGGAGTATGATCTGAAAAAAACACCACCACCATTGGATTCCTTGTTAAATTCTAGGCAGGATAGACCTAAATTTTGTCCCAATCCATGGAGAAATGAGAAAGTTATGGCCTTCACGTTTTCAACCAAAATCTTACCTTGCCTTGCCTTGGGCCAGGCCAAAAACAAGGCAAGCCTTGTATATTTGTGGTCGTGTTTCAATAAACGGAGCTATCACCACCCCAGTGGTAAGGCGCGCGCCCTATACAGAAGAGGTCTGGGGTTCAAATCCCCTTCGCCCCAGATCCTCTTTTTTGCTATTTTGTCCACTTTTTATTGTTTTTTCTTATTATTTTTAATGATTTGAAAAATTAATAACTCCCTCAATTTTAATTATTTTTTATTGGTTCTTTTTGCAAAAAATCACAAAAATGTTAAAATATTTTATTCCATAAAAAAATTAGATTCATATTATTTATTTAATAAAATTAGTATTTTTGTGAATTAATTCATTTTTAATTGTTTTTAAACATTTAAAAGTGAATATTTACCTTTAAAATCAAAACCAAATGAGTTCTAAATCATCTTGTGATTAAAACCTCATTTTTCAAACCTTAAACAAAAATCACAAATGGTTTATTCAAACTTATTTGGTATTTTGATCATTTTTATTTGATTTTCTTTAAATATTTACTTTTAAAGGAAAACAAAATTAGGGTTTCTTTGATTTTCACCCTCACAAATCTTTTTCAAACTCTTTGGGCCTCTATTAGAGTGTAAGACCCAATCCCTTTGTAAATACACCACTTTTTGGGCCTCTGTCATTGTATAAGTCCCACTGTATTTTCAAAAACAACGGCGCGATAGTCGCCTTTTAAACAAACTTTGGGCCTCTCCTCGAGTTATAAGACCCATTCAAAACTCTTTGGGCCTCTAATAGAGTGTAAAACCCAATCCCCTTTTAACCAAAACCTTTTTGGGCCTCAGATATTGTATAAGTCCCTCTGCGTTAAAAGGCGATCCCTTACCGTATGAATCAGCTAAGGCGATCCCTTACCGTACGAATCAGCTAAGGCGATCCCTTACCATTACCGTATGAATCAGCTAAGGCGATCCCTAACAAATACGGTGCAACGATAATTGAAAATAGAAAGTAAATTCCATTACCCTCCGTCGTGAATATTGTAGACATCAGTCGAGTAACACGGAGAGGTCGAATCTTCAACAGAGGAGTTAGAGAACCTAAAAACGAAAAGGAACTTTAGACAAAAGCTCCCAATCTACAGGTCGGTCAATCCAGTAATCCCTACCTTTCAAAGAATGATGATGAGATGTTGAAGCTCATCCAAAGGAGTGAATACAACATTGTTGATCAGCTGTTACAAACTCCTTCAAAGATCTCTGTGCTATCACTTTTACTCAGTTCCGAAGCCCACAGAGAGGCTCTACAGAAAGTCTTAGAGCAGGCCTTTGTGGAACAGGATGTGTTAATACGACAGTTCGATAGCATCATCTCTAACATCACTTCCTGCAACAACTTAGGATTCAGTGATGAGGATTTGCTAGAGGAGGGCTAAAGTCACAACATGGTGCTCAATATCACAGTCAAATGCCAGGACGATGCTTTAGCCAGCGTACTGGTAGACACAGGATCGACCATCAACGTTATGCCGAAGTCCACTTTATTGCAACTATCATTCAAAGGATCCTCGATGAGGGGCAGTGAGGTTATCGTCAAAGCCTTTGACGGATCTCGGAAAGCAGTTATCGGCGAAGTCGACCTTCCCATAACTATCGGTCCTCACACTTTCCAGGTCACTTTCCAGGTCATGGACATCCGGGCAACGTACAGTTGCTTGTTAGGAAGACCTTGGATACACCAGGCTGGGGCAGTCATTTGGACACTGCACCAAAAACTGAAGTTCATCAAGAACGATCAACTCGTCACGGTCTGTGGAGAACAAGCCTTGATCGTGAGTAACCTGTCATTATCTACTTATATAGAACCCGAAGAGGTTGTTGGAACTCAGTTCCAAGCACTTTCGGTGAGAAATGAGAATCAATCATAGAAGGGAGCCTCTATTTTCTCGTACAAAGATGCTCTCGAGTCAATTGAAAGTAACAATACAAAAGGATGGGGACAACTTGTCATTCCTACTGATAACAAAGCAAAAAAGGGTCTTGGTTTTTCTGCAACCTGCACCCAGACAACTGCTAACGATGAATGTTTTCATCCCATTCATAACTTCTTCCATAGTGGAGGTTTCCTTTACCTAGTGTCTCAAGCAGTCCATACTATCAACAAGGAGGATTCCTCCGACACAGATGAGGAATGGAAGTCCTATCTCAACGAGGACGGTTATATGTCTCAGGAAGAGGTGCCTACGCCATTTTGCTATCCCGCACAGAATTCGAGATTTATACCGAGGTCAGACGTCGAAATGATATATGGAGATTATGATCCAAAAGGATGTCGTGCCCCTCCAAACTCGTTAGAGGAAGAAACTCTGATAAAGGACAACTTTGACCATGACTATTATGGCCCAATGGATGGCCTTCCTATCTGGCAGCAGTACCCAGGAGACTTGGGGCAAGAAAATCAGCTGAACAAAGAAAATCAGCTAAGCATCATTGAAAAGAATACCTGCGTCCCCACCATGTCATGGGAACAACACTCAGGTCATTCAGAAAATATCCAGTATGACGATGAATTGGCAAAGCTTCCTGGACTAGAATTCATCAACTATGCTTTTCCCGAGGTTAACGTCATCAAGAGAGATGACTCCTCTAGTTCCAAAGAAGTATGGGACACTTTAAGACAACCAAGTGCAAAATACGACTATATGGTCAAGTACACCGCTCCTGAAAGCTCTCGTATCAGGCTCGAAGACATCCAGCAAACTGGATGGGGAGATTTGCCTGAGAGCACAAATGCTATGCAAAATACAACAGAGGAATCCTCTTATGACAACTCTGCCTGGGAGACAGATTCCAATGATCCTGCTCCACCAGAAATCAGTGTTATTTCTGAAGACAAATCAAGGAAGGTACCAGACATTGTGATTCACCAAGGAGTTCGCCGCCAATGGGTTGCTGCCGATGTTCCGAAGATTCTTCATAAGTCAAAGTAATTGCCGTCTTTAGCCTTTCACCCTGCCCAGGTGAAACGGATGTTTTGATAGGGCTCACTTTCTGTAAATATCCCTCTTCGGTTTGCCCGAGCGACAAAGTTTTGTTTTATAGGGCTGTAGATTCAAGAATCGACTTGTTCATGAATAAAATAACGTCGTTCTGTAATTTCCGCATTAATTCCTGTTTTCTCTTTTCGCTTTTTCAGAAAATGGTAATCCTAAAAAACAATTCAAAATAAACAAGCAGTTTTCCAAAAAAAAATACACTGCACACACTTTTGCATTCTCTCTATCTCTTCTAAACACGAATCATACCGTCGTGTAGATTTCTTGTTTTAAACCCCGTTGAAACATACGATCCGATGCCTTCTCCCAACTTTGAATTCCCGGTATTTGGGGCTGAAGAAGAAGTTGACAACAAAATTCCAGAAGAGGTCTCCCGACTACTCAGACAAGAGGAAAGGTCCATTGAACCTCACAAAGAGCCGTTGGAAACGATAAACTTGGGTTCAGAAAAAGAGAGAAAAGAAGTCAAAATTGGGGCACTACTCAGTCCAACTGCCAAAGAAAGTTTGACAAAGCTTCTCAAAGAGTTTCCCGATATATTCGCTTGGTCCTACCAGGACATGCCAGGGTTGGATACCAGCATCGTGGAACATCATCTGCCGTTAAGATCGGAATGTCCGCCAGTAAAACAGAGGTTGAGAAGAAATCACCCAGACATGGCCATTAAAATCAAAGAGGAGGTACAGAAAAAGATTGACGCGGGTTTCCTCGCCACATCAGAGTATCCTCAATGGTTAGCCAACATCGTACCCGTTCCAAAAAAGGACGGAAAGGTCAGAATGTGTGTCGACTACAGAGATCTAAACAAGGCTAGTCCAAAGGACGACTTTCCTTTACCACACATTGACATGCTGGTTGACAGTACAGCAAAGTTCAATGTCTTCTCCTTCATGGATGGATTCTCGGGCTATAATCAGATAAAAATGGCACCGAAAGACATGGAGAAAACTTCATTCATTATCCCATGGGGTACCTTTTGTTACAAGGTAATGTCGTTCGGTTTGAAGAATGTTGGGGCAACCTATCAAAGGGCCGTGACTACTCTTTTTCATGACATGATACACAAGGAAATTAAGGTATATGTCGATGATATGATTGCAAAGTCTATGACAGAAGAGGAGCATGTGACCCACCTGTCAAAACTATTCAAGCGGTTGAGAATGTACAAACTCTGCTTGAATCCCAACAAATGCACTTTCGGTGTCCGTTTAGGGAAACTCTTAGGGTTCATCGTCAGCCAGAAAGGAATTGATGTTGATCCTAACAAGTTCAAGGCCATTCGAGAAATGCCTTCTCCAAAAACTGAAAAACAAGTCAGAGGATTCCTGGGACGTTTGAACTATATTTCCAGATTCATACTCCTCATGACCGCCATAAGTGCACCGATTTTCAAATTACTCAAAAAGAACCAGGACTGCCAAACCGCTTTCGACAGTATCAAGGAATACCTGTTGAACCCTCCGATTCTATCACATCCAGTGGAAGGAAGACCACTGATCATCTACCTCACAGACTTGGAAGACTCCATGGGCTGTGTACTTGGCTAACAAGATGAAACCAAACGGAAAGAGTCTGCCATCTACTATTTGAGCAAGAAATTCACCGACTGCGAGACTCGGTACACTATACTAGAGAAAACTTGTTGTGCGTTGGCTTGGGCAGCTAAACATCTTCGCCAGTATATGATTCGTCACACTACTTGGTTGGTCTCCGAAATGGATCCAACCAAGTATGTCTTTGAAAAACCTGCTCTCACGGGAAGGATTGCCCATTGGTAGATGTTGATATCAGAATATGACATCGAGTACCACGCTCAGAAAGTCGTTAAGGGTAGTATTTTAGCTGATCATTTGGCTCATCAACCAATTGATGATCAGGAATCAATCAGGTTTGACTTCCCAGACGAAGATGTCATGTATTTAAAAATGAAAGATTGTGATGAACCACTACCCAGTGAAGGGCCATAACCAGATTCCCAATGGGGACTTATCTTTGACGGAGCTGTCAATCATTACGGAAACGGAATTGGGGCAATCATTGTTACTCCTCAGGGTACCCACATTCCTTTCACTGCCAGACTTACGTTCAAATGCACAAACAATGAGGCCGAATACGAAGCTTGTATCATGGGTCTCAATGAAGCAATCGACTTAAGGATCAAAAACTTGGACGTATATGGCGACTCAGCTCTGGTCATCAATCAGATCAAAGGAGATTGGAACACATACCAATCAGGACTGATTCCTTACAAAGACTATGCGAGAAGGTTGTTACCATTCTTCAATAGAATCGAGTTTCATCACATCCCTTATGATGAGAATCAAATGCCTGATGCATTAGCCACCCTCTCTTCCATGATTAGCGTAGGTCAATGGAACGACCTACCTAAGATCGACATAATGCGCCTTGAAAGGCCAACTTACATCTTCACGATTGAAGCAGTCATAGACGACAAACCCTGGTATCATGATATCAAATGCTTCCATCAGAAACCAGAGTACCCACCTGGGGCACTAAGGAAAGACAGAAAAACCCTCAGAAGGCTAGCAGATAGTTTCTTTCTGAGTGATGACACACTCTATAAGAGAAACTTTGACATGGTCTTGCTCCGATGCGTAGACAGACCAGAAGCAGACATGCTGATAAAAGAAATTCACGAAGGATCTTTTGGTACTCATGCCAACGGACACACAATGGCGAGAAAAATTATGAGAGCAGGGTACTACTGGTTGACCATGGAATCAGACTGCTACAAGTACACGAGGAGGTGTCACAAGTGTCAAATATACGCTGACAAAATCCATGTACCGCCAACGCATCTCAAAATTCTCTCTTCCCCATGGCCTTTTTCCATATGGGGAATCAACATAATTAGCATGATCGAACCCAAAGCTCCGAACAGACATCGGTTCATCCTGGTAGCCATTGATTACTTCACCAAGTGGGTCGAAGCAGCGTCATACGCCAATGTAACCCGGAAAGTGGTGGTATGATTTATCAAAAACAATCTCATCTGCTGTTATGGTGTTCCTAGCCAGATCATTACTGATAATGGATCTAACTTGAACAATAAGATGATGAAAGAGTTGTGCGCACCATAACTCATCTCCATACCGACCCAAGATGAACGGAGCAGTAGAAGCGGCTAAAAAGAACATTAAGAAGATCGTTCAAAAGATGGTTGTAACCTACAAAGATTGGCACGAGATGCTACCCTTTGCTCTTCACGGTTATCGAACATCTGTCTGCACTTCAACAGGGGCAACCCCTTTCTCTCTAGTATATCTCATGGAAGCAGTGCTTCCCATCGAAGTAGAGATCCCATCAATCCGGGTATTGATGGAAGCTAAGCTTACAGAAGTTGAATGGTGTCAAAGTCGACACGATGAGCTGAATTTGATCGAAGAGAAACGAATAACGGCACTATGCCACGGTCAACTGTATCAACAAAGAATGAAGAAGGCGTTCGACAAAAAGGTCCGACCTCGCGTCTTCAGGAAAGAAGACCTCGTGCTCAAGAAGATACAATTATTTCTCACTGATTCTCGGGGCAAATGGACCCCGAATTATGACGGCCCCTATGTGGTCAAGAAAGCTTTCTCAGGCAGCGCCTTGAGACTTGCAACCATGGACGGAGAGGAATTTTCCTACCCCACAAATGTTGATGTAGTAAAGAAATACTTCGCCTAAACTAAACTAAAAGAAAAACGTCTCGATGGATTGAAAACCCGAAAGGGCGGTCCAGGAAAAATTTAGAGACATAAAACAATCATCCCGATGGATTGGAAATCTCAAGGTACAATCCAGGCAAAAGTTAGGGATAATGGCAAGTAACTACCTCCAACAGGGGTAAAACCTCCAGTACCAGTCATGTCGTCCATCAAAAAACTCCAGTCAAGGTCATCTTCGACGGAAGCTCAGGATGCACCGAATTCAAAGTTGGTAGAAGGATAGTGGTCGTTATGTTTCAATGTAGCCCTTTTCCCTTACATTACCATTTTCTAAACTTTGTACATACTCTTCGGAATCACGTGTTTGGCTGATTTTCGTCCTATCAATAAAATTTGAACCCTTGTGCTTTTGTTTACAATTCTTATTTGTTTTAGCTTTACAGAACGACATTGTAACATGATCAGCGATTCTTGAAATAAAACAAAAATGAATTTACTTGTAAAACTTTTTCTGCTTTTAAAATAAAGATGTCAATTTCTTTTGACTGCTGAACATCAGAAGAACATCGGTTACTTCTCCAGAAGTAATCAAACCTCAAAGTGCAGAATCAAAGTACTCCTTCTAAATCAGTACGCCTGAACTAGGGATCAACTGTGTCAGACACCGTGTTTCATCTGACACCCTCGGCAGAGTTCTCATCTCCTAAGCCCGACCAACGTAGCTCCCAACAAGGACTATCTCTCCTAAGCAAGGCAGAATTGCTATCGTGAACCAGTGATACTTCTCATCTCCCATTGTGGCCGAGTATCCAGTCGTGTTCATCTACTAGTCTGTATGTCGCGCCAGTTTTGTCAGCATAAACATACATACATCATGCATTATTAATTTACATTCATATTCATATTGCATCACTATCTCTCTAGTCAGTCTTGTCCCATCGTGATAACTGTCCTCTCAATCGAGTTGTCAGTTCTTTCCTCGTCAGGAAAAGTCGTGTCTAAACAATCTCTCTCCTCCAGTTTATTTCTGGATCAGAATTGGCCCTTGACCACTTTGATAACTTGAACCTCTGAAAAACAAGGAGACCTTCTACAAACATCACTCTTCGCCATTGAAGATGATATCTTCGCTTTCCCGGATTAAGGAAGATCCCCAGAGAAAGCCTCTTGGTCAGAAATTCGGCAGTACAACAGTTTTTCTCCAAAAAAATCTGCTGACGAAAAGGTCATCAGCACCTCAAAATTGGATCACATCATATGGCATTTCCCCGAGAAGATCCCGAGAAAAGTATGATGTAATATACCCAAGCAGGGAACAGTCTCTCAAGAGACTTGTTTTCCCCGATAGAGTCGACAAATGGCATCTCCAATAGAGAAATTTGTGCACCTCTACAATTCAAACGACTAGGTTCCCCAGCAACTCTGACATAAAAAATCTTTTCCGTCAAATGGCATCTCCCCGGGAAAATTCGGCGAGAAGGTTGAGGAAAACCGCTACGGATAGCGTCTCTTATCAAGAAAATTTATTGACAAAAGAAACTAAGACCAGTTCCTTGGTAGGAAACCAGGATCGAGGGGAAGTTTACTTCAGAAACTGAGACCAGTTCCTTGGTAGGAAACCAGGATCGAGGGGAAGTTTATGTCAGAAACTAAGACCAGTTCCTTGGTAGGAAACCAGGATCGGGGGGGAGTTTACTTCAGAAACTAAGACCAGTTCCTTGGCAGGAAACTAGGATCGAGGGGAAGTTCATTTCAGCAACTAAGACCAGTTCCTTGGTAGGAATCCAGGATCGAGGGAAAGTTCATTTCAACAACTAAGACCAGTTCCTTGGTAGGAAACCAGGATCGAGGGGTAGTTCATTTCAGAAACTAAGACCAGGTCCTCGGTAGGAAACCAGGATCGAGGGGAAGCTTACCTTTTCTACGTATCATTGCTTAGTAAAAGAAGATGAATGCGTAAGCTACCATTCATAACCACAATCAAAATTTCGGGTATTCCGATATTTAATCCTCTTGCACCCCGAATGCCCGAATACCTTCCCCATTCACACCTTCGGGTCCAAGAAGATTAAATAGGGGCATCTGTCATACCCCAAATTTTGACCACTAAGATTTCCCAAGATTGTGCAAATTATCATCACAATATGGGTGTATCATTATGCCTCATTAGTCTCCCCAAAGATGGGTGAGCATCCACTACAATCAAAATTAGGGTTTCAAACCCTCTCAGAGCTCTTAGACAAAGGGTCAATCAAGGAATAACATGATCTTCAACTTGTCCAAACCTCTCAAACATCCACAAAGGATCAAGAGGACTCCCACAGCAAGAATCAGGCACAAGGTTGCAGCATTCCAAGTGGATCAAGCCTCAGGATCGCCAGTGTTACCAAATTAGGGTTTTGGTTGACCAGGGCCTCCAGATGAAATTTTCCTCTGGGCATGAGCCAATGCTTCAAAGCATAACCTAAAATACTCTAAGGGACCTTATAAACCCAATCATCAAGTCAATTTAGCCTCAGGGGATGCATTCATAAAAAATCAGGAATTAGGGTTTCTTGACCTAATTCACCCCTACGTTGACTTTTGGGACAAAAAATGAGCCAAGACCTCAAGACATGATTTGAGGGTCTCTAACACACTACATTGATCCATTTGCAACAATGGATTGATCCAAGAAGCTTGAGCAACAAGTTTCAAGTTCATCAGAACCACAATTAGGGTTTTGAGGAAAAAGTCAAGTGTACCTTTGACTTTTGACCCAGGCATGCTCCCAAACCTTGGGACATGATTAAATACACCCTATAACACCTATGAAATCAATCCATTAAGTTTGATTTAGGTCAAGGACTTGATTTCATAGGGATCGTGCAGTTTGGAATTCATCTAACAAAAAGTCAACTATGCACAAAAGTCAACTTTGACTTTTTGAGATTTTTCACAATTATGGTTCTTTGACCCTAAAATGATGTTAATGTCTGATTGGAATCATCATTCATCAAGAAAAATCAAGAAAATTTGGATAACTTGTAAAAGGGGTAACCATAAAAAACTTAGAAATTTTCTAAGTTACGGAACAAAGTGGCTAGGGTACCAACTTTGGAGGATCATAACTCCTAAACCACAAGGCCATTTTTCCCCATCCAAAGTTGGATTTGTAGCTCTCATGGCCCTCTACAAAAGCTTCAAACAGAACACATTCCAATTCCTCAGGGATTTTAAGTTATGGAATGATCAAAATCACAAAAAGTGAAAATGTCACTTTTTTCCAACACTTAGTGAAAATTTCACTAAGTCAGAATCTGCCTTCACTTTTTTTCCAAATGTAGGGGCATTTTTCACTTGGATCAAAAAGGTATCAAAACCAACTATGATCAAACAGTTGTTGTATCATAGGAGGGCTTTCCAAAATGGACAAGAACTCCATCAAAATCCACTTGAGCCATGAGATATGACAATGCCAATATGCCTTGCTGCAAACTGTCATGGCAAGGCAGATTTGGGAGTTTTGCTTGATTTGCTCAAATTTTGCAAAGGGAAAGCAACTCTATCCATCTGAACACCTCAAGAGGGGACCAAGGAGGAACCAACTCTGATCTCAAGCCTCCCAAGTCTTTGGAACCAAAAGTAGCATGCCAAACCTAGAAATGCCTAAAAGAGGGACAAGACTCCAATTTTGGATTGGAGCATTTAATGGATGCACCAAGGTGGCATGGACTGAGCCATTCCCAACTGAATTCAGTCAAGACTTATCCAAGACCAAGGGATCCAGCAGCCTGTGCCCTAACCTCTAGTCAATCGCTAGAGAAGACTTGGATTCTCATTGCTCAACATTGGCCAAACCTCTGCTGCAGTTGCCATTCACTATTGCAGCCAAAAAAAACTTGCTCTACTATAAATAGAGATCATTTGTGTTCAGTTTGAGTACACCAAAGCACTACAACACTGGCTTTCCTCAAAATCTCTTTCTCTAGGCAAAAATACCTTCTTTAGCAAGGTAACTTTGAGTTTTTGAGTTAGAGAGCAATTCCACCACAGCTTATGATCCAAACACATCCAATATGTCATATCTAAGCTATCAAAACTCTCACAAGTGACCTGTAACACCAAAATCACAAAGTCACATCTCAAAACCTCAAAATAGGACTTTTGTGCATTTTTCAAGCCATGTCTTGATTCAGCCACTTTCCAAACCAGATAAAACCTCAAATACACTCCAAATATCATCCTTGAACTGTCCTAAATGGTTCCACACATCTGGAACATCATTTGAGAGAGTTGCTATTTTGGCCACTTTTGCCCTTTTTGCAAGAAAGAGCTCAAACTTGTTCCTGAGGTTTCCAGCTGATTCCAACCATCCTAAAAGCTTCTAAGAGATCATTTGAGGGTGTCCAAAGCATCAAATCATTTATGGAACAAGAGGCTTGGCAGATTGCGCAAAAGCTCCAAAAAGAGGTAAACATCACAACTTGGATTCTTTGAATCATGCTTTCTTTTGATGTCCACTGATCATGCATCTCTTATACATGTTATATGTGTTGTGTTTGCACCAATTTATCATGTAATTCATGCTTGTACTAAGAGATGGCATGGAAAATTCAAATCATGGCCTATTTCAAAACCACTATCGGGTTTTTCAATAGGAGCATGATCTGAAAAAAAAACACCACCGCCATTGGATTCCTTGTGAAATTCTAGGTAGGATAGACCTAAATTTTGTCCCAATCCATGGAGAAATGAGAAAGTTATGGCCTTAACGTTTTCAACCAAAATCTTTCCTTGCCTTGCTTGTGGCCAGGCCAAAAACAAGGCAAGCCTTGTATATTTGGGGTTGTGTTTCAATCAACGGATGTATCACCACCCCAGTGGTAAGGCGCGCGCCCTATACACAAGAGGTCTGGGGTTCGAATCCCCCTCGCCCCAGATCCTCTTTTTTGCTATTTGTCCATTTTTTATTGTTTTTTCTTATTATTTTTAATGATTTGAAAAATTAATAACTCCCTCAATTTTAATATATTTGATTGGTTCTTTTTGAAAAAAATCACAAAAATGTTGAAATATTTTATTCCACAAAAAATTAGATTTATATTATTTATTTAATATAATTAGTATTTTTGTGAATAAATTCATTTTTAATTGTTTTTAAACATTTAAAAGTGAATATTTACCTTGAAAATCAAAACCAAATGAGTTCTAAATTATCTTGTGATTAAAACCTCATTTTTCAAACCTTAAACAAAAATCACAAATGGTTTATTCAAACTTATTTGGTATATTTATAATTTTTATTTGATTTTCTTTAAATATTTACTTTTATAGGAAAACAAAATTAGGGTTTCTTTGATTTTCACCCTCATAAATCTATTTCAAACTCTTTGGACCTCTATTAGAGTGTAAGACCCAATCCCTTTGTAAATACACCACTTTTTGGGCTTCAGTCGTTGTATAAGTCCCACTGTATTTTCAAAAACGACGACGCGATCATCGCCTTTTAAACAAACTTTGGGCCTCTCCTCGAGGTATAAGACCCATTCAAAACTCTTTGGGCCTCTAATAGAGTGTAAGACCCAATCCCCTTTTAACCAAAACCTTTTTGGGCCTCAGATATTGTATAAGTCCCTCTGCGTTAAAAGAAAATCTCGGCGCGATCGCCAGTTCAAAAATCAAAACCCTGGGCCTATCCTTGAGCTGTAAGCCCTACCACTTGTATAAAAACAAACCTTTTTGGCCTCTGGAGAGAGTGTAAGACCCATCCCTTTGTACAAAAAACCTTTTTGGGCCTCAGTCACTTGTATAAGTCCCTGTACAAATTCAAAACAACAGTGCAATCACTGCTAAACCTTGGGCCTCTCCTTGAGCTATAAGCCCCAACAATCTTTTCAAAGCACTTTCTCCTTTGATTTTGAATATAATATTGTTATCAAAGCTTTCTTTGTTGAACAACTAATAAAACAGCATGGAAGCTCTACAACCGAGTAAGTGTTTACCCGCTTTCTTTATCTGCTTTCATATATATATAACTGTATTGTGGGGCTGCTCAGTGTAAGTTTTCTTTCACAAACTTTTATATACTTGTCAAATATCAATTGTGTAATACTAGTATAGTTATTTAGAGTTTTCCCCGGCAACTACGTTTAGCACTAGGTAAAGCCCTGTTGATCACTCTTAAATACAGTCAAAACTAGATCCCCATAGGATTACCAGACACAGTCTTCCCTCCTCTTGGGGTTAAACAATATGGAGACGTGAAAGGCAGCATTCCCTGTGAACCCTTTCTCAGACTATCACTCTTAGACATTGTCAAAGAAACTCTACTCCCCAGAGATGATATTTTCTCCGTGATTGGCATCTCTTGAGTTTCTTCCAAATTCTTGGACTTTCCTGGCTTGATCTATTCTCGGGGAATGGCATGTCTTGAACTTCTCGGGGTTTGGGGACCCACAGGCTTCCTAAAAGCATCCCCGCCTCCTCTTGGGTGTTGTACAAGGACCCTTCGGCTTCTTAAAAGCTCGCATGCCTTCTCTTGGGCTTAGTACAAGGACCTAGAGACCTCTACAGGTATAGGAACAGAACCTAGTCATCAATTTGCTAGAGCTATCTTTCTGAGTCAAGTGTCAGACCAGTTAATGGTTGACCTTCATCCCTTAACATACCAGTCTTCTCTTGGGCATCATACAAAGATCATTCACTTATTTGAGAATTAATTTCTCAAGACACCGGTAGGCTTGGACAGTCTCAATACCCTTTGGATTTCCCATTTCCTTAAAGAATAGGAAATAAACCTGATCTTCCGATCAGTACCAAAGTACAACCTTACCTTTAATCAGTCTCTTTATAAGAACTGATTTTCTCTTTTATCCAGCATACTAGACTTGTCACTCAACTGAAACAGTCATAGCCTCCTCTAGGGCTTTGTACAATGATTCTCTCCACACTCTCTTGTTGAGAATAAAAGACTCTCTTGTTGAGTCAAACACTTTTAGCCTACATCTCGGGCTTCGTACGAGATACAAATCACTCTCTTGTTGAGTATAAAAGACCCTCTTGTTGGGTCATAAACCTTTTACCCTCCACCTTGGACTTCGTACGGGACACAAAACACTCTCTTGTTGAGTATAAAAGACTCTCTTGTTGAGTCGAACCCTTTAGCCTCCATCTCGGGCTTCGTACGAGATAGAAAATCACTCTCTTGTTGAGTATAAAGGACTCTCTTGTTGAGTCAAACCCTTTAGCCTCCATCTCGGGCTTCGTACGAGATAGAAAACACTCTCTTTTTGAGTATAAAAGACTCTCTTGTTGAGTCAAACACCTTTATCCTCCGTCTTGGGCTTCATACAAGGCACATATAAACCACTTTTTTGTTGAGTATAAAAGACTCTCTTATTGAGTCAATCTCCTTTTAGCCTCTATCTCGGGCTTCGTACGAGACAGCAAAACACTATCTTGTTGAGTATAAAAGACCCTCTTGTTGGGTCACAAACCCTTTAGCCTACGTCTTGGCCTTCATACAAGACATATAAAAATCACCCTCTTGTTGGGTCAATAGCCTCTTCTTAGGCTTTGTATAAAGAAAACCCCGGTTGAGTCAATCAACCTTTTAGCATCAAAGTTGTGCCTTGCTCACAGCATACAAACATCAACAACTCCTCTTTAGAGATGACAAATTCTCTCTAAAAACTCTTTAGCTTCACATCTTGGGCTTTGAACAAGATACAAATAGACGCTTCAGCTTCACGTCTTGGGCTTTGAACAAGATACAAACCACCTTTAGCTTCACGTCTTGGGCTTTGAACAAGAAACCAAAACAACTTTTTTCCTCCCATAGAATAGGAGGAACTATGATCTCTCTGATTTCCCTGTTTCATCAAACGGGAATACGTAGGCATAAGATTGAAAAATCTTAGCGAGCATACTAATAAAAAAAACCCAAAATCTCGTACCTCCATACATCAATCAAAAAGCATCAGTCTGAACATCCTATCAATAGCCTAGACTCTGTGTTCTTAACAAAATAACCTAAGAGAGACCCACATCTTAATAGCATCTGTAACCTAACAGACAGCTGCTTAACTTCAGTATGCAAGCAGGGTTAATTGGAGACATCTATTTCCTTTCCTTAATCAGCTCAATAGGATAAAAAATGAATCAAATTGTATTACCCAAGCGATAGTATTCGAAACCACAAAAATTGCGCTACGTACGGTCCCACGTATCTCGGACTTAACTTGCGTGAATTAAATGGTCCTTTCAACCTCAATCTCGGAGTAACTTTCAAAAATACACGGTCACCTTCCTCAAATTCTAAAGGTCTCCTACGATTGTCGGCATAACTCTTTTGACGATCTTGTGCTTGTTTAACTTTATCACGGTTCATTCGAATCTTTTCCGTAGTCTCTTGAATAATTCCGGGTCCCAAAATTCTATCTTCACCAACTTCCGCCCAACACAAAGGTGTTCTACATTTTCTCCCATACAATGCTTCATAAGTTTCATGGTTTCAGATAAAGGTATCTTACGATTTGAACCAATACTTAGTAAGTTAAGTTTTGACTCATCCCCGAATAGATTGATAGACAAACTTTGAACCAATTATTCATTAGAACAAGCGTGCATAACTAACACATGAAATCTCGGTACCATTGATCGAATTATTAATATGACACATTTAATAAGGCCTTGTGTCTCATATCCTTTTCATGAGAATTTAAGAGTCAAGCCCTTGAACTCTATGAAGCGGCACCACTTCGTTCTCATATAGGTAGATTATATCAGAAATGCACCCATAATTATTCATTCCAGCAAACATATGCTATATGTCTATTAAGAGAAAAACATCATCCTTCCACATTTATTCTTATGGTTCAAGTACTTTTACTCCTTGGGATGTATCTATTGTTAAGTACTTCAATCAATCTAATAGTGTACTTTCATCATTGAACTCAAGACTTAATGATAATCAAGTGTGAGTTGAGTTTCCACTATCAATGATTAATTAGATATTGGCTTGTTCCACATCCCTAATGATGTCTTCATTGTCTTCAACATTATATTCAAAGACATCATATCCTTGTCAATCCTTTCGCCAAAAAATTGCAACATTTTAAAACTTTACCAAACGTTGAATATTCAATCATTCAACTATTATAATTAATTTTCGTAATCTTGATAGTATTCACCAACTATCATCAAACCATAACACTTTTAGCACATTAGTACAATTATCATATACAAAGTATATTTATATTTTTGATAGTTTTGACAAACTTTCACCATGACACTTTAGTCATTTATTTTGTGATATACACAACTTTTATGTCATTCTTCATTTACCAACCTTTTTATTTTGAAGTTTTACTTTCACTTAAATATACCTAAAATATATTTAATGCATTAACCATTTTGACAACCATGATCATACAAATTTGTGATGACTAACTTTTATTTCATACAGTGGGTTCAAATATGTAACTCGTAAACTCCATATAATAATAACACCATAGAATTTATTTCTATTCTTTTTAAAATAAACAATTTTCTAGCATGACTAACATATGCATAACAAATTATATGTGATAAATCTATGTTTTATATATAACAATGTTTTATGGTATATCTAAAAAAATACAAAATGAACAAAAAAACCAACATCACTGATATTTCTTGTAACATTTCTCGATGAACACTTATCAACTTACAACAAGATAAAATATATCCAAATTACTTATAATATCAAGATAAATAAGAAATAATACTTACATATTATGATACACATATAATATGAGATAAATAATTTTAATTTTTAAATTCTTGCATAAACAATATAATTTAAACACGTTATTGCTATTTTTAACATGTTATTTTCACCATTTTATGTTACCAATAAATTTACCATATATCCAAATTCATGATTTTATTTCTTTTAATTATTACCAAATAATCTCATCCAGAAATAATGCATTATTAATTAAAATAAATTATCTTCACCAAAGAAAAATATTTAACATACATTTTACATTCAAGTTTTTAACATAAACCAATCATATTCATAATTATTTCATTCCACATATTTTAATAGTTTATAAATCATGCATGTATAAATTTAATATCACATGTTAAACTTAACATAAATACACATTATTCTCATCATATAATATTATATATGAATTTAAAACATTATATGACTATATATTATTTTGATAGAATCATTATGTACCTTTCACCGTGGTTATGAATAAGAGAGCATGAATCCATTTCTCCATCAAAGTTGCAACCATAAATTAATCACAAAAAATTATAATGGACTATAAAGATTCTTAGATCTTGTGTTGGGGTCTGCTGCAAAATATGAACCAGGAGAAAATGATAAAGACGGTACGATGAAGTTGCACAAAATAATTCTAAAACGTGTGTTTACACTCAGCTTTAGTTCGATTCACCCCCACCTATTTATGCAAATTGGATGCAAAAGGGTTAACCGGCGAATCCCTTTCAAGATACTTTGAAAATCTTAACATAAATCGCACATTCACATTTAGCATATCGATTAATGATATTTTACTGAATAAAGTTTTCTCATTCATTCTCGTGCACTAGAAAAATAAAGAAATGACTTAGATATAATTTTTTGCTCTGAAAATATTTATATTCGTATATCTTTTATGGTTGACAAGTATCTTTATTTATAAGAAAACATGTACTGATTGGTGTGGAGAAACAATGTTTTATTTGATTCCAACATGACCATTCACGAACCATTGTATATCAATAATAACAAACCTTTTCATGTAAAGTTGTGTTGATCGGGTGGTTGCACCTTTTGACCATGCGCCCAATCATTATAGGGTCTCTGGTTCTATTCTAGACAGTTGCAACTTTTGGCCATTTATTTTGTTAATTTAACCACTATTATTTATCAATTGAATATTTTGGAAATTTCTTCAACAATCCCCCACCATTTTCAAAATATATCTAAATCCGTTATTCACGAAATTTCATGGTTTCAGATAGAGGTATCTTAGGATTTGAACCAATACGGGGTAAGTTAAGTTTTCACTCATCCCCGAATAGATTGGTAGACAAGCTTTGAACCAATTAATCAATAGAACAAGCGTGCATAACTAACACATGAAATCTCGGTACCATTGATCGAATTATTAATATGACACTTTTAATAAGCCCTTGTGTCTCATATCCTTTTCATGAGAATTTAAGAGTCAAGCCCTTGAACTCTATAAAGCGGCACCAATTCATTCTCATATAGGTTGACTATATCAGAAATGCACCCATAATTATTCATTCCAGCAAACATATGCTATATGTCAATTAAGAGAAAAACATCATCCTTCCACATTTATTCTTATGGTTCAAGTACTTTTACTCCTTGGGATGTATCTATTGTCAAGTACTTCAATCACTCTAATAGTGTACTTTCATCTTTGAACTCAAGACTTAATGATAAGTGTGAGTTGAGTTTCCACTATCGATGATTAATTATATATTGGCTTGTTCCACATCCCTAATAATGTCTTCATTGTCTTCAACATTTTATCCAAAGACATCATACCTTTGTCAATCCTTTCGCCAAAGAATTGCAACATTTTAAAACTTTACCAAACTTTGAATATTCAATCATTCAACTATTATAATTAATTTACGTAATCTTGATAGTATTCACCAACTATCATCAAACCGTAACACTTTTAGCACATTAGTACAATTATCATATACAAAGTATATTTATATTTTTGATAGTTTTGACAAACATTCACCATGACACTTTAGTCATTTATTTTGTGATATACACAACTTTTATGTCATTCTTCATTTCCCAACCTTTTTATTTTGAAGTTTTACTTTCACTTAAATATACCTAAAATATATTTAATGCATTAACCATTTTGACAACCATGATCATACAAATTTGTGATGACTAACTTTTATTTCATACAGTGGGTTCAAATATGTAACTCGTAAACTCCATATAATAATAACACCATAGAATTTATTTCTATTCTTTTTAAATAAACAATTTTCTAGCATGACTAACATATGCATAACAAATTATATGTGATAAATCTATGTTTTATATATAACAATGTTTTATGGTATATCTAAAAAAATACAAAATGAACAATAAACCAACATCACAGATATTTCTTGTAACATTTCTCGATGAACACTTATCAACTTACAACAAGATAAAATATATCCAAATTACTTATAATATCAAGATAAATAAGAAATAATACTTACATATTATGATACACATATAATATGAGATAAATAATTTTAATTTTTAAATTCTTGCATAAACAATATAATTTAAACACGTTATTGCTATTTTTAACATGTTATTTTCACCATTTTATGTTACCAATAAATTTACCATATATCCAAATTCATGATTTTATTTCTTTTAATTATTACCAAATAATCTCATCCAGAAATAATGCATTATTAATTAAAATAAATTATCTTCACCAAAGAAAAATATTTAACATGCATTTTACATTCAAGTTTTTAACATAAACCAATCATATTCATAATTATTTCATTCCACATATTTTAATAGTTTATAAATCATGCATGTATAAATTTAATATCACATGTTAAACTTAACATAAATACACATTATTCTCATCATATAATATTATATATGAATTTAAAACATTATATGACTATATATTAATTTGATAGAATCATTATGTACCTTTCACCGTGGTTATGAATAAGAGAGCATGAATCCATTTCTCCATCAAAGTTGCAACCATAAATTAATCACAAAAAATTATAATGGACCATAAAGATTGTTAGATCTTGTGTTGGGGTCTGCTGCAAAATATGAACCAGGAGAAAATGATGAAGACGGTACGATGAAGTTGCACAAAATAATTCTAAAACGTGTGTTTACACTCAGCTTTAGTTCGATTCGCCCCCACCTATTTATGCAAATTGGATGCAAAAGGGTTAACCGGCGAATCCCTTTCAAGATACTTTGAAAATCTTAACATAAATCGCACATTCACATTTAGCATATCGATTAATGATATTTTACTGAATAAAGTTTTCTCATTCATTCTCGTGCACTAGAAAAATAAAGAAATGACTTAGATATAATTTTTTGCTATGAAAATATTTATTTTCGTATATCTTTGATGGTTGACAAGTATCTTTATTTATAAGAAAACATGTACTGATTGGTGTGGAGAAACAATGTTTTATTTGATTCCAACATGACCATTCACGAACTATTGTATATCAATAATAACAAACCTTTTCATGTAAAGTTGTGTTGATTGGGTGGTTGCACCTTTTGACCATGCGCCCAATCATTATAGGGTCTCTGGTTCTATTCTAGACAGTTGCAACTTTTGGCCATTTATTTTGTTAATTTAACCACTATTATTTATCAAATTTATATTTTGGAAATTTCTCCAACAATCCCCCACCATTTTCAAAATATATCTAAATCCGTTAGTCACGGAATTTCATGGTTTCAGATAGAGGTATCTTAGGATTTGAACCAATACGGGGTAAGTTAAGTTTTCACTCATCCCCGAATAGATTGGTAGACAAGCTTTGAACCAATTAATCAATAGAATAAGCGTGCATAACTCACACATGAAATCTCGGTACCATTGATCGAATTATTAATATGACAGTTTTAATAAGCCCTTGTGTCTCATATCCTTTTCATGAGAATTTAAGAGTCAAGTCCTTGAACTCTATGAAGCGGCACCACTTCATTCTCATATAGGTTGACTATATCAGAAATGCACCCATAATTATTCATTCCAGCAAACATATGCTATATGACAATTAAGAGAAAAACATCATCCTCCCACATTTATTCTTATGGTTCAAGTACTTTTACTCCTTGGGATGTATCTATTGTCAAGTACTTCACTCACTCTAATAGTGTACTTTCATCTTTGAACTCAAGACTTAATGATAAGTGTGAGTTGAGTTTCCACTATCGATGATTAATTAGATATGGGCTTGTTCCACATCCCTAATAATGTCTTCATTGTCTTCAACATTTTATCCAAAGACATCATACCTTTGTCAATCCTTTCGCCAAAGAATTGCAACATTTAAAAACTTTAACAAACTTTGAATATTCAATCTTTCAACTATTATAATTAATTTACGTAATCTTGATAGTATTCACCAACTATCATCAAACCGTAACACTTTTAGCACATTAGTACAATTATCATATACAAAGTATATTTATATTTTTGATAGTTTTGACAAACTTTCACCATGACACTTTAGTCATTTATTTTGTAATATACACAACTTTTATGTCATTCTTCATTTACAAACCTTTTTATTTTGAAGTTTTACTTTCACTTAAGTTTACCTAAAATACATTTAATGCATTAACTATTTTGACAACTATGATCATACAAATTTGTGATGATTAACTTTTATTTCTTACAGTGGGTTCAAACATGTAACTCGTAAACTCCATATAATAATAAAACCATATAATTTATTTCTATTTTTTTTAAAATAAACAATTTTCTAGCATGACTAACATATGCATAACAAATTCTATGTGATAAATCTATGTTTCATATATAACAATGTTTTATGGTATATCTAAATAAAGATCAGAAAATGAACAATAAACCAACATCACTAATATTTCTTGTAACATTTCTCGATGAACACTTATCAACTTACAACAAGATAAAATATATCCAAATTACTTTTAATTTCAAGATAAATAAGAAATAATACTTACAAATTATGATACACATATAATATGAGATAAATCATTTTTATTTTTAAATTCTTGCATAATCAATATAATTTAAACACATTCTTGCTATTTTTAACATGTTATTTTCACCATTTTATGTTACCAATAAATTTATCATATATCCAAATTCATGATTTTTTTTCTTTTAATTATAACCAAATAATCTCATCCAGAAATAATGCATTATTAATTAAAATAAATTATCTTCACCAAAGAAAAATATTTAACATGCATTTTACATTCAAGTTTTTAACATAAACCAATCATATTCATAATTATTTCATTTCACATATTTTAATAGTTTATAAATCATGCATGTATAAATTTAATATCACATGTTAAACTTAACATAAATACACATTATTCTCATCATATAATATTATATATTAATTTAAAACATTATATGAATATATATTAATTTGATAGAATCATTATGTACCTTTCACCGTGGTTATGAATAAGAGAGCATGAATCCATTTCTCCATCAAAGTTGCAACCATAAATTAATCACAAAAAATCATAATCGAACCTAAAGATTGTTAGATCTTTTGTTGGGGTCTGCTGCAAAATATGAACCAAGATAAGATGATGAAGACGGTACGATGAAGTTGCATAAAATAATTCCAAAGTGTGTGTTTACAGTCAACTTTAGGTTCGAATCGTCCCCACCAATTTATGCAAATTGGATGCAAAAGGGTTAACTGACGAATCCTCTTAAGGACACTTTAAAAACCATAACATGAATCGCACATTCACATTAAGCATATCGATTAATGATATTTTACTGAATAAAGTTTCCTCATTCATTCTCGTGCACTAGAAAAATAAAGAAATGACTTAGATATAATTTTTTGCTCTGAAAATATTTATTTTCGTATATCTTTTATGGCTGACAAGTATCTTTATTTATAAGAAAACATGTACCGATTGGTGTGGAGATATAATATTTCATTTGATTCCAACATGACCATTCATGAACCATTGTATATCAATAACAACAAACCTTTTCATGAAAAGTTGTGTTGATCTGGTGGTTGCACCTTTTGACCACGCGCCCAATCATTATAGGGTATATGATTCTATTCTAGACAGTTGCAACTTTTAACCATTTATTTTATTAATTTAACCATTATTATTTATCAATTTAATATTTTGGAAATTTCTTTAACACTATAAACACAAGAGTTCACTACTACAAAAAGCACTTTTTACCTCAGACGCGAAATGGATAGTACCTCGACTAAAGAAGCGAGGTAACGAAGGGCGACACGAAAACTCGCCACTTATCACCTCGGTGGAATTAAAATCGAGAGGTAAAGTTATTTGCACATGGGTTCGAATCCCAGCAACATCATATTTATTATTTTTAAAACTAGTGTATATTATATCTCGGTTTATCTTGAAAACCGAGAGGTAAGATTATTTTTCTTTTTTTATAAAAAAATAGTTACATTGTTTACCCAGAATGTTACATTGTTTATAATAAAAATTAAATTTCCTAGAGCTCTAGGTAAAAGTCAAATTCTCTGAAGATCTAGATTTTACATCTTTAAATTATTGAATCTTGGGGAAGATCAAATGTTGGGTGCAAGATTATTCTCTATGTTTCTTGCATGCATTTGATTCTGAAGTAAAATAAAATAATGGTTAGATAAATAATATCAATATTCAAATATATGATTTTGTACTCAAATAAATATTTAAGAAAACAAACCTTAAACCCAAGTAATTTTCTAATCTTACAGTCCATCTTAGAGAACTTTTTCAAACGTCTTTATGTTTCAAGCGCTTCATGTGACGCCCCCGATCTATACCCCCAATTAACACGCAATTAAAGCGGTAAAAGAAAATTCGAAAATTGATCAGAGTATAATTAAAAACATGGCATAGACGGGGAGATCACATCAAATTGAAACCAAACAATTCATACAACACCTGCCCATAAAGATATGCAACAGTGGGGTAGCATACATAGAAAGGAAACTCCGTTCCTTACACCCACATTTCAGAAATTAGAATTAAAGCGGAAAATCTAAAATCTGATTAACATATATCACGTAAAAAGTTTGTCATATATCCAGTTATACATGTACAAGCCAAAAGATAATATATACATAATACATAATAATAGCCAACGGCCTCCCTAACTACCCGGTGTCACATATCAGAGCCGACCGACAAAAAGGGTGAAGACACAAAGCTTCACAAAAGACCTCCAGCAACTCTAATCTGCAATGCCTCATAGAGCATTATAAAACGAGCAGAAGGGTGAGAAAGACAACCATAATATAAATGTATATAATTATATATATCAACATAAAAATACACATATTCAATAATCTCACCACAATTATCACCTGCCAACACATAAGACATATACAGATTATATTCACATTTCATGCATATGTTTGTACCCCAAAACATATCATTCATAATTCAATGCATATAACACAAATACACAACAGTTCACAATCACATATGTCAATCAAGCATATACCATTCAATACAATTGCACATATTTCATCTCATCAATCACAATCACTTTGCCATGCACAATTAATTCATGATTTATGCAAATGCACAGAGACCGACACAACGACTCTATGCACATGCCATGCGGTACCGACATCCAATATCTCATGTCTCATCATTAGTTCACTCAGGAACTATTGGAATCATCGCTCGTTATTGAGAATCTCAAGTAACTCCCCGTCGGGCCTACGATGTTCACCCGTCGCTTTAAGTCCTCAAGCAACGCCTCGTATTTTCGAGGCCCATGACGTTATGGATTGCTTTAAGTGTCCAAAGGAGCCCACAATCGTCTGTACATATCGCTTTAAGTCCTCAGGCAACGCCTCGTATTTTTTGAGGCACACGATGGTATAACAGATTCATCGTTTTAAGTCCTCAGGCAACGCCTCATATTTTCGAGGACCACGATGATCAAACCGCCACTCAGGACGTTTCAACAATGCACATCATGATGCTTGGCATACAATGACTCATGACAACCAATGCATCTCCCACATTTATGCAGTCACAAACATGCATATATAACAAAATACAACACATTGCATTTATTTGCCTTTCGGCCACAATTCATCACCACACATATCATCACAAGCATTTTCATCACACAACAGCACATAGCATAATACACATCAATTATGCACACATCACACACAATCCACATACATTCACATCAATTGTGCCAAACGGCAACCGAACGCTTTCACAAATAACCAAACAATTCGATTTACGGTTTACTGGAAAAGTCGGTTAAAAGTCGGCTAAAAATAATATTTTTCTTCACCAAATCATAGAACATATTTTTAGCTTCACATCCATATAAAGAACACCTCAATCGGATAAACAACACAAAAGATATGGATAATTCAAAATAACGCAAAAACATAAACCGGAGGTCCGACACTACGAAACGGTTTGAAAATACTGTTCTAATTGGACCAGGTTCAGACCTCAAAACCATTTTTCCTAGAAAGAACATCTCGTTAGCTTCCAAACGTTTCAAACGGGGGTCAAAACCGACTTACGGTTCAAGAGATATGAATTTTCGAAGTTTTCCCGACAATACAAAACACATACATAATCATACACATGTATAAGATAATTGAATTTCACACCCTTACCCGATAAATTCGCGTTTGAAAAGTCGGTTGAATCGGTTCCTAAATCCCCAAGTTTTTCCTCTTTTTCTTCTTCTCTTTCTCTTCTCTTCTTTCTCTCTATTTTTTCTGTTTTTCTTTCTTTTCTCTCTTTCTTATTACATTTTCTATTTTTATACAAAATCAAAATATCTAGCCACCCAAAAGACCAAAATACCCCTACACTCAAATATTTCGCAAACGCTCTCAAAATGCGATGAAACATCACAAGATTGAAAAATAACATTTTTCTAAATAAAAGTCGAAAATAAAATAAAATAATAATAAAATAATCAAAAACGACTCACTTAAAACAAAACTGGCAAAAACTGGGGCGTTACACTTCATGTTCCATATAGGTTAGATTTTCAATATTCTACATGCTTTTATAATGAACGTCCCTTAGGTTTCATGCACTAACGACAGATTCTTTAGCGTTTATAAATATTAAATGGACGATAAATATTTGTTTAAGGGCGTTGAATATAGTAAAAAAATGTTTAACTATCCCCTCGATCACGAAGAAAACCGAGGTGAATAAGCTATTTTTTTTTTAAATTTCAATGTTTACACAAAATATTAAAAATGTATTGTAAAATCTATTTCTCAATCAGAATTTTTATTTTCTGTGTTCAGATCCCATGCAAGATGCTAGAGATTTGTTTAACAATGAGAATTTTAATCTTCTGCACTTGCAATCCATCCTAAAGATTTGTAGTAGCAACTTATGATCAAATGGATGGTGTTAGGGTAAAATCTATTTAACGAGTATTTTTATAGTAAAATATGATTATTAAACACCTCAATTTTATTATAAAATTGACATTTTTTATCTTCTTCTTTGAACTATCACCTCGATGATGACGAAAACTGAGGTAAATAATTTTTTTTAAAATTATATTGTTTAATATTAAAATAAATTGTTTACAACAAATATTTGTTGATTTCCAGATTTAATTGCATTCCCTTCTTTGTTCAAAGGTTAAACTCCATTCCTTGTTGGTTAAGCTCCATTATGTGTGTAACTTGAAGTTAGAATGATTTTCTGCATTTGCAATTTATCATCTTGGTATTCTTCAAAGGTTGAACTACCTTGTATAAGTGAGGGTTATTCCAAAAATACAACAACAACATCAACACCATTATGATAGGATGGATAGCAAGGGCAAAAAATATATTTTTTTCAAGATAGAAGAACATTGAAAAAAAAAATTTGTCTTACAATCCATCCCAAAGAATGAATATTGTAAGTTTGTGGCGTTTTCATATTAGTAATGATTAGAGTAAAATATGTTGAACAATTATTTTTATAGTAAAATCTTATTATTTTATGTATCGGTTAAATAGATAACCGAAGGGTTAGAAAATTTTGTTTACACTTATAAACAAATAAATTCGTAAACTGCGATAGTTGGGAATCAAAGCTTGTACTGATTTTTTTTCACCTCGGTGTTATGAAAATTCGAGACAATTGATGGTTTTTTTTAATAATAAAAAATAGCGCGTCTTGAATTTATATCTCAACTTTCTATTATTCGATCAAATACAATTAACTTTAATAGGTCTACATGTGTAAGGTAACAACTATGTATTTTTCAAGTATAGTAATAAAATCATTTTAAAAATAATTATCATTTAAATTTAATTTATATAAATATAAATTTATCATCATATAGAATAACTTAGACAGTTAATTTTTAAAATACATTGAGCTTATGTATATTAAATGTAATCGTTTGTATTTTTTTCAATATGCATAATTTTGTTTAGTTTTTTATATATTTTATTTTGCAATAAACTTCTTATTTAAATACCAAAAAAAAGTTTATTTAAAAATATAATTTTAAAATAAAGTCAATTTTTTTCTTTTAACGTTCAAGATTTTGTAGTAAAAATTAATTTTTTTTTCTTTTAATGTTCAAGATTTTACATTTAATGTTCATAATATTGCATTAAAAATTTTGATATACAAGATTTTGTGTATTTAAAGTCTGTGAATTTAGTTATTATTTTATTTCACTACAATTAAAATTAACTATCTCTTTTTTTAGTAGTTTTGGAAATTGATTTTATTTTTGCTAATTTACAAGAAACTATAATTAATTATTTAATAATTATGTATAAATTATAATATTTACAAAATTAAATGGATTTAATATTATTACTTCAATTTTTAAATAAAATTGAAATAGAAATAAAATTGAATTGTGTATTGAATACTGTAATTAGTCAAGAAATAATTTTTTTTCTTATAATTTAACGGACATTGTTTTTGTCAGAAGTGAGAATCGCAAGTAGCACATCACGGAAACGTACAAATTCCACTTGCGTATGACTTTAACAAACATTGTTTAGTAATTTCTCAAAAAGAGCCACCTTTAATAATAAAACAATATATCACAGTGGCGTGCATCTTATAAAAGAAAAACAGAAAATACTTGTTTGGGATAAGTATCTCAACAAAATCTAAATTTATACAAATAAATAATATAGAACTCAATAACTCAATGTAATGATAGAGAAAAAGTAAGAAGAATTCAAAATAGACAAGTCATTAGTGTCCCTCAATTAATTGATTTTACAGTCATAATTGACTTATAGTGAACATTAGTTGAAGTGGGTTTCTATATGGTCGCACTGCTTTTAGCACGGAGTCTCCCGTTTCAATTTTTTTTTTTAAGTGGAATTTTAACTAATATATCTTCAAGTCTTACTATAAACATCTTTAACTTTTTTATAAAAATTAAAAAAGTTATTAATACATTTAGTGCAACATTTTTTAATGTTAAATTTCAAAAATGTCAATTGATCTTACCTGATCAGGAAGAAACCAGTGGCCAGCAACGTCGTGAGATCAGCAACTCCGGTGGTGATGAAACGGCGGGCGGGTGTGTGGAGGGTACCTGTAAGATACTCTGATGGCAAATTCTGGAAAAAGGAGTAAGCAAGTACGGAAAAACAAAGGGTGAGTCAGAGAATATTGCGTAACCTGACCTTCTAAAGTGAGAGAGTATTTATAGGCTGCCTCCAGCGTGGGGCCAACGATCACTTGCACTGGGCTGGATTGCAAGGCCCAATACAGGTGACTGCCAGGGCTTACGTGGCGTAAGGAAGACCAGCACGTGGTCTTCGCCCTGGGGTAACGGTCCCGAGATCTCCGGAAGGTGGGCAGAACGATCCTTTCGGAGGTGGGAGGTTACAGGATGACCTGTCCTCGCGGGGAGGGACACGTGGAGTTCGAGGAGTAATGTGTTCCTCAAGACTCGAAGCCTCTGCTCGACAATGCATGTCCAACACGTGCTCGACAAGGTGGAGGTCTGGACGTGCTCGACAATGGGTAAGTGTGGGCCTTGTTGGGCCACCTTAGATCATTGGGTTGGGCCTGCCCGGCTAATGGGCAGACGTTGGCCCTGTCCAGAACAGGAGCCCCCCAGGTCGTTGCTCCGAAGTGTCTGAGTAATGACTTAAGGGTCAGCCCCCATGTCGAGGACACGATGAGCGTGTTCGAAGAACCGGGTTGAAGGTAGTTGTCTGATACCTGCGGATAATCCTTTGTCGAGGAGGTCCGTTAAACGGGGCAGTGTCCCCGCGGTAACGGGCTTGTGGCAACGGAAAGGCCACGAGCAAAGGATGCTAGACGGGAAGGAATTTTGAAGTCTGCTCGAATTTCGTACGTCGCTGTTGGGCGACGTTGTGGGGAGGTGAGAAGTTGTGGACTCGAGCACCAAAGCAAACGAAAAGACATACGCGAGAATTTGCGTGCCACGTGTCACCCGTCAATATTTCCTAGGGCGGCTAGGCTATGGTTAGGGTTCCCGAGTGCCTAGGGACGCCTCAAGTCCCGTGAGGGGCATATAAAAAGAAGTCAGCCTGTGCCATTTGCACGTTTCCCTCTTCTTTGCTCCGAATTTCTCCCTTCCTCTCTCTGCTTTCGCCACCGTCTCCCCACCACAAGCCGCCGCCTCGGACTCTCGCAGCCGCTATTTTCAAGTAAGTTTCTGATCTTTTTCTTTCCGTTTGTGTTTTTTACGGTGGTCCTCCGGTGAACTGAATAAGTTCTCGGGGAGGTCACGGAGTTTTCGGCGGAACTTCTTTAGGCTTTTGACGAATCTCGCGAGGATACGAGAAGAATATCCCGGGGACTTGAGGAAGGTCCCGAGGACGTGGGATCAACCCCCCGGGGACATAGGACGAAGGCACCGGGGACCTGAGGACGGTCCCGGGGACGCTCGCCTGATGTCCCGAGGATGTTGGGTGAACGGGATAGATGCGCTCCCCGACGCTCTTGGGCGGAGGGCGACGCCCGCGCAGTTCCCCGTTTCCTTTCTTCGCCCTTTCACTTGATCAGCGGTGGAGGGGTGAATTTGATCTAGATTATCGAATTCACCAGTTCCTTCTGCTTTTCAGGTAAATGGAGGTTGTGGTTGTGGGATCTATTGATATTGACGACCAGTCAGACTCCCCGATGGCGCTGATCACCAAGGTTGAGGGACGACCGCCCAAGAATTGGGCTAGTGAGGAGCCTCTGAACACCGCATCCCAGTTTGTCGCAAGTGACGAAGACGATATCTTCGCCACCGTCGAGCATCGCCTTGAGGGCTCCTCAAAGACCTGGATGGTGTATAGACCTTTGCAGCACCACCGCATCGGTTTGACGTACAGGGTGATGAGGTTTCCCTTGTACGATTTCATGTTTGACGAGGCGGGGTGGCGCCTGCGCTTTAGCGATTTTCAGCGAGAGGTGTTCATTTGGCTGCGCCTGAAACCGTCGCAACCCCCGCCCCAACGCCCTCGTCTTCATTCGCGCCTTCGAGCTCGTCTATCAGCAACTCCGCATTGGGACGACCATACTGTAGCGAGCGATTTTTGTCGGTGACGCGACCACCTTATCGTTGGGTTTTCTCCTAACCGCAACGAGGGGGAGTGGGGTGTTACTTTCTAATTTCTTATTTATCCCGTGAAGATGGAAGGGAAAGGGAAGAAATCTGAAACTAACCTTGCATGCGAATGCTTAACTGAGCAAACGCTAAGAGAGATTCGGGGTGTCGGGGTCAGATTATACAATGGGGAGTTGTCAATTACCCATCCTATATGTGATTATCCATGGGATACTGGATTTAGGTTTTGCTTTATACTTGATAGTGTTTATCTGTTAATGGGTTGGGAAATATGGGTGAGAGAATGAGTTGATGTTGATGTTCGGGTGTCCCCGATGTTTTTGGTAAGGTACTAAACCTAAGTTTTGGTGTGAAGGTACTGGACCTAGAGTTTTGGATAGGTATGCTCGCTAAGATTTCCCAATCTTATGCCTACGTATTCCCGTTTAAACGAAACAGAGAAATCAGAGCAATCGTAGTTTCTCCTATTCTAAGGGAGGAAAAGATGTTTGGTGTCTTTTTCAAAGCCCAAGATTGAAGCTAAAAGGTTGAGTATTTGTGTCTTGTTCAAAGCCCAAGATTGAAGCTAAAAGGTTTGACTGAGATAGAACTTGTCATCTCTAAAGCGGGATTGTTGATTTTTGTGTGCCTTGATCAAAGCCCAAGGTTGAAGCTAAGAGGTTGATTGACTCCACTAGGGAAGTCCTTATACAAAGCTTAAGAGGAGGCTGGAAAAGACTGACTCAATAAGAGAGTGTTTATGTGTCTTGTACGAGGCCCAAGATTGAGGCAAAAAAGAGACTGACTCTTTGGGGATATCATTGTACAAAGCCTAAGAAGAGGCTAGAAGTTTGACTTTTCTGGGGAAAATATTCTATCTGTCTTGTACAAAGCCCAAGATTGAGGCTAATAGGGATTTTGACTCCGCCGGGGGATGATTTTCTAAGTGTCTTGTACAAAGCCCAAGATTGAGGCAAAAATAAGTTTGACTCTGCGGGAGAGTATTATCTGTCTTGTACAAAGCCCAAGATTGAGGTTGAAAAGAGGATGACTCAGCTTAGGGAATTTATTTCTCAAAGCCTAAAGAAGGCTAGGGGGAATTGACTCCGCTGGGGAAGATATTTGTCCCAAGCTTAAGAGAAGTTTATGAATATTTGTGTCTTATACAAAGCCCAAGATTGAGGCTAAAATATTTTGACTCAACAAGAGAGGGCTTTTATCTGTCCTCTACGAAGCCCAGGATTGTGGCTGAACAAGCTGGAGAAATCATCATACCTAAGAGGAATCTGACTTCTGCTAAAGGAGATCCTTATACCAGGCCTACAAGGATACTGGAAAAGATTGACTCAACAAGAGAGTGTTTTTATCTGTCCTGTACAAATCCCAGGATTGAGGCTAAAATGGTTGACTCAACAAGAGAGTGCTAAAAGGTGATTGACTCAACAAGAGAGTCTGACAGTTGATTGACTCAACAAGAGAGTCTGAAAAGTGATTGACTCGACAAGAGAGTCTTGAAGGTTTGATTGACTCAACAAGAGAGTCTGAAAAGGTTAGCTCCGTTGGGGAGAATCATTGTACATAGCCCAAGAGAAGGCTAAATCTGCTGAGGAAAGATCTTTTTATAAAGCCTAAGAGGAGGCTATCTTTCTGCTGGGGATTGTTGAGATCCCTAGACAGGTCCAAGTGGGGAATCAACTCTTGCTGAGGATTGCAGGAGAGTTGAGGTATCAGATGCCTTGAGGTTCTGATTTGGGATAATACTATACTAATGATAAACTGACCCTAGCTTGGGGATTTTTAGGAGAGAGACTGGGTTTTAGAACCCATGGGTTTTAACTCTATTGGAGATTGATCTAGATTGACCGGGCTTTCTCCTATGTTTGTAGGGAACTTGAGAATGTCTTTTTGACTCAAGGGGATCAGACTGTCCAAGTCTACTGGTGGGGAAGAGTTTTATCTTTTGTATGATGCCCAAGAAGAGGCACGGGCATTAAGGGATGAGAATCAACCCTAAATTGGCCTGACTTTTGACAATGGAAAGACTGCTCTAGCAAAGGATGACTAAGTTGTGTTTTATACCTTTAAGAGGTCGTCAGGGTCCTTGTATTAAGCCCAAGAGAAGGCATGAGAACTTCTAAGAAGCCGAAGGGTCCTTGTACAAAGCCCAAGAGGAGGCGAGGATACTTTTAGGAAGCCTGTGGGTCCCAAACCAAGAAGAATTCAAGAAATGCTATTCGCCGAGAATAGATCATTTAGTGAAATTTCTGAGGTTTGAAAAAACTCAAGAGATGCTATTCACCGAGAATAGATCAACTCTGGGGAGTAGAATTTCTTTAACAATCTCTAGGGATGACAGTCTGAGAAAAGGTTCGCGAAGAATACTGCCTTTCTCTTTGTTCCATATTGTTTAAGCCCAAGAGAAGGATATACTGTATCTGGAAATCCTATGGGGATCTAGTTTTATTTGTATTCAAGAGTGACGAACAGGGCTTTACCTAGTTCTAGACCTAGTTGTCGGGGAAAACTCTAAATAACTATACAAGTATATATACAGTTGATGTATGACAAGTATTTTAAAAGGGTATGAAAGAAGACTAACCATGTGCAGCTTCCCACAATACAGTAATATATATATATATATATATATATATATATATATATATATATATATATATATATGAATCTAAATCCAAAGAGGGATTGTTTTGAAAAGATTGTTGGGGCTTATACTCAAGGAGAGGCCCTCGGTTTAACAGTGATCGCACCGTTGTTTTGAAGATCGGATCGGGACTTATACAACGACTGAAGCGCAAAAAAGGTTTTTGTACAAAGGGATTGGGTCTTACACTCTATTAGAGGCCCAAAAGTGTTTTGAAAAAAAGAAAGCTGGGACTTACAACACGAGGGGAGGCCCAGTTGAAAAAGTTTGAAAAAAACTATCGCGTCGAAATTTCTTTTTAACGCAGAGGGACTTATACAATGTCTGAGGCCCAAAATGGTTTTGGTCAAAAAAGGTTTGGGTCTTACACTGTATTAGAGGCCCATGAGTGTTTTGAAAAAAGAAAGATGAGACTTACAACACGAGGGTAGGCCCAAATGATTTTCGTTTGAAATGGCGATCGCGCCGAGATTCTTTTTAACGCAGAGGGACTTATACAATGTCTGAGACCCAAAATGGTTTTGGTCAAAAAGGGTTTAGGTCTTACACTCTATTAGAGGCGCATGAGTGTTTGAAAAAAATTAATGAGGGTGGAATCAATCAAAACCCTAATTTTGTTTAAAAATGGAATTAATTTTGTTTAAAAATTAATAAAAACTATTGAAAACATGTGAAAAATGGATCAATGTTTCAAAAATCAAGTTTTTATCCACAAAATGATTGAAAACCATTTAAGTTTGGAAAATCAAGAAGGAAAAAATATTTTGAATGCTAAAAAACAAATAAAAATTAATTCTTTGCAAAAATATCAAGTATATGAAATAAATAATATTTTTGGGGAATTTTTGTAAAATAAAATATTTTAACATTTTTGTGAATTATTAAAAAAATAATCAACTCAAAATCATTTAAATTCAGAGAGAAATTAGTTTTTGAATCAATTAAATAAAATCACAAAAATTCAAATATTTGAAAGTTGGAAAAAGGGTGCCAAGAACACCTTGGTTTTGCCCGCGTGCCCTGTTCTTGGCTGATTTGCATTTTCTCATCAATCTCATTAAATACTTGATGAAATCACACAATCCATATATCAATCTGCTCATTTTCAACTCACGATCATGTCTATGGTCTTTAATTTCATTTGTTTTAAGCATGGAATAAGAAATCAAAGAGAAACCTCAAGAACCCTAATTTCTGCATGAAGGCTCAGAAATTCCATACACGATTCATACAAAGCAATTAATTGAGGGAAAACATTCTATGCATGATTATGAACATTTGGCAAAAGTTTTGTGCGAGGAAATATGCATAAATTATGAGATGACCAAGTTTAGGCTTACTTGGTGGTCGTGGCAGCAAGAGAAATTTTATTTTTGAGTTAGAGGTGTTACAGATGAGTTGTGATGATCTGAACAGCTTCCCTACACCATATGGAGTGTGTTTGAAAGCTTGGATTGATTTGAAATGAACTGGAATAGATTATGGCACCTCAACTGCAACTTTGTTGAAAAATCGAGGAAATGGATGATGATTTCATGAATTTGGTGTTCCATTTGATGGTTTAGTGTTCGATCAGCTCACATATGATGAATATCAGGTGTGTGTGTGTGATTGGTTTGGTTGGAAACACATTCTAATTCAAAATCCGATAGTAGCTTGCATTAGAAGGCATTTTTGGAAGTGAGAGTGTGATTTTGAGAAAGGAAAGTGTTATAGGCTTTGGTGTACTAAAACTGATCAGAAATGAGGTCTATTTATAGTGTGTCAAGTTTGTTTTGGCATCAATAGGGAATGGCAAATGCAGCAGGCCTTTGGCCAATGTGGATCAAATGGAATCTTAAGTCTCCTCTAGCCATTGACTTGAGATTAGAGCACAAGCCTATGGTTCTTTGATTCAGAGCTTATCCTTGACTCATTCAGTTGGAATAGACTCAGTTCATGCCACCTTGGTGCATCCATTGAATGCTTGGAAACAAAATTGGAGTCTTGGCACCTTTTTAGCTCTTTTAGGTTTGGCATGGCTATTATAGATTTTGGGTATTTGGAGGCTGATAGATCAGTGCTTGTCCCTTGGTTGTTCCCCCTTGAGGTGTGCAGATGGATAACCATGCTTGTTGTTGCACAATTTGATCAAATCGAGCCCTTATGCACAAATCTGCCTTGCAAAATGATTGCATCAAGGCATATTGCAGCTGTCATAACTCTTAGCTCAGATGGAATTTGATGGAGTTCTTGGACATTTTGGAAAGCTGATATATCCTATTTCAACATAATGTCCAACTTTGGTTTTGAACCAACTTGAATTACAATGAAAAATGCATCTACTTTTGAGAAAAAATAAGGCAGATTCTGACTTAGTGAAAATTTCACTAAGTGTTGGAAAAATGTCACTTTTGTGTTTTCAGCCATTTTGGTCACTCCATAACTTAAAATCCACGAGGAATTCGAATGAGCTGTAGTTGACACTTTTAAAGTATGCCATGAGATCTACAAATCCAGCTTTGGACGATCCAAAATGGTTTCTTGGATCTCAAGTTATGATCCTTGGAAGTTGGTACCCTAGCCACTTTGTTCCATAACTTAGAAAAATTCTAAGTTTTTTATGGTTACCCCTTTTACAAGAAACCTCAGTTTCTTTGATTTTTCTTGATGAATGATGATTTCAATCACACATTAACATTGTTTTAGGGTCAAGGAACCATAATTGTGAAAATTTCCAAAAAGTCAAACTTGATTTTGTGCATAGTTGACTTTTTATCGGATGAAATCCAAATTGCGCGATCCGTTGTGAAATCAAGTCTTAGACCTAAATTAAACCTAATGGGTATGTTGTATAGGTGTTATAGGGTGTATTGAATCATGTCCCAAGGTTTGGGAGCATGTCTTGGTTAAAAGTCAAAGATACAATTGACTTTTTCCCCGAAACCCTAGTTGTGATCCTGATGAAATTGAAACTTGTGGATCAAGCTTCTTGTATCAAACCATTGTTGCAAATGTATCATTGTAGTGTATTAGAGACCCTCAAACCATGTCTTGAGGTCTTGGCTCATGTTTTGTCCCAAAAGTCAACTTAGGGGTGAATTAGGTCAAGAAACCCTAATTCCTGATTTTTGATAAATGCATCCCCTGAGGTTAAATTGACTTGATGATGGGGTCCATAAGGTCCCTTGGAGTATTTTGAGTTACGTTTTGAAGCATTGGCTCATGCCCAGAGGAAAATTTCCACCTGGAGGCCCTGGTCGACCAAAACCCTAATTTGGTGACACTGGCGATCTTGAGGCCTGATCCATTTGGAAGGTTGTAACCTTGTGCTTGATTCTTGATGTGGGAGTCCTCGTGATCCTTTTTGGGTGTTTTAGAGGATAAAAAAGTTGAAGATCATGTCATTTCTTGATTGATCCTTTGTCTAAGTGCCCTGAGAGGGCTCAAAACCCTAATTTTTTATTGTAGTGAATGCTCAACAATCCTTGAGGAGATTGATGAGGCATAAAGGTCCATCCATATTGTGATGATGATTTGCACAATGATGGGAAATCTTAGTGGTCAAATTTGGGGTATGATAGATGCCCCTGTTTAATCTTCTTGGACCCGAAGGTGTGAATGACGAAGGTATTCGGGCATTTGGGGTTCAAGTGGATTAAATATCGGAATACCCGAAATTTTGATGATGGTTATGAATGTCAGTTTGCTCATTCATCTTCTTTTGCTAAGCAATGATGCTTCAGAAAAGGTGAAAACTTCCCCTCGATCCTGGTCTTCAACAATGGAACTGGTCTCAGTTTCTGATATAAACTTCCCCTTGATCCGGGTCTTAATCCATGGAACTGGTCTTAGTTTCTTTTGTCAATAAACTTCCCCTCGATACCGGTCTTCAGCCAAGGAACTAGTTTAAATTTCTGAAATAAACTTCCCCTCGATCCTGGTTTTCAGCCAAGAAACTGGTCTAAGTTTCTTTTGTAAACTTCCCCTCGATCCTAGTTTTCAGTCAAGGAACTGGTCTCAGTTTCTTTTGTAAACTTCCCCTCGATCCTGGTCTTCGGCCGAGGAACTGGTCTCAGTTTCTTTTGTCAATAAACTTTCTTGACAACGGACGCTATTCGTAGCGATTTTCACCAAACTTCTCGCCGATTTTTCCTGGGAGATGCCACTTGACGGAAAAAGTTTTGATGTCAGACTTGCTGGGGGAACCCATTTGTCTGAGCTGTAGAGGTGCACAAACTTCTCTGTTTGTAGACGCCATATGCTGACTCTACTGGGGAAAACGAGTCTCTTGAGAGACTGCTTCCTTCTTGGGGATATTACATCATACTTTTCCTCGAGATCTTCTCGGAGAAACGCCATGTGATGTAATCCAATTTTGAGGTGCTGATGACCTTCTCGTCAGCGAATCTTTCGGGGAAAAACTGCTATATTGCTGAATCTTTGATCCGGGAAAGCGAAGATATCATCTTCAATAGCGAAGAGTGACGTTCGTCGAAGGTGTTTTTGTCTTTTAGAGGTTCAAGTTATCATAGTGTTCAAGGACCAACTCCAATCCAGAAATAAACTGGAGGAGAGATTGTTCAGACGCAACATTCCCTGATGAGGAAAGAACTGACAACTCTATTGATGAAAGGACTTTTATCACTAGGGGACAAGACCGACCAGAGTGATAGTAATGTAATACAAATATGTATATGAATCAATAATGCATGATGTATGTATGTATATACTGAAAAAACTGACGCGAAATACAAAATAATAGATGAACATGACTGGATACTTGGCCACTGCGGGGGATGAAAAGTATCACAGGTTCAAGATATCAATTCTGCCTTGCTTAGGAAAGATAGTCCCCGTGGGGAAAATCGTTGGTCGGGCTTAGGAGATAAGAACTCTGCAGGGGATGTCAGACGGAATATGGTTTCTGACATGATTGATCCTTCATTCAGGTATACTGGTTAAGAAGGAGTACTTTGATTTTGCACTTTGAGGTTCGATTACTTCCGGAGAAGCGATCAATGTTCTTTCGATGTTCAACAATCAAAAGAAATTGCCATCTTTATTTTAAAAGCAGAAAACAATTTGACAAGTAAATTCATTTTTGTTTTATTTCAAGAGTCGTTAACCATGTTAGAAACATCATTCTGTAAAGCTAAAACAAATAAGAATTGCACACAAAAGTACTAGGGCTCAAATTTTATTGATCGGATGGAAATCAGCCAAACGCGTGACTCCATGAATTATTTACAAAGTTAGAAAATGGTAATTTAAGAGAAAAGGGCAACATTGAAACATAGCGACCACTATCCTTCTATCAACTTTGAATTCTGGACATCCCGAGCTTCTGTCGAAGACGACCTTGACTAGAGTTTTCCTGATGGATGGAATCACTGCTGCTGAGGGATTTGCCCCTTTTGAAGTTACTTGCATTATCCCCAAATTTTGCCTGGATTATACTTTGAGACTTCCAATATCCACCGGGATGATTTTTGATTATGTCTCTAATTTTTTCCTGGACCGACCTTTCGGGTTTTCAATCCACCGAGACGTTTTTTTTTAGTTTAGGCGAAGTATTTCTTGACTACATCAACATTTGTGGGGTAGGCAAATTCCTCTCCGTCCATGGTTGCAAGTCTCAAGGTGCCGCCTGAGAAGGCTTTCTTGACCACATAGGGGCCATCATAATTCGGAGTCCACTTGCCCCGAGAATCAGTGAGAAATGACTGTATCTTCTTGAGCACAAGGTCTCCTTTTTGTCAAACTTGCCGTCATAATTCGGACCTTTTTGTCAAACGCCATCTTCATCCTTTGCTGATACAACTGACCATGGCATAGTGACGTTATTTGTAACACCCCATTTTAATTATTTAATCGTCGTGTGTTAATTTGTATTGTTTTGGCCTTGTTAAGGGTGAGTGAAGGGTAGTGCCTTATTTAATTAGTGGGGATTAAAGACCTTAGATTAATAATAATGATATAGTAGTGAAAATAATAATAGTAATATGGTTGATAATGTTATTATTATTATTATTATTATTAGGACTATTATTATTATTATTTTATTATTAATTAAATAAAATCTGATTAATTAGAATTAGGGGGAGTTTAGTGAGACAAAACAGTTTTCACGTAAACAGAGAAAGGGTTAGAGAAAGAAGAACAAGAGAAGAACAAGGGTGTTAGGGCTAGGATCTCCATCAATTTTCGCAGGATTTAATCAAGAATTCGAGGTAAGGGGGAGAATGGGTTCAATACAGGTGATAATAGCGTGAAAGGGTAGTGAGGGGTCCTTTCCCTCGTAGGATTTTCGTATTTTTTATAGTTGATGAAATTCTGAGTATGATATGAATGTTTGATCTCTGATATGTATTGAATCATTGATGATAGTATGATTTTCATGTATAAATTTGTACTGTTGCTGCTGTATGAATGCATGTTGTGGCAGATCTGTTTTGATGCAGGGTGAGGGAACGAGATTAGACCTAAGACCCATAATTTTGACTAGTAATAATAGGTAATAGAAGTAAGAATGAAGAATAGGACCTAAAACTGATGTAGAAACAAGTTTAGGACTGAATTGGAATGAAAAATTGAGAATCCCGTAGCAGAATTCAGACTGGTGTGGAGAAAGTCCATTTGCGTAATAGATCTGGCCTTACGTGTAATGGAGAGGGTGTTACGCGTAATGCTGGCCCAGGAGGGAGGCAATACGCGTATGGGAGGGCCAAAAAGGAGGATTGGCACGGCCCTCTGCCCATACGCATAACGGTTCGCGTATGGAGGTCTGGCCTTACGCGTATGAGGAGGGAATACGCGTATTGGGTCTGGAAATGGAATGTGATGGAAAAAGTAGGTCTCTGCCCATCCGCATAATAGGTAGGGCAATACGCGTATGGCAGGGTGGGAGGAGAGGCGATACGCGTAGGATACGCGTATGGTTGGGCGAGCGAGCTGGGCAATACGCGTATGGCACAAGACAATACGCGTATGGCCAACGAGTATGCAGAATTTTACCGTTTCGCAATTTCTTTCCCGTTTTCGCGTCCGAAGTGGTTTCTTTTGGTTTGAGAGGTTGGGGATAGATGTCAGACCTGGAGAAATGTAGGATGGGTAACAAAAATAATTGATATAGTAATTTTGGTTAATTAATTGGTAATTAGCTAATTAAGTCGTGTGAGGTGTTTTCTGTGGTGTTATGGATTGATTGTGATCAGGAGGATCGTGGGATTGTATGATTATGATTATACATGAATTATATGCATATTGATGTCATGCATTCATGGTGTGTCGGTGGTGATGAATCATTGCTCAGGAGGAGTGTATGTGATTCATCCGAACTCCAATGTGGAGTATGGTGGGATAAATCATTGCCAAGTAGGGGTGTATGTGATTTATCCGGGTTCGATTGAATGAACCTTGGTGATATTGGTACCACATGCATTGTGTCATTTGTTGAGTCACATTGCATTGTTATTACATGTTGATTGAATGATAATTGAAAATGACAAGTGTGTCGTGATTATGTGATTGTTTGAATGACTGTGAGTAACTACCCTTAATATGTATTATTCACCGTTTATTATTGAATGTAGTTCTCACCCCTTTGTTGTTTTTGTGTCTGTGCATCTTCGGAAGTACAGATAATCCAGGTACTTGAGTGTGCATGGAGTGCGTGTTTCTTGATCGAGTATTTTGGGTCGCTCTGATACGTAACACGAAATTTGGGGATTTTATTATTTATTATTCTTTATTCATTATTCATTTGTTACGTATCTTTCATTTTTATTGAATTTATGGTGAACCACGTTTAATGTGGGTTTTATTTTGATGTAGTTGGCATGTGGCCGTAAATTGGATAAATACTTGTTTTTTCGTTGTTTTTATTCCTTCAATTGAAAAGAGATTCAGTATGTTGATTTTTTTTAATGAAGTGACACCTTACTTGTTGTAGTAAACTCTGATTTTATTGATAATATCTCTATACTATATATTTTGGGAAAATGGGGTGTTATAATTGGTATCAGAGCAGGTCGGTCCGTCCGGCCAGGTTGAGTAGTAGAGTCTGTCCTTAGAATAGGAGTGAGTTATGTGTTCTGACCGTATGTTGTCTGTTGAACAGTATGGCAGGAAGGAATGATGCTGCTCTTGCTGCTGTTATGCAAGCCATGGCACAAGCGGTAGAGAACACCAATCAGGCTGGGGGTGCGCAGTTCCGCGACCTAGCACAGTACAAGAGCAATAAGCCGCCGACATATGAGGGAGGTATTTTGGACCCAGAGGCTGCATAGAAATGGCTGAAGGTTGTTGAGAAGATCTTCAGGACCATGGGATGCAGTGATGCTCAGGAGGTACGGTTTAGCACTCATATGCTGGAAGGGGAGGCTGAAGCCTGATGGGACAATAGTCGTTAGAGGTTGGAAGTTGCGGGTACTGAGATTACTTGGACAGTGTTTCAAGCTGAGTTTCTGGAAAAGTATTTTCCGGAAGATATTCGTAGTGCGAAGGAAGTTTAATTTCTGGAGCTGAAACAGGGTGATAAGACAGTTGCTGAATATGCTGCCCGATTTAAGGAATTGGTACAGTATTGTGCTCATTACAATACTGAAGAAGCTATGACTTCGAAGTGCTTGAAGTTTGACAATGGGCTACGCCTCGAGATCAAACTGGGCATTGCTTGTTAGAAAATAAGAAATTATCCAGAACTGGTCAGTAGAAGCAGAATCTATGACAACGATAACAGAGCCAGAATTGCTCATTACAAGGCTGTGAATGAGAAGAAGGGTAAGCAGAGGTTTGGAGGTACTCCTTACAGTGCTCCAGCTGATAAGGGGAAACAGAAAACTGATGTGGGGAAGAAACCAAAGGAGAAAGGAGTAGGTTCTGATACTCTCAATTATTTCAGATGTGGTGGCGCGGGTCACCGTGCTAATAACTGTCCAAATGAGGTGAAGAAGTGTTTCAAGTGTGGTCGACCAGGTCATGTTATAGCTGATTGTAAAGCCACTATGCCTACCTGTTATAACTGTGGAGAAAAGGGTCACATCAGCGCTCACTGTGAGAAGCCAAAGAAAGCTCAGGCCAGTGGAAAAGTATTTTCCTTGGTGGGAGCCCAATCCACTGATGAGGAGCGTTCTGTCAAAGGTACTTGCTTTATTAATGATATTCCTTTGATTGCTATCATTGACACGGGTGTAACACACTCGTTTATTTCTGTTGATTGTGTGAGGATACTAGGGATTATGCTGTCTACTCAAGATCAGTGGATGACGATTGAAACTCCATATATTGGTTCTGTGGTTACTTCCTTGGTGTGTTTGAAGTGTCCGCTGACTATGTTTGGTAGAGATTTCAGAGTGGACTTGATTTGTTTTCCACTCGGTATTCTCAATGTTATTTTGGGGATGAACAGGTTGGAGTTCATACGAGTTTATATTGATTACTTCAGGAAGACGTTATTGTTTCTTACTCCTGAAGAGGAAGCATTGGCGGATTCGTTATCTAGCATGGAGTTGAGGACGTTGTTGGAGGATGAAGCGAAGATGTTTGCAGTGTTTGCCAGGTTATCGGTTGAAAGTAAGACTTCAGTTAATGAATTACCAGTGGTAAATGAATTTCCTGAGGTATTTCCAGATGACATTTCAGAGTTGCCTCCGACAAGGGAAGTTGAATTTACTATTGATCTTGTACCGGGTACCAGACCTATCTCTATGGCGCCGTACAGGATGTCTGCATCAGATTTGGCAGAGTTGAAATCTCAGATTGGGGAGTTGCTCGATAAGAAGTTTATTAGACCGAGTGTGTCGCCGTGGGGAGCTCCAGTGTTGTTGGTGAAAAAGAAGGATGGTAGTATGAGTCTGTGCATTGATTACTGTCAGTTGAATAAAGTGATCATTAAGAATAAGTATCCACTTCCGAGGATTGATGACTTAATTGATCAGCTGGTAGGAGCTCGTGTTTTCAAAAAAATTGATTTGAGGTCGGGTTACCATCAGATTAGAGTAAAGGAAGGTGATATTCAGAAGACTGCTTTCAGAACTCGCTACGGACATTACGAATATGCAGTAATGCCTTTCGGAGTGTCTAATGCACCGGGGGTGTTTATGGAGTATATGAATCGTATCTTCCACTCTTATCTGGACCAGTTTATTGTAGTATTCATTGATGACATACTAATTTATTCTAAGTCTGACGAAGATCATGCAGGACACTTGAGAACCGCATTGTAGGTGTTGAAAGATAATAAATTGTTTGCAAAGTTCTCGAAGTGTGAATTCTGGTTGAAGAAGGTGAGTTTCTTGGGTCATGTTATTTCTGGTGATGGTATAGCGGTGGATCCATCTAAAATAAGTGTAGTACTTCAGTGGGAAGCTCCGAAGACAGCAACGGAGATTAGAAGCTTTTTGGGTTTGGTAGAATACTATAGAAGATTCATTGAAGGGTTTTCTAATTTGGCGTTACCGTTGACGCAGTTAACCAGAAAGAATCAAGCTTTTGTTTGGGATGCTGCCTGTGAGGAAAGTTTTGAGGAACTGAAGAAGAAATTGACTACAACACCAGTGTTAATTCTACCAAGTCCAAATGATCCTTTTGTAGTGTATTATGATGCGTCTAAGATGGGATTAGGCGGTGTGTTAATGCAAGATGGCAAAGTGGTGGCATATGCTTCACGATAGTTGAGGGTGCGTGAGAGGAACTATCCTACTCATGATCTTGAATTAGCTACAGTGGTTTTTGTATTAAAAATTTGGCGACATTATTTGTATGGATCAAGATTTTAAGTATTCAGTGACCACAAGAGTCTGAAATATTTATTCGATCAAAAGGAGTTGAATATGAGGCAGAGAAGGTGATTAGAGTTCTTAAAGGATTATGATTTTAATTTGAGTTACCATCGGGGAAATGCTAATGTTGTAGCAGATGCTCTCAGTCGGAAGACAATTCATAAGTCTGCATCGATGGTTAAAGAAATGGAGTTGATTGAACAGTTCAGAGACTTGAGTACGGTTTGTGAAACTACACCGGAGAGTGTTAGATTGGGTATGCTGAAGGTGAATAATGACTTTTTGGATGTAATTAAAGAAGATCAGATGCTTGATGTGAAGCTGGTGGACTTGAGGCCTACAGAAGGAGGTGATCCTAATGGTGATTTTAAAGTGGATAATATTGGTGTATTGAGGTTCCGGGGCAGAATTTGTGTACCGGATAATGCGGAAATAAAGAAAGCAATCTTAGAGGAGAGCCACCGGAGTAACTTGAGTATTCATCTGGGAACTACGAAAATGTATCATGACTTGAAGAGGTTGTTTTGGTGGTCCGGTATGAAGAGGGACATAGCTCAGTTTGTCTATGCTTGTTTGACATGTCAGAAGTCAAAAGTGGAGCACTAGAGGCCTTCGGGATTAATGCAACCGTTAGAGCTTTCGGAATGGAAGTGGGACAGTATTACAATGGATTTTGTTACTGGGTTTCCAAATACGGCGAGAGGCTTTGATGCTATTTGGGTAGTGGTGGATCGACTTACGAAATCCGCTCATTTTATACCAATTAACATCAGCTTCCCGTTGTCAAAGCTGGCGGAGATTTATATCAGGATAATTGTGAAGTTACATGGTGTTCCATCGAGCATAGTGTCAGATAGAGATCTGAGGTTTACTTCAGAATTTTGGAAGAGTCTGTAGGAGGCCTTGGGTTCTAAATTGAAGTTGAGCTCGGCTTATCATCCACAGACTGATGGTCAGTCAGAGAGGACTATTCAGTCGTTGGAAGATTTGCTGAGAGCCTGTGTGTTGGAGAAAGGTGGTGCGTGGGATACTCGTTTGCCATTGATTGAGTTCACGTATAACAATGGCTACCATTCGAGCATTGGAATGGCACCTTTCGAAGCTTTGTATGGTAGGAGGTGTAGGACGCCTCTGTGTTGGTATGAGACTGGTGATAATGTGGTGCTTGGACCTGAGATTGTGCAACAGACTACGGAGACAATTCAGATGATCCGCGAGAAAATGAAAACGTCTCAAAGTAGGCAGAAAAGCTATCATGATAATCGGAAGAAAGACTTGGAATTCAGTGAAGGTGATCACGTGTTCCCGAGAGTTAACCCAGTGACTGGTGTTGGACGTGCATTGAAATCAAAGAAGCTGGATCCTAAGTTTATTGGACCGTATCAGATCTTGCAGAGGGTTGGTGCAGTTGCTTATAGGGTGGCGTTGCCGCCTGAACTTTCAAACTTGCATGACGTCTTTCATGTGTCGCAACTTCGAAAGTATGTATCTGATCCATCTCATGTTATCCCGAGGGATGAGGTTCAGATCAGGGACAATCTTACTATGGAGGCGATGTCGATAAGGATCGAGGATCGCAAGATGAAACAACTCAGATGAAAGGAGATCCCTTTGGTGAGAGTAGCTTGGGGAGGAGCTACTGGGGGAAATGTGACCTGGGAGCTGGAGAGCAGGATGCGAGAGTCGTATCCGGAGCTATTTCCATCAGGTACATTTTCGAGGACGAAAATAATTTAAGTGGGGGAGAGTTGTAACACCCCATTTTAATTATTTAATCGTCGTGTGTTAATTTGTATTGTTTTGGCATCAACGACGGTACAGTCAACGTAAAGCTCGCCGCGCCATGGCTATCCACCGGCGACGGCGAGCAAAAGACTATTCTTCTCAACACGTCTCCATACAGTTTCAGAAACAAAGGACAATCATGAGCAATAACAAGTATGAAAGGAGGAAATGAATTACCGATTTCAAATTGCGGAATGTCGTATCGTCAATGATGAAATTTGAGCTGCTTCACGGTGATCTTCGAGCGTACCGAACGTTAGTGACTTCGAAACTTGAAATCCTCTGTTATTCTTCTCTCAAAATCGTATGTATGCTCTTGTCGATTTGCCCACTGCTCATTGTTGTTATAACGCGTTACTGTGATGTTATGTTGCTGCTTGTGAGGTGTGGATTTCTACCTGTAATTAGTATCAGGTTTCTTCTGTTTTTATTTTGAGGTGAGTTTTGAATATATTTTTTTCACTGATTTTCTGCTCTCTTTTTTATGAATCGTGAATTTTTCTCTCTGTGTATGGTTTTGTGTTTTTTTTTCTGATGATTTTCTCACTGTCTTCTTCTTCTGTTATGAGTTTCTATTTATATGCTTTGTGAATTAAATGTAAGATTGCCTCGCCTTGATTTCAAAATTATACTGTCCATTCTTGTTTTGGAAACATGTTATGAGTTGTGAAATGCCTTGCCATTTTCGGTTCGACATGTTTGTTATTTGTCTTTGGAAAGAAATAAAATACGTCTGATTTTTGTCTTGGATGTGTCTGGAACTTGATGAAAGCTCATGAATTGAATTCCCTTTTTTGTTCAAACATGTTAGAGCAAACTTTTATTCAGCTTAAATTCTCCTTGAGTGCTTGATTTGATGATGATTTTATTCGCTTTTATTCACTTTCTGTTTCTATCCCAACATGTTGGATTTGGTCCTTACTAGTATTTATGGCTGCTGCTGCTTTCTATCAGAATTAAATTGTGGAGCTTGGAAGAATTGTGTAACTGGCTTAAGAGTTTCTTTTTTGAATTAATGTTGATAAATATCAAGGCATGTCAAAAGGATATGACACAGCTGTGAAGAATTGGCCAACACGTAGCCTTTTGTTCTTGCTGCTTCAGATACAAAGCTGTAATAGCAGAGGATCCAGTGAATCTATTATAAGATTTCTATATGTACAGAAATGTCAGCAGATGTCATAACGGCCGTTTTGATAACATCACTCCTAGGATTTTTCAGGGCCTTAGCTCGATCACAACAACTAAAAATTGAACCGCCATTACAGCCAAATGTCAGGTTATCAAACTCATAAAAAATATCAGTAAATGGGCCCACGTTGGAACATTGCAGCATGTATAGGCTCCTTTTGCAAAAATTTAATATGATCATTTGTGATTTCAACATTCTCTTGTAGCCATTATTTTTCTTGAATTTAATAACCTTGGCATGAAGAAAAAAGTGAACTTTCATAGTTTGAAATAAGTTCGATTTAAATCTGATCAAAGAAATAAATCTCATCAATCTTGAAGCATGGCTTAGAAACCCAACTTTAGACATGGCCTTGAACTTGAATTTGTACTTTGGATTCCAACTTTGTATTTCTTCAAATGGAATTTGGTTTACGAATAACTCTTGAACATTCTTGAGTTTTCTTTTATTTTGTGAAGAACTTTGAACCTTATGCACTTTGCACCTTGTAGTTTGAAATGAAATTTTGTAATGAGGGTGACTTGAACTTAGCATATGAAGTCCTTGTGAATCTAACTTGAATTTTGTAAAGAAAGTGATCATGAATTTCACTTTAAGAATTTTTTACTAAATCTTGATTCAAGAAAGTTTATCACTTTAACTCATATTGATCACAACTAGAAAGTTCAATCTCCTAAGATCAAAAGAACCAATCTTCAAGCACAAAGTCTTGTTCGACCTTTATTACACGCACAGTTGCAAATAAACTTGGTACAAAAAACACGCCCTGAAGAATTTCCATATAAACTCATAACACAACTTGCCGCACAACCATGACCAATCGTTGAATGGCCCTATTCCACATCAATGGATAGAAAGTCCTAATCCTCCTTAGGGAAACTCCTGAGAAATCTTGAGGAAAGTTGATCTTGTATTGACTGAGGGACCATGAGAATAAGGGCATATTATTCCTCCATTTTCACAAGTATCCAACACAATTTGCAAGGACCAGAATCACAATGAGCACACACACAACTTCCATGGCCTCTGAACCTTCTGCGGCAACACCTAATTGCACAAACGAAAACCAACAAACACAATCTGATAAAATGTGTGATATGCTATGTAGGATGATGCACAAAGAGGTGGAATCTTCTGGTCAAAAATTAGGGTATGACATATATATATCAAAGCATATAAAGAAAACCGATAAAAAAATTACAGGCAAGGAAGCGTCCATGCTGTATTGTTAGTTGTTCAAAGAAATTAAAGAAAGTTTTGATAACAATATATATATATATATATATATATATATATATATATATATATATATATATATATTTGAATCTAAATCCAAAGAGGAATTGTTTTGAAAAGATTGTTGGGGCTTATACTCAAGGAGAGGCCCTCGGTTTAACAATGAGCGCACCGTTGTTTTGAAGATCAGATCGGGACTTATACAACGATTGAGGCCCAAAAAGGTTTTTGTACAAAGGGATTGGGTCTTACACTCTATTAGAGGCCCAAAAGTGTTTTGAAAAAAAGAAATATGGGACTTACAACACGAGGGCAGGCCCAGTTGAAAAATATTGAAAATGACGATCGCGTCGAAATTTCTTTTTAACGCAGAGGGACTTATACAATGTCTGAGGCCCAAAATGGTTTTGGTCAAAAAGGGTTTGGGTCTTACACTCTATTAGAGGCCCATGAGTGTTTTGAAAAAAGAAAGATGGGACTTACAACACGAGGGTAGGCCTAAATGATTTTCATTTGAAATGGCGGTCGCGCCGAGATTCTTTTTAACGCAGAGGGACTTATGCAATGTCTGAGGCCCAAAATGGTTTTGGTCAAAAAGGGTTTGGGTCTTACACTCTATTAGAAGCCCATGACTGTTTGAAAAAGATTGATAAGGGTGGAATCAATCAAAACCCTAATTTTGTTTTAAAATGGAATTAATTTTGTTTAAAATTAATAAAAACTATTCAAAACATGTGAAAAATGATTGGTGATCTTGGATCAATGTTCCAAAAATCATGTTTTTATCCATAAAATGATTGAAAACCATTTAAGTTTGGAAAATCAAGAAGGAAAAAAATATTTTAAATGCTAAAAAACAAATAAAAATTAATTCTTTGCAAAAATATCAAGTATATGAAATAAATAATATTTTTGGGGAATTTTTATAAAATAAAATATTTTAACATTTTTGTGAATTATTAAAAAAAGAATCAACTCAAAATCATTTAAATTCAGAGAGAAATTAATTTTTGAATCAATTAAATAAAATCACAAAAATTCAAATATTTGAAAGTTGGAAAAAGGGCGCCAAGAACACCTTGGTTTTGCCCGCATGCCCTGATCTTGGCTGGTTTGCATTTTCTCATCAATCTCATTGAATACTTGATGAAATGACACAATCCACATGTCAATCAGCTCGTTTTCAACTCACGATCATGTCTATGGTCTTTAATTTCATTTATTTTAAACATGGAATAAGAAATCAAAGAGAAACGTCAAGAACCCTAATTTCTGCATGAAGGCTCAGAAATTCCATACACGATTCATACAAAGCAATTAATTGAGGGAAAACATTCTATGCATGATTATGAACATTTGGCAAAACTTTTGTGCGAGGAAATATGCATAAATTATGAGATGACCAAGTTTAGGCTTACTTGGAGGTCGTGGCAGCAAGAGAAATTTGATTTTTGAGTTAGAGGTGTTACAGATGAGTTGTGATGATCTGAACAGTTTCCCTACACCATATGGAGTGTGTTTGAAAGCTTGGATTGATTTGAAATGAACTGGAACAGATTATGGCACCTCAGCTGCAACTTTGTTGAAAAATTGAGCAAATGGATGATGATTTCATGAATTTTGTGTTCCAGTTGTTGGTTTAGTGTTTGATCAGCACATATATGATGTTTAGGAGGAGTGTGTGTGTAATTGGTTTGGTTGGAAACACATTCTAATTCAAAACCCGATAGTAGCTTGCATTAGAAGGCATTTTTGGAAGTGAGAGTGTGATTTTGAGAAAGGCAAGTGTTAAAGGCCTTTGGTGTACTCAAACTGATCAGAAATGAGGTTTATTTATAGTGTGTCAATTTTGTTTTGGCATCAATAGGGAATGGCAACTGCAGCAGGCCTTTGGCCAATGTGGATCAAGTGGAATCTCAAGTCTCCTCTAGCCATTAACTTGAGATTAGAGCACAGGCCTATGGTTCTTTGATTCAGAGCTTATCCTTGACTCATTCAGTTGGAATAGACTCAGTTCATGCCACCTTGGTGCATCCATTGAATGCTTGGAAACAAAATTGGAGTCTTGGCACCTTTTTAGCTCTTTTAGGTTTGGCATGGCTAATGTAGATTTTGGGACTTTGGAGGCTGATAGATCAGTGTTTGTCCCTTGGTTGTTCCCCCTTGAGGTGTGCAGATGGAAAAACATGCTTGTTGTTGTACAATTTGATCAAATCAACCCCTTATGCACAAATCTGCCTTGCAAAACAGTTTGCATCAAGGCATATTGCAGCTGTCATAACTCCTAGCTCAGATGGAATTTGATGGAGTTCTTGGACATTTTGGAAAGCTGATATATCCTATTTCAACATAATGTCCAACTTTGGTTTTGAACCAACTTGAATTACAATGAAAAATGCCTCTACTTTTGGGAAACAATAAGGCAAATTCCGACTTAGTCAAAATTTCACTAAGTGTTGGAAAAATGTCACTTTTGTGTTTTCAACCATTTTGGTCACTCTATAATTTAAAATCCATGAGGAATTCGAATGAGCTGTAGTTGACACTTTTTAAGTATGCCATGAGATCCAGAAATCCAGCTTTGGACGATCCAAAATGGTTGCTTGGATCTCAAGTTATGAACCTTGGAAGTTGGTACCCTAGCCACTTTGTTCCATAACTTAGAAAAATTCTAAGTTTTTTATGGTTACCCCTTTTACAAGAAACCTCACTTTCTTTGATTTTTCTTGATGAATGATGATTCCAATCACACATTAACATTGTTTTAGGGTCAAGGAACCATAATTGTGAATAATTCCAAATAGTAAAAGTTAATTTTGTGCACAGTTGACTTTTTATCAGATAAAATCCAAACTGTGCGATCCATTTTGAAATCAAGTCCTTGACCTAAATTTAACCTAATGGGTATGTTCCATAGGTGTTATAGGGTGCATTGAATCATGTCCAAAGGTTTGGGAGCATGTCTTGGTCAAAAGTCAAAGATACAATTGACTTTTTCCCCGAAACCCTAATTGTGATCCTGATGAAATTGAAACTTGTGGATCAAGTTTGTTGGATCAATCCATTGTTGCAAAGGGATCAATGTAGTGTATTAGAGACCCACAAACCATGTCTTGAGGTCTTGGCTCATGTTTTGTCCCAAAAGTCAACTTAGGGGTGAATTAGGTCAAGAAACCCTAATTCCTGATTTTTGATAAATGCATCCTCTGAGGTTAAAGTGACTTGATGATGGGGTCCATAAGGTCCCTTGGAGTATTTTGAGTTATGTTTTGAAGCATTGGCTCATGCCCAGAGGAAAACTTCCACCTGGAGGCCCTGGTCGACCAAAACCCTAATTTGGTGACATTGGCGATCTTGAGGCCTGATCCACTTGGAAGGTTGCAACCTTGTGCATGATTCTTGATGTGGGAGTCCTCTTGATCCTTTGTGGGTGTTTGAGAGGCTAGAGAAGTTGAAGATTATGTCATTTCTTGATTGATCCTTTGTCTAAGTGCTCTGAGAGGGCTCAAAACCCTAATTTTTTATTGTAGTGAATGCTCAATAATCCTTGAGGAGACTGATGAGGCATAAAGGTACATACATATTGTGATGATGATTTGCACAATGATGGGAAATCTTAGTGGTCAAAATTTTGGGTATGACACATACCTCTGTTCTTTCGTATATTCCACTTGCAGAGGCAAGCAATTGATGGAAAACATGGCTGGGTGTCTTTCAAGCAGGTGAGCAGGCTGTTCCCGACTTACATGGACTCTGTTCACCACTTCAAGTCCCGGTACTACATCGTGAAGCCCGTCTCGTTCAAGGTTGTGGAGTCGGTATACAGACGGGTGCACCAAGAGATAGACGGACAACAGGAAGAGGTCCTCGAGGCGAAGTTTCCCCTGTTCTGGACGGAGGAGCACTTCCAGAAAGGCACGAACAGTTATATATTCAGTCTTGGTAGACTGTATGAAGGGGATCGTCTGGTCCACAAGGAGATAGTCAAATTCGTCGCCGGTTTCTCACCTGCACAGTTCGTGAGACTGGGCGGGACGCCTATCCGTGGTGACGACGGGAGGATCTTGGAGAAGGCCCGATTGATTAATACGAGGGCCCTCCTCGAGACATTTTCCGACAAGAATGCCGTCAAGTTGTTAGGTGGTAGACTCCTTTTTGACTAGATCTTCCCAGGTATTTTGGTCATCGACTTACAGACGTATTTCTATTTTCTTTTGCAGGCACCATGTCGAGCGCGGAGGAGCGTATCAAGAAGCTCGCAGCTACTAGAATCTCAAAGAAGAGTGGAAAAGGGAGGGTCGAGCAAATCCGGTCACAGCGCCCAGGCCCCACCCTGGCAACTGGGGACTCTTCCAGCTCTCCCCAGGGTAGCTAATCTCCTGTCATACAAGGGTCTCCAAAAAGACAGCGACTCAGCGAGCATGTGGGCGTCGATCTTACCGAGACTGAGAGCCCCCCCTACTGTGAAGTTCATGCTCCCGCCTTGTCACTCGAGGCCAAATTGCTTTTCGAGGAACAATTCTCTGTGCGTTGGTGCACCTGAGGCTCAGACCATCTTAGGCGTTGACCGAGCTTCTAGGAGAAAGGCCTTGGTGGAAGACGTGTCTGCGGTGATGCGGGTTTGTACTGCCGCCCTGGTCTTGAACGACGAGACCTTCCCAGCAGTTGAACCGACTAAGCTGCAGGAGAGCTTCACGTTGGTCGCAGCCGAAATGGAGAAGGTGGGCAAGGACCTGACAGAGTGCAAAAAACATAACGAAACTCAGGTCGAGCTTCAAAGGCAGTTGGAGGAGAAGTTGAAGTAGGCTGATGTTGAAAGGAAGGATCTCTTGGCGAGGATCGCCGAGTTGGAGCAAGTTGTTCGTCCTGCTGAAGAGGAAACTGAGGACGACAGGCTATTGACCTCTCGGGCAGAACTGATCGTGAAGCTCAGGCAAACCGAGCAAGATGTCCTTGTGGTTGCCGAAGTGGGCTTTAATAATGTTGTAAAGCAGCTCGGGATTGTGAACCTCAACCTCATCACTGAAGGGAGTGATCCTTACTATGAGGTGGTCGAAGGTCAGATTGTTCGACCGACGTCCGAGCAGGATGATGACGGCCACGGGAGACGAGCAGCCTGAGGAAAACACAGCTGTCTAGTTTTCCATTTGTTTACTTTGTTTAGGCCTGTGAGCCATTTTTTGTCGTGACTTTGCCCGGCCTGCGTGCCAGGGGCTTTTTGACATCTTTGTACTATTCGCACAATGGGCTTCTGCCCGATTTAATGCTTTGCTTTTGCTTATCAGTGTGTGTGATATTTGCATGTTTGATATATTTGTTGTTTTTTGCCTAAGTAATTTGTCTAAGTAATTTGGGGGTTTGCTCGACTTTGTTTGTCCTCGATTGTGTGGGGAACTGGTCGAGTGGCCGGAGATTGTTTCCGACCTTTAACGTGGCTAAGAGTTCAGTCGAGGTCCTAGTCTTGTGGCGTGAACTTCCCATCGCAAACTGGGTGTTCTGCCTGACTGGTACGGCGACGACGGAGCTCGGTCGAGGTATCCTCGTCGGATCAAGGGTCTTCGCGCACACACAACGCTGCCTTTGAACTTCTTGTCTCATGGAGGGGAGTCGTGCTTGTACCTTAGTGCGCCCCCGTAGTCGTGATGTGGCCGTGTTGCGGTCAGTGCTTAACTATAGTATTGTTTAAGCTTCTCAGCATTCCATGGTTGAGCAAGTTCCTCCCCATGTAGATTTTTGAGGTAGTAGGCTCCTTTCCCCGTTTTCGCGCGGGCGTGGTATGGGCCCTCCCAGTTCGCGGCGAGCTTGCCTTCTCACAAATCTTTCTGGTTCCTTCGTAGGACGAGGGTGCCTACTTGAAAATCACATTTAATAACTTTGTTGTTAGGACGTAGAGTTATTTTCTGTTTAAGTGAGGCTTCTTGGAGGGATACGCCGGACCTTATCTCTTTGACAAAGTCGAGCTCCTCCCTTAGGGCCTCATCGTTTGTCTCCCCGTCGAGGGGAGATTCCGTTCTCCTCAAGGGTTCCCTTATTTCCACGGGGATCACCGCTTCTGTTCTGTAAGTCAAGCAGAAGGGGGTCTCCCCGGTCGTCGAATGCGGGGTTGTCCGGTAGGCCCAGAGGATGTTGTGCAGCTCCTCGACGCACCTTTTCTTGGCGTCGCCTAGTCGGCATTTCAGTCCTCACAGGATCACTCTAGTCGCCGCTTCAGCTTGCCCATTCGTTTGAGGGTGCTCGACCAACGTGAAGTGCTGCTTCGTGCCCAGTTTGGTGACGAAGTCTTCGAAGTTCTTGTCGGTGAATTGTGTCCCATTGTCATAGACAATCGCTTGGGGCACGCCGAATCAGGCGAGGATGTTCCTCTGGTAGAAACGTAGTATGTTGTGAGCCGTGATTTTGGCCAGGGCTTCCGCCTCAATCCACTTCGTGAAATAATCCAGGCCGACGATGAGGTACTTGTTTTGGTCTGACCCCACGATGAAGGGCCCTAGGATATCCATTCCCCACCATGCAAACGGCCACGGGGACGATAATGTTTTGAGCTTCCTGGGTAGGGCCAGGTGCATGTCCCCGTGTCGTTGGCATCTGTGGCATTTCTTGACGTGCTCCTTGGCGTTCTGTTGCATGGTGGGCCAGTAGTATCCTGCTCGTAACGCCTTGCGGGCTAAGGACCGTCCGCCGAGGTGTTGTGCATTGATCCCCTCATTGATTTCCTAGAGTATATCGGGACCTTGGTCTCTTCGACGCACCTGAGGAGGAGGATCGAGAAGCCACGTCGGTACAGTTTGTCTTCAACAATTGTATAGGAGCACGCCTGTCGCTTAACCACTCCGGCCTCCTTGGGATCATCGGGCAGCTTTCTAGTGGTGAGGTACTCGTATACCGGCGTCATCCAACAGTTGCCATCTCTGATGGCGTTCACGTCCATCGCGAGGACGGGTTTGTCGATGCTCGGGCATGAGAGTACATCTTATATGATGGATTTGTTCCCACCTTTCTTCTTTGTGCTCGCCAGTTTGGACAAGACATCTGCTCGGATGTTGTGCTCGCAGGGGATGTTGATGACTTCTGTTGTGGTGAAGTTTTTCATTTTTCCTTCACCAGGGCAAGGTGTTCGATGAGGCTATTGTTCTTGGCTTGTTGCTCTCCTCGAACCTGGGAGGCCACTAGCTGGGAGTCGGTGAAAATTTTGACTTCTTCGGCGCCTAGGTCCTCAGCCAACCGTAGCCCGGCGAGGAAAGCCTCGTATTCAGCCTGGTTGTTCGACGTCAGGAAAAACAATATGAGGGAAACTTCGATCAGGATGCCTTCCTCATTTTCGAGGATGATACCCGCCCCGCTGCCCTTCGAGCTCGATGCCCCGTCGACGTAGATCGTCCACTTCTGGGACCCATTGGTCGAAGGTTCCGGGAGGGTCATTTCTGCCACGAATTCGACCAGCACCTGAGCCTTTAGGGCCTTTCTTCCTTCATATTGGATGTCAAACTCGGCAAGTTCGAACGACCATCTGAGCATCCTCCCCGCCAATTCTGGTCATCCGAGGAGTTGTCTTATAGGCTGCTCGGTCATTACCATGACCGTGTGTGCCAAGAAGTAGTGTCGTAGCTTCTGGCCACGGTGACGAGGGCCAAGGTGACTTTCTCGATCTGTTGATACCTGAGCTCGGGGACTTGGAGAGCCTTGTTGGTGAAGAAAATCGGCTTCTGCCCGTTGGGGGTTTCCCGGATAAGGACAGCGCTGACAGCTTCGCTCGTGATGGCGAGGTACAAGAACAGCATCTCCCCGTTCTCTGGTCGGGAGAGAACCGGGGGTTGCGAAAGGACTGTTTTGAGTTAGAGGAGTTTTTGCCTTCTGTCGTAGAAGCTTGAAAAATGGGAGTGTGTACTGTGCAGATTTGGCGACGAAGCGGGAAAGGCCGGATAGCATCCCATTTAGCGATTGTATCGACTTCTTCAAGTTCGGGCTCTGAATCTCGGAGAAAGCCCTACACTTGTCGGGGTTTGCCTCGATTCGCTGCTCTATGAGGTAGAAACCGAGAAACTTGCCCGCCCGAACACCGAAGGTGCATTTGTCGGGGTTAAACCTCATCCTGCATCTCCTTACCGTGTCGAAGACTTTCTTGAGATGGGCGGCGTGGTCCACCTCTTCTGCGGATTTGACGATCATGTTGTCCGTGTTGTCCATGAACACTTTGTTCATCATCCGTTGGTAGGTCGCGTCGGCGTTCTTCAGGCCGAAGGGCATTACGTTGTAGTAGTAATTGTCGGTCATGAAGGCAGTGTGCTGCTTGTCAGTATTAGCCATGGGAATTTGGTTCTACCCCGAGTAGGCGTCCATGAAGGATAATAGTTTGAAACCTACAGAATTGTCGACCATCTGGTCGATGATAGGAAAAGGATATAAGAATCTTTCGGGCATGCCCGGTTAAGGTCGGTATAAGCAACACACATACTTCATTTTCCATTATTCTTTTTGACAAGTACAACGTTGGACAGCCAGGTTGTGTACCTGGACTCCGAAATGAAATTTGCCTCTAAGAGGTCTTTTACATCTTTTTCAGCAGCCTCCACTTTTTCGAGAGACTGCCAACGCCTATGTTGTACTATGGCCCTAGCGGTCGGATCTACAGTGAGCTAATGGCAGGCCACCTCTAGGTCGAGGCCAGACATCTCAGATGCGCTCCATGCGAACAGATCAGCCTTCTCCCTGAGACATGCCTTGAGTTGCTTCTTTGCCAGGTCGGGGAGTCCGGTGCCAATATTTACGCTCTAGACTGGATCATATCCGAGGACAACGAACTCGAAGTCTCCGTTTGGGATGGGGCGCATTAGGTGGACAGGCTGCCCGTTGCCTTCGGCTAGAAGGTCATGGTTAGCTGCTCCGCCTTCTTCCAGCTCACCGGGGAACCTACTGTCGATGTCGAACGGGTTGAAACGCGGGAGCGGGTTCTGTACTGCGTCCGGGGATGGCTTCGCTCCAGCCTTGGGTTTGGTGTTGATGGAACTCAGGCCCTTAGTTGCAGCGTCGAAGCACCTCCTGTCTGCTTCATTGTCCCCATGCATAGTGACCACCCAGCCTCTAGTCGTGTAGTACTTCATCTGCAGATGGACTGTAGATGGTACCGATGTGAGTTCGGCTAGAGTGGTCCTCCTCAAGATGCAATTGTAGAGGGACGAGCATTCGACCACTAGGAAGCGGGTCTTGACTTGTCGGGCAGTGTCGTCACTCCCGAAAGTGACCATCAGTTCCACATAGCCCCACGGTTTGGTGGTGGTGCCGTTGAATCCTTGTAGATCTGAGCCCACGTAAGGGGTCAAATGCTTCTCGTCGAGCTGGAGGGTCTCGAAGAGGTGGGCATACATTATGTCCACCGATCTCGCTTGGTCGACCAGAATCCTACGGACGTCAAAATTTTCCATCTGCGTCCGGATTAAGAGAGGGATGGTGGCGTTGGGCACTCCGCCTAGCAGCTCCTCGAGGTAGAAGGTGATGGGGTTTGATCTCCCTTGCACCTTCTCGAAAGTGGTGGTCTTCATCGAGGTCGCGGATTCCAGCTCGTCAAATTTCCGCTTGATCGACCTGACGGAGACCTTCTCGAAGCCTCCGCTGAATATAACCATCACTGTGGGGAGTTCTCCCACGGGCTATGGGCAGTGACGGGGTCTTTAGGGGGGAAGCTCGCCCACATGCTGCGAACTGCCTCGGGGTCCTCGATTTCCTCGGGTACGTAGAAGTCCTCGGGTCAAGTGATGCTGAGGGCGACTTGCAGTCGGTTCTCCCCGGAGGGAGGTGTCGTCTCCTCGACGCTTTGAGTGTCTCGGTCATCTGACCGAGGAGCGTGATTCCTCTTGGCGTATGACTTTAGATGCCATTCCTTGATCAGGATCTCTATTGCATCCTTGAGGTTGATGCAATCTTCTGTGACATGTCCATGGCTCTGGTGGAACCTCCAATACTTGGACTTATCCGTGTTTGATTTGGGGGGTGTCAGCTTTGGAAAGCGGACACCCCCTTTTTGAAACTCCGAGTTGGCGCACTCGGAGAGGATTTGCTCGCGGGGAGCGTTGACTGGCATGTATTCTGTAAACCGGGCAGCTGGCCCCCTCGATTTGCGGGAGTCCATGGGACGGCCTTCACGTCTTTTCTCTCCCCCACGCCGGGTGGCAGGAGAGTCTTCATCACTTTTTTCGCGGGGGCCATCCCGACGTCGTGAGTCGAGGGCGATTTGGGCGGCCTCCGACTCCTCGAACTCGATGTACGATTAAGCTCGGTGGAGGAGGTCTTCCAAGTTGCGGGGTCTATAGATGCCCACAGACTTAGAAAACTCGGTCCCGATGTCGTAAGCTGTGTGGACCTGGACAGCTTCTCGATTGAATCTCTCAATGTAGTCTCTGAGAGACTCGTTCCTCCCTTGGAAGATGCCTTCCAACGAGGGCAGCGTCTTAGGATGGCGGCGAGACGCAGTAAATTGTTTGGAGAAACGTCCCTTCAGTTGCTTCCAAGACGTGATGGATTCTGGTGCAAGGCTTTTGTACCAAGTCATGGAACCTTTTGTGAGGGTGGTCGAGAAGATCATGCACTTAATAGCCCCCCGGACGTTCCTAAAGTCGAGCATGGCCTCGAAGCTCTCGACAAGATCGTCAGGGTTGGAGATTCCGTCGTAGGTCGCCAGGGGTGGAGGCTTTTCAATCCCTACAGGGATAGGGGTGTCCATAATCTCCCTGGACAGAGGGGTCCTCTGGTCATCCTCATCACTTCTGACTGGTGACCGTGATGGGGAGTGATGGCCTCGACCAGGTCCATGTCGTCGAGGAGAGTTCTTGGAATGGCTCTTTGGCTTTTTGCCGTCAGCTTTGCTCCTCTTCATGGTCGGGGAGCGTTGTGGCTCCTTCTGAGGAGGGGAACGAGGGCGCTTCTAGGTGACCATAGGTTGGGTTCGTTCCAGGCGCGGTCGGAGGCCCACATGTTGCGGGGAAGTGCTGTGAGAGTCCATCGGAGGTGTCCTTCGCAGGGAAGGGGACCGACGTGGTCGCCCCCTCTCGAGGGCTTCGATCCTCTCGTTCTACTGGACGATTAATTAGTTGGTCTGATTGATCAAGGCGAACAGGGCCACCCTGCCCGAATCAACGTTTGATGGTGCAACGACTGGCTGGTAGACAACCGGAGGGTTGTCCTGTTGGGCGGCGTCATACGCCGTGTCGTCGGAGAAATGGGAGGCAATCTGCCCGTACCTCACGTCGCTTTCTTCAACGTGGACGACTGCATTGTCCTCACGGTGGTTTCCGTTGTCGAGCTGCGTGAAGGCGGTGTCCGGAGACTTGTTCCCAGGCTGGGTGCTGGCCATGGTTGTAAAAAAAAGTAGAGGCTGCTTTGGTTTTACGATGAGGAAAATGGGGAAGCAAGTATTCCCACGGACGCCGCCACTGATCTTACCTTATCAGGAAGAAACCAGTGGCCAGCAACGTCCTGAGTTCAGCAACTTCGGTGGTGATGAAACAGTGGGGGGGTTGTACCTACAAGGTACTCGGATGCTAAAGTTAGGAAAAAGAAGCAAGCAAGTACAGAAAAGAAAAGGGTGAGTTAGAGAATATTGCGTAACCTGACCCTCTCAAGTGAGAGGGTATTTATAGGCTGCCCCCAGCGCAGGGCCAACGGTCACTTGCACTGGGCTAGATTGCAAGGCCCAATACAGGTGACTGCCAGGGCTTACGTGGCATAGGGAAGATCAGCACGAGGTCTTCGCCCTGAGGTAACAGTCCCGAGATCTCCAGAAGGTGGGCAGACCGATCCTTTCGGAGGTGGGAGGCTACAGGATGACGTGTCCTCGCGGGGAGGTACACGTGGAGGTCGAGGAGAGACGTGTTCCTCAAGACTCGAAACCACTACTCGACAATTCCTGTCCAACACGTGCTCGACGAGGTGAAGGTCTAGACGTGCTCGACACTGGATAAGTGTGGGCCTTGTTGGGTCACCTCAGATCATTTGGTTGGGCCTACCCGACTAATGGACAGGCGTTGGCCCATTCCAGAACATCAATTTTATTTTTTTACAAATAAATGTTGCTATCAGAAGTTGAACCGTAAACCAAAAATTTATATATATTTATATTATAAAATAAATTTTTAATAAAGAGTATATTGAAAAACTATATCATATATTTAAATTGCATAAAGAGTTATATTTATGAAAATATTAGACAACAAACATAGAAAATTTAACAATAAATCTAGCAAAAAGACACCAAAGCAACCATATTGTACCAACAAAATTTTTGACCTACCAAAAAATCTTCAAAAACACCAACAAAATGAAAATACATACAGTACAATATACTCAGAAGAGGAATAGATACCCAAGGCCATCACTTCAAACAAAGAAAAATAATTTAGAAGTGCCCCAAGAACCATCATCAACAGAAGAGAAATCTCAAAAATCAGACTATAACACTTCAACTTGATAGTGGGGTCAAAATCTCAAGTCGTTATTGGCTCAAGTGGATAATATGGTTCTTCATCCAATCAAGGAAAGTATAAGAGTGGAGTTATGAATTATCAAGATTACATTTCCAAGAGATTCAATAACTAATATCCTTTTATCCATCCACTTTGAGAGTTCTATATGAAAAAATTATATCATTCATAGATTTTTAGAAGCGCCACATTAATGAATCCTAGATTATAACGAGACCACCTCACATCCTATACAAACCCCAATAATATAAAAAATTTTGAAAAGCAAAGAAAACTTCTTAGGGAGGACAAAATACTACCCAAGCTACCTAAAAACATATATCATAGACTTGTCGCAACCTGATAAGTCACAAATAAATGTGAAAACAACCAAAAGAGACCACGACTAAAACAAGAAGAAATAATATCAGGGGTCAAGTAAAACATGTCACTTAAGAAGACTCACTTTCATTGAAATCCTATCAAGAACATGTTGCCACGAGATGACAACAACTTTATAAAAACTCCAACTTAACAAAAAAATAAAGGAAAAAATAAACTATATATAGTCGTGTAGATTACAACACAAAGATACATAGAAATAAGGACATTATAGGGCGAAAGGAATTATCAACCTATACATTTGTTCCCAAAGAGGGCGCCTATATTGAAGGCCCCAATCCAACATTCCATCATCTTAAACGAAATCTTGCCAAATTCAAATATTGTTATGCATAAATAAAATACAACCTATAGTAGCTTTATCCTAGATGTAGAGGGTATGGTCTCAAGGAGGCAAATGGGAAAGGTAAATTCATTTTGTTTTGTTTTAATTTTTATTTTATTATTACTATTACATTCTTTAGAAATTCATATAATAATATTTGCATGAATTCTAAATTATACCATATAACAACTTAGCTATATATCCAACACATATGACTGCTAATGGATGTTAGACTTAATGGTCTCAAGGAAGTAAACTTCGGTGGTGATGAAACCGGGGGGGGGGGGATTGTACCTGCAAGGTACTCGGAATCCAAAGTTAGGAAAAAGAAGTAAGCAAGTACGGAAAAGCAAAGGGTGAGTTAGAGATTATTGCGTAACCTGACCCTCTCAAGTGAGAGGGTATTTATAGGTTGCCCCCAGCGCAGGGCCAACGGTCACTTGCACTGGGCTGGATTGCAAGGCCCAATACAGGTGACTGCCAGGGCTTATGTGGCGCAAGGAAGATAAGCATGTGGTCTTCGCCCTAAGGTAACGGTCCCGAGAAATCCGGAAGGTGGGCAGACCGATCCTTTCGAAGGTGGGAGGCTACAGGATGACGTGTCCTCGCGGGGAGGTACACGTGGAGGTCAAGGAGAGACGTGTTCCTCAAGACTCGAAACCTCTACTCGACAATGCCTGTCTAACACGTGCTCGACGAGGTGAAGATCTAGACGTGCTCGACACTGGATAAGTGCGGGCCTTGTTGGGTCACCTCAGATCATTTGGTTGGGCTACCCGACTAATGGGAAGGCGTTGGCCCAGTCCTGAACATCAATTTTATTTTTTTACAAATAAATGTTTCTATCAGAAATTAAACTGTAAACCAAAAATTTATATATATTTATATTATAAAATAAATTTTTAATAAAGAGTATATTGAAAAACTATATCATATATTTAAATTGCATAAAGAGTTATATTTATGAAAATATTAGACAACAAACATAGAAAATTTAACAATAAATCTAGCAAAAAGACACCAAAGTAACCATATAGTACCAACAAAATTTCTGACCTACCAAAAAATCTTCAAAAACACCAATAAAATGAAAATACATAAAGTACAATATACTCAGAAGAGGAATAGATCCCCAAGGCCACCACATCAAACAAAGAAAAATAATTTAGAAGTGCCCCAAGAACCATCATCAACAGAAGAGAAATCTCTAAAACCAGACTATAACACTTCAACTTGATAGTGGGGTCAAAATCTCAAGTCGTTATTGGCTCAAGTGGATAATATGGTTCTTCATCCAATCAAGGAAAGTATAAGAGTGAAGTAATGAATTATCAAGATTACATTTCCAAGAGATTCAATAACTAATATCCTTTTATCCATCCACTTTGAGAGTTCTATATGAAAAAATAATATCATTCATAGATTTTTAGAAGCGCCACATTAATGAATGCTAAATTATAACGAGACCACCTCACATCCTATACAAACCCCAATAATATAAAAAATCTTGAAGAGCAAAGAAAACTTTTAAGGGAGGACAAAGTACTACCCAAGCTACCTAAAAACATATATCATAGACTTGTCGCAACCTGATAAGTCACAAATAAATGTGAAAACAACCAAAAGAGACCACGACTAAAACAAGAAGAAATAATATCAGGGGTCAAGTAAAACATGTCACTTAAGAAGACTCACTTTCGTGGAAATCCTATCAAGAACGTGTTGCCACGAGAAGACAACAACTTTATAAAAACTCCAACTTAACAAAAAAATAAAGGAAAAAATAAACTATATCTAGTCGTGTTGATTACAACACAAAGATACATAGAAATAAGGACATTATAGGGCGAAAGGAATTATCAACCTATACATTTGTTCCCAAAGAGGGCGCCTATATTGAAGGCCCCAATCCAAAATTCCATCATCTTAAAAGTAATCTTACCACATTCAAATATTGTTATGCATAAATAAAATACAACCTATAGTAGCTTTATCCTAGATGTAGAGGGTATGGTCTCAAGGAGGTAAATGGGAAAGGTAAATTCATTTTATTTTGTTTTAATTTTTATTTTATTATTACTATTACATTCTTTAGAAATTCATATAATAATATTTGCTTGAATTCTAAATTATACCATATGACAACTTAGTTATATATCCAACACATATGACTGCTAATGGATGTTAGACTTAATGGTCTCAAGGAGGTAAACTTCGGTGGTGATGAAACGACGGGGGGGGGGGGGGGATTGTACCTGCAAGGTACTCGGATGCCAAAGTTAGGAAAAAGAAGTAAGCAAGTACAGAAAAGCAAAGGGTGAGTTAGATAATATTGCGTAACCTGACCCTCTCAAGTGAGAGGGTATTTATTGGCTGCCCCCTGTGTAGGGCCAACGGTCACTTGCACTGGGCTGGATTGCAAGGCCCAATACAGGTGACTGCCACGGCTTACGTGGCGTAAGGAAGATAAGTACGTGGTCTTCGCCCTAAGGTAACGGTCCCGAGAAATCCGGAAGGTGGGCAGACCGATCCTTTCGGAGGTGGGAGGCTACAGGATGACGCGTCCTCCCGGGGAGGTCCACGTGGAGGTCGAGGAGAGACGTGTTCCTCAAGACTCGAAACCTCTACTCGACAATGCCTGTCCAACACGTGCTCGAAGAGGTGAAGGTCTAGACTTGCTCGACACTGGATAAGTGCGGGCCTTGTTGGGTCACCTCAGATCATTTGGTTGGGCCTACCCGACTAATGGGAAGGCGTTGGCCCAGTCCCGAACATCAATTTTATTTTTTTACAAATAAATGTTGCTATCAGAAATTAAACTGTAAACCAAAAATTTATATATATTTATATTATAAAATAAATTTTTAATAAAGAGTATATTGAAAAACTATATCATATATTTAAATTGTATAAAGAGTTATATTTATGAAAATATTAGACAACAAACATAGAAAATTTAACAATAAATCTAGCAAAAAGACACCAAAGTAACCATATAGTACCAACAAAATTTCTGACCTACCAAAAAATCTTCAAAAACACCAATAAAATGAAAATACATACAGTACAATATACTCAGAAGAGGAATAGATCCCCAAGGCCACCACATCAAACAAAGAAAAATAATTTAGAAGTGCCCCAAGAACCATCATCAACAGAAGAGAAATCTCTAAAACCAGACTATAACACTTCAACTTGATAGTGGGGTCAAAATCTCAAGTCGTTATTGGCTCAAGTGGATAATATGGTTCTTCATCCAATCAAGGAAAGTATAAGAGTGAAGTAATGAATTATCAAGATTACATTTCCAAGAGATTCAATAACTAATATCCTTTTATCCATCCACTTTGAGAGTTCTATATGAAAAAATAATATCATTCATAGATTTTTAGAAGCGCCACATTAATGAATGCTAAATTATAACGAGACCACCTCACATCCTATACAAACCCCAATAATATAAAAAATCTTGAAGAGCAAAGAAAACTTTTAAGGGAGGACAAAGTACTACCCAAGCTACCTAAAAACATATATCATAGACTTGTCGCAACCTGATAAGTCACAAATAAATGTGAAAACACCAAAAGAGACCACGACTAAAACAAGAAGAAATAATATCAGGGGTCAAGTAAAACATGTCACTTAAGAAGACTCACTTTCGTGGAAATCCTATCAAGAACGTGTTGCCACGAGAAGACAACAACTTTATAAAAACTCCAACTTAACAAAAAAATAAAGGAAAAAATAAACTATATCTAGTCGTGTTGATTACAACACAAAGATACATTGAAATAAGGACATTATAGGGCGAAAGGAATTATCAACCTATACATTTGTTCCCAAAGAGGGCGCCTATATTGAAGGCCCCAATCCAACATTCCATCATCTTAAAAGTAATCTTACCACATTCAAATATTGTTATGCATAAATAAAATACAACCTAT